>CM062818.1:1737767423-1739011667 GCA_031772625.1 Pinus tabuliformis | reverse complement strand
AACGCGATCTATCTGTCGCATCGATCTCGGTATTTCATTGTCTAATCTGAAACATGGCAAAATTTTAAAAGCTGCTCCATTATGACTCGGTGATGGAATGACTGCCTTCTTCTATTTGACGGCTGGGGCAGCCTATCATTTCGCGCGGGGGGGGGAGGTGACTTCATTACTCCGCCGGCCACGTGTTAACACATCATTCGGAAATGATATGATACGGAGGTACGATATGCGTTAACGGCATGACAGTGCTATTTTTTGAAAAAGTTGTTATTTATGATCAATTATTCATGCATGCTCTGTATCTTTTCTTTTTGCCGCAATTACGTTCTTTGCATTGCTGTTCCATCTAGACCCTGAAACAGAACCATGTGGGGAAATTCTATCAGAAGTGAGCCGAGCGAGCTCATAGTTTCCGAAGCCGCTTGGAAGATCTTAGAAAAAGCAGGGTGGTTAACTTATTTTGGCCGCCTGCGCAAATCAAACGAAATAGTGGCCATGGAATTTGAATTTGCAGGAAGAACACTCAGTGGTAGGTGGGAAGCAGATAGCAGTCACGAAGGAAATAATCGCGGAAGTAACCAGATTACCAGACTTAGGTCCAATATGGACGACAAAGAAAGAAAGACTTCAAAAGATCGTAGAACTCTTCCAAGATGAAGGGCAGGAGCTGACAGTGAAGGGAAAAGGAGTGCTGCCGGCAACACTGGGAGAACCTTGGAGCGAACTGGCAAAGGTAGTACAGAGCTACATCACCTGCGAAGGACGAAAAGATGTGGTAAGGCCGCGTCACCTTAAGCTCTTAGCTGTGTTAAAAGGAAAATGTGCTGTGAATCTCCCTGCATTGTTAAATTCATTGTTGCATGATACCTCTCGGAGCCTGAAAAAGGCACACCATGAAGACGCAGTGGTTAGCCACCACGGGCTGATCCGCCTGATAGTGACATACAGTCTCGCTCGGTAGCAGACTAGCTGGCGGGAACTTCTTACAGCAATTGAAGGGGAAGTAGAATCACCATCCCCAAAGACGAAGCACCCCGCTAGCACCGCCGAAACACCTAAAAAACCCAGAGAATCGCCAAAACCTAAGCAACCCTCGGGCACAACCGAGCAAGCGAAGAAACGCATAAAGCTAGGGAAACAAAAATGCACCCCTGAAGCAACTAGACATGCAGAAAAACGTAAGGAATTGGCCGCAGAAAGACCTGCTACCTTAAAGTGAAGGCATTCCTCTGGCACAGAAGAACAGGTTGAAAAACGCAGAAAGATGGAGGCGGAGGAACAGATGGTCAGCACACCCGAACAGCCCGGGAGGCCTAGAAAGTCAGTTCGGTTGGCAAAGATAAGAGGTAGGCTAGAAAAAATCCAGCCAAACATAGGCCAGCCGAGTGAAATAATAGAGGACCCTCCAGCGCCAGAACAAATACCTGGGGAAAACCTGGAACAAACAGAGAATGAAGTAGGAACAAAAGAAGGAGATAGGGATGACGACTCTGCGGCCGAGACCAGCTATCCAGAGGGAGCTGCTGAGCAGCCAATTCGGGAGAAGGAGATGGAACAATTGGGGGGTAGCCATCCACAAAACCCTGTGGAGGAAGAAGAGATGGCCACCATCTTGGCCAGCCTTAGAGGTTATCCTTCACCCTCCAGTCCGGCAGAGCCTCCCGAAGGACCATTTGAGGAAGAGACGCGTGACGAATTTCATGATGGAATGGCAGGGGAAGAAAACCCCCCTGTCATCGAGAAAGAAAATGTGAATACCGATCAGGAACAAGCCGTTCCTAAAACACCAGAAGGAAATCCACCCGCTGATGGCGGGGAGGATGAAAATGTTTGTCGGGAACAGGACGTTCCCCGAATGATGGAAGAAACCCTCGATGAAAGAGGAGCAGAACTGAGGGCCGCCCATGTGCCCACAGCCGAGGCAAAAGAAATTAAGAAGTTGAGAAGAAAACAGCAGAAATTGCTGACCATTATAGCCCAGCTTCGGCGGAAAATTCGAAGTCTGAAAGCCAGTTTGAGAATAAAGAGGATTGTGAGAAGAAAAAGGAGGACAAATACAGCTGGGTCCTCTCAGAGAGGAAGACAGAGCACCTATAGGCATCTAGTAGGTCGATATTCTGCTAGTAAACCTGCAGCTGTTCCAATTAATACTGAGGAACAAAATGCTGTTCCATCTAGAACAGAGCACCAGAATGCCGTTCCTATTGACATAGAGGAGCAGGCTGATATTCCAAACAGCCCATTAGAACCAACTGCCGTTCCAATTAAAGTTGAGCCACAAGACGACATTCCAGTTACAGAAGGACCACCGTACCCCTTTGTACATGTCAAGAAGGAGAGGGAAACTAGAGTAGTTCACACTGAGACACCACCTTCAAGGAGAATTAAGCGACGAAATGTAAAGGTCCAGGCGAAACTTCCGGCCTCCAGGGAATTATGGGAAAGGGATCCAAAAACCAAGGCCTTGCACCGCGAGATGAGACAGGCCCAACAAGAGGCTGAACAGCTACGGGAACAAATGATCCCTCGAGAAAAATATGAAGAGCTGCAACAGGAAGTTGAGCAGAGGATTCCTCGAGAAAAATACGAAGAATTGCAGCAGAGGGCTGAGCAGTTAGAGCAACAAAGGATCCCTCTGGAAAAACATGAAGAACTGCAACAGCAGCTGAGAAACATGAGTGAATCGGAGAGTCGGGCTTTTGAAGGATGGCAGAAGGAGCAGGAAAAGGTTGCCAAGGTAACACGTCGACTAGATGCTATTATTAAACAATTGGACACTGTATGTTCGTTGTATGATGATGTTTTGACTTGCAGGGCCCCCGCGAGGAATTATGCTTTATTCCTCCTTGAAAGATACCTAAGATTGAAAATAAAAGCTGTCAGGGCAGGTGCCCCCATTCAGATTAACACTGTTAATGATTTTATTGATTGTTGCAAACATTATGGGGTTAAGGTCCAACGATTATTATGTGAATTTTATTTGCACAATATGGTGCTTGAGCAGGAAACTGATCTAAACCCTGGCCCTTTTGTGGGGGATATACAGCTGCAGGCCTTTGTTTCATTTGGGGTCAACCAGTTAAAATGGCTCAGGGCTTACAATGCCTTTCAGAGGCAGGAGCACAGCCTGGATCTATGGGTCAGGGCTGAGCCTCGAGATCCAGTTCGCCTATGGCAATCACATAAAAGCCTTATGAGAAACCCTAGCGTTATGAAACTACTAGGACCCATGCATGAGGAGTTGATTCGAAATAGCTTAGAATACTTCCTGGTTATTAAAGATTCCGCCTTAGAGGCTGCCAAATTCCGTTATCGGATTTCCACCCCAAGCATCCAGCTCAGGGAGCCCTTCAGATATGAGAACTTTGAGCTGGCTGCTGAACGATTGCCTTTTTATGGCCAGTGCATTCTGCAAGCTGGACCATCATGGTTAGGATATCGGTTCCGTAGCCCAATTATCTGGCACCCTGCACCAGGGTACCAGGCCTTGTATGATATGCATGCAGATCAGTTGCATTATTTCTTTGATAATCTGGTTGCCTATCATGGTTGCAGACCCCCTCATGAAGTACCCTCTCCAGCCTATTCTCTTACTGCTCTCCATGTTAATTATAACGGTTTCATGAGGCCATAAAATAGAGTAAGTCGGGGGGTGTGTAGAGCATTGGGAAGGTATGTTTTAATAAATGATTTAGTGATGTTTTAAGCAATAGTTGTAATCTTTTCTTTATTATAAAGTAGGGGAAATGCAAAGACAACGAGTCTAAAATGATCCAATCACTAACAGTTGTCTTCTCTACGCAGGAAAAGGTAAAAGCAGGAAGGCGCAATGCGAAACGAGGATTTGACGAGAAGATAACGGCTGTCCCTCCAATTCTAAATAAGGTTCAGACCAGGTCGAGTAAATCAAGGGAGATCAGTCCGAAACGAGATGAAGGACTGCCAGTTCGGAATTACAGGCCGAGTAAAGGAAAGCGTTAACAGTTTAGCGGATCCCTCAGGATCTTCGATCCTGAGGGATCGCTACGATCAATCGTTTTGTCGACCAATGAACTCCGCCGTTAATTGTATAAAAGGAGGGTAGCATTGAAACTAGGGGATGACTTTTGTATCTTTACTTTCTGTTCATGAATTTTATTATCAGTTGAACTCAGACTATTGAGTCTCTCTGAGACTTAGTTTTGTACTCTCATTGATGCGTTAATATAATATCTCGGTGTTAATTTCTCCGTGCGTCTGAAGTAGTTTACGGCAGTGCGCCATTGGAAGCTTTGGGCCCGGCTCCAACGGACACTGGCTGATTGTACCATTACAATTCTGCTTTGTGTGGTTTGTTTCTCATAATCTGTTATGGTTACATGTTGTTTCATATTTACTCATCTGTAGCTCACCTGTTATAAATCTCTGTAACAAGTTCATATTCTTCGCATACTGTTGATCTGAGTTGTTTGCACTAATTACAGAACTCATAAATAGAATATTTCAGCTACAGGTGACTGGGGTTAATGGATTGTTGGTGACTATTACAGATCGTGTACATATGATTGACGTTTCCTGTCTTTAATGATTTGCTGTTCCATTTGATATACATATGATTGACGTTTCCTGTCTTTAATAATTTGCTGTTCCATTTAATCAAGCTGCAAACCTGTATAAATGATTGCTTTGCTTTTTGTATGCAAGTGTGTGCCAAGGATTGGAAGTGTAGACCTCGCGAGACTTAGTTTCTTTACTGCCGTTCCATTTACTGCTGTTCCATTTACTGCCGTTCCTTTTATTGCTGTTCCATTTCTGAAGATTGCTGTTTCATTCTGTTTTCTTGCTTGCGTTTATTGAAGTGGCATGAGAGGAGGTTCAAGACTGTTGTGAGATACAGCAGACGCTATAATGCTCCCAGATCATGATCCATACTCCTTCATCAGTTTCTAGGGGGATAGGTTATTAATTCCATACCCTCGACCGACGAAGTTGCTGCGTGTGTGATTTCTTTTATGCAAAAGTAATTTAGCATTAGCATCCGTTTACTCTTGTATTCTTTAGATCTATACTACGAAGCATTATCCTGACAAATAGCCTCAAATTAAGATGTCCCTTACAATAACAAAACGCTCCCGGATTGACTTGTAATGTGAAATAACTAGAGGTGAAAAAGACCCTTGTTACAGCTCCACACCAAGATGTCCAATTCTCAAAGTTTTCATGCAATTCAAAAAATTATCCCAAAACTCCCTTGCTCCTTGTGTATGGTTACCTTTGAATGTGGGGACATCATTGAGAGAATCTAGGATATCATGAGGTTTCCTCTAAATGTTAGTGAAGTCAAAAGGTTTGTAAGCATTTGTAAGCCAAAGAGTAGCCACTAGTTCCAAATTAGGTTCAACAAATAAATATCTTAAAGAAAGTAATGACTCAAAGTAACCAAGTTGATGTTCAACCCTAGCCTTTACCTTATTATTTCTTCTTTGATAATATAATTCGGCCTCAAGGAAAAATAAGGTCTTACTTTGGAGGTTTGATCTTGTGTTGTACCTCTTTGAAGTAGATGATTCAAGTGGAGTTGCCAGATGAGATCCTACAAGTTAGTGTAAACAAGGGAAACTCACTGAGGTATTAACAAAATAAAACTCACCAAGGTGGGATCTAATTGGTCAACTAGAGTAAATGGCCTTTCTCCCTTACCACACATATTAGCAGTCTTACAAAGTTCTAGAAAGATGCTAGAGTGAAACCACATATAACAAGTTACCATTGTCACCTTAACATGAGTCCTCGATCTTTAGGCTAACTCTTAAAATGCCACGGGAGGCTTAAATACACAATCAAAGCTCTCCACACAAGATTAGTAGACCAATGCCTATAAATCCCTTATTGGGTGATGGGATTTAGGAGTTAGTTTAGGTGACTACAAATCTGGAAAAAGTATTTTCAAGAGTAGTAAAATGCATACCAACTATTAGAACACTAAAAAATATGGTGAGATAAACCTTGTAAAACTACCAAATTGAGTGTATGGTATCCTTTACCAATTAGAGGATGATTGCCCTTGATTATGCTTCTGATATATGGCTCCAAGAAATACTTCCACTTTTTGTTTTGGACATGTAATTCTGATTTCCTCCAAAAAGATGTAGGACCACCATGCTATGGCCCACTTCAGGTCCATCCACAAGCTTAAAAATGTGTAGATAAGTTATCACCATGGGTTGTATATGTTAGTACAATGAAATATCTTTTTGATGAGCCTATTAACACCTCAAAACATTGATTTTAAAAAACATGTGAAAATCTAGAAAATACTACTCAGTTTTGGGTCAAATACTAGTAGGGTGAAAACCCAGATTTTTAGTCTCGTAGATTTTTTTTTTAACAAGGTCGGGTAGTTGATATATTACCAAAATATTTGATGGAGCAAGCTCCTATTACAATCAATTGTAGCATGATAAACATCTAATCCATGAGATAGGAACACAGTCTCTTCTCCTAAGCTTGTGTTCAAAACTTCATGTATTTTTATGAGTATTCTAGTGTACCACCTAACAAACTGACCTACTAGGAAAATAAATTTACATGTAATGGATTCTCTGACACTTTTTCGTGGTTTGTAGACTGATTGCTCCTGAGTTGGTTGGTTCTTCTTGTCATAATTGACCAAGTTCTCTCCTTCATTGCTCATAGTGTTGTTTTTGTAACATGGCACTGCTTCTTCTAGATGTTTGCATTTGGTTTTCAGTGCCATGATTTCTTCTTTCTGCATTGCCATGTTTCTTTCCTGGAAGCTATACTCCATTCTCATTTCGTTTCTGACATCCTTGAGTGACTCTTGCAAGCGTTGAATCATGAATTTATTCGCTTTGCATGTTGGGCATGCATCATTCCTTGCTGCCTTTTCAATGGGGTTGAATTCCATTTGATTTGTTTGCTTGTTCTTCCTATTGCTCTGCTTACTACTCCTTGTTTTGTTGTGCTTCCTTGATTTTGTATTGTCTGAGGTACTTATTCTTCTGCTGATGTTGATCGCTTTCCTTTTGTATTGCACTTTCCTACTTGTTGTAGCTCTGTCCCTGTGAATCACAGAATTGAAATATGACCAAAATCTGGTTATAACAGTTAGGGAGGAGGGCTGAGATAATGGGAGGGGCATATGGAGGGTGAGGGTGCTCAGAAAGGCCTTGCGCTGCAATAGATCGTTGAGTGGAGGGAGTGAAGGGAGTGAAGGGATGCAAGGTGAGTGAGCTGGGTAAGGAGGGTGGGGGCTTAAGGGGAAGTCTGTGCGCTGAACATAGGAAATGTTGCGGGCTATTAGAGAAGACAGGGAGGGGCTTTGAAACAAAAGTAACACTATGCTAACATGGGAAATGGAGATTTCTTCACTGAGATTGCTGTTGCGATTTTTGTTAATGCACCCTCTATTCTTATAGTGATTTAGCGCAGCCCGAGACCTGCCTTTGATGGGATAGATTGCAACTTGGTTCTTGTGACTAGGATTGCGATCGTCCTGCCTGCTGTTGCTCATGCGAGATTCTGAAGTTTCATGATTTTTCCTTTGCATTCTCGTGATTTTTTGGCTTTCACTGCAGCAATGTGTCCTTTGTTGATTTTTGACTGTTGTTTTTTGATTTATTGCTTTTATCATTGTGATTTTTCCCTTGATTTTGGTGAGCTTCATACTTGTGGTTTTTTGTTTGCTGATTATTATGGAACAGAGTTGTGATATTCCTCCTGGTTTTCATGAACATTCCCTTCATTTTTTTCCATTGCTTGGTTTGCGAAATAATCCGCCTGTTGATTGTGAATTCTCAAGACATGTCTGAAGATTACATCGCTGAACCTTCCAAGTTCTTCCTGATTCTTCTAAAAACTCTATTCATGAACTCATTGCTTGGATTTTTGTTTCTTTCAATTCCCTCTATTATTGTGGTTGAGTCTCCTATTATTATAGGATTTTGAATTTCTCTTTTTTGATTATTCTTGTTCCCATCAACATGTTGTATGCTTCTGCCTTATTAGTTGAGATTTGTCCCAATCCCCATTCAGATGTGACATTTTCTTTCCCATCAGGATCGAGAATTATTCCCCCTACCCCTGCCTTTCTCGGATTATGCTTTGAGGCCCCATCAAAGTGTAGACAGTACCTATTCTGATTTTTCCTCCAATTTGCCAGTTCCTCTTCACTCATTCTTATTTTCCATATATTTCCTGAGTTTATCTTCCTCTGTCCTTTTTGCCCATTATTATTTATTATGGCTTTGTTGAGCCAATCTCGCTCTTCCCGTTGAAGAGTGTTATAATCTGTTGGTGCTATTCCTTTGACATTGAGGATTTCAGAAGTTAATCCCCATGTTTTTGAGAGGGTCTTCCCTATCCTTGGAATTTGATTTTTGAAAATGCACTTGTTTCGTGTCAACCAAATTTTCCAACATAGAACTACTGGAATGCACTTCCATATTCTCTGAATTGTGACTTTCTTCTTTGTTGTGTATGGGTAGGCCTTCTCAAAGGTATGAAGAAAATCCAGCAAGGTCTTTTCAAAATCTATTCTTATTTCCAATGGACTTATCAACTGCTGCCAACATTCTTTGGAAAAAGTGCATTCTTGGAATAAATGTTGTATATTTTCTTCAGCCTGCATGTATAATGGGCATCGTGTTGGACCCCGAAAGCCTTTTTTTTTAAGTTTTCACTGTTCAATATTCTCCCTTTTAAAAGAGTCTAGATGAACATTTTTATCTTAGGCAGAATTTTTGATTTCCATGCTATTTTCCAAGAATCCCACTCTTGTTGATCTGGTTGTTCTTGAAAGATTTTATATCCAGTCCTAACTGTGTAGTGTCCACCGCTTGGGTCCCAAAGATAATCATCTTCCTGATCATAGTGGATTGGCGCTGCCCCTTTTAGGAGCTTCCTGATTTTTCTGGAATTGTTGAGATTTTCCAGTCTTGCCACTCCTTTTGGTTTCATAGAGAGATTGAGTGTAAAGTATTGGAACCTTTACCTTTCATTCACTCTTGTATGTCTTCAATTTTTGGATGAGTCTGTAGTGGTTCTTTTCCCATGATTCTGTCCTCCCAAATTGAAATTGTTTTTCCATTGCCTGGGATTTTAGAGATATATATACTCATTAAAGGAATTGTTGTTTTACCAGCTTCCATGCTTGGGTACATTGTCTTATTGAGATATTTCCATTAAGCAGTCTTTTCCTAGAGCCATCCATGTATTTTGATATAAGAGTCTTTTTCCACCAGCTCTCTTTTCCTGTAATTAGTCTCCATACTATTTTCATTCCCAAGGCTGCATTCATGAGCCTAGGTATCCATATTGATAGGACTCCTTGTTCATAAGGTAGTACTACTTGCTCCCACCTAACCATGCTAAATTTTTTGTTTTCTTGCTTCCCCCTTGCCACAAAAAGCTTCTTAAGATTAACTCCATTTGTTTGTGGGCACTTGCTGGAGCCATGATTATTGCATATTGGTAGATAGGTAGTGCTGCAAGGAGTGCTTTGATTAATATTAGCCTTCCTTCCATATTCAGCCACATCATACCCCAGCTTTGTATTTTGTTTTTCATTTTTTCAATTTGTTTAGTCCATATTTCAGCCTTCATTTTCTCTTTTGAGATTGGAAGTCCCAAGTAAAAGAAATGTGTCCATTTTTCTTGTACATGGATGTCTAATATTTGTGAGATCCTTTGCATAGTTCTGGGAGGGGTATTCCATCCATATGTCCTGCATTTTGTATTGTTTAATAGCTTGCCTGAAACCTATAAAAAATCATCCAGAACGTTTTTGAATCTCATTGCTATTATTGTTGATGCCCCTCCCAGCAGCAATGTGTCATCAAAAAAGAGTGAGTGATTTATTGTTTTTACTCCTTTTGTTATTCTGATCCCTGTGATATTTCTTTCCTTTCTTTGTTTTTCCAGAGCCCCGCTTAATGTTTCCGCCATTATAATATATAGGAAGGGAGAAAAAGGACATCCTTGCCTAAAGTTACTGGGCTTTCCATTTATGAGGGGGGCAATCCATGTAGCAGAAATGCATGCCTATATGACTTCCATTATTTCTCTTGAGAACCCAAGTTTCTGGAGGACAGCCATTAGATATGGATGGTTGACCCCGTCAAATGCATTTGCCATATTTAGTTTGATTATGAGGCCTTTTTCTTGCCTTAGCATACTAGAGTGTACAACTTCCTGTACAATAATTACATTATCTATGATTTGCCTGTTGGGCATGAATCCTCCTTGACTTTCAAATATGATTATTGGAAGCACTTCCTTGATTCTATTTGCAATTATTTTTATTATTATCTTATAAGATGAATTGCAAAGAGAGATAGGGCGAAACTAGTTGAAAGTGGAGTGGTTTGCTTCCTTTGGAATTAGAGCAAGGTAGGAGGATTTTGTGTTGCCTCCTATTCTTTTTTTTTGAAGACATTCTTAACCATTCTTAAGAAATCCTTTCTGATGGTATACCAATGAAATTTGTAGAATGCTATTGTGAAACAATCTGGCCCTGGGGCTTTGTCTGGATGCATGCTCCATATGGCCGCCACTACCTCTTCTTCTGTGGGATCCTTGCACATTTCTACATTTTGATGTGTTTTTTTTGTGCTTTAAGAAATCTTCACTTTCAACCATTTCTTCGTTTGCTGAAAGTAAGTTTTTAAAGTGTTGATGGGTTGTTTGTTTTTAGTTCCTTTGCACCATTGACCTCTTGGCTTTCAACTTGTATTTTTTCTATTTGGTTTCTTGCTCTTCTAATATTCATTATGTTGTGAAGAAATATGTGTTTTTGTCCCCTGCCTTGAGCCACAAACTTCTGGATTTCAATCTTGCCTCTTCTTCTTTTCTGTTTTCCCTATATATTTTCCAAAAGATTTCATTCTCTCTTAGATAATCTTGCTTGCCTTCTTCTTTGCTTTCTTTTTCAATTTGCATGCTGTCCATTTTCTGTTGTAAATCTTTTTTCTTTTCTTTTTTTATTTTATTTCATTTGCTGTTGTCCATTCCTTTAGCTTCGTTCTTGCAGTTTTTAATTTTGTTTCCCAAATGTACTATGGTGATCCTGTTACTCTTGGCTCCCATGATTCCTTGACTAATTCACTGATTTCTATGTTGCTGTCCCAAATTAAGTTGTATCTAAATGGGAGTGGTCCCTGGTTTTCCATTTTACCCATGACTATTGTCACTGGTTTATGGTCAGATGTTGTGGTGTGTAAAATTTTTGATTTTATGGAGCTGTACAATGCTGCTATGTTTTCTTGTATCAGAATCCTATCCAACCTTTCTTTTTATGTTGCTTTTGCCCACTCTTTTATTGCTCCAGGTGTATTTCCTGTTTCTTGGAGGGATGTCTATTAAATTGTGTTGTTCCATTATTTCTTCTAGAACATCCCTGGATGGGTTTGTGTGATATGTTCCTCCAAATGTTTCTTCTATACTTCTTACTAAATTTAAATCTCCTCCTAGTATTATTTTCCCAGCTTGCATTTCTTTTAGTGCTTCTTTTATGGTGGCCCAGCATTGCTCTTTTTCCTTGTAGCGATTTGGGGCGTATAAATTTATGACACTATACTTCTCCTTTGTATTGATTTGCATTAGATCTGTTTGAATCCAATGCTGATCCTTTTTGTATTTTATTAATTCCCAGGTTCATTTTTTCCATATTGTGCAGATACCTCCTGATGCTCCTATTGCTTGTATTGCTTCCCCTTCATAATTTTTGAATTTTTTTTTGATATTTTTAGTTTCTTGGCTATTTGTTTTTGTCTCCTGAATCATAAGGATGTTTGGGTTTTCTTTTGCCAGAATGTCTCTTGTGGCATTTTCTTTAACGGATGATCCCATTCCTCTGCAATTCTAGGAGACCAATATCATTATTTGCTTGTTGGGTGATGCATGGCTGCTTTCCCTCTTTGTTGGCTTTTTTCGTTGTTTCCTGTACTCCTTCCTAAGAAGGTTTCCATAGGTTGTTGCATTCCTAATGCCATTTACTTTGCTACTGCTTTATCCCTGGGTTCTTTGTTTATCTTTCTTCCTGCTTTTTTTTGATATTCTACATTTAATGGTGCTTCCTTTGACTGCTTTCTTGTTAGGATTCTGTCTACTAAGGGGGGGTGGGGGGGGGGGGGGGGGGGAGGGGTATGAGTGTTTGAGACCATAGGGGATGAAGGAGGGTTGGGGGTATGTTGTGGGGATCTGGATCTTGGTCTAGGGGATGGGGGGGCTAAAGGATCCAAAGGCTCTAGCAAGAGGATTATTGTCTTCTTTTGGTGATAGAGGATGGAGATCGAAGGATATGGAGGGCTGTGAGGAAGAGAGATTTGGTTGTTTGTGGACTGTCTTCTTTCTTTTAACTTGTTCCCATTTGTTTTCCAGATCTTCACTCTTTTCATTTTCATTTTTTTTTTTGTACATCTATTTGCAAAATCACTGTATTCGTGACATACCTTGCATTTGAAGGGGATTTCTTCATAATCCAACTGTTGTATGTGCATCCACTGGTCCACTTTGATTTTTATGGCTTCTGCTAGCCCTTTCCAAAATCCACTTCTACACAAATTATAACACATGCATGCATATTTTCCTTTGGCTCGCACCTATCTATATATTTCCCAATTGCATTTCCTATGGCTTTGATTGAATCATCTCCCCAATAGTGAAGGGGAAGGTGTGGTAGTCTAACCCAAATGGAGATGGCATTGGGTACATCCATTTCTGGATTGAAATCTGGCGTCCATCTGTTTAGATACAATCCCCTTGTATCCATAAAATAAGGTCCATTCCTAAATATCAGATCTCGATCCCCCTTGGTTTCAAAGTGAAAGGTGTAGTAATCTCTTCCACAGAACTTGATTGAAATTTTCCTATCTATTGACGCAGTCCAGTTCCTTTCTACCCATTTTTGCACAGTTTTGGGTGATGGCCATAACCCAGTAAATTGCCCCACTAATCCATGCTCCGCCACAGAAAGTGCTGCTTTACGGGGAAGGGAGGGAGGGAGTGATATTTCAAGAAAGTCTTCTAATCTTTTAACAAACTTAGTGATTGATGGTCTGTTCTTTGCCGGGCCCATTGCGGAAATGAGAGAGGCGAAAGCTTTTGTTGTTCCTTCATTTTCTTGTTGTTGATCTGAAAGAGGCTCTCCGTCCTTTGATGCATCCATGGTGCTCAATCCCCAATAGCTGGAGGCCACTGAGGGGCAGCTGTGTGCTACTGCGTGCCTATTGCTGCGTTTGCTAGCTAAGGCTGTGTAGCTCCTTTAGCAAGCAGCGCGATTAGTCTTGTAGATTTTTTATCTCAACAAACTTGGGATAGATTTTCTATTTCAAATAATATTCAAATACCTTATGGAAGCAAGAAAATCAAAGGGGGGATGATAGTTATACCTTTAGGCCAAAATCCTTTGAAAAGGGTTTGTTTGCATTGTAATAGGTGGTTGTATCTTCCTATTACAAGCCTACAAACCCTTGGACAATGACATATTGTGATGAATAGAAGCCTTATCTGCACACAACAAACCATTATACCTTTCTTGGGCCAAATGGATTTGTCTTTGTAGAAAACCTCAATGGATAAAATAATTGAAAATGGGAAAAGTAGGCATATAGTGAAATTATTATTTTTTTTGTTTTTTGTTTTTTTTCTTGTTTTTTGAATATGTATAAAACAAAGAAATTGAAAATATTTCTGAATTTTGGAAAATTTGTGATGAAATGAAAAAATGGCTTACCTTTCACCACACCAATCACCTCTTTATGCTCTTTATGAAGGATTGTGATCACAACCCACACTGAATCAACCGTTAATTATTTATTTGGACAAGATAGGAATTTGGAGTTCATGTGCTAGTTGCCTCCACTCTTGTCTAAGTTTTTTCTTTCGGTGCCAAAATCCAACTAGGAGTAGCTCCTCTAATCGAACACTTCTAGCCAATGTATCAACTATGAGACTAAAGAGATTTAGTCCTTTAAGGATCAATCCTTGATAAGGTTTTGTCTAAAAATTAGATTTGAAAAACCCTAGCTCAATAAGAATAAGGTGAGGCCTTGTCTATTAGACCTTCTTTTCCATGTTACTAAGTAGCCCCTTGATGGATCAATCCAATAAATTTGTTTAATTTCAACCATAAACTAGAAAATTATCTCATGAAGCACAATATCTTTGCAAAATCTAAGAAGATAAAGAATATAATAGTTGGTCCACAAATTGAAGACATGATATTTGCAAAAAAGAAGCTCTTATTACGACATTTGATCACACATTTTCATAGCATGGTTTTCTAAGTAGGGAGAACTCTAAATTTATAGATGAGGTTCTCAATAATAATCCTTCTTAGATCCAAAATTTAGGTGACTTGTGATCCACAAAAACCTTGGAAAATAAGTCAAAAATAAGTTTTGGATATCACATTGATTAAACACTAACCCAACAGGTAAATGTTTCACAAATTGGGGATCATAATCTACAAAAAGAGGGCCATTTGGACCTTAAAAGGCCAATGTTCCACTTGGTCTTTGCTTAAACATGCTTGGAATATTTTTTTGAAGCCTTTCTTCACTCCAATGTGCTCCAAAAAGTCTTCAACATTCCTCAAAATAATCTTGACACCCCCCACTAACTAGCATGTGTGGACAACTTCCCTTGAGGAAGGTTAAAACTTGCACATGAGTTAATCTTGAACTTTCTTTGGGTGCTTGATTCCTTGAGTTGAGATGATTTGTTGATGAAGAAAACCATCCTTGGTCCACTCATTGCTTGATTTGACTTGAAATCCCTTGCAACTTTTCCTTTACTCCAACATTTCTCTTGATGAAGTTGACTTGGTCCATTTTCCTTTGAAGTAGGTGCCTTTTCCTTTTTCTTTGTCAATTTGTCCTTAAATTTAGTTGAAGACTTGTCCTTTATTTACTTATTGATTTTCCTTGGTCCAAATAATCCTTTGAATGAATCAAGGGCTCTCCTAGCTCCATGTGTGTGGAAAATCCACTAGAAAAGTAATCCCCGTGTGTAGATATCTAATGTACATGATTGCTTGGAAATTATAAAAATTAGGTTATGTGGAAAAAGAAATTGTAAGTGCCATTTGACTACTCATTTGCCCCATTTAACCAAGGAAAAACCTTGAAAATGCCTTTGGAAGTCACACTTGTGTCCTAAAAGTAATACAACCCTCTTTGAATCAGAATATATTCCTCCTACATCATGGTTTCTTAAAAAATTCAAAGGGCATGGGAAGTAGATATTTTGGTGATTCATTTGAGCACATTGACCAATGACCCCCTAAGAGTCTACATTGGGATCCACAAGTTGTTGGAAAATGTGATATTGCCATGTTGAAGAGTTGCAACATGATGAAGACACTAATGCCAAGGAATTCCATATAGACTCAATAAGACAACCAAGTGGGGAAAAGTTAGGTATGTCAGTGTCAAAGGGATAATTCAAGAGAAAACTACAATAAATTATCACCTTCACAAGGCTAGACACTAAGTGGTCTCATAAATGATCAGTTATAACAAATCCATCTCTAGGATGCCCACATACCATCCCAAGACATAAGGATGTCCATCAAGGCAAGGAGTTACTACCCACCAGGGGGATGTCAACAATGCCATAAAACCAAGCACCATGGAAATGAAGCTAAGAAGACCATCCATGGCCATCCAAACACCAATGATATAGAACACACTCCCACATAAAGATCATCACACTCAATTTTTATAGGGCTTTAGACTTGCATTCATTGGGCTTACAATGGTGATATCATAAATGAATCTGTCCATATATGTACCCCTTCTAAAATAGGGATGACATTGAACACATTCCATTTTTACTTTCACTTTAATCTTGTTCATAAAAAGGATATGTTCTCACTCATTCTTGGCTTATCATATGTTATTCAACAAATTCTAATCAAATAAAATGATGAATAATGCAAGCCCAAGTCAAAGTAAAGTCAAAAAAGGGCTAGAGGTGAAGAGCACAAATGATAAAATGAAATGAACAATGAGTCTACATCTATGCCACATCATTAAAATTGTCTATAGCCCTACATATTATGCTAGAATATGCACATGTAAAGATATGACTAGAAAACTCAAAGAAAAATGTGAAAAGAAAATTACATAAAGTGTTGTGGTGGAAACTCTAAGCAAAGCTTTCTCTTTAAAGGCTTACATATATAAATGATGACGATTCATAGCTCTTGAAGACTAGTTGGACTAGTTGAAAGGACATATAGTCATCATATATGACCTTAAGAGTCAATTTGTGAAATTCCCTTTCCACTCTAAAAAATAATTCATCAATGTTACCTTTCTCTAACAAAGTGATCTCAGCAACACCTTTTTTTTATAGAAAATTCCACATTTAATAAGGGTAAAATGTTGAAAATTGGGCACCTATGGGACCAATTTCCCCATAGGAACCCAATGGACCAAGATAAGCCCATCTTTCCCCAAAGGAAAATTCAATTGGATAAAGGAAATTATTATTAATAGGTTTGGCTCTTCTCTTATTTAACGTGGCTCAAATATACTTGGGAAAACAATCTTCAAATTATGTGAAATTTATTATGGCATCTATATGCAGCTCATTAGAGGCATTCTCTATGGATCATATAAGGAATTTTATGCAGCTCATATAAGACATTATTTGCAGCCTATTGTGACCCTTCTCTACGTCCTAACAGTGTCTATATCAGTGGCTTATTGTGATCACATTTTGCCACCAAATTAAGGAATCTATTGCGGCCTAATATCCATCCATATGTGGTCTCTCTTTTGTGCTATTATAGTGCCTCCCTAGGGAATTTTTTAGTGTCCTACCTCAGTACTTGTGTATCCTTCTCTGAAGCATCATTTATAGCTCTTCTCTATGATTATCCATGGTCTATTTCTATGAATTTGTATGACCTTTATTATGAATCATTGTGGCTTAATCTCAGACTTAAGGAGGACTTATTTTGTACTTTGTATGTGTCTTATATATGTGAATATTTTGTGTTCTAATTCTGTGTTAATATTTGTAGCCTTCTTATGGTAATATGTGTGGCCTATCTTTATGATTGTATGTGTCCCTTTTCCTTGTAATGTTTGCACTCTATCTCTTGGATTATATTTGAATTTCTCTCAATGTTAGGGCATTGATTAACATAATGTTTAGGAAGTGATTCATATGAGGTTTTGGACAGTATTTTGATAAAAATGTTTGGGCAATAGTTATGGCACCTATTATAATGATGTATGAAAAGTGATGAATGGCCATGATACTTATGTTCTCTTGAAAATTTTGTATGGGTATGATGTGTTGAAGGAAATGTAACTAGGTTTGGTCTTCATAAATGTAATTTTGATATTTGTATTTATTCAAGAAAAGAAATATTATTTTTATTATATATGTCATTGAGTTTCTTGCTCATTGAAATAGGTCTAGCACATGTTAAAGTGTTATAGGTGAGTCAAAGAGTCAAAAGAATCATGTTGAAGACCGTAAGGGCATGTTACACTAGGTATACTTATGTATTAGAGTGAAAGAATATGCCTCTAAGCAAATTCAAGTATGCTCCAAGAAAAGGCACCATCAAAAGAACCCATTTGAAGCAAAGAAGACAAGTCGGCCCACAGTCAGCAAGTCGGCCTTCAAGTCAGCCTAAAGGAGGGGCAATCCTCTATATATAGAGGTTGTCCAATCCTCCAACGTGACACACACTCATCTTTGAAATCAGTGAGAAAGTGGACGAAGAAGGGATACGAAAAGGTGAAGAAAAGAGGTCTCCAAGTGCAGCGAAGAAGAAGTGTACATAAATGATCCTAAGAGGACTATTCTAGGGCTAATTACAGCCACACGTGTGAGAAAAGGAGGGTTGTTTCTGCGGTTATGACATCAGAAACTCACAATGAAACATCTCTCATTGTTTGGGCTTAAAACTAGGTCTACAAGGCCTCCTACTCAAGCGAAGAAGAAGGAACCTCAAGCGAAGGAGAAAGAGCCTATAACATCAAGTAAACTTCCCACACATGTGAGAAATTAGCACTGTAGAACAGTCATACCAAGTCTGTGCCTACACCTCAAGGAAAAAGCTCATTTGGTCAAGATGAAGGAAGGGATCATCACAAGGAAGGAGTCTCATCATATACCAATAATAAGTGCCTCTTCTAGATCACATGCAACAAGATCTACCAACAGTGGAAAGATGAACGAAGTGCCGGAAGAAGGAGGACGAAGTGTCGGGGAGTGAAGTGCCAAAAGGAGGAGGACAAAGTGTCGGGAAAACAAAGCACAGAAAGGAGGAAGGACTTGACTTGTGCTTGGAGGATGTTATTGTCAAGGGTCTAGGGTTTGTCATTGATGAATAAGAAGTTTCAATAAGAGAAATTTACCAAAGGGTTTTCCTCTCAAGAGAAGAGAGGTTTTGGCACTGGAAGGGAGCCAACATCTTGTGTTCTTGTTCTTATGTTTTTGGTAGCAATTTGATGAATTACAAACACATGCATTAATAATGAGAAGAATAAGATTAAGCTAACAAGAGAAATTGTAGAAAGACTTCACAAATTGTTATCAAGTTAGGAAGAATCCTACTATATATAATTTCCCTTGATTCTTCAACATGGTATCAGAGCTAAGGTGACACATCAAGGAAAGGACATCTACAAAGTTAAAGCATCAAGCCAAGAAGTCTCTATCACATCAAGGAAAAGAAGGTCTACCATCCATCATTCATCAAGGAAGACTACAAAACAATAAGAAGAGCCTTACATAAAGGCACCTACAAGAAGATCAAATCAAAGAAGGACCTACATCAAGCTACAAGTCATCAAGAAAATCTCATCATCAAGGAAGTCCACTTGGAGAAAGCAAATTGAAGAACATCAAGATCTAAGGAAGTAAGGCCATCTAGTCTTCAAGGAGAAATCAAGTCCACTATATCTCAAAATCTATCAAGTAAGTATATTTCCCCTTTTGAATATACATCAATATATTTTTGCAAGGAAAGCAAAAAATTGGTAGGTACCAATAACTTTCTTGCATGGAAGAAGATGATTGATTTACTTCTCAAGGAGAATGAACTTCTAGAATACATCAAAGGGAATATCAATATTACTGCTAAGGAACAAACTCTAGCCTTAGTCAAGTACAATAAGGATGAGACAAGAGCTCAAAGGATTCTAATAGAATTTATCAAGGACTCTCTCATTCCTTATGTCTCCAAACTTGAAACATCAAAATAAATATATGATAAACTAGTAGATCTATTCTCTGTAACCACAGTTGGAGAAGTAATATCTCTATGAAATGAATTATACAAGGTGAAGCTATCAAAGGAAGGAATAGATCCCTACTTCATGAATATCTCTGAGATGAGGGATCAACTTCAAGATCTATGGGAAGTCGTGTCTGACAAAGAAATGACAATTGTAGTACTCAATGCTCTACTTGTGGATTGGGGCAACTTAACATCAAGCATATATGCCAAGAAGGAAGCCACCCCACTAAGTGAAATGTGGTCTCTATGTAAGATAGAGGAAACAAGACTCAAAGCAAAGGAAGATGTGGGATCAAAGGAGAAAGAATTTGCTACCATGGCCAAGAGAAAGGGAAAACTTGGCAAATTTGGTCCACGAAGAACAAACAACAAAGATATGTCCAAAGTCCAATGCTTTGGATGCCAAGAATATGGACGCTACAAAGTTAATTGTCCTAAACTAAACAAGGAGAACAACAACAACAAAAAAAAAGGGTAAGAATATCATGTGAGTCAAGAAATGAAAGAAGAAGACAAGAAGCAAAAGAAGGAATATCATCTATATCTCTACTATGACTAAGTCAAACTCTTTACTTAAGTCTTCTTTCAAATTTTTGAGTAGTATAGGAGCATGTAGAAATATAATAGGATGCATGGTTAAAGATATCTTCTAGAATATAGGAGCATGGAAGATATAGCTCAAGATATTCAAGGAGCATACCTAATATAGGACGTCATCCACTATGAAAGAAAATTGATAATGAGTAAGAATCTTAGAAGGCCTCCATCATGAAAAGGAATAAAAAATTGCAGGGTAGGAGTCTTCAAGATCCTCTAATGGAATTTTCAAAATAAGATTCATAAACAAAAGTAGATGTCTCATTGGGAGTCCCATTCATGGGATTCAAGAAAAAGGATGATATGCAGGCAAGCTAAGATGAAGCAAGAAGGGCCACACCATGGACAATCAATTGAAGATAAGATGATCAAAGGAGAATCAAGATGAGCTATGTATGCATCAAGGTTTAGTCATGTTATCATATGTATATTATTGAGTCATGAGCATATTTCTATGACATGATCAAGTATGAAATAATCTCTTTCACGAATGACATGCTCAAAGGCGTGTACTACAATGCAATGAAGGTCAATAAAAAGAAATAATTACATAATGACTATAATATTGCTTACTAAGAATCAAGTGAAGAAGGAATATTGACTAGTCCTAGAAGCAAGAAATGAAAAAGTTCTCCCACAAGGAGCATAGGGTGGTTGACTAATCTATCCAAGAATAAGCAAATGAAGAAAGAGATCAAGCATGTGAAGAACGCCATGATAAAAAAGAATCACTATTTAACAAGATTCATTGAAGACCTCTCCCGAAAGAAGGTAGGGAAACTCTGATAAAGGAAGGAAAAAGATCAAAGGACCCTTGACACCTATGAAGGACTTGGAGTTATGAAAGGTGCAGATAACTGATTCTACTCTACGAAGATGTCATGATGAAGAAGCCATCCAAAAAAATCACCATTAAATGTTGAAGCAATATCAGGATGAAGTCATGAAGGGCTACTAGATCAAAGCATGTAAACAAGCAAGTACAATGAAGCATACACGAGAAGAGTATTGAAGCATGGACAAATGAAAAAGGAGTAACTAGATGACAAGAGAGCTTGATATATGTCAATAAGGCCACTTTCCACGAAGGAAGAAATAACATGTCAAATAAGGAAGGAAAGTGATCAATGGATGGTGCCCTACCAAGAAGAAGATTCGGATAAAGACTTCATGACATCGAAGGAAGGAAGGAGATCAAACAGTTGGAGGACCCACAACGAGGAAATTTTTTATGAATGGACAAGTCCCTAGATAAGAGGGAGTTCTGACAAGTTCCCAACTACAAAGGAACTTGGACAAGTTACCTGTCAGCAGAAACTTGGGCATGTCTTCCTCATACTAAAGGAAGGGATAGACACAACATTCTTACCTTCACTTGGGAAGAAATAATGGGAGGATTGGGCAATAATTTGGCATCTGATACTCTTTGAGGATGTGTAAGGCATCCAAGACAAGAGTAGGCAAGAGGAACAATATTCTTTGAGGGCTGGGAACCCAAGATAAGAATAGTCCTAGAAGGTCATACTCAGTGAACACCCGAGTGAGTATGTACCTTGAGATACAATAACTAAGGTGTCTATAGGTTATTGGTCTCGCCAACATTGTGCTTTGATCTATTGAGAGATAGAGCTGTCAGTCAAGGCCTTGTTGTGGAAACAATGTTGGTTACTATGATGCTATAACAGATGGATTGCCAATCCGGTTTCTCTTATGTGAATTATTCAAGATTGAAACATAGCTAAACACCTTGTAATGTTGTATGAATACCTCCCTAGTTAAGAGGGAGTGTTGAAGGAAATGTAACTAGGTTCAGTCTTCATAAATGTACTTTTGATATTTGTATTTATTCAATAAAAGGAATATTATTTTTATTATATTTTTCAATGAGTTTCTTGCTCATTGAAATAGGTATAAAACATGTTAAAGTGCTATAGGTGAGTCAAAGAGTCAGAAGAATTATGTTGAAGACCTTAAGGGAATGTTACACTAGGTATATTTATGTATTAGAGTCAAAGAAGACGCCTCCTAGCAAAGTCAAGTCTCCTCCAAGCAAAGGCACCATCAAAAGAACCCATCTGAAGAAAAGAAGACAAGTCAGCCTAAAGGAGGGACAATCCTCTATATATAGAGGTTTTCCACTCCTCCAACATGGCACACACTCATCTCTATAATCAACGAGAAAGAGGATGAAGAAGGATACAAAAAGGTGAAGAAAAGAGGTCTCCAAGTGTAGTGAAGAAGAAGGGTACATAACCGAGCCTAAGAGGATTTTTCTAGGGCTAATTATAGCCACATGTGCAAGAAAAGGAGGGTTGTCTCTACAGTTATGACAACAACAACTCACAGTCAAACATCTCTCATTGTCTGGGCCTAAAACTAGGCCTACAAGGCCTCCTACTCAAGAGAAGAAGAAGGAACCTCAAGCGAAGGAGAAAGAGCCTATAACATCAAGTAAACCTCCCACATGTGCGAGAAATTAGGGCTATAGAATAGTCATACCAAGTCTGTACCTACACCTCAAGGAAGAAGCTCATTTGGTCAAGAGGGAGGAAGGGATCATCACAAGGAAGGAGTCTCATCATAGACCAAGAATAAGTGCCTCTTCTAGAGCACATGCAACAAGATCTACCAAAATTTGAAAGAAGAATGAAGTGCCAGAAGAAGGTGGACGAAGTGTCGGGGAATGAAGTGCTGAAAGGAGGAGGACAAAGTGTCAGGAAAACAAAGTACAAAAAGGAGGAAGGACTTGACTAGTGCTTGGAGGATATTATTGTCAAGGGTCTAGGGTTTGGTATTGATCAATAAGAAGCTTCAATAAGAGAAATTTACCAAAGGGTTCTCCTCTCAAGAAAAGAGAGGTTTTGGCCCTAGCAGAGAGCTAACATCTTGTGTTCTTGTTCTTATGTTTTTGGTAGCAGTTTGATGAATTACACACACATGCATTAATAACGAGAAGAAGAAGATTAAGGTAACAAGACAAATTGTAAAAAGACTTCAAAAATTGTTATCAAGTTGGGAAGAATCCTACTATACATAATTGCCCTTGATTCTTCAACATGGTATCAGAGCTAAGGTGACACATCAAGGAAAAGACACCTACAAAGTTAAAGCATTAAGCGAAGAAGTCTCTATCACATCAAGGACAAGAAGGTATACCATCCATCACTCATCAAGAAAGACTACAAAGAAAGAAGAAGAGCCTTACGTAAAGGTACCTACAAGAATAGAAAATCAAAGAAGGACCTACATCAAGCTACAAGTCATCAAGAAAATCTCATCATCAAGCAAGTCCACTTGGTGAAAGTAACTTGAAGAACATCAAGATCTAAGGAAGGCAAGCCATCAAGTCTTCAATGAGAAAGCAAGTCCACTACATCTCAAAATCTATCAAGTATATGTCCCCTTTTGAATATACATCAATGTATTTTTGCAAGGAAAGCAACAAATTAGTAGGTACCAATAAATTTCTTGCATGGAAGAAGAGGACTGATTTACTTCTCAAGGAGAATGAACTTCTAGAACACATCAAAGGGAATATCACTATTCCTGCTAAGGAACAAACACAATCCTTAGTCAAGTACAATAAGGATGAGACAAGAGCTCAAAGGATTCTAATAGAATCTATCAAGGACTCTCTTGTTCCTTATGTCTCCAAACTTGAAACATCAAAAGAAATCTATGGTAAACTAGTAGATCTATTCTCGGTAACCACAACTGGAGAAGTAATATCTCTACTATATGAATTATACAAGATGAATATATTAAAGGAAGGAATAGTTCCCTACTTCATGAATATCTCTGAGATGATAGATCAACTTCAAGAGCTTGGGGAATTCATGTCTGACACAGAAATGACAACTGTAGTACTCAATGCTCTACCTGAGGATTGTGGAAACTTCACATCAAGCATATATGCCAAGAAGGAAGCTACCCCACTAAGTAAATGTGGTCTCTATGTAAGATAGAGGAAACTAGGCTTAAAGAAAAAGAAGATGTTGGATCAAAGGATCAAGAATTTGCTACCATGACCAAGAGAAAGGGAAAATTTGGCAAATTTGGTCCATGAAGTACAAACAACAAAGATATGTCCAAAGTCCAATGCTTTGGATGTCAAGAATATGGACACTACAAAAGGAATTGTCCTAAACTAAAGAAGGAAAACAAAAAAGAAGAAGCAAGAAGCTCATGTGACTCAAGAAAAGAAATAAGAAGACAAGAAGAAAAAGAAGGAAGATCCTTCAGATCTCTACTATGACTAAGTCAAACTCTTTGCTTAAGTCTTCTTTCAAAGTTTTGAGTAGTATAGGAGCATGTAGAAATAGAATAGGATGCATGGTTAAATATATCTTCTAGAATATAGGAGAATGGTGGATATAACTCAAGATATTCAAGGATCATACCTATTATAGGACCTCATCCACTATGAAATAAAATTAATCATGAGTAAGAATCTTATAAGGCCTCCATAATGAAAAGGAAGAAAAATTTGTAGGGTAAGGTTCTTCAAGATCCTCTGATGGAATTTTCAAAATAAGATTCATAAAAAAACTCAGATGTCTCATTGGGAGTCCCATTCATGGGATTTAATAAAAATGATGATATGCAGGCAAGCTAAGATGAAGCGAGAAGGGCCACACCATGGACAATCAATTGAAGATAATATGATCAAAGGAGAATCAAGATGAGGTATGTATGCATCAAAGTTTAGTCATGTTATCATATGTATATTATTGAGTCATGAGAATAGTTCTATGACATGATCAAGTATGAAATAATCTCTTTCACTAATGACATGCTCGAAGGCATGTAATACAATCTAATGAAGGTCAACAAAAATAAATACTCACATAAGGAGTATAAGATTGTTGACTAAGAAGCAAGTGAAGAAGGAATGTTGACTAGTCTTAGAAGAAAGCAATGAAGAAGTGCTCCCACAAGGAGCATAAGGTGGTTGACTAATATATCCAAGAAAAAGAAAATGAAGAAAGATATCAAGCATGTGAAGAACACCATGATCACAAAGAATCACTATTTGACAAGATTCATTGAAGACATCTCCTGAAAGAAGGCAGGACAACTCTGATAAAGGAAGGAAAAAGATCAAAGGACCCTTGACACCTATGAAGGCCTTGGAGATATGAAAGGTGCAGATAATTGATTCTACTCTACGAAGATGTCATGATGAAGAAGCCATCCAACAAAAGCACCATTTAATGTTGAAGCAATATCAAGATGAAGTCATGAAGGGCTACTAGATCGAAGCATGTAAACAAGCAAGTACAATGAAGCATCCATGAGAAGAGTATTCTGAAGCATGGAAAGATGACAAAGGAGTAGCTAGATGACAAGAGAACTTGATATATGTCAAGAAAGACACTTTCCACAAAGGAAGAAATAACATGACAAACCAGGGAGGAAAGTGATCAATGGATGGTGCCCTACCAAGAAGAAGATTTGATCAAAGACTTCATGACATAAAAGGAAAGAAGGAGATCAAGTAGCTGGAGGACCCATGAAGAAGAAGTTGTTGATGAATGGACAAGTCCCTAGCTAAGAGAGAGTTCTGAAAAGTTCCCAAATACAAAGGAACTTGGGCAAGTTACCTATCAAAGGAAACTTGGACATGTCTTCCTCATTCTAGAGGAAGGGATAAACACGACATTCTTGTCTTCACTTGGGAAGAAAGAATGGGAGGATTGGGTAATCATTTGGCATCCGATACTCTTTGAGGATGTGCAGGGAATCCAAGACAAGGGTAGGCAAGAGGACTGATATTATTTGAGGCTTGGGAATCCAAGATAAGAATAGTCCTAGAAGGTCATACTCACTGAACACTAGGGTGGGTATGTACCTTGAGAGGCAATGACTAAGGTGTTTATAAGTCATTGTTCTCGCCAGCATTGTGCTTTGATCTATTGAGAGATAGAGTTGTCATTCAAGGCCTTGTTGTGGAAAAAATGTTGGTTACAATGATGCTATAACAGATGGATTGCTAATTTGGTTTCTCTTATGCGAATTCTTCAAGATTGAAACATAGCCAAACACCTTATAATGTTGTATGAATACCTCCCTAGTTAAGAGGAAGTGTTGAAGGAAATGTAACTAGGTTCGGTCTTCATAAACGTACTTTTGATATTTATATTTATTTAAGAAAATAAATTTTATTTTTATTATATATGTCAATGAGTTTCTTGCTCATTGAAATATGCCTAGCACATGTTAAAGTGCTATAGGTGAGTCAAATATTCAAGAGAATTATGTTTAAGACCTTAAGGGCATGTTACACTAGGTATACTTATGTGTTAGAGTCAAAGAATACACCTCCAAGCAAGGTCAAGTCTTCTCCAAGCAAAGGCACCATCAAAAGAACCCATCTGAAGCAAAGAAGACAAGTCAGACCACAATTAGCAAGTCGGCCTAAAGGAGGGATTGTCTTCTATATATAGAGGTTGTCCACTCCTCCAACATGACACACACTCATCTATGAAATCAGCGAGAAAGAGGACGAAGAAGGGATGAGAAAAGGTGAATTAAATAGATCTCCAAGTGCAACGAAGAAGAAGGGTACATAACTGAGCCTTAGAGGATTTTTATAGGGATAATTATAGCCACATGTGCTAGAAAAGGAGGGTTGTTTCTGTAGTTATGACAACAACAACTCACAGTCAAACATATCTCATTGTTTAGGTTTAAAATTAGGCCTACAAGGCCTCCTACTCAAGTGAAGGAGAAAGGGCCTATAACATCAAGTACACATCCCACACGTGTGAGAAATTAGTGTTGCAGAACAATCATAGCAAGTCTGTACCTACACCTCAAGGAAGAAGATCATTTGGTCAAGAGGAAGGAAGGGATCATCACAAGGAAGGAGTCTCATCATAGACCAAGAATAAGTGCCTCTTCTAGATAAAGTGCAACAAGATCTGCCAACAATTGAAAGAAGAACGAAGTGTCGGAAGAAGGAGGACAAAGATCCGGGGAACAAAGTGCCGAAAGGAGGAGTACAAAGTGTCGGAAAAAAAAGTGCAGAAAGGAGGAAGGGCTTGGTTTGTCCTTGGAGGATATGATTTTCAAGGGTTTAGGGTTTGGCATTGATCAATAAGAAGCTTCAATAAGATAAATTTATCAAAGGGTTTTCCTCTCAAGAGAAGAGAGGTTTTGGCCCTAGCAGAGAGCCAAGATCTTGTGTTCATGTTCTTATGTTTTTGGTAGCAGTTTGATGAAGTACACACACATGCATTAATAACGAGAAGAAGAATATTAAGATAACAAGACAAATTGTAAAAATACTTCACAAATTTTTATCAAGTCAAGAAGAATCATACTATACAAAATTTCCCTTGATTCTTCAACATGATCTTTTCACCCATGACAATGATTACCTTTGGTTATGACAATAGTGATACTTGCAAAAACAACTTTTTCCAACATATTTATGATAATATAGTCATATATGAGGGATCTATATGACAATGACCTTAATGCATGAAAATGACCATTGAAGATAGTGATAACTTACCCTAATATGACAATGATCTAATATGGAAGTGCACTTATGAGACAATGATCTAATGTGATAGTGATCTAAAGACAACGATGTTTGATAGTAATCTATATGTATGGTAGTGAATTCGATGCATGACAATGATCCATATGTATATGACAGTGATCTATGATGATGATGATGATGATATGAGGGTGATGGGAGAAACTCTGTGATAGCAACAATGGAGTATGTCAGTGATAGTGAAGTATATTGTATTCATGTGACAATGTGATATGGAGGTCAGTGTATGCCTCTCTAATATTTTTGTTTGTTGTTGGATTGGCCGTAAGTGGCCTAGTGTGATCAATGATGTAATACTTATGTCTCATGATATTGTTCTTTTTATGTTAGCTAAAAATTTG
Organism: Pinus tabuliformis; assembly: GCA_031772625.1. NCBI lineage: Eukaryota > Viridiplantae > Streptophyta > Pinopsida > Pinales > Pinaceae > Pinus > Pinus tabuliformis. The sequence continues at coordinate 1,738,983,895 of CM062818.1, read as the reverse complement.
ATGAATAATAGAAGAAGAATATGGTTGGGTTTCCCCCCTTGTGGGGTTTTTCCTTGGTCACTGACCTAAATCCTAGTGTCTCTATTCTGTATGTTTTTATTTTTTTGTTCCTTACTATTCCATTTTTTTGTTTATATTATTGTTCTCTCTATATAATTACTAATGATGTTATGACGTTATGGCGTGAATGTAATATGTAAATTATGAAAAAGTTTGAAAATGCAACTATATACAACAGTGAACAATCTAGCCCTAAAATATAACATGGTATTAGAGCGGGACTGAAGAAAAGTCATTGAATATCACCCCCGTGAAGACACTTATGATGAATTTCATGATCAAAGCAGAGTGAAAGGGATGAAGATGGAAGAGACCTAAAATAATGTTATGGTTTGAAGGAAACCCTATGGAAGTCCTTTGTTGTTGGAAATAGAAGCTAGAGTTTGAGAGAAACGTTAGGAGTGGCTTTTATATGGAAAGGGTCTGGTATCATTTAGAATATTTCATGATATGATGTAATCAATAATAATCCATTTAGTTATTCAAACAACTATGTGTTGAGGATGCTGGACCCGCCAACATGTCAGGGGATCTCCCCGGTAAGAAGTCCCAACTAGACCTCAGACTGTTTGGTGTAGGAGTCCCAGTAGTGGGTCGTATAGTATCGCCTTGACTACGGTTTCACATAGAGGCAAGTAAGATGTCCCTGTTGGTAGCAAGGGTGTGACATATGCAGCAAGTCAAGGAAGGTGCATGAGCGGTTCTAACACACGGAGGGTGAGGTGAGTGCACCCCTTGGAAACCTGTGAAAGCATGGAGTTAAGAAGGGAACACATGAGAAAAGATGCATCACAACATGGAAGGAAAGTAAGCTAGCAATCCAAAGTGATGGTTAAACCAACAACACATTTTAGTAAGATTCATACATACATATACAAAAAATAGCTACACATGCATGTGTAAGAAAACATATACATATATCATTTAGAGTAAACAAGATAGCTGAAATACAATACAACATATGCATGAAATGTGTTGGCTCTATTATATTAAGAAGTGTAAGTTCTAGTCATACAATACAACCATGATCAACCACTAGTTCCGACAGTGGAATGTTACAGTCACTGCTACCTACTCCTCTAAAGAGATATACTAGCTCTGCATAGTGGAGAAGCCAAGGCTCGTTACAATACTCTCCAAGCTTTCTCTAAGATACTCCTATTGGAAGCTTGGATGACAAAAAGACTCTACAATAATTTATGAGGGACTATATATAGCAAAGGGTGGGGTGGCCCTTGACATTCCCCTTTGTATCTATTCACCTATCCTCATGACCCTTCATCTACTCTATGATTGTTACATCCAACTATCGACACTTGAACTTTCACTTGACAAGACATTACATGCAATCTGCACATGTACCATGTGAGAATAAATAGGCTTGAGAAATCCATGCAAGACATGGCTATGACTCAGACAACTGTGGGAAGACCAATTCTTCGACATCCTCGCAGTCTACAGTGGCAAAATGATGCAAATCTCGGTAGTCCGCGATGGTGTCCGTGTATTTTGTGGTGACATCTTTCTAGAAACAAAATCTTGCCTCCATAGCATCTGGGTACACTACTTGAGCTCCTCTTTCCAACTCGTCTAATAACGTGCATCATTGTCTTGAGTGCAACTGGACCAGTGACATACTAATGCATGGTGTCTGCACTGATCACCAAGTCTACGTTGGTGGATATGCACATCAATTCGTCAAAATATGAGTTAAGCTCCAGTCAGACCTATGCCTTTGTCTTTACCTAGGTGAGTATCCCAATAGATGGGATCGTGTGTGCACGCACAACAACATCAATACTCCTGAATATCCGTGCATGGGAAGCCTGTAGACTAGTGATGATCTGCGGGAGTTCTTCATAGTTCCGAATCTGACTCCAGATATGTGCCTTCAGTTTGACCGCTCTGGGCTTCATCATCTTGGGCAAGTGTAACGGGGCTCTCTTGTGTCTCATTGTCCATGTTTGCATGTAGTCAAAAACATTATGCACGTTTGACAAGATACGTGCTCTCCTAGCAAATTGCTCCTGCCAACCGTTGAGATGGACAAATGCTTTATGCACGGTGCCAAACTTGGAATACAACACCTGCATGACTGGATCAAGGCACAATACTTCATCTAGTATTGCCTTCTTCAACTTTTCTCGGGCGGATGTTGTAACCAGTTCTCCTCCCTACTTGGTCATTTGTAACTCCTTAGCCATTCGCTCATTCTCTGTTATTAGGAAGCGAACACTCGAGCTAGTGGCTTCAACATATGCTTTGGTAGCATCAGCCAATGATGTTGGATGTTTGCGCATGTTGGACACAATCATTAGTTCCTCAAACTATGCAGGAGATGTGTTGTCATCCATAGTAGACTCTCCGTGGGATTGCACAACTCTATGTTGTGACTCGTCAAATGAGATGTTGTGCATTTCTCTTTCTGGATTGTCTCCAAGGATCTTAGTGTCTACTTGGTCGCTTGGGACTTGCTCTGCTTCCGGATCTGGTGAAGTTGGTAAGTCGACCTCCTAGTGGTAAGGCATGAGGTCGATGCATTTCTCTAACTCCTGTTGCTCTATATCTGTATCCATCTTCTCAAGTGCTTGTTCAATCTCTTGAGATAAATCTTGCTCCTGTGATTGCTCACCATGTTTGCTTGGTTCCAGCTGTTTGGATGAGTTGACTACCTGTACGGGCACAGATTCATCTGTCTGTACATGTTGTGCTCCCTGCTATACCTATTCCTACTGCACTTCCTTCTCATGTCTACACAACACCTATTCCTTCCAAAGTTTCTCCTTCAACTCATGCAACTCCTTCTCTGTTTTCTCCATTCTCTATTTTTCTCTCTACCTTTGCGCATTCCTCTTGTCGCATTGTCGCCTCTTCGCTTCTATTGGCAAAGCTGCTTTCTGCACAAGTGGGTATGCTTTGAACTTGCATCTTTGTTCTGCCTCAATGTTGTCGACAATCTTCCTCTTGCCTTTGTCGCGCACTAATATGTTTACCTTTGGTGGTGGTGGTGGTGGTGTTCTCCTAGATGTTGCTTCACGTTACTTTGCTAACCATTCCACAGTGATGCCAAACAGTTCATTGGGCCTAGAGAAACTGTAACAATATCTCCATGGGTTTTCGTCTGGCCAATGACATGCCCTATGGATCCACTGAAACTATACTCTTGCGCAATGATCTTTGATAATACAGTGCGGGTTACATGGATTGAAGCTTCGGACGTCGAAAGGATATTTCTTGATCTCCTCTGTTTCGACATCTGCATGCTTGAGATTCCGTATCTCGTATAACCTGATCCGCAATAGAAGAGCGAACCAAGGTGTCTTCTTCTTTCGGTGCAACCTAGCTGACAGTCCTGTCGAGATGTGATATGATACTTCTTGCATGATGAGCTTGTCCATGGAAAACTTCGGCAAAACATGCAGAGGCTTCTCCGCGTTGTACATCCGTATGAAGGTGTCAGACGGTGAGGCATACCAATCCGCTATATTGATCAGTGCCTCCATTGTTTCCTTTGACATGCAAGGTGGATCCTGCTCAAATATCATCTTGTATACCGAGGTGACAAAATTATCTGACAGCTATGTGATGACTCCTTTGAAGCTGCACTTGGACATCATTTTACAATAAGTATTCACAGAGGTTTATGCCGATGTCCATGCCCACTTCAAGCCTGGGAACTCCTGACGGGCACAGATTGCATCCAAGATGTAAGTGGACATGTATATTTCTTCTTGCTGACCTTTGGGTGGTTGCCGAGCTCTTGCTACCTATTCCTTCAGCCTGTGAGCCAACGTGTCGGACCAGTTGCATGCTTTTCCTTCATTGACCAGTTGGTCCAACGTAATCACCCAACTTTGTGGGAAGTTTTTCGCGCTCTCTTGGCCATACAGGTGACATGCAAATATGACCAAGTATTGATACGCCTTCCACAATATCTTCATTTTGTAAACCTGGTTGGGTGTCATCCTGAATTTGGCTGGCTCCTTCACCTAGTTCTTCAAAATATCCCTGGAGTTGGCATTACTATTGGGTAGGTTGAAAGGTGTCTCCATGGTGATCATTGGCTTCGACATATGGTACATCTGTTCATAATCATGTGCCCTTAATGTAGCAATCTCCTTCTCCCTGACACTGCTCAATGTCATTGTCTCGAGATCAGTGTGCGAGATGATCCAATGTATCATGTATACGCATGGGAACACGAGATACCTGGATGCAATCCGGTACAAGCCAGACTTGTGAATGTTCACATAGACTTGGCGGTCTTCGAGGTCTTCCCCAAATGTGTCTAAGAATGCATCATTGACCACTTGACATTTCAGCTTGATGTCTTTGTCTACAATCATCTTGGTGTCTTCATAGATCGAAAAGCTGTAGATGCTCGCTCAACTGCTACTCTAGTTGCGCTTCCGTCAGTGTCCTTTGATCCTGCTCTCTTGGAGGTCATTGATCCTGAACTGCTGAGAGATGGGTGAACACCTGCTAGATCTGGAGACATGGAGACATGCATGGAAAGAAATATATTAACTAAAACCAAAGAAAACTTGAGGGATGACATGCTACATACATGGGGATTGACTTGAAAGGATTGCACAATTTTTTGTGGGAGGCTGGGAGACTGACTGCCGAAACTGCGCAAAAGGTAGTCCAGACTACTGGTAGTTTGGTTGACTACTAGAATTGTGCAATGAGAAAACCAAAATTGCCTATTGGGTGCTAGGATTGCGCAATGCATAATTTTAGCTGGCAAGGGTTACAGGTCCAGTGACTGCATTGCATAATTTTCTAGGCCAACAATCACTGCCTCTCTGAATTGCGCAATGCAAGACTAAAGGATAGTCATTGGGAAGAAATGCACATTTTCTGGGAGGAAGGCAAAGCCTTCCCTCTCAGGATTGCACAATGTTGTCGTGGTAAGGCAGAGTCTGAGCCAAGGTTTCCCAGACCTAGCGACGGGCAACTGAAAGCAAATGAAGAAGTGAATGCATGGCGATACTGAGTGTAGGCAGGAGTGAATGATTTTGTGTGCAAAAAAGAATGCAAGATTCAAAAAATGTAACAACATGCATGTGTGTGAAGTGAGTCGCCGAATTAGTGACTGTTCGTGCAAAATAGTTTCATGCATGCGACAACAGTGAGATGCTAACGAAAAATGAAACAGTGCTAGTACAAGCTAATATGCATGCAAATGACAGCAAGCATTCACAGAAATCAAGCAAAAATCACTCACACAAGCCAAAACCCAAAAAGCGATAAAAATGTTGCAAAGACAAGTTAAGTGAACTTACCCTGGAATAGCTGAGTTGAATGTGTCGAAGACTCCTAGATGTGTTGTGGGATGTTAGAGCTCCAAGATCGATGTGAAGAAGTGATCTATGAAGTGTCAAATAAATAAGTTTGAGGCTCATGATGCACATGCCACAAATCTAGGAAAAATCGACACTTGGAGGAAGGTTTCTAAAATGATTTTTGCATTTAACCTTTAGCTGCTAAAAATAGATCCCTAAAATCTAGGGACAATTTTTGCATTTTTCCTTTTGCTATTTCGGGAAAAAACAACCCATGCATGCAAGTCAACTTTTCCCGGTCACAGGTGGAACCAGTCACCCTGATGGCACATGCAAAAACCTGCTTGCCTGAGGGAGAAATTTGCGCATTTCTGGGATGGAGCTGGGCTTACTTCCCAGAGGAATTGCACAATTTCTGGGAGTAGCAGCTGACTGCTGCCCATAATTGCACAATTTCTAGGCTGAGTAGTCCTACTGGGCCAGGTTGCGCAATTTTCACTGGGAAGGTTCACTGACGAGATTGCACAGTTTTGGAGCCCAGCCGGCTGCGAGTCTGGATTGCGCAATTTCTGGAGGGAAGACTGGTTCCCCTCTAGAATTGTGCAATTTCTTAAGGGAGCTTCTCATCTAGCATCTAGACCAAGTCTAGAGAAGTAACTTGTGAGGGGAGTGAAATATCATGCACAGGCTAGAAATCTGATAGAGAACCACTGAAGCTCTTGTACTTGACATTACAAGACATGTTGTTGAGGATGGTTGGTAGGGAGGCTCCAAAAAAAAGTTAAGGAAAAATTTTGGAGGGTGGTTGTAGCCGCTACAATACTTGGCGACAAACTGGTAAACTCTAGCTCTCTTAATGGACCTCATTCGTGAAAAGCAAGTGTAACACCTCCAGAAGTATTGTTCAGTTCTCTATTCGTCTTAGTTTCCACACTTGCTTGAGTGTAATATGTAGCATCTGCCAATCCCTTGGTTAGTCGACACACATTCTAAACCAAGCCAACACCGTTGTTTTGATTAGGGATGAGCAAGGAAAATTTTAAGGATGGAAAATTTTCTTGAAGTTTAGAAACATTGGCGAATCTCACTAATCCCTAATATGCAAACTATAAAATGTGTATTGCTATATTTGTAAAATTATTCAAATCTCGAATGATTTTATATATAGTCTCTATATAATGTTGGCGATTTTTTAGGTAAAATAATTTTATATTCTAAAATTTGGGCGAATCGTCTTTTATAAAAATTGGTAATTGGCGAATCTTTTTTTGGAAAAGTCAAGGAAAATTAGCCCACTGGGCGAACATTAGCCCCTAAAATTTTCCATGGGGATGAGGGGTATATTGTTGCACAAACAGTATAGTCATTAGAGTCTTAGTTTCATCTCTGGTGTTGCTCTGCTGCCAGCAGGCCTGGACAGTACTGTTGTGGGGAAAAATGCCTATGCAGGACGATCCTATCCACCTAAGGTGTGACAGTGCCTTAGCAACAAACGAATACAGCTACACTGGTTTCTTCCTTTATGAAATGCGAAAGAGGGGAGATCGATAGACTTACCGTTGTCTTCCGTTTGTCCCTCGATCTAGATCCTCTTCTCTTTGGGTGTTCACAGCTACTTGCCTCCTCGCTTGCTCAAGAGAACAGCTACTTGATTCCCACGAGATCAAAAGAGAACAACTACCTGTGACAAGAGAACAACTACTTGCGACAAGAGAAGAACACAACACAAAGGCAAATATACATATTCATAAATGATTCAGGATTAGAATTAAATCAAATACACTAATGCAATCATACAAATACACCAGCATATAGGAGCAAACCAAGATAGCTTTATTGATAAGTAACAGGGTTCAGGAAGAGATACAACCCATAGGGCTCCAATCCAGCATCTCCTTCCCAGCAGAATGGAATTCCTTCTTCAGCTCCCTTCAAAGCATTAAGCACCCAATGATCCAATCTCAAACCAACAACAATTCTTTGCAATAACAAAATTCCAGCCTCTAGATCCCATGGAGGAGAGATCTATATATAGTTATTTTGGAGAGAGGATGAGTCAGCTTGAGATCTGACTAGTGTCCTCTCCCTCTCTCAGTTCTTGAGTCCACTTGGAGGTTCTTGCTTCCACTTGGAGATTTGGAACCTCTTACTCATCACCAGTCGAATTCCTTGATGCAAGTGTCATTTTGGAAGCTTCCTGGGCATTGACACATTGAGGAATGAGCCTACCACTTGTCCAATTACGCTCAGCGCAGGTAGCCTTTGTTGGAGTTGAAATTCAACGCAGGTAGACAGTGGAGTAGTTGATATTCAGCGCAGATGCTCAGTGGAGCAGTTGACATGATCCAGAATTGGCTTGTTTTTGAGTGTTTTCAGGTGGAGAACTTCTGTGAATTGCTGTGGTTGGTTTGCCTTGTTCCTCTAGGGGTAGGAACAACATGTTTAGGGACTTTGGATCCCTTAGATTATGGACATTTCATGCTCCATGCTGTTAGGCACAAAAATGTCTATAACAGTTTCCCCCTAAAGTATGAGGCCGTTTATCGGGTGAAATGCTTTATCCAGGAGGGTCCGAAGTTCATCCATCTGCTGGGAGGAGACCTGTAATAAGATACAATACAATACATTATGATTCATACTGCTTTCATGATCTAGCTGAGGCAGGCATTCCCATGCTAAGCTTTATAAATTCATTTTTGTACATAGAACAGACGATCGTCTGATGGTAGACTGATAATTTTGGCGAAATTATCATCCTTTGAGTAGGATGATCATCTGCTGCAATGATGTATGTGTCAAATGTCTTTATTTTTCCTGAATATATATCGCAGCCCGGATGGATGAAACTAGATCCGGGGTCTTCAAACTCGTTCGATCTTCACTCTAAGTACAAGTCGATCCATGTGAGAATTGCGCTGAAGTCGAACATGGAAAGACATCGCTTGATTACCGGTCAATGATGTAAACCGTTAACAAGCGCGAGAGGAATCACCGATAATGATAATGACCCTCAAGGTACTGCAGTACAATTCACGTGGTGTGAATAAAGGACTTGGCGTCGAACACCACGCAAAATCTTCGGGTCGAAGGTCATTGATGTATACCTGTCGCCGGAAGTGAGAAACTTGCCATTGAGGCATGCAAGCTTCAAAGTACTGAAGGGGTTGTTCCTAGATCAACTTCTTGGATAATGAGTTGATGTCGACAAGAAGCGATCCGTCAAAGGAGGGCCTTGATGAATCCCACATCAGTGACACGGAACGGAGCTAATGATTTTAATGGAGGTGAAAACGATCTGTGACATATGATTCAGGGTGGCGGTCATGAATGGATGAAGGATAATGTATGGCAGTGGATGGGACCCGGTTGACTCTTTCTGAACGACTTCTCTTGAGCATATGGCGACACTGATCTGATGGATTGGTAGCATTACCCCAAATATGGATGGTATGGCGAGACCATGGTGATGTGACCGGTGAATGAGACAACCCAACCCGATTGTGGTACGGAGGAAAAGTGTCATGTTCAAGAGTGACCTGCTACCATCAAAGTTTTCGTTAGTTTTCTCCCAATTTTTCCCCAGTCATTGCTGACCAGTACCTCTTTATTTTTGTCAAGCTTGAGGAGGATAACATATGCTTGTTCTATAACCTGCCCTTCGGGCAAGCCCATCACTATATTTTAACGAGCCTAGCGATAGTGAAACTCGTTCTCGTCTAAAGACAAGTTTGTCGCTATTTAATAATTTTAACGAGTCTAACGACAAGGATAACTCGGTCCTTTTCATTTTTAGAGAGTCTGAAAAGGTACATAAAGTTAACTCCAAAATTCCTTTTTCGTCATCTAATCCCTTAAGTCCAAAAAAGTATAAAACAATACAGAAGGGATGAGTTTTCGATAATTTTAACGAGCCGAATAAAACAAGCGCTCGACCTTTTTGTGCAATAATCCCTCAGGTCCAAAAAGATTAAAATCTAGAGGAGGGATAGCTCTTCCTGTCCTTTAACGAGCTGGAAGGCCAAAACTCGGCAATCTTTTCACATTTTACGAGTCAATTGAAAAGAGCTTAAAGAAGACTCGTCTTTTGAGGAAAAAGTGATAAACAGGGATAGCAGCAGATTCCAGGTACAGGTTGGAATTTTCCAATCACGGCAGTGTCACAAGGATGGCTAGGTGAAATCACTTTTCGCAGCTGTTCCTCAAAATGGGTAAACAATCATATGGAGGTGAACGATCGGCCAAATGAAAGGTGGAGGTGGCAGGTGCAAACACGACCAAGGCTTTAATGGCTGATGATATTACATTCACAGTGGTTATTTACCGGGATAGGTTCATTTTTTATATTAAAATGAGCTTAAACACTGGAGGAAACATTGCTCACTGCTTATATTTATTTTTTAACGAGCATGAAGACCGCGTTAAAACTGCTCGGATCTTGCGTTTATTTTTTAACGAGCATGAACTTTATGCTAAAACTGCTTGATTATACCAGTCATTTGATAAGAGTGTCTCATCAAGATTCTATTTTTTACGGAGCTTCATCTCACTAAGCTTTGCTCCCCATCCTCTCTTTATGCAAGTTTGGAAACGACTAATCCTACGAGTTTAAAGGGTTAGAGGTCCTAAAAATTTAAAAAATAAATAGCCGCCCCTTGCTTGCACTCCAAAAGGTTTGCATGCCCCCAGGTATAAAACAGAGTTTCAAGGTTACCTTTACTTCTCTTCCGCCAAAACATTTGTTTTAATTAAGAGAGGCTTACCTCTTTCAGGTTACCCAAAGATTGTCTCGTTACTCTTTCAAACAAAACACTTCCTCGGCAATGTCTACCGAAATAGACAAGGGTGAATGACTCTGGCGCCAAACACGTAACTTTGACAAAAGAATCCTATTCTAGAACAACCCCTCTTCCATCCACGGACGGGGTACGGACTAGTCATATTCTCCTGCGGAAACCTACCCTATACCCAAAGTTTTCCCGCCGAAGCAGGCCAGGACGCATGCCCCCTGGGTTCCAGTCATATCCTCCCGGATTACTCACGCTCATCAGGAGGATGGACCGTGGGTTGAGACACTTCTTGCATGAATAGACCATTTATGGATGGTACATGACTATTTGCGATGCGTGATCCGGGAAACAAAAGTTGGTCTATGAGCTTGACCATTCTTCCTTCATGCGGAAAACACATTACTCTAAAGAGTGAGGAGACTACAGCTCCCATGCAATATATATAGTCTCGTCCAAGGAGTAGGTTATAATCCAAGGGTCCTTGAACAACCATCACTTTCATTTGAACGGTCTTCCCTTTCAATGTTATAGGCACATTGGGGAGGATCCCTAAAGGTCGACTGGTTCCTTTATCAAAACCTGATAGATTTCTCATCTCAGGCAAAAGCGCTGGCGAACCAAGCGCTTTCCAAGCAATAGAGGAAAGGATACTCACAGATGCCCCCTCATCAATGATAGTGCCAGCCATTACCATTCTATATATTTGACAAATAATTCTGAATGGTATAATGGTTGGCAACCGGGGTCTGCCTAGTTGGTTCCAGTCAAAGGACACAACTAGGTTGCTTGGTGGTGGGACCGAATATACGGCCGGATAGCGCTCTGATGAACTTCCTTCCTGCGATAAAGGAATGGTGGCATTGCCCCCTTGATCATCAGAGTCAGTGCTGATGAAGAGAATCTGGACGGTGTCGTCTTTATTCTCCTCTGTGAAGGTGTCATTCGAAGATGGAGCCTCTGAAGGCAAAACCAGGTCAACTGTCGTATCAACCTTTTGACTTTCGTCAGGCATGGATCCAGACGGTTCATCTTCAATGACAGGTGCTTCGGCTGACCACCTGGGCGGGTCAGCCGGATTCTCAACTAGCGAGGGACTTGGCAAGAGTTTTTGATATCCAGGAGGGAGATGCGCTCGTAAAATCGGGCGATCTTCCAGAACTCTTTTTGCCTCGTCTAAGAAGGGACAACGGTGGATGGCGTGATCGCCTTCACACAGTCTGCAGGGAAATTTAGCTTTCCTGCTCTGTCCTGGGGCTTCACTCCCACTAGTTGACGGTGAGCAGTCGACATGGCTATCAGAGGTCGATGCTACCGAATTGTGCACATGGGGGGACCAGTCCCTTAGTATTCAGGGGATACAGGGACAATCTCTATGGAAATGGTCTCCTTTGCATATGACGCATGGCGATTTAGGCCTTACGAGTGCGGTGTGTGGATTTTTGTTAGATGACACTCGTTTGCCCCCAGTCGCCTTAGGCTCCTTCTTCTTCTTTTTTTTTCTTCTTCTTTTCCTTAGGAACCTGGTTTTTTGTTCGACCAGTTCCGTTAAGCGAAGAGGAAGGAGGGGAGGAAGATGAAGTGGAAGGCTGGGAGGCAACTCTTGTCTGATCTAACTGTTGACTCGACTGTTCAGGAGTTGTGGTATTCTGAACGACATTGGTTGAAAAGAGCCAAACTGGTAGGCCAATTGTCAGTCCTGGAAGCGACAATGTGGCCATGTGGGGTGCACCGACATCTCCCCAAGAGGAGAAGGGACTAGGATTTCCACCAAGGGGAACTCCTTGGTTGGTGTGCTCCATCTTTTCAACCTAAAGATCAACGCAGGATTAAAGGGTGATTATTCCGTTTAAAATAAATTGTTAACGACGCTTTAGACACAACTTGATTTTTCAGTTTTAAAGAGTCGAGAAAAAGATAAAGATGACTCTAGTCTCCTTCGATGTTTTAACGAGTCCGAAGTGAAAAATGCTCGGATGGACTTTTTCTATTATAGAGTCTGAAAAAGGCCAAAAGGAACTGCTCTGGAGATCTAGGCAGAGGGTGTGCCAAACTTTTCGCAAAACCGCAGAATACTTTTTAAGGTACGGGCGGTCGATCTTCGTGAATGCTGTGTTCACTGCATTGCAATCAGTAGGGCGGCCAACACGGCTTCCTAAGGATAAAGGATATATGCCTATAGGGGTCTCCTAATATATACGTGACGGTACGTGGGAGCACAATCCGTACTAGCGCTACCGTCCCTCAGGAGGAATCACCCACCTTCTTTGAGATCGACAGTCACTAGGCTTAACGACGCCGGAACACGTTTCTAGCCTAGACCTCTATGTTGTGCGTTATGTTACAAAGCGTTGTTAGGTTCATTCAGTTTATTTTAGGTTGATCTTTTTAAAGTTTGCCTTTCAAGGTTCACCACAAGATGTATGGTACAAATTCCTAAATGCAGTCTAAGATGATAAGCAAGCTTTATTATCTTTTCAACTTTGAAAATCCTAGCTACTAAGGGAAAAGAAAGACAACATCTTTTCTCAAAGAGCAATCAGCACACTCTAATGCACTTTTCCTAAATCCAACATGCAAACAATCAAATGCAAAATGCACAATGCAGGTGTTTGTTTTCTACTTTCTTAGTATAAATGCCTACAAAGAAAGCTATTTGCACAACTTTGAATTTGCTTTTAAAATGATCAATACAAACAAGTTCACTTTTTCGAAATCAGAGAAGATAGAAGAGATTACAACACTTAACGATTCTCAAAATAAAGACTTGTTTTGACACTTCAAAAGAGACAAATTCAAACCAATAAGCAAAAGTAAATCTATAATCAATCTGCAAACAACCAATGAACTCTCTTCTAAGACCACAATCAATCAAATCTGAATCAAAGGCTACAGAATGACTACTTTACTCATGCAAAGGAAAACTGTAAATGATGCCACAAACACATAAAGACATTCAAAGTATTTTTGTACAAAAGGAGGCGGAATCTAAGCAAAGAAAAGGGTTTATCAGACTGGTACCTATGCTAGTTAAAGGCTGCAAAAAACAGAGATCAAAACAGGGCAATAGAGATCAAAGAACCCCAGCTGCACAAGGCTAAACTGGTTCAGCGCAAGTCCAACACTATGGAGTTGACATTCAGCGCAGGTAGCCCACACGGGACCTGCGTTGAAATGCAGAATGCCTTCACAGTGCCTGCGCTGAAGGAGAAACTCTCGTTTCCCTTGGGTTTTGGGTCATAAAATGCTCAAAAATCAACTGTTTCAGGCCAAATCAGAAACACAAGCAAGGTATAAACAGAGGGATGCTTTGAGAGGGTACTAAAGACTATCACAAGGATCATCAAATCATTTGGGGATCTATTGTTTAGACCATAGACAAGTCGAGCAACTGGATCAAAGCAGCAACTTTCTACTTTGCATCCGGGAAAGATGCAGTTCGATTGTTGCTGTCAAGTCTATGAAGTAAACAAAAATGACGGAAACACAAATGAAATGAATAAACAAATTTTCCCCAGCGGAGTCGCCAATTTGTTGTGGGGAAAAATGCCTATGCAGGACGATCCTATCCACCTAAGGTGTGACAGTGCCTTAACAACAAACGAATACAGCTACACTGATTTCTTCCTTTATGAAATGCGAAAGAGGGGAGATCGATAGACTTACCATTGTCTTCCGTTTGTCCCTCGATCTAGATCCTCTTCTCTTTGGGTGTTCACAGCTACTTGCCTCCTCGCTTGCTCAAGAGAACAACTACTTGATTCCCACGAGATCACAAGAGAACAGCTACCTGTGACAAGAGAACAACTACTTGCGACAAGAGAAGAACACAACACAAAGGAAAATATACATATTCATAAATGATTCAGGATTAGAAGTAAATCAAATACACTAATGCAATCATACAAATACACCAGCATATAGGAGCAAACCAAGATAACTTTATTGATAAGTAACAGGGTTCAGGAAGAGATACAACCCATAGGGCTCCAATCCAGCATCTCCTTCCCAGCAGAATGGAATTCCTTCTTCAGCTCCCTTCAAAGCATTAAGCACCCAATGATCCAATTTCAAACCAACAACAATTCTTTGCAATAACAAAATTCCAGCCTCTAGATCCCATGGAGGAGAGATCTATATATAGTTATTTTGGAGAGAGGATGAGTCAGCTTGAGATCTGACTAGTGTCCTCTCCCTCTCTCAGTTCTTGAGTCCACTTGGAGGTTCTTGCTTCCACTTGGAGATTTGGAACCTCTTACTCATCACCAGTCGAATTCCTTGATGCAAGTGTCATTTTGGAAGCTTCCTGGGCATTGACACATTGAGGAATGAGCCTGCCACTTGTCCAATTACGCTCAGGGCAGGTAGCCTTTGTTGGAGTTGACATTCAACGCAGGTAGACAGTGGAGCAGTTGACATTCAGCGCAGATGCTCAGTGGAGCAGTTGACATGATCCATAATTGGCTTGTTTTTGAGTGTTTTCAGGTGGAGAACTTCTGTGAATTGCTGTGGTTGGTTTGCCTTGTTCCTCTAGGGGTAGGAACAACATGTTTAGAGACTTTGGATCCCTTAGATTATGGACATTTCATGCTCCATGCTGTTAGGCACAAAAATGTCTATAACAAGTACCCCGACGGAGTCACGTAGGAACACAAGCATGGCTCTGCTACCATCGAGCCTGGTCAGTACCACAATGGAGTTACTTGCATGACCTCTTTGCATAGGAAGACTGTCTCTTCTTTCGCCTTATTCATTTTTCAAAATTTTTCACTTTTCATTTTTCATTTTCATTTTCATAACACTTATTCATTTTAGAGGCGGAAGAGGGATCCCGACTTATTGAGAGCAGAAGAGGTTGTTCATTTAGAGAAGTAGTTTATTATATACCACTGATGTGCTTTTTAAGGTTTTCCCCCTCTCCTTACTCTACTTTACTGAGCTGCCAAGGGTCAACCCAAAAACAATTGACTAGAGTAGGTGACACTAGTTAGCACACAAGCATTGTGTTTTCACCAACGTTCACTTCGAACAGTACATATTTTCCATCTATGTGTCATGGACTAAGGATAAAAAGTTATTCATATAGAGGTAGGATGATAGATAACCAAGTATTGATAACTGCACAAGTCCTCTTGTAATTTACCCATCTTGTTTCAAGAGTCACACACGGTCTCATTCGAAACTAAACTACGGGTGCAAAACAAGCGAACAAACACAAAGCAAAGCAAAAGCAGAAGTAAATGTGAAAGAAAATCAGAAAGCAAACAAGCAAGCATACAAATAAACATGTGAGGTAAGTAAGCAAACAAGCATGTAAGCAAACAACCAAAAGCAAACACTACTCCTACTCCTAAGCTAATGGTGCATGATGGGCCTGATCACGTGAAGTGATACTTCCAATGTAGCCACCAACCCATTGGTTGACCTATTTTGGTGAAGGAATGGTTCGTGACCAGCATAGTTGTGTGAGTGAACAAACACGAAAGGTATAACAATGAAGAAAAACACACTCCATGTTTAAATGTGCCCACAAAACATAAGTGAGTGCAAGTACATGAGATGTAATCCGTGGACTTATCGTGGTGATGTGCAACATTGCGTGTAGCTGTGAAGCATACACATACTCTTGACTGTGACATGCAAGCAAACGAAAGAAACAAAGACAACTTGCATCATGCATGTGTGCTTGCTATGTAAGATTCCTCCAATGCATGAGCGATGGGATCGTGTAGTTCGAGTGGAGGAAGTATGATCTGTGTGTGTGATTGATCTTCAATGCATACAGATGAGTGATGAGGAGCCTTTGGTGTTTAAACAATTTCTTGATCGGAAGTGAAACCAACCTCAGGATAGCGAGGGCCTGACATAACCATCAGCTCGGGCTAAAGTGCCTCGATAGTCTGGGGGATTTTAACTTCGTCGACAGATAGATCATCATAAACAGGTGGCTTCGAAAAATCAATTGTGATAGAATCATCATCGTGATTAAATACGAGAGTAAATAGATCATGACAGCTATGATAATCAAAATCAATGATTTCATCAACATCCCCATTATCTGATGAATCAAAAAAATGGGTAGATGAGAAGCGAACAAATTCACCCTCTGTGTTTCCAGAAAAAGCAGATGAAAAGTCACGTGGATTTTCAGTGAATAATTTATCCTCTCCATTGTCTGATGATGGACAAACATCCGGTGTGTCCTGTGAATGTTCAACAATGGGTGCATCCATAGACGGAGATACACATGCGAAATCATGGATGGTAGGTTCACCAAAGATGTTAGGAAAGAACGGAGGAGGCTCGGATAGAAGGGATTCATCCTTTGCCAAGTGTTGATGCTCAAGCTCCCAATCATACTCTTCATGTATGACAACGCATGTTGGTTGTGCAACACCAACTCCGTTGATGGCTTGATCCTCGTTCACAACAAGTGTTGTTGATTTTGGGTAGCATCGGATGTGATCTAGCCATGCAAATTGGTGGAGAGGCTAAAGAACATGAGCTCTCCAAGACCCAAAAATGGTTTGGACAGATTGTACCCGGTTTGGGAGATATTAAAATAATTAATATTTTTAATGGAGTTCTTAAGTCTAAACTTAGGAAAAATAAAATATTAATGGGTATTAATATAAAAATGGGTTAGAAGGTTCCAAAAGTCATGGATCAAGCCAAATGTAATCTTAGCCGTTGATTAGAGATGTAATCTCGGTCGTTGATAGACCAATGAGAAAAGTATAAGAAGAGGCTTGAGGGTCAGTTGGAGAATACACCGGAGTGATCAGTGATTCGATTTGCTAGAGTGGGGTTTCTAAGAAAAGTTGAATCAATGATCACTAGCAAGGGGTAGTGAGTACTAGACAAAGAGGCAAAGATAGTGTCGAGAGACCAGTGCAGAGGTAGAAAGTGAGAAGCAGCAGCCAAATCAAGCCACATATATCTCAGCAGAGACCGCGCAGAGGCCAGAGGGACTGTGTCATCCACGCAGAGAGCAGCTAGAGTGACATAGAGGGTCCCAGAGGCTGCGCAGTGCCTTAGAGGGTTGACATAGAGGCCAGAAGGGCCAATGTAGTGCTTCAGAGTCATTGGAGAGGGTTTCATGGGAAAGGTTTTTTGAATACCTATTTTTTAATAGAGAGGTATTATTGTGGGTTATTTTTCTCTATCGGGTGATCCAGTTTGGTACCCAATTGTACTCAAGGAAATACTACATAATAATATACCCTCATAATAGTTGCATCGGTTTTCTCACATTAGGTTTTTCTGGGGATGTTTGTCCAAAAATAATGGTGTCACTTGTGTGTTTGTTTTCTTTCAGTTGATGATCTGTAGATGTTGAGACTGTATTGTGTTTATTTCATTATTTATATGTTTTAAATAACTTGTTTGAATTTAACAAGTAGAAGAAATAAACCAGAAGAATACAGATTAACTTTCTAATGGTTAGACTTAGAAATTTCAACATGGTATCAGAGCGTGGTTGTAGATCACAGGAGAGCTGAAGGCATCAACTAACCAGAGCATTTGCAGCAAAATCAACTATCCAGAGTGACAGAAGTTGATCCTTACAGAAGTGACAGAAGAAGAGTTAACGCAGAGGGACTGCGTCATTAGTCCAGGCCAGAGAGAGGCCAGTGTAGAGGCTGAGGAGGGCAGAAAGAGGCTCACGCAAAGACACGCAAAGACCAGAAGGGTTGACCCAGTTGGATGAGGGAACTATTTTTTCCAGTGTTGGGATTGTGCAGAGCCTAGATGCTCAGTCCTTCAGTTGATGGGGTATAGGAAGCTGTGGGCATTTTGCGGGAGCAAAGCTGGTGTGGTATTGTGGGCAGAACATTACCTAATAGGGAAAAACCAAGGTAGAGGGAGTTGCTACCGAGGCAGATTTCTAGCCAAGGAATTTGGATAAGTGTTGCGGGTGCATAGAAGATCGGAGAGGAGAAACTTGACGATTAGCAGGAGGGTTTCTAGAAGGGAAATCGTGACTTAGAGGGAGTCGAGCAGAGAAATTCTAGGTGGGAAGTAGAGAGACTTAGTAGGAGTCGAAGAGAGGACTTTGAGGAGGGAAGTAGAGAGACTTAGTAGGAGTCGAAGAGAGGAATTCCTGGAGGGAAGTAGAGAGACTCAGAGGAGTCGACACGAAGAGCAGAGAGATGGTCATGAATGGACTGAGGGATCAGAATAGGCTAGACGTGGGTGTCCAACTTTGTGGTCTGGAAGGCCGAGATCCTATCCTTTCTAGATAGAAATCACATCAAGGCCTTCACCTTAAGAACAATGGCTATCCCATTTGACCCTGTAGCTAATGGGAAGTATGAGGAGGCAATGGCTAAGGCGAAATACATCATCCTTGATGGCATCAAGGATCATGTGGTCCCACATATTGCCAAGAAGAAAACGATAAAGGAAATGTGGGACACCTTGAAGATGTTGTACCAGTGTACTACCATGCAGAGGAAGATGTTACTTGAGAATCAACTGCGGTCATGCCAGATGCAGAAGGGGGAGTAGATAGATCACTTCCTCAATCGGTTGAAGGAGATCCAAGACCAAGTGACTTCCATAGGAGCCACTCCGGATGAAGAGATGATGGTGAGGACTACACTTAACACAGTCTCCAAGGAGTGGGAGACATTGTCCAGAGCATACTGGGCAGGGCAGATCTTCCAAATTGGGAAGAATTGTGGGTGGCTCTTCACTAAGAGGAGATCAGAAGGCTAAGCAAGAAGGGAAGTAGCAGCAAAGGAGTCCAAATCAAGAAGGAAGAGGAAGAGGATGCAACTCTTGCATCTGTGGGAAAGCAGGAGAAAAGGAAGAAGAAGGACCTCTCCAAAGTCAAGTGCTTCCACTGTGGGGAACTGGGTCATTATGTGAACGAGTGTCTGAGGAAAAATAAAAAATGAGAGGCGTCTGACTCTAAGGCAACACCAACAAAGGTGGAGAAGAAGGTTGAGGAGGATGACGATTGTGCCATGAGTGCTCATGTACCCCTAGAGAAGAGGTGGGGAGACATTGAATTGTAGTTAGGAGGACTATGGGCAATGAGGGGGCAGGATCCTTGAGGTACCCAACCTCTTGGATTACACCTTGCTACGGGAGCCCCGAAGAGAGAGTAGCAAGACTGGCAGATGTCGGTAGAGACCGATGAGGATGAAGCACCAGAGAGTGCTACAGTGCAGGAGTCCTTGGGCAGCACGAGGCTAGCAAGCTGCAATAGTGCGAGAGGCACGAGAGTGTTGCACCAGTGCAGGATGACACAAAGAGGTGTGTAACAGTGCGAGATGTAGGGAGTTGTTGCAGCAACACATAGGTCAGTAGTGGGAGCACTTGTTAGCGACAAAGGGATTTTTAGCATCAGGAGTGTTTCTAGGCTAACAGGGATGTCAGAAGTTGGGTGGATCAGTTACTTACTTCTCAGTAATTGAGTTACAGTGCAGTAGCATGATGCAGCATGAGGAGAGGAGGATGCAGTGTAGATGTCGTGTTGGGAGGATGGACCAGTAACAATATGAATGCAGAGGGAGTTGTCGTATGGATGTAGCGGTGGTAGTGGTAGGTCCATGGGTAGCAGTACAGGATGCAGCAATGCAGAGAATGTTTGGAAGGGAGGCCTAGCATTAGCACAGGTACCGGTGCCGGATAATCAGTGTGATACTCAATGAGGAGTATTACTAGAGCATAGTCCTCACTAAGAGGGAGTGTTGATTTGGGGTAGCATATGATGTTCTCTAGCCATGAAAATTGGTGGAGAGGCTAGGGCACATGAGATCTCCAAGACCTAAAAATGGTTTGGACAGATTGTACCCGGTTTGGGAGATATTAAATTAATTAATATTTTTAATGGAGTTTTTAAGTCTAAACTTAGGAAAAATAAAATATTAATGGGTATTAAAATAAATTGGGTTAGAAGGTTCCAAAAGTCATGGATAAAGCCAAATCTAATCTTAGTTGTTGATTAGATATGTAATCTCGGCCGTTGATAGACCAATGAGAAAAGTATAAGAAGAGGCTTGAGGGTCAGTTAGAGAATACACCAGAGTGATCAGTCATTCGATTTGCTAGAGCGGGGTTTCTAAGCAAAGTCGAATCAGTGATCAGTAGTGAGGGACAGTGAGGACTAGACAGAGAGGTAGATAGTGAGAAGTAACAGCCAGAGTAGGCCACACAGAACCCAATAGAGATAACGCAAAGTTGAGAGGGATTGCGTCATCCATGCAAAGGGAAGCTGGAGTGATGCAGAGGGACATAGAGGTTGCGCAGTGCCTCAAAGGGCTGACGCAGAGGGGTTTGGGGCTGATGTAGAGGCTTGAAGGGCCAGCGCAGTGCTTTCGAGTCACTAGAGAGGGTTTTGTGGGACATGTTTTCTAAATTCCTGTTTCCAAATAGAGAGGTATTACTACCGGTTGTTTTTCTCTGTCGAGTGAGCCAATTTGGTGCCCAGTTGTACTCAAGGAAATATTGCATAATAATATACCCTCAGAATAGCTGCATCGGTTTTCTCACATTGGGTTTTTCCGGGGATGTTTGTCAAAAAATAATGGTGTCACTTGTGTTTTTTTTCTTTCTTTCAGCTGATGATCTATAGATGTTGAGACTGTATTGTGTTTATTTCATTATTTATATGTTTTAAATAACTTGTTCGAATTTAACAAGTAGAAGAAATAAACTAGAACAATACATATTAAATTTCCAACGGGTAGAATTAGAAATTTCAACAAGTGTAGAGTCTGAAATGGAAGAACACAAGACAGTATCATCCAGAGGATCATCAGAGTATGAAGATGGAGTTTGAGGTACAAAATGCATATGAAAACTCAATGGACTCACAACCAAATATGCGCAAAATTTAAGCAAAGTGATGTTGGGAGGATGTGACAGTTGAACGGATGTGTGTTCCTGTTCTCTTGCATCACTTTGCAATGGTGGAACTATTTGATGAGGGGACGGTAGACAGTCACTTGGGATAGTGACCGTATCCATCTGTGATTGTGAAACTTCATCACTGAAGTATGCTGAGCGAGGCTTGGGCTCAAACTTCTTCTTCGGATGGACTGATTTGTTAAGACAATATTCGAATCTATCCCAAAGATATGGAAATTTCATCTGGCTTTTCGGAGCTTCAAACTGCAAAACATGGAAGCACTGCCAAAAATCCATAGGCGATTCATGTGGGGCCTTCCATTGTTGTAATAGTTTTTGGTCAAGAGGATCTGGATCAAAATGATGGAAAGTAGATTCAATGAGATCACAAAACTTCTCAAGTGAGTGCATGCTATCAACTGGTAGGCTGCAGCACCACCATTGTGGGGATTTGCGAAGTGTGTATGCAAGGAGTAGACTGACCTCTTCTACATAGAACTCGTCTGCATTCTCAAGGAATGCATAGAAGTCCTCTAAGTACTCAGGCTAGGCCACTTCTCCTTCACCATCATACGTGAATTTAGATAAGAGATCAAAAAAATCCCTCGTGATGTTGACAGGTTCAGAATGCGAAAAAAATCATGGAGGGGTGAGTGTGACAGAATCCATGATAGACGTGCAAAGGTTCAAAATAGGATGAGAGGACACAACTTGTAATCTGGACCTCCTTCTAGTACCAGAAACGTTGACGGTGCTGGACTTGCCAACATGACTTGCCAACATGTTGGGGGATCTCCTCGGTAAGAAGTACCAACTAGACCTTAGACCGTTTAGTGTAGGAGTCCCAGCAGTGGGTCATATGGTATTGTGTTGACCGTGGTTTCACACAGAGGCAAGTAAGATGTCCCTGTTGGTAGCAAGGGTGTGACATATGCAACAAGTCAAGGTAGGTGCATGTGTTATAGCTCCAAATATAACCCTTGGTATTTGTGATGCTTGGTTTATGGCCTAGGGCAATCCCTCCTTCCAGACTTGGTCCAAATATTTTAAAAAACAGTGTTTTACTCCCTATACGTTACTTTGCCCTGTGTTAAAAGCATGTACATGCGGGTCAGTTAATATCCAACTCGCGTATATGTGTTAAAACACTTAAAAAAATTAAATTCCCTTAATTATGGGCGGAGATCATGGGTTTTACCTGTTGATTACCTATTAGTGCCTGTGGCCCAACTGTTCCCAACTGTTTCCCAACTAAAAAACTAATTTGGGAGAAGTATAAAAGGACTTCAATGGGAAGGCCTTAAGGAGGAGAGAAAGGATAGAATTAATATACTGAGATTATCCCCTGATCAAGTCTGAAGTATCCTTGTGCTTCAAGCACTTCCCCAAGTTTAGGAAACCCTTGTTTCCTTGAGTGTTGATATTCTTTCACTAGTTGGAGATATCATGGTATTGGTTATGGAAGGAGGCTATTGAAGACTAGGAATGGAGGGACATGGAGGAAGGTTCTGCTTGGAGCCGGAAGAGGAAGACTCAGGTGAACTCTTTCCATGTTTACTATAGTTTTCTACAATAAAAAGAAACGTTGTCTTGTTCTTGAGATCGACTTTGTTTATGCATCAGATGTTATTGTTATGGTTTATATATGAATGAGTATTTCAATGTATAACTAACCATCTACTTATATGATATAAAGTTGATTTCACTAAAATGCTTTATCTATATGCTGCTATGTGTATTTGAATTGGTTGATTGACAAGTTCGAAGATCATTAGGAATTGCAGAGGGGTTGCACGTTGGCTAGAACTACACAAACGAAGGACATATAGGTATGTTCACCCTCGCATAGTTAGTTTGTTTAAGCATGTTGCCTGAGTGTTATGAGTGTTTCTTGTTGTAGATTACTCCTACTCTGATAGGGTTCTGACCCAAAGCCCTAGGGGACTTATTCCCTCAAAAAAATTGGTGACTCCACTGGGGATAATAATCTTGTTATTCCTAGTTTGGGTTTTTCAGTGTCCATCAGGGCTCAGTTCTCAGTTTCCTTGCCGTGACAATATTGCTTGCTCCTGTAGGAACTCAGACTTCAAGTCTGATCTTTTTCATCAGGCCTCATTTTTTATTTTTCTTATAAAACTTCATATATACACCTTTGTCTGTTTACAGAAGCGTACACATGCTAGTTTCTGTGAACTAAAACCGTGTATACGCGAGTTTCTTTTGGCAGAAGTGCGTGTACACGCACGTGTGTAGTTACAAAGTCACGTATACAATTTTTTAAATGCTTTTTTCAAATCTTTCTCACTATAAAGATTCGTTTCTTGGCCTGTGTGGTTTCTGAGTGGTCACAATATGTCTTTAGAGTTTAATTGTTCAGTGAGTTTGCTGTTGCAAATTCTCTACTGCTTTGAAAAGTTGTGGCCTTGGTTTGCGTTAGAGTGAGTTTTATGATTTGTATTTGAACACACAAGGCTTCTTATAGAGGTTCTTGATTGTTCTGGTCTTCCGAAACAAAATATTGTTTGCAATCTTTGTGTCAAACTTCATTATTGGTCTTCTTGCTTTGCTTCCCGTCGTTTTTGTGGCCATACACTTTCTTTTTGCTTTTCGAAAGTTTCTAGTTGATGAATTTGAAAGTTCGTCTTTCCTGATTTTTTGATCAATTTCTCAAAACTCTTTTTTCTGCTTTTGGATCGTTTAGTGCAAATTGAAACACTTTTTTTTTAATTTGTCATTCGTGTTGAATTAGTAACTTAAAAAGTTTCCTTGTGTTTTGCTTTCGGTCTTTGAGTCTTTGATGGCATTTTGAGTGCTTTTGAAATTTTTTTTTCATTGCTTCTTGAAAAAAGAAAAGTTCTTCAAAAACATTGTGTTTGCTTTCTTTTGCCGAATTTGATTTTGGATTCTTTGGTTTTGTGAAAATGAATTGTGATTTTTTGAGATTTGCCTTGCTTATTTGGAGGAAAATTTGTATTTAAAACTTGCATTCTCTTCAAACATTTAAGTTGGCTTATCAAAAAGTTTTAAACAATGGCTTTCATCCCTTTTAGAGAAATCTAGAATTTTGCATCAACATGTACACCTTGCATTAGGATAGTTTTGCATTATTAAAGCATCAATAGTTTTTTAGCTTTTGTGAGTGTGAAGTCTACTACAAGAAAAGCAAAGGAAAAAAGTTTTTGCTTTATAGAAGTTTCTTAGAACCCAAGTAGAGGTTGCTTTTCATCGAAGAACAAACAAGTGCATTGCATATAAGTTAGTTTTTCATTAATTTCTTTTGCATCATAAAACACCATCAGTTTCATTTTCAAATTGTCCCTTGAATTAAAATAACAACCACCTAAAATCAAGCGCTTAATAAAATAAACTAGAACTTTTTATATTGTCAATCAGATACACCAACAAGTTTTAGGTTATTTAGGGCCTTGGATTAGGCAAGAGGAGAGTAAACTCTCCAAGGCCATTATAAATTGTAAAACATAGAAGTCTAAATAAAGAGTGAAATCCAATAGCATTAGGGAGACTAGGAAAGCTCCGTGACTGGGAGTTAAGCACGAGGGTTTGTGAAAATAAGGATGAGAGATACCCCCTCTCTTACTTGTCGGATTTTACCTCACGACTGTTCCGCCTGGTTTCTGATATGAGTTGGTATCTTTAGTTGCCTATCCTAGGGATCTACACAGGTGGCTGCAAAGGGGAATCCCATGGTACCTGAGGTTGACATTGCATCACGTTCAACGGTACTTCTGGAGGGCACCCTTGCGAAGCTTGGGGGCTTGCACCAAAAAAGGCTGTCGTCTGGAGTTTAGCATAACTAGTTCTAATACCTTCGCTAGTAGACTTGGGGCGTAATTACCCCAATCTATTTTCAGAAGGCCCTTATTATTCAATTTCTTGTATTTTGGTGTCCGGTCCTAATCACCAGGAGCATAAATACTTGGAAGTTGTTTGACTGTTGAGCTCTTTAGGAACATTTTTAGTGTGTGTTCTGTGATCCTAGTCAGCCTAGATTTCAATTTTTTGAGTATTTAAGTAGATATTATAAAAATAATTCAAAGTGCTTGACCAACCACCTTGGCGGTCCTGTAGACTTCGTGGGCTTTCACCCGCAAGTCCTGAGCCTTATCCTATAAGGCATAGGAGCGATTCTGATAGTGGTTTTCAACTAGTGGCAACAGGCGCATCGGAGATTGATCCTCCGCTTGTGGGCATTAGTTTGTGAGATAGACCCGGTACTACTATAGATCTAGAGAGGAACACACCAGTTCTTTCTTGAGTTCTCTTCCAGTCGGAAGACAATATTGAAGTGGAAGAGCTTTCAGAGTCGGTTGCGGCTCCGACTTCTCCTCTGCCTTCCGATCATCTAGACATATTGTTATACATTGGAACTCTGACTCACAGGCCTTCAAGCTTGAGTCCACACACATTTATCCCTTTGATGACCACTGCTGGAAGCATGACATCCGTCATGAGTGCTACGAGTGTGCAAACTCCTATGTTAGTGCAAGGGGGAGGAACTATTTCCATCCCCTTTACATTCTTATTCGGGTCTACTACTAGCACATCATTATTTGGATCTACTTCCATTCCGTCAAAGAGTGGAAGTTCCCAAGCCAATGCATCCAGTTTTGGATTCTTCCCTTTTGTAATGCCCTCTCAAGGTATTCCTTTAGTTCCATTAAGTGTACCATTAACCGCCTCCACGTCCATGATGAGTGGATCGGCCTCTTTTCAGGGTTTCCCATTTGGAAGTGGTCATATACCACATTCCAATCCGACAGTGGGGTCTATGCCTTTTCCTTTCACAGGTCAAGGTAGTAATCCCTTCTAGAGTTGGACAAACCCTGCGGTTAGCGGAATAGGAACTGGGAATCAATTTTTTGGCCAGCAAGGGAATGTGCCGTATTCCTTAGTGAATTCATTTCAAAGTTTTCCACCCTTAGCTAATGCTTGGAACCCTTACCAAGGGTTGTCAGCTTCTTATAATAATTCGTTAGGGGGAAACTTTGTCAGTTACGGAGGTTTTTCGGCTGGAGTTGGTCAAACTCTGAGTTTTGCTGGACCACAAGGGTCACCTTTTGGTTCAGTAGGTTCTACCAGTTACTTCGGGAAACCTGGTGCCTTTCAAAATCCAGGTCATTCTTTTCTAACTTTTGGGAACCCCACCCAATCTGGGTGGAATCCCCAAGGTCCTCCGTGACTTCCATTTCTGGCCACGCTCAATCTACCAGACTTGACTAAGTTAACGAACGATCCAATCAGATACAATCCGACTTGGCCTTCGGTCCCAACCAAACTTCCATTGGATATCCAAAAATTTGAAGGGAAGAGTGGTGAAGACCCGGGCGACCATGTAACCACATTCCATTTATGGTGTTCATCTAACTCCTTGATCGATGATTCGATCAGGTTGAGATTATTTCAGCGCACCTTAACTGGGAATGCAGCTAAGTGGTATATAGAGTTGCCAGGGGGCACCTTTACGTCTTTTGCCAATTTGGCTAACATTTTCTTAAACCATTTTCAGTTGCCTGTCCATTACGAAGCCAAAACTAAACTTCTAGCCAATTTTCATTAGGACACAGCTACTCATATTTCTGATCATATTCAGGAATGGAGATGGAGAAAGAGGCTCATCAAAGCCGAAATTCCACCTGAATTCTGTCTTGAATGGTTTTTAAAATCGTTACAACCCGAGATCTCCAAGGATGTTTCTATGTCCGAGGTGTATTTAGGAAAGCAAGATATCTTTCGCGCCCAACAGTTAGAACTGATATATTCTCAGTATGGGACTCTTCAGAAAATATTGCCTGATGCTCCTAGATACACGGTTGATATAGCCAAATCGAAGCCAAGTCTGCATGCTGATGGTATTGTTGGATCGATTGATGCAAATGCAGTGAACCTTTTAAGCCAATTGTAGCAATTGTCTCTACAAACTACTTCTTCCATTCAGGCTGCACTGCCTACTCCTTCACCTTCCCAACCTTCTTCCGTAAACGCTGTTGAGGCTTCTAACCCGAAAGGAAATCAAAATTATGATGGGAAGAAGAAGGGACGAGGTAAAAAGAAGAATCAAGATGGGAAGGGTAATGCGAACAAACCCAACAATGGTGCTGGTGAGGGTGGAAAAGAGTCTAAGAAGAAAGTTAAATTTCCATGCAAGTTATGCAGTGGAGACCATTTGACTCATCTCTGCCCAAAAATTCAAGATGCTTAGCGCTTGTTAGTGCAGCAAGGGTCTTCTAGCTCCCAAGTTGTCTTAACTAACCCTTTCCCCCAAGGGCAGCAGCTACTTGCTGGCGCGAACTCAAATCCTGGTACCTCTGCTGGGGGCAACCAAGAGGGGGATAATCCCTTAAATGTTTTCATGATGAGTTCTAATGCCAATGTGGCTATGCGGTCATAGGATTATGGTGAAGCAGAAACATCTAAGGATAAATTTGTTCTCAGAACTATGGATCCACTTCATATTGAGCAACCCTCTTTCGAGTCTATACCTCAGATACCAAAAGGTTTGGCCAAGCGTGCGACTGTTAACCCTAATGCTAGGGCAGCCCAAAACTACTCCATTGTCAAGGATCTCGCTCAAAGTCCTTGCGCTATGTTTGCTTTAGAGGTACTCCAGTCGTGTCCTGCTCAACGATTTGCTTTGCTTTCTGCGATGGGGCTAGTCGGTCCAAACAATTCTTTAGTACTCACTTTTGACATGCTTAATGTCAAAAAGAGACTTCCTCCTCATATGGCTTTTCAAATAAAGTTTACTTATCAGGAAACTAATATTTTTTGAACAGTGATAGATGAGGAAGCTTCCACATGCGTAATGTTTATGTCATGTTGGAAGGCCATTGGATCGCCTTCAGCTATTCCTTCACCCACTCTTTTGACAACATTTGACGAACATTATCATAGGCCACACGGGATTATCTCGGCCTTTCCTATATGTGTTGGAGGAAAGGTCGTTAATGTCGAAGTAGAAATCATTGATGCCAACCTAGATTACAATCTCCTCTTAGGACGAAATTGGATTTATGAAATAGATGTTGTAGTTTCGACTCTGTTTCAAGTCCTTTGTTTTCCTCATGAGGGGAAATTGTTAAGGTTGATCAATTGGATTATGCTCCAGTTGACCCTCGTGCAACTTTGGATTCTACTATTCCATTGGTGGATAACCCCCGTCAACCTATCGAGAATCTAGGAGTCAGGATGTATTCTTCATTGATGGGTACATTTGATCTTTCCACTCCTATAGCTAGAATCAATGCCATTTCATCCTCCAAAGAGTCTTCACGGGAAGAGTTCTTGCAGACTCGTTATTTCTCAGACCCTTGGACCTTGCCTTTACCCACAACCACATTAGATGAAGAACAAGTTGGTGGAATGGCATTCCCTATGTCTGCAGCAGAGCTTAGATATCAGTCTATTGTTAACTTTGCAGACAACCATCCTACTCCTTTTTCATAGGAGGAATTAGATGGTGATGTGGCCCCAGCTTGGACCCTTGACTCTACTTCTGCTATGGATTGCTTAGATATGGTTTTACCATATGAGGAAGCAATATTAGAAGCAATGACGGGTGTAGATCAACCTTGAGAAGATTTACACCATCGTTCATATTTTCTTCCCCCATTGCAGGAAGTCGAATCCAGGTTCTCCAATCTACTTACTAGCAATGTTTGTACAGTTTCAAATCCTTTGGCTCCAGAGCACATCCGTGCCGAAGGTAATATGTCGGTCATTTCAAAAACCATACCGATAAACATCTCTAGGAACCCTAATGTGATAGAAATGTCTTCATTGGAGCCGAGTGTTCCCCTGAAGAGATTCAAATTTACACCAACCTCTTTAAAGAGTTTTGGGATGTATTTGCTTGGTCTTATGAAGAAATGCTTGGTATTGATCCATCCATCATTTAGCATGAGATCAAGACGTATGAAAATGCTAAGCCGATTCATCAGAAGCTTCAGCTGGTCAATCCTAGGAAAGCAGCAGCTATTAAAGCTGAAGTAGAAAAGCTGCTCAAGGTGGGTTTTATATACCCTATTCCCCTAATGGATTGGGTTTCTAATCCAGTCCCAGTTGATAAAAAAACAAGGAACGATCCGCATGTGCATTGAATTTAGGTATTTGAAAAAAGCGTGTCTGAAAGATAATTACCCCACACCATTTATTGATCAGATAGTTAATGAATGTGTGGGTAATGAGATTTTCTCCTTCATGGACAGATTCTTCAGTTATAATCAAATATGTATCCATCCAGAAGATCAACATAAGACAAATTTCATATGTCCCTAGGGTACCTTTACATACAAAAAGATGCCTTTTGGTCTTAAAAATGCTGGAGCCACGTTTCAACGGGTCATGTCTTACGCTTTCCACGACATCAAGAATGTCATCAAAGTATACTTGGATGATTTAGCTGCTCATTATCAAAAGAGAAGAGATCATCCTAGTCACCTTCGGTTGGTTTTTGAGAGATGTCGATTTTACAAGATTCAGTTGAGTCCAAATAAGTGCGTTTTCGTGGTTACATCCAGTCGATTGTTAGGGTTCATTGTATCAACTGAAGGGATTCGAGTTGATCCCTTCAAGGTTGAGGCAATAATTCAGTTGCCTCCCCTGTCTTCTATCCGACAACTTCAAAGTCTTCAGGGGAAGGAAAATTTCTTGAGACGGTTTATAGAAAATTATGCTGAGATAATTAAAGGATTTATGCGTTTGCTGAGGAAAGGAGTTCCATTTTTATGGGACGACTTCAAACAATGATCTTTTGATGCCTTGAAGAAAGCATTGATCTCTGCCCCGCTTTTGAGTCCACCAGATTATGGTAGATATTTCCTTTTATATCTTGCAGCCGTAGAATCAACCATAGGTATGGTTCTGGTTTAGGAAGATGATTCTCTCATGGAGAATGTGATTTACTACTTGATTCAAGGCTTGGTAGGCCCTGAACTACGCTATTCTCGGTTAAGAAATTGGCCTTGGCAGCCATCCATGCTATCCAGCAGCTTTGTCATTATATTCTGCTACGCAAAACATTTGTCTTAGCGGCGATAAATCCTTTCCAATTTGTCCTCAGTAGGCAAGTAATTGGGGGCAAATACAATCGATGGATTGATATTTTACAAGAATTCGATCTCGAGTTCTTGTTGGCCAAGTCTAAGAAATCATTAGTTTTTTCGAAATTAATTTCCGAGCTGCCTTGTGAAGATGATATTGTTTATGAGGAAAGTTTCCCAGATGAACATATATTCCTCATCTCTTCACAAGATCCCTGGTATGGAGATATCATCATCTATCTCCAGACTTCGAAGTTCCCTCTTGCTTTCTCCAAGGATGAACGTCGAAAATTACGTCACCTGGCTAATAACTATGTCATCATCGGTGATACATTATATCGCCGAGGGGTTGATTCAATCCTTAGGCATTGCTTAACCTTAGAGGAAGCAAAGTATGTGCTTAATGATTGGCACAATGGAGCTTGTGGTGGTCATCTTTCAGGGCTTGCTACAGCCCAGAAAATCTTGTGTGCCGACGAATTTTGGCCCTTGCTTTTCAAAGATTGTATTGAAGCAGTAAAACTTTGCCACCATTTTCAAATCTATACTCGGAAGATGCACACACATCCAGCTCCTCTTTTCCCTGTTATCACTATCAGTCCTTTTACAAAGTGGGGTATTGATTTTATTACTTGTAATCCACCTTCAGCAGCGAATCACAAGTGCATTATAGTGGCCGTAGATTACTTTACGAAGTGGGTTGAGGCCATGCTCACTTATAAAAATGATAGTGAAATAGTGGCATTGTTCCTCTTCAATCAAATTATTTCTCGTTTTGGTATCCCGAGAGAGATTTTCACCAATCATGGCAGTCATTTCCGGAACCGACTGATGTCTGAATTGGCTCTTAAATTGGGCTTCCGACAGGAGCATTCATCTCTGTATTATCCTTAGGCCAATGGGCAAGTTGAAGCCATGAACAAGTCCCTCAAGACGATCTTGCAAAGGACGATTGACAAAAATCACTCCAATTGGCATCTTATGTTGTATTCGGCTCTCTGGGCATACCGAACCTCGGTAAAGATTGCCACCGGTTTTACACCTTTTCAGTTAGTTTACGGGTTGGAATCTATTTTTCCTGTTGAGTGTGAAATTCCATCCCTTAAGCTGGTTGTTGAGCTTCTTCCAAATACCTCTAGTCTCAAAGAGCGCCTCCTTCATTTGGAACATCTCGATGAGCAACGTCAATATTCTGCCACAATCAATGAGGCTCATAAGAAAAGGGTTAAAACTCAGTACGATAAAGTTGTCTGTCCTCGAGTCTTTTCTGAAGGTGACCTTGTCTTGGTCTATGACCAAGATAAAGACGCCTTGGGGGCAGGCAAATTCAAGTCTATGTGGTATGGTCCCTTTATAGTGAAACGAGTTTTAGGAAAAGGGGCTTATGAATTAGTCGATTTTGAAGGGAACAAGTTGGCGGAGCCTCGAAATGGGCTCTACCTCAAGAAGTACTTTGCTTAGGTTACGACCGAGCAATGGCTTCTTTGTATATTTTGTATTTTTGTACATATTTTATCGGGAGTTTTTGTGATATTGACACTTTTTTTATCTGCTTTGGTAGGTGTTGATGGATGACTTGGTCTATTTCGGATTCACTGATGGTGCTAGTCGGCACACTCAGAACCTCGCTTCGCAGCTTGGGTAATTTACTATCCAACTGGTCAGTTGATGGTGTCAAGGGGAGTATGTATTGGTTCTACATCAAATAATATTGTTGAATATACTACCATCATTAATTTACTATTCGAAACTTTTTCTTACAGAATTGATTCGTTGGTAGTGTATCTTGACTCATAGCTAGTAGTGTCACAATTGAATAACATTTATCGGGTTCGGGATCCTTATTTATATCGCCAATTTTTGAGAGTGAGGATGTTGCAAAGATCATTTGTTTTTATTACTTATTTTCACATTCCACGATCTGAAAATTCATTAGCGGATTCTATTGCTAATCAAGCATTAGATTGGCATATCATTCATTCATCAAGATAAAAACAAACATCAAAAATCTGGAATTGTATATATATATCATAAAACTGCCTGTGTGTACATAAAGTGTTTCAAAAATAATATACAAAATCGGGACTAAATGCCCATAATCATGTCTAGTCTATCTATGACCTGGCTTAGGATGAGCGGCTAAGAAGGTGACCACTGCGTTGGCCACACGCCGAAGAGTGCAAACCCAGTCTCGTGGTACTCCTACCACGTGGTGCTGCATCTCCTCAGGTAGGTCTTCTATGGCCACCATAGGTACTTGGTGAGTTAGCCTCACCAAGTTCCTTTGGACTGCATATAAGACCCTCTTTGTCTCAGTAGCTGCCTCTTCGACACCTCTTCCGCGATGCTTGTGCCGCGGAAATCCATCTGGTCGTACCGGACCCACATCTGGAACATGAACATTATATTAGTATTTTAATCCCATCAAAAATATTTCTAAGTTCATTTTCATATTTAAAAAACACATAAAAATCTTAAAATTGATAAAGACTTAAAAAATGGTTACCTATCTCTCCCCATATTGCGTTTGGTGGTAGCTCCAAATCCCGATCTCCTTTGAAATCCATGCCAGCATAGGGATAGTCATCCACAACAATGATTTTTTGTTCCCACCAGGAGAAGAACTCATCATCGAAAGCAGTCCTCGGCACGTCCCCGCCTCCAAGGCGTTTCATCAAGTTGGCCCACCTACCCATCCGAGGATCTCGGGGGCTACTGATAGAAACTGATACTCTGGGGCGCAGCCTAGGAACCTTCTTGAAGAAGAAGGAGCACAAAATGGTTCCATATTTGAAATTTTTGGTCTACCCTTTCTAAATGGAGGACATTTGGCTCTTCATATTGGTAAGAAGAGGTGTACACCAATCAAAAAAAGTAGTGAGACACTCCATGACCAAGCTCATGGATAGTTGTGACGCTTGGTGCAATGAGGCTGATTTGTTTATCCTTGCTATGGTGAACAGTAAGATCCTCAGGGACAAGCTCTCCACATGATTTATTGGAATCTGGCTTCTAATTTTCTCCATATGCCCAGGACAGTATATATGTACGTAGTCTTCCACTGAAATACTACCTCATGTCCGGCCAGTCGAATGTACAATTTCTCCTCTCCGGGAGAGACCAGTGATAAAGTAGATATCCTCTACCTCTATCCTCAAAGGCATTTTATCAATCATAAATGCATTATCTTCAATACTCCAATAGGGGATTAACATTTCAAGCAACCGGGTGTTGGCCTTCATATTGGGCATTTTGAAAAATTTCAATAAGCCACATCCTCTCAATGCATATAAGGCCTATTGATCATTCAAAACTTCATTATCAATGGTGGTATGTTCCCTCTCTCTCCATGTGATTGTCATCCTGAAAGAAAATTTAATTTCAACTGTTAGATTTTTGTTTTTAAATTTCAAACCGTGTATACGCGGGTCCCTTTCATACACAATTGCATGTAGGTCCTACGTGTACGCAAGTTTATAATACCCAACTCGCGTATATGCCGTGTTGAAATTTTTAACATAAATTCCTACGGTCAAATCTCAATTAAAATTTCTAGAAACAATCATAAAGTAATGCAAGCTAGAATTGGGGGTTACCTGATGATTTTGATCCAATTTGAATAGTCCAATTCCCTGGGGGGCAAGTTTGCTCTTTTTTATCCACAGATTTTTCTCTCAGGACAAATGATACAAGTGGTGAGTCAAAATGTCATCTTATAGCTTTGAAAATGTCAAATTTTTTCAAAACTTGATTTTTTTCATCTCGTGAACCTTTTAACTTGTGAACTTGGATCGTCGGGAATAGATTTTTTTTCAGGACTTTTGGATGCTTCTTCAGAAATTTCACATTGGTTCCATGGCTGTCGACCCGTCATGGCAGGTATCGTTTACTTACTGGCATATAGGTTAGGGAATCAATTTGTTCTGTTTCATTTTGCATACTAGCCTCCATTTGTCGATACACTTGCCATAGGGTCGATCCCATCGTGTTATGGTTAATAAATCATGTTCACTCACCAATTTTTAAATCATGACACGATGGTAGAGCCATCCCTTACATGGGCATCGTAGTTAGCACCTCACTAACATTGGTTGCCCATGTTGTTTTATTGAGTAGGCTTGGGAGTCCTCTCTAGTCCTACCATGACTTGTGCGTTGAAGACTCATTCCTCTTTGCTTCTTCACTTCATTTTGGCCTTATACCCTAGAGGCTCCTTTGTGTTGAGTTGTACTACTGCATTGCATTTTGACCTTTTGCACCTTTTGGCCTTAAGCTAGTTTCACTTGGACTCGTGTTTAAGCCACTTTTTGACCATGTCTTCTACAAACTCAAACATGCAATCCCTTAGCTTCTGCAACTTGACACACCTTCTGACCCATGGAAGGAACATCCCTTTGAGTGTCCTTGATCAGCTTCACCTCCTTGCATTGGGCATAGGATTGTTCCCATCTCAGGAACTAGATCATCTGTTTCACTGACACTCGTTCTTTCCACTATACTATTGCATTCTTTTATTCTTTTTCCAGCTTAAAGAAAAAGATTATATATTTCAAAAAGAGCGGGAACAGGACAACATTTCCATATATTGTTGGCAGCTAGAGTCAGTTGTGTCGCCCTTGAACAAAGCACTCAAAAGAAAGTCTCTCCTCCATTTGGGTGGGATTTAGTTTGACTTAGGTACACCTTAACCTTGTTATTGAGTTAGTTCTCCCCCAATTGGTTATCTCTTCCAATCATATGGAGAGTTCGTTCGTGCCTCCTGCATGACGAACTTATACAGAGTTATCATATGTTGCCACATAGTCATCATTGAGTCGTGCTTTTGTTCAAGGGAAGTAAGCCTGAGTCGGCTTCTCTGTGGTGTCTCTTGACCTATTTTTTAGTCGGCCATCCCTGGTTGTCAGTGTCTTGCTTGTCATCACATCAGTTATATTGGTTCTTTACTCGTGCCAGTTTGAGAAGGTCTCCATTGACTTCTTGCTGGCAGGTCTTGTCCTTATCGACAATGACATATTCCTCCGAGGGAAGGCCTAGAGCCGCACCCTGGCCCTATTTTCATTATTGATAGGTCATCTTGTGCTTAGCATCGATAAACATCATGGGTCTTTGACTGAGTGGTTTCCCTTGTGTTCGACATCATCTTTCATTATCACACATTGGTATTTGTGTAGTGCCTTGGTTTCCATTTGACCATATTGGTGGATACCTTGCCTCTGTGTCAACTTTCATTATTGGTTGGTTCAGAGGGTTTCTATCATGTCCTAGGTACATCTTGTGTACACCAGAAATGTGCTTCGGTTGGGTTACTACATCTTGTTTCGTCCGATTCCTTCCACATTATTGGCCTACGGGTTACACTCACGCTAGATTGATGAGGGATGCCTTAATTCCTTCCTTCTAACGGATGTTTTCCTATCGACTATGACTCATTGCTCTGGGGCAAAGATCTAGAGTCCATTTGGCAGTACCTTGGGGTTTGCAGTCATCAGTGGCAGATCCTTCGCTATTGATAGTGGGAAACCATCATTGTCCCCTGATTTGTAGATTCTTCCAGGTGTTCGACTTCATCTCATTTATTCGCACCTGTTAGATTGTACTGGGTACCTTGACTCTCATTATCATTATCGGTGAGTAGTCTCGTGTTTGTTAACGGTATACATCAATGACCAGTAATCAAATGATTTCTCACATGGTCAACTTCAGATCATTTATTCCCATTGTGTAGAAATGTACCACGACGGTCGGTGAAGACCTCGGGTTGCATTAGCATTCTTTGGTTCACTTGTCAGTTGCTCCTATTGCTGCTAGTTGACACCATTCCACCTTATATGTTGCAGTTCTTCACAGCAACATCTTATATTGCGATGTAGTATCGTCTTATTCCATCATGTTCATTTGGTACTATTGGGATCAGTTTTTGGCATCAGTGATCAGCTTCACTGATCATCTTCTTATATGTGATATTCAAACATGTACTTGTTCGATCACGATCAGATGATCCATTGTGTAATTTCAGTCTTTTATACTTGTATGCATAGTGGATCTGCTTGTACTTGATATGTGGACATGCTTTACTTTCTTTGAGCATGGTTATGCTCGCCTTAGACAGTTGTTTCTTTCTGATCTTCTTTTGATGGCTTGGAAGGCTGAAATCTGGTGAAGTCCTTCTCAATTTTTGATAGTTTTCCTTTCCATATACTTAATACATTTTGGCCATCATGTACCCCTTCTGACCTCATATATTAGGGGGCATCTGTTATAGCTCCAAATATCACCCTTGGTATTTGTGATGCTTGGTTTAAGGCCTAGGGCAACCCCTCCTTCCAGACTTGGTCCAAATATTTTAAAAAACAATGTTTTACTCCCTGTACACTACTTTGTCCTGTGTTAAAAGCATGTACACGCAGGTCAGTCAATACTAAACCCGCGTATATGTGTTAAAAAACTTTAAAAAATTAAATTTCCTTAATTATGGGTGGAGATCATGGGTTTTACTTGTTGATTACCTATTAGTGCCCGTGGCCCAATTGTTCCCAACTGTTTCCCAACTAAAAAACTAATTTGGGAGAAGTATAAAAAGACTTCAATGGGAAGGCCTTAAGGAGGAGAGAAAAGATATAATTACTATACTGAGATTATCCCTTGATCAAGTCTGAAGTATCCCTGTGCTTCAAGCACTTCCCCAAGTTTAGGAAACCCTTGTTTCCTTGAGTGTTGATATTCTTTCACTAGTTGGAGATATCATGGTATTGTTTATGGAAGGAGGCTGTTGAAGACTAGGACTAGATGAACCTGGAGGACGGTTTTTCTTGGAGCCGGAAGAGGAAGACTTAGGTGAACTCTTTCCATGTTTACTATAGTTTTCTACAATAAAAAGAAACATTGTCTTGTTCCTGAGATCGACTTTGTTTATGCATCAGATGTTATTGTTATGGTTTATATATGAATGATTATTTCAATGTATAACTAACCATCTACTTATATGGTATAAAATTGATTTCACTAAAATTATTTATCTATATGCTGCTATGTGTATTCGAGTTGGTTGATTGGCAGGTTCGAAGATCATTAGGAGTTGCAGAGCGTTTGCACCCTGGCTGGAACTACCCAAACGAAGGATGTCCGTGTATGTTCATCCTCGCATAGTTAGTTTGTTTAAGCATGTTTCCTGAGTGTTATGCGTGTTTCTTGTTGTAGATTACTCCTACTCTAATAGGGTTCTAACCCAAATCCCTAGGGGACTTATTCCCTCAACAGCATGAGTGGTTCTAACACATGGAGGGTGAGGTGAGTGTGCCCCTTGGAAACCTATGAAAGCATGGAGTTAAGAAGGGAACACACAAGAAAAGATGCATCACAACATGGAAGGCAAGTAAGCTAGCAATCCAAAGTGATGGTTAAACCAACAACACATTTTAGTAAAATTCATACATACATATATAGAAAATAGCTACACATGCATGCGTAAGCAAACAGATACATATACCATTTAGAGTAAACAAGATAGTTGAAATACAATATGACATATGCATGAAACGTGTTGGCTTTGTTATATCAAGAAGTGTAAGTTCCAGTCATACAATACAACCATGACCAACCACTAGTTCTGACAACAGAATGTTATAGTCACTGTTGCCTTCTCCTCCAAAGAGATATACTAGCTCTGCATAGTGGAGAAGCCAAGGCTTGTTATAATACTCTCCAAGCTTTTTCTAAGATAATCCTATTAGAAGCTTGGCTGACTAAAAGCCTCTATAATTAGTTATGAGGGACTATATAGAAAAGGGTGGGGTGGCCCTTGACATTCCCCTTTGTGTCTGTTCACCTACCCTCATGACTCTTTATCTACTCTATGAACGTTACATCCAACTATCGACACTTGAACTTTCACTTGACAAGACATTACATACAATCTGCACATGTATCCATGTGAGACAAAATAGGCTTGAGCAAGCCATGCAAGACATGCAAGACATGACTATGACTCGGATAACTGTTGTTAGAAAATTATATATTACAGAGCAATGGAAAACATAAAATATATTGCAGAAATATAAACACAAAAAACACATAAAACAAGAGAGACACAAATATACGTGGTTCACCCAATTTGGGCTACGTCCATAAGGAACAGCCAATCCTTCCTTTTATATTATCTAGCAAACTGAAGAGATACAACCTACAACAGTTCTGTTGTAATTCTCTCTTCGCTCTCACACAATCTCCTCTCTCTTTCTCACTTAGAATACAGATCTACATAGACGCAATAGAATTCCCTCATATATAGCGAGGGGTTGCCTTCTAGGGAAAAAAACACTAAATTAAACATAACTTCTACCGTCAGATCTCCGCGTAATGAGCAGCCCAGATTGACTACGAAATTACAACATTTTACAAGGCAACTTTACATCTATTTTTAGCTTCGGGGGCCACATTACGAATTGGGGTCCAATGTGGTGATACTTCTGAATAAAGAAGATAATCGGCCTCCACACCCAACAATCTCCCACTTGGCTGCTGCTTCATTTGCTGGACAATGACTCCACTTTGGACTTGGATGTTTTTCATCTTCTTCATCATACTTGAAGACTAATTGAAACTGAGCAGAATCTCAGTTTCTCCTTGGTTGCAACTTTTGTTAACATATTTGCAGGATTCTGGCTAGTGTGTAGCTTTTCCATCTTCAACTGTCCATCTTCCAACACTGACCGTATGAAATGGTACTTGAGATGTACATGTTTAGTCTTGGAATGAAATGCAGAGTTATTTGCAAGATGTGTGACACTCTAGTTGTCATTGTATAACCTGCCCAACTCCTGCTTCTTACCTAATTCATCTAGAAACCTTTGTAACCAAATCATTTCTTTATTATCCTCTATAGCAGCAACATACTCTGCTTATGTTGTTGAGAGTCCAACAACACTTTGTAGTTTTGAAACCCAACTAACAATTGTTCCACCTACAGTAAACACATACCTTGTTGTGCTCCTCTTGTTATCTCTATCACCTGCCATATCTGCATCAACATATCCCTATAGAGCAATGTTTGAACCACCAAAGCATAATGCTTGATTTTTGGTACCTCTCAAATACCTGAGAATCCACTTCACTGCCATCCAATGTTATTTTTCTAGATCGTTGATGTACCTACTTACAACTCCCACTGCATGTGCAATATCAGGCTTTGTGTAGACCATTTCCTACATTAAGCTTCTAACTGCTGATGCATATGGAACTTTAGACATATAAGCCATTTCTTCCTGAGCCTTGGGACACACCTCCTTACTTAGTTTGAAATGGCTAGCCAAAGGTATACTAACTGGTTTTGCATTTTTCATATTAAATCTTTTCAACACCTTTTCTATGTACTCACTCTGAGACAATGTTAATTTTCGATTCTTTCTATTTCTAGTTATTCTCATACCAAGGATTTGTTTTGCAACACCCAAATCCTTCATTGCAAATGATTTCACCAATTTTCTTTTGAGCACATTTATTTCCTGCATGTTAGAACCTGCAACAAGCATGTCATCTACATACAATAACAATATAATATAGCTGGCATCATTTTTTCGTTTTGAGATAAACACAATGATCAGAGTGACAACTAGTATAACCTTGTTTCGACATAAATCTGCCAAATGTTAGATACCACTGCCTTGGAGCCTGTTTTAAGCCATACAAACTCTTCTTCAACCTGCACACTAATTTTTCCTTCACTTTTACATCATATCCTTATGGCTGCTGCAAATATATCTCTTCCTCCAAATCCTGATGGAGAAAGGTTGTCTTTACATCTAACTACTCAAGATGCAAATCTTCAGCTACTACTAAACTTAAAATAGTTCTTATTGAAGTCATATAACGACAAGAGAAAATATATCATCAAAATCTATACCCTTTTCTGTGAAAACTCCTTCACCACAAGTCTCGCTTTATACCTTTTTCTACCTCCATCTTCTTCCTTCAACCTGTAAACCTATTTATTATGTAATGTTGTTTTATCTGCAGGCAACCTGACTAAGTCCCAAGTCTGGTTATGTGCCAAAGAGTCCATCTCTTCTTTCATGTCTTTCTCCCACTTCTTCCTAGTTTCTACCTGCATGGCTTCTTCATAACATTCTAGTTCACCAAAATCAGTCAATAATACATAATATAATGAAGGAGAGTATCGTTCCGAGGGTCTACATATCCTGGTAGATCTTTTAACACCAATTTCAGGTGTTTGAGGTGCTTGTTGTTGTTGTTCTCGTTGTTGATCATTATGATTTTCAGG
The DNA here is from genome assembly GCA_031772625.1 of Pinus tabuliformis. Classification (NCBI taxonomy): domain Eukaryota; kingdom Viridiplantae; phylum Streptophyta; class Pinopsida; order Pinales; family Pinaceae; genus Pinus; species Pinus tabuliformis. Next base: position 1,738,943,568 of record CM062818.1, on the reverse strand, counting down.
AACCGTCACTTTTTATGTGATCTCATCAAGCACTGTGTATTCTTTGTTTTCTTTTTCTTGTTTCTTTTCTTGCAATTGATCCTTATACAAAACCTTTTCATTGAAAATGACATCTCTGCCTATAATGATTTTTTGTTTTTCATAATCATACAAGCGATAACCAAAATCATTAACACCATATCCAATAAAGGTACATTTCTTTGATTTTACCTCAAGCTTTGTTTTGTTTTCTTTATTAATGTGGAAAAAGGTTTCACAACCAAAAGTCTTTAAAAATGAGTAGTTTACCTTTTTACCTGTCCATGCCTCCTCTGGAATACCACCATCCAAGGAACTTGAAGGCCCTCTGTTTATTAGATAAACAACAGTATCTACAACATCTGCCCAAAATTGTAAAGGAAATCCTGCATGCAATCTCATGCACCTTGCACACTCCATGATTGTCCTATTCATCCTTTCTGACACACCATTTTCTTGTGGTGTTCCTGGAACTGTCTTCTCTCTGTGAATTCCATTCTCTAAACAATAGCTATCAAACCCTTTGCTACAATATTCACCTCCATTGTCTGATCTGAGACACTTCAACCTTTTTCCTATCTCATTTTCAGCCAAAGCTTTCCATTTCTTGAAAGTATCAAATACATCAGATTTATTTTGAATACAATAAATTCAGTTTTTTCTAGTTGCATCATTAATAAAAGTGACATAATAATGAAAGCCACCGAGAGATGATACCTGAGCAGGTCCCCATACATCTATATGCACAAGCTCTAATTTTTCTCTGTTATTTTATTTCCCAACTCTGAGGAATCTGACTCTCTTCTGTTTTCCATAAACACACTTCTCACAAAATTTTAAATCAACATGCTTCAAACCTGGCAACAAATTTCTTGAGTGAAGAATCTACATCCCCTTCTCACTCATGTGCCTGAGCCTATGATGCCACAATGCCATATATTCTTCTGTTGAGGTTAAAGCATTAACAGAATTAGAAATACCATTTCATAAATACAATGTACTAACCTTTTCTCCTTTTGCTATTACCAGGGCTCCTTTAGTGACCTTCCAGGTTTTATCTGTGAAAGTAGTTACATAGCCTTCACCTCCCAACTACCCTGTTGAAATTAGATTTTTCTTCAGATTTGGAACATGCCTTACCTCCTTCAATAGTCGTTGATTTTCATTCTGCTATTTTATGAAAACTGTATCCATTCCAATGATTTTACAGTGTTTATCATCACCCAATCGAACCTGTCCAAAGTTTCCTTGAACATAATCATGAAAATGTTCCTAACAGGTGTAGCATGGAATGAGGCCCCTGAATCTACCACCCGGGCATCAATAATATTTTCTAATGAAATAATTAAAGCATCTTGCAACACATCACCTATCACATTCACTTCATGATTGTTTTCTTATTGCATGTCTCCTTCTTTTCCCTTCTGAGACTTGCAGTCTTTCTTCAGGTATCCTTTCTTCTCGCATTTCCAACACACTATCCTTGATTTGGACTTGGATATGCTCTTTCCTCTTTCCATTTTCTTTCCCTAGTCTATGCAGTCAAAGCATTACTTGATGTCTCACCGGAGCTTTTCTCTCACATTTCCTCGCTAAGGATTGCACCAACAACATCATCAAACTTTAAAGTAATAGATCAAGAGATAGAGTTACTAATGGCCATAACTAAACCATTCAAACTTTCTAGAAGTGAGCACAAAAATAATAGAGCCCTAAATTCATCATCAAAAGTTACCCCTACAGAACTTAACTGATTGGTAATTGTATTAAATTCTTTAAATGATCAGCAACAGATCCACCTTTTGACATCTTCATATTAAATAAACACTTGATAAGAAATACCTTATTTGAAGCCAAGGGTTTTTCATATAGTTTGGCCAATGCCGACATTAAACCCTTTGTTGTCGTTTCCTTTGAAATATTAAAGGCTACCGACGCTACTAGGCACAACCGTATTGTTCCAAGTGCCTTTCTGTCAAGAATATCCCATTTTTTGTCTGGCATACTCATCAACTTCTTTGTCTTTCAACTCAATGGTTGGTACAGATCTTTCTAGTACAAATAATCTTCCATCTGCATCTTCCATAGCTGGTAGTTTTGGCTGTTAAATTTTTCGACCTTAAACCTACCATCTTCCGCCATTGCTCCCACTCAAACCAGGAACCCTTATATCCGGTGAGTTTATCAGCCAAATAGAGCTTGGGCTCTGATACCAATTGCTAGAAAATTATATATTATAGAGCAATGGAACACATAAAATATATTGCAGAACTATAAACACAAAAAACACATAAAACAATAGAGACATAGATTTGCGTGGTTCACCCAACTTGGGCTACGTCCATAGGAAATAGCTAGTCCTTCCTTTTATATTATCCAATAAATGAAGAGATACAACCTGCAACAGATATGTTGTAATTCCCTCTTCACTCTCACACAATCTCCTCTCTCTTTCTCACTCAAAATACAGATCTACATAGATGGAATACAATTCCCTCATATATAGCGATGGGTTTCCTTCTAGGGAAAAAAAACCATAAATTAAACATAACTTCTATCATTAGATCTCCGCCTAATGAACGACCCAGGTTAACTATGAAATCAAAACATTTTACAAGGAAATTTTACATCTATTTTTAGCTTCGGGGGCCACATTAAGAACTGGGGTCCAATGCGGTGATACCTTTGAATAAAGAAGATAATCAGGCTCCACACCCAACAACTGTGGGAAGACAAACTCTTCAACATCCTCGCGATGGTCGACAGTGGTGAACTGATGTGAAGCTTGGTAGTTTGTGATGGTGTAGATGTATTCTGTGGTGACATCTTTATGGAAACGAACTCTTGCCTCCATAGCATCAAGGTACACTACTCGAGCTCCTTTTTCCAACTCATCTAATAACATGCACATCATTGTCTTGAGTGTGGCTGGACTAGTGACATACTTATGAATGGTGTCTACACTTATCACCAAGTCTGCACTGGTGGCTATGCGCATCAACTCATCAAAATACGAGTCAAGCTATAGTCGAACCTATGCCCTTGTCTTTGCTTGGGTGAGTTTCCCAATAGATGGGATCGTGAGTGTGTGCACAACAACATCCATATTCTTGAATACTCGTGCATGGGAAGCCTGTAGACTAGTGATAAAATGTGGGAGGTATTCATAGTTCTAGATCTAACTACGGATAAGTGCCTTAAGCTCTACCGCTCTCGACTTCATCATCTTGGGCAAGTGTAATGGGGCTCCCTTGTATCTCATTGTCCATGTTTGCATGTAGTCAACAACAGTATGCACGTTTGACAAGATATGTGCTCTCTTAGCACATTGTTGCTGCCAACTGTTGAGATGGACAATTGCTTTATGCACGGTGTCAAACCTAGAATAAAACGCCCGCATGACTTGTTGAAAAGTGTGCAACAAGAAATGCTAAATTTAGAATGTACTAAAACTAGAACTCCTAAAAATAGCACTTCTAAAAATAGCAGTTTGGCCAATGGGCATTTTCGCCACCTTGGGTGAGAGGTGAAACCGCTAAAAATAGAATCTTCTAAAAATAACATTTCTGGGTCCCTTCCTATTTTTAACAGTCTCTGGTCTAATTATAGGAAGTAAAAATGAATTTGGTCTTAACAGAAGTTTAAAATATTAATTAATTAATCTCCATGAGTTAATTAATTATGGAAAATTAAACTTGAATTCTTTGTGAGACGATGCAATTAGTTGTCCCACTGATTGAGGAATCAAGTATGAGTTCTATAATGAGAGGATCAGTTGACTTAGTTTTACTTAGTCAAGTCTAGTTAGATTAATTTAACAAGTTGTTAAATTAATGAGATATAGTTTGTTAATGCTTGCATGCATGTGACAACTATTATTTTAGATGACCGCGCATTCCCTCGTGGATAATTGATGCATGTCAGTTCAGATAGAGACCCAGTTGAGATCAGATGAGGGACAGTGTACTATTAGATGCTTGGATATTTCTAGTAAGTATTCCTTGCATGGAGAAGGATCTATTTCCAAGAGAAACACGTAATATAGGAGATTGGAGTACTTGTGGCCTATATATTGAGGCCTAGGTAGTCTATGATCTTCATCTTTTGATTACAGAGAGTACAGGATAGCTCTTGAGCTGATTCTTTTTGTAACCAGAAGAGGATTTCCACTTGATTGATAATACAGATAGGGGTTTTATGCTAGTGCTTTCTCTAGTGATATATCTTGTGTTATGGTTGATTATTTCTCTTGATCAGTTATATGTGTTTATGCTTGATGTTGCTCATGAAAACAATTATGCTTTCACTTAATGTTTTGTATAACTAGATCAAGTATTATGCTTTAATACATTGCATATATCAGTGTGATCTATAGGTGTGAAATTTCTACATGGAATCGGAGCACATGTGATCAAGGAAGAACAATATATAGGCAAGAGAAATTCGAAGTTTATTATTTGGGATATAGATCTCAGTTCTTATCACATCTATTTCGATGGCTTTCTATGGTTTGAGGCTTGAGTATGCCCTTGATGGTAGCTCAAAATACATAGCTTGGAAGGATCGCATGGAGGCAGTATTGGAAGGTAACGGCCTTAAGGAATCCATTCATCAAGAAGTCCCAAAGCCTACTGATGCTACTCAACTGGCAGAATGGAAGAAGTGTGTGGCTAGAGCTAGGAGATCAAATAATTTTGAGATCACATAATTTCGAGCCTCCATGGGGAGGAGACTCCACATGCAATGAGGTAAACATTGAAAGATTTATGTCAGAATAGCAGTGTTCAGAGGAAGCTAGCTCTAAAGGACAAACTTCAAAAGATCAAGTGTGAAAAGGGTGACACTATCTCTATGTTCCTGAACAAGCTCACCACCTGCAGGGATGAGCTTGCAAGTGTAGGGGTCGTGACTGTTGACGATGATATGGTAAGTCTAGCACTCCTTGGCCTTCCTAAGAGCTGGCATAGCTACCAGGACGTAGTGAATGGATGGGAAAAACTGCCAAATTGGGAACGACTATGGTTGGATTTTATGCAGGAGGAGATCAGACGGAGCACCAGGGATGAAGCTTCTTCATCAAAACATGATGATGAAGAGAACTTGGCTTTAGCATCTAAAGCTAAGAAAGGGAAAGGGAAGGCATCCCAATCCAAGTCTTCTCAAGGAGGGAAGAAGTTTGACAAGTCAAAGGTGAGATGCTTTCATTGTCATGAGTTGGGCCATTATGCTACTAATTGCCCAAAGAAGAAGTCCAAGAAAGGTTCCTCCAAGGAATCTGATGGTGATGCACTAGCTTCACAGTTTGAGATGGATTTCTCACTTATTGCATGCATGGTTTCATCCAGCATGGGATGTGTTTGGTACTTGGACAGTGGAGCCTCTTTCCACATGTCAGGTGATAAGAATATTTTCAGCACTTTGGAGGAGAAGGATCTCCAGATACGGATCGAGATGGGCGATGACGGAAAGTACCGTGTCTCAGGTGAAGGTACGGTTGTGTTTCAGAGGGAGCATGGTTCTCCCCTCACTCTTTCTAATGTTATGTATGTACCAGGGCTAAAAAAGAATCTTGTGTCTATTGCTATTCTTGAGGATAAAGACTATGATGTAGTCTTTAGTTTGGGAAAGGTTTTCCTAAGGCATATCGACACTGGACAGACCAAATAGATAGGGATTCGAATTAAGAATCTCTATAAGTTATAGGTAGAAGACTGTGCTACATTGAGTTCCAAAGAAGAGGTGGTGCATGGCCAAGATATTGGCGAGTTATGGCATAGGAGACTGGGCCACTTGCATCATGGGGCCTTGAAGATCATGCAGCAAATTTCTACCAGATTACCCAAGTGCAAGTTGGAGTAAACAAGCACATGCAAAGGTTGCACTTTGGGTAAGTATGCAAAAGCTTCCTTTCATGATTGGGATAGTATAGCAGGAGCAGTTCTGGAGTGAGTTCATTCAGATGTATGCGAGCCCTTCTCTACAGCCTCCATGGCAAAGCATAGGTACTATGTTATTTTTTTTGATGATTTTTGTCGTAGATGTTGGACCTAGCTCATGCAAAAGAAGGATCAAACCTTCTTGAAGTTTTGTGAGTTCAAAGCTTTTGCAGAGAAAGAATCAGGGATGAATATAAAGTCCTTACGGACTGATAACAGTGGAGAGTATGTTTCCCAGCAGTTTAAAGATTTTTTTGCTTCAAAAGGAATTAAATGGGAACTCACGGCACCTCATAAGCCACAATAGAATGGGGTGGCTGAAAGGAAGAACAGGTATATTTTTGGAGTAGCTCGAGCAATGTTGCATGACCAAGGCCTACCACTTCATCTATGTGGTATAGACATTTTTGTGCCTTGCAGCATTGAGCATGAAATGTCCATAATCTAAGGGATCCAAAGTCCCTAAACATGTTGTTCCTACTCCTAGAGGAACAAGGTTAACAAACCACAGCAATTCACAGAAGTTCTCCACCTGAAACTGCTCAAAACAAGTCAATTCAGGATCATTTTAGTGGCTACACTGGCTGTTTGCGCTGAATGTCAAAGCCAACACTGGCTACCTGCATTGAATGTCAACTGGAACAAAGGCTACCTGCACTGAACGAGAGTGGACAAGTGGCAGGCTCATTTCTCAAGGTATCAAGACCCAGGAAGCTTCCAAAGTGACACTTGCCTCAGGGAATTCGACTGGTGATGAGTAAGAGGTTCCAAATCTCCAAGTGGAGGCAAGAACCTCCAAGTGGACTCAAGAACTGATAGAGGGAGAGGACACTAGTCAGATCTCAAGCTGACTCATCCTCTCTCCAAACATCTATATATGGATCTCTCCTCCATGAGAGCTAGGGGCTGGAATTTTGTTATTGCAAAGAATTGTTGTTGGTTTGAGACTGGAATCATTGGGAGGTTAATGCTTTGAAGGGGCTGAAGATAGGAATTCCATTTGCTGGGAAGGAGATGCTGGATTGGAGCCCTCTGGGTTGTATCTCTTCCTGAACCTTGTTATTCATCAAAAGCTATCTTGGTTTCTCCTATATGCTGATGTATTTTGATGTATGAATGTATTAGTGTATTTGGTTTATTTCTAATCCTAAACTAGTTATGAATGTGAACATCTGTCTTTGTGTAGTGTTCTTCTCTTGTCTCAAGTAGCTGTTCTCTTGTCGCAAGTAGCTGTTCTCTTGTGATCTTGCAGGAAGTTGTAGCTGGATAAGCAAGAAGGCAAGTAGCTGTGAACACCCAAAGAGAAGGGAGATTGGATCGAGGGACCAACGGAAGACACCGGTAAGTCTATTGATCTCTCTTCTTTCACATTTCATAAAGGAAGAAACCAGTATAGCTGTACTCGTTTGTTGCTAAGGCACTGTCACACCTTAGGTGGATAGGATCGTCCTGCATAGGCATTTTTCCCCACAACAAATTGGCGACTCCGCTGGGGAGATCTGTTTAGTCATTTTCTTTGTGTTTTTTATCATTGTTTGCATCATAGACTTGACAGCAACAATCGAACTGCATCTTTCCCGGATGCAAAGTAGAAAGTTGCTGCTTTGATCCAATTGCTGGACATGTCTATGATCTGAACAATGGATTCACAAATGATTTGATGATCCTTGTGATAGATCTTAGTAGCCTTCAAAGCATCCCTTTGATTACACCTTGCTTGTTGTTTTTATTTGGTCTGAAACAGTTGATTGAGTAGCAAACTGTGACCCAGAACCTGAGGGAAACGAGAGTTTCTCCTTCAGCGCAGACCCAGTGAAGGGATTCTGCATTTCAACGCAGGTCCCGTGAAGGTTACCTGCGCTGAATGTCAAAACCTCTGTGTTGAGGTTGCGTTGAACCAGTTTGTCCTTGTGCAGCTGGGGTTCTCTGCTCTGTTTTGCCTTGTTTTGATCTCCGATTTTTGTGGCCTGTAACCAGCATAGGTACCAGTCTGATAACTCCTTTTCTCTGCTTAGATTCCGCCTCCTTTTGTACAAAAAGACTGTGAGTGTTTTTATGTGTTTGTGGCGTCATTTACAGTTTTCCTTTGCATGAGTGAAATAGTCATCCTATAGCCTTTGATTCAGATCTATTGATTGTGATCTTAGAAGAGAGTTCATTGGCTATTTGCAGATTGATTATACATTTACTTTTGCTTATTGGTTTGAATTTGTCTCTTTTAAGTGTTAAAACAAGTATTCATTTCGAAAATCGTTAAGTGTTGTAATCTCTTCTATCTTCTCTGATTTCGAAAAAAGTAAACTTGTTTGTATTGATCATTTAAAAGCAAATTCAAAGTTGTACAAAAAGCTTTCTTTGTAGGCATCAATACTAAGAAAGCGGAAAACAAACACCTGCATTGTGCATTTTGCATTTGATAGTTTACATGTTGGATTTAGGAAAAGTGCATTAGAGTGTGCTGATTGCTCTTTGAGAAAAGATGGTGTCTTTCTTTTCCCTTAGTAGCTAGGATTTTCAAAGTTGAAAAGATATAAAGCTTGCTTATCATCTTTAGACTGCATTTACGAATTTGTATCATACATCTCGTGGTGAACCTTGAAAGGCAAACTTTAAAAAGATCAACCTAAAATAAATTGAATGAACTTAACAACGCTTTGTAACATAACGCACAACACAGAGGTCTAGGCTAGAGACGTGTTCCGGCGTCGTTAAGCCTGGTGACTGTCGATCTCGTGGAAGGTGGGTGATTCCTCTTGAGGGACGATAGCGCCAGTACGGATTGTGCTCCCACGTACCATCGCGTATATATTGGGAGACCCCTATAGGCATAAAACCTTTATCCTTAGGAAGCCGTGTCGGCCTCCCTACTGATCGCAGTGCACTGAACACAACATTCAGGAAGATCGACCGCCCGTACCCTAAAAAGTATTCTGCGGTTTTGTGCTGGTTTAAATGAAACAGAAGCAAAGTTAGTGGCATGGGATCATAATTCAGATAATGAATATAGGATGTCTATGACTTTGATCCAAAAGGTTAGATTTATTCATAGTGAATTCCTAGAAAAATGTGGTGGGGATAAGATCAATATTACTACAGATTTCCGAAAGGAATGTTGTATGGAAATAGGCTATCAAATTGAAGATAAAGGCAATTCAAAAAATGGAAAAGACAACAGATCTAGCGATTTATTCAGAGGTGTTGATAACATTTTCCAATTGGCATTTAGAACTGGAGATATTTGGAATTTGATTGATGACATTTTTAGCATGTGGGAAGACATTCACATTAAAAACCAGAGGGTCAGAAAGTCTAAGCCATTGATATGTAGCAATAATAAATCAGCGCCTGAACTGAAGCAACTTCCAGACGATATGACCATCACGCCTTGGAGGGCGATGCAAGGAGTCAAAGATGAAAAAATTGTCAAAACAATATTATCTCGTGTGAAGTCGGGGGAATTATCATTGGAAGAAATGTCTGAAGAATTTCAAAAGTAAGTTTGCTGAATTATTTTTACTTATTTCCAGGATTATAGTTATCTTTTAACTAAAACATGTTGTTATTGGTAGTATTTGTTATACATATCAGTATATTAACTTTTTCTTACTTTATATATGCAGTCACAAAGTTTACATGAAAATTCAGGAACAAATGGTTAAATTGTTGAATGAAGATAGTTGGGATGATGTTGTACGCAACTATCCAGATTCAAGTTCTACATCAACATTGAAAGCTTTTTATCTTGCATTTAAAAAGGTAACTTGATTTATACATTCAGTTTTAATCATCTGTGTACTATTTTTAATTTAAAACTTACACATACATTTGTTTGTTTGGTAAAAGATGAAGAAAGAAGATAATGGAGCACCAGACAGTTTCAAGACTTTATTGAAAAAATAAAGATTGAAAGACTGAGAAAGCAACGTATTAAGAATGTTGAACTTGATCCAACTCTTAATCATTTCATTTGGAATGGGCTAGACACTATTCAATATCAAGTAATACAAGGCGACTGTGAAGACATTGCGAAACTCGTACCAAAAAGGGATTATGCCTTGGTTATTGCAGATATTCCCCATGGTTTCAATATTCCAAACATTTGCTATGATATTGACCCTTATACTTATCAAGCTTTTAATAAAGTGGTAGCAGGATTTAAGGAAGTGACGTCATCACCATTATGGAGATTTGTGACATTTCATTCAGACACACAATTGGCAATGTTATTGTCAAGCTTCAAGGGGAAAACAAATTCAAGGATGCAGCTTACATGGTAAGATGTTTAAAGGTATATTTGATTAATGTTGAAAAATTAATTTATGTACAAGTTAATTGAACTTTTACTATTTTATGTTACAGGCAAAAGTCAAATCTTCTTGACAATGAAGATCAACAATTTATAAATGATTGTGAGTTCATTCATATTGATAGTTGGGCAAAAGATGATAGCCATATGTCTATGATTTTTAATCGGGTGGAAAAAAAGAGTCATAGCCAAATACTGACTTATGATGTTGTTGTGAGAAAACTAACATATGAAGACAAAGAAATGAAAGGAGAGATAGTTAACATTTATCAGAAACCACAATTATTGATTAACTATCTTATAGACATATGTTCAAATGAAGGAGATTGGGTTCTGGATTTATTTTCTGGCTCAGGTACGTTTTGCCACATGGAATTGAATTTCAATATGTTCTTTTTTTTAATTAATATGTCATTGTACTAATTTACTTCATTATTTTTTTGTGCTTGATAATTAGGTACAACACTAGCATGCTGCCTTCAAAAAGGAAGAAATTGCATTGCAATTGAGAAAGATCCATTACAATGCAATTTCATTCAGCAAAGAATTAATGCTCTTCAATTTCTTCCAGATGCAATGCAAGAAATTGGGTTGAAGAAAGGGGACTTTAGTGAATCACGTGTGGCAAAAAAGGCAAAGGAACCCCAACCACCATTACATGGAATGTATGGAAAAACACATATTGGGGGATTTGCAGACATGAAAGACCCATTAGAAGAGGAAAATGAGCAAAATGAGCAAAATGAAACAGAAAATATTGTGGAAGAGGACAATGATGAAACTCTAGAGGACGAAGAGTTTGGATTACGTGACATTCTTGATTAAATTTAAGTTATGCTTGTAACTCAAGCTTTGCAATGTTTTGACTTTGACATTTTATGAGAAGAATAAACACTCAATTAGGGTTGTTATACGTTCAATATTGGTAATATGTGATTTTTATATTGATTTTTAAGTTAATCATTTTTTTTTGAAAAAAAAAGTAGTTATTATTATCTTTTTGACATGAAATTCATAAAAAAAACTATTATTTGACCATTTTTAGTTAATACTTTTGTATAAAAATTGTGATTTTGACATGTTAATTCTAGCAAAAAATTATCAAAACATTTAGTTTTTTTGTTATATTTATGTTAAAAATGGTTATTTTTTATGTCCATTGTTAAAAAATGTTGTTTTTTAGAAACAATTATTTCATGTGGATTGAAAAATTAATTAAGGATGTCTAAATATGTAGATTATCTAAAATTCAAACTATCGACTTTCTAATTTAAAAACGCAAAACAATAAAAACCCCACTAAAAAAAAATAAAAAATTAAGATAGTGAACAAGAAAATATGAATACAATGACAACTTCAAAAACTATCAAATTTAGAAAATAATTTTTTACATTTCACACACTAGAAAATTTAAAGTCAAAAAATAGGTCTTTTAAAAAAAGGGTGTGATGCAGAATACTCACTTTTTAAAATCAAGATGAAAATCACTACCATTCACTACCATTCTAAAACTTAATGCACATGAAAAAAATTAAAGTTCCAAAAACCATGTTCTTAAAAAAACATGTGTATTCTGCATCAACACTTTTGAAAATCGGGTCATTTTTTTGCCACCTCTACAAAACGGGTAACAGTATCAGTTCCCGTTTCAAAGTTTACATTGTTTCTCTTCCCAATGAAGCCAAAAGGTATGTGATCTCTCCTCTCAAGCTTAACTAGGAAGTCCCAATTCCACCAGCATTTACCCTCAAAAATGTTTAGCTTCTAACCTCCTTAGCAACCAGCCCAATGCCTTAATTTATAGTGCAATGGAGGGAAGTTACTAGGTCCACCTTCAAAGGGATAAAGCCCTCCTTCAAAGGGATAGGTTCCTCTCATCAAGGGATTAGCTCCTTCAGTTTTGGGATGCATGAACAACCTAGGAGCGAACCATCCACGTCAAGGTTCCTTCTAGAATCATCTAAAATTAACCACAAGTGAGTTTTTAAGAATAAACTTGTGCCTTTTTGACTTTCACAGGGGTCTGCACCCACTCCTTTAGAGACAGAGCGGGCAGGTCCGCAGGTAACATGTATAGGGGGTGCGGGACCGCAGGAAATAGTGAGAGAAAGTGCGGAACCAGAGCTTTATTGATTTTTAAGGTCTTTATCTCATTTTCAAAGCTTGACATGAAGAGCTAAGGTTTCAGACTTGCTTAGGAGGACAATATGAATGATGATAGACCCATACTGACTGCAAATAGTCATGGTGACAATATTTTGTGTAACAACTGGGATGCACATTGGTCCTTTGTGGTCAAGCCACACAACCAATAGATGACTATCAAGTGCCTTGTTGATGTCGTTGATCGTATGATGCCCAAGCTCTCAGATGCCATATACATAGGACAGTTACACTCCAGGATGAGTCATCCTCTAGAAATCCAAACCGTGCTCTCGATTTGTTAGTTGAAGATACAAGAGACAACATAGATGCGATGAATCTCTTCAAAGGTTATCACAATTCTATTTTTGAAATTCAAATCCCATATTTTGATGAAGGCAGTTCCAACAACTCTCAGCAAATTTTATGGATAGTCTATTTTTAATTTTACTATAAAGACCCTTTCATGTCATTTTAGAAAGGGTCCTCAATTTGTATAAAACTATACTTGAGAACTTTGCACTTCTGCACTTCTTAATTTATTTTTTATAAGCAGTGGATCAAGGTTCAAACTTGTTGTGAAAGAGCTTCTTAAAGACTTGCATTTTTGTATCTTCTTGGAGTTTTCAGAATAAGAAGATTGAACCATATTGTTACTTGCATAATGAGACTCAAATGCATATGGTACTTCACTTTTGAATGATCTAGAATTGTTATATTATATACATATGTCAACGATAAATATTAGTATGTTATGCAATATGTTTTCACATTACTTTGTTTAATTTCTTATTCAAAGTAATCATCATTTAAATACATCTTTTTGTGGATAAGTGAATAATCTATATTATCATTTGTCTGCTAGGAATCATCAATAATCACATTATTATGAGATCACAAGGGTTATATATATATATATATATATATATATATATATATACATATATATTAGAGCTTATAGATTAAACCACCTATCATCTGTTTATACATTTAAAACACCCATTAATCAAATCATACTTTATTGGGAAATTGGTCCCGTAATATCTAGTCGGAGCCACCATACCAAACGGAGAAGGAGCTTAACTAAGGTCCGGACCGGGTGGTTATCCTCCAATGTTGGTGCCATGATTTTAGAGGCATCAATAGGAGGGAAAGCTGGTTGCTAGAAATGCACAATTTTCTTGGGGAATTTGCTTAGCTTGCAGCTAGACCAAGTCTGGGTGGACAACCTATGAGGGGAATGGATCAAGCTGTGATCAACAAGCTGCCTTTCTGCAAAAAAGACATTGAAGCTTGTGAACTTGATGAAGCAAGGCAAGCTACTGTGAAGGTTGGAAGGGAGGCTCCAAAATGAAGCTAAGGTAAAATTTAGGAGGGTGTTTGTAGCCACCACAACACTTGGTGACGCACTGGTAGAACTCCAGTGCTCTAAATGAACCTTATTCATGAAAAAAAATTCTAACACCTCTGGAAGTATTGTTCAGTTCTCAGCTCCTCTTGGTTTCCACACTAGCTTGATTGTAATATGTAGCATCTGCCAAGCTCTTGGTCAATTGACACACATTCCAAGCTAAGGCAACACAATTGTTTCAATTGGGGTTGAGGGGTATATTTATGCACAGGCAGTATAGTTAAAGTTTTAGTTTCATATCTGGTGTTGCTCCGCTACCAGCAAGCCTGGACAGTACCCCGACAGAATCACATAGGAACACAAGCATGGTTCTGCTACCACCAAGCCTGGTCAGTACCCGAGGAAAGTTACTTACATCACCTCCCTAAGCAGGAAGCCTTTCTCTTCTTTCTCCTTATTCATTTTCATTTTGAAATTTCTTCACTTTTCATTTTTTCATTTTTCGATTTTTTCCATTTTTGTAATTGTGCATAACAATTATTCATTTCAGAGGTGGAAGAGGGATCCCGACTTATTGAGAGAAGAAGAAGTTGTTCCAGTAGAGAAGTAGTTTATTGTATCTCTAACGTGCCTGTTAAGGTTTTCCCCCTCACCTTACTCTACTTGACTGAGTTGACAAGGGTTAACCCAAAAACAACTTACTAGAGAAGATGACACTAGTTAGTGTGCAAGCGTTGTGTTTTCACCAAGGTTTACTTCGAATAGTACGTATTTTCCTTCGACGTATCATGGACTAAAAGTAAAATGTTCTTCATATAGAGGCAGGATGACAGATAAGAAAGTAGCGATAGCAGCACAAGGCCTCTTGTACTTTACCAAGCTTGCCTCAAGAGTCATACATGGTTTCATGTGAGACTATCCTATGAAATGAAACAAGAGAACTAACAAACAACATGAAAAAACAAGAGTAGAAGAAAAAGTGAAACAAAACAAGTAAGAAAACAAGCAAGCAGACAAACAAACAAATAAATGAAGAAAGTAAGAAAACAAGCATGCAAGCAAACTAAATGAAAGAAAACACTACTCTTACTCCTAAGCTAACAGTGCATGGCTCATATCACGTGAAGTGATACTTCCAATGCAGCCATCGGCGCATTGGTTGACCCATGTGGGTGAAGGCATGGTTCATGAACAAGACAGTTGTGTGAACCAACAAACAAGAAAGGTGTAATAGTGAAGACAAACACACTCCGAGCTTACAAGTAACCACGTAACACAGATGAGTGAATTTGCATGAAATGCATTCTGTGGTACTACCATGATGTTATGCTACACCACGTGCAGATGTTGAGTGTATACATTCTCTTGACTATGACATGCAATCAAAAATGAGAAAGGTAGACCACTTGTGATGTGCATGTGTGCTTGCTGTGTAAGATTCCTCCAATGCATGAGCAATGTGATTATGTAGTTCGGGTGGAGGAAGTGAAATCTGAGTGTTTGGTTGATCTTCAATGCAAAGTAGAGAGTGATGAGGAGCCTTGAGTGTTTCAATAATTTCCTGACCCGAAGCGAAACTAACCTCAGGACAGCGAGGGCCTGACATAACAACCAGCTCAGGCTAAAGTGCCTCGACAGTCTGGGGAGCTTCAACCTCATGGATAGACAGATCATCATAGACTAGTGTCTTAGATAGATTAATAATAGTTGAATCAACATCATGATCAGATGAGGAAGTGAATAGATCATGACATCCAAGATCAGCAAATTCGAGATGTTCGTCGGTATCCTCATGATTGATGAATTGGGAAGAGGGGTAGATGAGGAGAAAAGATGTTCACCCTCTGTGTTTTCAAGAAAGATAGATGACAGATTGGACGGATGTTCCAAGGAAGATGTGTCCTCTTTGCCCTGTAATGACAACTGCGAATGATCAGAAGTAAAAGCATCTAGAGACAAGTTTTCACAGGGGAATCAGTAGTGGAAAAATCACAAGGGATGCCAGGATGAAGCGAATGTGGCACAACTAGAAGAGAGTCATCCTTCACCGCATGCTCTTCTTTAGATTCCCAAACACACTCATCATGAATGATTGCATAGGTTAGCTGCATAAAACCAACTCTGTCGACAACTTGATCCTCGTTCACAACAAATGAGGAGTCTAGAATGGGATAACACAAGACAATATAATCCAAAGGATCAACAAAAAGCGAGGACAAGGGTCGAGGGAAAGAGTCCATGTGACAACCAACAGGCTTGCTAGCCAAATCTACACAAATCTCAAGAGCAGGTGGGGTGATAGAGTGTGATAGTTCAACATAGGCATGTGCATGATCTCCCACATCACTGCGTGTGGTGGAGCTGTTTGATGAGGTGAAGGCAGCAAGTTACTTTTGACAGTGACTGTGCCTACCTATGATTGCGCAACTCCATCACTGAAGTGTGTTGAGTGGGGTTCGAATATGTGAAGAAGATACTCAAATCTTCCATCAAGAAATTCCCAATCAACATCATCTTCTGGGAATTGGTATGTAAGATTGCAAAAGCATGTGTGTTGGCTTTATGGGGCCTGACCCAGGTTCAACGTTAGTTAGCCAAACAAATCCTACACTACTGGCCCTTTCAGCATCAACCCGTGGAGCGCAGATCGAAGTCTCACCCGAAGCAGTATGGGGGGATGCTGGAACCAAGTTTTTGCACCTTGAGATGGTCGTGATGTTGGTTTATACCCTCTGTTCCTACTTTCGTGTAGGTCACTAAGCTTTAGGGCTCTAACAGTCTACCCTTTATTCCGCCCTTTAGTACCTCCGCAAAGGTGTATGATTGACCTTCGCGCAGCCTTAATCCGTGATCTAGGTACTTTCACGCTGTTATGAGAGTGTATTTTATAGGTTTCAAATTTCTCTTAAGTGTTTTAATTATATTAATAATCAACCACAGTAAGCGTCGCATAAACTGATATCCTTACTTGCATTAAATTAACCAATACAATAATATATATCCGCGCATCTCACAAACATTGTAAATTAAACCCAAAATAAAATATAATCAGATGCATTAACAAGAAATAAATACACAGAATTTGTAGAATACTTCTCTTTATTGATATCTTCAAGTTAATACAGGCTCTACCCACCATGCGCACACAACTACAGGGATACGCATACTCAGCTGTAGAATTCCACCCTAGGCCTCTATGCACTCAGCTGCAGAGCCTCTACCTATGCTATGACCCAAAACACTTAGACTCCTCTACCAAGACTCTTCACTTCATTCTTCCCTATCTACTTCAAACTACTTAGATCTTACTTACTTAGCTCCTTTTTATACAATTCCATGGTCCGCAGACCATAGGTGGATCTTTACAACTGAATTTACACTTTACAAAATAAGGGCGGACAACCCTTTATGACTCTTGACACATTCACGATCCACAACCACAAAATGTGGAGACTTTAAAACTTTATTACAAAACTGTCCCAAAACATGGGCTTTTATCCCCAAAACTATCCTTGGGGGAACCCGTTCCCAACAGGCCCCCAAAAATAACATGGTGACTCGCCATCACTCTGCGGGCATGGAGATTTTGGTGTAAAGACCTCCTAGCTTGACCTGTATGACCACAACCTCGGAAGTGCACTGTGTGGCTGCCTGCTTTGCTTCTTCAACCAACTGCTCTTTTGTTGGTCCTGAACTATTAGCCTAAAGCTTCTGCTGAGTTGCTTGTAGATTTGCAAGCTTGCCTTCAATAGAGGTCGTGACCGAATAAGCTTCATCCAACCAGGGCTTCAAGCATGCCTTCAACAATGCCTCCTTGTGATGCACTAAATCTACCTGTTCTTTCAATTGTTTGGCTTCATGCAGCTTTTCCAGTCTCTACGTGAGAACGACGGTTCGTGTTGTACCTTTCACTTTGTCATAACGTTGCTACAGTTCTCACGCTTCTGTCTCCAACCTTTGTACATTTTAGTCCTCCTGCAAGCTCATTAGGACCTCGAGCGAATGTTCAAAAAGTTTTGTGCAGTATGCTACTGCACTGTCTACTTCCTCTATCGCCTCTGTGACAGCAGTTGCACGCTGCTCCTTTACTTCTGGCAGAGTTGAAGGTTGGGCCTTCAATTGTAAATCTACAATCTATAGGTTCAGCTCCAGCTGAAACTTAGCTAACTCTGTGCAAGCATCATGCACCCCTGTAGCAAGCTTGTGAATGTGCACCTCAAACGGTTCTTCCTCAGGAATGGACAACTCCGGGACCATTCAACATGCCTACTCCACAACCTTAACTATGTGCTTGTTTTGGTTGGTTACCTCAGTTATGACGGCGATATCAGAGTCTCGTTGTAGGGCCATCTATTCATTATTAATCTTCTACTCATTGATCACCTGTAAAGCATGGTGTTCGCAGGCCCTCAGCTCTACGATCACTCCATCCTACAATAGGTAGAGCACCTTGCCAAGGAGCACTGCCTAGTTCAACCCCACTCCCTTGAGGGTGTTGATAGTGGGTCTGTCAGCTTCATTTTCTGCGATCAGTGCTCCATTCGAAAACACTATCATGTGGGAGACCTTCGTACATAGCATCTCGGCAGCTTCTGAAGTACCGATAGCGAGGCTGGTGGATAGCGTGCCAGCTTGTGATGCACGGGTTTGCGACTCCTACAGACCCGTCTGGATGGTCCCCAATAGTAGCTGTTGTTGCTGCTCAAACTGTTGTAGTGCCTTTGCGGTGACATTCCACATCGTGTCTCCAATTTCATGCAAATCTCCCTCTGTGAGGGTGATTGGGTCTACTTGTAGCTTTTAACCCCGTACAGAAATTACCTACATATGAATTCTAAAACACATAAAATAAACAATGCGAGAGAATAACACATAAAACACATATACATAGAGATTTTCCTCTGGATCCCAAAACCAAGACTACCAGCTTGATTTTTTCATTATGTTCCTTTCAATGTTACAATACATATTTATACATGCCGAAGCATTCAATACCATGGACCGAAAACCATAGGTAGGTTCGCCCAACCTAATATAGGGTCCAAAACACAACCCAACATTCTCCCATTTGTTGTTTTCTTTCCACAGGGGGCCACAGGAGAGCTTAGTCATTTATCCAGCCCTGAAACGCACATTGTTTCTCTACCCCAAGAGAAATTCTCAGAGCTCACATATTTTTTCTATGCATCTGCAGTATTCTTCAAAGTGGCCACCTTTACTAGCAACACCTTTTTGTCTTCTATCATATCCCTCACAAAGTGATACTGAACATCAATGTTCTTTGTCTTTGAGTGGTAAGTTGGGTTATTTGCCAAGAAAATTGCACTTTGGCTGTCACAGTCTATCCTTATAGCTCCTTGTACTAACCCCATACTTGAACACAATATCTGAAACCAAATTGCTTCCTTCCTTGCATGAGTGGCTGCCATGTATTCTGCCTATGTAGTTGATAGTGCCACTATATATTGTTTCTAACTCATCCAGTAGACTGCACCTCCAAATAGGTTAAACACATACCCACTTGTAGATCTTCTCCGATCTAGATCTCCAGCCCAGTCCACATCAACAAAGCCACGGATATCCAAAACTCTGTCAAAACCTAGTCTTCCTTGGTAGCACAAACCATAATCACTAGTGCCACGTAAATACCTGAAAACCCACTTCACTGTTGTCCAATGCTCCTTCCCTGGTTTTGACATAAACCTGCACAATACTCCCACTGCATGTGCAATGTCTGGTCTAGTATAGACTATCGCATACATCAGGCTATTGACTGCACTTGCATATGGAATATGGGACATATCCTTTTCCTCTTCTTATGTCTTGGGACACTATTCAGCAGATAACTTTACACCTACAAGAATAGGAACGTTCACAGGTTTACTATCCTGCATATTAAACCTCTGCAATATTGTCTCGACATACTTCCTCTGGTTTAATTAGAGCTTCCTCTTTGCCCGATCTCTTTTAATTTCCTTGTCCAAAATATAGTTTGCAGAACCAAGATCTTTCATTTCGAATTTGGAGGAAAATTGGGTCTTCAAATCTTGGATAATTTCTTTGTCATTTTCAACCAGCAACATATCATCCACATACAAGACTAGATAAATAACACGGTCACCAATTAATTTAAAATACACGCAATGATCTTCTTTACTTCTAGTGAAGCCAAGTCCCCGTATAAATGTATCAAATTTCTGATACCACATCCTTGGTGACTGTTTTAACCCATACAAAGACTTTTTTAACTTTCATACCAGTTCTTTCTTACCCTTCACCACAAAATCTTCAGGTTGCTTCATGTAGATCTCCTCTTCCAGATCCCCGTGAAGAAAAGCTATCTTCACATCCATCTATTCTACCTCAAAATCAAAAGCAACAGCAACAGATAAAAGTAATCTAATAGAAGCTACCTTGGCAACAGGAGAAAAAATATCACCAAAATCAATTTCCGGCACCTGGGAATAACCTTTTGCTACCAACCGAGCTTTGTATTTCTCCACCTTTCCTACTGCATTTGTCTTCTTCTTGAACACTTATTTTGCTACCAATGGGTTTCCTTCCAGCTGACAACTCCACCAGATCCCAAGCCTCATTTTTGTGCAAAGATGCCATTTCATCAACCATGACCTCTTTCCAGAATTTTCCATCCTCTAAATCTACTGCTTCCTTTACAATTCTGGGATCATCATCAGTAATAGATAAAGCAAAATTTGAGCAGAAAGCAGATGGACTATACCTTTATGGTTGTCTTCTTTCTCGAATTGATCTTCTCACACCCAAAGTTTGTGGCTCTTCATCTTCTGATTCCTCCTCTGCTGTAGAGTCTGATTCTTCCTCCTTTAGCTCAAACTCTATCTTCTTAGGTTCCTTTGGTTGGACTTCATGTTTAATAACATCTTTCACCTCTCTGAACCCCACATCGTGGTTATACACAACCTTCCTTATTATTGGGTTCCAAAGCTTATAACCCTTTAAACCATCCTTATACCCAATAAAGATGCACTTTTCAGATTTACTATCCAACTTGGTTCGTTTCTCCTTTGGAGAATGTACATATGAATCACATCCAAATACCCTTAGATGTGAAAGAGAGGGTTTCTTACTAGTCCATACCTCTTATGGAGTCTTAACCTCCAACGTTGATGAAGGTGATCTATTGATCAGGTAACATGATGTCTCCACCACCTCTGCCCAGAATTCTTGTCCTAACCCAACACCATTGAGCATGCTTCTTGCCCTTTCCATCAACGTCTTGTTCATTCTTTTTGCAACTCCATTTTGTTGAGGTGTATATGGAGTAGTCTTCTGTCGTGCTATACCACACTTCTTACAGAATTCTTCAAATTCATTACTGCAAAACTCTCCACCGTTATCTATCCTCAACACCTTTATCTTCTTCTTTGTCTAGTTTTCCACCAAAGCCTTAAATTCTTTAAACCTGTCAAAGACTTCAGATTTCTTTTTAAGGAAATATATCCATGTATTCCTTGAGAATTCATCTATAAATGATACATAGTACACAGACTTACCTAGTGATGGAACCTTCATAGGTCCAAACACATCACTGTGCACAAGCTCTAATATTTGTTTCGCCCTCTTACTACTAGAGGGGAAACTCACCTGATTCTGCTTCCCATATACACAATTTTCACAGAAATCAAAATCCAGAGAGCTATTACTCATACTTTCTACCATACCTTTACCATGAAGTATTCGAAGGCCCTTCTCTCCAATATGTCCAAGCCTTTGATGCCACATCATGGTCTTCTCTCTAGAGACCACTAGATTTTCTACTCCACTTTTAGGAACCACATAACTATTGCACCCATCAACAATAGTGCTACCTTTAGCTTGTACAGAGTTTCAATCTGAACTCCCCACATCAATGCCAGTGCTCCCCAAACCATCTTGTAGGTATCCTTCTCAAACATTGTTTTTATACTTGCATCATCTAGCTTGCTTATAGAAATCAAATTTCTGGCTAATGCAGGAATATGCAGAACATCGGAAAGTGTTCTAACCCTTCCACCTTGTAACTTCAACTTTAATTTTCTGCGACCAACAATTCTAGCCTTCCTGTCATTCCCCAAGAAGACATCACCACCATCATATTTCTCATACTCACTGAACCACTCTCTATGGGCACTGAAGTGAAAAGATGCACCTGAGTCAACCAACCATGCCTCATGATATACATGTGTACTTGAAGAAGCCAAGTACACATCCCCACCTTCATCTGAGGTGGTTTTCACCTCTGCAGAAGGAGCATCATCAGATCCCTTTCCTTTGTTAGGAGCTTTAGATTTACAGTCCCTTTTGTAGTGCCCTTCCTTTCCGCATTTTCAGCACACCACCTTTACAAGTTTTCCTGGAGATTTAGATCTCCCTCTAGATTTAGATCTCCCACTCGATGAATTATTTTTGTTTCTGTTCTGGGATTGTCCTCGTACAAACAAGGCATCATCATTTTGGCTCTCCATATTTTTCCGTCTCATCTCCTCCGTTAACAAGGATGAGACTATTTCATCAAACTGCAAGGTAGTTCCATTGCTACCTATTGCAATAACCAAACTATCCCATGAATCTAGTAGAGAACACAACAAACTAATGCACTTATCTTCATCTGGAATTTTGATATCAATAGAAGATAACTGACTTACCACAGTATTAAGCGTATTCAGATGCTCTGTCACTAAGTCTCCATCTTTCATCCTCAGGTTATACAACTTTTTCTGTAGGAATAGTTTATTCACCAAAGACTTAGATTGGTACAAAGTCCCTAACTTGTCCCACAAAGCATTCGCCGTAGCTTCCCCTGATACATTCAGCAATACTGAATCCGAGACACACAATCATATTGTTCTCTTTTCCTTCCAATCCAACTTCTTCCATTCTTCATTAGAAACTCCCGTTGGTTTAGTACCCAGATCTACTGCGATCCATTGATCTTTATCCACCAACAAATCCTCCATCTTGAGTTTCCACTCAAAACTCTGACCATTAAATTTCTTGATCTCTATATTTCTACTGCTCGCCATCTTCTTTCACCACCAGAATCGATCCCGCAGATCTCCCACTGAGCAGGGTCTACCACAAGCCCGAGCGAAACCCCTCAGCAACAAAGGCATCCCCTTGAAGCCAAAACAGCTCTGATACCAAATGTAGGTTTTAACCCTGTATAGAAAATACCTACATACGAATTCTAAAACACAAAAAATAAACAGTGCGAGAGAATAACGCATAAAACACATATACACAAAAAATTTCCCCTAGATCCCAAAACCGGGACTACCAGCTTGATTTTTTCATTTTGTTCCTTTCAATGTTACAATACATATTTATACATGCCGAAGCATCCAATACCATGGACCGAAAACCATTGCATCCAAAACCATGGACCAAAAACCATAGGTAGGTTCGCCCAACCTAATATAGGGTCAAAAAAAAATTTCTCAGGGTGCTACCCCAGACCCCATAGAGGGGGCTACTCGCCCCCCTCAAACCCCCCAAACAGGGGGGCCTGCCGCCCCCCCGCTGCAAAATTGATGCAATGAAGAGGGGGCTCCACCCCCCTATAACCCCCTAGTTCACTACGTGGGCTAGTCATGGAAAGAATTGTTAAGTTATGGTATGTTCTATGCTTATAACAGTTTACTTCTTTTTCTTATTATATTCCACCAATTAGCAATCACATGTACATAAAGTAAAGTGCAGATAGAACATTAAACGATCGACAGAAAACAAGCCAAGACAAGAGACACAAGATGTGGCAACTAGCTAGGGACAAACCCCACAATGTGTGGGGAAACCCTTTGATCAAATTTTCTTTTATCTTCAATAATTCAGCAGAGGGAAATAGTACAATAAATATGATTCATATCAGTAGTAGCAAACCCTAGATCAATAGCATCAGCATTAGTGGCTTCATTATCAAACTAGGGCAAACCATATCTCACAAACCGACAGTCGGATTGACTTCATTCCACCACCAAAAGTTTCGGCTTCCAGAGGAGGTTCAGATGAGCCAACAGCGTAGTTCAGATGAGGAGATATTCTAGGCCACGCAATTCAATCTTTGCTTCTGCAGTTGCAGCTTCAGTTTCAGTAGTTTCCGGCTTCAAACTAAGGCAGTCGATATCTTGCAAACCGTTCGTCGGATTGACTTCATTCCACCACCAAAAGTTGCGGCTTTCAAAGGAGGTTCAGATGAACCTACAGTGCAGTTCCAAAGAGGAGATATTCTAGGCCACGCAAGTCAATCTTTACTTCTGTAGTTGCAGCTTCAAATTCAACAGCTTCCGGCTTCACATGTGTGAGAGAGAGTGACTCATTTCAATGCAGTAGAGAAGAGACTCATATCTGCGTTGTAGAGGGAGAGAGATGTGATGAGATGAGTGAGACTAAATGAGGAAAATTCCTCTCATATTTATACACAACGTTGGTGGGTGAATAGATGCGACTGTTGGGCTTCTAAGCCTACATGAGTTGTAGGTCGGCTTGATAATAATTCCATAATCAAAATAAATTCATATCTCCATGAATACTTATCGGAATTGGATGATCTTTATATCAATCCTACACCTCTCGACGAGAGGAATCTAATAAAAATATTATTAGCCATGAATAAGATGACCCACATGAAGTTTTTCCCTAGTTGCCAATTTTAACACTCCCTCTCAACCATGGAGAACTTCATCTGCAATCTGTCTATCGGTCGTTACTATTCATCCATCAAATGCACTGCCTTGTACAGCCTGACCCTTGCCCTGCTCTGCTCTATTTTTCCTGTTCTGCTTTGTCTTGTTCTGCCCTGCACTGATCTGTACTGTTTTGTTCTGTTCTGCTCTGCTCTTGCATTGTTCTATTCTACTCTGCTTTTCTCTGAATTATGAAGAAGAAGAAATGATTGAGGATGTATCATACTGACTCAAAGTCAGTCTCAGAGTATGTACCACTGGTCCCAGAACAGTCTCAACCAACCCAAAGTCAGCCTCATAGTGAGTACAACTCCAATGGTCCCAGACCAATATCATCCTCCACTGACTCAAAGTCAGTCTCAGAGTATGTACCATTGATCCCAGACCAGTCTCAACCGACCCGAAGGCAGCGTCATAATATGGTACAACTCCTACCACTGATCCCAGACCAGTATCATTGATCCCAGATCAATGGAGGTCATCCTAGCGTAGGGAGTACGGTAGTTACAACGATGCGTCCATCGGTACTACTATGGTCCCTAACTTCATTTCCCTGCTCATTGGTCAGATGAGAGGTACTTCCCATGAGTCCCAGACTGCATGGGTAGGATGCCTCGACAGGAGAACTAATCAATCCTGTCCTCATAGGAGAACACATCAATCCTGCTACAATTGCCATGGAGAACACATCAATCCAGGCCTCACAGGAGAACACATGAATCCTGCTACAATCACCATGGAGAACACATCAATCCAGGCCACCATGGAGAACACATCAATCCAGGCCTCACAGGAGAACACATCAATCCTGCTACAATCTCCATGGAGAACACATTAATCCAGGCCTCACAGGAGAACTAATCATCCTGCTACACAGGAGAGCGAATCATCCTGTTCCACAAGAGAGCGAATCATCTTGTCCCACAAGAGAGTGATTCATCTTGTTCCAGTGTGCACCACCAGGGGAGGGTGAGTCACCCTGTGGTCGTATGTTGCTCTAGTAATAACTGCAAGCCCTCAGAGCTCCCAGAGCTCAATGTATGCAACATGCAGGACCCTTATACAAGGGTTTCTTACCGACTCCAAGTCATTTGGGAAAATCACAAATTAGATCTTTCCTCGGGGCTTTGACAAGGTGTATCAACCTATACATCATCTGAATGTGATGGAGCCTCCTTGCTCATCAACTTACCATATCCCAGATGATGTCTATCTGTTGGAGCAATCGAAAAATACGGGATTCCTCAATAATCGAATCCCACCTCTGGTTGTTATAGAGAATCACAGTGGTATCCAATGTAAATCCAAACAGCTCACTAAAGAGCTTTCACAACTAGACTACCTCACACGAGGTTATGCTAGCAACAATATATCCCGTTTCGGCGGTGCTCAAAGCCACCGACTTCTGCTTCCTGCTCATCCAGGATATCGAATCAGATCCCAAGGTGAAACAGCACCCGGAAGTGCTCTTATAGTCCACCACACTGCCTACCCAATCAACATCAGTATATCCAAGTAGTCTCACATCTCCGGCAGTGTATCTTAATCCATGAGAGATTGTGCCCTGAAGACATCTTAGAAGATTCGTGGCATCAATCCAGTGAGGCTCAACCAAATATGAGCTCACAATGCTAACTGCAAAAAATATGTTCAGACGGAGGTTCACCAAGAACATCAATGCGAATGAGTTTATGAAACTCAGAGGCATTTCCAAAATCTGGTCTGACATCACTACCATATAACTTCTAAAAGTTAAGATCCTCGAGGTAGTCACAGGCTTGCAGTCCATCATACCAAATATTTCCAACATCTTTACCACATATTTCCCTTGAGATAGGAAACTTTCCCTTGGCTTCTGCCATACTTCAAGTCCTTGGTCCTTCATTTCAAATTCAGAAGCCAGCTCCCTCTTACATTTGTGAAGGACAGGGTCTGCACCTATTAGAAAGAGGTCATCCACATACAACACCAGTATGAGAGGCTTGTCATCTTCAACCTTAAAGTAAAGGTTAGGATCGGCTTCACTCCTAGTGAATCCCAGCTTCATCAAGTAGCTATCGATCCTCTCATACCATGCTCGGGGTGCTTGCTTCAGCCCATAGAGAGCCTTCTTCAACCTGCATACATGATATTTTCAATCATAAATCTCAACTCCTTCAAGTTGCTCCACATAGACCTATTCCTTGATAGAACCATGCAAGAACACGGTCTTGACATCCATCTGATGTAGGTTCCATCCTTGTGAAGCGACAAGGGCTATGATCGAGCAGATGGTCGTATATCTGGCAACAGGTGCAAATATCTCATCATAGTCTATACCTTCCTTTTGGGAGAAACCTCGAGCAACAAAACGAACCTTATACTTTTCCGCGCTTCCATCTGCTGCATGCTTTATCTTGTAAAGCCATTTGGAAGTAACAACAGTCTTGTCCTAGGGTCTGGGAACTACTTCCCAAACATCATTCTTTTCTTTCGGTTCCCTAGTGTCGGCTTCTTGAGAGCTCCTCAAATTCGGAAGATTGATCACCTTGCTGAGAGCCATATCTTTGTCAAAGGTGACATCATGACTAATTATGACTTCCCTTTGACCGGCTACATAGATTCTATAGCCTTTTGTATTTTCACCATAGCCCACGAAAATTCCCTTCTTTCCAGATGCTCCCAATTTATTTCTTTTCTCTTTCAGCACATGAAAGTATACAAGGCTTCCAAAAATTTTTAAAATAAGAAACATCAGGTTTCTTACCGGTGAATTTTTCTTTAGGAATCTTGGAACCCAATGCTTGATGAGGGCATCGATTTTGTACATATACGACAGTGTTTGCAACTTCAGCCCATAGAAACTTAGGAATAATTTGATCATGTAGCATGGCCCGGACAGCTTCCATAATTGTGCGGTTCTTCCTTCCCACCACACCATTTTGGTCAGGAGTATGTGGTGTAGTAGTCTCCCTCTTAATGCCAACCTCAGGTATGCCTAAGTGAACCAATTGTAATATATCAGAGGTCTTGCTTTGGCTTGAGGGGAATGGTCCCCTTTTGAGCTTTCCTTCAGCACATCCTGGACATACACCTTCATTCTCTATTCAGAATTCGGGAATCCTTATCACCATTTGTCTTACACCGAGTATAGCTTTATAATGAAGGGGGGAAAACCTCTAATGCCAAAGTTCGGACTGAAGAGATGTGTCATAAGACATGACACCTAGCAGACTTCCATCGACCTGATATAATGAATCAACACTAAACCCAATAGTAAAGGCATCTTTAACATTATTTTTCCATATACATACCTTGTCATCGCTGAAGGTTACCTTGTAGCCTTTGTCTTCCGTTCCCAAGATGGACACTAGGTTCTTTTTGAGGTCAGGTGCATTTAATACATCCTGGAATTTCTGGCCTTCTTGAATGCTTGTCCTCTTCCTTGATTCCCAGCTCTCCTCTTACCTTTGCTGTTGAATTTGTCATTCCTTTGATTGCCATCAGAGGGATTTTGATCATTGTCCTAGAGTGAGTCCTTTCTATCAGGGCACTCCCTTGCATAGTGACTTGCTTTATCGCAAATGTAACATCATCATTTTCTTCTAGCCTTAGGTCCAGCCTTTCCTTTTGATTTAGTCCCGGAATTATTTCTTTTCTTTGCATGAAAAGAAAAGGCAGCAGGAGGACCTTTAGGCATGGGCATTTCTTACACTTCTTCCCTTGTTTCTTCTTGAATGCATGTAGCCATTAATTCCTCGAAACCAGGAATTACATTATAGTTCAAAAGAGTAGTCCTGAACACATACCATTCAGATGGTAATCCTTCAAGAGTTGTGAGTGCCATTTCTCTGTCAGTAATAGTTTCCCCAATAGATAGGAGATCGTTCTTGATCTCGGTGATTCTTAAGAAGTATGCTTGCATACTTTCATCTTTACCCTTCTTGATTTCCCTCAGCTTATTTCTATGAAACAAAACTTGATTTGCATCATTAACTTTAAATAAACTCACCAGTCTGTCGTAGATTTCCTTGGAGGTGTCTAGATCAGAGGTGTAGGCCACCAAGCGCTTGTCGATAGAGTCCCGGATGATCTTCTTTGTTTTGACTTCTCCATTTTTCCATTTGTTCCAAGCAACAACAGATGCATTTGATGAAGGCTCAACAATATTGCCTCTTACATGGTCCAGCACTCCTTGATCTTCAAGGGTTAGATTGATAGACATCTTCCATCCGTGATAGTCAGATTTCTCACGGAGCTTGTCTTCGACAGGAAAGAGTGTTGAGGACCCCATAGTTCTTTTAGGATAGCCTTGCCAATCTTCTCTTCAATGATTGCTCTTGCTCTTGCTTGGGCTTTGTCTTCACCTTAGCTCTGATACCATGCTAAGTTATGGTATTTTCTATGCTTATAACAGTTTACTTCTTTTTCTTATTATATTCCACCGATTAACAATCACATGTACATAAAGTAAAGTGCAGATAGAACATTAAACGATCGTCAGAAAACAAGCCAAGACAAGAGACACAAGATGTGGCGGCTAGCCAGGGACAAACCCCACAATGTGTGGGGAAACCCTTTGATCAAATCTTCTTTTATCTTCAATAATTCAGCAGAGAGAAATAGTACAATAAATCTAATTCATATCAGCAGTAGCAAACCCTAGATCAGTAGCATCAGCATTAGCGGCTTCATTATCAAACTAGGGCAGACCATATCTCACAAACCGATAGTCGGATTGACTTCATTCCACCACCAAAAGTTTTAGCTTCCAAAGGAGGTTCAGATGAACCTATAGCACAGTTTAGATGAGGAGATCTTCTAGGCCACGCAAGTCAATCTTTTCTTCTGCAGTTGTAGCTTCAGTTTCAGCAGTTTCCGGCTTCAAACTAGGGCAATCGATATCTTGCAAACCGTTCGTCGGGTTGACTTCATTCCACCACCAAAAGTTGCGGCTTTCAAAGGAGGTTCATATGAACCTACAACATGATTCCAAAGAGGATATATTCTAGGCCACGCAAGTAAATCTTTACTTTTGTAGTTGCAGCTTCAAATTCAACAGCTTCCGGCTTCACATGTGTGAGAGAGAGAGACCCATTTCAACGCAGTAGAGAGGAGACTCATATCTGCGCAGTAGAGAGAGAGAGATGTGATGACATGAGTGAGATTAAATGAGGAAAAGTCCTCTCATATTTATACACAACGTTGGTGGGTGAATAGATGCGATTGTTGGGCTTCTGAGCCTACATGAGTTGTAGGTCGGCTTGATAATAATTCCATAATCAAAATAAATTCATATCTCCATGAATACTTATCGGAATTGGATGATCTTTATATCAATCCTACACCTCTCGATGAGAGGAATCTAATAAAAATATTATTAGCCATGAATAAGATGACCCACATGAAGTTTTGCCCTGGTTGCCAATTTTAACAAGAATATAACACAAGCCAACACCAGCGACGCATTACTAGCCTTGGATTTCTTCCTCGACCCCACTTTTTCTTGTTCCCTTAGACGTTTGATACAGTCCGATGACATCTGCGGGTCCGTACCATGCTTCTCTATTTTCTCGTTCGTTTCTTCCTCTGTTTCAGGCGAAGGTGACCTTACACCTTTGTCAGAGCCATGCTCTGTTTCGCCTGTCTGCTTTTCCGTCTGCTAGGCGACATCACTCTCCATCTGGGCCTTGTTAGTGGCCTTCTTCTTCCTCTTCTTGGCCAGCTACACCATTTTAAGCTTGGCATCCTCCTCTTTGCATTGCGCAATGGACTTGCTTTACCCCACCACCAAGTCTGAGGTAGTGTGCCATTCTATCACCCAATGATCAAGTACTGCATCAATTGCTTTGTCTGTTGCTAACTAAGGCAAGTCATACCAGGTCTTTTCAGTGTCCTTCCATGCCCTGATTGATACCTGGTGAAAGTATACCTTGAACTCTACGTACCCCTGTAGTTTTTCAAACACAGTAGGCAACAATCGTAGTTTGTGATTGATAGCCATGTGGATTTTCATTTCCATCAAGATCGAGAATATCTTGTTGTCCTTGATGTGTTGAGCATCCTTGGTTGCCCACAGTGAAGCATCCTTTATTGCTTCTAGCAATTCCAGTATGACCGAGGGGAAGTGATTGTCTTCCAGTAGGTCCTAGGCTACCAACATAATAGACAACAAGAGCCACGCATAGTGGAAGGTCTTGCCAAGCTCCTGTGCCTCGCTACAGTTCTCAAGGAACTCACCATAGAGATAACACGCCCAATTGAATTGGACTCCTTCGGTGCATTAGGCTACAAGAGAAATGACTGGTACCAACACTTCATCTATGTGACACTTCCTCATAACCTTTCCTGCCAAAATTTGTGTGGCCACCTTCATCGTAGGGTCACAGATACTCGATATGGAATAGCCTCGCAACTTCTGCACGAGCTTGAATTTCTCCTTCATGGCCTCCACGAGGGCCCACTCGCCACCTTTTCTGCCAAATATCATGACCATATTTTCCCATGTGTAGGGAAGCTACGTGATCATATGGATCAATCTATTGGTGATGGGTATTGGCTCCTCGAACCATTGTTGGGTAGCGGATCCCCCACGTAACAGTTTTGGGGCTTAAAGACCACAATGTTGGGTAATGGTATTGTAAAGGCTCTGTGAAGTGCATAGAGCACAAATTGTAATGAGTCAAGTCAAAGGGTAGTCTGCCCTAAAATATTGTAGTTTAATCTAGAATGTGTCGGCCTACCCATGGTCTACGGACCATGGGAATGTATAAATAGAGCGAGGCTCTAAGTGTAGAAGGTAGCTTTTGTTTTGATCTTAAGTGTATGGGTTTCTGAAAGTGATATTCACTCTGAGTTTGTAAGTTCAAGTCATAGGTGGTAGTAGTAAAAGTAGGTTCTGCAGCTGTGTGCATAGAGGCCTATTAGAGTCCACAGCTATGTGCGCAGATCCCTACAACTAAGTGCACAAAGAGGTAATTGGATTGTACTGGAACAAGAAGATTAATAAAAGATAAGTGTTTCTGAAATATCATGCATCTGCTTGTAGATCTATGTGTTTATTCTTCTGCTATTGTTTTATGCATCTCTTTAAGGCTTATGTTTGCGCACACTTGTTACAAATATTGAATGATTGATAAAGACTACTGAATTAAGTCAGAACTATAATAAAAAAAAACTAAGGGTAAGGGATCTAGACAGTGCCTCTTCGCACTTGGTACAAGGGCTACGCGAAGGTCGGATAGTTGCGTGAAATAGTACAAGTGAGAAAGATCGGTTCGCTACCTTTCCAGACCCCTTCAAGACATCCCTAGGGTGCTGAAACCTGGTTTCATCATCCTCCCATACTACCTTGGGTGAGACCTCAAGTGAGACCTGAGTCTGTGCTCTGCGGAATGTTGTCGAAAGGGCTGGTATTTTCGGGATTTGTTTGGCTAAACACTTTTGAACCTGGGTCAGGTTCCAACAAGCCAGCAAATGGTTCTGTTGTCGGGACCAGGATCTACCTAAGGGATGTTTGATGTCGGAACACTAGAACCATATGAAGAAGGAAATTGAAGATTGGTTGGATCAGAAGCTTCACGAGTTCGTAACACAAGTAAACAGGACTCCGCAGATATCTAAAAAGAGACGACTGGATCAGTACATATATATGGAAATCCACGAGATCTTCTTAATGAACTTCTCTTCAGAGTTGTATGGTTGGATCGTGAGGTTAGCCAATAGCCAAGGAAGGTGCAAGTTCGATCAACCGATAGTGTGGACTCCCGAGTTAATGCACAGATTAGAAGCATCAGAAGATAAGATCACGTGGGCCGTGGACCATTGGCTCAACCAGATAATAGCAGGGTTTATCACTGAATTTGCGATAGACACAACCGTGAGCTATAGCAAAGCAGAACGGCGTTTTCTCAAGGGACCACATGGTAGGCACATCAAATCCCTGAATACCTGGATTACGATGTTGTTATGTGAAAATAGGGTTATATGAATACATTAATGAGTGGAGAGACGCGGAGCATAAAGAGCTACAAAGGTATCGAAGGGTTAGGGAATAGTCCTTTAATTTCACCTTCACGAGAGAGCGAGGAAGAGCACACTCGGGTTTCCCCAAGAAACGTGGTCAATCTGATAAGGCATTGCAGTCCATAGTTATCACCTCCACTTATGCCATCACCCACTTCACCTCCATCTTCAACTACCCCACCTCCACCAAACCCGCAATTCAGCATGGCGAGTGTAATCAAGCTACCAATATTCAGAGGAGTAGGGAATGAAAATCCAGATCAGTTTTGGTTCGTAGTAAGAGCAGTGTGGGAAGCACATGGGGTCATGGATGACAACATTAAGAAGGCCACACTTGTAAGTGTGCTACAAGATCGTGCGCTGACATGGTATATTAAGCACTCGAATGATCATCCAAATGTAGGAATAACAGAGATCCAGAACACGCTGAATAGAGAATTTAACTGGCCGAAATCAAAAACACAGTTGATCATAAGATTTAAGGAGATTGCGATGCTTCCAGTTGAAACCCCATGGGATCTAGATCAGAGGCTGAAAAGTACGATCTGCGAGGCTACTATGACATGATGGATGCGCAATACCATACGTGGTTTTTGGTGTCTTTGACACCACACTTGAGGGCGACACTGTCATAGCAAAATCTCTCAACCTAGGCAGAAGCATTGGAAATGGTGATGAGGTTGCATGAAACACCAATATAGGATCCAAAGTTGGGAGTCCAACAAATCCACACGCATCGACAAAACCTATGCTTAGAGATGCAGAGTTTGAAGTAGGATAGGGCACCTTGGACAAAAGCACACGAAGAAGTGTGGTGCATAAAATGTAAGGGCTAGGGCCACGATAAGGATCATTGTCCGGTAATTGTGAACTATTTGGTAGGAGGGGGACCAATGCCGTTGAGACCAGAGGCACAGGCAGGGCCAAGTGTGGCACTCGCACTCTAGTGTGTGATCTGTCAAGTGGGAGGAAAGAACACGATGAACAACTGTCACCTGTTGTAGAAGTATACATAGACTTCGTAGCAATTGTTTTGTAATTTCTATGTATCAGTGGGCCACGATGAGCGGACATGTTGGAGCTATGAGCTAATTATGGATAGGACCCCAACTTATCGAATGCAGGTAGAAACGCGAGGCCTCGATCCATCCGCAGCAATAGCGCGGGGTGGATTTCAAGGGCAAGGTTGAGGACAAGGAGGAATGGGACCCGGAAGGGGCCACAGACAGCTAATTTGTTACAATTACAGAGGACCAGGGCACTACGTTCATGATTGTACCAACCCAACGAGAATTTCTTGTCCGTACTGTGAGTAGTTTGATCATGAAATGGTAGATTGTTCGATGTTGATCGCACAAATGCGCGAGAGAGGGGTACTATAGCCTACTCCAACTCAAAATATCCAAACGATGAGGTCAGAACTGTGCGAAGAAGACCCCAATGTGAACATGATGCTCAGAAGTGGCGCGACCATAGGGGAAGATAAGGGGAAGCAACCCGAGGAAGATACCTGGGCTTGTAAAGCTCCTATGAAAGAACCTAAGTTTGACTTGGAACGTGAAAAGGAAATGTTTATGGAAGCTAAGAAGAGCTTCGCGGAGGCCTTTATTTCAGGTAGTAAGGCTCAACCAGAGACAGGACTCGATCCTTCTATGCTAACTATGTTTTTAGAAACATGCATGAAATTGTTGCGCGACAATAAGGCAATTAAAGGACTACAAGAGCTTATTGATAGGTATGCAGGGTCGGGTGAACCGCGTGTAGTCTAGAATCTAGGAATGCATGCACTACACACCGGGAGGGAAATGAGAATGATGACATAGATTAGCAAGTATGAAATAGATCATGTAATCTTAGACTTGGGTTCAGACGCAAATGTGTTACCAAAAAAGACATGGGAACGCATGGGCGGGCCTGCGTTACAGTGGTCTCCTATTCAATTATGGATGGAAAACCAACAAAAGGTCTTGCCCATGGGAAGAATACAAAGAGTAACAGTGGATATCGAAGGTACAAGCATGAAAACAGACTTTGAGGTAGTAGAGATTGTGCATGATAGTAACCCTTACCCCGCATTGCTAGGAATAGAATGGGCCATGGATATGAATGGAGTCATCAACCTAAAAAAGTGGAAGATGATATTCGAGAAAAAGTCTCTACTCGTAGTAGTTCCGTTGGATCCAGCTGAAGGAGAGAACTACACTAAACCTGTGCATGACAATGGAAGCGATAATGAGTTGGATTGTATCTACAAGATAATTATGCAAGACCAGGATTGGCTAAATCTGACTGCAGATAGAAGGGTCTCGTGGGAGCACGCAGGTTCCTGCCCTTCGGATTTAGATGAAGAAGATGAACGCTGGCACATTCGGTTGAGTGAAGTGACAATGCTAAATTGTAATATGATTACTAAATCAGTGCATTGCATAGCAGCCCAGGCTTGAGATTTACTGACATATGATGGGTTGACAGCGGTGGATGAATTCTTGAACAAGTTTGAGAGTGCAGTACCAAAGCACCAACGGTTCGATGCATTGAAATGGGCGCTGTGTGTGACAGTTGCACGTTGGTGGGGAACACATCAAGGAAACTTTGAAAACTGGCGTGGTTGTAGGAGGATGATGCGACTATAGTTTTGGAAACCAGAACTACAAAAAACCAAGAAATACGATGGACGCGATGACCCATGCATGCACCTCACAAAATGCACCAATGACTATGGAGAAGAACCTCAATGGGTACACTTATTTTATCATATCCTGGATGTCATCCCAAGGAACTGGTATACCGAGACAGAACTCTGACATGGTACAGGCGAATGGGATGTCTTGCACGAGGGATTTTTGTTAACGTTCTCATTTGAAGACCCATGGGTGGATACTATTGACAATGCCCTGCAAGCTGTGAAAGCCGCTATTTTCAAAATACCACAGGAACCATGGGAAATAGTTCAACCTATTGGCATAATGATGCATGTGTTGTACTTGATGGAACCCACTTGTAGCAGAACAACTCACTAACATATAACTAGATGAATCTACAGAAGAGATATCAGATGTGACAGAATACATGGGATGCAGGGCAGCTCAAAAGAATCAGTTCAGATGTAATGAACAATGACAACTCATTAAGATGGCAGTTCTCAATATGGCAAGATAACTTTTCCATCAAGTCCAAAGGGGGATATTTTTGGCATTATGATATAGGTGTTGTCCTTGATGGCAACTTACTAAGATGACAGATCATAGCTCAGGCTCATAGAATGAAGAAAAAGAGATATACGCAGGTTACCCTTGATAAATCCACGTATACACGCGGGTTAGTTGACCAAAAGGTGCGTATACGTATACACGCACTCTCATGCAAGGAAATGGGCGTACATTTGGTTTTGGTCCGTGGTATTTGGACCATGGTATTGTGATCCATAGTATTGGTCCAAGGTATCTTGTCTGACGTGTTGATCCTAGGTATTTGGTCCAAGGTATTGGTTCTAAGTGGTTTTGGACCATGGTATTGAGTAAAGGCCTAAGAGTATAAAAGGAGGAGAAGATCATTAGGCAAAGGCACCAAGTAAGTCTCGAATATCTGATGAAGTATGAGATCCAGTATGCAGGCTATGGGTTCATGATGCCTTGCTTGATCTGAGCTAAGGAGGAATCTCAGCAGTTTCGAGAACAAGATATAAGGATAGATCAGGATCTAATGGCTTGGAATGAATCATCTCTATACAGTTTGATCATGTTTATTCTAGATCTATATACTGACTCATGTAATGTTCTGTAGATATTATGATTTGGGTATAACTCAAGTTTGTAATAGCTGCAAATCATTAATGAATATTTACAGATGCATACGTTGGTTGACTATGATAAAAGCGTGTACATACGTAGATTAGATACATCTAAGTAGCATATACCATATGAACTATGATGTTTGAAGTTACATGTGGTTCTGGTTGTTGATGAGTTCTGATGACTGTTTATCGGTGTCAGTATTCTACATATTCAGTTTGGTTGATTGTGTTTAGCTTCAATGTTGATGGATGAGATCTAATAATGGATCAGGATCATAATGACTTATCTTTATGTGATCTGATGGACTAGATCTAGTTGCTAACACACATATTATCCTTGTATATGTAATGATCTGGGTATGTCTAAAGTCAGGAAGTGTAGCGAAGTTATAAGTAAGTAACTAATGACATATACGCTGGTTCGCTTTGATGAAGTTGCGTATACACGCTGGTTCAGCTCTTCCAAGTAGCGTATGCACTCTGATGCATGATTTTTGATGATATAGTTAGATCTAAACATTGTTGCAGAGTTTTGTGTTTTTCTCTATGTTCTAGTGACTGCAGTTTGTTGACAGGGTTTCAGTGATTCAAAGATTGATGATGCTAGTGTTGATTGATTGTATGCTTCAATGATATTGATGGGTCCAGTATGAAAATTGGATGAAACATGGCCTTCATATTATGGTGTTGTGACTCAGGAGTATCCAGTCTGAAAATTTATGAAACGTGGTCCCTGGAAGAAAGAGAAGGTTGTAGCCTTCTGTAGGTTAGAACCTACGTACTAGTACATCAGCTAGTACAAGAGCTAAGGGGGTTGTATCTCCCTTCCAGGAGAAGCTGGAGAACGAGAGAAGGTTGTAGCCTTCTATAGATAGAAGCCTGTGTATTGGTATAAGACTGCACTAGTACATAAATATTGTAAAAAGAAGTTTCTTATTAAAAGAAGATAGAGACGAATTGCAGCAGGTGGTTTTCACCCACATTGGGTTTCCACCTTACATCATAGTGTTCATGTGTGTGATGATCTGTTATGTTTTACTACACCTATTTACTGTTCATATGGTTAATAAAGTTCTGATGCACTAACTAAAGATCAACATTTAATGGATTAACTGAACCATAAGTT
Organism: Pinus tabuliformis; assembly: GCA_031772625.1. Lineage (NCBI taxonomy): Eukaryota > Viridiplantae > Streptophyta > Pinopsida > Pinales > Pinaceae > Pinus > Pinus tabuliformis. The sequence continues at coordinate 1,738,906,192 of CM062818.1, read as the reverse complement.
TACTGGATATACGCTAGTTGCATTAGACACAATTGCGTGTACACACAGGTTCCCTTAACTGAAGTAGTGTATATGAATCTGAGTATGGAAATGAAAAAGTGTTTGATTTGATAATATTGATTCACCCCTCCCTCTCAGCATTATTTCCAACACAACCAATATGGTCACCTCAATTAAGCCATGCCCTAGAATGTTACAATGTACAAGTGGAGGATGATGATGATGACCCTCAAAATATTAATATTCCAGAAACTGAAGGGAGTCACGAAGTTTGAGGACCATTAATCGAGGACCCCGACATCACTACGTCACTGAAAGCAAAGCAAGTAAACATTGGTACAAATGCGGAGCCGAAGTACACAATGCTTGGGGACTATTGGGATGATGCCACGGTGGATAAGGTCGTCGAGTTACTTCGCGAATATCAAGATTTGTTCCCGACCAAAATCAAGGAGTTAAAGGGGATCCTTGGCGACTTAGGGATGATGAATATTACTCTGAAATCGGATGCGAAGCCAATTAAGCAACATCCTTACCATTTGAATCTGAAGTATAAGGAAAAGGTCTACAAAGAGTTGGACAAAATGCTTGCAACAGGAATTATTGAACCAGTGGAAGAATCCGACTAGGTGAGTCCTATGATAGTGCAGGAGAAAAAACAGAAGGGCGAAATTCGAATCTGCATGAACCTCAGGAATCTTAATGACACCTGTGTTCACGATCCATTCCCGACACCGTTTACAGATGAAGTATTGGAGAATGTTGGCAAACAAGAATCTTACTCTTTCACAGATGGGTTCTCAGGGTACCATCCGATCAAGATTGCGCCGAAAGATAGGATCAAGACAACCTTCGCAACCGAATGGGGTTGTTTTCATTATACTATTATTCCCTTTGGACTAAAAAACGCGCTAGCGATATTTTCACATGTAGTGGTGGCCGCGTTCAAGGAATTCATCCACAAGTTTCTAGAGGTTTATTTCGATGATTGGACTATATTTGGGTTAGTTAAAAAGCATATAGAGAGCTTATGGTTGATGTTGGATACTTCCCGACGACACCAAATTGCACTGAATCTTAAGAAGTGCACCTTCCTCATCCCCTTTGTAAATTTTCTTGGCCATGTGGTCTGCAAACAAGGCCTGATGGTGGACCCATCGAAGATTGTTGTCATTCTCAATCTCGAAGCACCGCGAAGTGTCAAACAACTACACACCACGTTGGGGAACACTAGCTACTATCGAAAGTTTATTAAGAGCTATGCACAAATTACGGCACCAATGGAACAGTTGTTGAAAAAGGACGCTACATATTGCTGGAATGATGATTGTAAGAAAAGTCTAGAGGTTCTCAAGGAAAAAATGGCATCCTCTCCCATTTTGGATTTCCCAAAATGGGACATCGAATTTCATGTACATGTTGATGGATCGTGTATCGCGTTGGGTGCTGTACTCATGCAAGATTGAGCAGAAGGCATTGATCACCCGATCACATTTGCAAGTCAGCGGTTGTCCAAAGACGAAAAGAACTACTCTACTACTGAGCGCGAGGGATTGACGATGGTATACGCGCTCCAGAAATATCACCACTATCTACTTGGTGGGCACTTCAAGATGTATACCGATCATTCTACGTTGAAATACATTGTGAACAAGCCTGTGTTGGGGGGGCGCATATGCAGATGGCTGTTAGTGTTTCAAGAATATGATTTTGAGGTCATCGTAAAGTTGGGATGCTTAAATGCATGACCAAATCACCTATCACGAATTGAGAATGGTGAGGAGCCAACAAATTTGGAGGAAGGACTACCTGATGCACAGGTCTATGTAGTGTGCGTCACGGATGACTACTTCGAAGATATAATCCATTTCTTAACCACAGGGACTGCGCCGCATGGATATTAAGTCCAGTAGAAGAAATAATTGGTGTTATGCGCAGTGGATTTTCCTGTTATCCCAGGGCACCTCTACAAAATGGGAAATTATGAGATATTACAAAGATATGTACCTGAGTTTAAACGAGGACAGATCCTTGCAGAAGCACATAGGGGGGCTGCAGGAGGACACTATGCGGGATGGGAGACGACACAAAATATTCTTCGCTTGGGACTATGGTGGCCAACCCTACATCAAGATTCAAAAACATACTTTCGAGCATGTGACGTATGTCAACGGACTGGGAAACCATCGCGAAGGGATGAGATGCCACTCAATCCACATATGACACTATAGCCATTCAAAAAATGGGCGATAGACTTTATGGGGCCCATCAAACCTCAAGGGAAGATGGGTGCGCGCTATATCATCACCACGATAGAGTACTTGACTCGATGGGCGGAAGCACAGCCGGTTAAGGACTGCACGGCCACTACAACTGTGAAATATTTGTTCGACAACGTGTTGACATGGTTTGGATGCCCGAAAATTCTAATGAGTGACCACGGAATGGACTTCCTAAATGAAACTATCAGCTCACTCACTGAGGAGTTACAGGTGTATCATCGGCAAAGTACATTGTACCATCCACAAGCTAATGGGACAGTAGAAGCATTCAACAAGATTCTAGAGACTGTGTTGACAAAAGTATGAAACGCGCAGTGAAATGATTGGGACTTGCGCATACCTACCATATTATGGGCATATAAAATCACATGCAAGAAATTGATGGGTCAGACACCTTTCAGGTTAGTCTACGACACAGAAGTCATCATGGCAATGGAATACATTGTACCCAGTTTGTGGATAGTAGCAATGACAGGCATGACAAACTGCGAGGCTTTGGAAGAGAGGCTCGTGCAACTAGAAGAACTTGAGGAAGAACGGTTTCTAGCGGGATTCCATCAGCAGGTACAAAATAGTGCGAGAAAGCTTGGCATGATCACCATATCAAGTTGCACACATTCAAAGTAAATGATTTAGTATTCTTTTATGATAGCAAGTTCAAAAATTCCCTGGAAAATTTTGAATGCATTGGTTGGGACCATATGTGGTGAAAGAGGTCACAGACAGAGGCATGGTTTAGCTCGTCAAGCTTAATGGAGAGCCCTTCCTAGGAAGAGTAAATGGCAGTCACCTGAAGCCCTACACGAGTGGGTCGGCTATCTAACTAACTAACCGAAGCACAGTCTCAGCGCTCTAAGTAGTTGAAAGAAGGCGCAGAGCTATAACTAAGTCTGTAGGAGAGCTGCGCGGAAAGAGGGTTCCACGTAGGGAAAGTCTATCGCAGGAATCACGGACACGCATAAGGGGTTGTACTGCTGCGCAGACAGGCTGGAAAGTGACCATTGAGGTCATTGTTCATGACAAGATGGTCAATTTAAGACAACGAGGAGCAGATGGTAGGTAATTAAGACATGGAGTCAGAACTGGATTTGAAACGATCTACCGCCAGTAACACATTAATGAACCAAAAAAGGGGGAATGGTCGAATTTCAATTTCAATGGGCCTATAAATCATGGTTGGTCATCCACCGAACAAACCATGGCAACTTGAGACTTAAGTTATTACGTTATCCAATAGGTATGGGCCCGTCGAACTTCGACACTTTGAGAGTAAGCCCAGTGGTTGCGACATTGCCAAAAGAGATGCAAAACCTTCGGGATAGCGTAATGCCGACAACCAAGGACGCTACTCCGAGGCCAACATCAACAGTGGGATATGTATTTAAAATTCCCAAATAGATAGTAGGACAGGTCTGGATGTCACCGCGAAACCCGTAGTCTGGTAAGCGATCTATGAAAGATAAGGGCAAGACAGTGAATCTTGGGATAAAAGACAGAATTCCGTTGGAAAGTGCGCCCCTGAGCTGCATGGCCATGACGAAACTTGAAGATTGGGACCTCGCGGACATCAAAAACTCTCTTGAAAAAATGCAACACAAGCTTCAGCAGACATTGAGTATACTGAACCAAAGATCACAAGCTTGCTGCTCTTGCACAAAAAGTTCATGCATTTGACATCTCAAATAGAGCTATCCTATGACTGGTCGCGTTTTTTTAACCTAACAAAGCAGAATGAGCATCATCAATTAAGAAAATTAGTAGGGGAAATGGAGCAGGATCTTGAAGAAGTGTTGCAGGAGGCAAGGATGGAGCAACAGATTGTAGTGCATCACTCGCAAGGATGGTGGACCGCGAAGCCTTGACAACGCACCTCGCCACACCAACGAGTGACTCAGGACAAGTCACGATGATTGTGTTGGGGGCATGTTGGATAGTGGATCCCCCACATAATGGTTTTGGGTCTTAAAGTCCACAATGTTGGGTAATGGTATTCTAAAGGCTCCGTGAAGTGCGCAAAGCGTGAACTGTAATGATTCAAGTCAAAGGGTAGTCCGCTCTAAAATATTGTAGTTTAATCTAGAATGTGTTGGCCTACCCATGGTCTGCAGACCATGGGAATGTATAAATAGAGCAAGGCTCTAAGTGTAGAAGGTAACTTTTGTTATGATATTAAGTGTATGGGTTTCTAAAAGTGATATTCGCTCTGAGTCTGTAAGTCTGAGTCGTAGGTGGTAGTAGTAAGAGTAGGCTCTACAGCTGTGTGCATAGAGGCCTGGTAGAGTTTGCAGCTGTGTGCGCAAAACCCTACAACTGAGTGCACAGGGAGGAATTGGATTGTACTGGAACAAGAAGATTAATAAAAGATAAGTGTTTCTGAAATATCGTGCATCTACTTGTAGATCTATGTGTTTATTCTTCTGTTATGGTTTTATGCATCTCCTTAAGGCTTATGTTTGTGCACACTTGTTACGAATATTGAATGATTAATAAAGACTACTGAATTAACTCATATCTATAATAAAAACACACTAAGGGTAAGGGATATAGACATCACCTCTTTGCGCTCGGTAGAAGGGCTACACGAAGGTCGGATAGGTGCACAAAACAATACAAGTGCGAAATATCGGTTCACGACCTTTCCAGACCCCATCAAGACATTCCTAGAGTGCGGAAACCTGGTTCCATCACCCTCCCATACTACCTTAGGTGAGACCTCAATCCGTGCTCCACGGACTGTTGTCAAAAGGGTTGGTAGTTTCAGAATTTGTTTGGCTAAACACTTCTGAACCTAGGTTAGGCCCCAACAAGCCAACAGCCAGAGACACAAGCCAATAGCCACAGACACCCATCGTCCACCAAGCATAGAAGTTGCTTGATGAGCAATACTGTAATGTAGGTGCGATTGTAGTGCGACACCCATAGCAGGTTGAAAAGACCTACCTTGTATACTCCCCTCAACCACTTCCGCTGTACTAGTGCAGTCATACTGGTGGTTGTGTCAACAATGCAGTGCATTAGCTGCTTTGTCGCCAAGTGTGGGAATTTTTCATGCTCAGCTAAATCCTAATCTTCCAGTTTCAACAGAGGAACCTGCGACAATCACAGTCCTTCAAAGACAATTTCATCTAGCAGCATCAGCGTGTGCAAGGTGACCTTGCTCTCGTCAATGTCCTTTGGCACCTTGGTCTTGCCCTTGCACGCAGGGACGTACTCGAGCAAATTAGTGATAGGGTCAACACCCTGGACTTCAACTTCCTCCACTTCTACCCCCAAGTCCTCATGATCCATCAAGATGTCCTCAATTTCTTCCTCCTCTAGCTCCAGGTTAATGGCTTTGTCCTTTTCCTGTGTAGTGGTCTTGCCCCTCGGTGGGTTTCTTCTCAGCGTCCCGTGCACCGGTATCACAGCCTGCTTTCCCTTCTTATCCTTTGCACTTCCTTGGTTGGTTTCGGCTGTGGTCTAGGTGTCCATGGTGATTTTGGAACTTCAGCTAATACCTTTGCAACCTCTAGAGAAGCTCCCTCTACCTCCCTAACAACCTTCGGCACAACCCCCTTGACTGTCACTTCTTCGACATTCATAACTTCTGTGGGTGTCGACATGATGCTATGAAACAACTCCTGTGTCTCCTTTGGCAATGTCTCAAATACTGAAATTGCTAGCAAAACTTCATAGTTTTCATGGTTCATGTACACCTGAGAGCTCAACAACTCAATTCTCAGAATGCCGAGTGTTTTTCATTGGGCCTCCACTTGCAATTTATAGGGCCTTTTGAATTCAAATCCAACCATTCCCCCCACATTTGATTCATTAATGCTAGATTGGCGACAAATTTCCAAGGATCTTACCGATAAAGTTTGTCTTAAATGTTGGCTGCCCACTCCATTTGGCTACATTCCTACCATCAAATCATGAACAGTGACTTTAACAAGCACTTTCCGGTTGTCCTGCATGATTTCTCCCTAGATAACGCAACTTCCTTCGCACTATTGCTAACCCTAAGACATTTCACCGTCCTGCACAATCCTCCAATAATGCAGTTCTCCAACCCGGGTAGTGTAGTTTATAGTCCCACGCCTCCTTTTAGCTGCCTGGAGCGCTATGACTATGCTACCCTCATATAGTCACCTATCGAATTACTGATGTATGGCTTCAATTAGCTGCCATTCACCTTTCCTGGGAAAGGATCTCCATTCAATTTAACCAACAGAATTGTTCCACCATCGGTAATCTCCTTAATGACATAGGGCCCTAACTAGTGCATTCTGAATTTACCTGGAAATTTATCAAACTTGTTGTCATATAGCAAAACTAGATCATTAAACTTAAAGGTGCATAGCTTAATGTGTTGATCATGCCATGCTTTTTCACACTACTTTTGGACTTGTTGGTGAAATCCAACTAGAAATCTCTCTTCCTCAAGCTCAGCCAGCTACACGAGCCTCTCTTCCAAGGCTTCGCAATCCGTCATACCCGTGAGTGCTGCTATGCATAGACTAAGCACAATGTATTCCATGGGCATCACTGCTTTAACACCATATACAAGCCTGAAGGGTCTCTGTCTAGTCAACTTTTGCATGTCGTCTGATAGGCCCATAGTACTGTGGGTATGCATAGGTCCAATCACTTCGCTGAGCGTTGCAAACCTTGGTCAGCATGTTTTCCAACACCTTATTGAATTCTTCCACCATCCCATTAGCATGTGGGTGATAAGGCATGATTTTCTGGTGATATACCTGAAATTCCTCTATCAATGCACTAATTGTTTCGTTCAAAAAGTGTGTACCATGATCACTCATCAAAATCTTTGGACACCCAAATCACATCAGTACATACTCAAAGAGAAACTTTGCAACAGTCCCGCCTGTGCAGTCCATCACAGGCCGTGCCTCCACCCATCAAGTCAAATACTCAGTCGTGGTGATAATGGAACATGCTCTTGTCTTCTTCCCTTGGAGTTGAATGGGTCCCACAAAATCTATCTCCCATTTCTCAAAAGTTTGTAGTGTCAACTGTGGGTTGAGAGGCAGCTCATCTCTCAGCAATGGTCTGCCAATCTTGTGAAACACATCACACGCCTTGCAGTAAGATTTTGAATCTTGATGGATGGTTGGACACCACAACCCTGCGGGTAGAATCTTCTGTGTGGTCGCTCTTCCTGCATAATGGCCTCCCGCGGCACCCCCATGAGCATCCATGGGGATACTACTCCTTTCAAACTCTGGTACATATCATCATAATACGTCATCAGACCCCATTTTTTACAGATTTCCAACAATGACAGAAAATTCTGCCACACGTACCACTAACTTCTTTTTCTGTTGGATGGTGTAACCTTCCGGGGCAGTTCCTGTCATTAGGAACTGTATGATGTCTTCAAAGTGACCATCTGTGACACACACTGCAAATAGTTGCACGTCAGGCAATCCCTCCTCCAAATTAGTGGGTTCTTCCCCCGTTTTGATATGCGACAGATGGTCTGGTCCCCCGTTCAGTAGTCCAAGCTTCACAATAACCTCAAAATCATACTCCTAGAACAATAACAACCACCTACAGATTCCCCCCCCCCCCCCCCCAACATAAGCTTATTGACCAGGTATTTCAACACAGAATGATCCGTATACATCTTAAAATGTCCACCGAGCAAATAGTGTCTAAACTTCTAGAGCATGCATACCATGGTTAACCCTTCGCGCTCAGTGGTGGAATAGTTATTCTCAGCCTTGGATAACCTCCTACTTGTGAATGCTATAGGATGGTCTAATTCTCCTCCACTAACCTGTGTCAGTACTACTCCCAGTGCTATACATGACATGTCTACATGTACATGAAACTCCTTCTTCCAATCCAGGAAGACTAAAATCAGCGCAGTGACCATTTTTCCTTTCAATACATCTGAGCTTTTCTGATAGTCCTCATTCCAACAGAACATGACATCCTTTTTCAACTTCTCCATAGGCGTGGTGATCTGGGCATAGCCCTTGATAAACTTCTTGTAATACCTAGTATGTTCTGATGTGGCGCGCAACTATTTTACAATCCTCGGCGCCTCCAAGTTAAGTATCACTGTGATCCTCGCGGGATCTACCATCAGTCCCTGTCTACTAACCACATGACTCAGCAGAGCCCCAAAAGGAACAAAAAACAAGCATTTCTTCAAATTGAGCACAATCTGGTATCTTCGACAAGTATCTAGCATTAGGCACAAACTTCCCACATGGCGTTTTACCAACCCAAACACATTCCAGTCATCAAAGTACACCTCTAGAAACTTATGAATGAATTCTTTGAATGCAGCAAGACTACGTGCGAAAAAATAGCAGGCACATTCTTCAATCTGAAAGGCATTATAGTGTATGGAAAACATCCCCATTCAGTCACAAAGGTCGTCTTGCTTCTATCCTCAGGCGTGATTTTTATCTCCTGGTACCCAGAGAACCCATCAGTGAAGGAGTACGCTTCCTGGCCACCTACATTATCCAATACCTCATCAGTGAATGGAGTTGGGAATGGATCATGTACACAAGCGTCATTCAACTTCCTGAGATCTACGCATATCCTTATTTCATCCTTCTGCTTCTTTTTCTATACCACCATTGTGCTCACCCAATCAGATTCTGCTATGGGCACAATGATGCTTGCCATGAGCATCTTGTCTAGCTCTAAGCAGACCTTCTCCTTATACTTTGGATTGGGACGGTAAGGTCTTTTCTTAACCGACTTTGTGTCAGGTTTTAACATGATTTTCATAATGCCCAGGTCTCCTATTATCCCCTTTAGCTCCTTAAACTTGGTAGGAAACAAATCCTGGTATTTGCAGAGCAATTCAGTGACATTATCTACCATTTCATCATCCCAGTAATCTCCAATCTTCACGAATTTGGGCTCTGCCTCCATATCAATATTTACTTGTTTCGTTTTCAATGGCATGGTTATATAAGAATTCTCAATCTGCGGTCCCTCAACCTCGTAGTGACCCTCAATTTCAGGGATATTAATCTTTTGTGGATCCTTATCTTCTTCTTCTTCTTCTTCAGTGGTCACATTATAACATTCCAGTGCGTGGCTCATCTGAGTAGTCCAATCAGGTTGAATCAGGTCCAAAGGATCCTGCTGTGTCCTAAAGATTACTGCTTTAACTTCTTGTAATGCTTAGTCAATACAATCAAACTCGACTTCGAAGCTGAACATCGTTGTGAATCCTTCGCGCAAAATATCCCATTCACCTGTACCATGGAATAGCTTTGTTTCCAAGTACTAGTTCATTGGGATGACATCCAAGGTATGACAGAACAAGTGCACCCATTCAGGTTAGGCCTTCGCTACATAAGCCTTAGCCCATTTGGCCAAGTGTGTGCGCAGATAATCATTCCCATCATATTTTTCTATCATTCGTACCTTCAGCTTCCCAAAGAGTGTTCACATCATCCTTCTACACTCGCACCAATCGTCAAAACTACCCTTGTGCGTACCCCACCATCTCATAGGCGTAGCACGCTGTGCCCAGTCCAAAGCATGGAAGCACTGCTTCTTTGGTACTTCCCCCTCAAATGCATCCAAAAATACATCTACATCATTCAAGTCATTGTAAGTGGGTATATTTCTTACTTTTGATGATACACAGCGTAGCAACCAGGTCATCATGTTAGAGCTCAGCATGGTTACTTCATGTAGTTGATTCTGCTAGTGCTCTAATTCTTCGTCAGAGTCCAAGGTGCAGGAAATATCGCCATCCCATGTAATTTGTCCATCCGCTGTCAGATTCACCCAATCTTGGTCTCGTGCTGTTATCTTATATATGCAATCCAAATCGTCATCGCTCTCATAATCGTGAACTAGTTCATTATAGCGAGATCCTTCAGCAGGATCAAGAGGGACTATTACACGAAGCAATTACTTTTTGAATATCATCTTTCACTTCTTTACGTTGATTACCCAGTTCATGTCAGTAGCACAATCAATGCCAAGGAACACAGGGTAGGGGTTGCTGTCATCCACAATTTCTATTACTTCAAAGTCAGCCAATGCACTCACGCCTTCAATTTCTATAGTTACTCTTTGCAGCCGTCCCATGGGAAAATATTTTGTTGATTTTCCATCCTTAACTAAATCGGAGACCACTCTAGCGTGGGTCTTCCCATCTGCTCCCAAGTCTGCTTTGGTAAAACGTTCGCTTCTAACCCCAGATCCACAATAACCTGATCCATTTCATATTCTTCTATCTGCGCGGTCAGTCTCATCTCTTGTCCTATCATTTCTTTATGCTCACCAATCTTCCATACAACATGAAATTCACCCGGAGTGTTTCCAATGCATTTATTTATAAGCTCCTGTAACCCCTTCATAGACTTGTTATCACACAGTAGCTTCATGCAGGTTTCTAGAAAGGTTGTAAGCATAAAAGGGTTCATTTATTGATTAGGCTTATCCTTGCTCCCTCAGCTAGAGGCCTCAGCCAAGCTCTTCTTTGCTTCCATGAACGTTTCACGTGCATGCTCCAAATCAAATTCAGCCTCCTTCGCCAGAGCTTTGTGAACCCATGCGCTGTCTTCGGGCTATTTCCCTTTATCATCACCAGTTGCAATTCCACTTCAGAGCACTATATTCATATTCAGAGCCTCTTCGCAAGGCTCAACCCTCATTATCTTCAGGTTCTGAGTCGGTTAAGGTGGTAGCACCCCTTTGTCGCATATCCTTGCTATCAGCATAGGACAATCCTTTGTCTCATGATCAAACTGAGTACAATATTTGCATGATAGACGTGTTGGGTTAGTGCATTCATAGGCATAGTGTCCTGGTCCTCCACAATTGTAACAAGTCATCTATCCCCGACCTCTAGTAGATCCTCCTCCACCTCGGCCTCATCCACGCCCCTGAAATCCTGTTCGCTCCATCCCAATGCTCTGGTCAGGGGGGCGCATTTCTACCTAAACTCTATAGGCGAGTGTTCTGTCCATCATCAATTCGTAACTTTAGCAGTTGCGCTCATCATGCCCTACCGACCTATAGAAGTTTCAGAACATTTGTTGTGGTGTTTGTACAAAATTCTGCAACAAATGACAATTATCAGTTGTATGTTTCCCTACTACCTTAGATATAGTGCACCAAAATGCAGGCCCCGATATCGGTCCTTCTTGGGCTTCCGGCCCTAAAGGCATTGGTCCTCCTCCTACAATATAGTTTGTAAAGACCAAGCAGTGGTCTTTGTCATGCCCCTGACCTTTAAATTTTAGGCACCATATTTCTTCATGCGCCTTCGATCGAATTGTTCTGTCTTGCTTCAAACTTTGCATTTCAAGGCAAAGATTTTGCAACTGCGCATGGATCTACTCAATCCCCAGATTTGGATCTTGCATTCGAGTTTCATGCAGTCTTATGGAAATCTCCAAGGCCTCTACCTGATTCGTAATCTTTTGCTGTGACAATACAACCCTTAGGTGAGGCAAGAGTGAAGCCACGAACCACTCGCGGTTTTGTCCATCTATTATGTTCATATTAGCTTCGCGGATTTTACACTTCAATATTTGATCCAATTCGCAAGGTGTCTCACCTGGTTTCATCGCGATTTCCTTGAACCCCACAATCGACTGTGCCTTAGATTTAGGCCTATTGAACTCTTTATTCAACACGGTCTCGATTTCTACCAATACAACATTTGGGTTATCATTAGAGTGCTTGATGTACCAAGTTAGCGTGCGATGCTGCAAAGTGCTAACTATTGTTGCCTTCTTCATGTGATCATCTATGATGCCCTAAGCTTCCCAGACAGCTTTCACGACAAACCAAAACTCGTCTGAGTTCCTCATTTCCCAAGTCCTTAAACAAATGAAGCTTCAATAAATTTGCCATGTTGAACTATGGTGGAGGTGGCGGTGGTGTGGGCGAAGTTGTAGGTTATGGTGGTGAAGTTGGAGATGGTGTAGGTGGTGGTGGTAATTGCAGGAATCCCTATTTTATTAACTGAACTACACTTCGTGGAGAAGCTTGCACTACTCCCTCTTTGTCACCCAATGGGGGTGAAACTAGTGGGCTATATTCAAGACCCTTTCTTCCTTCATTCTTGTAAGTCTTTACACTTTGCGTAGCTCCGAACATCAAGCTAGCTGCATAACCCATTTTTTGCATAATAATATCTTAATCCAAGTATTTAAAGACTTCAAGTACTTACGTAATGGACCTATGAAAAAGCATTGCTCCACCTTGTTGTAACTAACTGAGGTATCGACCGTGAATTCCATCACAAATCCTCCTCTGATGCGGTCGAGCCAATGATCGACAGCATGGGCGATCTTATCCTCATAGGATTCTAGTCTTTCTACTAACTCCAGGGTCCAGACAATAGGACCATCAAGTCTCCACCTTCCTTGGCTATCCGCTAGCTTTGTGATCCACTCGTATAACTCAACTGGAAAGGAACAGTAAAAGACCTCGTGGATTTCTGTATACAGGTACCTATCCAGCCATTGTTCCTTTGTTAGCCATGGATTTTTGTTCTCCTACACCATGAATTTGTGGATCTTCCTATCCAACCAGCCTTCGACCTCTTTCTTAGTTGGATTGTAGTGCTACAACATCACACATCTCTCATGCAGATTCTAGTCTCGACAACGAAATCATTTGTTGGCTCTGTGGGGCCTAAGCCAGGTTCACCATTAGTTAGCCAAACAAATCCCTACATGTTGGGCATGGAATCCCCCCAAGGCATGTTTTGGGGCTTAAAGCCCAAGTTTTGGCCAAGTCCTTTGTAAAAGCTTCGCAAAATTGTGGGCATGGAGCGCGAAGTCATAATAGAGTCATAGGGTTGTCCGCCCTTGTTTTTGTAAATTAATGTTGGCTTGATAGACCTACCCATGGTCTGCGGACCATGGGATTGTTTAAATAGAGTGAGGCTCTAAGTGTAGAAGAAAAGAACATAGCTAATAGAATGGGAGCATGATGAGTATAAGAGATTGAGTCGAAGTGTAAAGTGTGTCTTTGGGTCATAGAGTAGGAGAAGGCTCTACAGTTGAGTGCACAGAGGCCTAGTAGTCCGTAGCTAAGTGCGTGGATCCCTGCAGCTGAGTGCGCAGGGCAGGTCGAGTCTGTAACCGTTGGAAGAATTAATAAAGAGAAGTTTACCATATTTCTGTGTATCTTTTCCTGTTTTAATATATGATTGGGTATAAATTGCAAGTGTATTGTTTATTTTCTACGCGAACTCATATGAATGTGTTGTATAAATAAATATAATGTAATACATCCATTTACATGAAGATAATTGACTGGCATAGGAATATAAGTAAGATCTCAGGTGCAACCTAGGGGAATAGTGCAGAGCGATGCACCAGTAGCATGGAAGCCCCACAACCCCTGGCTAGGGTTGCACGAAGGCAAGTATATCAGGACATGAAGGCCTGGGAAGTGCGAAAAGCAACCTACGTGAAGGGACTAACAGTTGGACCAGTTCAACCTCTCATACATCTCAAGGGTGTGGAAACTTGGTTACAGGACCCCTCCATACTACTTTGGGTGAGACCTCAATCCATGCTCTGCGGAATGCTGCCGAAAGGGCCAATAGTATAGGGATTTGTTTGGCTAATTAACTCAGAACCTGGATCAAGCCCCAACAAGCCAACAAATGGTTCCATTGTCGGGACTGGGATTTGCATAGAGATGTCTGATGTCGTATCACTGGAATCCGACAAAGAAAGGAATTGAAGATTGGTTGGACAGAAAGATTCACGAGTTCATGGCGCTGGAAAATAGGTATCCGTGACTATCAAATAAAGAGTGGTTAGACTGCTACTTATATATAGATATCCACGAAATTTTCTTTGCATCTTTCCCCACTGAGCTATACGAGTGGATCGCGAAGCTGAGAGAGAGCCAAGGAAGGTGTAAGCTCGACAGACCTATTGTGTGGACTCCAGAATTGGTGCGCAGATTGGAAGCATCGAAAGATAAGATTGCGCACGTTGTTGATCATCGACTCGATCGAATCATAGGAGGATTCATCACCGAGTTCGCGATAGATCTTCAGTCAACTATAGCGAGGCAGAATGATGCTTCCTCAAAGGGCCACGAGATAAGTACGTTAAATCTTTGAATACTTGGATTAAAATTCTATTTTGTCAAAAATGGTTTGATGTTTGGGGCTATGTGAAGTGGGAGAATCTACAGAAATAAAGGTAGTACAGAACTAGAAACTAGCCCCTTGATTCCACCTCTGTGAGGGGGCGAAGAAGAGCTCGCGAATATCTCACCAAGAAGTGCGATCAACTTGATAAGGTGGAGAATTCTACGCATACCACCCCCACCCACACCACTGTGAGTTTCACCGTCTTCACCCCCATCTTCGCCCATGCCACCTCCACCACCACTGCGAAGCAATATGGCGAGTGCGATAAAGTTTCCAGTGTTAAAGGGAGTAGGTAATGAAGATCCAGACCAGTTTTGGTTCGTGATAAAAGTTGTATGGGAAGCGCAGGGAGTCACAGATGACAATATAAAGAAGGCAACATTGGTCAACACTCTGTAGGATCGCATGTTGACCTGGTACATTAAGCATTCCAATGACAATCCGAATGTGGGGATCGCAGGTATCCAAGCTGTGCTAAACAAAGAATTTAGCAGGCCAAAGTCAAGTGCACAATCAATCATTGGGTTTAAGAAAATCATAATGCTGCCAGGCGAGACCCCTTTAGAGTCAGATCAAAGACTAAAGTGCACAATTCACGAAGCTAACATGACATTGACAGATGGACAACACTGTGAATGGTTTGTAGCATCGTTAACGCCGCATCTAAGGAACGACTGTCACAACAGAGGCTAAAAACTTAGGCCAAGACCTTGGAGTTCACGATGAGATTGCACGAGACCCCAATACAAGATCCCAACCTCAGAGTTCATTAGATTCATGCGTAGTTGAAAAACTTGTGCCTTATGATGCAAAGTTTGAAACAAGACAGGAAAGCTCACCCAGAAGTGTGCGATGAGGTATGGTGCGTAAAGTGCAAGGATTAGGGACATGACAAGGAAAACTGCCTGATGTTCATGAATTACCTTGTAGGAGGAGGATCAATGCCATTGAGACTAAAGCCACAAGCAGGACTGAGCATGGCACGTGCATTATGGTGCGCGATTTGTCAGATAGGAGGAAAGCATGCTAAAAGTACACACATAATTCATAACAGTTGTTCTATAATTTATGCTGATCAGTGGGACATGATGAGAGCACCTGTAGGAGTTATGATTTGATGATGGATGGGACTTCTACCTATATAATTCAGGCCAAAACACGATACCTTGACCAGAACGGAGGAATGGCGTGAACCGGATTTCAGGGGCACAGACGAGGCCAAGGTGGAGGAGGACTGGGAAGAGGTTGCAAACAACTGATATGTTACAATTGCTAAGGGCCAAGACATTGTGCCTGTGATTTACAAATCCAACACGACCATTATGCTTGTATTGTACATTTTTTGATCATGATATGGAGGATTGTCCCACCCTGATATCGATGTTGCGCAATAAAGGAGCACTCCAACCTCCCTCGACTTAGAACCTAAAAATGATGAGGTCTGAGCTGCGTGAGCAAGACCCTAATGTAAATATTGTGCTCCGAAGTGGAATTACGATAGGGGATGACAAAAGCAAGCAGCCTGAAGAAAGTAATTAGGTTCACAAGGCTCTAATGAAGGAACTAGAGTTTGATTTGGAGTGCGCTAAGGAAACCTTCATGGAAGCCAAGAAGAGCTTCGTTGATGCCTCCACTTCAGGGAGTAAAGACAGATTGAAGCCAGAAATGAAGCGATCAATGCTCACCACGTTCTTGGAAATGTGCATGAAGCTACTGTTCGACAATAAGGCTATAAAGGGGTTGTATGAACTCATAAATAGATAAACTAGGACTGCGCTAGGAGAATTGTGCGTAGTCCGGAAGCTCAAAAAGCACACGAAGTGAATGGGAATGGAGACGATATTAACCACACAGATTGGAGAATATGAGATGGACCAAGTAATTCTGGATCTAGGATCGAACGCGAACATTCTGTTGAAGCAGACATGTTAGTGCATTGGAAGGCCTACAATGGAATGGTCTCCTATCCAACTATGAATGGCAAACTAGCAAAAGATCCTACGTATGGGGAGATTGCAGGTTATCACAATAGATATCGAAGGAGCAAGCGTGCTAGAAGATTTCAAAGTGATAGAGATTTTTGATGACAACAATCCCTACCCCACACTATTAGGAATAGATTGGGCCACTGACATGAATGGGGTAATAAATATGAAGAAGCACAAGATGATTTTTGAGAAAAAGTCTATGTGCGTGGTTGTACCTTTGGACCCTGCAGAAGGATCGCGCTACACGGAGCCAGTGTACGACTACGACAATGACAATGACTTGGACTGCATCTACAAGACAACAACGTGAGAGAAAGACTGGGTGAATCCAACTGCATATGGACGGATCTCATGGGAGCGCAAAAGCTCCTGCACATCGGATTCAGACGAGGAAATAGAACGATGGCAGAACTGGTTACACGAGGTAACCACACTAAACTGTAACATGATGATAAGATCATTGTGTTGTGTATTGACAGAGGTAAGGGATCTGCCTACATATGATGGGTTAAGTGAGGTGGATAACTTCCTTAGCAGATTTGAAAGAGAAGTTCCAGAACAACAACATTTTGAAGCTTTGAAATGGGTACTGCGCGCTATGCCCGCGAGGTGGGGTATGCACCAAAGAAGCTTTGAGGACTGGCACGAATGAAGGAGGATGATGTGCATGTAGTTTGGGAAACCTCATATGCGATTAACAGACACGATTGCAGGATGAAACGGTATGCGTGCCCACCTATCCAGATGGATGCAGGCATGTGGCGTGAAACCTACGTGGATGGACACAATCTTCGTGTTAGGAAACAAGCTCAGTAAGCAGGTGCAGGAAAGGCAATGGCGTGAACAACCCCTCCGGTTGGAACCATGAAGTATGGAAAAACCAAGTGCGCAGAAGGTTATCCACATAGAAGCCTTTAACAAAGTATCTAAAGCACTGAACAAGGTTCACAATGCAAAGTGAACTGATTGGGACCTGCATGTACCAACAGTTCTATGGGCTTATAGGACCACGTGCAAGAACCTGACAATGTAGGCACCACCAAGGCTAGAGTATGAAGCAAACACTGTGAGCCCCATAGAGCATGAAATTCCTATTCCACGCATAGCAGCACCAGTAGATACAACAGTTCGTGGAACCTTGGAAGAAGAAATCCAACAAGGCAATTTTAGGCTCCAAGAACTTGAGAAAGAAAGGGTGCGATTAAGGAACAAACGCGCTCTGGTAGAAGCGGAAGCCAAAAATCTGGAGGACAAGATAAAGGAATATTTTCTCAATAAGAAGACCAAGCTGATAAAACAGGGTATGCACGATCACGCTGGCAAGTTTGAGGACTATCGTCACGAATTGATCAGTCTGATGCCTTGGCTTAGACCGCACATTACTAAGCAAATCAACCAGGGTGGCGCGCTACAAATGATAAAGTGTGTGACGCCGCCAGTAATAATAAAAGGTGGGTATTTTCTAGGAAAAGTGATGGATGATCGGATGAAACCCTATATAGGTGGCGCGGCCACCTGAATAGCCGAGGGAAGTATAGTCTTAGTGCTCCAGGCAGTTGAAAAGAGGCACGGGACTATAAACTACTCTGCCTAGGAGCTGCGTGTTGTTGGAGCTGTGTGCAGAAGAAAAGAGTCACAAGGTCCGTGACCGCGCAAGGGAGGCTACACTGCCACGCGAGTTGGCTTGAAAGTGACCATTGGAGTCACTATTCATGTGGGATGCTCGAATTGAGACCAAATGGAGTGGGCAGCAGGCATTAAGACACGATTTATGGGCAAGATTTGGGAAAATCTGCCACCAAGGGAGAATTAATGAACTGGATTTGGGGGGAACGGTCGAATTCAATTTCAAATGGCGCTATAAATTACAAAGGGTTTCCCAGCAAACAACACTTGTTCGTTTGCAAATTGAGTAGTTGTATACCTCACGTAGCCTGAGCAGGGCCTTGTTTGACCTGTGTAGAACATTCATTGAGCCCTTAAGTATGCATGTGATAGATTTCTAGTCGAACACAATGGCAACATCTGAGGAAGTTATGGAAATCACAGAGATGACCGCTAAAGAGGCCGCACAGGCCCTGAGTGTGGGAGATGCCCCTGAAGGCACCGGGATTGTGGCAGAAATCCCTAAATCACCGCAAATGCCAAGACCAAAGAAAGACAAACAAGCGATGGTTCTCGTATGTGTGTCCCCACGAAACCCGTTGCGCACCAAGCTGACAATGGAGGAGAAGGTGAAAGTTGTTAACATAGAAATTGACGAGGAGGAGGAAGACCTAGAGGACCTTATCATCAAAGAAGACAAGGACGAAGGCATGGAGGAGGAAACTGAGCCTGCACACCCTCCAACAAAGCTGCCCGCCCTTATCCCCTCACGAAAGGGGAACACTATAGTGCCCAAGGATCTTGAAGAGAATAGGGCTCTCTCTAGACCTCGCTCCCCCCATAAAACATCATTTTTGAGGGCACGCACTTGGGAAGGGTGCCTAGCTTAAAATTTGAAGATTGGGATCTCGCTTACCACGAGAAGTTCCCTCACCTAAAGACTGTGGAGCTCATGAAGCATAAGCAGAACACCAAGGCGGGGGTTACCGAATTAGAGTCACAAAAGTGGTTGCGCATAGTGGAAAAGGTAGGGCTACTTAACCTACTCTGGGTGCCACATTTCCACCATGTCCCAATAACAACTTTCATCATCAGGCAGGTGTTATGCCTAGTGCATGGTGGGTGTTTGTGGCTGGAGGAGTTGTTATAGGACAAATTGACCTCCTAATCAACTCAGAGGAGAAGAACAGGATGACTGAAAGAATGACCACAGTTGCAGGCCTAGAATCCACACTAACGCTCTCTGTACACTGACAACCTGCTTTATAAAGCTTGTTTACAAGCATAAAGGAGCATTAGTCAACTTCTAACTCATGTTGTTAGACCAGGGGGAGCGTTAGTGAACTTTAGTGATGCTCAAGTGGTTATGCCAACGAGTCTGCCATAAAATATCTAGATATTATTTCCCTAAATTTGTGCAAGAAAAGTAGGGAAACTCCAAAAGTCAAGATATTTGGAGGAATTCTATTCCAGAAATAGAGGCAAATAGGAAAAAGCTGGTAAAAGAGGTAGGTTGATGGTTTTTTCCCAAATGAACTATAGGTGGAGTTGGGAAGCCCTAATTCGATTTCTATTTAAGCAACGAGAGGGCCATTGCACAAGGGTCAAAGCATTTAGAAGGATAGTACATGGTGATGTTGTGATATTGTCATATTCTTGAAGGAGCTAGCTGAAAAAAGGAGAGAGAGAGAGGAATAAGGGATAAGTAAGACTGATACAACAGGGTTGTTGTAATCACTCTTCTGAATATAGGACTGTAGTTGTGTTCCACTACTCAAAGTGTCGATGATATTGTGCATTTATTTGTCCATTTTTATGCTTGTTGTGTTGAGTAGATAAGTTACACATTTATACATGTTTGTTATGGATTCTTATATTAATTGTCATAAGTATATGCTGTGATTGGTTTGCTTCATTCTTTTATGCAGGAATCGTCTTGGAGCCAGTCAGAAGGAGTTCTTCTTACCTCACGGAGATCCCCAAGCGAATCTAGAAAGAACCAAAGGTGATCCTTTCTCCATATCCTGTCAATATATGCTAGATAGATGAACATGTGTGTAACAGGTACCTTTGCAAATAACCTTACGGTCTGTCAGAAGTCCCGAGAAGACTTTCGAGGGTAGTTTTCATCCCGTGCATTTTACCCCATAGCAGAACTGGCGACTCCGCTAGGGACTATACATTTAGTTCCTGGTTATCCGGAATCCTCTTGGATCTCTTCTCTCTTATATGAGCTTCCTGCTTCTTCATATCCTTCTCTGATCCACCATCTAGTTCGTTGCATCCTGCAAAGTTGCTTTCTTCTCAGAAACTGATCCCAAAAGCCCACTTTTTGAGCTCTTTCCCTCACTAACGCAGGTTGTTGGTCTAAACAGAGCTTTATAAAGCTCTTTGACTATGCACAGGGAGCGTTAGTGGCCAAACTAAAGCTCTATTTACACATAGACAGAGCATTAGTGACCCATTTCCATGCTTTTCAAGAGATCTTGTGGACCAAAAGGGGGGAACTTGTCCCAAGGGCTAAATAAGGATCTGCAATAGTATCACGCTAACAAATTTGGTGTCTTAAAATTTATTTTTTAAGGAAATGCTTTAGTTTTTCTCTCATAAAAAAAAAATTGTTGAAAGAAAAGCTAATAAACTGTACATCTCCTTCTGTCGAAATAGTTGTAGGCTGCTTTGTTTTGGTTCAATAGTTGTTAGGGAATATTGAGAAAAGGAACTTTCGGTTATGCAAAGTGTTGATATGAATTTAGATGCACTGGCGAATACATGAATATGTGAAATGATACATGTGTAGAATAATACTTGTTTGCATAAGAAATTTTAAAAAAATTTCAAAGCATAGTTCTGCAGGGTTTATCGAGTTGAGAGTCTCATCATATTCATACTTCAACACCTCCTTCGAAGAAAAATAAAAAAGTACACTAAAATCAATCAGATACTATTTTTTAGAGCAAACCAACATTAGATAGATTAGGACCTTGGGTTAAGAGAGTGAGTCAACTACCGAAGGTTGCAAATCAAACTAGTGTTGTTAAAGAGTGAAAAATCCTTCTGCACTCATATTATCAGGACCACTCCACTCACACTGGAGCGAAACACGAGACAACATCAAATTGTAATTGAAGGTATCCCGCCTTCTTTTACATCTCCTTTGGGCATTTTGTGTAACGGGGGTCCCTTTGGGAATTTCGGAACTGAGCGGGGACTTAGGTATCCTGCCCACATAGTGTGTTGTCTACGACTATGTCCCCCCTGATAATGTCTGTGATTTTAGGTATCTCTAGTGGCCAATACTTCTAGGTACTTACCTAAGGTGACTGGGATAGGCTGTCCTGGTACCTCAAACGGAGATACCTACTTTGTCTTCATTTTTTGGGAGGGTGCTCGTCTTCACAAGAGTACTTGGCCCCTCAATCTGAGGTTCGGGCGAAGCTCAAAAGTAATCGTAACTGTACATTTGGCCATCCTTCTCTATTACTCATTGAGAGACTGGGTTTCATCTCTAGTAATCGGTGTTTATCGGACAAGGTAATTTCACTTTGTTTGCTGATTATCATTTTAGTGTATTTTTTCTTTTTAGGTACCTGAGTGCTATCATTTTTGAGACTTAAATAATATCACCTTAAAATTTATCTGATAAAATTTACCAATCATTGTGGCTACATCCGGCCCTCTCCGTCAATCCAGACGGTTGTTAGGACTTCCTCCACTCACTGTGGAGGATCTGTCGGGCTCCATTGACTTGGATTCCTCATCTTTGAGGAATCAATCTCCTAAATCGCACACGGGATTTGTCTGGACGACCGATGATTCTGGTTTGCCGGAGGATTTCTTCACGGAAGGATTTATTCCTCATTTTAACACTATGCTTACAGATCTATCGGAACTTATCATTGCTCCCGTCGCACCAGTACTTCACTCTTCACTGGGAGGAACTCTCCCATCTATTCAGTCGACACCTCAAGGGTTATGGAATTATAGAGACACTGTGAGTCCTTTACCACTTCCCCAGTTGACGGTCATCACAACACGGGCAACGTGGAACCCCGCAATCTCTTTTGTCCCAGGTACTCTATCAGCGGAACCCAACAGATGCCAGGTTCCACTCCTATGGTTCATCAAAGCATACCTTCGACTAGTGCCACATACAGTGCTCCATATAACACTCAATATGGCACTATGGGCACGGGTCCAATTTACCAAAACCAATGTCAGCCACCAATGTACGGTTATAACCCCTATATTCAAACATCTGGGTTGGTTCCCAATATGCAAATGGCGGCGGGGAATCTCACAGTTCCCCTGCCGTTCTCAAGCATGCATGGAGAGTTGCTGATTGACATGAATTTTCCTTCTATCAATCAAAGCCATATGGTCAGTTCAGTGTCGGTTGGGAATCCATAAGGGATTCCCACCCAAACCATGGGGGCACCCTACTCACAAGCTCAGATGAGTCAAGGGGGCACCGCTTATACTGGGGGCAACATCATACCCCAGTATCAAAACCCTCATGGTAATCCACTTTACAACACCGTACTACAAAGCAACTGTTACACCTCACAACCCATGTACAACATGGGGAACCAAACGATGGGAGGAGCGCAGAGCTCCTCTGGTCATCCATCTTCACAATGGTCCAAGTTAGGGGCACCCAACAGTTTGCCTTTTTTGGCAACATTGGATATCCCCAACTTATACAAGTTGACTAACAACCCCATCTACCATAACCTACAGTCACTGTCGATCCCTCATAAAATATCGACAGATATTCCTAAGTTCAACGGAAAACAAGGGGAGGATCCAGGCACTCACATCATCACCTACCATCTATGGTGTGTTTCAAACTCCATGGTGGATGACAGTGTCCAGTTGCATCAATTTCCCCTTACCCTCACTAGCAATGCTGCAAAGTGGTATATTGAGTTACCACGTGCGTCAGTGAATACCTTTGATGCTTTAGTGATGGAGTTTCTAAAGCACTTTCAACTACCTATCCATTATGAGACAGGGACGGAACTCCTCAATTTGTTTCGTCAGGATACCTCCACCCACATCTCCGATCATATCCATGAATGGAGATGTAGGCGGAGGTTAGTCAAAGCCCCCATCCCTGATTTTCTCTTAATATACTGGTTCTGTAAGTCGCTACTCCCACAAATCGCTAGAGATGTCGCTCTAAGTGGTGTGGTCACAGAGGACCAATCCATACGTCGTGCCTAGCACTTGGATTTAATTTATTCACAATCTGGCACTCTCTACAACATTATCCCCTATGCTCCCGGTAACCCTAATCCTCCCACCACTCAGCGCCCTAGAGCACATACCAACGAGATCGTCGGCGCAACCTCCACGGGCACTATAAAACAACTCAGTGGGTCCGTTGCCAAGTTGGAAATGGACCCCTCTACCAAAACGACTACTCTTCCTGCCACTGTGATTAACTCTGTGTAGTCTACATAGAAATCCAGTAGCAAGAACAAGAAGAAATAGAACAAGACTGCTCCTTCTGAGGAGCAGTCATCTAAGCAGCCCAACCTGAAACAGAAGGCCACTACACCTACTAATACAGAAAAGGATAAAGGCACCAACTATTTGTGCAAACTCTGTCTTGAAGATCACGTAACCTAGCGTTGTTCGTGTCTTCAAGAATGCACGGTTTACCTTGCCAAGAAATATTCTAGTAAGGCACCTGCTATCCTTAAAATTCCTTTTCCTAATCAACAGCAGCAACATCTCATTGCCAACCAAACGCCACCCACATTAGGGGGCAGCGATGGTCCGCAACAACCTTCAGCTGGCGAAGGAAGTTCTACCATTTACACATTTGAAATGGTAGAACTAACAACCAGAGCCAAATCATATGAAGCTCCTATCGCTCCGGCAGCAGAATCATCCGCAGGTCAAAACCCATCACCGCCCAACAATTTGCGAATCAAAAGGCCGGTTGAGGACCTTGTAATTCGACCCCCCAAGGGGGCACTTCGATGCACAATGCACAACACATCTGCACGTGCCGCCCAACACTACAACATCATAGAGGATTTGGTGCAAGTGACGTCGGCTATGTGTTATAGACAATTTTGTGCCTTACAGCATCAGGCATGAATTGTCAATAATCCAAGGGATCCAAAGTCCCTAAACATGATGTTCCTACCCCGAGAGGAACAAGGTCAGCAAACCAACAGCTCTCAGATCAGTTCTCCACCTGAAAACACTAAAAAACAAGCAATCCTGAAATCAAAGCAGGTGCTCCACTAGGCTTCTGCGCTGAAACTCAACTCCTCCATGGTGTACCTGCGTTGCAAAGCAAGTGGAACAAAGGCCACCTGCGCTGAGCGAGATGGGACAAGTGGCACACTGAGTCATTGCTCTGGAATCTTCCAAAAATGACACTTGGATCAGGGATTTCGCCTTGTGATGAGTCAGAGGCTCTGTTTCTCCAAGTGGAAGCAAGGTTCTCCAAGTGGACTCAAGAACTGAAGATCAACTGAAGAGAGAGAGGACACAAGGCAGCTACACATCAGTTGCAAGCTGACTCATCCTTTCTCAATTCATCTATATATTGAGCTCTCTCCTATGAGCTCAGGAGGCTAGAATTTTGTGCAAAGTAATGCTATGCTGTTGGTTTCACAATAGAACTATTGAGTGATTGCTTGAAGGAGGTGAAGAGGAGAAATTCTTTCTGCTGGGAGGTGTTGCTGGATTGGGGCCTTCAATGGTTGTAACTCTCTCAGAACTTTACTTCTTCATTAATAAAAGCTATTGAGGTTCTTCTATATGCACTTGTTTCAATAATGTATTGTGATAATTGTATATTTGATTTATGCTAATCCGTGAATCAGTTATGATTGCATGCTTCTTGTAGTTTCCTTCTTTGTTATTTTGCAGGATCTCATTGTAGCTGGGCCAGCAAAAGAGGAAGGAGCTGGGAGCAAGCAGCAAAGGGAAGAGTTTGGATTCGACATTAAGCGCAAGGCAACGGTTAGTGCATTTCCTCACTCTATCTTGCTTTCATAAAGAAGTAAACCTTAAGTAGTTTTCTTTACAGTTGTTGCTGAGGTACTATCACCCTTAGAGTGGGATAGGGTCATCCGAATCGGATACTTTTCCCTACAACAAACTGGCGACTCCACTGGGGATCGTATCTGTTTGATTGTTTGTAGTATTTTGCTATTCATTTCCTGAACAAAAGAGTACCAAATCGAAAAGCTTTTGACTATATCAAAAGCGAAGTAGAGGGCAGCTACTCTAGCTCATTTTTGAGAATGTTCATGATTTGAAGAAGGATCCTTGTAAGCTCTTAGTGATAGCTTTTCATCCTCCTAATCATCCCTTTGTGTGTGCTTGACTGATTGCTTCTGATTTGAGCAAAAACTGTGCATTTTTGAGAAAATTGTGACCCGGAAATTGAGAAAACGTAACTTTCGTTTTCCAAAGCAGGTAGTACACAGGCTACCTGCTTTGCAACGCAGGTCCCGAAGGGGCTACCTGCGCTGAGAGCCAGACTGGCTGAGCAGCACCTGCGTTGGCCCAATTTTGCCTTGTGCAGTTGGGGTTTCCTCCCTTTTTCTTGCCTGTTTTCACTATAGTTTTTGCAGCAAGTTGTCTTTCTTGTACCTGTTCTGAAACCAACCTTACTTGCCATCATTCCGCCTCTGTTATATAACGAAATTGTACTTGTTATTTTGTATTTCTTACATCATTTACAATTTCCCATAACGAAAGTGAACTAGTCTTGCTTTGGCCTCTTAGATCTGAACCTGTGTTAAGCATTTTGCTGGTCTAAAGAGTTAGCTTGTTTGCTGTCCATAGCTGATTAGTCTTCTTACTTTCGTCATTATGGTTGATTTCATGTATTTCCAGTGATTAAACAAGTAAATCTTAAGGTGTCTTTTGGTTTTGGACAAGCTTGTTTACTTTCGCTTTAAATCGAAATCAAAGTTATATAACAACTTTCTTTTTGTAATACATCAACATTAAGAAAGGGAAAAGAAAATACATGCATTGTGCATTTTGCATTTGACTGTTTGCATGACAATTTAGAAAAATTTGCATTAGTGTGTGCTCTATGATCTGTGTGAAAAGATTTGCCTTTCTTTTCCCTCAGTAGTTAAGATTTTCAAAGTTGAAAGATTGAAAAGTTTGCTTCTCATCTTAGACTGCATTCAGGAATTTGTTACATACATCTCGTGGTGATCCTTAAAGACAAACTGCTAAACAAGATCAACATTAAAATAAATTCAATTTACATAACAACGCTTTGGAACATAACGCAAACACATAGAGGTCTAGGTAGAGACGTGTTCCGGCGTCGTTAAACGTAGTGACTGTCGATCTCTACGAAGGTGGGTGATTCCTCCTGAGAGTCGGTGGCACTAATACGGACTTGTGCTCCCACGTACCGTCGCGTATATATTGGGAGACCCCTATAGGAACAAAGCCTTTATCCATAGGAAGCCATGTCGGCCGCCCTACTGATCGCGATGCAGTGAACACAGCATTCACGAAGATCGACCACCCGTACCGTAAAACGTATTCTGTGGTTTCGCGAAAAGTTTGGCACACCCTCTGCCTAGAACTCCAGAGAAGTTTCTTTTGGCCTTTTTCAAACTCTATAACTGAAAAAATCCATCCGAGCATTTGTCACTTCGGGCTCGTTAAAACATCGAAGGAGACTAGAGTCATCTTTAGCTTTTTCTCGACTCTTAAAACATGAAAAAGCAAAGTTGTGTCTAAAGCGTCGTTAATAAAATTTATTTTAAATCGGAACATAATCACCTGTTATTCCCACGTTGATCTTTCAGTTGAAAAGTATGGAGCCCACCAACCAAGGAAGTCACCTTGGCGGAAATCCCAATCCCTTCTCCTCTTGGGGAGATGTTGGTGCGCCTCATATGGCCACATTGTCACTTCCAGGATTGACTATTGGCCTGCCTGTGTGGCTCTTTTCAACTAATGTAGTTCAAATCACCACTAATCCTGAGCAGTCGAATCAATAGTCAGACCAGTCTAGAACTACCCACCAGCCTTCCACTTCTTACAATTCTTCCTCTGATCCTTCATCTTCGCAAGGTAGAGCCGGCAAAAGTCAGCCTCCCATGGAGAAGAAGGAAAAGAAGAAGAGAGAAAAGAAGCAGAAGGGGCCTATGGCGAAGGCGACTGGGGGCAAGCAAAAGACATCTGACAAAAATCCACACACTGCACCGACCGGGCCTAAATCACCATGTGTCATTTGCAAAGGGACCCACTTCCATCGTGATTGTCCTTGTATTCCCCGGATACTAAGGGACTGGTCCCCCAGGTTGCAAAATCTGGTAGCATCAACCTCTGGTAGTCATGTTGATTGCAGTCCGTCAACTAGCGAGAGTGAAGGACGAAAAGGGAGACCAAGATCACCCTGTATGTTGTGTGAAGGCGATCACGCCATCCACCGATGTCCATTCTTAGATGAGGCGAAGAGAGTTTTGGAAGATCGTCCAGTATCACCGTTACGATTTCCTCCTGGATACCAAAAACTCGTGCCTAATCCCTCGATAGTTGAAAATCCAGCTGGTCCGCTCAAGTGGTCAGCTGAAGTGTCAGTCATTGAGAATGAACCTGCTGAATCCAGACCAGACGAAAGTCTAAAGGTCGAAACGGCAGTTGACCCAGTTCTTCCTTCAGAGGTTTCATCCTCCAATGACACCGTCATTGAAGACTCATCTTCAAATGACACCCTCACTAAAGAGGATAAGGATGACACTGTCCATATTCTTTTCATCAACACAGACTCTGATGAGCATCAGGGCAATGCGCCCATTCCTTTATCGCAGGAAGGAACATCGTCAGGGTCGTATCCGGCCGTGTATTCGGTCCCACCACCAAGCAACCTAGTTGTATCCTTTGATTGGAATCAACTAGGTAGACCCCGGTTACCAGCCAGTATCCCATTCTAAATCATCGTCCAAATCTACAGAATGGTGATGGCTGGAACTATCATTGATGAAGGGGCATCTGTGAGTATCCTTTCCTCTATTGCTTGGAAAGCACTGGGTTCCCCAACGCTCTTACCTGAGATGAGAAATCTATCAGGTTTTGATAAAGGAACCAGTCACCCGTTAGGGATTCTCCCCAATGTTCCCATTACATTGAAAGGGAAGACAGTTCATATGAATGTCATGGTCGTCCAAGGACCCTTGGTATATAACTTACTCCTTGGACGAGACTATATATATTGCATGGAGGCGATAGTGTCCTCACTCTTCAGAGTTATGTGTTTTCCGCACGAAGGAAGAATGGTCAAGCTCGTAGACCAACTTTCATTTCCAGGATCACGCATCGCAAATAGTCAAATACCATCCCTTAATGGTTTATTCACTCAAGGAATGCCTCCACCCCCGGTTCTACTTCCCGATGAATGCGAGTGATTCAGAAAGATGTAACTGGGACCCAGGGGGCATGCACCCTGGCCTGCCTTGGGCAGAGAAAACCTTGGGTATAAAGTTAATTTCCGCAGAAGAATGGGACTAGTCCGTACCCCGTCCGAAGGAAGGAAGAGAGGGTTGTTCTAGGATAAAGTTCTTTTGTCAAAGTTATGTGAGCGAAATAATCGGCTCCCTTTGTCTAAAAAATAGGCTCTCCTGAGGAAGGAGATCCATTTGTGGCGGCAAGTAGCCACCATCTTTGAAGGCAAGCCTCACCCATTAAAACATATGTTTTGAAGGATAAGTAGGGGCAGCCTCCAAAGAAAGAGATGAAATTGCTGCAACAAGTAGTCACCATCCTTAGCAACCTAGTAATAGACATCGCCGGAAAAAGAGTTTAGTTTGCGGCAGCGAACAGAACCATTTTTTGGATAATAAGTAAGAGGAAGAACCTAGAAATTATACTTTATACCTGGGGGCATGCGGACCTTTTGGAGTGCAAGCACGAGACGACTATTTATTTTTTAAATTTTTAGGTCCTCCCTTTAAACCTGTAGGTCTAACCCGTTAAACTCGTAGGATTAGCCATTTCCAGCTTGCATAAAGAAAGGATGTGGGGCAAAAGTCAAAACTTGCCAAATTGGAGTAACTAGTGAGGTATAGCTCCTTAAATATGACTACCTCACCTGAGGCGTTCCTTGTATTAAGACTGGTATAATCGAGCAGTTTTAGCAATGTTCATGCTCGTTAAAAAATAAACGCGAGATTCGAGCAGTTTTAGCACATAGTTCATGCTCGTTAAAAAATAAACATAAGTTGTGAGAAATCTTCCCCTAGAGTTCAAGCTCACCCAGAAAAAATGAACTCGTAAATAACCTTGGTAAATGTAACCTTTGACAGCCATATTAAAAACCATTGGTCGTGTTTATATTCCATCACCTCCATCCGTTCATTTGGCCAATCGTTCATCTCCATATGCTTGTTTACCCATTTTGAGGAACAACTGCGAAGAGTGATTTCACTAAGCCATCCTTGTGACACTGCCGTGATTGGAATATTCCAACCTGTACCTGGAATTTGCCGCTGCCCTGTTCATCACTCGTTCCTCAAAAGACGAGTCTTCTTTGAGCTCTTTTCACTGACTCGTAAAATATGAAAAGTTTGCCGAGTTTTGGCTTTCCATCTCGTTAAACGACCGGAAGAGCTATCCATCCTCTAGATTTTAATCTTTTTGGACCTGAGGGATTATTGCACAAAAAGATCGAGCGCTTGTTTTGTTCGGCTCGTTAAAGCAATCGAAAATTCATCCCTTCTGTATTGTTTTATACTTTTTCGGACTTAAGGGATTAGATGACGAAAAAGGAATTCTGGAGTTGACTTTATGTACCTTTTCAGACTCTCTAAAAATGAAAAGGACTGAGTTATCCTTGTCGTTAGACTCGTTAAATTCATTAAATAGCGACAAACTTTTCTTTAGACGAGAACGAGTTTCCCTATCGCTAGGCTCGTTAAAACATAGCGATGGGCTTGCCCGAAGGGTAGGTTATAGAACAAGCATATGTTATCCTCCTCAAGCTTGATAAAAATAAAGAGGTACTGGTCAGCAATGACTGGGGGAAAATTGGGAGAACCTCACAGCTTTAATGGTAGCAAGTCGCTCTTGAACATGACACTTTGTCCTCCGTATCACATCGGGTTGGTTTGTTTCATTCACCGGTCTCATCACCATGGTCCTCGCCACACCATCCACATTTGGGGTAATGCTACCGATCCATCACATCAGTGTCGTTATATGTTCAAGAGATGTTGTTCTGCAAAGAGTCAACTGTGTCCCATCCACTGCCATACATTGTCCTTCATCCATTTCATGACCGCCACCCTGAATCATACATCACAGTTTGTTTTCACCTCATCACAATCACTAGCTCCGTTCCGTGTCACTGATGTGGGATTCATTAAGGCCCTCCTTTGACGGATCGCTCCTTGTCGACATCAGCTCATTATCCAAGGAGTTGATCTAGGAACAACCCCTTCAGTACTTTGAAGCTTGCATGCCTCAATGGCAAGTTTCTCACTTCCGGCGACAGGTATACATCAATGACCTTCGACCAGAAGATTTTGCATGGTGGTCGACGCCAAGTCCTTTATTCCCACCATGTGAATTGTACTGCCGTACCTTGAGGGTCATCATCCTTATCGGTGACTCCTCTCGCGCTTGTTAACGGTTTACATCATTGACCGGTAATCAAGCGATGTCTTTCCATGTTCGACTTCAAGAAATTCTCACATGGATCGACTTGTGCATCGAGTGAAGATCGGAAGAGATTGAAGACCCCGGATCTAGTTTCATCCATCCGGGTATTCAGGATATAAAGACATTTGATATGTACATCATTGCAGCAGATGATCATCCTTCTCAAAGGATGATAATTTCAGCAGAGAATTATCAGTCTATCATCAGACGATCGTCTGTGCTATGTACCAAAATGAATTTATAAAGTTGAGCATGGGAATGCCCGCCTCAGCTAGATCATGAAAAAGAATGAAAAATAATGTATTGTATTGTATCTTATTACAGGACACTTCTCAGCAGATTGAATGAACTTCGGATCCTCCTAATAAAGCATTTCACCTGATAAACGACCTCATACTTTAGGGGGCATCTGTTATAGACAATTTTGTGCCTTACAGCATCAGGCATGAATTGTCAATAATCCAAGGGATCCAAAGTCCCTAAACATGATGTTCCTACCCCGAGAGGAACAAGGTCAGCAAACCAACAGCTCTCAGATCAGTTCTCCACCTGAAAACACTCAAAAACAAGCAATCCTGAAATCAAAGCAGGTGCTCCACTAGGCTTTTGCGCTGAAACTCAACTCCTCCATGGTGTACCTGCGTTGCAAAGCAAGTGGAACAAAGGCCACCTGCGCTGAGCGAGATGGGACAAGTGGCACACTGAGTCATTGCTCTGGAATCTTCCAAAAATGACACTTGGATCAGGGATTTCGCCTTGTGATGAGTCAGAGGCTCTGTTTCTCCAAGTGGAAGCAAGGTTCTCCAAGTGGACTCAAGAACTGAAGATCAACTGAAGAGAGAGAGGACACAAGGCAGCTACACATCAGTTGCAAGCTGACTCATCCTTTCTCAATTCATCTATATATTGAGCTCTCTCCTATGAGCCCAGGAGGCTGGAATTTTGTGCAAAGTAATGCTATGCTGTTGGTTTCACAATAGAACTATTGAGTGATTGCTTGAAGGAGGTGAAGAGGAGAAATTCTTTCTGCTGGGAGGTGTTGCTGGATTGGGGCCTTCAATGGTTGTAACTCTCTCAGAACTTTACTTCTTCATTAATAAAAGCTATTGAGGTTCTTCTATATGAACTTGTTTCAATAATGTATTGTGATAATTGTATATTTGATTTATGCTAATCCGTGAATCAGTTATGATTGCATGCTTCTTGTAGTTTCCTTCTTTGTTATTTTGCAGGATCTCATTGTAGCTGGGCCAGCAAAAGAGCAAGGAGCTGGGAGCAAGCAGCAAAGGGAAGAGTTTGGATTCGACATTAAGCGCAAGGCAATGGTTAGTGCATTTCCTCACTCTCTCTTGCTTTCATAAAGAAGTAAACCTTAAGTAGTTTTCTTTACAGTTGTTGCTGAGGTACTATCACCCTTAGAGTGGGATAGGGTCATCCGAATCGGATACTTTTCCCTACAACACTATGTCAGCACTCGAAGTATTACAAACATGCCCAAACCAAAGGAAAGCTTTGCTTTCAACTATCGAGGGTATTGACCCTACGGATTCCATGCTTGCCATTCAACATGGACAAGTGTAAACCTCCCCTTTCCCACCAGCTTGCATTTCAGGTGCATATCACTTCAAAAGGGAAAGGTATACATTGAACTGTCATCGACGAAGGTGCTTTGACCTTCATCATGTCAGCTTCATGTTGTCTCACCTTGGGTTCCCCAACCCTCTCACTGCCATCGAACTTCCATAGAGCTTTTGACGACCACACCTTTGTCCCAAAAAGATACTTAGCCAGTTTTCCCATCACTTTGACTAGGAAAACAGTAACGGTGGATGTAGAAGTTGTTAGTGTCAGTCTTTCCAGCCTTCCTCCAGTGATCAAATGTCCTCTTAAAAAATGATTTTGAAGTGTCAAGGTCAAATTTTGTCATTTCAGTGAGTCTTCAAGCAAAATTTGGTCACTAGGCATTAGGTCTAGGGTTTGTTTTCACTCCTTTCAAAGTTGCCCAAATGTCAGTCCATGTCATCATTCAGCTGAGTGTATCATCATTCAGAGGGTTGTCATCATCATATTAGGTTCCATCGGGTCATGTTACACCTTGTCCATGCTTCAGTTGCGCCTAGGTAAGGTCATTTTCCTCTACTAGGGTTTTGAGGGCAATTTCTCTTGGACGGTCAAATCATCGGCAAAACTTGTATCCTGATATTCATACACCTTCCCCTATCCTTAAAGTACCTTACCAAATGCTTCCCATCACTGAGATCCCCCAAATTCCTCATTTTTGCGCAAACCCTAGTTTCTAGCTACAACCTGGTAATTTTCTAGGATGGGCCTGTGTTTTGCCCTTTTGGACCCCTTCTCCTCATTCAATCCCTGAGATTCCACTTTCTCCTGCTTCCTAACATCCCTCCCTACTTCCAAAAATTTCCCCAAGAATTTAGAAGCCCCTTATCCCCTTCATTTCGCTTCATTTCGACAAAATTCCTTGTTTCACACATCGGGGCAAGTTTCACTCAAATGATGTTTCAGAGCAATCAAAGATGAATTTTGAAAAACTGAGAGAGGTTTTTGTCCACAACATGCCAAAGAAGAAAAACCTCCTTCACTTTTTGTATAGGTGTCATGGTTTTAGAGAAATGTCAAAATTACAATCGCCAGATCCAAGGAGGTTGGCCAAGGCACTAAAACGATGGAAAAGGCCCGATCCACTCCAAATTTTGGTCAAAGCCTCTTTGACTGAGCATGGTACTTGATTGGGGACTCCCAACCCAAATTTCAAGAAATTTGGAGAAAATTTTGTCATTTGTGAATTTTTTGTGCCATAAACAGGTTTTTGTCCATTAACGTGTCTCACCCCCCGCGCGACCCTTCATCCCGGCAACTCCATTTTGCAAAAACTCAGCTTTTCCAGATTTTTCATGAGAAGTTACATATGCTCATCAATGGACTTGAGATTTTATGAAGTTTTGGGCCTCCAGAAAGTCAAAAAACAAGCAAAAAATGACTTTCTGCCACATTTTTGAGACACAGAAAGCAGTCTTGGGAGATTGCAATTTTGGAGGGGCAAATGACCACCAAATTCAGAAATTATAGTTGGGTTGGAAATTCGACTCATATACCTTTCCAACAAGCCTAATCTTGCTCAATTTGGACACCTGGAAGTGCCCCAAACGTGGTCCCAAAGGCGCGCGACCCGTCAAGCAGAGGCGCGCGACCCATCAGGCAAATTTCTCCAAATTTCAGTGTACAGCTCAGAAAAACGCAGTTTGACCCTGTTTGACTTTTTGGGGTGGATTATTATCTTCTTTGATGTAATTAATGTACTTTTATGACACTTTTACACTTATCTACCTCTTCTAGAAGATTCATTCATGAAAAAGGTGAAAGTTAAATGAATGAATTGGTTTCCTAGCTTATAGAGGCAAGTTGTTTTGACTGCCTAGTTTGTAGTGCTTAGTTTAGAAGTGGTTGAAACAACTCCTAGGATAGTGAGCTTGACCCATGGAGGCAGGGAAAGAGGTTAGATGATCTATATTATGTACTTTCTTGCTCATTTTCATGGTTGGACTCTTGAGGGATAAGCTATCATTGTATTATTCACTGTATCTCTGCAATTTTTTGCTAAGGAAGACCAGGGTTTTGCAGTCATTTTTGGGATTCTTGTGGTTACATGTATTGATGGTGTGTTTCTCTATGTACTTTTAAGTGTGTTATGTGAATCATTTCCTTACTTTTCCTTCTGTATATTAAACAAATGAAGTGTTAAAGTAGAATTCATGACTGTCATGCTCTGCTTTTAAGTTTGTTTAATTTCAATGTTTTCTGCTGTTTAAGGAGAATTCAAAGTTATTGTTTTCTCTCCTTAGCTCCTCACCTGTATTTCTCATCCATTCACCTCAATCTAAGGCATCAATACTGTATCCTATCTCGCCCAAAAGAACCCCCTGCAGAAACTGTGTGCTATCCCCGCACCCAAAATTGCCACTCCTCAATTTGCCACCAAAAACCCTAAAAATCCCAAATCAACCCTTTTGATCAGTTTACTAGCCTAAAATCAGTGTTACCCTATTGGTCATCTCACCAATTGAAGATCTTTACCGAGATAGACCGGAGAGAGCCCTCTCCAGCCCCGTAGGGCTAGCTACGAGGCTAAGTGGTTTGATGTTGCCTTGAGGTTTACCTTTCTCAGCCTGAGGTGAAATTTCAAGCGCTAACATATTGGCGACCATACTGGGGACAACAAGTTGTTTGCTCACTGATGTGTTTAATTCATAAGTCTTAGACGGAGTTTGAAGATACGCCAGGTAGCCTTCGAAAACGCTCTTGCTTTGCATCAGCGCAAGTAGATAAATGTTGCTTCAGTCGACCTCCGTGAGCTTGTGAATGTAACACTTCATTTGCATTTCACCCCAGTTCATTTGTAAACTCTAAACTTTTGGATGATTAGTTGAGAGTTTTCACAGGCTGAAATCATTCACTTGGCGACTCTAAATCATTTTCGAGATCATATCCAAAGACTCCACTGGAGGATGATCCCGACCAGCAAAAACATGAAAGGACAACATGGACAGACCAGGTATTCAAGTTGGAATTTCATCCAAGACATTTTGTTCTTTGTCATAAATTCTTTCTTCTCTTTTCCCAAGAATGTCAAGAAGGCTTTGCAAAGTATATTGTATTTGAGAAGAGATCCTCGACCTGCAGTTGATTCTTTCCCTTTGAAGATTGTGAATACCAAAGATTTGCATACCTTTGAGCTTGATCAAGATCCTTTTTCCGAATTTTGTGATGACCATCTTCAAATTGATGAACCCCAAGAGACCAAGACCGATTCCATACATACCCCTACACCTTGTAAAATTCCAGATCGGTATAAACCTCTTGTTTTACCTTCTGTTCTTCATGCTTTCCCCAAAAACTATGATCTATACTTGCCGAGGTTTGACGGTGAATGTAAGAATATCAACGCTGAACAACATGTGCAGAATGTTGAGACTTTTCTAGATCTTTTTGAAGTTGATGATGAAGATGTTAGTATTAGGCTTTTTGCTCTTTCTTTGCAAGCCAAAGTGAAGAGTTGGTTCAAAACCCTACCTAATGCAAGCATTTCAGATTTCCAGCAGTTTGTCAAAGTTTTTCTCGACAGGTGGATGATCGGACAGAACCTTTTCTTGATTGTAGAAGAGTATAACCAGCTGAAAAGATTACCAGGGGAGATAGTACAACAGTTTTCAGCCAGATTTAATCAAGTTTATTATTCAATGCCAGTTGAGATAAGACCTACTCCTAGATCTGCTCTCTTGCACTATCCGGGTGCCTTTGATCCGGAGATGGAGTTTCAGCTGAGAGAAAGGGATATTGCAACACTTCACGAGATGCAAAACAGTGCAGTAAATGTATAAGCTCATATGTTGATCCGAAGGGCAAGGTTGAAAGAAGAAGAGATGAAAAACATAGATCCGGCCGAATCAAAATCTCTAGAGGTGAAGCTTGACATTTTGGTAAGTGCAGTAGAAAAGATGATGGACAAGATCAACGCAAGAAATGCTTATGATGTTCAAGCCCATGGCTCGCTGATTGAAGAAGAACAAGTTGCTGAACCAAAACATTTTGTTTCTTATCCTAGTTGTCATAGATCTAATAATGATTGTTTTGTAGATCATTGTGAAGAAGAGAGAGCTTTTGATATGACATGCATGCTTGATGATGTGTTTTATACTGATGATTTGCCTCGGTTTGATCAGTATGATGATGATTATGTTCTCCAAACAGAAGCTAATCTTGCAAACAAACCAGCAGTTAGTTTGTGGGTGGAGGAAGTTCATTTTCAGCAGCTCGAATACAATGTTCAGCCATCACATATCAGCTATGACAGTGATGAGGAAAGTGCAGCAAAGTTTGAAGTAAGTGAAGGATCTGTTAGTGCTTGAAATTTCACTTCAGGCTGAGAAAGGTAAACCTCAAGGCAACATCAAACCACTTAGCCTCGTAGCTAGCCCTACAGGGCTGGAGAGGGCTCTCTCCGGTCTATCTC
This sequence comes from Pinus tabuliformis, assembly GCA_031772625.1. Lineage (NCBI taxonomy): Eukaryota > Viridiplantae > Streptophyta > Pinopsida > Pinales > Pinaceae > Pinus > Pinus tabuliformis. The sequence continues at coordinate 1,738,869,505 of CM062818.1, read as the reverse complement.
GGTAAAATCTTCAATGGATGAGATAACTGATTTTAGGCTAGTAAACTGATCAAAAAGGTTGATTTGGGGTTTTTTAGGGTTTTTGGTGGCAAATTGAGGGGATGACAATTTTGGGTGCGGGGATTGGACACAGTTTCTACAGGGGGTTCTTTGGGGCGAGGTAGGAGACAGTATTGATGCTTTTGATTGAGGTGGATGATCCGGAATGACAGGTGAGGAGCTAAGGAGAGCAAACAATAACTTTGAATTCTCCTTAAACAGTAGAAAACATTGAAATTAAACAAACTTAAAAGCAGAGCATGATAGTCATGAATTCTTACTTTAACACTTCGTTTGTTTAATGTGCAGAAGGAAAAGAAAGGAAATGATTCACATAACACACTTACAGTTACATAGAGAAACACACCATCAATACATGTACCCACAAGAATCCCAAAAAGGACTGCAAAACCCTAGTCTTCCTTAGCAAAAAATTGCAGAGATACAGTGAATAATACAATGATAGCTTATCCCTCAAGAGTCCAACCATGAAAATGAGAAAAAAAGTACATAATATAGATCATCTAACCTCTTTCCCTGCCTCCATGGGTCGAGCTCACTATCCTAGGAGTTGTTTCAACCACTTCTAAACTAAGCACTACAAACTAGGCAGTCAAAACAACTTGCCTCTATAAACTTGGAAACCAATTCATTCATTTAATTTTCACCCTTTTCATGAATGAATCTTCTAGAAGAGGTACATAAGAGTTAAATTATCATAAAATTACAATAATTACATCAAAGAGCCTAATAATCCACCCCAAAAAGTCAAACAGGGTCAAACTGCGTTTTTCTGAGCTGTACACTGAAAATTGGAGAAGTTTGCCTGACGAGTCGCGCGCCTCTGCCTGACGGGTCGCGCGCCTTTGGGACCATATTTGGGGCACTTCCCGGTGTCCAAATTGAGCAAGAGTAGGCTTTTTGGAAATTTATTTGAGTCTAATTTCCAACCCAACTAGAAGTTTTGAATTTGGTGGTCATTTGCCCCTCCAAAATTGCAATCTCCCAAGACTGCTTTCTGTGTCTCAAAAATGTGGCAGAAAGTCATTTTTTGCTTGTTTTTTGACTTTCTGGAGGCCCAAAACTTCATAAAATCTCTAGTCTGTGGATGAGCATATGTAACTTCTCATGAAAAATCTGGAAATGCTGAGTTTTTGCAAAATGGAGTTGCCAAGATGAAGGGTCGCGCGGGGGGTGAGACCCGTTAATGGAGAAAACTTGTAAATTGCCTGAAAAAACCAAAATTTACCCAAAATGCTCAAAATTTCTTGGGATTTGTGCTGTGTCTAGGCTATTTAGTGCCTTGGTCCTTCAGTGAAGCCTCGGCCAAGATATGGAGGGGATCGGGCCTTTTTCTCCTTTTTTGTGCCTTGGCCAACCTCCTTGGATCCAGCGATTGTAATTTTGACATTTCTATAAAACCATGACACCTGTGAAACAAGTGAAGGAGGTTTTTCTTCTTTGGCATGTTGTGGACAAAAACCTCTCTCAGTTTTTCAAAATTCATCTTTGCTTGCTCTGAAACATCATTTGAGTGAAACTTGCCCCGATGTGTGAAACAAGGAATTTTGTCGAAATGGAGCGAAATGAAGGGGATAAGGGGCTTCTAAATTCTTGGGGAAATTTTTGGAAGTAGGGAGGGATGTTAGGAAGTAGGGGAAAGTGGAATCTTAGGGATTGAGTGAGGGGAAGGGATCCAAAAGGGCAAAACACAGGCCAAACCTAGAAAATTGCCAGGTTGTAGCTAGAAACTAGGGTTTGTGCGAAAATGAGGAATTTGGGGGATCTAAGGGATGGGAAGCATTTGCTAAGGTACTTTAAGGATAGGGGAAGGTGTATGAACATCAGGATACAAGTTTTGCCGATGATTTGACCATCCAAGAAAAATTGCCCTCAAAACCCTAGGAGAGGAAAATGACCTTACCTAGGCGCAACTGAAGCATGGACAAGGTGTACAATGACTCATTAGACACTGAGATGATAATGAAAACCCTATGAATGATGATAGAATCAGCTGAATGATGACATGGATGGGCATTTGGGCAACTTTGAAAAGAGTGAGAGCAAACCCTAGACCTAATGCCTGGTGACCAAATTTGCTTAAAGACTCACTGAAATGACAAAATTTGACCTTGACACTCTGAGACCACTTTGTAAGAGCATATTTGATCACTAGAGGAAGGCTGGAAAGACTGACACTAACAGGATCTTTGCCTTTTGGTTTTGATTCATGTCATTTCATTAGAGACAACTTCCATGAAATTAGAAATCAGCTGTCAACAAGTCTTGATCTAGACCATCTTGAAGGCAATAAAAACCTTATTCCGGACTTCTCATATTCAAATTTGCAGCCCCCAAATGCCATTGATTGTCAAGTTGCAGCTGAAGACTTGGAAGTGCACACACATGATTTAATTATTCAAGGTGACTCCATACCATTCTGTTTTGAATCATTTCAATATTTGAAGGGAAATTTGCATAGTCCATCTTCAGTGAAGAATGAGCAACATGTAGGCAATCATGTAATCACATTGGAACCAATATAAAATGGGTTGCAGCAGTCTTTTCAAGCTTTTCATGATCCAATAGCTGATGTTTTGGATGAGGTTTGCAGTCAAAGTCTTTCTCCATTTACCACATGTGAGCTTGAAACATGTGCTGATATGAATTTGATCCGGCAGCTGGTTTCTTTGTCATTTTCAGCAGAGGTCTCGTCACAAGGCTCAAATCAAAGTTTGCATTCATGGTATGAGAAGAAGAGAAGTAATCCATTGGATGAGCTAAGTTCCAGTGTGCTTGAATTTCAAGATCCTTATGCAGTGTTTTTGGAGGCGGATAGAGAATTCATCTCATTAAACGGATCTGTTTCTAAGTTGTCATGGGAGTTGCCTTTCAGTAGTTCTCTCTTGTTGTTCATAAGTGAGCACCTGTGGAGAATTCGAACAACAGATGGGATACTTACTTGGTTGCATTGGTTGTTACATTTCACTTGATCAGGTGATGAATGAAACTGTCAGAGTAGGTTTTGATGAATAAGCTCCCCTTTGAGCATCATTTTCAGTTTGTCGGTTGTGTTTAAGTATTGAGTCAGTTTTTAGTTGAGTGAGAGTCAATTTGTGTTGTCAAGTCATCAGTTTTCAGTCATGCATTTTAGTTTGAGTTTTTGACTCCATTGCCCAATGGATGAAGGTACTGTCTAGCTCTTCCAGAGATCTGTCGTTCTTGGCACCTCCGAGGAGCTACCATCCCCATTGGAGCCAATGTTAGTGTCAGTCTTTCCAGCCTTCCTCCAGTGATCAAACGTGCTCTTACAAAATGATTTTGAAGTGTCAAGGTCAAATTTTGTCATTTCAGTGAGTCTTCAAGCAAAATTTGGTCACTAGGCATTAGGTCTAGGGTTTGTTTTCACTCCTTTCAAAGTTGCCCAAATGTCAGTCCATGTCATCATTCAGCTGAGTGTATCATCATTCAGAGGGTTTTCATCATCATATTAGGTTCCATCGGGTCATGTTACACCTTGTCCATGCTTCAGTTGCACCTAGGTAAGGCCATTTTCCTCTCCTAGGGTTTTGAGGGCAATTTCTCTTGGACGGTCAAATCATCAGCAAAACTTGTATCCTGATATTCATACACCTTCCCCTATCCTTAAAGTACCTTACCAAATGCTTCCCATCATTGAGATCCCCCAAATTCCTCATTTTTGCGCAAACCCTAGTTTCTAGCTACAACCTGGCAATTTTCTAGGTTGGGCCTATGTTTTGCCCTTTTGGACCCCTTCTCCTCACTCAATCCCTGATATTCCACTTTCCCCTGCTTCCTAACATCCCTCCCTACTTAGCCCACGGGGCTTTGGATTGACGGTGAATGGGTGCGCTGTTAAGGCACTCCTTGCGATAGGTCACCGGTTCAAATCCCCCGTGGGTATGTAGGTTAGTCTTAACAAGCAAAAAAAAAAAAACATCCCTCCCTACTTCCAAAAATTTCCCCAAGAATTTAGAAGCCCCTTATCCCCTTCATTTCGCTTCATTTCGACAAAATTTCTTGTTTCACACATCGGGGAAAGTTTCACTCAAATGATGTTTCAGAGCAATAAAAGATGAATTTTGAAAAACTGAGAGAGGCTTTTGTCCACAACATGCCAAAGAAGAAAAACCTCCTTCACTTTTTGCACAGGTGTCATGGTTTTAGAGAAATGTCAAAATTACAATCGCTGGATCCAAGGAGGTTAGACACTAAAACGACAGAAAAGGCCCGATCCATTCCAAATTTTGGTCAAAGCCTCTTTGACTGAGCATGGTACTTGATTGGGGACTCCCAGCCCAAATTTCAAGAAATTTGGAGAAAATTTTGTCATTTGTGAATTTTTTGTGCCATAAACAGGTTTTTGTCCATTAACGGGTCTCACCCCCCGCGCGACCCTTCATCCCGGCAACTCCATTTTGCAAAAACTCAGAATTTCCAGATTTTTCATGAGAAGTTACATATGCTCATCAATGGAATTGAGATTTTATGAAGTTTTGGGCCTCCATAAAGTCAAAAAACAAGCAAAAAATGACTTTCTGCCACATTTTTGAGACACAGAAAGCAGTCTTGGGAGATTGCAATTTGGGAGGGGCAAATGACCACCAAATTCAGAAATTTCAATTGGGTTGGAAAGTAGACTCACAGACCTTTCCAAAAATCCTACTCTTGCGCAATTTGGACACCTGGAAGTGCCCCAAAAGTGGTCCCAAAGGCGCGCAACCCGTCAGGCAGAGGCGCGCAACCCGTCAGGCAGAGGCGCGCGACCCGTCAGGCAAATTTCTCCAAATTTCAGTGTACAGCTCAGAAAAGCGCAGTTTGACCCTGTTTGACTTTTTGGGGTGGATTATTATCTTCTTTGATGTAATTAATTTACTTTTATGACACTTTTACACTTATCTACCTCTTCTAGAAGATTCATTCATAAAAAAGGTGAAAATTAAATGAATGAATTGGTTTCCTAGCTTATAGAGGCAAGTTGTTTTGACTGCCTAGTTTGTAGTGCTTAGTTTAGAAGTGGTTGAAACAACTCCTAGGATAGTGATCTCGACCCATGGAGGCAGGGAAAGAGGTTAGATGATCTATATTATGTACTTTCTTGCTCATTTTCATGGTTGGACTCTTGAGGGATAAGCTATCATTGCATTATTCACTGTATCTCTGCAATTTTTGGCTAAGGAAGACCAGGGTTTTGCAGTCCTTTTTGGGATTCTTGTGGTTACATGTATTGATGGTGTGTTTCTCTATGTACTTGTAAGTGTGTTATGTGAATCATTTCCTTAATTTTTCTTCTGGATATTAAACAAATGAAGTGTTAAAGTAGAATTCATGATTGTCATGCTCTGCTTTTAAGTTTGTTTAATTTCAATGTTTTCTGCTGTTTAAGGAGAATTCAAAGTTATTGTTTTCTGTCCTTAGCTCCTCACCTGTCTTTCTCATCCATTCACCTCAATCTAAGGCATCAATACTATATCCTATCTCGCCCCAAAGAACCCCCTGTAGAAACTGTGTCCTATCCCGCACCCAAAATTGCCACTCCTCAATTTGCCACCAAAAACCCTAAAAATCCCAAATCAACCCTTTTGATCAGTTTACTAGCCTAAAATCAGTGTTACCCTATTTGCCATCTTACCAATTGAAGATATTTACCGAGATAGACCGGAGAGAGCCCTCTCCAGCCCCGTAGGGCTAGCTACGAGGCTAAGTGGTTTGATGTTGCCTTGAGGTTTACCTTTCTCAACCTGAGGTGAAATTTCAAGCACTAACAGAAGTCATAGACCGAAAAATCGACTATAATCTGTTGCTAGGTCGCAGTTGGACATATGCCATGATGGCCGTCATATCCACTGTCTTTCGTATCATCCTATTTCCATTGGATGGAAAGGTCATAAAAATGGATGAGTTGTCCTTCTGCACCTCTGATTATTCACCATTACCAAACGGCTCTGTACCCCTAGTAGGAGGTGTAACTAACAGTTTTGTTAGTATCGGTACCAATATGTTGAAGGCTTCTTCCCTGATGGGTTATTTTCTCTTCCGTCGCCACAGTTTCCACAATCATTCAACATGCTTTCATAAATTCCTCATGAACTGACCGATCCCTGGATCCTAACGACACCTTCAGACCTTGACACATTCAGAGACCAGATGTCATTGTCATCAGCTGAGTCGGCCTACCAAGGCATTCAATCAACATCCACATCTCCAGTCAAATTGGCTGTCGCTGATGGTGCCACCCCCTTCCCATAACCGCTCTTCCTTTAGATCCATGCGATCAACTCCCCTGAATAGACGAAGCTATTAGAGAAATCATGAGTTTTGAAGAGCAACATTGGGAGGAATGGCATATTCAGGGTCTGACATCTGATTCAGACAAGATGCCTCAAGTCCTATCCTCTGACATAAATGAAATCATTTCCCCACCCTATACAAGAATTCAAACTCTTGGGGTGGATGAAAATATGGATGACACTTCCAAGTCATTTCCCATAGATAGTTCAGTCATGACAGGCACCATGGAAGACACCCAGATGAGAGCAGATTGCAATATTGAGGAAATTGCAAACTCCACCTGCCTACATGAGGAATTCCATGAAGAATTTGTTTGGTCTCAGGAGGAAATGCCCGAATTTAACCCATCATTTGTCGCGCATGAGATCCAACTTTACGACAAGGCCAAACGGAACGGGTGGCCACTTCCTTCCCTCGATATAGTCGTTGAACCCATGCCCAGCCCTACGGCTGAAGAAGAATTCCTACTATACCTCAAACAACTAGATAAAACCCATAAGGCTGCCAATTTAGCACTCACAGCTCACAAGGAGTGGGTGCAAGCCATATTTGCACAAGTGGTTAGGTTTTCTTCTTTCCATGAGGTTGACTTTGTATCACTCTATCATCCAAAAGATAATATCTTGGAGGCATGCACACTTCAACCCATTTGGCTAGGTCCCTATGTCATAACTAAAGTCCTCCACTCAGGGGCATATGAACTACAAGACTGGGACAAAAACCCACTCAAGGAGCCCACATATGGGCTCTACTTAAAGAAGTATTATGCCTAGTATGGCACCAAGCATATACTTCTTAAATCGAGCACTGTTAGGGATATTTTGTTGCTCTTTAAAAAATATAAACATCCCCGAGCTTTTATCCTTGCGCTCATTAAATCTATGCAACGATAAATAGAGCACTTTTTGAGACATTTTATCGCTCTTTAAAAAATACAAACACCTTTGAGTTTTTGCGGTATAGCTCATTAAACATATATACCACAACCCGTAAAGCACTTTTTTGGGATATTTTATCGATCTTTAAACAATACAAACATCCCTGAGTTTTTCATCCTTTTCATTCATTAAAAATATGCAAACGATGCTCTGAGCACCTCTTTTTTTATCCAGTTCCAGCTCATAAACTGAAAAAGACCAACGGAGCATCCTTTTTAGGCACTTTTTTCTCGCTCTTTAAACTGAAAAAATCCCGAGCTGTGTCTTTCTGCTCGTTAAACATGATAGATATGACCCGAGCATTCTTTCAGGTACTTTTTCAAGCTCATTAAAAAATGAAAAATCCTGAGTTTTTGTTACTAAACTCGTTAAAGTGTCACGACAAAACATGAGTTTAGTCCGCTGCCTCATACTTGTAACAAAATGAGGATGACATCTATTGGAAAAAGGTTTCCTTTTATCCGGGTCCAGTAGATTAAATACGGAAAAGTAACCAATACAGGTATACTATTAACCTTTTGTCGCACCCGTTTAACAACTATGACAAAGGGAACACCATGGAGTCTCTCTTTACAATATTTTCAGACTCTCTAAAGATGAAAAGATCATCGAGTTGTCTAGTTTGGACTCTTTAAATACACAGACAAGATATAGAGTTGTTCTTTTTACGATACTTTTCAGACTCTTAAAAAATGAAAAAATCGACGAGTTTGCCTGTCTGGACTCATTAAACTAATCAGATAGGGAAAAGAGTTGTTCTTTTTGTGATCCTTTTCAGACTCTCTAAACATGAAAAGATCAATGAGTTTACCCGTCTGGACTCATTAAAAATCATATGGGGAAAAAGTGGAAATACAACCGTATCCTGAAGCGTGGTTTGGCAGCGAAAGTTCCCTTGAACATGGCACTCCCTCAGATAAACCGTCATTTTGATAGCCTCTCAAATATGAACCCTACCAACCTATGATTTTTTAGCCTATATACCCTGATGCCATTGCATCTCCGTATCTTAAACACTCTGTAGCGTTCATGAGTGTAGTGATGTCTGGTTAAAACCATTGTCATGCCTTCTATTGTTCGAGGGTCCCTACTCGTTTCCTCGATCAACTGACCCTACATATCCTTTCATCATGCCCTCCGTTGTTTAGACCCAAAAGCTAAAAATATTCTTCAAAAAACAAAACCATCCTTGTCAGGTTTCGTGTCGACTGATGTGAGACACATCATTTCCTACCTTTCGACGGGTTCCTTCCTATCGACTTCAACACTCTATCTAGGAAGCTAACCCAGAAACACATCCAGTGCCTTGGTGCTTGCAAACATTAGTGGTAGGTTACCTTGTGCTTGATCACCGGTTTTCATCATGGGCTCCTAGTTAAGCGATTCAATGAGTGTTCGACGACAAAAAATCTTTCACACTTGCTAGGTTGCACTGTGCATGTTGGAGACCATCACCATTATCGGTGGCCTTCCTCGCATCTGTTAACAATCTCCATTATTGGCTAGTAATCAGATGATTTCGTGCATGTTCGACGTCAACTCATTTATCACATGTACCAATCTACGTTGTTCGGTGAAGCAAGAATCAAGACCTTGGGTAGAGGCTTGCATCATTCAACCTTGTTTCCTCTCCAAAGGCGCAATATTGTTCTTTGAAGACAACCATTTCAGGATAATCTATTATGACACTGGATCCAACATGTGCCATGTTAGCGGCCAGCAAAGTTATATCTTTGAGGAGAAAGTTACTCTGACATAATACTGAGCATGGGAATGCCCGACTTAGGACACGATTTTAGTAGTTCATATATATGTACTTTTGTTGTATCAGGTTTTCCTTATCGCCCGAAACTTCTCTCTCTCTACAAAGATTTCGACAGGAAATTACAGTATTTTTATAAAGTATTTTGGCCATCGTCTCTGCCTCTAATCTCATACTTTAGGGGGTATATGTTATAGGACAAATTGACCTCCTAATAAACTCAGAGGAGAAGAACAGGATGACTAAAAGAATGACCATAGTTGCAGGCCCAGAATCCACACTAACGTTCTATGTACACTGACAACCTGATTTATAAAGCTTCTTTACAAGAATAAAGGAGTGTTAGTCACCTGCTAACTCATGTTGTTAGACCAGGGGGAGAATTAGTGAACTTTAGTGATGCTCAAGTGGTTATGCCAATGAATCTGCCATAAAATATCTAGATATTATTTCCCTAAATTTGTGTAAGAAAAGCAGGGAAACTCCAAAAATCAAGATATTTGGAGGAATTCTATTTCGGAAACAGAGGCAAATGGGAAAAAGCTGGTAAAAGAGGCAAGTTCATGGTTTTTACCCAAATGAGCTACAGGTGGAGTTGGGAAGCCCTAATTCGATTGCTATTTAAACAACGAGAGGGCCATTGCACAAGGGTCAGAGCATTTAGAAGGATAGTACATGGTGTTGTTGTGATATTGTCATATTCTTGAAGGAGCTAGTTGAAAGAAGGAGAGAGAGAGAGGAAGAAGGGATAAGGAAGGCTGATACAATAGGGTTGTTGTAATCACTCTTCTGAATATAGGACTGTGGTTGTGTTCCACTACTCGAAGTGTCGGTGATATTGTGCATTTATTTGTCCATTCTGATGCTTGTTGTGTTGAGTAGATAAGTTACACATTTATACATGTTTGTTATGGATTCTTACATTAATTGTTATAAGTATATGCTATGATTGGTTTTCTTTGTTCTTTTGTGCAGGAATCGTCTTGGAGCCGGTCAGGAGGAGTTCTTCTTACCGAAAGAACCAAAGGTGATCCTTTATCCATATCCTGCCAATATATGCTAGATAGATGAACATGTGTGTAACAGGTAACTTTTGCAGATAACCTTACGGTCTGTCCGAAGTCGCAGGAAGACTTTCAAGGGTAGTTTTCATCCCGTGCATTTTACCCCATAGCAGGAGCCCATCCCCATCACAGACCATTTGATTCACCGCATTACCCAGCTTCCATGTAAGGGAGAGGACCCCACAACTATCTTGGAGGGGAAAAGCAGTGAACTAGCCATCCTAGAGGCCATGAAGAAGAAGTATAAATCAGAAAAGAAGAAGAGGGGCTGCACCATTTCCAGCATCAACGACAAAGTAGTAAGAGTGGCGACCCAAATTCTGGCAGGTAAGGTTATGTGCAAGTGCTGCACGGACGAGGTACCCGCGCCGGTGGTAGCACTTGTTGAGCAATGCGCAGAGGGGGTCTAGTTTAACTGGTCTGAGTTCCTCTGCAAGGAATTCTTGGAGAATTTCCATGAGGCTCAAGAACAAGGAAAAACGTTCCACTATGCATCAATTCTGTTTTCCATAGTGCTTGTGGTAGGGGAATCGCCGGAGGACAGTCAGTTCCCCACAATTGATAGGGATCTATCGGAGGCCGCGAAGTACACTTTGCTCTGGGCCACAAAGGGTGCAAACCAGATCCACGACAGTAAGATATTCTAGATGTTCATGGAGATGAACCTCAAAATGGGGATCAACCGCAAGCCACGGTTATCACCCACTGTCTACAATAGCCTGCAAGTTTTGCAGAGTTTAATGCAGACATCCACAACATATACATCAGAGCACACAAGGACCTGACCAAGAAATGGATAGAGCTACCCTTTGTAGCCATGGATGATGTTATCTTTAATATACTGGAGACATGGCCGCCAGAGTGGTGCGCTCCAGACATCATGACAATGGAGAAATCTATGGCGCAATGGAAAAAAGAGAAGGCCAAACTGCGCATGGTGCAGTTGGAAGAGAAGAGAAGGAAGGAGGCAGTGGCCGTAGAAGTGTAGGAGGCACGAGACGCTGCATAGACAGTAGCTGAACAGAACAAGGCCACAACAACAGTAGTAGAAACAGTGCAGGAGGCAACCACGAAGGCGTGTGAGGGCCAAAAGTTGCCTTCACATGGGCAGGAAGCAGAGGAAGAGGAGGGAGGTGCAGACCCACAAACTACGTCATAGAGCTGAAGCGCCAACACCCGATCGAGCGTACAGGGCCATGCAAGAAGGTCAAGGCATCGAATTTGTCTATTGACCCGATAACCCTTACCGAGGGTGATCTGTATGACATCGATGAGACAGTGCACGATGTCACCTCCGAGGCCCTCCAGAATTTTGTGCAGGAGAAACAGATTGTGTTGGGGATCCTCAAAGCACAGTTGCAAGAGTTGCGGGTGTGCACTCCTTAGGTTGGTACCCTTTCGACTAGCCTCGCAGTAGGGACAACTGCAACATAAAAGATGTTGGGCGCTCGGGTGACAAATACCATAGTGCTACCGGAAGGGGTATTGGTGACAACAAATGAGGCCGATAGGCCTATGATTAGCACACTGAAGGGTATCGGAATCAACATGGCTACACTCCCGTGGGAGACATTATACGTTCTGCAGGATGGGATTACTGTAGAACTGCGGGCTAGGGAGAACCGTAAGCTGCAAGTACTAAGCGAGCAGAAGATCAACATGGAACATATGAGCTTGTAATGTGACGAAGTTTTGTCGTAGAATCGAAAACTAGTACAGGTATTGGACAAAGCTTGTCAAACCATCCTTGAGCTGGCCATCCTAGCAGACACACCAGCAGAGGCACACATCCACAGGCTAGCAACAGGGGTGCATGAGGTGACAAAGGAAATAACAAAGTTTTAGCTGGAGCTGAATCTTCAGATCGTAGAGCTGTAGTTAAAGGCACAACCTTCCACCCCTCTGGAAGTAAGAAAACAATGTGCTAGCCCTATTATAGCGGGACTGAACGAGATCGATAGTGCAATGAGAGACTACACCAGAATGTTGGAATAGTCACTTGAGGTCCTCACGAACCTACTGGAGGACCCCAACATCTAGCACTTAGAAATAGAGGCGCGAGAACTCCAGTAGCAATATGACTACATCAAAGGAACTGCGCAGATAGTGGCTTTCACTCAGAGGCTCACGCGGATGCAACAGGAAAAAGCGTTGAAAGAACAGGTGGACCCGGCATGGCACAAAGAAGCAGTCCTAAAGATGCGCGTTCAACCTTGGATCGACGAGGCCTTCACCTTCATAGTAGTAATTGAAGGAAATCTCGCACAAATGTAGGGGACATAGGCACAGATGCAGGGAAGTAATTCTGACATCGCGGTCTCGAAACAATACGTGCAGGAGATCTAGCAAGAAGTTGCTAAGTGCATTGTTGACCTTGCAGTAGTTTGAATAGAGTTGGAGGGACTCCGTGCAAAGATCTCTGCACTAACAAAGTGACTCGAGGGCAAGTCATGATGTTTGTGTTAGGGGCCTGTTGGGCATGGAATCCCCCCAAGGCATGTTTTGGGGCTTAAATCTCGTGTTTTGACCAAGTCATTTGTAAAAGCTCTGCGAAATTGTGGGCATGAAGCACGAAGTCATAATAGAGTCACAGGGCTATCTGCCCTTGTTTTTGTAAAGTAATGTCAACTTCATAGACCTACCCATGGTCCGCAAACCATGGGATTATATAAATAGAGCGAGGCTCTAAGTGTAGAAGAAAAGCAGATAGTTAATAGAATGGGAGCATGATGAGTCCAAGAAATTGAGTCAAAGTATAAAGTGTGTCTTTGGGTCGTAGAGTAGGAGAAGGGTCTACAACTGAGTGCGCAGACCCGTGCAGCTGAGTGCATAGGGCAAGTTGAGTCTATAACCGTTGGAAGAATTAATAAAGAGAAGTTTACCATATTTCTGTGTATCTTTTCCTATTTTAATATATGATCTGGTATAACTTGTAAGTGTACTATTTATTTGTTGTTCAAACTCATATAACTGTGTTGTATAAATAAATATAACGTAAGACATACATCTACGCGAAGATAATTAACTGGCATAGGAAGATAAGTAAGATCTTAGGTGTGACTTAGGGGAATAGTGCAGAGCGCTACTCTAGCAGTGCAGAAGCCCCACAACCCTTGGCTAGGGTTGTGCAAAGGAAAGTATATCAGGGCGTGAAGGCCTGGGAAGTGTGTGAAGCAACCTGTGCGAAGGGAGTAACAGTTGGACCAATTCAACCTCTCAGACATCTCAGGGGTGTGGAAACGTGGTTCCACCACCCCCCCCATACTACTTCGAGTGAGACCTCAGTCTGTGCTCCGCAGACTATTGCCAAAAGGGATAGTAGTAAAGGGATTTGTTTGGATAATTAAATCCAAACTTGGGTTAGGCCCCAACAAGCCAACACTACACTATTGGCCCTTTCGACATCAGCCCCCGGCGTGCGGACCGAAGTCTCACTTGAAGCAGTATGGGGGGATGCTAGAACCAAGTTTCTGCACCCTGATATGGTCATGATGTAGGTTTATACCCTCGGTTCCTACTTTCACGTAGGTCACTAAGGTTTAGGGCTTTGACAGTCTACACTTTATTTTTCCCTTCAATACCTCCGCGAAGGTGTACGATTGACCTTCACACAACCTTAATCCGCGATCCAGGTACCTTTGCGCTGTTATGACAATGTATTGTATAGGTTTCCAAGTTATCTTAAGTGTTTTACTTATCTTAATAATCAACCACAGTTAGCGCTATGTAAATTGATATCCTTACTTGCATTCAATTAACCAATACAATCATATATATTCGCACATCACATAAACATTGCAACTTAAACACAAAATGCCATATAATCGGATGCATTAACAAGAAATAAATACAAAGAATTCACAGAATACTTCTCTTTATTGATATCTTCAAGTTAATACAAGCTCTACCTACCCTGCGCACACAGCTGCAGGGGTCTGCGCAGTTAGCTACGGACTTCCACCCTAGGCCTTTGTGCACTGAGCTGCAAAGCCTCTACCTATGCTAAGACCTAAAAGACTTAGACTCCTCTACCAAGAGTCTTCACTTCATTCTTCCCTATCTACTTCGAACTACTTAGAATGACCTTAGCTCCTTTTTATACAATCGCATGGTCCACGGACCATGGGTGGATCTTTACAGCCAACTTTACACTTTACAAAATAAGGCTGAACAACCCTTTATGACTCTTGACACCTTCGCGCTCCATGACCACAAAATGCAGAGACTTTACAACTTTATTACAAAACTGTCCCAAAACGTGGGCTTTTAGCCCCAAAACTATACTTGGGGGAACCTATTCCCAACAGTGTGTGAAATCGTTCAACGGATTCATCAGGTGCTTTTCATAATTTCAAAATTTCTTTGTTGAGTGCTTTATGGTCATAGTGATTTAAAGCATGACCAATATTTGCGACCAAATGGGCAAGACAATGAATATATTTTTTGGGCAACGTGGCACATGTGTGCATTGGGTTCCCTTGAAGCGTGTAGATGAATAACGTGCAACTCATGTATTCTTCAAAGAATTAATGTATTTCACATAATCCTACAATTTCGACCGCATGCCTTACCAATGGTACGTAGCCTCCACCGTCAAATGTTTTATGAGACAAGTTATCTAAGAGCTGTTCCGAGATGATGAAATCATTTCCATAAGACATGCATTCCATAAGAGGAGCTCGGTAGTGAACCATGATAGATTTGTAGAGATTCAAAACAGATGTGAGGACTTAGCTTGTCATCTGGCCCTCCTTCTAGCACCAAAATGTTGACTGTGCTGGACCCACCAACATGTTAAGGGGATCTCCCCAGTAAGAAGTCCCAATTAGACCTCAGATCGTTTGGTGTAGGAGTCCCAGTAGTGGGTTGTAAGATAATTACTTGACTGCGATGTCACACAAAGGAAATTAAGATAACTCTGTCAGTATGAAGGGTGTGACTGATGCAGTGAGTCAAGGAAGGTGTATGAAAGGTTCTAACACATAAGGGGGAGATGAGGGTGAAGATGACTTCCAGGTTGAAAGGGATCAGTCCCAATTTGGCTAGGAAAACATAACACAAAAGGAAATGCACAGCTTCTGGCAGAGCAGTCCACCTAGATGCAACAATCACATCATACAAGGTAAGATAAGACATATAACACTCACGGATCAGTCCGAACAAGTGCAATGGTTTTTATAGCAAGGTTCATGTGAAAGGTTTGTCTGGTGTCCGACAAAGTAGTTGACATGGATGGGACAACATTAGCAACATATACAACACATTATCAACAAGATTCATATAATTGCATACAAATCAATTCATACACAAATACGTAAGTTAAGCAACATACATCATTAAGGCAACTGGAGCAGTCCAACTACAATAACAACATATGCATGAAAATGTGATGGCTCTTATTGTATAAAAAGTGTAAGTTCCAATCATATAATACATCCATGTAAACCTGCTAGCCCCATTAGTGGAATGTTACAGCCACATCTGCCTGCTCCTCCAAAGAGATGAACTAGCTCCGTAAAGTGGAGAAGCCAAGGCGCATTACAATATCGTCCAAGCTCTTTCCAAGATAGTCTTATCAAAATATTGGCTGACCAAAAGCCTGTACAATGAGTTATGAGGGACTATTTATAGCAAAGGATGGGGTGACCGTTGACATTCCCCTTTGTGACAGTTTAAGTACCCTCATGACTCTTCACCTGCCCTATGACTGTTACATCCAATCATTGACACTTGACTTACACTTGACATGACTCAACATTACAATGCACATGTACTCATGTGAGACAACATGGCTTGAGCAAGCCTCGGAAGACATCTCTGACACTCGGTCCACTGTGATGAGAGCAACTCTTTGACATGCTTGTGATGGTGAAGGTGGTGAGTTGATGCCAAGCTTGGTTGTCCGTGATGGTGTGCATGCACCTCATGGTGACATCTTGCTAAACTGAAGTCTTGCCTCCATTGCAACCAGTGCATTGGTTCAACCCCTTCATCCAACTCGTCTACTCACATGCACATGGTCTTCTTGGGTATGGTTGAACTGGCAACACACTGATGCATAGTGTCCGTTCTGATCTTCAAGTGTGCACTAGTGGTCATGCACATCAACTTGCCGAAGTACATGTTCATCCCCAGTTGGACTTGCTTCTTGTCTTCACCTTGGTGAGTGTGTTGAATGGGTTGGATTGCATGCATGCGCTCAACGACATGCATGTTGTTGAATCCCTTGCATGCGATCAACAACACTTCTCACCATGTATGCTCTGTGTCAGTTGTTGGGATGGATCCTTAAATTGTATGGGCGTAGGTTCATTCGTGGGTGCATGTTGCACCCATTGTTGTTCCTGTTGCTGCTACAACTAATTTGTCTATATGTGAAACTTCATGTTCTTCTTGAGTTGCTGCTTCAGGACATGCAACTCCTTCTTTGTTCCATCTTCTACCTTCGTGTGATCTTCATATCGCGTCGTCACTTCATAGTCGGAGTCTCCAAAGTTGCTTTCATCATCAGTGGACCTCCTTGAGCTTGCAACCTTGTTCTTCCTCCTTGTTGTCAACAACCCTCCTCTTGCATTCGTTTCTTTGGTATGCTATCTTCATCTGTTGTTCATGATGTTTCTTGTTGTGATGCTGCTATTGACATATCTTGATGTCTGTGTCTACGAACAACTTGATGTCTTCATGGGTAGGCAAGTCCATGGATACTTGATCGTCTGCATCCCCAAGTGTGCTCTGAACGATGTCTTCGTATCTGCTCTCATGGAAACCATTGTACCTATATTGCTGAGAGGCAGATGAACACCTAGGATACCTAGAGACACAGAAACACTCATGGAAAGAAATCTGTCAGCTGAAAACCAAAATGAACATGAGAACTGATTTCCAACATACCTAGGTGCATGATCATGAAGGTTGCGAAATTTTGGCAGGGATACCGGAGACCAATTTCCAAGACTGCACAAGGCATAGTTTGGGTTGTTGGGAGACTGGCTCACTGTTGGAACTGTTCAATGCACAGTAAAGTCTGGATGCTGACTGTTGGGATTGCACAATGTGTTATTCCAGTTGGGAAGGACTGCTGGCCTAGGGATAGATTTGCACAATTTCTTGGGCCAAGCGGCCACTGTCCTGTAGAAATGCACAAAACAGTCCTGGAGACTAGTGTTGGGTAGGAATGCACAAATTTGGAGAGGAAGGTGAGCCTTCCTTCCTCAGACTACACAATGCAGCCTTGGTGAAGGAAGAGTCTGGGCCAAGGTTGGCCTGACCCGCCGACGGGCAACTGAAAACAACTAAGACAGTAAATGCATTGTTACACAAAATATTGTCACCATGACATTCTGCAGTCAGTGTGAGTCTATCACCACTCATACTTTCCTCCTATGCAAGTCTTAAACCTCAGCTCTTCATGTCAAGCCTTGAAAAATGAGAGAAAGTCCTTGAAAATCTCTAAAACTATGGTTCCACACTTTCTCTTAGCATTACCTACGGTCCCGCACCTAATGGTCATGTCCCTTGCGGACCTGCCCACTCTTTTTCTATGTAATGGGTGCGGACCCCTGTAAAAGTCAAAAAGGAGAAAGTACATTCTTAAAAACTCATTTTGGATTATTTCTGGAAGCTTCTAGAGGGAATCTTGAGGTGGCAAGTTTGCTCCTTTGATGTTCATGCATCCCATAACTAAAGGAGCTAACCCCTTGATGTGAGGAGCTTATCCCTTTGAAGGAGGACTCTATCCCTTCATAGGTGGACGTGTAACTTCCTTCCTCTGCACTATAAATGAGGCATTGAGCTAGTTACTGGGGAGGTTGAAAGCTGAATATTTTTTAGGGTAAATGTTGTTGGAATTTAGACTTCCTAATTGAGCTTGAGAGGAGAGATTACATACCTTTTGGTCTCATTGGGAAGAGTGTGAAGCTTGTCAAAGTAGAGGAGATTCTTGCTTGGACCCTTGGAGGAGCTTGTATAGCATCAAGGCACCAAGGTTGTAAAGTTCTTCTTTGTTTAAAGTTAATACAATCAAGTTTCGTTTTCTCAATAAGCTGTCTTTTATGGTTTATTTCATGGATTCCTTGATCACCATGATGAATATGATTTAATATATTGGCTATGCAGGTGTTATTTGATGTGTGCTTGTTTGTGTTTGCAGGTTCTCAAAAGGAAACTCATTTGGACGGTCAAAGCGTGGCTGCCACAAACTAGCGTTGGACTTAAGGTAGGGTCTAAAACACCTCTTGGTTTTTATTTATAAATCGCAAATATTTAGAGAAAGGTAGATTTGCTTGTTCTGCTTGTCGCTAGATATCAGTTGATACTAGGGAGATCGGTCTTGTCCGATCATATTCATATTCATCATGGTAATAAAGGAATCCATGAAATAAACCATAAGAGACAGCTTATTGAGAAAAATAAACTTGATTGTATTAACTTTAAACAAAGAAGAACTTTACAACCTTGGTGCCTTGATGTTGTACAAGCTCCTCCCAGGGTCCAAGCAAGAATCTCCTCTACTTTGACAAGCCTCACACTCTTCCCAATGAGATCAAAAGGTATGTAATCTCTCCTCTCAAGCTCAATTAGGAAGTATAAATTCCAACAACATTTACCCTCAAAAATATTCAGCTTTCAACCTCCCCAGTAACCAGCCCAATGCCTCATTTTATAGTGCAGAGGAAGGAAGTTACAGGTCCACCTATGAAGGGATAGAGTCCTCCTTCAAAGGGATAAGCTCCTCACATCAAGGGTTTAGCTCCTTTAGTTATGGGATGCATGAACATCAAAGGGGCAAACTTGCCACCTCAAGATTCCCTGTAGAAGCTTCCAAAAATAACCCAAAGTGAGTTTTTAATCGTTAAAAAATGAATCAGGTATGAGGACAGTTCTTTTCCTGTGTCAACCTCATTAAAAATGAATCAGGTGCAAGGATAGTTTTTTCCTATATCAACGGCTCATTAAAAAATGAAACAGGTTGTTATGAGGGCAGCCACGCTTCGACTGTCCGAATGAGTTTCCTTTTAGGAACCTGCAAACACAAACAAACACACATCAAATAACACCTGCATAGCCAATATAATAAATCATATTCATCATGGTGATCAAGGAATCCATGAAATAAACCATAATAGACATCTTATTGAGAAAAATAAACTTGATTGTATTAACCTTAAACAAAGAAGAACTTTACAACCTTGGTGCCTTGATGTTGTACAAGCTCCTCCCAGGGTCCAAGCAAGACTCTCCTCTACTTTGACAAGCCTCACAATCTTCCCAATGAGATCAAAAGGTATGTAATCTCTCCTCTCAAGCTCAATTAGGAAGTCTAAATTTCAACAGCATTTACCCTAAAAAATATTCAGCTTTCAACCTCCCCAGTAACCAGCCCAATGCCTCATTTTATAGTGCAAAGGAAGGAAGTTACAGGTCCACTTATGAAGGGATAGAGTCCTCCTTCAATGGGATAAGATCCTCACATCAAGGGTTAGCTCCTTTAGTTATGGGATGCATGAACATCAAAGGAGCGAACTTGACACCTCAATATTCCCTCTAGAAGCTTCCAGAAATAACCCAAAATGACTCATTAGTGGCCATAATATATAGGAGAAAGAATCCTATAGATTATGGCCACTAAGGTTACCAACAGAAACAAATATACCTGGGGGAATAGTCTATGATCTGATACACACACAAGGGCAGAGTAACAAAGCTCAATCCCCTTGAAGGCTCCTTGACATAATCCAAGGTTTACCAACAAGTGAGCCTAGGCTCCTTAACAATGGTCAATCCGAGGTTTACTATTTTTAATATGTGTATATCTGCTATCGTTCCTAATAAGGAAGGATTGATTACCTCACTGGTTCAGATATGATCTCGTGCTTGACTCCTTTAGGAGGAGCTTCCCAGAGCATAGATGTAACGATTGGAATTTATCTCCTACCGCAAGATATAGCTACTTGTTCATTACCTAGATTTACAATAGGTTTACTGATATGGTTATTTTCAACTTCGTTGGCCCCAAATAGTCCAATTGTTCCACCTCAACCGAATGCTTCACCTCAACAGAGTTCACCATCTCAACATCACCAACCTTCTGTTGACCCTTTACCTTCTTCCCCTAATATTTCTTCCTCCATTTCTTCCTCTTCGCTTGGTAAAAGCCTTGACGCTAGTAACCAGGTGGCTATGAACAAGAAGAAAGGGAAGAAGAAGAAGAAGAAGCAAGATAAGAAAGAAGTCAACCAACCAACCATGGCTGTAAGTGTTAGTTGTGTTGAGCAAACCTCCAACATGCATCATAAACCCAAATACCCTTGTAGGCTTTGTAAGGGTGACCACTTTCTTATCAATTGTCCTGGTATTCCAAAGGTCTTGGAAGTATGGTCAGAAAAATCTCATCAACTTTCCATTGATCCATCAACCAATGATAGTCAGGTTCCTGGGAAAAGGGGTAAAGTTAGGTTTCCTTGTAAGTTATGTAAAGGGAGTCATCAAACTCACATTTTCCCTCACATGGATGAAGCCTCAAAATTGTTGGAAAACCTTACTGTTCCACAACAAGAATTTCCAACTGGTTACCGTAAAATTTCTCCCAACCTACCGTCAACTGACGGAGTGATTGATATAATTTCAAGTACATTCGATCCCACTCGTCCATTGGAGAGTGAAACTCATATCACTCAGGTTGATGATCCATTAGTTGATGAAGTGGTCGATTCAATTTCACATTCAGTCGATCCCACTCTCCCTTTAGAGACTGAACTTCATACCACTCAAGTTCTTCTTGTTACATCAGATTCTTCTATGTCGGGGGGAATTTCAACTGTTTCTATAGAACCCCCTCCAAGTACTGAGGTCTTTTCCTTTGATTGGAATAGACTGACAAAACCTCATCTTCCTTCCTCCATCCCTTTCCAAATCATTGTCAAGGCTGGTGGTAGGGACATACACCACACACAGGTAGATGAAGGTGCTTATGTTATTATTTTATCCTCAACTGCTTGGAAAGCTTTGGGTTCCCCTCAGCTTGTGCCTATTACGCAAAATCTAAAAGCTTTTAACAGAACCATTAGTGAACCTTTATGGATCCTTCCTAAGTTTTCTATTACCTTGGAAGGTAAAACTGTCTGTATTGATCTTATGGTAGTTCAAGGTCCCTTGGATTTCAATTTACTCCTTGGGTGAGACTATGTTTATGCAATGAAAGCTATCGTATCGACACTCTTTCGTGTGATGTCTTTCCCTCACAATGGAAATATTGTGACTGTAGACCAGCTTTCGTTCCCTAGTCTTGTTTCAACTACCAATAATATGACACCCCTAAATGTTCCTGATTCTAAAGTGGTATCTACCCCGCCACGGGTTAATTATGTGGCAACTGGTCCCATGTTTTCAGTTACTGATGTACGTGAGTCTCTCACTGTTTTCTCATCTTCCTTTGATTTAGATCCAGTAATTGACATGGAAAACTCTATGGGATTACTTGAACGCGATGTTCTTATCCCTTTTCAGTCCCTTGACATGTGTTCCTTCTAGAGAACTATTCTGCCTTCTGATAAAGACCTCTTGGAAGCCATGATCGAGGTGTGTCCATTGACATGTCTTTCTTCCAGTTGGAAGCCATAATCAGTTGGCGAGGATAATTTTGTTCCTGTGTCAACCTCGTTAAAAAATAAAACAGGGTGTTGCGAGGATAGTTTTTTCCCGTCTCAACCTCGTTAAAAAATGAAACTGGATGTTTCGAGGATAGTTCCTATTACTGAGTCAACCTCATTAAAAAAATGAATGAGTAGGTTATATAAGTAGATTGTAGAGAGTAGTTGCGAGGATAGTTTTTTCCTGTATCAACCTCGTTAAAAAATGAAACAAGTTGTTATGAGGACAGTTATTTTCCTGTGTCAACCTCATTAAAAAATGAATCAGTGAGTTCGAGCAAAGTTCCTTTTACTGAGTCAACCTTGTTAAAAAATGAATAAGGTGTGAGGATATTTTTTTCCTGTATCAACCTCATTAAAAAATGAAATAGGCTGTTATGAGGACAGTTCTTTTCCTGTGTCAACCTCGTTAAAAAATGAATCAGTGAGTTCAAGGAAAATTCCTTTTACTGTGTCGACCTCGTTAAAAAATGAATCAGTGAGTATGAGGATAGTTATTTTCTTGTGTCAACCTCATTAAAAAAAAAGAATCAGTTGGTCAAAGGATAGTTCCTGTTACTGAGTCAACCTCGTTAAAAAATGAATCAGGTATGAGGATAGTTCCTTGTATTATGTCAAGCTCGTTAAAAAATGAATCAAGGATTTTAGAGCATAGTTCCTTGTCTTGTGTCAAGCTCGTTGAAAAATGAAACAAGGGTATGAGAACAGTTCTTTTCCTATGTCAACCTCGTTAAAAAATGAATCAGTTGGTCAAAGAATAGTTCCTATTACTGAGTCAACCTCGTTAAAAAATGAATCAGGTATGAGGATAGTTCTTTTCCTATGTCAACCTCATTAAAAAAAAAATGAATTAGTAGGTTATATAGGTAGATTGTAGAGAGTAGACTTGAACATAGTTCCTTGTCTTGTGTCAAGCTCGTTAAAAAATGAATCAAGGATTTTAGAGCATAGTTCCTCATCTTGTGTCAAGCTCATTAAAAAATGAATCAAGGATTTTAGAGCATAGTTCCTTGTTAGGTAGATTGTAGAGAGTAGACTTGAGCATAGTTCCTTGTCTTGTGTCAAGCTCATTAAAAAAATAATGAATCAAGGATTTTATGAGCATAGTTCTTTGTCTTGTGTCAAGCTCGTTAAAAAAAGAAACAAGGAGTCATGAGCATAGTTCTTTGTCCTGTGTCAAGCTCGTTAAAAAATGAAACAAGGAGTCATGAGCATAGTTCCTTATCTTGTGTCAAGCTCGTTTAAAAAATGACAAAAGGGTTTTGAGGATACTTCTTTTCCTGTGTCAACCTCACTAAAAAATGAAACAACTCCCTCGAGTCTTTCCAAGATCTTGAAAGTAAACCTTCATTTCATCCACCTGGTTGAATGCAATGAAGCTTGGGGGGCATGTACTTCATTTTGCGTCATTATGCTAGGGGCATGCGAACTTATAACAAGCATAGTTTTTCGTTTCAAGCTTGTGTGAACATGAAACCGAATCCAAGCAAAGTTCTCTATGGTTCAAGCTTGTGTAAAAATTAACCCATACCTGTTTTACATCTTGTGATTACCTTTTCCATCCGCTAAATTCTGTTAGATGAGCCTTGGTTGTTTTCATTCCATCACCACCATCTCTTTGGCTGATCATATGATTTCACTTGGTTGTTTACCCTTCCAGAGGGACCGCATCTATGAGTGGTTTTATTAGCCAGCCTGTTGTTCGGAAAAGTATCCAATACGGAATGACCCTATCCCACTCTAAGGGTGATAGTACCTCAGCAACAACTGAATGCAAAGCTATTCAAGATTACTTCTTTATGAGATGAGAGAGAGAAGAGAAGGATGATCTACTAACCGTTATCTTGCGCTAATAGTCGATCCAATCCTCACTCCTTGCTGCTTGCTCCTAGCTCCTTGCTCTTTCACCGGCCCAGCTACACAAAGATCCTGTAAAAGCACAAGAAAATGAAACTACAAGAAGCATACATCCATAATCGATTCAGGGATTAGCATAAATCAAATATACAAGCATCAATTCACCATAGAGACACATGCATATAGAAGAACCTCAAATGCTTTATTAATAGAAGAAGAAAAGTTCTGAGAGAGTTACAACCATAATAGGCCCAATCCAGCAACACCTCCCAGCAGAAAGAAATCTCCTCTTCACCTCCTTCAAGAAAATCACCCAATAGCTCTATACTCAAACCAACAGCACTTCCTTACTTGCACAAAATTCCAGCCTCCCTAGACCTCATGAGAGAGATCTATATATAGGGTTTTGGAGAAAGGATGAGTCATCTTGAGACTGGCATGAAGCTGACTAGTGTCCTCTCCCACTTTAGTTAATCTTCAGTTCTTGAGTCCACTTGGAGATTCTTGCTTCCACTTGGAGACCAAGACCCTCTTACTCATCACAAGGCGAATTCCTTGACCCAAGTGTCAGTTTGGAAGCTTCCTGGGCAGTTGACACCTTGCAGAATGACTGTGCCACTTGGCCAATCTCACCCAGCGCAGGTAGCCTTCATTATATTTGACATTCAGCGCAGGTACAGAGTGGAGCAGTTGACATTCAACGCAGATGCTCAGTGGAGCAGCTGACATGATCCAGAAATAGCCTGTTTTTGAGTGTTTTCAGGTGGAGAACTGATTTTCAGTGCTGTGGTTTGCTGACCTTGTTCCTCTAAGGGTAAGAACAACATGTTTAGGGACTTTGAATCCCTCAGATTATTGACATTTCATGCTCCATGCTGTTAGGAACAAAAATGTCTATAACAGTTGCCCCCTAAAGTATGAGGTCGTTTATCGGGTGAAATGCTTTATCAGGAGGATCTGAAGTTCATTCAACCGCTGAGAGGTGCCCTGCAATAAAATACAATACAATACATTTTTTTTTTTTTATTCTGCCTTCATGATCTAGCTGAGGCGGGCATTCCCATGCTCAGCTTTATAAATTCATTTTGGTACATATAACAGACGACCGTCTGATGATAGATTGATAATTCTCTGCTGAAATTATCATCCTTTGAGTAGGATGATCATCTGCTGCAATAATGTACATATATAATGTCTTTATATTTCCTGAATATATATCGCAGCCTGGATGGATGAAACTAGATCCGGGGTCTTCAATCTCGTTCGATCTTCACTCTAAGTACAAGTCGATCCATGTGACAGTTGCACTGAAGTCGAACATGGAAAGACATTGCTTGATTACCGGTCAATAATGTAAATCGTTAACAAGCGCGAGAGGAATCACCAATAATGACAATGATCCTCAAGGTACTGCAGTACAATTCACGTGATGTGAATAAAGGACTTGGCGTTGAACACCACGCAAAATCTTCTGGTTGAAGGTCATTGATGTATACCTGTCGCCGGAAGTGAGAAACTTGCCATTGAGGCATGCAAGCTTCAAAGTACTGGGGGGGGGTGTTCCTAGATCAACTTCTTGGATAATGAGCTGAAGTCGACAATAAGCGATCCGTCAAAGGATGGCCTTAATGAATCCCACATCAGTGACACGGAACGGAGCTAATGATTTTAGTGGAGGTGAAAACAATCTATGAGATATGATTCAGGGTGGCGATCATGGGTGGATGAAGGATAATGTATGGCAGTGGATGGGACATGGTTGACTCTTTCTGAACACATCTCTTGAACATATAACGACACTGATGTGATGGATCGGTAGCATTACCCCAAATACGGATGGTTTGGCGAAGACCATGGTGATGAGACCGGTGAATGAAACAACCCAACCTGATGTGGTACGGAGGACAAAGTGTCATGTTCAAGAGCGACTTGCTACCATTATAGCTTTGAGGTTCTCCCAATTTTTCCCCAGTCATTTCTGACCAGTACCTCTTTATTTTTGTCAAGCTTGAGGAGGATAACATATGCTTGTTCTATAACCTACCCTTCGGGCAAGTCCATCGCTATGTTTTAACGAGCCTAGCGATAGGGAAACTCGTTCTCGTCTAAAGACAAGTTTGTCGCTATTCAATCATTTTAACGAGTCTAGCGACAAAGACAACTCGGTCCTTTTCATTTTTAGAGAGTCTGAAAAGGTACAGAAAGTTAACTCCAAAATTCCTTTTTCGTCATCTAATCCCTTAAGTCCGAAAAAGTATAAAACAATACAAAAGGGATGAATTTTCGATAACTTTAACGAGCCGAATAAAACAAGCGCTCGACCTTTTTGTGCAATAATCCCTGTTACACTAAAAAATGTCACCTTGACTACTTACAGTTAGTATGGCTCAAATCAACAGTCATGCTACCCTCTTAGGCAAGTCTTATGCCTCTGTTATCCATCTCAAACTCAAAGAAGAGAGAAAGTCTTGTAAAAACTATGTTTATCTCTGGGGTCGCAGGTTCTCTCTAGCCTTACCTGCGGGGACGCAGGCCATGTTCACAAAAACTGCGTCCATGGACGCTCTGTATGTTAAAGGACAGGTGCGTCCTTCTGTAAAAGGCAAAATGCGCAAGTTTTATCTTGAAAAAGTTACTTGTGGTTACTTCTAGAACATTCTAGAGGTCGGTTTGATGAAATGGATGCGCCTCCAGTTGGTTCATGTATCTCTATTAAGAGGGAGCTTATCCCATCAATAAGGGAGCTATCCCACCCATAGAGGGGGATGATCCCATTGATAGTGGACCTGAATAACCTCTTTACAGCACTATAAATAAAGGCATTGAGCCAGAAGGAGGAGAGGTTGGAGCTATACATTTTCTTTGGGTAAATGCTGCAGGATTTAGGTCTTCCATTAGAACCTTTGTGAGGAGAGATTGTCTTTACATGATTCTACTTGGAAGTGGGTGAGCTTTGTCAAAGTAGAGGAAAACACTTGATGGACCCTGGGAGGAACTTGCACAACACCAAGGCCAGGTTGTAAGAGTTTCTTTGTTTCGTTATTAATACAAACTGGTTTATTTTTCTCAATAGCTTGTGTTAATGAGTTATTTCATGTGTTCCTTGGTCTGCATGTTGAATCTATGTTTTATTATATGAAATACAAGTGCTTGGTAATTGTTTGATTGTTTGTGGTTGCAGGAATTGACTTGAAGGAAGAGCTCATCCGGATTGGCAAGGACGAACTACAACAACAACGTTTTGGAATAAGGTAAGCCTAAACACTTGTACTTTTCATGTTGTAAAAGGTATATTTAGAGAAAGATCACTCCATTTTGTCTTGTTTGTCGCTAGCGAGTTTAGACTCCTAGGGAGGTCAGTTGTGTCAGCCCAAATGACTTTTTCCGCCACAACAAATTGGCGACTCCGCTGGGGAATCCATTAATGAGAGAGTCTTTTCCTTTATATGAACTTTGCTTTGAGAAAATCATTTTTATTTTCTGGTTTTTGACTGTGAGAATTAGTATTTGGGTGGCTTAGCTTTAGATTTAGTTAGATTTGGTTTTTCTTCCTTTTTCCAGAAGGACGCACCCTCTGAGTACTGCACAGTGCGTCCTTGGACGCGCTGTTGCCGTTTGCACAGAGCGGGCCCGCACCTGTGACAACGGGTGGCCTGCGTCTTCCTGTAAAAGTTAAGAAAATTCCATTTTGCTTTAAATTGCTTTTAGATTTTGGTTTTTCTTAGTGTTTTCTGCCCAGATCCTTTAGTACCCTGTCAAGAATTCTCACCTGAACTGGTTTTGTGAGCTTTGAGTGTTTTAGTGGATTTCAACGAAGTTTAGACCTAGGGTTTGATTTTTGGATAGGTTCTGTAGTGACTTTGATAGTAGAAAGTTGTCCAGCCTTAGATCTCTCTGGTTAGTCAACCTTCTTAGAAGTCGGGCCTGTCGTAAAGTCTCCTTGTTTGAGCAGCTTTCCATTTAAGTTGTTTTGGGTCAAATTTCGAATTGCTTGTTTATAAAGTGTTGATTTCCATTTTACAAAAAGAACAAAAAGATTAGAATTTTGTTTTGACTAGTTTTTGGTTCTGCAATAAGCTAGTCCTTGATTTGATTGTGATCAAGTAAAACACCTTAGAATAATCATTGTTAGTTTTGGCCTTATTTAAATTGCTTAGAATAAATTTGCCTTTAGTTTGCTTATGAGTGGATTTTCATAGATTTTAATAGTTGTTAAAGATTGATTTTTGGTTATATTAGTTTTATTTGCTTTATTAAAAGAAAATACAAAAACATCTTCTTTAAAAGTCTTGTTTCAAGTAGCTTTTTGTTTTTCAAAGAAGAAAAGAGTTTTTTTCGTGCATGTAAAGAGAAGTTATGTTTTTATGCTTGGAAAAGAAAATCGAATTGTTTCTTTGATTGTCTTCAATTAAGAAGTTGCTTTTATAAAGATTGCATTCTCTCAACTTTTTAGTTAAAACAATTCATCGAAAAAGCAAAAGTAGTGGATAAATCATCCTAGGTGCATTTTGTAGTGGTTTCGAGTCGAGTCAACACACCACTAGTTTCACTTCCATCACCTTTTGACTTAAGAAACAACCTTAAAAGTAACGCTTAAATTAAAATCAACTAGTAACTTTTATTTTCTAGGGCTCTGAAGCACCAACATAGCTTAGGCTAGGGTCTTGGAGTAGGTGAGTACTTAACTCTCCAAGACTACAAAACCAAACAGTTAGTCTATCTTGAGTAGAACAAATCCAATTGTTTCAGTTACATTCTGGGAAAGCTCCTCTTAAAGGAGAAGCACGAGCTCGTGTCCGAACCAGTGAGGGGATCATTCCTCCCTCGTTGGGAACGACGCCAGACAGTACGTATTAAAAACGGTAAACCTCGGATTAACCATTGTCGAGGAGCCAGGGGTCACTTATCGGTAAACCTTGGATTACTGTCAAGGAGCCGGTAAGGGGATTGAGCTTGTTACTCTGCCCTTGCGTGCTGTCGGAGTTTAGACTGTTCCCCCAGGTGTAATTGTTGTGATTGGTAACCTTAGTGGCCATAATATCTAGGATTCTACCCAAGGTGACGGTGGAGGGAAGGTCCCACTGTACCTGGAGCAGACGTCGGCTATACTCACTTGGATTTTCTGGGGGGTTCGCTTCACTTCGAGACGGTTAAAGTGGAGGAACTTGGTCCAGTCTATTCATTAAGCAGGTTGTCGGTGTAACTGTTCCACCCGCCATTTCTGTACTGAATCCTGCGAGGTTGGACCTAATCACCAACTAGCGCTTTTGGTCCGGAAGATACTGTTTGTGTGTGCTTTGACGCTCTAGATTATTTAGGCGTGTGCTTCAAATTTGTTTGGTTCTTTAGAAGACTTTAGGTGGTTTGATTTGAAATTTTTTACTTTGTTTTCGTGTGTTGTAGTTAAAAATCATTAATTGTGGCGGAATTACCGAGACGGTCCCGTCGAATTGCGGGCCAATCTCCTGAAGTTGTTTCTGTGGCCGAATTGTTGAGAAGATCCCGTGAACTCAGGGGTTCACCTCCTCGAGACGATCCCAGTAATTTAGAAAGTTTAAAGGTCCTTGTAACTCCTCCTAGTGACAGTAGAGTAGGTTCACCTGAAGAAGGAGAATCTTCCTTGGTAGTCCATCCAGATTACCAAAGTTTAGAAACAGGTTACAATCCCGAAGCTGTTACAGTTTCCGAGCTTGCTGGTAGTTTTTCATCTGCCAGTGAAACAGGCGAAGAACCTGAAATTTCCGAACCTGTTACTCCAACTCCTAGTGTTCCTGATTCACCAAGAATAGAAAGAATTATCACCGAAAATCTTCCTGTTGGTTAATTGCTATAGAAGAACTTGTTCCAGAGGAAGAAATAGGCGTTTCTGATTCTGAAGATCTAATTACCCTTGATCTAAGGGAGCGTGAATCCATCTTTTACAGTCCTCCTAGAAGTGAATCTTGGTACCTTGCATTAACCAATTTTTTAGACAACTCAGTAGGTTTTTCTACACCTCGTACTCCTTTTCCACCTAGAGGAATTCATACTCCTGTAAATATGTCTGGTCAGTCATCTGTGTTTACGCAAAGTCCTGAATCATTTTTACATGGTGGTCCTTCTGTTCCTACTGGGTATCAATCACTTTCTGGTACCTTTGCGGGAGCATCTCCTCAACCCATTGATCATGGGTTATTAGTTGGAAACAGTGGTAATGTACCATTGAGTATAGGTGATGTTTATATGATGTCAGGTTCAACTCCCGTTAACCAACCTCAAGGTGGCCAATTACCGCCTGGGGGGCAACCTCAAGGTACTTCATTCGTGTCTGGGGGGCAACCTCAAGGGTATCAACCCCAGCCTCAATATGTACCCCAAAGTCAACCTCAGTATCAATATCAACCTCAAGGATGGCAACCTCAAGGATGGCAACCCCAAGGGTATCAACCCCAAGGGTATCAACCTCAAGGATACCAACCTCAAGGTCAAGGTCAACCCCAGTACTCGTATTTACCTCAAGGTTATCAACCTACGGGTCAATACCCTGGTCAAAGTTATCAACCACCTCAAGGGCAATCATATGGGACTGCACCTTACAGTTATCAACCCTATCCTCAATACGGCTATGGATCTCAGTATCCTCAACCTGTTACGAGTCAATACCCTGGAATGTTAACATGGGATCCGTCACAGGGTCAACAGATGTTGCAACCAAGTATACAGTCGGTACCTCAAGCAGGACAACCTGTAGTTCCTGGTCCACCCCAGCAACCGCAACCTGTCCAGTCAAGTGTTCAGACCCCTGTAACTTCGGTAGTTACTCAGCCGCCAATTGCACCTGGTACTCCACCTCACACGGCTGCAGCAACTACCGCTTCATCTACCATGCTTACTTCTGGAGTATCGGCAGCTCCGGTTTCTACTGTCCCTGTAACCACTCCTCAGACATCTGTACCGTTGTCTGGATCTACGGTTCAAACCACAGTCCAGATGCCTGTAGGCCACCTGGTACAAGTACGGTTGTTACTACTCAACCTCAATTTGTTCAACCTCCGTACCAGGGACAGTATCAACCTGGGCAAGCTGCCCAACAACCGGTTTACCAGTATCAACCGTATCCTGGGTACACTTATCAACAACCTCAGCAACCCCAGTACGGTCCGGTTAATCCTGGTTTTCCAGGAGGATATAATATCCCCAATGCGATTCCTGTTCCTAGTTATCCTGGATATCCTCCTCCTGGGGCTGGTATTGTGACTCAGAGTTTTAGAGATCCTAACCGGCAGTTACCGTTTATTGCAACTTTAGATTTACCCGACTTGACGCGCCTAACGAACGATCCAATTCAATATCTTCAGTTCTGGCCGCCAATGCCAAATAAGTTGCCCAGCGATATACCCAAGTTCGAAGGTAAGTCTGGAGAGGATCCGTCCAATCACGTGATGACTTACCACCTCTGGTGTGCATCAAATTCCATCTCAGATGATTCCATCCGCTTACGTCTTTTCCAGCGTACACTCATTGGTCTCGCGGCCAAGTGGTACATTGAGTTGCCACGGGCCTCTTTTTACAACTTTAGCCAGTTAGCTACCTCGTTCTTAACTCATTTTCAGTTACCAGTCAGATACGATAATGGTACAG
This sequence comes from Pinus tabuliformis, assembly GCA_031772625.1. NCBI lineage: Eukaryota > Viridiplantae > Streptophyta > Pinopsida > Pinales > Pinaceae > Pinus > Pinus tabuliformis. Next base: position 1,738,838,265 of record CM062818.1, on the reverse strand, counting down.
AATTATTAACTTCGCTAAAACAATCGACATCCACGTACATTTCTGATCACATCCATGAGTGGAGACGTCGAAGGAGATTAGTGAAAGTTTTTATCCCGGACCAAATCTTAGCTGAATGGTTTGTCAAATCATTATTACCAAGAATTACTGAAGATGTAGCTAAGGCCGGAGTAGTTACTGAGGAGCAAGTCATTGCTCAAGCACAATACCTTGACTTAGTTTACACTCAGTCGGGTACGTTACACGAGAAAATTCCGGATCTTCCAAAGTCAAACCAAATCGCTGCTGCTCCTTCGGGATCTCATGCCGCTGATGGTATGATTGGTATCGTGACTACGAAGAGCAAGAAGAAGTCTTCCAAGGCTTCAACTACTCCAATTATCACTTTGCCTGATTCTCCGACAGGAGAGTCTTCTCCTGAACTCACCGCCGACATTCACGCCGTAGAGTCATCTACGGCCAAACCAAAAAACGGTGGAAAGAAGAAAGGAAAGAAGAAGGCTAAAGCAGACAAGGCTCCAAAGGAGAAAACGGAAAAGTCGGAAACCAATGACGAAAAGCGCAAACCTCGTTATCCTTGTCTCATTTGTGAAGAAGATCATTTTACGAGAGACTGCCCTCATCGGGCCGAGGTAGTGAAAATAGTCAAAGGTTCTCCCACTCCTGCTGTGTTAAAGAATCCATTTCCAGAGCAGGAGAATAAGATGATAGGTTCTTCTTCGAATGCCAGTGAAGAACCCATTTTGATGATGTCTCATGTCAGGATTGCGACTCGATCGCAAGATTATGGTAGTAAGGCTCCTGTTGATGGTAAAGAAGCAGAATCTTCTCACTCTAACCCATCAACCTCAGCTCCTGGTTCCGATCCACTACAGATCGAAAAACCTAACCCAGACTTAGTGATTAAGCCGCCCGCCAAGGGTGTACTTCGAAGGTCTGCTTTCAATCCACATGCGAGAGCAGCCCAGAATTACAACATTGTTGAAGACTTAGCTGTTTCACCTTCAGCAATGTCGGCACTCGAAGTGCTGCAATCATGTCCAGCGCAACGAAAATTGCTTTTGTCGGCTATTGGAGCTGTCGATGTTCAGGACCCGAACCTAATGATCTTTGATCTAGAAAATAGTACACCACGTCTCCCCCATCAAATGGCTTTCCAAATCCCAGTGATAGTCAAAAACAGGCCTATTCATCGGACTGTGATTGATGAGGGAGCTTCTACGTGTATTATGTCGATTCAATGTTGGAGATCGCTTGGTTCTCCTTCGTTGAACCAATCCCCCACCATCCTTAAGGCCTTTGATGGCCGTGGGTTCCGTCCGTTTGGTATTCTACAAGAATTGCCTATAGGGGTCGAAGGTAAAACCGTTAGTCTGGATGTGGAAGTGGTTGATGCCCCTCTAGACTACAACCTTCTTTTGGGTCGAAGTTGGTCATATGCTATGACAGCGGTCGTTTCATCGGTCTTCAGAGTCATTAAGTTTCCACATAACGGTAAGATCGTGACTATTGATCAGCTGACATACTTTTCATCCGACCCAACCTCTTCAGAAACTATCCAACATGTTGGTAAAACGACAATCCCTTATAAGGACATTGGTGTAGGTTTAGTTAAGGATTCCGGTTTACTGGGAACTTTTCCTCTCCCTCCACTCAATGTAGACCCTTCGTTTGCAACGATTCATATGATCACGTCAGAAAACATTATTCATGATGATCCTTGGTATGTTCCCTCTGACTCTGAGCTAGATTCACTCGGTGATGTTATGCCGTTGAGTCCGTATGAAATTGCTTATGAAGCTCTTATGTCTTTTACCGATTTTCATTCAACCGAAACCGACCAAATGAATGTGGTCAGTGAAGAGTCACTTTTCACCTCACCTTTAGAACGGATAACGTTTCCCGAAGAAGTGTCATCTGACGAACAACTTCGCGAAATCCTAAGTGTAGATGATCTACCATGGGAAGATCTCCATCACAGATCTTCGTTTTTACCTAAGGGCGATGCATTTGAAAATGATTTTTCATCTATCTTTACCGCTGAATATGTCAAAGACGCTCAGGATCCAACGAAACATTCTGATTCAGAGCTGAATTTAGGGAATATTTCTCGTACTATTCCCATTGATATATCAGTGAAGCCCGGAATCGAGGAGAACATTCATATAGGTGCCGCATGTACTGAAGAAGAAATCCAAACTTACAAGGCCCTATTCCAAGAATTCCGCGACGTGTTTGCCTGGTCCTACGAGGAAATGCCAGGAATCGATCCTGCCATTGTTGTTCATGAAATCAAAACCTACCCGGATGCTAAACCCATTCGGCAACGGTTGCGTCAGATTCACCCTCGAAAAGCAGCTGCAATTAAAGCAGAAGTCGAAAAGCTGTTGAAAGCAGGTTTCATTTATCCGATCCCGTTAACGGATTGGGTATCGAATATTGTTCCCGTCAATAAAAAACAAGGAACAATAAGAATCTGTATCGACTATAGGGATATCAATCGAGCTTGTCCAAAAGACAACTATCCTACGCCTTATATCGATCAAATAATTGATGATTGTGCCGGAAGTGAGATGTTTTCCTTCATGGATGGTTTCTCAGGCTATAATCAAATCAATATTCTACCTGCCGACCAACCAAAAACGGCATTCATTTGTCCATGGGGGACATTTGCTTATTGCAAATTACCTTTTGGGCTTAAGAATGCCGGCGCTACTTTTCAACGGGCCATGTCTTATGCATTTCATGACATCAAGCACATTGTGCAACCCTATCTCGATGATTTGCCTGCTCATTCTTTACACCGAGCTGATCACCTTGTCCATTTACGAGCAATCTTTATGAGGTGTAGGCATTATCGAATTCGGTTGAATCCCCACAAGTGTGTTTTCTGTATAGAAACAGGTCGATTGCTGGGATTTGTTGTTTCCAAAGCCGGCATTCGCGTCGATCCCTCGAAAGTCGAGGCTATCATCCAATTGCCTCCTCCTTCGAGTTTGCGCCAACTCCAAAGTTTGCAAGGGAAAGCGAACTTTTTACGCCGATTCATCCCTAACTACGCCGAGGTCACTAAAGGTTTTACACGGTTGTTGAAACAGAACGTACAATTCTTTTGGGACGAGATTGCCCAACAATCTTTTGATGCATTAAAACACGCGTTGACCCATGCACCGTTATTGCATCCTCCCAACTACAACCAGGACTACTTCTTATACCTCGCAGCTTCGCATTCCACCATTGGAATGGTGTTAGTTCAAGAAGATGAATTCAAGGCAGAGCATGTGATATATTACCTTAGCAGAACCTTAAATCCAACTGAGTTAAAATATTCACATGTGGAGAAATTGGCCCTGGCAGCCGTTCAAGCTGTCCAGCGTTTCCGTCACTACATTCTTCTCCGCAAAACTACTGTTATTTCGGATTGCAACCCTATGATTTATATCTTGACAAAACAACTGCTAGGGGGCAAGTACTCTAAATGGATCGTCATCCTGCAAGAGTTCGACTTGGAGTTTGAGAAGTCCAAGTCTAAGAAATCTTTAGTTTCGCGGAATTGATGTGTGATTTCCCGAGTGCTGACACAGAGACTGTGGCAGAGGAGTCCATTGCGGACGAATCTTTGTTTCTTATTAGCACTGTAGATCCGTGGTATGGGGATATAATCATCTATCTCCAAACCCAAACCTTTCGGCCTGAAGCTTCCAAGGAAGACCGTCGAAAAATTCGGTTTCAATCCCAGCAATACAGAATTATTGGAGATACACTTTATCGCCTGGGGGCAGACTTAGTTTTTCGACGTTGTTTAACTCACGAAGAGGCTGAGAGAGTTTTGAATGATTGTCACTCTGGAGCATGTGGCGGTCATATGTCTGGGTATGCCACAGCTCAGAAGGTGTTGCGCGCTGGCTATTTCTGGCCGTCTATGTTTAAAGATTGTATCCTTGCCGTCAGAAAATGCCACAACTGTCAAGTGTTTGATCGAAAGATGCGCGCTCCACCTGCTCCTCTCCACCCTATAATTGCCGCTGGTCCATTCGCCAAATGGGGTATTGACTTTATTACTTGTAACCCTCACTCGGCCGGGGGGCATGCGTATATCATCCTCGCGGTTGATTATTTTACTAAGTGGGCCGAGGCGATGCCTACATTCGACGCAAGCGGCAAGACAGCTGCAGTTTTCGTATTCAATCATATCATAACTAGGTTTGGTGTCCCACAAGCAATCATTACTGACCATGGAAGCCATTTTCGAAATGTCATGATGACTGAGCTTACAAGCCAGCTTGGTTTGCGCCACGATAGCTCTACTCCTTATTATCCGCAAGCCAACGGTTTGGTTGAGTCAATCAACAAAGTTCTAGTCATCATGATTCGACGAATCATTGGTATCCATCGAACGAATTGGCATAACATGTTATTTTCGGCGCTATGGGCATATCGAACTTCAGTGAAAAATTCAACAGGTTTCACCCCTTTTCAGCTAGTTTATGGCTTAGAAGCTGTGTTACCTATTGAATGCGAAATCCCATCACTTCAAATGGCTGTCGAATTACTTCCAGCTACTTCCGAAGAGGAGAAACGGTTGTTATACTTGGCTAAATTAGATGAGACTCGACGTGACGCTACTTTAGCTATCGAGACTCACGCAAAACGAATGAAAGCTCAGTACGATAAAAATGTAACCCCTCGAAGTTTTTCGGAAGGAGACCTAGTACTATTATATGATCAAGCTAACGATAAGCTAGGTGCCGGAAAATTCGTTCCCATGTGGCATGGGCCCTACATTGTAAAGCGAAAGCTAGCAAAAGGGGCTTATGAGTTAGTTGATTTTGATGGGGACTCTTTGGGTAAACCCAGAAATGGACTTTACCTAAAGAGGTATTATGCTTAAAATGATGGGTATGGAGAAATTTTTAGATAGGTTAGATTTTCTTTCTAGCTAGCAAGTGTGTTAGTTTAGTCAGTGTGCTTAGCTTAGCGAGTGTGGTTTTTCGTCATTATTCTGGCTTATCTTGGTTTTACTCTTGATATTGTAGATGTCGACGCCTCTCCAAACATACATTGGATTTGCTGATGGTGCTTGTCGTAGTACACGGAATATCTCTTCCGCAGCTTGGGTTATCTATTCACCCTCTGACGAGTTAGTTTCTATGCATGGGGTAAGCCTCGGTCAAACAACGAATAACATTGCAGAATACAGTGCAGTGGTTGAATTATTATCCGAATCTATTTCATTTGGAATTCGACGTTTGATTGTGAGGTTAGATTCTGAACTTGTTGTATTACAGCTTAATAGAGTTTATGCCATTAGAAATCCTGTGTTGTTAAGGTTGTTTTTGAGAGTGCGTCTCTTGGAACGTGAATTTGATTACATTGAATATCAACATATTCCAAGGTCCCTGAATACATTAGCAGATGCAATTGCTTCTCGAGTGTTGGACAGACATTTATAATAATCATGCAAGTAAATTTAAAGACATTTCATCATACATGTTAAACAAGATAAGCCGGTAATAGTGATATATATAGATAGAAGTGTGTCCAAAAAATATATACATCGTCTTCGATCATAGGTTGAAAACACCTTATGATCGGCAAAATGATAGTACAAAAAGTCAAAAATGTCACATGTGACTACAAAAGTGACTAGTCAATCACTGGTGGTGCTCTCTGTACGACACCACTGCGCGGGCTACCTTACGCAGAAATCTCCTAAACGGTCCAGGGACCGCGACTACAAAACGCTGAAGCCTGATAGGAATGTCGTCCATAGTAGTCTCAGGTATGTCTACCGTGAGACGATCTAGGTCATGCTCCAACTCAGCTAGTATGTCTGCAGCCGCGTCCTGTGGGGCCGGTGCCGGTGCAGCTGGATGTCGTCTATCATAAGGCCGGAGATTGGCTGGACGCTGTGGGCCAACATCTGCATTTTGAAAATTTTACTGTTAGTTTGAGACGATATATATGAAAAATAAAAAATACATAACTAGAAAACTTGTGAAAATAAAAGTACCTCTGTCGTCCCATTGTTCTCCCTGTGGAAGAACCATGTCCGGATCACCTCTGAAATCCATTCCGGCATATGGAAAGTCTTGTATCACAAAAAGCTGGCCCTCTAACCAGTCAAAGTAACTGTCTGAGAATCGAACCACTGCCGCGCCCTCGTCAGGATGCCGGGCCATCACCGCAACCCATCGTATAAGCTTTGGCTCCCGAGGACCCAAGTCATCAACAGTGAGTTGCTGAGGGATCAGCATTGGAACTCTCTCCAAGGCAAAGCTCACGACTATAGGCCCATATCCAAAAGTCTTTAGTCGTCCGTTCTTTGCCTTGGTCAGTTGGCTCTTCATATGAGCCGACACAGCTTCACACCAGTTGAAGATGGTGCCTTGGTAACAGTCAACTGCCATCCGCATTTGGGATCCGGAAGCAATGTGTAAAGCGGCCGCGCCGCAAATTCTGGTGACCGTGAACGCAATGACCTTGAGTTCAGGCAGAGTGATGTGTTTTATCTCTACGCCTTTTTTATGGCGAGTCCCAGGTCTGCACCACTCCTCGCGGAGATCATCAAGGGATTGGCCACCCGGCCTGGTCCCCGCAAGATTGAGTTGCTCACCTCTGTTTGGCAAGCCAGTGAGAAAGTATACATCCGAGGGCTCTATCTCGAGCTGGCCCTCCTATGTAAAAGCATTGATCTTGAACGTTCCATCGCTCAACCAGCCATTCCAAGAATCTTACCTGGCCCCTCATGCCCGGTATGGTCCAATATTTGTATAACCCGCATGTTCTTAGGGCATCCAGAGAGGGTTGGTGTTTTATTGCAGCTTCATCTTCCTCTACGTGCTCTCTCTCTCTCCAGTCTAACATGATTAATGCCCTGCATATCAAAAAAGACAATTAGAAATTGGTTTGAAGAATTTTGGTGGTTTTTTGAGGGAGTTGGGGTTTTCAAATGCACACTTCTCGGAGGACGCACCCCAGATTTGTAGCACAGGGCGTCCGGACGCAGCTGGCCTGAAGGCGGGCTGCGTCCCCCGACCATTTTCCCGTGTGAGAAAAAGTCGGGGGACGCAGGTCACCCGAAGGGCACCTGCGTCCGCCGAGAGGCGCATTTTGAACCCAAAACCCCCCAAAAAATGAAACAGAGACCTAAAACTTAATTCTAAACGGATAGAAATGCAGAGTAGGATGTGTAAAATACCTGGATGAAGCGGCGTTCGATTCCGACGGTCAGATTTTCCGCAGCGACCACGGGAAGTTTCTTGTCAAAAGCTCCTTTTTCAACCTCCAAAGTCAAACGGTAAAAATGACATGGTAAAAGGTCTTTTTATAGGTTTTTTGGGTGAATGAGTTCATTTTTTACCATGAAAAGATGTTTTTCGACGTATTTTTGCCTATTTTAAACAGGTATGAGTAATGTGTCGCTTTTGTGCAGGACAAAGGGATTTCGAGGGAAATTGTAATTTTCACAAATAAAAATATCAGAGTCATCTTTTAAGCCCTTTTCTGACTCCTAAAACATGAAAAGATCGCCGAGTGTTTCTTTTACACTCGTTAAAACGGAATTAAAAGACGGTCCCCTTTTAGCTCTTTTCTGACCGTAAAATCAGGAAAAGATTGCCGGGTTTTTGTCGTTTCAAACTCGATAAGGAAATAAAACGACATGTCCTTGATCGCTTTTTACTTTTCAGGTCGACGACACTATCATGAAAGTACTCCTTGGTCGCAAGATCAAGCGGTTCCCCCAGGTATTATTTTATACTTTTTCGGGCTTGAGGGACACAAATTTACGAAAAAGTTCAACGTGGAGTTTCCTTAAGTTTTTCAGACTCTCTAAAATTGAAAAACGCCGAGTTGTTCCTATACTGGGCTCGTTAAACTTTTACAGTAAAGGACCTGTTCAATTACAAACAGGAACGAACCACTCCTTCCTAGGGTTCGAATTTAAACTAGGTTGGACTCGTCCGAAGGATGAGCTTATAACCAAGCATATGTTATCCTCCTCAAGCTTGTTAAAAATAAAGAGGTACTTGCCAGAAATGGTGGGGGAAAAGAGAGAAGAATGAACCTATTTGTCACCTTTTGTCTCAAACGAAACTTTATTACCACTCTTGAACACGACACTTTTGCATTTCACCTGGGTTGGGAAATCTTTTACCTCACAGTTGACCAAATCACTTTGAAAATCTTTAACCGGGTTCCAGGGTTTAACTTTGAGTTATTCGTCACCAAACCATCTGTCGTGTCGTTATGTGTTCAAGAGGTCTGCAAGCAAAACTTTCATCTGCAAAATACTTATCATCCATTTGACCATCCCTGAGTCAGTCCTTACAGCAACATTTCTTCAACTTGAACAATGATTTCGTGTTGCAGGCTTGCCTGCAACGAGTCGCTTTCTATCGACATCGACACATTATCTAGAAAGATGACTTAGGAATCGACAGTACCTTGAAGTCTGCATGCATCAATGGCAGGTTTCTCGCCTTTGACGACAGTTTACATCATTGACTTTCGATCAAAGGATTCCGTGAAGTGTTCGACATCAGAACATCTATTCACATTTCACGGGTTGTGCTTGGTACTTTAAGAACCATTGACATTACTGGTGGTCTCTCTCACGCTTGTTAACAGTTCACATCATCGACTGGTAATCAAGTGGTTTCTAACATGTTCGACATCAAATCATTTAATCACATGCTTAGAATCGTACCAATTCGGGAAGTAGAAGTGACGACCCTGGATCTAGTTTCTACCATCCAGGCTGCGAGGAGTTTTGTATTCATTATCTATGTAGACTAATCATAAACAGATGGCTGCGTCCATACTGTGTCTACAAAAGTCTATAAAAATAATGTACTGCAAGATCATTCCTGTATCAGAATAGTTAGTCCATTAGTTAAAGTTTTGAATCTGAGTATGGGAATGCCTACCTCAGTGATGATATGATCTTATACATGTATTTTGTGTTGAAAATTGCAGGTTCTAACCAGGTCATCCACAAGTCAATCCTTGAAATGATAAAGCGCTTCACCCTTCCTAGAATTACAAAACACCAATCTATTCCAGGCTTCGCACTTTAGGGGGCAATCTGTTACACTAAAAAATGTCACCTTGACTACTTACAGTTAGTATGGCTCAAATCAACAGTCATGCTACCCTCTTAGGCAAGTCTTATGCCTCTGTCATCCATCTCAAACTCAAAGAAGAGAGAAAGTCTTGTAAAAACTATGTTTATCTCTGGGGTCGCAGGTTCTCTCTAGCCTTACCTACGGGGACGCAGGCCATGTTCACAAAAACTGTGTCCATGGACGCTCTGTATGTTAAAGGACAGGTGCATCCTTCTGTAAAAGGCAAAATGCGCAAGTTTTATCTTGAAAAAGTTACTTGTGGTTACTTCTAGAACATTCTAGAGGTCGGTTTGATGAAATGGATGCGCCTCCAGTTGGTTCATGTATCTCTATTAAGAGGGAGCTTATCCCATCAATAAGGGAGCTATCCCACCCATAGAGGGGGATGATCCCATTGATAGTGGACCTGAATAACCTCTTTACAGCACTATAAATAAAGGCATTGAGCCAGAAGGAGGAGAGGTTGGAGCTATACATTTTCTTTGGGTAAATGCTGCAGGATTTAGGTCTTCCATTAGAACCTTTGTGAGGAGAGATTGTCTTTACATGATTCTACTTGGAAGTGGGTGAGCTTTGTCAAAGTAGAGGAAAACACTTGATGGACCCTGGGAGGAACTTGCACAACACCAAGGCCAGGTTGTAAGAGTTTCTTTGTTTCGTTATTAATACAAACTGGTTTATTTTTCTCAATAGCTTGTGTTAATGAGTTATTTCATGTGTTCCTTGGTCTGCATGTTGAATCTATGTTTTATTATATGAAATACAAGTGCTCGGTAATTGTTTGATTGTTTGTGGTTGCAGGAATTGACTTGAAGGAAGAGCTCATCCGGATTGGCAAGGACGAACTACAACAACAGCGTTTTGGAATAAGGTAAGCCTAAACACTTGTACTTTTCATGTTGTAAAAGGTATATTTAGAGGAAGATCACTCCATTTTGTCTTGTTTGTCGCTAGTGAGTTTAGACTCCTAGGGAGGTCAGTTGTGTCAGCCCAAATGACTTTTTCCGCCACGACAATCCCTCAGGTCCAAAAAGATTAAAATCTAGAAGAGGGATAACTCTTCCGGTCCTTTTAACGAGCTGGAAGGCCAAAACTCGGCAAACTTTTCATATTTTACGAGTCAATTGAAAAGAGCTCAAAGAAGACTCGCTTTTTGAGGAACGAGTGATAAACAGGGATAGCAGCAGATTCCAGGTACAAGTTGGAATTTTCCAATCACGGCAGTGTCACAAGGATGGCTAAGTGAGATCACTCTTCGCAGCTATTCCTCAAAAGGGGTAAACAATCATATGGGGGTGAACGATCGGCAAAAATGAAATGGAGGTGGCAAGTGCAAACATGACCAAGGCTCTTATGGCTAATAAATTTACGATCACAATGGTCATTTACCGGGATAGGTTCATTTTTTAACGAGCTTGAACTCTGGTGGAACCCTTGCTCACGCTTTTCTATTTTTTAACGAGCATAAATTCTGCGGTAAAACTACTCGAACTTGCGTTTATTTTTTAACGAGCATGAACTTTGTGCTAAAACTGCTCGATATACTAGTCATAAGATAAGAATGTCTCCTGAAAGATCCCATTTTTTATAGAGCTTGCGCCTTACCAAAGCTATGCTCCTTCTCATCCTTTCTTCATGCAAGTTCGGAAACGGCTAATCCCAAAAACAGATAAATAACCGCCCCTAGCTTGCACTCCAAAAGGTTTGCATGCCCCCAGGTATAAAATACAATTTCAAGGCTGCCCCTACTTATCCGATAAAACATTCGTTTTAAAGGGTGAGGCTTGCCTCTTTCAGGTTATCCAAAAAATGGTTTTATTTGCTGCCGCAAATGAAACTCTTTCTTCGGCGATGTCTATCATTAGGTTACTCAAAGATGGTTACAATTTGTTGTAGCAAATGAATCTCTTTCTTTGGAGGCTGCCCCTACTTATCCTTCAAAACATTTGTTTTAATGGGTGAGGCTTGCCTTTTTACCCAAAGATGGTTACAATTTGTTGCCGCAAAGGAATCTCTTTCTTTGGTATTGCATACCTATTTAGACAAAGGTGAATGACTAGAAATCATCAAACATATAACTTTAACAAAAGAATCCTATCCCAGAACAACCCCTCTTCCACATATGGATGGGGTACAGACTAGTCATATTCTTTCGTGGAAATTCTACCCTATACCCAGGGTTTCCTCTGCCCGAAGCAGACCAGGATGCATGCCCCCTGGGTTCCAGTCCCATCTTTCCGAATCACTCGCATTCATCGGGAAGGAGGACTGGGGGTGGAGACATTTCTTGAGTGAATAGACCATTAAGGGTTGGTATTTGACTATTTGCGATGCGTGATCCTGGAAATGAAAGTTGGTCTACGAGCTTGACCACCCTTCCTTCGTGTGGAAAACAAATTACTCTAAAGAGTGAGGAGACTATAGCTCCCATGCAATATATATAGTCTCGTCCAAGGAGTAGGTTATAATCCAAGGGTCCTTGAACGACCATCACATTCATTTGAACGGTCTTCCCTTTCAACGTAACAGGCACATTGGGGAGGATCCCTAACGGTCGACTGGTTCCTTTATCAAAGCCCGAGAGATTTCTTATCTCAGGCAAAAGCGCCGGGGAACCCAGTGCTTTCCAAGCAACAGAGGAAAGGATACTCACAGATGCCCCTTCATCAATGATAGTCCCAGCCATCACCATTCTATAAATTTGGACTATGATTCTGAATGGTATACTGGCTGGTAGCCGGGGTCTGCCCAGTTGGTTCCAATCAAAGGACACAACCAGGTTGCTCGGTGGTGGGACCGAATACACGGCCGGATACGATCTTGACGATGTTCCTTCCCGCGATAAAGGAATGGGCGCATTGCCCTGATGCTCATCAGAATCTGTGTTGATGAAAAGAATCTGGATGGTGTCATCCTTATTCTCTTCCGTGAGGGTGTCATTTGAAGATGAATCTTCAGTGACGGTGTCATTTGAGGATGAAACCTCTGAAGGAAGAACCGGGTCAACTGCCGTATCGACCTTTAGACTTTCATCTGGTCTGGATTCAGTAGGTTCATTTTCAATGACCGACGCCTCAGCTGACCACTTGAGCGGGCCAGCTGTGTTTTCAACCAACAAAGGACTTGGCACGAGTTTTTTGTATCCAGGAGGAAGTCTCAACGGTGAAACCAGATGATCTTCCAAAACTCTCTTTGCTTCGTCTAAGAAGGGACAGCGGTGGATGGTGTGATCGCCTTCACACAGTCTACAGGGGGATCTTGCTCCCCCTTTTTGTCTTGAACCTTCACTTTCACTGGTTGACGGTAAGCACTCAACCTGGCTATCAGGGGTTGAGGCTCCCGAATTGTGCAACCGAGGGGACCAGTCCCTTAGTATCCGGGGAATACAGGGACAATCTCTATGGAAATGGTCTCCTCTACATATGACACATGGCGATTTAGGCCCGGTCTATGCTGTGTGTGGGTTTTTGTTAGATGTATTTTACTTGCCCCCAGTCGCCTTAGGCTCCTTCTTCTTCTTCTCTTTCTTCTTCTTTTCCTTCTTCTCTGTGGGAGCTTGGCTTTTGTCGGCTCTACCTTTTGAAGATGAAGGATTGGAGGAAGGGTTGGAGGAAGTAGAAGGCTGGTGGGAGACTCTAGACTCATCTAACCGTTGACTCGATTGCTCAGGAACCATGGTGTTCTGAACTACATTAGTTGAGAAAAGCCAAATAGGCAGGCCAATTGTCAGTCCTGGAAGCGACAATGTGGCCATGTGGGGCACACCAACTTCTCCCCAAGAGGAGAAAGGACTAGGATTTCCATCATGTGGAGTTCCTTGGTTGGGGCGTTCCATGTTCTCAACTTAAAGATCAACGCGGGAATAGGAGGTGATTATGTTCCGTTTAAAATAAATTTTATAACGACGCTTAGACACAACTTGCTTTTTCACTTTTTAAGAGTCGAGAAAAAGCTAAAGATGACTCTAGTCTCCTTCGATGTTTTAACGAGCCCGAAGTGACAAATGCTCGGATGGACTTTTTCAGTTATAGAGATTGAAAAAGGCCAAAAGAAACTGCTCTGGAGTTCTAGGCAGAGGGTGTGCCAAACCTTTCGCAAAACCAAAGAATACGTTTTACGGTACGAGTGGTCAATCTTCGTGAATGCTGTGTTCACTACATTGCGATCAGTAGGGCGGTCGACACGGTTTCCTATGGATAAAGGCTTTGATCCTATAGGGGTCTCCCAATATATACGCGACGGTACGTGGGAGCACAAGTCCGTATTGATACTTATCGCTTCACCGTGGAGGAATCACCCAACCACTCAACGCTAAGATATCACGTTTAACGACGCCAGAACACGTCTCTAGCTTAGACCTCTATGTGTTTGCGTTATGTTTCAATGCGTTGTTATGTAAATTCAATTTATTTTAAGGTTGATCTTGTTTAGCAGTTTGCCTTTATGGATCACCACGAGATGTATAGTAACACTCCTGAATGCAGTCTAAGATGATAAGAAAGCTTTTCAATCTTTCAACTTTGAAAACCTTAACTACTGAGGGAGAAGGAAGATAACACCTTTTCACACAGATCATAGAGCACACACTAATGCATTTTCCTAAATCAATATGCAAACTGTCATAATGCACATGCACAATGCAAGTATTTCTTTTCTCTTTCTTAATGTTGATGAAATGCAAAAAGAAAGCTGTTGTATAACTTTGAATTCAATTTCAAGCGAAAGCAAACAAGTTCGTCCAAAATCGAAAGACACCTTAAGATTTACTTGTTTCGACACTAGAAATATATAAATTCAAACCATATGACGAAAGCAACAAGCTCAATCAGCTATGAACAGCAAACAAACTAACTCTTAAGATCAAAACGACACTTAATCGCAGGTCTAGATCTAAGAGGCCACAGCAAGACTGGTTCACTTTCGTTATGGGAAACTGTAAATGACACAAGAAATACAAAAAGAACAAACACAGTTTCTTTATACAACTGAGGTGGAATAGTGACAAAGAAAGTTGGTTTCAGATAGGCACACTGACTGGCAACAAACAGCAAAAACAAGAGTGAAAACAGGGCAAGAAACAGCAGGAAACCCCAGTAGCACAAGGCAAGACTGGCCCAGCGCAGGTGGAACAATGCCTGTTTGACCTTCATCACAGGTAGCCCCTTCGGGAACTGCGCTGAAATGCAGACAACCTTTGTATAGCCTGCACTGAAGAACGAGACTTTCGTCTCTCTTGGTTTCCGGGTCACAGATTGCTCAAAAATTCACAGTTTTTGCTCAAATCAGAAGCTATCAGTCAAGGACACACTAAGGGATGGAAAGGAGGATGAAAAGCTATGACTAAGAGCTTATTAGAGTCTTTGTGGATCAGCTCTTCAAATCATAAACTTGCCCAGAAACTGAGCTAGAGTAGCTGCCCTCTACTTTGTATTTGATAGATCCAAATACAGTTCGATTCGGTACTCCCTTTGTTTATGAAATGAATAGCAAAAACACAAACAACCAACAAGATACGATCCCCAGTGGAGTCGCCAATTTGTTGTTGGGAAAAGTATCCAATACGGAATGACCCTATTCCACTCTAAGGGTGATAGTACCTCAGCAACAACTGAATGCAAAGATATTTAAGATTACTTCTTTATGAGATGAGAGAGAGAAGAGAAGGATGATCTACTAACCGTTATCTTGCGCTAATAGTCGATCCAATCCTCACTCCTTGCTCTTTCACCGGCCCAGCTACACAAAGATCCTGTAAAAGCACAAGAAATGGAAACTACAAGAAGCATACATCCATAATCGATTCAGGGATTAGCATAAATCAAATATACAAGCATCAATTCACCATAGAGACACATGCATATAGAAGAACCTCAAATGCTTTATTAATAGAAGAAGCAAAGTTCTGAGAGAGTTACAACCATAATAGGCCCAATCCAGCAACACCTCCCAGCAGAAAGAAATCTCCTCTTCACCTCCTTCAAGCAAATCACCCAATAGCTCTATACTCAAACCAACAGCACTTCCTTACTTGCACAAAATTCCAGCCTCCCTAGACCTCATGAGAGAGATCTATATATAGGGTTTTGGAGAAAGGATGAGTCATCTTGAGACTGGCATGAAGCTGACTAGTGTCCTCTCCGACTTTAGTTAATCTTCAGTTCTTGAGTCCACTTGGAGATTCTTGCTTCCACTTGGAGACCAAGACCCTCTTACTCATCACAAGGCGAATTCCTTAACCCAAGTGTCAGTTTGGAAGCTTCCTGGGCAGTTGACACCTTGCAGAATGACTGTGCCACTTGGCCAATCTCACCCAGCGCAGGTAGCCTTCATTAGATTTGACATTCAGCGCAGGTACAGAGTGGAGCAGTTGACATTCAGCGCAGATGCTCAGTGGAGCAGCTGACATGATCCAGAAATAGCCTGTTTTTGAGTGTTTTCAGGTGGAGAACTGATTTTCAGTGCTGTGGTTTGCTGACCTTGTTCCTCTAAGGGTAAGAAAAACATGTTTAGGGACTTTGGATTCCTCAGATTATTGACATTTCATGCTCCATGCTGTTAGGCACAAAAATGTCTATAACGCAGCCTCTTAACCATTACATGTTTTGAGCAGCTCCTCCATTGCCGGAACTAGTTGCTACCCTTTATACCACTCATTCCTCTAGGATGAGTCCTATTTAAGCTCTTTTCTGACTCGTAAAATATGAAAAGATTGCTGAGTTTTTCCCTTTCAAACTCATTAAAACGGAATTAAAAGGACGGTCCACTTACAACTCTTTTCTGACCACATAAACATGAAAAGATTGCCGGATTTTTGTCATTTCAAGTTCGATATTGGTTATAAAATGACGTGTCTTTGATCGTTTTTTTACTTTTTTGGATCAGGGACACTAATTATGAAAAGTACTCCTTGATCGTAATGGTCAAGCGGTTCTCTTAAGTATTATTTTATACTTTTTCGGGTTTGGGAGACACAAATTTACGAAAAAGGACAACCATGGAGTTTTCTTAAGTTTTTCTTTTGACTCCCTAAAATTGAAAAATGCCGAGTTTCTCCTATACTGGACTCGTTAAAATTTAACAGTAAAGGACCTGTCAATTACAAACAGGAACGAACCACTCCTTCTTAGGGTTTGAATTTTAAACTAAGTTGGACTCATCCAAAGGATGAGCTTATAACCAAGAAAATGTTATCCTCCTCAGGCTTGTCAAAAATAAAGAGGTACTTGCCAGAAATGGTGGGGGAAAAGAGAGAAAAATGAACTTGTTTTTTATACTTTGTGTCTCATAAAAGCATTTAACCACTCTTGAACACGACACTTTTTGTTCACCTGGGTTGGGAAATCCTTTGCCTAACAGTTAATCAAACCATATTGAAAGTCTTCAGCTAGTTTATGGGTATTAGCTTTGGGTCAATTGTCACCAAACCATTTGTAGTGTCATTATGTGTTCAAAAGGTCAATGAAAATAAACCATTCATCTACAAAATATCTGTCATCCATCTTGACCATCCCTGAGTCAGTCCTTGCAACTATATTTCTTCAAACTTGATCTATGATTTCGTGTTGTGGGCTTGCCTACGACAGATCGCTTTCTATCGACTTTAGCTCATTATCTAGAAAGATGATCTAGAAATCGTCGGTACCTTGGAATCTGCATGCCTCAATGGCAGGTTTCTCGCCTTCGACGATAGGTTGCATCATTGACCTTCAATCAAAGGATTCCATGACATGTTCGATATCAACTCATCTATTCACATTTCATGGATTGTACTGAGTACTTTGAGAGCCATTGACATTACTGGTGGTTTCTTTCACACTTGTTAACAGTTTACATCATTGACTAGTAATCAAGTGGTTTCTACCATGTTCGACTTCGACACATTCATTCACATGGATGGAATCATACTAGTTCGGGAAGTATAATTCAAGACCTTGGATCTAGTTTCCACCATCCAGGTTGCAAGGAATTTTGTTATTCATTATACAGTGGACTATTCATAAACAGATGATTGCACATATACTGTGTCTACATATGTCTATACTTGTGATGTATTACAAGATCATTCCTATATCAGAGCAGTTTAGTTATTTTTCTAGTTAGCTTTGATTTGAGTATGGGAATGCCTACCTCAGCGATGATATGATCACATATATATATTTTGTATTGAATGTTTTTACAGGTTCCAACCAGGCTCTCCACAGGATGATCCTTGAAATGATAAATTACTTCACTCTTCTTAGATGGAAAATACTATCCTCATCTATTACATGCATGGTGACACTAAGTGATAGCAGAAGTGATCGACAATGCATGTGAAACATGAATGAATGATTCAACAAACATATCAACATGCAGGTGGGTGAGGCAGTTTACCGGTTGGGTGAATGTCTGTGCAAAACAGTTTCATGCATGTGACAATAGTGAGATAGCAACAAAAGCTGAAACAGAGGTTGGACAAGCTAGTATACATGTAAACAACAGAAAGCGTTCAAAGAAATCAAGAAAACATTACTCCCACAAGCGAAAACACAAAAAGCGATAGAAATTTAGCACAAGTCATGGAAAGCGCGCTTACCCTAAAACCTCTGAGTTGAATGTGCTGACTTCTCCTAGATGTGATGTGGGATGTCAGAGCTTCAAGGTTGATGTGAGGAATGAGCTCTACAGTGTCTGGCTGATGAGTTTTGATAACATTGAGGTTGTGACGTGCATTCCACAAATATAGGGGAAGTGACACTTAGTGGGAGGTTTCTGAATTGATCCTTTCATGTAATCTCCAACTACTAAACGTAGATCCCTGAAACAAGGGATACCTTTGCATGCTACCTTGGGGGAAGCAACACATGCATGCAAGTCTATTTTGCTTGGTCCTGAATGGAACTGGTCAACTCAGTTGCGCATGCAAGAGGTTGTTCGACTACTTGAATGAAATGTGCATTTCTGGATAGGAGTTGGGCTGACCACCCAATATATTTGTGTAATTTATGGGCAGAGAAGATGACTACTACCCATTTGTGCGCAAATTCTGGGCTAAGCATCCCTCCTAGGAAAAATTGTGCAATTCTTGCTGGGAGTGTTGACTGGAAGGATTGCGCAATCATGGGGCCCAATAGGGTGCCAGATAGGATTGGGCAATTTCTAGAGGGAAAGTTTGTTGCCCTCCAAAAATGCGCAATTTTCTTGGGGAAGCTGCACATCCTGTAGCTAAACCAAGTCCGGGTGAATAACCAATTAGGGGAATGGATCAAGCTGTGATCAACAGGCTGCCTTTGTGCAAGAAAGACACTAAAGCTTGTGAACTTGATGAAGCAAGGCAAGCTATTGTGAAGGTTGGAAGGGAGGCTCCAAAACAAGGCTAAGAAAAATTTTGGAGGGTGGTTGTAGCCACTACAACATATCCCTATTGCTAGGGTCGGGCCCACTCCCAGTCGAGGAGTCGCTTTCCTCACAACCACACTCCATCGAGATTGAACCATTTGAGGCCTCATTTCCGATCAATTTTCCAGTTGTTCCAGAACTAGTCATTATCCCTCCCACTCCTCAGTTTTTTGAAACCACACAGTCTATAAGCTCCCCCCAAGGCTACTCCAAAAATCTATTACTAGCAGGAAACCCCTGCAAAGCAACTTCCTAGACCCATCCATAATGCAATCTGAGAACCTTCAGCACTATTCTTCTACACAGTTGTTCTAGTTTATCCAATAGTCAACACAGAGGGATGAAAAGATCCACAAAAACCTTGTTACCAGGCACGAGTAGTAGAACCAAAAACTTTTCACTATCACAGTGGAGTGAGATCAACTCCAGCAGACCAATCAAGAGCTGCAATCATAGGTCGAGCATGTGACATCAAAACTAGAAGCCCTTTGGCCAAATGTGTCTGATTTAGTAGTTGAAGCCCCCAAGGATTTTTCTGCGTGTACACTAGTCGACTGTTACGACCATATTCAGGCAACATGCACAGTCCTTGTGGCTAACAACAAGGAGATGGAGAAGAGTTTAGATGCTATGATATCAGTGTTTTTGGATCCATCTACTGGCTACATCATGGAGATCAATCAGAAACTCAACACTACCACCGCACTGAAAGCTTCTCTCATTGATGCCTTGGCAGATAGATAGTTGCTTATGGAGAAAGTCCACAATTGGTCAAGCAACTTGGCCTTGAAAAACCAGCCAGTGTATCCACTTCACCAACAACTCCAAGAATTCCTCGTTGACAACAATAACTATAGGGACAAGGGCCAGCTAAAGCAGATTGATGAAGAGAGTTCCTCCCTCGAGGCCAAGTTGCAACAAATTGAGGAGGAGTCGGCCAAGACTAAGAAGAAAATTTGTGATCTTAGGCCACTGGTCCGTAGGCACGTTATTGGTCTATGGGAAGTATGCAGATGAGGTAGAAGAATAGTGGAGCACCCTGCAAAACATCTGGGCTGATCAACCAAACTCCACCACAACAGCCGAATTTTTCCGAAAGGCCGAAACCATCACAGGCACCTGGAAGACTGCATTGGATGACTATAATTGCTTTCACTAGGAGACAATGGTCGTAGTACCTGGGTTGGGGCCTTCATTTGAAAAATAAGGCCAAAGTGTAGCAGAAGAAACACCGAACAAAGTAGGACCAACACAACCAGAGGTAGAAGCAGCAGCCCGCAAGAAGAAGTGCCAACAAAAAAACAAGCAATAACGATATAGGCACCGCCAGGAACAACAACAGAGCCGATAACAATTGAGATAGATTGACTCAGGGATGAGTCAAAGAACTGTGATTGGGGCCTGTTGGGGATTTCGTTTTTGATTTTGGGTTTTTGCGGGATGGAAGTCCAAGAACAGGTGTTAGGGACAATGGTTGGGGTTGCGGAACTAATAGCCAAGGAAAGGGGCATGAGCTAAGAGTGAACACAAGTAGCCAAGCAAGGGAAAATAGAAGAAGAAATGGCAGTGGGAAGGATGAGAAAAGAACAAAAGGTAGGAGATAGCATGAGGAATGGGTTGGAAATGAAGTAGGCAGTCAAGGACAGGATCCGAAGAGTTGAATCAGTTGCGGAGAGGCAAGAATTGTCCTCTGCTCTGGCTATGACCATTCTTGTTAGTTGTTCTCTTTGTGTATTTGATGAACAGGCTTCAATCCTTTTGTAATATGTTATGTACTCTATTATATTTCAGTTAATGAAAGAAGAAGTTTGGGATCCATATTGTATTTTTGTGTTTCTTGTGGGTTATTTGAAATTTTAAATGAATTATGATTAGCCAGGTAATTTCCTGTGATGATATGAGTAGAATAATATGCTTGGATAGTACAGAGTGTTGAGTGTTATGAGATATTGATGTATGTTATTTGAAACTTCCTTGATATCTACTTCGGCCCCATATAACTTTGGTCGCGACACGCCTTGGGTGAGACTCCTTGCCCCTCTGGGTAAGGTGAAAATGTTGGTGTTGTCCTAGACTACAATGGAGCCTTTTTGGCCCCTTGTGCCTAAACCCAGGGTCTCTTCCCTATTGTCATTTTCGTGCCAACACCATTCCCCACCTATCCTATCCTATACCATCTCTTCCCACCCCATATGTGGAACACATATCACTTAGTAATTCGATCATAGTCATTTTTCAAAACTAAATTGAGAAAACCTTCCCCAGTTAAAAGGAGTGGGGTAGATGATTATTTTCATTCTTTGTTGGCAAGTCTATTTTCCACTTTTTTTATTGGGTATCTTATATTTTAAGTAATGAACAAAAATGATGGGTGGATATCTGCTACTATATAAAGGTTAACTTCCATCCTCAATCCTCTAATTGATTGAAACATTGTTGGGAGATAAATTGTGAAGGATATTTCCAAGCATCTTGATGATTAGTTGAGAGCCACCTTCCACTATTAGTGTAGAAAAATTGAAAACTAAGGCTAACTGTAGACCAATCTCAAAAGCGAATGAATTATTGCTATTGTGACCAAGATAACCTATGAAGAAATGGAGGATTCAACCTAGCTGGTCTTTGAAAACTCCACCATAACTTGTGGGTCCTGGGTTGCCTTTGGAGGCCACATTGAAGTTAAGCTTGATGTAATCCAATGGTAGTTGGTCCCAAGAGGTCAAAATGTTAGGGGTTGCTTTGTAGCTCTGATCAGAGGGGAAAATGGAATTGGGAAGAGAGCCCAACTTCTATTAAGGATGATTGATTCATTTCTCTAAGCTTTCGTATCCTAATTTAGCCAAGGGTAAAGGAGGACTCTTTCATGAAGATTTTTCTTGATTTTTGTCCAAATAATTTTCTAAGCCTAACTTTTGGTATCGAAAATGTGGTGATTTTGTTCCATCCAAAGATCCTAGAGTATGAATCCCATTAGTAGATTCCAAATTTGATTGATAATGTGGTTTGTGAAGACATTTCTTGTCCATGTATCGATCTAAATGACACATGATAGTAGTTTCTTGTGACCAAAGGTGGCCTACATATGGGAAATATTAAGCACCATGAAGTAAGCCAATGATTGACTTATTGGCTTTGCATCTTGTCCATTGGCTAAGAATAAAGTAATATCCAATGGACAAGATGAAAATACATTGTGTCAATCATTGATTTAGTGCATGGTGCTTAATATTTTCCGTCTGCATATAGAGATAGATTGAATAAATGATGTGCATACTCGCTAGACACTTGACACATGACAAAATAAGGAGGGTTCATGAAAGCCTCCCTTAATAGTTTATCCCAAGTTAAGGTTTTCCCATGAAGCCATAGGAAATTGGAAACATTAAGCCCAATATTCTTTGTGTAGATGACAGGCCACATATTTATATTTGGATGATTAACATGATTTTCTTCTAGAAAATAGGCTTCTTTGACAATGAATGAGACTCATGATTTGTATCCCCATTGTAGGATGTTTGGGCCATTTATAGATGGAATGAGGCTTTGCTAAAGATTCTTCTAGAAGGTCACTCATTCATCTTCTCATGGCTTAAGATCCCAAGTTTTTTTTTGTAACTAGTATCTCCATTGACTATATTTAATGTTGGCATGTCAATAGTTTGTGACTAAGTTCCATATGTTGAATTTCATGGAGTCCCTTAATTCCCCTCTCCTAGCTTTAGTTCCTAGCTTTAAAAATTGTTGCCATGAATCCTCCCAAAAAAGGGCTTCTTTTTCATTATTGAGTTTCCATTAACAATGTTGTATAAAAGTTGATAGCTTTTATAGTAAGATTCCATATGGAGGACTCTAATTATGTGGACTACATACACACCAATTATTGGGAGTTACCCCCATTTCCATATTTCCGATTGCAAATTTCTCTCCATAAATCTTGTCCGCCTTAAATCCATCACCACCAAAATTTGTCTCTGAGGATTGTACTGAGTGTCTTGGGATCCTTTAGTCCTTATCCTCCTTTTAGGTTAGGGAGACACAACTTGTCCCAAGCCAACAAGGACCACTTTTTTCTCCCAGTCGCACCCCCCATAAGAAGGTTGTTTCGGGATTGTATATAGAACAAATAACACTTTTTGGGACTAGAGAAAAAACTTGAGGAACACTAGATAAACCGCTATGTTGAGAGAATGAAAGTTCCAACTTGTAACAACCCTTTTTGTGCTACACCCTATATTTGTAAATATCACTATGCGAATCTTTGCACATATGTAAATTTATGTGAAAATAAGTTGGTGGTTGGCTGAAGGGATGGACATATGGATCCAATGATTTGATGGGGTTTTTTGTGGTGTTTCGTGAGCAGGCCCATACCAATTGCATTTAAATCCCCTTAACGTCACCCTAACCATAGATAGACTATGCTCCCAAGCTTTGAAATTTTGGAGTGGGCAACAATAATGGAGGACAACACCCATCCCTATTCCCATCATTGTCCCTGTACTCCACATTCCTTGATCCTGGAGGACCTCTACAGTGAACCCTACTGCTTCATGAGCAGATCATTCCCCTTTTGCACCATTTCTCCTGAAACTTCTGTTTTTCCCAGTTTACAAGGCCACTACTAATTACCTTTGTCTCCCCCGCGCCGATGTGCAGAGATTAGCCCTATTCCCCGCACCGCCCAGTGCGACTGAGCTATGTTCCAGTCATATCGTCCTCTTATGGAAAGCTTTTTAAATTAGAGCCGAAGCTTCCAGCTCTAGAAGCTCCGTAACAAAAGTCCAGTAAATGGTTTGGCTGGATGGGGTCAAGGATGAAAGTTTGGGCTCCTTTCCCCTATAATGACGGAAGTACCTCAAGGGATAATTCCTTCTCCCATGATAATAAGATCCATCTCCCATCCATATTACCTATATAAAATTCCCTTCTTCCCAAGCACAAGCTAGTTAGAGTGTTCGTTGAGTGTGAGTATACTATTTTGATTAGACAAGCAAGCTATTACTAGTTGTAGCCATCTAGTTGTGTGAGGGAGAAGTGTGTTTGGTTTGGAGTGAAGCCTAAAGGGAAGAGCCTTTAAACTATTTTTGTTTGAAGCCATCATGGAGTGCTAGCAGAAGTGTGTGGGAACATGGTCTTGTCAGAGGAAGACTGTGATGTCAAGACGAATGGTTGTAATCTCTCTTTGATATTAATATATGCAACTATCAATTGATTTCCTACATGTTTTTTAATATTAAATATTCATGTCTTAATGCTTCTTGACTTAGTAAGTAGGTTGAATTGCAATTTGTCTATTATTATGTTTGTGCGTTTTTGTTGTTTACTTGTTTCAGGAATTTCAAGAAGGAAGTGAGAGATTTCTGGAGCAAGCAGTCGAGGACATCATCAAGCAAGATAAGCGACCAAGATGTAGGCCCTCTTGATTGATTCTAACCTAAGGAAATCTTCCATAGAATGTATCTATTATGGCTAGACCCATTATCAAGCTAGAGGAATTTGTTCGTGTCCGCACTTATAATTTTACTTCAGCACAAATTTGTGACTCCGCTGGGGAGATCCCATCTTTTGTTTGTTTTGGATTTCATGATTTCATGAGAACTTTGCTAGTTTCACATTTTCCCTTTGGTTCTGTTTCTTTTCTTCTGCTTACTGGCCTAAGTCTAAAATTCATAGTAGTAGATCTAGTCCCTGTTTTGAATTTTTTTTATTTTTCCTTAGTTGCCTTCGCCATCATGTTTAATCCACTGAGAGTCACGCCAACCAACATGAATTGTGGAGTAACAGTCGCGCCAACCAGCCTTTGGCGCTTGTTGTTAGTTAGGCAGTCGTGCCGATTCCTGTAAGTGAAGAGTAGGGCTTGACCCGAATCTTTGCCAATGTGTTCTACTCTTGTGTTTTTTACCCCGTAAGCCTTTTTTACTATTTTCTCCCTGATTAGGTAGCTACTTTTCATTTTGTTTTTGCTTGCTTGTTGGCTTGTCATCTTGCTATTTGATTGATTAAGTCATTGATTGGTCAGTGACACTAGGGAATCTAGTTAGTCGCCCATTCAGAAACTTGTGAACTCATAAAGTCCGAGTGTGGGTGTGTTTTCTCCTTGCATTTGTTTTCGGTCCTTTTACGACTTTGACCTCTTTTGCACAAGTTTGAAAAAGGTTTCGTTTACTAGCTTGAACGTATTTTTCCGACATAGATTACATTGTTGGTCTTGTGTTTGGTAAATTCAGTGTTTCATTGATATGAATGAACTTCTCTTTCCATGTTTTCATCTACGTGAAGAGTTCATAGTTTCGAAAAAAATTCATTGAAATATTGTGTGCGAAAAGTTTGTTTTGTTGTTTCATGAGAAAGTATGAAATTCTAGCTTGTTACATCATTATGATTTGCATCTCTTAAAAACTATAATTGCATCAGCATTTGAAAAAGGAATTTTTTCATTTTGAAAGGACTGATAGATAAGTGTTTATAAGGAAATTAGGAATTGGAATGCATTTTTCATTAGTTTATTTCTGAAAAATTGAAGTATTGAAAGATCATTTCGTTTTTAGTTCCTTGATTGCCTGCATTTGATTGAGTAGTTTCTACCCTCTCTAGTGTAGGAATTTCATCGAATTGAAAGGGTCTTGTCTCATTTAGTTGCATTTTAGTTTTTTTGAGTAGAATTGCTATGACCTGGAAATAGAAACTTAACTCAAGATTAAATATAAAATGAATTCAATTAAACTAAGGTGCATTTGACATTAACGATCATATCTAGAAGGTCTAGGCTAGAGATGTGTTCTAACTTCTTTAAACCTAGCAGCTGTGGTTAGCTTCGGTATTAGACAACGCTAGCACGGATTTGTGCTCCCCATACCGTAAAGTATATAATGGGAGACCCCACTAGGCTGCAATCCTTTTATGCTTAGGAAGTTGAGTCGGCCACCTTGCAAACGTGATACACTGAACATAGCATTCAGGGATATTGCCTGCTCAGACTTCTTGATTCACCAGGAGGTATTCTTCAGTTCACGGTTTTCTGGTAATCTTGTTTACCTAGATCACCCAGAGTAGTCATTTGATCTTTTTGACTCATTAAACTTAAAATATCATTCGAGCACTTGTCCTTTTGAGCTCGCTTCCAATCGAAAGTGATAGAGTCATCTTTGTTTCTTTCTCGACTCTTTAAAAATGAAAGAACATCAATCTTTTATGCATCTTAATAATTGATTGCCCACGATCCAAAACATCATGTTAGTCTTTTTGACCAAATTGTGAGTTACCTTAAAAGGACATTTTAAAACCTTGAAGTTATTTGTCGACTAAGACAAGGTCATCGTAGCTGAACCATCTGGTTCACCCAATTCCTCTTCCTCTCCTCCGTCTGAAAGATTGTCTGAGGAGCCATTTCCGAGTTATCAGAGTCACTTGAGGACCAAAATGTTGAACTCAGAATTTTTTTGAGTGTTCAACTTTTGTCATCTCATCCTCCACCTACCTTTGATTCAGGGTCATCTACTTCTCTTGGCCCAGAATCTCCAGATAATCCCATTCAAACTCTAGAGAACTTGCCGACCACTTACAGTCAACTTGGACTGGTTATCTATCCTCCGAACTCTCTGTTTGATGCTATTGAGATATCACCGCAGCCTCCTTACAGTGCATACAACTAGTCAGGTGTTCCTTTGGAGCTATCCCCCAATACACGTTCAGCATTTGTCATCGTTTGTTTTCAAACATGGAACCCGGAGGTGATGCTCCAGTCACTTCTCCGGATGAGTCCGAAGTTTCTACTCCACACATTGTTGAGGGGGAAGAATTGCAACTGTAGTTTCCTCCCGAGGGTTTCCCGTATTTTAAATGTATTCTCGCCAACTTGCCACCCGACTATGTGTCTTTGGGACACTTAGTTTCAGGCACACCTAGTGCCTCATCACTCTACCATAATTATGTTTGGCCATTAAGCATCAGGCCTACGTCAGGTCCGTTCGTCATGAACACCACTTCCCAACTAGCTATTACTTCAGTCTCGTTGCAACCCACCATCCCAAATATTCTTGTGTCATCGATCCCAGTTACACATCAATCACAACTGGTGGTTTCAAAGATTGTCTCTTCCAGTTCTTCTGTCCCATTAGTCAGTGGCCAGATTGTGCCACCGCCTGGGGGGCAGAACCTGAATGTCTTTATGGTGTCAGATGCCACTAATGTGAGCGGCTCACAAGCTCACATGCTTGATATAAACCAACCCTCTTCCGGTATTATTTATAACCCTAATGACCCTACTACATCAAGCAATGTCCAATACCAACAGGTTTAGAATCTTGGTGGTCCATCTGAATCGAGCAATGTTCAGTATCAACAGCCCTATGGGGCTTAGGTCTAATACCAAAATCCTTATGTTCCATATGGTTCTCAAGGATTGGTTAATCAACCTTACACCCTCCAATATGGGTAGTACATCCAGCCTGGTTACAGCCAGATTCAGTTTAGTAATTTCCCAGGCACTGTTCAAGTACCCTTGCAACAGCAAGGATGACCTTTACAACAACCAGGGTGACCTTTGTTACCGCAAGGGCAACCTTTGTTGCAACAAGGGTTTTCCGTGCAACAATAAGGACAGATTATCCCACAGCAAGGTCACCTGCAATAACCACAAGGTCAATCCTTCCAACAGTTGTAGCAGGCCGCATAGCAGCAGATGAAATATGCTCTGCATACCTCTCAATCCATACCCTCGCAAGGCCCACCTCTGCAAACCCAGGGACAAATTTTGCAACTGTAAAGTCAACCCTTGCAACAAAAAAACCGACTAGGTCAGCAACAACCCTTGTATACATATCAACAAAGTCAATCCTCGCAGTGGCAAGGTCAAGGTCAAGTCTTGTAGCAGTAGGCACAAAATCCTCTTGTCCCAGGTCAAAATGTTCAGAATCTTGTCAGCCAAGGGCACTAGGTACAAATCCCCTACATCTAAGGGCAACAAGTGTATCAACCTTATTCCCAAGGACTGCAGGTTCAAAACCCTCGTGTTCAGGGAAAACAGGCTCAACAGCCCTATGTTCCAGGACAACGAGTCCTATATCCATATGTCCAAGGTCAACAGGCTCAATAGCCTTTTGACCCATACGTTTCCTATCAATAACCTGTGCCTGGATATTTTCAAGGTATTCAAGGTCAAAATCCTCCCTTTGGTCAAGGTAATCAGCAATAGCGGCAACCTCAGATGCCATATGGACAAAATCCCCCATTGTGGGGCCAAAGTCATTACCAGCAGGGATGGGCTCCTCCCTATGGACCCACTTATCGACCTCCCATGCCTTTTAACACTCAATTACCTTTCTTGGTTACACTTGAGTTGCTAGATGTATCATGCCTTACGAATGATCTAATCCTTCATTAGCCGTACTGGCCTCCGATGCCATCCAAGATGCTAAGTGATTGCCCAAAGTTTTATGGAAAAGCTAAAGAAGATCCTAAGGCCCATGTGATGACATATCACCTCTGATGCTCATCGAACTCATACGTGGACAATCCCATTCATCTTCGTCTTTTCAAATGGACCCTCATGGGTGCCGCAACGAAATGGTACATCGAGCTACCTCGAAGTACTTTCCATGACTTCAATTCGTTAGCCATGGCTTTTCTCATGAATTTTCGGTTGCCGGATCATTATCAAACTGGAACCTATTTGCTTACATCTCTTAAGAAAGACACTGTGATGCACGTCTCTGATCATATCCATGAATGGAGATGTAGACGTCGCCTGATCAAGTTCGAAATACTTGATTAGTTTCTCACTGAATGGTTTACCAAATCATTTGTAGCCCCAATTGCTCGCGAAACAGCTATGGGTGGATGCGTCACTAATGAGCAAGCCATTTCCCATGCCCAATACTTGGATCTAGTCTACTCTCAGTCTGGAACCTTATACGAGTTGTTACACAATGCTCCGTGGCCATCATCCAATCCCGCAGCATCGAACTCACCAGTCGTTCCTCCCATTGATGGAGTTATTGGTTTAGTCTCCCAGACCCCTGCTAAAACTTCTTCCAAATAGAAGTCGGTCTCAAATACTACTCCTAATAATTCATCTCAAAACCCACCAGGCCTTGGTAAAACCTTAGAGGTCCACGTTGCCCAGTCTACCGCAGCAGACAAATCCTCGAAAGGAAAAAAGAAAGGCAAAGGCAAATCTAAAGCCGATGTCCCGAAACAGGATCCTCCCAAATCGTCTACTGGCAAATATTTGCAACGGAAACCTACGTATCCCTACCTCATTTGTGAGGAGGATCATTATACTATAGATTCTGCAATGATCCGAAGTTAGTTGCTTTCTCAAAGGGACCCCTACAGTCCTTAAAGAGCCATTTCCGTCGCAGCAAACTCAAATGGTAAACCAACCCCGATCTTCTTCCTCTAGATCTCGAGTGTTCATGATGAGAATTCCCATTAATGTAGCTACCCGATCGAAATATTATCAAACTCCAGCTCCGACAGCTGGGAAAGAAAAAGATGCAGCACCTTCTTCTTCTACCCCGAGTTCTGGCCCTCTATAAATTGAGTGCGCTAACTCTAATTCCACTATGTGGCCACCCTCTTGAGGTGTGCTACAGAAATCCTTATATAATCCCAATGCCCGAGCTACTCAGCACTACAATATTGTTGAGGATTTGGCTCAGGCATTGTCAGCTCCTGAGGTACTCCAAAGCTGCCCATTGCAGCGGAAGTCTTTGCTGGCAGCCATCAAGGGCATCAATCCCACCAATTCTAATTTGAGTTGTTTCGATCTGGAGAACCATGTTCCGTGGCTCCCTCATCAGATTGCCTTTATTATTCAAGTAATCATTAACGAGAAGACCATCCACCACACTGTCATCGATGAAGGTGATTCTACCTGCATCATGTCAACTGCATGTTGGAAGGCTATTGGTTCCCCTACGTTGAACCAGTCTCCGAACACTTTGGAATCTTTCAATGGGCGCGATTTGCAACCCTTCAGTGTCTTACCTAACCTTGCCATCACCCTAGAAGGCAAGACAGTGCAAGTCAAAGT
Organism: Pinus tabuliformis; assembly: GCA_031772625.1. Classification (NCBI taxonomy): domain Eukaryota; kingdom Viridiplantae; phylum Streptophyta; class Pinopsida; order Pinales; family Pinaceae; genus Pinus; species Pinus tabuliformis. The sequence goes on along the minus strand of CM062818.1, from coordinate 1,738,808,724 downwards.
AGAGATTGTTGATGCCAATCTCAATTTCAATCTTCTACTTGGCCAAAGTTGGACTCATGCCATGCATGTCGTGGCCTCCTCTTTGTTTCACATGAATCGTTTTCCCCATCAAGGGAAGATTGTCACCGTCGATCAACTATCTTTCTTTGCCTCTTCCTCCTCGGATGGCAATGTTTCGTACGTCAAGCACTCTGGTGCTCCCAATGAGAGTGTGGGGGCAAGTCTCTTCAAAGATTCTCCCTTAATGGCAATTTTTCCACTCCCACCTCCTCATGTTGCCTCTATCAACATGGTCTTGATCAAATCTGATCCTTGGGTCATACCTGCACCAGATCTTGTTGATGCTTGGGGCGAGGTCATTCCACTTAGTCCCACTGAAGTCAATTACGTGGAAATTATTTCAACTTCGAACTTTGCATCCTCTTATTCTCATATGTCAAAGACCTCTCTCGATATGTACTATCAATCCCCCTGGCTTGGCACTCTGGAATCATATGATCCCTTAGCCAAGACCTTCCTCGTTGATGAAGGTATCATGGAAATCATGTCTCTCGAGGAACCACCATGGATCGATACTCATCATCAATCCTCGTTCCTGCCTCCCCCGGCAGTCATGTCTACCACTTTCGAAGAACCCTCTTCTCCGTATCTACCACCGATTGTTACTCATGAAATATGGTCGGAGGGAAATTTGGGTAATATTACCCAAATGATGTTGATTGACATTTTTATCAAACCTGGTGTCGTTGAACATGTCGATATTATGGTATCTTGTTCTCTAGATGAGATCAAGACATATACCCTTCAATTTCAGGAATTTTGTGATGTGTTTGCATGGTGTTACGAAGAAATTCTTGGCATCGATCCTAGCATTGTGGTGCATGAAATACCAATGTATCCACACGCGAAGCCTGTTCGCCAATGACTTCACCCGGTGCACCCTAGGAAGGCCGCTGCTATTAAAGGTGAAGTTGAAAATCTTCTCAAAGCTGGGTCATCTATCCCATCCCCCTTATAGACTGGGTGTCCAATATTGCCCTGGTAACTAAAAAACCAAGGCATGATCCACGTTTGCGTGGATTATCGAGATCTTAACCGTGCCTGTCCTAAAGATAACTATCCTACTCCCTTCATTGATAAAATCATTGATGAATGTGTTGGTAGTGAGATCTTTTCCTTTATGGACGGCTTTTCTGGTTATAACCATATTAATTTCACACCGACTAACCAAGAAAAGATAGCCTCTATCTGCCCATGGGGTACATTCGCGTACAAGAATCTCCCTTTCGACCTCAAAATGTTGGAGCCACGTTTCAACAAGCAATGTCCTATGTGTTTCATGATATTCGCAACATTGTCTAGCCTTACTTGGATGACCTTCCTGCCCATTCTCGTAAGCGCCAAGATCACCCAAACCATCTTCGGTAGATTTTTCTACGCTGCAGACACTATAACATTCGATTAAATCCACACAAATGTGTTTTCTATGTGGAATTAGGGCGACTCCTCGGCTTCATCGTTTCCAAGGATGGGATTCGCCTGGATCCGCTAAAAGTCGAGGCCATTGTAAATTTACCCCCTCCATCTTCACTGCACCAACTCCAGAGCCTGCAAGGAAAGGCCAACTTTCTCCATCGTTTTATACCCAACTATGTTAGGCCAGCCACAGGATTTACCTAGTTGCTCAAACAAGGAATGCCCTTTGCATGGGATGAGGTGGCAAAAAAATATTTTGATGATCTTAAGGCCATCCTCATAAATGCTCCTCTGTTACATCCACCAGACTATTATTGAGATTACTTCCTTTACCTAGTCGCGGCCCCTAGCACCATTGATATGGTGTTGGTCCAAGACAACAACGAATGTAGCAAACATGTGATCTACTACCTTAGTCAGAATCTCCTCGACACTGAAACGTGTTATGCACACGTAAAGAAGTTGGCTTTGGCTACCGTTCAGGCTATTCAACACTTTTGGCACTATATCCTTTTATGTACGACTATAGTGATTTCTAAATGCAACCTTATGACCTATATCCTAACTCGTGAGTTGTTGGGGGCCAAGTATTCTAAATGGTTCATCATCCTACAAGAATTTGATTTGTTCTTCACTACGGCCAAATCTAAGATGTCACTTGTTTTCACTGAATTGATTTGTTCCCTTCCATCCAAAGCTCTCCCTGCTGGTGCAAATGAACAACTTCCAAATGAGACCCTTTTCCTGATTAGCACCTGTTAACCACTACGTGTCAACTACCTATAGTAGTACACCCTATTTTCTTCGCAAAAGGGATAGCGCTTGATCGATGTGTCCATGCCATTCAATAGTCATCGTCAACCTGATCATATTATGTTGTAAACCCAATCTGCATGTGTAAATTGTAAATAATCTGAGCACATCTGAGTCATGTATGTAAATTTCCTAGGTGGACCTAATTTTCTAGTGATAATCTACGTTCCAGAAGGTTTTTTGTCTCACCGATCCATGATCGGCAGAGTTTTCCTTCAGCCTAACCCCAAATCCAGAATGAATTTTGTCATTAGAATCTTAGGGGGATCCTAGTGCGTTGATCTGCTAAGTTATATTTGGTCGCAGAACTGAGTGGTCTATGAGGGTCTAAGTCAAATGGGTTTTTCCCCCTTGAGATGTAAAATTGTAAAAGTCATGATGTAAAGTGTCTTGACAGTTAGAAAATGTTTTAATCCCCTCATAAGTCCTAAGTCCTAGTGTTATAGACATTTTTGTGCCTATCAGCATGGAGCATGAAATGTCAATAATCTGAGGGATCCAAAGTCCCTAAACATGTTGTTCTTACCCTTAGAGGAACAAGGTCTGCAAACCACAGCACTGAAAATCAGTTCTCCACTCAAAAACACTCAAAAACAGGCCATTTCTGGATCATGTCAGATGCTCCACTGAGCATCTGCGCTGAATGTCAACTGCTCCTCCTTGTACCTGCGCTGAAGGTCAAAACCAATGAAGGCTACCTGCGCTGGGCGAGATTGGCCAAGTGGCACAGTCATTCTGCAAGGTGTCAACTGCCCAGGAAGCTTCCAAACTGACACTTGGGTCAAGGAATTCGCCTAGTGATGAGTAAGAGGGTCTTGATCTCCAAGTGGAAGCAAGATTCTCCAAGTGGACTAAAGAACTGAAGATTAACTAAAGTGGGAGAGGACACTAGTCAGCTTTATGCCAGCCTCAAGCTGACTCATCCTTTCTCCAAATCTCCTATATATAGAGCTCTCTCATGAGGTCTAAGGAGGCTGGAATTTTGTGCAAGTAAGGAAGTATTGTTGGTTTGTGATTAGAGCTATTGGGTGTTTGCTTAAAGGAGGTGAAGAGGAGATTTCTTTCAGCTGGGAGGTGTTGCTGGATTGGACCCATTGTGGTTGTAACTCTCTCAGAACTTTACTTCTATTATCAATAAAGTATTTGAGGTTCTTCTATATGCATGTGTTTATGATGAATAGATGCTTGTATATTTGATTTATGCTAATCCTATGATCGATTATGGATGTATGCTTGTTGTAGTTTCTTTTCCTTGTGCTTTTACAGGATCTGTGTGTAGCTGGCCCGGTGAAAGGATAAGGAGCTAGAAGCAAGCGGCAAGGAGTGAAGACTGGATCGACTATTAGCACAAGATAACGGTTAGTAGATTGTCCTTTTCTTCCCTCTCTCATCTCATAAAGAAGAAACTTTGAATAGCTTTGCATTCAGTTGTTGCTGGAGTACTATCACCTTCAGAGTAGGGATAGAGGCATTCTGCATTAGATACTTTTCCCCCCAACAAAATGGCGACTCCACTGGGGAGTGTATCTTGTTAGTTTGTTGTGTTTCTTGATATTCATTGCATAAACAAGGAGAGTACCGAATCGAACTGTGTTTGAATCCATCAAACACAAAGTAGAGGGTAGCTACTCTGGCTTAGTTTCTGAGCAAGTTTATGATTTGAAGAGCTGATCCACAAGGACTCTAATAAGCTCTTAGTGATAGTTTTTCATCCTCCTTTGCATCCCTTAGTGTGTCCTTGACTGATAGCTTCTGATTTGAGCAAAAACTGTGAATTTTTTAACAATCTGTGACCCGGAAACCAAGACGGACGAAAGTCTCGTTCTTCATTGCAGGTTGTACACTAGCAGTCTGCATTTCAGCGCAGTTCCCGAAGGGGCTACCTGCGCTGAAGGTCAAACAGGCAGTGTTACACCTGTGCTGGACCAGTCTTGGCTTGAGTTACTGTGGTTTCCTGCTGTGTCTTGATTTGTTTTCACTGTTGTTTTTGTTGTTTGCTGCCAGTCAGTAGGCCTATCTGAAACCATCTTCCTTTGTCATTATTCCGCCTCAATTGTATAAAGAAACTGTATTTGTTCTTTTGTATTTCTTGTGTCATTTACAGTTTCCCATAACGTAAGTGAACCAGTCATTGCATTGACCTCTTAGATCTAGACCTGTGATTAAGTGTCGTTCTGATCTCAAGAGTTAGTTTATTTGTTGTTCATAGCTGATTGAGTTTGTCGCTTTCGTTATATGGTTTGAATTTATATATTTCTAGTGTCGAAACAAGTAGATCGTAAGGTGTCTTTCGATTTTTGGACAAACTTGTTTGCTTTCGCTTGAAATTGAATTCAAAGTTATACAACAACTTTCTTTTTGCATTTCATCAACATTAAGAAAGAGAAAAGAAATACTTGCATTGTGCATGTACATTATGACAGTTTGCATGTTGATCTAGGAAAGTGCATTAGTGTGTGCTCTATGATCTGTGTGAAAAGGTGTTATCTTCCTTCTCCCTCAGTAGTTAAGGTTTTCAAAGTTGAAAGATTGAAAAGCTTGCTTATCATCTTAGATTGCATTCAGGAGTGTTTCTATACATCTCGTGGTGATCCATAAAGGCAAACTGCTAAACAAGATCAACCTTAAAATAAATTGAATTTACATAACAACGCATTGAAACATAACGCAAACATCTAGAGGTCTAAGCTAGAGACGTGTTTCGACGTCGTTAAACGTGATATCTTAGCGTTGAGTGGTTGGGTGATTCCTCCACGGTGAAGCGATAAGTATCAATACGGACTTGTGCTCCCACGTACCGTCGCGTATATATTGGGAGACCCCTATAGGATCAAAGCCTTTATCCATAGGAAACCGTGTCGGCCGCCCTACTGATCGCAATGCAGTGAACACAACATTCACGAAGATCGACCACTCGTACCGTAAAACGTATTCTGTGATTTTGCGAAAGGTTTGACACACCCTCTGCCTAGAACTCCAGAGCAGTTTCTTTTGGCCTTTTTCAAACTCTATAACTGAAAAAGTCCATCCGAGCATTTGTCACTTCGGGCTCGTTAAAACATCGAAGGAGACTAGAGTCATCTTTAGCTTTTTCTCGACTCTTAAAAAGTGAAAAAGCAAATTGTGTCTAAGCTTCGTTATAAAATTTATTTTAAACGGAACATAATCACCTCCTATTCCCGCGTTGATCTTAAAGTTGAGAAAATGGAACGCCCCAACCAAGGAACTCCACATGATGGAAGTCCTAGTCCATTCTCCTCTTGGGGAGAATTTGGTGCGCCCCATATGGCCACATTGTCGCTTCCAGGACTGACAATTGGTCTACCTGTTTGGCTATTCTCAACTAGTGTAGTTCAGAACACCATGGTTCCTGAGCAGTCGAGTCAACAGTTAGATGAGTCTAGAGCATCCCACCAGCCTTCTACTTCTTCTAACCCTTCCTCCAATCCTTCATCTTCAAAAGGTAGGGCTGGCAAAAGCCAAGCTCCCACGGAGAAGAAGGAAAAGAAGAAGAAAGAGAAGAAGAAGAAGGAGCCTAAGGCGACTGGGGGCAAGCAAAAGACATCTGACAAAAACCCACACACAGCACAGACCGGGCCTAAATCGCCATGTGTCATATGTAGAGGAGACCACTTCCATAGAGATTGTCCCTGTATTCCCCGGATACTAAGGGACTGGTCCCCTCGTCTGCACAATTCGGGAGCATCAACCTCTGATAGCCATGTTGATTGCTTACCGTCAACCAGCGAAAGTGAAGGTTCAAGACAGAGAGGGGGAGCAAGATCCCCCTGCAGACTGTGTGAAGGCGGTCACGCCATCCACCGTTGTCCCTTCTTAGACGAAGCGAAGAGAGTTTTGGAAGATCGTCTGGTTTCTCCGGTAGTACTTCCTCCTGGATACAAAAAACTCGTGCCAAGTCCTTCGTTGGTTGAAAATGCAGCTGTCCCGCTCAAGTGGTCAGCTGAAGCGTCAGTCATTGAAAATGAACCTACTGAATCCAGACCAGACGAAAGTCTAAAGGTCGATACGGCAGTTGACCCGGTTCTTCCTTCAGAGGTTTCATCCTCAAATGACACCGTCACTGAAGTTTCATCTTCAAATGACACCCTCACGGAAGAGAATAAGGATGACACCATCCAGATTCTTTTCGTCAACACAGATTCTGATGAGCATCAGGGCAATGCGCCCATTCCTTTATCGCAGGAAGGAACATCGTCAGGATCGTATCCGGCCATATATTCGGTCCCACCGCCAAGCAACCTGGTTGTGTCCTTTGATTGGAACCAACTGGGCAGACCCCGGTTACCAGCCAGTATACCATTCAGAATCATAGTCCAAATTTATAGAATGGTGATGGTTGGAACTATCATTGATGAAGGGGCATCTGTGAGTATCCTTTCCTCTGTTGCTTGGAAAGCACTGGGTTCCCCGGCGCTTTTGCCTGAAATGAGAAATCTCTCGGGCTTTGATAAAGGAACCAGTCGACCATTAGGGATCCTCCCCAATGTGCCTGTTACATTGAAAGGGAAGACCGTTAATATGAACGTGATGGTCGTTCAAGGACCCTTGGATTATAACCTACTCCTTGGACGTGACTATATATATTGCATGGGAGCTATAGTCTCCTCACTCTTTAGAGTAATGTGTTTTCCACACGAAGGAAGGGTGGTCAAGCTCGTAGACCAACTTTCATTTCCGGGATCACGCATCGCAAATAGTCAAATACCAATCCTCAATGGTCTATTCACCCAAGAAATGTCTCCACCCCCGGTCCTTCTTCCCGATGAATGCGAGTGATTCAGAAAGATAGAACTGGAACCCAGGGGGCATGCATCCTGGTCTGCTTCGGGCAGAGGAAACCTTGGGTATAAAGTAGAATTTCCGCGAAAGAATATGACTAGTCCGTACCCCGTCCGTGGATGGAAGAGGGGTTGTTCTAGAATAGGATTCTTTTGATAAGGTTACTTGTTTGACAAAGGTCATTCATCTCTGTCTAAACAGGTAGGCTACCAAGGAAAGAGATTCTATTGCGGCAGCAAATGGAAACCATCTTTGGATAAAAGGCAAGCCTCACCCATTAAAACTAATGTTTTAGAGGATAAGTAGGGGCAGCCTCCAAAGAAGGAGATTCATTTGCTGCAACAAGTAGTAACCATCTTTGAGTAACCTAATGATAGACATCGCCGAAGAAAGAGTTTCATTTGCGGCAGCAAATAAAACCATTCTTTGGGTAACCAGAAAGAGGCAAGCCTCACCCTTTAAAACAATTGTTTTATCGGATAAGTAGGGGCAGCCTTGAAATTGTATTTTATACCTGGGGGCATGCAAAGATGTGGGGCAAAGGTCAAAATTTGCCAAATTAGGAGCATAGCTTCGTGAGATAAAGCTCCATAAAAAATAGCTATCTCACAAGAGACATTTCTTATCTCATGACTGGTATTTCGAGCAGTTTTAGCATAAAGTTCATGCTCGTTAAAAAATAAACGCAAGATCCGAGAAGTTTTAACGCGGTCTTCATGCTCGTTAAAAAATAAATATAAGCAGTGAGCAATGTTTCCTCCAGAGTTTAAGCTCATTTTTATCTAAAAAATGAACCTATTTCGGTAAATAACCATCGTGATCGTAAATTTATTAGCCATAAAATCCTTGGTCGTGTTTTGCACCTGCCACCTCCATTCCATTTGGCCTATCGTTCACCTCCATATGATTGTTTACCCATTTTGAGGAACAGCTGCGAAGAGTGATTCCACTTAGCCATCCTTGTGACACTGCCGTGATTGGAAAATTCCAACCTGTACCTGGAATCTGCAGCTATCCCTGTTTATCACTCGTTCCTCAAAAGACGAGTCTTCTTTAAGCTCTTTTCAACTGACTCGTAAAATATGAAAAGATCGCCGAGTTTTGGCCTTCCAGCTCGTTAAAAGGTCCGGAAGAGCTATCCCTCCTCTAGATTTTAATCTTTTTGGACCTGAGGGATTATTGCACAAAAAGTTCGAGCGCTTGTTTTATTCGGCTCGTTAAAGTTATCGAAAATTCATCCCTTTTGTATTGTTTTATACTTTTTCGGACTTAAGGGATTAGATGACGAAAAAGGAATTCTGGAGTTAACTTTCTGTACCTTTTCAGACTCTCTAAAAATGAAAAGGACCGAGTTGTCTTTGTCGCTAGACTCGTTAAAATGATTAAATAGTGACAAACTTGTCTTTAGACGAGAACGAGTTTCCCTATCGCTAGGCTCGTTAAAACATAGCGATGGGCTTGCCCGAAGGGCAGGTTATAGAACAAGCATATGTTATCCTCCTCAAGCTTGACAAAAATAAAAAGGTACTGGTCAGAAATGACTGGGGAAAAATTGGGAGAACCTCAAAGCTTCGATGGTAGCAAGTCGCTCTTGAACATGACACTTTGTCCTCCGTACCACATCGGGTTGGGTTGTTTCATTCACCGGTCTCATCACCATGGTCCTCGCCAAACCATCTGTATTTGGGGTAATGCTACCGATCCATCACATTAGTGTCGTTATATGTTCAAGAGATGTGTTCAGAAAGAGTCAACCATGTCCCATCCACTGCCATACATTATCCTTCATCCACCCATGATTGCCACCCTGAATCATATCTCACAGTTTGTTTTCACCTCCACTAAAGTCATTAGCTCCGTTCCGTGTCACTGATGTGGGATTCATTAAGGCCCTCCTTTGACGGATCGCTTCTTGTCGACCTCAGCTCATTATCCAAGAAGTTGATCTAGGAACACCTCCCCCAGTACTTTGAAGCTTGCATGCCTCAATGGCAAGTTTCTCACTTCCGGCGACAGGTATACATCAATGACCTTCGACCAGAAGATTTTGCGTGTTGTTCGACGCCAAGTCCTTTATTCACACCACGTGAATTGTACTGCAGTACCTTGAGGGTCATTGTCATTATTGGTGATTCCTCTCGCGCTTGTTAACGGTTTACATTATTGACCGGTAATCAAGCGATGTCTTTCCATGTTCGACTTCAACGCAATTCTCACATGGATCGACTTGTACTTAGAGTGAAGATCGAACGAGATTGAAGACCCCGGATCTAGTTTCATCCATCCGGGCTGCGACATATATTCAGGATATAAAGACATTTGATATGTACATCATTACAGCAGATGATCATCCTACTCAAAGGATGATAATTTCAGCAGAGAATTATCAGTCTATCATCAGACGGTCATCTGTTATATGTACCAAAATGAATTTATAAAGCTGAGCATGGGAATGCCCGCCTTAGCTAGATCATGAAAGCAGAATAAAAATAATGTATTGTATTGTATTTTATTGCAGGGCACCTCTCAGCCGATTGAATGAACTTCGGATCCTCCTAATAAAGCATTTCACCCGATAAACGACCTCATACTTTAGGGGGCAACTGTTATAGACATTTTTGTGCCTATCACCATGGAGCATGAAATGTCAATAATCTGAGGGATCCAAAGTCCCTAAACATGTTGTTCTTACCCTTAGAGGAACAAGGTCTGCAAACCACAGCACTGAAAATCAGTTCTCCACTCAAAAACACTCAAAAACAGGCCATTTCTGGATCATGTCAGCTGCTCCACTGAGCATCTGCGCTGAATGTCAACAGCTCCTCCTTGTACCTGCGCTGAAGGTCAAAACCAATGAAGGCTACCTGCGCTGGGCGAGATTGGCCAAGTGGCACAGTCATTCTGCAAGGTGTCAACTGCCCAGGAAGCTTCCAAACTGACACTTGGGTCAAGGAATTCGCCTAGTGATGAGTAAGAGGGTCTTGATCTCCAAGTGGAAGCAAGATTTTCCAAGTGGACTAAAGAACTGAAGATTAACTAAAGTGGGAGAGGACACTAGTCAGCTTTATGCCAGCCTCAAGCTGACTCATCATTTCTCCAAATCTCCTATATATAGAGCTCTCTCATGAGGTCTAAGGAGGCTGGAATTTTGTGCAAGTAAGGAAGTGATGTTGGTTTGTGATTAGAGCTATTGGGTGTTTTCTTAAAGGAGGTGAAGAGGAGATTTCTTTCAGCTGGGAGGTGTTGCTGGATTGGGCCCATTGTGGTTGTAAGTCTCTCAGAACTTTACTTCTATTATCAATAAAGTATTTAAGGTTCTTCTATATGCATGTGTTTATGATGAATAGATGCTTGTATATTTGATTTATGCTAATCCTATGATCGATTATGGATGTATGCTTGTTGTAGTTTCTTTTCCTTGTGCTTTTACAGGATCTGTGTGTAGCTGGCCCGGTGAAAGGATAAGGAGCTAGAAGCAAGCGGCAAGGAGTGAAGACTAGATCGACTATTAGCGCAAGATAACGGTTAGTAGATCGTCCTTTTCTTCCCTCTCTCATCTCATAAAGAAGAAACTTTGAATAGCTTTGCATTCAGTTGTTGCTGGAGTACTATCACCTTCAGAGTAGGGATAGAGGCATTCTGCATTAGATACTTTTCCCCCCAACACCTAGGTCCCAGGTAATTTTTCCAAGGGCTAAGTTCAAGGATCCAAAAAATAAAAATTAAAGAAATTAAAAAATAATAATAAAGTAATAATAAAATTTTAAATTTTAAAAAATAATTAAAAAGTAAAAAATTAAATTAAATTAAAATTAAAAAATAAAAAATAAATAAAATAATAATAAGTCAAATTTTTGAGTAAATAAATGCAGAATTTTAGTTTTTTAATATATTGAAATGCATTTAAAAATTCGACGGATGAGATTAAAAGAAATCTTGATCCTCATCGACGGCCGAGATTAGTTTGACATGGATCACTCGAACTAGCCGTTGGGATTTTTTCCTTTAAATAGGGTGTGAGGGGTCATTTGAGATCAGATTAATCTTAGAGTCTGGTGCTAAAGAAAGCTCTCTTGTAGTCATTTTTTGTGCAATAAAGAAAGACTTTGGGGTTATAAATCTTGCTGGTGTTACTCTTCTGAAAGTGTTATAAGATGATTTATTTTTCTACATGATTTTATTTTCAGCTATTGATTTTAGCTTGATAAAGATTGATTCAAGCACAGGTATCTTGTTTGATCTCTGGGGTTTGAATGATAGTTTAGATTCTGAAATATAATGGCAGGTATCTCCATTTGATCTGGGTTTCACTATTGTTTTCTCCTTCTATGTTAATGGTTGATTTTAAGCTGTGCAGGAAATCTTAGTTTTGAGTTTAATGGGCATTAGGGGAAGTTCTCGGCTAAACCAGCCAACTCCCGGATTGTGTTTTCTGAAAGAGCCCAGCTAGTTTTTAATCCCGGGCTTATCATCTGAATTTTTTTTATGAATGCATGCAGGGTTTTCTGAAGTATCTCACATTAAAATTAAATTCTGATAATATTACTGTGATTATTGAAAAATCTGGCTGCTTAAGAGTCGAAAATCTGTAAACGCTGTAATTATTTAGTTAGGGTTTTCAGTTTCGTTTTTTGCACATATTATTTTGGGTTTTCTTTTCTTTTGCAGGTTGCAGGTACAGGTTTTGAAAAATATCTCAGGGTTTCCATTATGAAATCTGAAGCAGGAAGGGTTTAAAGTTTTCAGATTCTCTGCTGCTCAAGGAAATTTTATATTTTCTGACAGAAAAGCTCAAATTTTTTATATGCTGTCCGTATCAACAAACATTTCCGTTGCCATTCACCTGTTGCTACCTACACCTGCACGCTGGTTGCTCCGTCCAACCTTCTACGATGTATTTCTCTTCGCAACCCTCACACTACCCCTTTTATCATCCTCCTTGCACAGCCATCTCCAAGCGGACCCCTCACTCTCCACACAGCATCATTCTGCGCAGTCTCTTCCCATCCTCCACGCAGCTGCGTATCTTCCTCTTCTCCTCATCCGACAATCTTATCCTCTTGTGTGCTACCCATCACACGGTACTGTCAACACAACTGCCATTGAAATTGAATTGTGATGCTCCATTCCACGCCAAACCGCTGCCACCATTCACGCTGCCCTGTAGTAATCTCTCTCTCTGCTGCATTTTCCTTGCTCCACTGGCAGCTACCATAACCATGTGCTTCCCACCTGCTCACTGCGTGTGGTCGTTCCATCTGTCGAGCTTTCATTTTCTGCCCAAACACAGCTTCCCTAACCTGCAAAAGCTTCATAAAAGCATATGGCCTTTTTTTTTGTTTTATTTCATTGTATATACATGTTGTATGATTAGGGTTAGTTTGATTTCATTTTTAGATTAGATTAGATTTCTTATGTTTTATTTTATGATAGTAGTATGTTTTAAATTTTTGTTTTAATTTAATTTTATGGTATCAATTTTGTATTTAGAAAATGTAAAATTTAAAAATCATAAAAAAAAATAGCTTTTAATTTTTTGGTTTCATTTTTTAGATTTAGTTAAAGTTTAGATTAATCGTTATTTTTAATTTAGTTAGTTTTGTTTAAAAAAAATTAAAATCATACAAATAAATAAATAAAGGTGCTATTTTTAGTTTTATTCGACTTTGATTTGTTTTAACTTAGGATAGTTCTGTTTTATCTTTTTATTTCATTCATAAAAAAAAAAGGTGAATAAATCATAAAAATAAAATATAAAAATAAAAAGAGTTTCAATTTTCTTTTTTTTGTTATAGATGAGGTGTCAGTACTTTTATTTTGTTTTTTTTTTAGTTTAGCTTTTTAGTCTTAGGTGTTAGTCTTAATTTAGATTTCCGTTTGTTTAAATTTTAATTTAAAAAAATAATATCAAAAAGCTTAAAAAAAAATAAAAAATAAAAAATAAAAAAAACGATTTTCATTTTTTAGTTTAGCCCATAGTTTAGGACTTAGTTTTTTAGAGTTAGATATTTTTCTTTGTTCATTTTTCGTTTCATTTATAAAAAAATATAAAAATATATAAAAAATCAAAAGGTTCCTTTTAAAACTTTAGATTAGATATTAGATCTAATTTAGTTTTATTTGATTTTAGTTTTATTGCATTTTTAGTTAGAATTTTTTTTTTTAATAAAAAAATAAAATATTTTGGAAATATTTTGCCAGATTCAGTCCTGGTTCAAGGCTTCTTCATTTTTGCGATATATCTTTCCTATTGAGGTTAAAATTTTGATTATTTCTTTATGTAGTTAAACATGCCTAAATGTTCAGTTGAAGATTAGCTACATGAATGTGATCTCTGGTTAGCATTTAAAATTACGTGGTTATCTAAAGCATTTTTCGAAATTTTAATTGCTGGAATATTGTTAAGCCATTGAGCGTTTATCGATTATCTCACAATTGGTAAAAATTTAAACTTTATTTGAGTTGTTTGATGGTAAACGATTGTTAATGAGTTCATATTTCTGCAACATCTAACAAATAATCGTTTAATCATTTATTTCATAAGGCACTAGTCTATTTATTTAATCAAATCAATTAAGTGCTTGTTTCTCTTCGTGTCTCCCAACCCAATTTGTCCCCAGTTGGTCATCCATTATCCCATAGGGTCTACCCCCCTTAGCCGCGGGAGATAGGCTTAAACGAAGAGATCGGGGATCAAGGTGACATCCCCGGTCTGGGCGTTGTTGTAACAATCTGTGCGACAACATTTTTTGACGTCGTTGCCAGGGATACTTTATTCTTGGTGTTTCAACGAATTTTCATCGTTCATCTTTCTATCATTCGTTTGAGCCAGAAACGCCAACATTTTTTGGTGTCATTGCTGGGGATAGAGTTTTTCTGTACTTGGTTTATTCGACACTCATCATTCTTTCATCTTTCTCATCTCTCATTTGAGCTGGCAGTTTCAACATTTTTTGGCATCATTTGGATCTTTTTATTGCCTTATCTTTCGTCATATCAGCAACTACTCTTCAGTTTGTTTCATTATTCAAGTGGCGACTCCATTTCTTTTCATTTATTTTTCTCAGAGAAGAAGCCTCTCTCATATCAACTTGTTGGTTGCTTTTTGGATCCTAGAATTTGACTCATTGTTCAAGTGGCGACTCCACTTCTTTCATTTATTAATTTTCTTGAGCAGAGATCTCGTTCTATCATCCATTTGGTCCCTCGTTATTCATCATGGATTATTCGTTTAAACCATGTCATTTTACTGATAATCTCCATGATTTTCTGAAAGAGGCCACTTCTAAATTATTTTTGTTCTCAGGTGGTGATTCAATCGGTGTTAGAAAGCATTTAAACATGTTTACTTATGTAATGATCATATATTGTAGACTTCCCCAATATAATCATGAAGATGTCAAAATGCGTCTATTTGTTCGTTCTTTAAAGGGTGATGCTTTGAACTGGTTTAATAATTGTCCTGAAGATTCTTTCACTTCTTTACAAGACATTGTCGATGCTTTTAAAGATAGATATGGTGATCGTGATAGCTCACCTTGTGCCCCTAAAATTGTGCAACGGAATGAAAGTAATCTTATAAAAGGTCCAGCTATCGACGAAAGATTTCAAGACAATTCTTCATATCAGAATGTGCCATCCACTTGTACCATTGCAGATCAAATCCATGATAGTGGAAAAGCATAGACAAATGACAATGAAAAGGAAGATCAAAGGCAAATTATACAAGAACTAATGCTGCTAGTAAAAAATATGGAGATCAATCAAACTAATTATGCCAATGATGTGAGAACTTTATGCACCCACCTGGAAAAACGTAATAGGGAGATGGAGATCATGCAAAATCAGCATAATAAGGAAATTGAGGCCATGAAGATTAATCATGACACAAAAATTAGTTTTATGCAAAGCAAGTTGTCAGGCTTAGAGGAAAATATGATGACCATGAAAGCTAATCATGATAGAGAAATTAATTCTATGCAAAACAAGTTGTTAACTATGGATGAAGAAATGACTATCATGACATTCAATCATAATAATCAATTAGCTACCATGCAAGCAAATCATAAGGAAGAGATAAACTCTACGCGACATTGCTTGATGACCATAAAGGAAAAAGACGATAAAGTAATAAAAGATATGGAAGCTAATCAGATATGTCTTTAGAAAAAGTTATTGACCATGGAAGAAGACCATGCCAGGGAAATCAGTGCTATAAAGGTTGAACACTCTAGTCAGATAGATGCCATCAAAATACAGGTTCAGAAATTTCAACAATGGTTAGAAGATGAAAGAAATCAGGGAACGTCAATAGATCAAGAGCCTCCTTATCTGTTATAGCAAGCTCCATCATATTATGAGGTCCTTTGTTCCATTGAAAAGTGGATAATTGAAGGTGACATGGTTAATCCACCAATCATTGAAGATCAAGTTATAACTCATGGCACCTGTGAGATTGGTCCATCATCCTTGACAAGGCAGATGCAGGATGAAGAAAAACATGTCACGCACATCTTACATACTTCATCTAAGAGCTTTGAAGCAGAAAGTTCCATGTCATCAGTGATACAACATGCCACGAAGAAAAAGTGCAAGAGGAAGAAAATGAGAAGAAGATTTGATGCATCAGACGGCCACGAGCAGCTTGATTTTTGGATAGGAAAAGGTCCTACCATCTATAGAATTGGACATGGCACATTCGAAAAGCAGCTGACAGATTTCCCTGAAAGCAGGAAAATGCTTAGTATACACTATATTGAACACATATGATGCCATGGGGCATCCTCTGTATCTCTAACCCTACTCCTTGTTTTTTCAGCATTTTCATTTCTGTTTTAGGATTAGATTTACTTTTTCATGTTACTAGATAGTTAATAAATGAAGAGCTTATATCTTTCTTGTGCTTAATGTTATTTTATGATTTTTGTATGGACGCTACTTATTTTTGGTTGTGTGTTGCGTGGGTGCAGATTTTGGATTCTCACATTCCTACAGTGCAGCAACGTGTCCCCAAGTGGAGCCAGATGTTGACCACTATGTGTCAACTACCTATAGTAGTACACCCTCTTTTCTTTACAAAAGGGAGAGCACTTGATCGACATGTCCATGCCATTCGACAGTCATCGTTGACCTGATCATGTTATGTTGTAAACCCAGTCTGCATGTGTAAATTGTAAATAATCTTAGCAGATCTTAGTCATGTATGTAAATTGCCTAGGTGGACCTAATTTTCTAGTGATAATCTACGTTCCAGAAGGTTTTTTGTCTCACCAATCCATGATCGGCAGAGTTTTCCTTTAGCCTAAGCCCAAAGCCGGAATGAATTTTGTCATTAGAATCTTAGGTGGATCCTAGTGCGTTGATCTGCTAGGTTATATTTGGTCGCAGAACTGGGTGGTCTATGAGGGTCTATGTCAAATGGGTTTTCCCCCTTGAGATGTAAAATTGTAAAAGTCATGATGTAAAGTGTCTTGAGGGTTACAAAATGTTTCCTCATAAGTCCTAGGTCCTAGGTCCTAGGTAATTTTTCCGAGGGCTAAGTTCGAGGATCCAAAAAATAAAAATTAAAGAAATTAAAAAATAAATAAAAATAATAATAAAGTAATAATAAAATTTTAAAAATAATTAAAAAGTAAAAAATAAAATAAAAATTCAAAAATTTAAAAGATAAAATAAAATAAAACAATAATAAGTCAAATTTTTGAGTAAATAAATGCAGAATTTTAATTTTTTAATATATTAAAATGCATTTAAAAATTCGACAGATGAGATTAAAAGAAAGTTTGATCCTCATCGATGGTCGAGATTAGTTTGACATGGATCACTCGAACTAGCCGTTGGTATTTTTTCCTTTAAATAGGGTGTCAGGGGTCATTTGAGATTAGATTAGATCTGAGAGTCTGGTGCTAAATAAAGCTCTCTTGTAGTCATTTTTTGTGCAATAAAGAAAGACTTTGGGGTTAAAAATCTTGCTGGTTTTACTCTTCTGAAAGTGTTGTAAGATGATCCCCCGATGCGGGTGACACGCCAACAGATAGAGAGGAGACACATGCCCGACATGTGATGCCATAGGTAGAAGGACATTCTCCCCCGTCAGTTCGCCGCCATGGTATTTAGGTCGAGGCTCACCGTAAGTCGGCATTCATTGCCGCATTCAAGTTGCAGATCAGTCAGCAGAGAGCAGTTATGGAATCCGTGGTTCGAGAATGGGTGGCAGGGTTTAAGAAAGGTGAGGAGGGTGCTATGCCCAAGCAGTTTCATGCTTGGCATTTGGAATTCTCTGCTCAGGTGTTGGTATGGTCTCTGGCCCTCCCGGAGGCACTATCTCCCGCTCCAGTGTGTTTTGTTTGTAATTCTGGGACTGAAAGACCTCTGTGTGTTTTTAGCTTCTGTTTCATTTCTCGCTTCCCGCTTGCCTCTTTGCCATTGCCGCCTCCCCACCCCATTTCGATCTTCAGCCTCAGTGCGCCAGCAGCAATGGCTCGTCCCCGTGAGCGTATGCTCAGCCGACGAGGAACTTCACGAGGAGGCTCCTCTCGGGCGCCTGCTGAAGGTTCCCAGTCCTATTGTTGTCGTTGCCGCTGCCATAGCTTTCCTGCCGCCCATCCTATCCAATCTAGACAATTCATGGACTCTTATAGCCCGGACCAGGACTCAGCCCCTGCACCTGCATTCGGATCAGCCATTTTTGCCTTGATGCACAGACCCCGCATCAATGCCCATGTCTCAGTTCTTTTTCTGGAGGAGGCACAATCCGTCAATGATGAGCACCACTACCAAGGGATGCAACAGGGCAAAAAGCTAGAGTTGGCCCAGGCCTCGCCTGGGAAGGAAGTGGAGGTGGTCCAGGCATCGACGGGGAAGGAAGCAGTTCAGGCCCCCAGCCGTATCCAGCCTCAGGAGGCATCTACGTCCAAACAGGCCAACACCTACCTTGACCCCTGCCCTTCTACGGGGGAAATTGGTGGATTCAGGTGGTATCCGATCGTCGAAGAGGAATCGGAGGAGTAGCTGGTCTCCTGAGCAGATTCACCAGCCTCAGCAACTCTCAGGTTTTAATTCGGCGTTCGGTTCATATTTTCAGTTTTTAATGTTTGTCAGTTTCAAGTTTTTTGAAGCCCCTGCATGGGATATTGTAGTTGATATTTTGTTGCCCCTGTGTGGGCCTTCTAGTATGATATGGATGAAATTTTTTGAAGTACAAAGAACACTGGTATGGAAGGTCTCAAATAGTCATGGCACCTCTGCGCAGGTAGCCCATTCTGATCTCAAACGGACCAGAGTGCCAATTTCAGGCCTCTGAGGATGCATCTCTTGAATGTACTGTTTCTTTTGTTCTGTATATAATAGATTAGTATTTTAGCGAGAAAAAAAAAAGAAAGTGTTGTAATATGTTTTATTTTTCTGCATAATTTTATTTTCAGCTATTGATTTTAGTTTGATGAAGATTGATTCAGGCACAGGTATCTTGTCTGATCTCTGGGGTTTGAATGATAATTTAGATTATGAAATATAATGGAAGGTATCTCCATTTGATCTGGGTTTCACTATTGTTTTCTACCTCTATGTTAATGGTTGATTTTAAGCTGTGCAGGAACTCTTATTTTTGAGTTTACCAGGCGTTAGGAGAAGTTCTCGGCTGAACCAGCCAACTCCTGGATTGTGTTTTCTGAAAGAGCCCAGCTAGTTTTTAATCTCGGGCTTATCATCTGAATTTTTTTTATGAATGCATGCAGAGTTTTCTGAAGTATCTCACATTAAAATTAAATTCTGTTAATATTGCTATGATTATTGACAAATCTGGCTGCTTAAGAGTCGAAAATCTGTAAATGCTATAATTATTTAGTTAGGGTTTTCATTTTCGTTTTTTGCACATATTATTTTGGGTTTTCTTTTCTTTTGCAGGTTGCAAGTACAGGTTTTGAAAAATATCTCAGGGTTTCCATTATGCAATCTAAAGTAGGACGGGTTTAAAGTTTTTAGATTCTCTGCTGCTCAAGGAAATTTTATATTTTGACAGAAATCTCAAATTTTTTATATGTTGTCTGTATCAGCAAACATTTCCGTTGCCATTCACCTATTGCTGCCTACACCTGCACGCTGGTTGCTCCGTCCAACCTTCTACGTTGTATTTCTCTTCGCAGCCCTCACATTGCCCCTTTCATCATCCTCCCTGCGCAGCCATCTCCAAGCGGACCCCTCACTCTCCACACAGCATCATTCTGTGCAGTCTCTTCCCATCCTCCACGCAGCTGTGTATCTTCCTCTTCTCCTCATCCGGCAATCTTATCCTCCTGCATGTTACCCATCACAGGCTGCTGTCAACGCAGCTGCCATTGAAATCGAATTTTGATTCTCCATTCCACGCCAAACCGTTGCCACCATTCACGCTGCCCTGTAGTAATCTCTCTCTCTGCTGCATTTTCCTTGCTCCAGTGGCGGCTGCCATAACCAGCGTGCTTCCCACTTGCTCACCACGTGCAATCATTCCATCCGTCGAGCTTTCATTTTCTGCCCAAACGCAGCTTCCCTAACCTGCAAAAGCTTCATAAAAACGAGCATACGACCTTTTTTTTGTTTTATTTCATTGTATATACATGTTGTACGATTAGGGTTAGCTTGATTTCATTTTTAGATTAGATTAGATTTCTTATGTTTTATTTTATGATAGTAGTATGTCTTAAATTTTTGTTTTAATTTAATTTTATGGTATCAATTTTGTATTTAGAAAATGTAAAATTTAAAAATCATAAAAAAATTAGCTTTTAATTTTTTGGTTTCATTTTTTAGATTTAGTTAAAGTTTAGTTTAATCTTTATTTTTAATTTAGTTAGTTTTGTTTAAAAAAATTAAAATCATAAAAAAAAAATAAATAAATAAAAAATAAAGGTGCTATTTTTAGTTTTATTCAACTTTGATTTGTTTTAACTTAGGATAGTTCTGTTTTATCTTTTTATTTCATTCATACAAAATAAATAAATTAATTAATTAATTAAAAAAAGTGAATAAATCATAAAAAAATATAAAAATAAAAAGAGTTTCAATTTTTTTTTTGTTATAGATGAGGTGTCAGTGCTTTTATTTGGTTTTTTTAGTTTAGCTTTTTAGTCTTAGGTGTTAGTCTTAATTTAGATTTCCATTTGTTTAAATTTTAATTTTAAAAAATAATATCAAAAAGCTTTAAAAAATAATAAAAATAATAATAATCGATTTTCATTTTTTAGTTTAGCCCATAGTTTAGGACTTAGTTTTTTAGAGTTAGATATTTTTCTTTGTTCATTTTTTGTTTCATTTATAAAAAAATATAAAAAATCAAAAGGTTCCTTTTAAAACTTTAGATTAGATATTAGATCTAATTTAGTTTTATTGCATTTTTAGTTAGATTTTTTTTTTTAAATAAAAAAATAAAATATTTTGGAAATATTTTGCCAGATTCAGTCTTGGCTCAAGGCTTCTTCATTTTTGCGATATATCTTTCCTGCTGAGGCTAAAATTTTGATCATTTCTTTATGTGGTTAAACATGCCTAAATGTTCAGTTGAAGATTAGCTACATGAATGTGATCTCTGGTTAGCATTTAAAATTACGTGGTTATCTAAGGCATTTTTCGAAATTTTAATTGTTGGAATATTGTTAAGCCATTGAGTGTTTATTGATTATCTCACATTTGGTAAAAAGTTAAACTTTATTTGAGTTGTTTGATGGTAAACGATTGTTAATGAGTTCATATTTCTACAACATTTGACAAATAATTGTTTAATAATTTATTTCATAAGGCACTGGTCTATTTATTTAATCAAATCAATTAAGTGCTTGTTTCCCTTCGTGTCTCCCAATCCAACTGGTCCCCAGTTGGTCATCCATTATCCCATAGGGTCTACTCCCCTTAGCCGCAGGAGACAGGCTTAAACGGAGAGATCGGGGATCAAGGTGACAGCCCCCGGTCTGAGCATTGTCGTGACGATCTGTGCAACAACAACACCCTTGATCCATGATATGATGACATCATCGTGTATATCCAAACCTCCACATTCTGGTCTGCATTGACCAAGAATGATCATCGAAGGATTCAGCATCATTCCCAACCCTACTGTATTATTGACAATACTTTATACCGTGTCGGTGTCGATTATGTTCTTCTTCGATGCCTCACGATCGAGGAAGCCGAAAGAGCTCTCAATGATTGCCACTCCAGGGAATGTGGTGGTCATATGTCTGGTTACACCACAGCTCAGAAAATCCTTCGCACTGGTTATTTATGGCCATCTATCTTCAAATACTGCATTCTTGCTGTCCACAAGTGTCACAAATGCCAAATTTACCAATGCAAGATGCACGCCCCACCATCTCACCTACACCCCGTAATTACCATTGGTCCCTTTTTCAAATGGGGCATCGATTATATGACATGTAACCCTCGTTCAGCCGAGGGCATGGCTATATTATCATCATTATGGAATATTTCACCAAATGGGTCGAATCGATCCCTACACATTCTGCAGATGGTAAGATGTCGACTCAATGCCTTTTTAACCATGTTATTTCCAGTTTTGGCATACCCCAAACCATTGTCACAGACCATGGCCCCCATTTTAGAGATTACATGATGGCAGAACTGACATCCGCATTGGGCTTGCACCAAGATGGCTCAACCCCATATTACCCTTAGGCCAATGATCAAGTTGAAGCTGTGAACAAGGTTTTGGTCACCATGCTTCAGCGTACTATTGGGATGCACAAGTCAAATTGGAATCTCATGCGTTTTTCAGCTCTATGGGCCTACCGAACTTCAACCAAAGATGCAACTAGTTTCAAACCTTTCCAGTTGGTCTATGGTTTGGAAACATCATTGTCAATTGAATGTGGGATTCCTTCACTCAAGCTAGTTGTTGAACTCCTCCCAGAAACATCACCTAAAGAGGAATGCCTCTTATATTTAGAATGACTAGACGAGACTCGTCATCTCGCTGTCTTGGTCATCGAAGCACAAAAGAAACGGATCAAATCCCATTTCGATCAATTGGTCTCCCCTCACAGTTTCTCTGAGGGTGATTTGGTCCTGCTATACGACCAGGCTAACGATAAGCTGGGGGCAGGAAAGTTCAAACCTATGTGGCATGGGCCCTATATTGTAAAACACGTTTTGCAGAAAATAGCCTATGAGCTTATTGATTATGAAGGAAATCCTCTCAATAAGCCCTGAAACGGGCTTTACCTCAAAAAGTACTATGCTTAGATCATCTTACATGGATATTTATGTACATTAGTGTGTGATTCATTTTTGCACAACGTGGTTTTTTGTGATAGTTTTCAAACAAATTTCCTGTTTACTATGCTTTTCGTGCTTTGCAGATGTCTGCAACTCCTCATGTTGGTTTCGTTGATGGTGCTTGCCGTAGTATTGGAACCTATCATCCATAGCATGGGTTATCTATGACCCTAACGGTGAGTTGATTTACCTTCAAGGTTTCTGCCTGGGTCGTACAACCAACAACATTGCTGAATATAGTGTGGTCATTGAACTGTTGTCAGAAGCCATCACTCTGGGCATCAGAGAATTGGTTGTCAACCTAGATTCACAGATTGTCGTCCTTCAACTCAACAGGCAATATTCCATCAAGAACCCTCAAATATTATCAATGTATCTCCGTATCCGTCTATTGGAAAGACATTTTGATTATATTGCATACCATCATATTTCCAGATGCATGAATACATTGACAGATGCATTAGATAATTACGTGTTGGATAGACATTTAAGAAACGTGTCAAAGATAAGACAAACCATGCGTACCATAATAAATAGGAAAATATAACATATATATGTGTGTGTGTGTGTGTGTGTGTGTGAATGTTCGATACATCAAAACACCAAAAAGTAATGTGTGTCTATAATAACATCAGCGGCTCGCAGGCTTCGTACATCTGTGGCACACAGGCCTCAAAATTATGTAAGTGTTGGACCTAAGAACTACTCCGCATGGTAGCACGAGACAACTCATGCAACCCGACGCAGCAGTCAGCAAATCTGGTCTGAGACTCCCACTGTGTGCCTCTAGTACCGACGAGGCATGCCTCATATCTAAGCATACTCAGGGATACCATGATTTAACCCCTCGAGGTTCCTCGTGATCTCCTCCTCGTTGTCGCTCCATTCCTGATAAGGGGCGACAACATCGATAAGGCGAGGTATGCGCCTAGCTATTGTGGACATTCCAATTGGCCACTCTGGTCCAACATTTGCATAAACAAGAGAAATGTTATAAGCCTACATATACCCAAAACAATCAAAAACATCAAAATCAAAAAGTTTTGATTTCTTACCTTCGTCATCAAAGTCCTCCCCATCTGGTAAGGGTATATCTAGGTCTCCATGGAAATCAATGCCGCTGTATGGCCAGTCCTCCATGACGATCTTCTGTCGTCGTAGCCATGAGAAGAATGTCAGTCAGTATGACATATGCTGACCCCCAGTGATCCTGGTGTTGGAGGGAAATGTTCCCCTAGGGCTTTTTGGGTTAAAACCCTCGCAAACTGAAAGTTATCTATTCAAAGAAACACACATTCACACAACCATTATGCTATTATAAACAAATTCTATTGTAAAGGGGACGTACCTTAGGTCCTACGTTTGAGAAGGCCCTTAGGTTCCAAACCCTTCTTGGAGTTCCCTTCTTCTCTTTTGTCCTGCAAAACAACCAATTCCAAAGAACACAATAGTATATGGACAAAACCTTATAAAGAAACCATATTCATGTTATAAATAAAGGTAGTTAGTTATGAAATCCAAACAACCATTTACATATGAATTCTAAACATGAATATCATAAACATAAAGAAGATTTATATCGGGAACCAAGATGTGTGTTTCTTTTATTATAGACAAATAAAGTACATAAAAAGGAATAATTTCACCTAAGTCACCTTCAGCAGGCTCCAAGAAAAGCTTCCTTCCAGATCCGTTCTAGCCTCAAGCCTTTAACAAACTCCTTCCATGACTCACTCCATGATGTCATAAATGGTGGATGAACATCAACACACAAGGAAACAAGGGTTTCCTGTACAAATGGGGGAAGTGCAGAAGGCACAAGGGACTTCAAACCTGGTCAGGGGAAAAATCTCAGCATAATAACCCTTCTTTCTCTTCTCTCCTCCCTTAGGCCTTCCCTTTGAGGTCTTTTTATACCTCTCCCAAAGTAGTTTTTTAGTTTGGAGTTGGTTGGGAACAGTTGGGCCACGGGCACTAACAGGTGATCAACAGGTAAAACCAGCGATCTCTGCCCAAAAATAAGGAGTTTTATATTTTTTTAAGTGTTTTAATACATATACGCGGGTTGGGTATACACAGACCCGCATCTACACGCGTTTAACTCAGGGCAATGTCGTGTATAAGGGATAAAACACTGTTTTTTAAATTTTAGGACCAAGTCTGGAAGGAGGGGTTGCCCTAGGCCATGAGTGCAGCATCACAAACCATAAGAGTGATATTTGGAGCTATAACAGATGCCCCCTAATATATGAGGTCAGAAGGGGTACATGATGGCCTAAATGTATTATGCAAGTACATGGAAAGGAAATCTGTCAAAACCCGAGGAGGACTTCACCAGAATTCAGCCTGCCAAGCCACCAAAGGAGATCAGAAAGAAACATTGTCTGAGGCAGGCATACCCATGCTCAGAAAAAGTAAAGCATGTCCGCATATCAAGTACAAGCGGATCCACTAAGTATACAAGTATAAATGTCTGGAAAATACATAATGGATCATCTGATCATGATGAACAAGTACATGTTTGAATATCACATATAAGACTGTCAATGATGCTGAAAGATGCAACGGATCACTGATATCAAAGACTGATCCCAAAAGGTACCAACTGAACATGATGGAATAGGATGGTACTACACTGCAAACTCAGGTGCTAGCATATAGAATGTCGCCATGATTGACTGCAACATATAAGGTGGAGTGGTATCAACTAGCAGCAACAAAAGCAACTGTCAAGTGAACCAATGAATGCTGATACAGCCTGAGGTCTTCACCGATCGTCGTGGTACATTTCAACACCATGGGAATAAATGATCTGAAGTTGACCATGTGAGAAATCTTTTGATTACCGGTCATTGATGTATACCGTTAACAAACGCGAGACTACTCACCGATAATGATAATGAGCATCAAGGTACCCAGTACAATCTAATAAGTGTGAATAGATGAGCTGGAGTCAAACACCTGTAAGAATCTATCGATCAGGAGACAATGATGTTTCCCCACTGTCGATAGCGAAGGATCTGCCACTAATGACTGCAAACCCCAAGGTACTGCCAAATGGACTCTAGATCTTTGCCCCAGAGCAATGAGTCGGAGTCGATAGGGAAAGATCCACTAGAAGGAAGGCATTAAGGCATCCTTCATCAATCTAGCGCGAGTCTAACCCGTAGGCCAATAATGTGGAAGGAATCGAACGAAAGAGATGTAGTAAACAAACCGAAGTACATTTTCGGCGTACACAATATTTGGCTAGCGCATGATAGAAACCCTCTGAACCAACCAATAATGAAAGCTGACATAGAGGCGAGGTATCCACCAATAGGGTCAAATGGAAACCAAGGTACTGCATGAATCCCAATGTGTGATAATGTAAGCTGATGTCGAACACAAGGGAAACCACTCAGTCAAAGACCCATGATACTGATCGATGTTGAGCACAAGGTGACCTATCAATAATGAAAATAGGGCCAGGGTGCAGCTCTAGGCCTGTCCTCAGAGCAAGGTGTCATCGTCGATAAGGACAAGACCCGCCAGCAAGAAGTCAATGGGGACCTTCTCAAACCGGCACGAGTAAAGGACCAATATAGTTGATGTGATGATAGACCTGATACTGACAATCAGGGATGGCCGACAGAAAAATGAGTCAAGAGATACCGCAGAAAGGCCGACTTAGACTAACTTCCCTTGAACAAAAGCACGGCTCAATGTGACTATGTGGCAACATATGATGACTCTGTATAATTTCATCATGCAGGAGGCACGAACGAACCCTCCATATGATTGGAAGAGATAACCAATCGGGGTAGAACTGACTCAATAACAAGGTTAAGGCGTACCTAAGTCAAACTAAATCCCGCCCAAACGGAGGAGACTTTGTTTTGAGTGCTTTGTTCAAGGGTGACACGACTGACTCTAGCTACCAACAATAAATGGAAATAATGTCCCATTCCCGCTCTTTTTGGAATATTTAATTTTTTTGTCTTTTTTTGTTAAGCTTGAAAAAGAAAGAATGATATGGTATAGTGGAAAGAACGAGTGTCGATGAAACAGATGATCTAGTTCCTGGGAATGGAACGTTCCTATGCTCAATGCAGGGAGGTGAAAACTGGTCAGTGACACTCAAAGGTGTGTTCCTTCCATGGGTCAAGGTGTGTCAAGTTGCAGAAGTCAAAGGTATGCAAGGTTGATTTTGAAGTCGTCATGGTCAAAAGTTGGCTTAAACAGGAGTCCAAGTGAAGCCAGCTCTAGGCCAAAAGGTGCAAGTGGTCAACATGCAATGCAGTAGTACAACTCAACACAAAGGAGCCTCTAGGGTATAAGGCCATAACAAAGCAAAGAAGCAAAGAGGAATGAGTCTTCAACGCATAAGTCATGGCGGGACTACAGAGGACTCCCGAGCCTACTCAAATCGGAGCAGCATGGGCAACAAATGTCAGTGAGGTGCTAACTATGATGCCCATGTAAAGGATGGCTCTACCATCGTGTCATGATTTAAAGAATCGGCGAGTGAAGATGGCTTACGAACCATAACACGATGGGGTCGACCCTATGGCAGATGTATCAGCAAATGGAGGCTAGTATGCATAATGCAACGGAAAAATGGTGTCCCTAACCTATATGCCAGTGAGAAAACGATACCTACCATGAGGGGTCAGCAGTCATGGAACCGTCCTGAAACTGAAAAACGTCCAAAATGTCCTGAAAAACAAACCAATCTCGACATTCCAAGCTCCCAAGTTAAAATTCACATGAGGCCAAACAAAATAAAATTTTGAAAAAATTTTGCATTTTCAAAACATATAAAAAAGAAATTGGACTCACCATTTTTACCATTTGAGTTTGAGAGCAAAGGATGGATGACTACCCCTATGCTAGGCTGGATTTCCGAGGAGATCCTGATCTAGCATTACCACTGAACGTAGTATGGGACGAGATTGGTAAGAATTTTTTGATTTTATAATTTTTTTTGGATTTTTCAAATATAATGATGAATTTTGAAAAATATTTTTGATGAGATTCAAATGACTGATATGATGATCATGTTCCATACATTGGGCCGGTACGACCAGATGGGTTCCCGCGGCATGGATGGCGCTGCCGAGGAGCTGAAGAGGCGGCTGCTGATACAGAATGGACTCTAAACAACGTCCAGTGACACTTGGCGAGACTGAGCTGCCGAGTACCGATGGCTGCCATAAAGGACCTTCCTGAGGATATGCAGCGTCATGTGGTTGGCATGCCACGTGACTGGGTTCGCACTTTTCGGCGTGTGGCCAATGCGATAGTTACCTATTTAGCCGCTCATCCTGAGCCGGGGCATTAGATATGCCGGACATGATTATGGGCATTTGATTCCCAATTTTGTATATTTTTGGACACACATATGTACACTCGAGACGCTTTATGATATACATATATATATATATATACAGTTTGACTTTTTGATGCTTGATTTTATTGTGATGAATGATTGATGTGCCAGTCTAATGCCTAATTAGCGATAGAATCAGCTAACCAATTATGAGATCTTGGAATGTGCAAATAATTAATATAATTAAATGATCTTTGCAACAACCTCACCCTTAAATACTGGCGATATAAAGATGGATCCCTTACTCGATAAATGTTATTTAATTGAGACACTATCAATTGAGAATCAAGATACACTACCAACGAGTCAATCCCATGAGAGATTGCCTCGGATAATAAATTAATAACAGCAGTATACTCAACCATATTGTTTAAAGCAGTCACGATGCATATGCATCTTGATACCATCAATTGACCAGTTGGATAATAGAGTACCCAAGCTGCGGAAGTGAGATTCCGAGTGTGCCAACTAGCACCATCGGCAAACACAAAATAGACCAAGCCATCCATCAACACCTGCCACAGCAGACCAAAAAGTGCTGATACCCAAAAACTCTCGATGATATATGTAAAAATATACATAAAGTACAAAGAAGCCATTGCTTGGCCAAAGCTAAGCAAAGCACTTCTTGAGGTAGAGCCCATCAGGGGGTTCCACCACCTTACTCCTAGGGATGTTTATATGTACTATTATCGAACCAATCAATATACTTCCTTCGGCGAATAATTGTGTTGGAGCCAAAGGGACCGTACAAACATCGCTAGTCGAACTGGAGGACCGAGATTCAACTTCATGCACAGGGGAATGAAAACATGACCGACGATGTAGATCGTCCAAAGGTTGATCTACGGCCGTCATGTTGACCTAGGTTGTCATTGATGTCAAATGGCAATATTATGGATACTAAAGGATGACATGAAGCCAAGGGGATGCAGAGCAGATGGAGACAAGAGTAGCAGACAGAGCTACAAGAGGAGCCACACACACACACACACACACACACACATATATATATATATATATATGTGAACAGAGTTAGAGGAGCTGCAAGAGGAGCTACAAGACGAGCCATTTATATATATATATATATATATATATATATATATAGATATATGCGGAAACAAAATTAGTGGAACTACAGGAGCAAACTAAGCGAGTAGAACAGAGCCAAAGAAGAGGAGCACACAGAGTTATCGAGGAGGAGACGGAGCCATCAGAGGAGCAGATGGAGCCAAGAGGAGCAAGAGGAGCCACATAGGAGCAGACCAAGCCATGTTGGGAATTGCTTTGACTTCGATCCGACGGCGAACAGTCTTCATACTAATCCAATGATCATTGCTCGCCCAAACAGAATGAACGTTACGTCTCAATAGAAAGTGGTTTTGTGAAAAGTACAGTTGACGCGTGGCAAAATTTTATTGCATCGGGTGAGATTTACGGAATACCACTTTCACAGCAAAAGCGGTCTGATGAGCTTGGTGGTTTTCTTCAGCTGTTTTTGTAAAAAAACAAAAAAAATAAAAAAATAAATGCGCAGGTGAAATTAATATTTCAACAAGCCAGAGGAGCCACACTGGAGCAAGAGGAGCTACAAGAGGAGCCATCGGAGGAGCAAATGCAGCAAACAGAGCCATATATGCCTATCGGGAGCATACACAGCCATCGGGAGCAGAACTCACATAGATATATCCAGTTATGTTATCGGGCCTGTAAAACCCATGTATGCATGCTTTATCATTATTGGTGGTTAAAAACCATATAAATATGCATATAATGCAAACAGAGGTGGAAGTCTTGGTTATATATGCAAATACACCATCGGCAACAAAAACTATGCATATATATATATGTGTGTGTGTGTGTGTGTGTGTGTGTGTGTGTGTGTGTGTGTTTAACACTATCGGAGGCGCAAACGGAGGCTAAGGCGTGTACATAAGCTATAACACTATCGGCGGATTTGAAACCTTATTCACGGAAGTGTTGAAGCAATATCGGGTCCGACACACAATGTCACATTGGAACTTCAGGAGTGGCGATACAGTGTCAAGTGGGCCATTGCGATTGCCGATAGTGATATCACATCGGACCTCCGCCAAGGGCAGTCCCCGATTGCGAAGAACTGTTGCAGACCCGACGGGAATATAGACTGTGGCTTAATGATATATCGGATCCATGGTAATCGCATATGTTATAAAGTCTTCCCACACCCAATCGTCGACTACGACAATATATGTGGACCTGACGGGCATATAAATTATGGTTTAATACCATATCGCATCCGGTCCATCGCATTGGCCATCGGCCATTGGTGACTGCAGTTATGTTGCAATCGCCGATAGCGATAGGAGCAGTGGACCCGACAGGCATATACAATATGATTCAATGGAATATCGCGTCCATAGGAGGATTGGCCCATCGGCCATCGGCCCTTTGCGATCGCCGATTGCGATGAATGCTGCGGACCCGATACATTATAGATACGGGTGCTATGATCCTTGAAGTCCGCCCTTTAGCACTGTCGCCTGTTTTTTCATATATTTCCTATGTAACTCAAAAATGTATTGCGCTAGGCTTGTGAGGCAAAAATGCATATGATAACGGTCTCGATAGTTCAAGAGGTTGAATCATGGTGATTATGATTGCGATAGAATGTGGTTGTCCCTTAAATGAAGCGGTCCCTGTGTATGCCTGCAATCATTGGAGAAGCAGCGTTGTTACAGTTTTAACCCGGAAGATGTGTTCTTCGGTGGATCGCTTGAACATGTCCATTGATTGTATGTCTCTTGTGAATATTGGAACACTTGGATAAAGAGAGGAAACTGAAGTTCGGGAAGCCGAAGAAGCAAGCAAGAGAGGAGGTAACTAACAGGGTAAGCGAGCGTTGAGGAAGCCGAAGAGCCTGCGGAGAAAGGAAGCCAAAGAGCCAGCGAGAAAGAGGAAATGAATGGACAGAGGCATGGAATGCATAAAAATAGCAAGAACTGAGGACTGTAGGGCTGTTGGTATGGTGAGGAACCAGAGTGTGAGATAGCAGAAGTCACAGCGGTGAATGTTGTTGAAGGTTGTTGAACGCTGTGGAAAATAAGCTGGAGGAGACAGAGGCAGCGAGAGGATCCAGCAGAATAGAAAGAGGGCCACAGGGCTAACAAGACAGTAGACAGTCGAAGGGGAGAAGCAGCTAGTAGAAAACATAAACTTGAGCAAGAAGTTGTTCTTTATGCAGAGCTTAGTGCAGCTAACAATAGACTGACTAGAGTTGTGTGAAGACATTAACGGAGAGCATGAAGGCTATTGGAGACTATGCGTGGGCATTGTGCAGACTTGTGAAGACTCATCCATAAGAAGACATGGTTGTCATTGATACTGTAGTTTGGAGACTACAGTGAAGTTGTAAATAGACAGAACTCAGCAGAGAAGAGTTCTGAGAGCAGAAGGATTGGAGTCCTTGGGGTTGGTGCCTCAAAAGTGAGAAGGATAGGAGTCCTTGAGGCTGGTGCCTCAGAAGTGAGATTGGATTGGAGTCCTTGAGGCTGGTGCCTCAGAAGTGAGATTGGATTGGAGTCCTTGGGGTTGATGCCTCAGAAATAGGAAGGATTGAAGTCCTTGGGAGTTGGTGCTCCTAAGTCCAAGATTGGTGTCTTGGAAAAAAGTTTGTTCTCTTAAGTCCAAGATTGGTGTCTTGGAAAAATAGAGTTGGTGCTCTGGAGGTTGGAGCCTCACCAAAGTCCAAGTTGGAGCTTGGCAACTGATCATGACCATCTATATATTGTATCTATTTTACTGCACAGTTTATATTAATAAGAGCATTTATTCTTGCTGTTCATTTTGTGTTCTAAATATATATGTTTTAGCTGGTAAAACAATAGTGGGAAAAATAAATATTGATTCACCCCCCCCCCCTCTCAATATTTCCAACAATTGGTATCAGAGCCAGTACCTTCATTCAAAGCTTAACAGCTTGAAGTTCGACATTCAGAACACAAATGGCGAGGTCAAGGAAGAAAGTCTTCAATCCTCCTAAGGATGTGTCTACCTCTACTACTAAAATAGAAGACAATCAATTTGATGAGGCTCCAAGGCTCAATGGGAACTTTAATAAATGGGAAGAAAGAATGAGGAATTTCTTACAGACTCAAGGCATTGAAGTCTGGAAATCAGTGATTGCTGATAGCAGGATGGATAGAGAATCCGAGCAGTACAATGCAAAAGCAGTAAAGGAAATCTTGAATGAGCTCCCTAATTCTGTAAAGAATAGTCTAGGAAAAGGTTCATCAGCAAAGGGAATATGGGACAAACTTCATGATCTTCACTCAAAAGGAGAATTGACCATCAGTCAAGAAGATGATGGAAATCTAGAAAGAAATCTGGAACCCATCATAGAAGCTGAAAATGAGAATGATGACATCAAGGCTAAAGCAGACCTAGAAGATGAAGAGAATGAAAAAGACTTTGTAGAAGAACTCCTCGCTCAACTTATGACTGCCATGGAAGAGATTAACAATTTGAAAAGGGAAAATGAGGCACTTAAGAAGATAGCTCCAGTTGGTGACCAAGATCAAACAAGAAAGAAAGTCAACCTCATCAAGCTTCAAGTACAAGAAAGGGATGAAGAGCTTGCCAAGCTTAAGAAGGAATTTCATCAATGCAAAAGGAAGAATCATGAAGAAGTCATATCCATGACAAATCAATTGAATAAAGCAAAGAAGCAGGAAAATACCTTGTCAAGTCAACTTGAACAAAGGCACAAAAGCGTGAACAAACTTGAAGAAGAGATTGGTCAGTACAAGGTAGATGTCTCCTCCCTTAAGTCTTAATTACAAGAAGCTAGGAAACAGGCACAAGGAGCTGAGAATAGAATGGAGAGAAGTCAAGCAAAGAATGAATAATTCTTCAAAATGAAGTCAGATATCATCTCCCTTAAAATAGTAGCAACTGAAGCTACTCATAGCAAGGAAGAAATTGAGGAACAACTTGCAAAGAAGAATAATGAGTGTGAAAGATTGGAAGAAGAGATTGTCCTCCTCAGAAAAAAGGTTGAAGGGATGAACAAAATCTTGAAGAGTTCTCAAGCCTTGGATGACATGCTCAGCTATCACAGATTTCCATCTGATAAATCAGGCCTCGGGTATGTAGGTGAATCCTCAAACAAGAATTAAAATGCTTTAAACAAAAGAGATGTGAAGAAGCCAGAAAGAAATGGTGATGCTCCCAGTTCCAGCAAAGGCAAGGAGAAAAATCAAGGCTACAATAGAACAAATCCTGCTCCAAGAAGAAAACCAGCTCTAAGAAGAAATGTAGATGATGAAAAAGAGGCGAGAGGCAATGGTTATCATCAAAGG
This sequence comes from Pinus tabuliformis, assembly GCA_031772625.1. Lineage (NCBI taxonomy): Eukaryota > Viridiplantae > Streptophyta > Pinopsida > Pinales > Pinaceae > Pinus > Pinus tabuliformis. Next base: position 1,738,775,658 of record CM062818.1, on the reverse strand, counting down.
ATCTCAAGGCAGAAAGGCTTCAGAAGTACATCAAGGAAACCGCCATCTCCCAGGTACCAAAGTTCATTTTTTGGTTATTGTTATTCCTGTTCAAACTTTGGTCATATGGCAAAAGGTTGTAAAGCATATCATAAAGATAGATGTTATCGTTCCCATCCATCTCATAGAGATAGATGTTATAGTCTCCGACAACCTCCAAGAAACAACTTTGTAGGAAGAAATCATGAATTCTTATTCATGAACAATGTAGGATGCTTAAAGTGTCATAACATCGGTCATATGGCACGCGGTTGTAACTTAACATGGGCTCTTACACAAGCTAGAACCATGCAAAAGAAGAAAGTTACACAAGTATGGAGAAGGAAGGAAATACAGTCTGAAAGTCCCTTGAGCTCTCCAGCCAATCTAAGCATTTTATGAGAAGATTCTACCAAAAGAGATGATGCATACAGTTAGGGGGAGCCTATCATGCCTCAGGAGCACTCCATTGAAGCATATGATCCTGTAACCATTCTTTGGACTGTTGTTAAATAAATAGGGCAAACAAACATGGTGTTGTTATCATAGAGGTTTATGTCTTAACTCAGGAATTTAATGTGAGAACAGATAAATTCTGGACACTAATAGAGGCAGTCTTCAAACAAACAGATACATCTGGAATAGAGTTTGAAGTAAGAGCAGCTGGCAGCCTATATCAAAACTGAAGCATTGCAAAAATATGCAGATCAGCAATTTTATTTAAAAGACAGCCACAGATTAGATATCTAAATCTGCTAAGAGGAAATAACTAGCTGAGATATGTACAAGAACACAAGGAAAGGATGGCAGTGAGTTAAGAAGAAGCACAGGGACACAAATAAACTCAGATCTGAAGAAAGACAACAAGAAAGACAATCTCAACGGCAATCTCTCCTGATTTGGACTATGAAGGTCTCTCAATGTTACTTGTGGAGACAACAATATGGATTGAAGCATGAAAGCCTGGACTTGGACACTTGGTGTATGGCCATTTTCAATATGAATGAAAGCATTAAAGTAGAGCATCCTTAAGCATTGTTGAAGCCATGATAAAGCAGTTCTGAGACATGAAGAGGGAATAATGTGCAAATTGATCCTTCTATCTTGAGTAAACAAAAGATGAGCACTATGACAGGGGGAGTCACAAACCCATGAAGATCTACCATTCATGAAGAACAAAAGCAGTTTGATAGGGGGAGTCCCAGAGCACTCCTTTGCCATTGATGTCAAAGGGGGAGAGAAGAACAATATTTCCATCAATAACAAAGCGGGAGATTGTTGACCTAGGTTGTCATTGATGTCAAATGGCAATATTCTGGATACTAAAGGATGACATGAAGCCAAGGGGATGCAGAGCAGATGGAGACAAGAGGAGCAGACAGAGCTACAAGAGGAGCCACACACACACAGAGATATATATATATATATATATATATATATATATATATATATATATATATATATATATATATATATATATGCGGAAACAAAATTAGCGGAACTACAGGAGCAAACTAAGCAAGTAGAACATAGCCAAAGAAGAGGAGCACACAGAGTTATCGAGGAGGAGACAGAGCCATCAGAGGAGCAGATGGAGCCAAGAGGAGCAAGAGGAGCCACATAGGAGCAGACCAAGCCATGTTGGGAATTGCTTTAACTTCGATCCGATAGCGAACAGTCTTCATACTAATCAACGATCATTGCTCGCCCAAACAAAACGAATGTTAAGTCCCCATAGAAAGTGGTTTTGTGAAAAGTACATTTGATGCGTGGAAAATTTTTATTGCATCAGGTGAGATTTACGGAATACCACTTTCACAGCAAAAGCGGTCCGATGAGCTTGGTGGTTTTCTTCAGCTATTTTGTAAAAATAAATAAATAAATAAATCCACAGGTGAAATTAATATTTCAACAAGCCAGAGGAGCCACACTGGAGCAAGAGGAGCTACAAGAGGAGCCATCAGAGGAGAAAATGCAGCAAACAGAGCCATATATGCCTATCAGGAGCATACACAGCTATCGAGAATCTATCGGGAGCATACACAGCCATCAGGAGCAGAACTCACATAGATATATCCAGTTATGTTATCGGGCCTGTAAAACCCATGTATGCATGCTTTATCATTATCGGCAGTTAAAAACCATATAAATATGCGTATAATGCAAACAGAGGTGGAAGTTTTGGTTATATATGCAAATACACCATCGGCAACAAAAACTATGCATATATATATATATATATATGTGTGTGTGTGTGTGTGTGTGTGTGTGTTTAACACTATCGGAGGCGCAAACGGAGGCTAAGGCGTGTACATAAGCTTTAACACTAATGGCAGATTTGAAAACTTATTCACGGAAGTGTTGATGCTATATCGGGTCCGACACACAATGTCGCATCGGAACTTCGGGAGCGGCGATACAGTGTCAAGTGGGCCATTGCGATTTCCGATAGCGATATCACATCGGACCTCCGCCAAGGGAAGTCCCCGATTACGAAGAACTGTTGCGGACCCGACGGGAATATAGACTGTGGCTTAATGATATATCACATCCATCGTAATCGCATGTTATAAAGTCTTCCCACACCCAATCACCGATTGCGACAATATATGCGGACCCGACGGGCATATAAATTATGGTTTAATACCAAATCGCATCTGGTCCATCGCATTGGCCATCGGCCATTGGTGACTGCAGTTATGTTGCGATCGCCGATAGAGATAGGAGCAGTGGACCCGACAAGCATATACAATATGATTCAATGGAATATCGCATCCATAGGAGGATTGGCCCATCGGCCATCGACCCTTTGCGATTGCTGATTGCGATGAATGTTGCAAGCCCGATACATTATAGATATGAGTGCTATGATCCTTGAAGTCCGCCCTTTAGCACTGTCGCCTGTTTTTTCATATATTTCCTATGTAACTCAAAAATGTATTGCACTGGGCTTCTGAGCCAAAAATGCATATGATAAAGGTCTCGATAGTTCAAGAGGTTGAATCATGGTGATTATGATTGCGATAGAATGTGGTTGTCCCTTAAATGAAGCAGTCCCTGTGTATGTCTGCAATCATTGGAGAAGCAACGCTGTTACAGTTTTAACCGGGAAGATGTGTTCTTCGATGGATCACTTGAACATGTCCATTGATTGTATGTGTCCTATGAATATTGGAACACTTGGATAGATAGAAGAAACTGAAGTTTGGGAAGCCGAAGAAGCAAGCAATAGAGGAGGTAACTAACAGGGTAAGCGAGCGTTGAGGAAGCCGAAGAGCCTGCAGAGAAAGGAAGCCAAAGAGCCAGCGAGAAAGAGGAAATGAATGGACAGAGGCATGGAATGCATAAAAACAGCAAGAACTGAGGACTGTAGGGCTGTTGGTATGGTGAAGAACCAGAGTGTGAGATAGCAGAAGCCGTAGCGGTGAATGTTGTTGAAGGCTGTTGAACGCTCTGGAAAATAAAGTGGAGGAGATAGAGGTAGTGAGAGGATCCAGCAGAACAGAAAGAGGGCCGCAGGGCTAACAAGACAACAGACAGTCGAAGGGGAGAAGCAGCTAGCAGAAAACATAATCTTGAGCAATAATTTGTTATTTATGCAGAGCTTAGTGCAGCTAACAATAGACTGACTAGAGTTGTGTGAAGACATTAACAGAGAGCATGAAGGCTATTGGAGACTATGCGTGGGAATTGTGCAGAGCTGTAAATACTCATCCATAAGAAGACATTGTTGTCATTTATACTGTAGTTTGGAGACTACAGTGAAGCTGCAAATAGACAGAACTCAGCAGAGAAGAGTTCTGAGAGCAGAAGGATTGGAGTTCTTGGGGTTGGTGCCTCAAAAGTGAGAAGGATAGGAGTCCTTGAGGTTGGTGCCTCAGAAGTGAGATTGGATTGGAGTCCTTGAGGCTGGTGCCTCAGAAGTGAGATTGGATTTGAGTCCTTGGGGTTGATGCCTCAGAAATAGGAAGGGTTGAAGTCCTTGGGAGTTGGTGCTCCTAAGTCCAAGATTGGTGTCTTGGCAAAAAGTTTTTCCTCTTAAGTCCAAGATTGGTGTCTTGGCAAAATAGAGTTGGTGCTCTGGAGGTTGGAGCCTCACCAAATTCCAAGTTGGAGCTTGGCAACTGATCATGACCATCTATATATTGTATCTATTTTACTGCACAGTTTATATTAATAAGAGCATTTATTCTTGCTGTTCATTTTGTGTTTTGAATATATATGTTTTAGCTGGTAAAACAATAGTGGGAAAAAGAAATACTGATTCACCCCCCCTCTCAGTATTTCCAACACGTCATTGCTTCGAATATTACTTCGTTTGATGGAAAAACAATATCCAAGCAATCCGATGCAAAGGTGGAATCAAGGGTCCGAAAATGAGCCACATCACCATCTATCTCTTTCCCAAAGGAGGTAGTAGAATGGTTATCTGCAGAGTTATCGATAGATTCACATCTAAGCTCTACTACAGACATAAGAGATTCTATTCCACCTGCCTTGTCATCATTCGATGTGGTCATAGATGAAGCTAAGGTTCCAGGATCCGAAGAATAGGGAGTTTGAACAAACTCCCTCCGTAAAGGGTCCCTGGAGGATGAAATTGTATCTATTCCAGCTGTAGGAGGGGGAAGATTAAACGTACCCATCAATGAAGAGTACATCCTGACTCCTAGATTCTCAATAGGCAGACGGGGGTTACCCACTAAAGCAACAGTAGAGTCAGAGCTTGCTTGAGGATCGACTGGACAATAATCCATTTGATCAACCTTAACGATTTTCCCCTCATGAGGAAAGCAAATGACATGAAACAGAGGCGAAACAACGACGTCCATTTCGTATACCCATTTCCTTCCTAATAGGAGATTATAGTCTAGGTTAGCATCTATGACCTCTACTTCGATATTAATGACCTTTCCTCCAACACATATAGGAAAGGTCGGGATAATCCCGTATGGCCTATGAGAATGACCATCAAACGTTGTCAACAAGGTATGTGAAGGAACAACCGACGGTGATCCAATGGCCTTCCAGCATGACATAGACATGACACACGTGGAAGCTCCCTCATCTATAACCGTCCGAAAAAATATTCGTTTTCTGGTAGGTATACTTTATCTGGAAAGCCGTGTGATGAGGAAGTCTCTTTTTGACATTATTCATATCAAAAGTGAGAGCTAAAGAATTACTTGGATCCACTGCCCCCATTGCCGATAGCAAGTCACTTCATTGAGCAGGACATGACTGGAGAACCTCTAAAGCTGACATAGCACATGGACTCTGAGCCAGATCCTCAACAATGGAGTAATTCTAGGCTGCCCTAATATTAGGGTTGATAGTCGCGCGTTTAGCGGAACCTTTCGGTACCCGAGGTATAATCTCAACAGAAGGTCGCTCAATATGAAGTGGGTTGTTAGTTTCGAGAACTGATTTACCCTTGGAAGTTTCACCTTCACCATAATCGTGTGACCGTGTGGCCACATTAGCGTGAGAACCCATCATGAAAACATTTGATGACTTTTCCCCTTCCTGGTTGCCTCCTGCGGAGGTACCAGGATTTGAACTCGCACCAGCAAGAAGTTGTTGCCCTTGGGGAAAAGGGTTTGTTAACACAGCCTAAGAACTAGAAGTCCCTTGCTATCCTAACAAGTGCTGAGCATCTTCAATCTTAGGGCAGAGATGAGTTAAATGGTCTCCACTACACAACTTGCATGGAAACTTGACTTTCTTTCTAAACTCATTTCTACCACCACCAGCGTTGTTGCCGGACTTATTTGCATCAGGCTTCCCATCCTGGTTCTTTTTCTTACCTCATCCTTTCTTTTTTCCATTGCAATTTTGATTTCCTTTGGGGTTATCAGATTGGACGGCATTTATTGAAGAAGTTTGGGAAGCCGAGGGATTAGAAGATGTGACTTGGTTGTTAGAAGCAGTTTGTAAGGACAACTATTGCAATTGGTTCAACAAGTTCACGGTAGTTGTGTCTACCGACCCAACGATACCATCCACGTGGGGACCTGGCTTCAACTTAGCTATGTCAACCTTAGACCCAGGAGCATCTGGCAAGTATTTTTGTAGGATCCCAGACTGAAAGTAGATCAGTTCTAATTGTTGGGCCATAAAAATGGCTTGCTCCTCAGAATAGACTCCAGACATGGAGACATCCTTGGAGATCTCGGGTTGTAAAGATTTCAAAAACCATTCGAGACGGTACTCCAGAGGGATTTCGGCTTTAATGAGCCTATTTCTCCATCTCCATTCCTGAATATTGTCAGAAATGTGAGTTGCCTTATCCTGACGAAAAGTGGCCAGAAGTTCAGTTTTGGCATCATAACGGATAGGCAACTGGAAATGATTCAAGAAAATATTAGCTAAGTGAGAAAAAGATGCAAAGCTACCCCCTGGCAACTCTATATACAATTTGGCCGCATTACCAGTCAAGGTGCGTTGAAAAAGTCTCAACCTGATCGAGTCATTGATAAGGGAGTTAGATGAGAACCACAAATGGAATGTGGTTACATGGTCGCCTGGGTCCTCACCACTCTTCCCTTCGAATTTTGGAATGTCTGAAGGGAGTTTAGTTGGGACCGAAGGCCAGGCCCAATTGTACTTGATTGGATCATTTGTTAACTTAGTGAGATCTGGCAAGTTCAACGTTGCCAGAAACGAAATCCTAGGAGGACCTTGGGGATTCCACCCAGACTGGGCAGAACTCCCAAAGTTCTGAAAAGATTGGCCTGGATTTTGGAAGGCACCAAGCTGCACGAAGTAACCAGTAGAACCAGCTGAACCGAAAGGCAAGCCTTGTGATCCAGCAAAATTCGGAGTTTGACCAACTCCGACCGTAAAGCCTCCATAACTAGCAAAGTTTCCTCCTAAAGGATTATAAGGAGTTGATAACCCCTGATACGAATTCCAAGCTTAAGCTAAGGGAGGAATACTTTGAAACGAACTAACCTTGGAGTACGGCCTATTCCCTTGTTGGATGATAAATGGATTCCCAGTTCCCGCCCCACTAACCCCAGGGTTAGTCCAACCTTGGAAAGGATTACTGCTTTGTCCCACAGAAGAAAAAGGCACGGATCCTATCGTCGGGTTGGAATGTGGTATATGACCACTTCTGAAAGGAAAACCCTGGAATGAAGCCGATCCACCCATCATGGACGTAGTGACACTAAACAGAACCGATGGAATACCCTGTGAGTGGGTGCCAAATGGGAAGAATCCAGTACCAAAAGCATTGGTTTGGGCATTTCCACTCGTGGACGGAATGGAGGTAGACCCAACTAAAGAGTGCTAACAAAAGATCCAAACAAGGAAGCAGAGGAGATGGAAATCGTTCCTCCCCCTTGCACCGATGTTGGAGTTTGAATAGTCATAGCTGTTTAGTCAATTTAGTGTTCCTAAATTGATGTCATCAATTGTCAACCCGGGGCTCGTAAGCTGATGAAGTGAAGGTGTACTATATGTATTTAAGAAACTTTCTTAGAGCTTTTGTCGTTTGGGGTGTTGTTTATGGTTAACTTATCTTCCTAAGATGGAGTGATGATTATAGACAGATGAGTGCAAGTGTGTGGAAAGTGAGTTCTAGATGAGTGAAAGTGTGTGAATGGTGATTTCTAATTACTTGCTGAATTTGTAAAGGAAAAGAACTTGAAAGAAGTAAATAACTTGAAATGACTTGAAAGCAAATGACCACGTTCTAATGGCATTAGTCTCTACCCATATTGCTGCAAATAAAAGAACAAGAAAATCACTTCAAGGACTGATGATAATGGTTATCTCTTCCTAACTCCCTGCTTCTACCACATAGTACTGCGTAAAACACGATTAGGAAGTAGCTGAAGACAAATCCAAGAATTGATAAAAACTCTAAGTGACAAATTATAGCACTACTAAGCCTTTTCCATCATACTGATTCCTACATGTGTGATTATGTGTAACAAGTGGAAAAAGTATTAGTGCCACAAGCCAAGACTACTTAAAAACAAGCTGCAATTAATTAGTGTTCTGTTCTCTTGAAAGATAAACCATTCATGATAAAGAGAGCATAAATTAGTTAGCATCCAACTTGTAAAACTAAGCTAAAAACTAATCTAGAAAACAGAGTAAAAAGGGCAGCATTATGAATAAGACAACTGCAACTACCATTAGATATTAAAGCAAATACAACACACTCAACCCCGGGTGAAAACCTGCAAAGAAGCAAATCTGATCAGTGAAAATAAAGGCTGCAGCAATGAAAAGAAATCAAGCTGTACATAACTCAAGAAAAGGAAATGTTGTATGTGAAATAAAGAAATTGCAGAAATATACACATGAAATACTTATACAAGGGAAGTCATGAACGGGGGCCCTCCATCCATACAACCCACAGAAAACTCAGATGCTTTAAAACTTCAAATCAGCACTGTTTCCATTACTTCATATGCAGAAATACATAGTCAAAAGTGCTGGAACAACTCTATAAAAACAGAGTTTAGAAAAGTGCTAAAATTCTCACAAGTTCATAAACTACAGCAGCTAAAAAGTTTCACATAAGCGTACGCAGATGCAAGTATTTATAGGCATCTGCAAGATGGCCTAATGCGTAAAGCATAAAACAGAAAATAAACTGAAATTCATGCGTATTAAAGGTGCAGTGAACACGTCATATGCTTCATGGTCGAGCTAGAGGTCCTGGTCATTATGGGCAATGAATCTAGCATTAGATCATGTTCCCCACGGCTTTCAAAACACGGACAAGTCATCCTTTCCACCGACGTGACCAAACAGCTTACGCATCAACGTTAAGCTGCCTTTATTTGACCGTAACATGACCCCCTTTGACCGGAGGTACAGATGTCGTGGCTGGATGAACTGATGGCACAGGAACCTCGAGCACATATATTCCAACATGCCCACGTGGCTCGTTCTGCAAAATAGCACGTGGAACCTTGAGATCAACAAAATGGCTGCGGGATCATCAGATGGCTGCAGAATCAGCAGATGGTTGTGGAATACCTGTAAGTATGTCAAAAACTAAACAAAACAATCACCCATTAGCAAAGCTCACTTGATCATGTTTAATGACAACTAATGTAATGATCTGGGTGGAAAATGAGGCAAAAGAGAGAGGAAAGTGATGAAAACAGTAGGTAATGATGGATGATAAGGTGTAAAGTAGAGACTCTACATACCCCCACTACGAGGGCATTGCATGTCCTCATGCAAAAACACTGATTAATCAACCTGCTGTGATGCCTCTGCCAAGACATCCAATCTCCTCTTCTTTCTCTATGTAGACACATTGACCCTTGGCTTCTTTACTAAGCATCTGAACTTTAGGTTGATCAAGGCTCTGTTTAGCCTTTTGAATTTCTTCCTTAACTTTTTGTTACTTCTTTGCCACAGGCCCAAATGTAACATGGTGTTATCATGAATCATCTTATCCAATTTGGCTTGCTCTTTCAACTTTTCATTTTCTTGCATGATATGTTGATTTAGAACCTCAATTTCAAAAATTTCCTGTTTTAAGGAGTGGACTTGTTGCTCTAAAGGTTGAACATTGCTTGGGCCAGCGGCTGCTTGCTCCAATGTTTCCAGATAATTATACACTTTTTGCTGCTCCGGGTCAACCTCAAGTGACTTTTTGGGACTTGGTTCATAATCAAATTCAGATCCATGTTCATGCTCAAGTTCATGTTCAAACGGACTTTCCTCACGTGGAGGACTAGTCTCACTATGCTCAGCGTGTGAAGGACTTTTCTCTAAGTCAGGACTTGTAGCACCTTTTTGAGGTGAGCTTAAGTCAATGAAGAATGACTGTTTACCCTTTGTGGCCCCTACTTTTCTGTTTTGTAATCTGCTGCTCCTTCTTACAAAGGTGGTACTCTGTTTTTCTTTTGGTACTTTTTGCTTTTGTTTTTCCTCCTTTTTGGAAAGGGCAGTTTTATGAAGTTTGGCCATTCTTTGAGCTAAGGGCTGAGTGTCTTCCTCACTAGAATTCTCAGGAGTGAGGTGAGTTTCTTGGACTACAGATTTTCCTTTATCTTGCTTTCGTTTCTTCCTCCCTTCTTTTCTTTTCTGAGCAATTTCTTGAGCAAGTTCTGAAAGAGTTTCAGTGATAATTCCTTGGGCTGCTTGGTTATCATCTTCAGTAAATCCAGGATCAATTTCCTGTTCAAGATGCTGTATATCAGTTTCCTCATCAAACTGTTCTTGAACAGTTTCCTCTTGGGCAGTTGTTTCAGGAAGAGTGGTATCAGGAACAATAGTTTCTGTTTGGGCAGTAGTTTCTTGGTTAACCCCCTCTCCTCTTTTTCTTCTACTTCTTTTTGGTACTTGAGGGGACCCTCCAGAAGTTTCTCCTAATTCTTGAAAATGATTTCTTATGAGAAACCTCTCCCATGTGTCTCTTTTTGATTTCAATTGTTCCTCCACTAGCAATTTCACAAGACCGTGATGATATAAATGTGCTTCAATATTTCTGGGGTTCCTTTGGACCATTGCACACATTTTCTTAAGACTTGAAAATAGAAAGTATGGGAGGTTAATGTCATCTCCTAGAAAATGCATCATAACCTTTGCATGATAAACATATAAGACCCCAAATCTTCCCTCACAAGTGAAAAATTTTTGCACTAACAAGAGTAAAGTGGTCCACTCCTCCTTAACATAAGAAACAAGAATCCCTTTGGTAAAGATACTGGTGTCCATACCTGGGTTTTTTAAAATTTGTTTCCACTACTGATCTTGAACTGACCGGTTCTTAAACCACCTTTCTCCAGTCTGTGGAAGTGAGGTAGCTTGTGCTATGCTGCTTTCATTGACTGTGAATTGTAAGTCCCCTATCTCCACGTGATTATCTTTTTCTCTGAAGGACCTTGCAAAGGCCTTTGTAACCTCCTTATGGTAGCCTCTGAACTTCTGTATGCATTGTAACCAATTTGCCTTTTGTAATGCCTCTTTGACCTGAGGATATCCCTCCAAAAACTTTGAACCTTCCGGTTCTGCCCTTAAGAGCTTCCCCATTGGCTCTTACGGCTCTGTTCTATTTAAAACACGGCTTCAACAAGGGTCTTACACAGTAAATTCACGGCTCTATTTTGGAACACGGCTTTAAAATGGCCTTGACTTGGTGGATTTACGGCCTCAACACAGTGGATTATGGCTTTAGCTCTGGATACGGCCGTAACAGACCTCCACTGGTGATTAGAATTTAGCGGAGAGGAAAAACAAAGTATGGTGAATGCTAGTAGCGTAGTGAGCATAGCGTAAATGGAATGAAACAGTGTGAGTGGAAATGAAACAGCGAAAGTGAAATGATATGAGCATAAGAGGGTAGAAGGGTTATGGAATGATGAATGAAAACGGCTATGTCCTTAGATTTCGGTTTCGGAGTTACACTTGGCTGCGTGAGTTAATGTCATAGAGACGTAGTACATTAGGTTACGTCACCTAAGTACGAGATCTTAATGGAAGAAGCAGCCGCAAGTGAAATTCAAAATCGTGGTAATCAAGGACTGATAGACTTGGGAGATACGTGGGTATATGGTCGCATGACTGGTAATCATTACACTTAGTGGCAAGAAACATAACCTAGAAAACTTTGCATAATGAAATAACTGTAAGTTTAGGATTTAAACCATACCTCAGATCCCCGCTTAGATTTGCCTTTGATGACTTGCCACTAACCCTTCACTGACTTATGGTTGTTGCATGATTATTTTCCATTTATTATTGATGACTATTGAGCTGTAAAGAAATTTCAAACAGACTGTGTTTTTTTTTTTTTTTTTTTATGCAGGTACAGAGAGTTGCGGAATCATTAGATGGCTGCAGAATCTTCAGATGGTTGCGGAATCTGCAGTAGTACCCTCCGGCTGCACAAAATAACTTTAGTTGTAGAAAAAAATGACTTTATTGATGAGATGGAATGTAGTGAGTGGATGGATGAATGAAAAAAATGAGGTGGAGTGAAAATGAATGAAATGGTGGATGAAATGGTGGTGATGATGAAATGAGATGAAATAAGGCGAGAAAGAGACTTTTTTTTTTTTTTTGGAAAACATGAGGTGTCAGGTGACCCTGATTTTCACCTCAGGTTTTCTGTATGAGACTGCCAATCAGAGATTGGTTTTCAGGCTCATACATTTATTCTTTTTTTTTTTTTTCAAAAACCAAAGCTTTAGGCTGACGGAGGAGAAGAATCCTTCTCCACCAGCCTGATTGCAGAATCTTCTTTGAACAATTTGACAAACTCTTCTTTTGAGAATGGCTTCTGGTAGATTTTCAAGCGGTGGCCATTCACAATAAGAGGAGTATGAAATTCATCGATAGTTTTTACTCGAACTGCTCCATTGCTAAAGACTTCATCAATCTCATATGGCCCAAGCCAATGAGTTTGAAACTTTCCTTTGAAGTCTTTGAATTTTGAATCAAACAATAGAGCCCAATCTCCTTTCTGAAACTTTCTTTCTTTGATATGATGATCATGCCATTTAGATCTTTGGTGCTGAACTAGATCGGTCCTTAGAATTGCATCTTGTCTTATTTCATCTAGCTCATTTAGCTGGTCCATTCTGTGTCTTTGAGCTTCTGAGAGGCTCATTCCCAATTGGACTGCCATCTTGAAGGTCTTGATTTGGAACTCAATAGGAAGCAGGACTTCCTTCCCATAAACAAGTTCATAGGGAGAATGTCCTGTTGTGTTCTTCCATGTGGTTCTATAGGCCCATAAGGCTTCAGGGAGCCTTTCCGCCCAATCTCTTCTATGAAGATGAACAGTCTTGGTGATAATGCCTTCAAGAACTTTATTGGTAGATTCCACTTGACCATTGGATTGCGAATGGTAGGGAGTAGATGTTCTGTGCTTGATCTTATATTCCTCCATCAGCTTCTCCATCAAATTAGATGTAAACTGGCTGCCTTGATCTGTCACAATTTCCCTTGGGACACCAAAACGAGTGAAAATATCCTCAAAAAGAAATTGAACAACTGAATTTTCAGTGGCAGAAGGCAATGCTTTTGCTTCCACCCACTTAGTAACATAATCAGTACAAACCAGTATATACTTCTTTTGCTTTGATGGTGGATTAATTGGTCCAACGAAATCTAGAGCCCATTTCTCAAAGGGTTCGATGCATACCTGAGGCTGTAGAGGCATTTCATTTGAAGGAGTTGGTTTCCCAACTCTTTGGCAGTTGTCACACCTTTTAACATACTGCTTTGCATCTTTAAAGAGAGAAGGCCAATAATATCCTAGAGAAAGGATTGTATAGGCTGTCCTCTTGTCCGCAAAGTGCCCGTCGCATGGTTCATCATGACATGCCTTAAGGATGTCAGGCATTTCATCTTCCCGAACACACCTTCTGATTATACAATCTGGCCCTGTTTTAAACAATTCATTAGAAATCCAAGAATAATGTGAACTCTCCCGAATGATTTTCCTTTTCTCATTAGGAAATAAGTGTAGAGGAAGCTTCCCTGTGACAAGATAATTAGCCATATCTGCATACCAAGGAGTCTTGGTAGTCACTGCAAACAAGTATTCATCTGGAAACTTATCTTCTACTGGAGAATCTTCATTAGTGTTTTGGATTCTAGACAAGAAATCAGCTACTGTGTTTTGCTTTCCAGGTCTATCTAACGCAGTAATGTTAAATTCTTGCAAAAGTAAAAGCCATCTTGTAACTCTACCATTAGTGACAGGTTTGTTCATTAAGTATCTTATGGCAGAGTGATCAGTATGGACAAAGGTTTCATAGCCGGTTATGTAATGTCTAAACTTGTTGATTGCATGTACCACAGCTAAGAACTCTTTTTCTGTAACAGTATAATTTAACTCAGTAGGAGTCAAATTCTTACTTTTGTAATAAATGGCATAAGGGATCAAATCCTTTTGTCCCAAAACAGCTCCTAGAGCTGTATCTGAAGCATCAGTAGAGATGTGGAAAGGGAGTTTCCAATTTGGCCCCCTTAAGATGGGTGCTTCAGATATTCTAGACTTTAAAGCTTCAAAGGAAGATTGGCACTCAAGATCCCATTTAAACTCACAGTCTTTGGTAAGCAATTTGAAAAGAGGAGATGCTATCCTAGTGAAGTTTTCAATAAATCTTCTGTAATACCCAGTAAACCCAAGAAAACTTCTAACATCCTTCTGGCAATTTGGAACAGGTAACTTAGAGATGACTTCAACTTTGGATTTATCAACCTTGATCGCATCTCCTGAAATATGATGTCCTAAAACAATCCCTTCAGTAAACATCATAAAACACTTTTCATGACTTAAAGAAAGATTTGTTTCCTTACATCTTACCAGTACTTTTTCCAAATTTTCCAAAGCTTCTTCAAATGTATTACCATAAACTGTGAAATCGTCCATGTATACCTCTACACAATCATGAATCAGATCTGAAAAGATTCCTAATACAGCCCTTTGAAATGTAGCAGGTGCATTGCACAATCCAAAAGGGAGTACTCGGTAGGCAAAAGTTCCCCAAGGACAAGTAAATGTGGTTTTGTCTTGATCTTCAGGTGCTACCTGAATTTGATTGTACCCACTAAAACCATCCAAGAATGAGAAATACTTTTTACCTGCTAAAGTGTCTAGTACCTGATCAATAAAAGGTAAAGGAAAATGATCCTTTAATGTTGCCTTGTTCAATTCTCGATAATCAATGCAAACTCTCCATCTACCATTCTCTTTGGGCACTATAACCAAGGGAGAAACCCATTGGCTGTCTGAGATGGGGTAAATGAAGTTTACCTTGAGCAATTTTTGGAGTTCTTCTTTCACGATTTCCCTAAGGTTTGGATTCATCCTTCTTTGTGGTTTCCTAATAGGTCTGCTATTCTCTTCAATGTAGATGTGATGAATACAAGTCTTAGGATCGATTCATTTCATGTCAGTGTATTCCCATGCAAAGGTAGTGGAATGTTTTTGCAACAGTTTAGTTAATTCTTCTTGTTGTGGTCTTCCCAAGTTTTTGTTAATGTTTAATGTTTTTCCTGGGAGGATTTCAACTGTAGAACTACCAAACTCTTCCATTGAGAAGAGAGACATTTGTCTAGAGGAGAGATATTCAATGTCTGCATCTATCTGAAAATGTTTAGAGTCATATTCTAAAGATACTTCAAAATTTTCTAATGTATTTAGAATTTGACTATCCTCACTGATCTCAGAGATGGTTAGAACTGGTTGTATAGTATCTTCATCCTCTACCCATTCATCTTCTCCTATTTCTGTTATAGCTTTTGTTGGGGGATACAAGTTGAACTTCTTGGTGGAATTACCATCTGATATATACATGTCTCCAGACCTACAGCTTATGAAAGCATCAGCTGTGGCCAACCAAGGTCTTCCTAAAATAAGAGGATGTCCTCCTAGATTGTTCTTGGGAGTTAAAATCATAAAATCAACTGGATATTCCCAAGAATCTAGAGAGACTGGAATATCTTCCAATACACCATCAGGTTTAATGATTGATCTATCTGCAAGCTGCAGCAAAGTGGGTGTAAAGAGAAGGTTAGGAAGCTTTAACTGATCCATGGTCTGTCTACTCATGATGTTGATCGCGGCCCCTAAGTCAATCAGAGTATTTGGGATTTCAACCCCATTAATATGAGTTTTGACAATAGGACTACCGGGATCTACATACTTTTTCATGGTAATCTTACCCATCATTATGTCTGCAATTTTTCCAACTAGATGTATCCTTTTAGTATCTCTGGTTCTTTTTACTGTTTTCTTCAAACTCAACTCCTTTATTGTCTTTGCTAGAATGGGAATTTCCTTAATGGCTTGTAACAAGGGGATCTTGATACATACATTCTTCAATTCATTTAGGAAGTTATAGTCAGGCACCCATATCTGCTTTTCCACCCCTTTATCAATTTGCAATCTTTCAGGAAAGGGAGGTGTAGCTGTAGGTGTAGGTTGCTCAACTAGGGGAGTTGTAGAGATTGATTCTTTTTCTTTTTCTTTTTGGATATTTTGGTTTTGAAGTGATACTTCAGAACCTTTATTGACTTTGAGAGATTCCTCCTCAGAAATGCTTGGTTGTTGAACACTTGTGGAAGGTTGATCTAGGATTCTACCTGATCTAAGTTGTACTTCATTAAGAGGAACAACCATGTAGGTAGGGAATGGTTGACCTTCCATCATGTAAGAATTTTAAGGGTTCCTATTATTTGGATTTGGTAATGGCTGAGAGGGAAGTTGATTAGATTTCTGCTGGGATTGAAGTGCTAATTGAGAATTTTGATTTTGTGGAGGAGGTTGTTGTTGTTGAGGGTATGGCAATGATAGTTGTTGACCTTGGTTTGGAAGTTGTGGAGCTTGCTGATTCTGAAATGATGGAGTATATTGATAGAATTGTGCAAATCTCCCATAAGGATTTTGCATGCTTTGCATCCATGCTTGGAAAGCATTTTGAGGTTGAGGCCACGGTTGTTGCCAAGGATTCCAACTTGGTTGGGATTGAGAATTCATAGAGTTGTTGAACCCTTGATTCTGTTGTCCTTGCCAAGGTCTCCTTGCAATAAAATAGAGAGATTCAAGTGTATCTGGATCCTCTTGAAAGACTGCTTTGAGGCCAGGGATTGAAGGACAATCCTTGGTCTCATGAGTTTCTGAGCAAATTACACATGTTTCTACAACGTGTGCATCTAAGGGACATTCCCTTAAAGCATGTTTCTTTCTACATTTTGGGCAAAAGATAGCCAAAGCCTCAGCTTCTGCTTTTTGTTTATTGTGAATCTTAAGGGTATCAAGTTGTTCACTAAGACTCCCTAAGATGTCAGTTTTAAATTCATCAAGCATACTACCGATTTCAGCCCTACTCACTGATCCTGTTGCAGATTTATTTGCCCTAAGGAGAGAAGGATCTCTAGGCCCTTTTTGAGTTTTTGATTTGCCCCTTGAGAGATGGATACAAAGTTCTGCTATGTCATTGAGAGAAAGTTGAGAAATATCCCCTTTCCCCATCATGTTTAAGATGTCTATCCATTCATCCCTAATGGCTTTCAATAAGAGGGCTTTTAAGGTCTCTTCATCCAAGGTATTCATTT
Organism: Pinus tabuliformis; assembly: GCA_031772625.1. Classification (NCBI taxonomy): domain Eukaryota; kingdom Viridiplantae; phylum Streptophyta; class Pinopsida; order Pinales; family Pinaceae; genus Pinus; species Pinus tabuliformis. The sequence goes on along the minus strand of CM062818.1, from coordinate 1,738,758,591 downwards.
TTGCTCTTTTCAAGTTATATTGAAATATTTCAAGTAAATCTTCTAGACTCTCTTCTTCTTTTTGTACCATTTTAAAAACCTCGTCCTTGTGATTAGTAGGCATGCAATAGTCTAAATACCTATCCAAAAATGTCTGTTTCATCTCATCCCAAGTCCTAATGGATTGAGTGAGTAACCCCATGAACCATTTCAAGGCTTGATCCTTCAGTGTTGAAGGGAACAACTTGAGTTTCTGAGAGTCATCCAGGTAGTCATAAGTTCGACACACCACTTCAAACTCAAATAAGAATGTTTCAGGGTCCTCAGTCCTTAACCCATGGAAGTTAGGGAGGAAAGATGGTGATATGTTTTTCATAGTGGCTCGGGAATCCTCATCAACAATGGGAAACCCAAATGAATTATCCCCATTTCTATTTCCTCCTCCAATGGGACCTCTACCTCCATTATTGTTATTGTTATTTCCTCCTCCTCCTCTACCTCTACCTCTACCTCCTCCTTCTTCCTCTGCCATGATGATTCTCCCAGGGATTTCAAAATCTTCTGGTTCCTCTAAAAAAGGTGAATGAGAAGAGATTTCTCCTTCTTCTTCAGATGATTCCAATTCCTCAATTACAATTGGTCTTCCTGTAGGAGAAAGAGAAGAGTCTCTTCCTGGTTCAAACTCAATAGAAGGTGTAGGAGAGTCAACTCTTGGCTCTTGAATTCCAGGAATTCTAGGACTAGGAGTTTCGGTTGGAGATAAGGGGGGTGTCTCTTGTCTATCCCTTGAAGCAGATGGACTTGTAAAAATTGAACTTCGAGCTCTAGCTAAAAACCGTCCTCTAGAATCTCTAGCTCTATGCATGTCATTTTTTATTTTTTCTTCAAGTCAAGTTAATAGTTCTTTTTCTGATCTTCCAGGTCACTCTAGGTGCAAGAAGAGAGCATACTCAAGAAACTACTAAATCAATAACTTTTTCCTTTCTGATCCTCCAGATCACTTTAAAGTGCAAGAGGAGAGCATACTTGGATAGGTTATTAACTTCTTTCCTTGAAATTTTTTTATGTTTTTCTTTCTCTAAGTATGGCTACTTAATTTCACTTCCCCGGCAACGGCGCCAAAATGTTTAGTCAATTTAGTGTTCCTAAATTGATGTCATTAATTGTCAACCCGGGGCTCGTAAGCTGATGAAGTGAAGGTGTACTATATGTACTTAAGAAACTTTCTTAGAGCTTTTGTCGTTTGGGGTGGTGTTTATGGTTAACTTATCTTCCTAAGATGGAGTGATGATTATAGACAGATGAGTGCAAGTGTGTGGAAAGTGAGTTCTAGATGAGTGAAAGTGTGTGAATGGTGATTTCTAATTACTTGCTGAATTTGTAAAGGAAAAGAACTTGAAAGAAGTAAATAGCTTGAAATGACTTGAAAGCAAATGACCACATTCTAATGGCATTAGTCTCTACCCATATTGCTGCAAATAAAAGAACAAGAAAATCACTTCAAGGACTGATGATAATGGTTATCTCTTCCTAACTCCCTGCTTCTACCACATAGTACTGTGTAAAACACGATTAGGAAGTAGCTAAAGACAAGTCCAAGAATTGATAAAAACTCTAAGTGACAAATTATAGCACTACTAAGCCTTTTCCATCATATTGATTCCTACATGTGTGATTATGTGTAACAAGTGGAAAAAGTATTAGTGCCACAAGCCAAGACTACTTAAAAACAAACTGCAATTAATTAGTGTTCTGTTCTCTTGAAAGATAAACCATTCATGATAAAGAGAGCATAAATTAGTTAGCATCCAACTTGTAAAACTAAGCTAAAAACTAATCTAGAAAACAGAGTAAAAAGGGCAGCATTATGAATAAGACAACTGCAACTACCATTAGATATTAAAGCAAATACAACACACTCAACCCCAGGTGAAAACCTGCAAAGAAGCAAATCTGATCAGTGAAAATAAAGGCTGCAGCAATGAAAAGAAATCAAGCTGTACATAACTCAAGAAAAGGAAATGTTGTATGTGAAATAAAGAAATTGCAGAAATATACACATGAAATACTTATACAAGGGCAGTCATGAACGGGGGCCCTCCATCCATACAACCCACAGAAAACTCAGATGCTTTAAAACTTCAAATCAACACTGTTTCCATTACTTCATATGCAGAAATACATAGTCAAAAGTGCTGGAACAACTCTATAAAAACAGAGTTTAGAAAAGTGCTAAAATTCTCACAAGTTCATAAACTACAGCAGCTAAAAAGTTTCACATAAGCGTACGCAGACGCAAGTATTTATAGGCATCTGCAAGATGGCCTAATGCGTAAAGCATAAAACAGAAAATAAACTGAAATTCATGCGTATTAAAGGTGCAGTGAACACGTCATATGCTTCATGGTCGAGCTGGAGGTCCTGGTCGTTATGGGCAATGAATCCAGCATTAGATCATGTTCCCCACGGCTTTCAAAACACGGACAAGTCATCCTTTCCACCGATGTGACCAAACAGCTTACGCATCAACGTTAAGATGCCTTTATTTGACCGTAACTTGACCCCCTTTGACCGGAGGTACAGATGTCGTGGCTGGCTGAACTGATGGCACAGGAACCTCGAGCACATATATTCCAACATGCCCACGTGGCTCGTTCTGCAAAATAGCACGTGGAACCTTGAGATCAACAAAATGGCTGCGGGATCATCAGATGGCTGCGGAATCAGCAGATGGCTGCGGAATACCTGTAAGTATGTCAAAAACTAAACAAAACAAACACCCATTAGCAAAGCTCACTTGATCATGTTTAATGACAACTAATGTAATGATCTGGGTGGAAAATGAGGCAAAAGAGAGAGGAAAGTGATGAAAACAGTAGGTAATGATGGATGATAAGGTGTAAAGTAGAGACTCTACAATAGCACTTGTAGAATCCATGCTTCCAGCAGTGGTCATCGATGGTAGCACGTAGCGTAACCTGGACTTGACAGTCTATGCGTTGAAGTCCCAATGTATTGTAATACGTCTGGATGACTAGATGGTAGTGGAGAATTCAGATCCGCTAACGACTCTGAGAGTTCTTCTACCTCTATGTTATTCTATGCTTGAAAGAGAACTCGAGAAAGGACTGGAGTGTCCCTCTCTTGTTCGGAAGTGCTAGGCCTTGCTTGAACACTAATGCCCCCGAGAGGAGGATCAATCCCCGATGCGTCAACTACCGTGGGACGAAACCCACCAGTAGTATTACCTCTGCGCCTTCTAGGAGAAGGCTCTAAACCGTGTGGTGAAAGACCACGAAGTCTTTGAGACCGTCTGGGAGATCGGTTAGTCACTTTGAATTTCTTGTTATGATCTAACTAAAGACTCAAAAAATTGAAAGCTAGGACAACTAAGAGCACACACTATAAAGCCCCTAAAGATAATAGCCAGTCAAACAACTTCCAAGTATTTCCACTCCGGGTGATTAGGACCAAACACCAAAATACAAGAAAGTGAATTAAGGGGCCTTCCGAAGATAGTATGGGATGATGAGGGCCCAGTCCTATCAGCGAAGGTATCAGTGGAAGTTACACTGACCTCCTAACAACAGTCTGCGCCTATGCAAGACCCCAAGCTTCGCAAGGGTGCCCTCCAGTAGTACTGTCGAGAGTGATGCAACGTCGACCTCAGGTGCCACGAGATTCCCCTCCGCAGCCACCTGGATACCAACTCGTAGCAGAAGCCAGGCAGAACAGTTGTGAGGTAAGTTCGGACAAGTAGGAGAGGGGGTATCTCTCTTCCCTGTCTTCACAGACCCTCGTGCTTAATTCCCAGATCAGGAGCTTTCCTGGTCTTCCTAACGCTATTGGATTTTCTCTCGCTATTCAGACTCCTATGTTTGACGTTTATATGGCCTTTGAGAGTTAACTCTCCACTCGCCTAATCCAAGGCCCTAAAATCCTAAACTTGTTGGTGTAACTGACTTAAACAAAAAGTTCTAGTGAATTTTAGTTAGCGCTTGATTTTAAAATAGGTTGTTCTTTAAGTCACAAGGTAATGGAAGTGAAACTAGTGGTGTTTTTTGACGCAAAAGAAATTAATAAAAACTTAACTACATGCACATGCACTTTTTCCTTTTTTGATGAAGAGCAATTTCTATAGGGTTCAGAGGAACTTCTAATAAAACAAATTTTTCTTTTCTTTTTGTTAATTCACACTCACAAAAGCTAACGAAGCTATGTATGCCTAAAAGGGTATGCAAATCTATCCTAATGCAACAAATATATGCCGATGCAAGGTTCGAAAATACTCTAAAACAAAAAAATGAAAGTTGCTTGCTTATCAATATTTATCTTGCCACTTAAAATGTCTAGATGGAATATGAGATGCTACCATTCATTTCATCTAAACACTAAAAACAAGTTCTAAGACAAACATAAAGCACTTTCATTCACTAAAAGGAAACCAAATGAAAACCAAATTCAAGAAAGAAAAACTAAGTTTTTCAAAAAGATTTTCTTCAAATGCAACAACAAACAAGTCTTTTCAAAAATGCTCTCAACAACACTGAAACTTGTGATTGAAGAATAGGCAACAAACACTTTTGAAAATTGACACCACACAATGGATGAAAACTCAACAAAAATAATGTGTTTAAGGATGCTCTTAACAATCAAAAGCATCAATGAAAGCTTTGGCAACAATAACCAAAAAGATCAAAAAGACAAATTTCAAGAAAGTGTCAATCAACAACTTTCATGAAACAAAGAAGCTGATGATCACAAAAGCGGTTTTGTCAAGAAAACAAAAAGTCACCAAAAGCAAGATTTGACACGAAGATTGAGATCAATCTCCCTACCCTGATGAATCAGAGCAGCCAAGATTCCAAACAAGAATCTTGCGTGCTTGAACAAGAAAAGATGATGCTTGCAATAACAAAAAATAATACCAATACTCCTTATAATCAGAGAGAATTCGGAACAAGATGCTCACTGTAAAAACAAAAATTGATACTGGAAAATGATTGTTTCAGTCTGACTCAAACTACCAAACAAACCTTCAGAGACAAAAAGATTTACAAATCTTGAAAATTGCAAGATATACGCGACTGTACTTATGTACAGATTGCGTGTATACGCTACTGTAACTAAGGAAACCTGCGTATATGCAGGTTCACTTAAAGAAACATGCGTACATACGCCTCTGTAACTAAGAAAAACAGCGTATATAAAAGGTTTCAAGAAAAATAAAAAACAAACTGAAGAAACTGGAAAAACTTCAAATTCAAGAACAGACCAGACAGTAACAGCAAGCAGACAAGGCAGCTGAGCCCTGATTGGCTTGAAAACACCCAAACTAGGAACAACAAGAGTGTTGTCCCCAGTGGAGTCGCCAATTCTGTTGGAGGGAAATGTTCCCCTAGGGCTTTTTGGGTTGAAACCCTAGCAGACTGAAAGTTATCTATTCAAAGAAACACACATTCACACAGCCATTATGCTATTATAAGCAAATTCTATTGTAAAGGGGACGTACCTTAGGTCCTACGTTTGAGAAGGCCCTTAGGGTCCAAACCCTTCTTGGAGTTCCCTTCTTCTCTTTTGTCCTGCAAAACAACCAATTCCAAAGAACACAGCAGTATATGGACAAAACCTTATAAAGAAACCATCTTCATGTTATAAATAAAGGTAGTTAGTTATGAAATCCAAACAACCATTTACATATGAATTCTAAACATGAATATCATAAACATAAAGAAGATTTATATCGGGAACCAAGACATGTGTTTCTTTTATTATAGACAAATAAAGTACATAAAAAAGGAATAATTTCACCTGAGTCACCTTCAGCAGGCTCCAAGCAAAGCTTCCTTCCAGATCTGTTTCAGCCTCAAGCCTTTAACAAACTCCTTCCATGTTGTCATAAATGGTGGATGAACATCAACACACAAGGAAACAAGGGTTTCCTGTACAAATGGGGGAAGTGCAGAAGGCACAAGGGACTTCAGACCTGGTCAGGGGAAAAATCTCAGCATAATAACCTTTCTTTCTCTTCTCTCCTCCCTTAGGCCTTCCCTTTGAGGTCTTTTTATACCTCTCCCAAAGTAGTTTTTTAGTTGGGAGTTGGTTGGGAACAGTTGGGCCACGGGCACTAACAGGTGATCAGAAGGTAAGACCCACGATCTCCGCCCGAAAATGAGTTTTATATTTTTTTAAGTGTTTTAATACATATACGCGGGTTGGGTATACACAGACCCGCGTATACATGCGTTTAACTCAGGGAAATGTCGCATATAAGGGATAAAACACTATTTTTTAAATTTTAGGACCAGGTCTGGAAGGAGGGGTTGCCCTAGGCCATGACTGCAGCATCACAAACCATAAGAGTGAGATTTGGAGCTATAACACCTGGGCACCAAATGAATCTAGTGGGCCATCCACAGATTGCGTGGCGCAGGAGGATCGACCTCAGTCAGCTGATACTGGAATAGTGGCACTCATTCTAGGAAGAAGGTCACAAGTACTAATCTGAAGCCAAATTACTTCAGGTTCCCCACCTTGGCCTTGGACAACTGGTGCTTGATGTTCATCTTCATGGCCTCTGCCCAGTTGAAGATTGTAGGAGTTATGCATTCAATAGCATAAAGAAACTTCGACTTGTTAGTCTCATGTTCTGCCTAGGACCCTGCCAGTCTGTTGATAGTCAACAGAAGCAGCCTGAGTGTGAGATCCCACACACTAGAAATCTCTATCTTCCCACTCTTGGATTTTAGGGCCTCAGGACAGTGTTCGAAAAGCAGGGAAGATATGCTTGCCCCGATTAGACGTGACCCATACAATTTCACTGGCTCACCTCTACGAGATAGTCTAATGATGAAGTAGATATCTGAAGTTGTCAACTCCAGCTCCTGGTCCCAATGATAAAAATCTCGCGATTGATGTACCAAAGGCTTATCAAGTATTGAAGCAACTAGGGTTGGGCCCGCATCCTTGGTGTACGGAAAAATTTGAGGAGCCAGTAAGCCCTCAAAGTCTCTAGGACATTTGGATCATTCAATGCCTAGGTGTCAACATCTTCATGTTTTCTTTCCTTCCAATCCACCATTTTCGGTAATTTTTCTCCTACAAAAGCCATTTATTTGAGTCAATCATCAATTTTAGCACATAAAATTCAAGTTTTAATGGTCAGTTCTTGATAAAAAATGGTTTTGCCCTATCCACGGCATCAGCACGCCTATTTTAGAAACATTTGTACCAGTCAACATGGATGGTTATGCAAATAACCCTCGTTCAGCGTGATCCCATGCCCGAAAATTGCACCAACCGAGGCGGAAAATGTTTCTCAAAAACGTCCCTAAAAATCCTAAAAAATGGCTAAAACCAAAAATGAATAGCATGAAAATGGAGCTCAGGGCCTTGGCTATTACCTGGAATTGACGGCTCATCGATTGACCTACTGGATCTCCCGTAATTTTCTTTGGAAAAACTAGGGCAAAAGTGGGTAAATAGCCTTCACTGTAAAGGTAAAATGGTAAATGGTAAAAATATATTTACTTTTTCCCTTTTTATTCATTTTTTCATGAAAATATCAGGTTTTGTAAATATTTTTGACCTATTTTGCCACAAGGAATCGATAATATACTTTTCCTTACTTGTGCAGCAATAGGTGATGGATGTTTGGCGATGGCAATGAGTCACATTTCAGATCTTTTCCCAACTCGTTAAACTCATATGAAAAGATCGTCGAGTATTTTTTCCCTTTTTGACTCATTAAAGAGAATAAAAATGGGGGGTCTGCTTTTAGCTCTTTTCTAACCCTTTAAAAGTGAAAATATGGTCGAGCCCTTGTCGTTTCGAACTCGTTAATGGATGCGAAACTTTGTGCGCCCAATATATGTTTACCCCTTTTCGGACTAGGATGCACTATTTACGAAAAAGGTACTCCTTGACTGAAATGGTCAAGTGGCTCTCTCAAGTATTGTTTTCTACCTTTTCAGGCTTGAGAGACACAAATGTACGAAAAGGGACTATGTGGAGTTTTCTTTTACGTGTCTTTTTCAAACTCTATAAACGTGAAAAATATACCTAGTTACACCTTTGTCAAACTCGTTAAATTGTTAAACAACATCAGATTCATCACCATGATGAACACGAGCTTCTCCTTCCTACGACTCATTAAACTTACTAGGTCGGATTCATCTGAAGGATGAACTTACACTGCAAGAATATGTTATCCTCTTAAAGATTTCGATTAAAAAACAATTGGGTACTTACCAAAAATGGTGGGGAAAATCTGGAAATCTATCGAGTCATGTCGACAGCTTACTCTTGAACATGATACTCTTTGCTTTGTGTCGAGTTGGGACATCCTCCTTTATATCATTGACCTTCCTGGGTTTGGGCCATTCATTTTTGCCTTCCATATGATCTCTGCTATGTCACCATGACCACCAATCCTATGGATCCAAAAGCTTCCAAACTTCCAGTTTTGTCGCTAATATGTTCATGGGTTTTCCTTCTGCAATTACACTTACCTCTGTTTCTCTGTATCATCCAAAATCATTTTGCATCTTCTCGTCTCATGTCGATGATGTGGGATTCATTATGGCCCTCCTTCAACACAGTCACTTTCCGTCGACATCAACTCATTATCTGGGAAGTTGATCAAGAGACTCCCTTCCAGTACCTTAGAGCTTGCATGCCTTAATGGCAAGTTCTTCACACTCGATGACAAGTTCACATCATTGACTTTCGATCAAGTGATTTCACGAGTGTTCGACTTCAGTTCCTGTATTCACATTTTGTGAATTGTGATGATAGTACCTTGAGGGCCATTTTCATTATTGGTGGTTTCTCTCGCACATGTTAACAGTTCACATCATTGACTAGTAATCAAGCGACTTTCTAGCATGTTCGACATCAACACATCTATTCGCATGCTAGGATCTGTACTTTGATCGGGTCATGTTGGAGCGCAAGACCATGGAATCAGATCAAACAAGTCTAGGTTGCAAAGTGGTGTGACATGGTTTAAAATGATATGCATGTCTCTTTCAGATGGCTGGCTGCGACTAGGTCGTGAGTTAACATATGTGATCCTTCTCATTTTTGGATGGATGCGACCATACTTTGTTTTCATTATGATCCTCTTTGATGGATGGCTATGCCCATACTGGATCCATTTCTATGATCATTCTCTAGATGTCTACGTCCATGCCACGATTCATGTATCATTTGACAGAGATCTCAGTTTATGTATATGTATCTATACTTTCTTACAGGTTTTCCGATGATAGACCAGTTCCCTGCACTGATTTAGAAAGCATTTCATCCCTCACTCAAGCTCAGCCTTCACACTTTAGGGGGTATCTGTTACATAGCATTTTGTCACTATCCCTATACTCCCCATTCCTTGATCCTAGAGGACCTCTATAGTGAAACCTACATGTTTTCCCTTCATGGAGAAACTCCCATTATGTCCCTCTTCATGAGCAATTCATTCCCCTTTTGCACCATTTCCCATAAAACTTCTGTTTTGCCCAATTTACAAGGCCAGAACTAATGAACTTTGTCTCCCCTGTGCTGATGTGCAGAGATTATCCCTATTCCCTATTCCGACCAATGCGACTGAGCTATGCTCCAGTCACACAGGTCCTGTTATGGAAAGTGTTTTAAATTGGAGTCGAAGCTTCCAACTCTAGAAGCTTTATAACGGAAGTCCGGTAAATGGTTTGGCTAGATGGGGTCGAGGATGACAGTTTGGGCACCTTTCCCCTATAATAATGGAACTACCTCAAGGGATAAGTCCTTCTCCCATGATAAGAGTATCCATCTCCCATCCATATTTCCTATATAAACCTCCCTTCTTCCCAAGCACAAGCTAGTTAGAGTGTTGGCTGAGTGTGAGTATACTATTTTGATTAGACAATAAAACTACTACTATTTGTAGCCATCTATTTGTGTGGGGGAGAAGTGTGTTTGGTTTGGAGTAAAGCCTAAAGGGAAGAGACTTTAAACTATTGTTGTTTGAAGTCATCATGGACTACTAGCAGAAGTGTGTGGGAACATGGTCTTGTCAAAGGAAGACTGCGACGTCAAGACGAATGGTTGTAATCTCTCTTTGATATTAATATATACAACTATCGATTGATTTCCTACATGTTTTGTAATATTACATATTCATTTCTTAATGCTTCTTTACTTATTAAGTAGGTTGAATTGCAATTTTTCTATTATTATGTTTTTGTGTTGTTGTTTACTTGTTTTAGGAGCTTGAATAAGGAAGCGAGAGATTGTTGGAGCGAGCAAGCAAGGACATCATCAAGCAAGATAAGCAACCAAGAGGTAGGTCCTCTTGATTGATTCTAACCTAAGGAAATCTTCCATAGAATGTATCTCTTGTGGCTAGACCCATTATCGGGTTAGAAGAATTCGTTCGTGTTCGTACTTATAATTTTATTCACCATAGGAGACACAACTTGTCCCAAGCCAACAAGGACCACTTTTTTCTCCTAGTCGCACCCCCGATAAGAAGGTTCTTTGGGATTGCATATAGAATAAATAACATTTTTTGGTCGCACTAAGGATAAGAAAAGGTAGTAAGGGACTGGAGAAAAACCTTGAAGAACACTAGATAAACCGCTATGTTGAGAGAATGAAAGGTCCAACTTGTAACAAACCTTTTTGTATTGCACCCTATACTTGTAAATATCATTATGTGAATCTTTGGACATATGTAAATTTATGTGAAAATAAGTTTGTGGTTGGCCGAAGGGAGGGACATATGGATCCAGTGACTTGAGGGGGTTTCTTGTGGTGTTTCATGAGAAAGCCCATACCAATTGCATTTAAATCCCCTTAACATCACCCTAACCATAAACTAGACTATGCTCCCAAGCTTTGAAATTTTGGAGTGGGAAACAATAATGGAGGACAACACCCATCCCTATTCCATCATCGTGGAATGAGATAATGGAGTGGTTTTATTCAGAGGAAAAGAGAATGGAGTCAACAAGGGAACAAAAGGGGAGAAAAAATAGTAGACAATAGACAAAAGAAACATGCATGGAGAGAAGTTTGTAATGCATGTAGGAAGATGAGTGGCCATAGAGAAGCGACTTGGTAAAGCTTTGTAGAGAAGGAGAAAAAGGAGCGGTTGGAAGACCAGTTGAAAGTATGAATTGGAATAGATTGTCACCGATCCCTTGTTCAAAAGCTAGGCATGTGATTCCCTGTACTTTCTTCTATAGAGGCTCTAGAATGTGTGCCTAAGCCTGAATGGCCAATGGGAGGATCAGTGGATGAATAAACCACTTGATGCTTGCTCTATAACTAATAAACCACTTGAGAGGGTAATTTGAACCACTATGGTGGTTGTTGGAAGGTTTATTAAACACCTATATGTTGGATTACAGAGATATACGTTGTTTTCCATGAAATCCTAGAACTAAGCAATAAACCATTTACCAGTGGATTCAGTATCTTGGAACTGAAAAATAACCCATTTGAACTTTGAGTGAAGTCCTATGATTGAACTTAGAGAGTAAGTTATTCATTGTGGTGCTTACTGCTAGAGAGTAGTTGGTAAACCACCTGGATAGTGGAATCCATCCCTTCAGTGTTGGACCCTGATCCAGGAGGATCCAGGAGGACTAATCTAGGAGGATTCAGGAGGCTTGATTCAGGAGGATCTAGGAGGATTGATTCAGGTGGATTTTCATAAAAGTACCAGTGGCATGGAAAAAGGCTCAAAACTCAAAAGTGTCAGAATTTGGATAAACTTAGCATCAGATCGAAGTGCTCGTCATCCCGATTCCAATGATGCGAATGACACTCAAATCCGAGTCTAGATGACAAAGTTAGATAAAGTCAAAGTTTGAGTTTAACTTGTGTAGGTGACAAGAGAATATGACATCAAAAAAGTCTTAGCAAATGAGGGAGTGCCACATGGCAGTTGGCCACTTGGTCCCGCATGTCACAAATCGACGCAAGAGGGAAAAGCAGCTTAAAAATTGGTCCCAACAGGGTCCCGACTGCAATTGCGATATCGAATATCCAAGTCGGAGGTGGAACATGTATACAAAGTGGTCCCAATGGAGTCTAGTTGCGATGCAATATATATATATATATATATATATATATATATATATCGTAATCACAATTCACAGGAGGGGAGAGGTATCATGGAGTGACACCCTCAACCAATGCCGATTGCAATTTTGGGATGGGCGCCAGACCCGAAATGTTATATGTTGTGATTTATAAATCTCGGCGGGTCCACCATATAGCAGAGCATTGGAGTTGGGCTGATACGCCAATGGGTTCCACGCCAATTTCGATTTGTGGGGAGAATTCAGATGTGATATTCTTATAGGTTTCAGTTTACATCCCCATCGGGTCCGCCAATTCGCTAGATCGCATAGTGCAATTCAATCAGTTTTGTATATGAGAATCAGCCCCGGCCAGCCGATTGCAATTGTGATGGGGTTCCGCAGACCCAAAAATTTATATGTTTTGGTTAATAATTCCATCGGATCCGCCTTTCACCCATCGCTTAATGTTAAAGGCACAAAAATCTGCCCACTGGTTTAATTTGTTAAAGCCGCCGTTTGGGGTATTAAAGCACAATTAAGGAATTATGCATAAAATAGGTTGTGGGACTATTTTCTGCATGACTTTCTTTACTATGATTAAAAAATGTTGTTCCCTGCGAACTATTCAGGGACTAAGGTATATATGTCTGTGTGTGTGTATATATATATATATATATATATATATATATATATATATACATATATATATATATATATATATACATATATATATATATATATATACATATATATATATATATATACATATATATATGCATATATATATATATATGTGTGTGTGTGTGTGTATAGATATATATATACACACACACATATATATGTATATATATATCTATATATATATATATATATATACATACACACACATATATACATACATACATATATATATATATATATATATATATATATATATTTGGGTCTGAAGAAGAGGGGAGAGTAGGAGAATATCACAGATTTACAGAGCAGAGCAGTGGCACCTGCTCCTGGCAGGTGGCTGGAACTGTTCCTCAATAGTAAAGAGGCTCTCAGAAGGTTGCAAAAGGCCCGATTACCCGAATGGGGCATTTGGATAGGAATTTTTGCACTATGTTTCGCCAAGAGTTTAGTGGTGGTGTATGTTTCTAGAGTTGGGCTCTCCATTCGCTAGCTATCTTCCATATTGGAGGTATCGGGATGTTTATGTAAAAATTTGCTTGTATTTCTCTCTTTCCATGCCATTTAATGAATGAATTCCTCCCCACTATTGAGCAGGGCCCGAAGACGTAGTCCAAATTGGATGAACTTCGTAATCAAATATTTGTGTCTTGATCTGATGCATGATGATGTATTTTGTTTTCATTTTATTATGCTGATGATTTCCTGGTTTTTAAGAAGCACTCTGTTTCATGTAATTTTGATTCATCTGTAAGCAAAAAAATTCCTAGATCAAGTGGTATCAGAGAAGGGCTTAGTTGATGTGAATTGCATGAGTACACTAGCCAGAGATAAGCCTCAAAGGATGCGCATCACGGAGAGGAAACATTGAAGATGTTGAAGCTCGAGTGTGAATGACCAAGTATGGATTGCCAAGTTCTATGGCAGCGATGTGCGATAAAGCTATGTAGAGGAGGACCAACAAGCCATGGAGAGTGACAAAGAGATGTATGAGACCTTCCTGCAAATTTCCAAAATGGTGGACATTATGTATGGCGCATATGACAAGTGAAGAGATGAGGAGATAGAGAAATCAAAAAGTGATGTGTCATCCACGTCTCCAAGATCTTATGCATCTTATTCCTCACCTTCCTCGAATGAGGAGATTAGCTAGAGGTTTCGAGAAGAGAACACTGAATTGAGAAGGCTCCTGCGAGAAGAGAAGGAGGAGAAACATCGATTGTAGTTTTAGTTGCAAGCTACAGAGGAAGCCCTGGAAGAGTTGAAGCACATCAACTAGAGTCTCCAAGCAAAGCTCACTAAATTAAGGAGGCTTCTATAGAAATAGGAAGAGGAGAAGAAGAGGCTTCTATGCCACCTACAAGATAAGGACGAGGCTGTGGAAAAGCTGTAGTGTGACTCCCATGAGGTAAAAGGTAACTCTCTGACTTCATTTATGTTTCCCAATGATGACTTTGATGCTTTTGAAAATCATACCACAAGAATTGGCTCCAAATTGTTAAGGAGAATGGGGTATGAGGGGAAGGGACTCAGAATTAATGGCGAAGGCATCATAAAACCCATCAAAGTAGAGACAGAACCTGGGTATGTTAGGAAGGAAGTTGGGTAATGTGATAAAATGACCAGTGAACCACCAACGACATATGATGAGAAGCCCTCATCAGTCCTTTCCAACTCAAAAATGGAGGTAAAAGATGTTGATTTCCCTTCATTTTCATCTTCACATAGTATAATTTCTATTGGAAATATGGAGATACCAATCACAGGGACAAACATGAGATTCCTTACCAGGATGAGGTATAAGGGAGAAGAAGGACTTGGTGTTAATAACCAAGGCATAACTCAGCCATTGGAGGTTGAGCAAAGACCTCAATTTGCAAGGTTGGGGTGCACCGAAGGAGAATGCTCAAATATGTCAGAAGCTTCCATGACATTGTTGAAAAATTTGAGGAAAGAGAATGATGGATTACGTCACCATCAACCTATGGAAGTATGAATTATGGAGAGAGAGATGAGGAAAGATCTTGTTCCCATGATCATACTAGAGACCAACAAGAAAGGTATAACCAGTCTCGGTTTTTTAATGTTCAATTTGATTACAACTGTATTGTTAATAATGAACAAAATCATGGCATAGAAGAACTTGCAGTTTTTGTGGATTGCATAACCATATGTTTTTTGAGTGCTGGAAAACAATAGCAACAACGAAAAAGACGAGGCATGAAATACCTTCTCAACAACAGGCAAAGAAGAAGGTAAAGAAGATCTAGAAGAAGAAGTCTTATTGTAGTCATTGCGATAAAGGTGGTCATCAAAGAGCCACATGTTGGAGGTTCCATCTAGAACAACGTCGCAAGGACAAAGCATCTATGTATGAACCAGATGAAACAATTATTCGACCAACGAATGCGCCACAAGAAGATAATCCATTCACTTTGGTATGTGATAAATGGTTCTTCTAGGTGTGGTAGAATGTCATGGCCTTATTTTTGCAAATCATGTGTAGAATTTTAAATTGTAAAAGTGATGTTGTGTTTTCCATCACTTGTTACAACAACAATGATGCTTGGCCTTATTTTTGTGTTGAATTTTGAACTGTGAAAGTGATGATGTGTTTCCATCACTTGTTAAAGCAACAATAGTGTTTGGCCTTACTTTTGTAAATCATGTGTTGTAGTGATGATGTGTTTTCCATCACTTGTGAAGTAACAATGATGATTGGCATTATATTGATAGTTGGAGTATTATTTTCATTTTTATGTAAACTTGACCGTGATAGAGTATGTGTTATAAACTCATGGCAAGTATGGGATTCTTGGCTCATTTTTGGTCATATAGCTAAACATGTAGTTTGCAAGATATTGTACTATGGGTTTGTAGAGTATGTGGGTGTTGGCTCATCACCTATGGATCTGAAGGACAAAGATGAAGGAGAAGGAAGGATGACTTGTTAGGAAATTTGCGGTGCAGACACAGAACAAAGTAGTTGCAGAATATTTCATGCTTTTAGAGGACCAAAAGCTTCACTTAGTGAGGAGGATTGATCCATGAGGATCCAGGAGGATTGATTCAAGAGGATCCAGGAGGATTGATCCAGGTAGATCTTCAAAAAAGTACTAATGGCATGGTAAAAGGCTCCAATCTCAAAGTGGAAAAATCTGCATAAAATTAGCATCATATCGAAGTGCTCATCATCCCGATTCCAACCGTTTGAACAACACTCAAATCCGAGTCTAGACGACGAAGTTAGAGCAAGTCAAATTTTGAGTTTGACTTGTCTAGGTGGCAAGAGAAGATGACATGGTAAAAGTCTTAGCGAATGAGGGAGCACCACATGGCAGGTGACGACTGGGTCCCGCATGTCGCAAATCGGCGCAAGAGGAAGAAGCGGCTTCGGCAAGGTCCCAACTGCAATTGTGATATCTCATATCACAAGTCGGAGGTGGAACAAGTACATGAATCAGCCCCAGCGGAGTCCAGTTGCGATGCGATATGTATATCACAATTGAAGTTCGCAGGAGGGGAGTGGTATCATGGAGTGACACCCTCGACCGATGTCGATTTCAATTTTGTGATGGGCGTCAGACCCAAAATGTTATATGTTGTGATTTATAAATCTCGGCGGGTCCGCCATATCACAGAGCATTGGAGCTAGGTTGATACACCGATGGGTTCCATTCTGACTGCGATTTGCGGGGAGGACCTGTACATGATATTCTTATAGTTTGTAGTTTACATCCCCTTTGGGTCTACTAGTTCGTCAGATTGCATACCACAATGCAATCGGTCATGTATATGAGAATCACCCCCAGCCAGCCAATTGCGATTGCGATGGGGTTCTGCGGACCTGAAAATTTATATGTTTTGGTTAATAATTCTGTTGGATCTGCCTTTCACCCATCAATTAATGTTAAAGGCACAAAATTATGTCAACCTGTTTAATCTGTTAAAGCTACCGTTTGGGGTATCATAAAGCACAGTTAAGGGATTATGCAGAAAATTGACTATGGAACTGTTTTTTGCATGATTTTCTTTACTATGATAAAAAAGGTTGTTCCCTATGAACTATTCAGGGACTAAGGTTCCTAGTTGTTGAAACCAACAACCTGAATTTATTCTTTTAGCCTAAACTTAGTCTTTTGTTGTAAAACTGCCTAGATTATGAAGGATCTTGCCACACCAACATATATATATATATATATATATATATATATATATATATATATGACTATTTGGGCCTGAAGAAGAGGGGAGAGTAGGAGAATAGTGCAGATTTGTAGAGCAGAGAAGTGCACTTGCTCCTGGCAGGTGGTCGAAATTGTTCCTCAGTAGTCAGGAGGTTTCGAGAAGGTTGTAGAAGGCCTGATTACCCAAATGGGGTTTTTGGATAGGCGTTTTTGCACTACTTTTTGCTAGGAGTTCAGTGGTGATGTATGTTTCTAGAGTTGGGCTCTCCGTTTTCCAACTATCTTCTAGATTGGAGGTATCATGATGTTTATATAAAAATATTCTTTTATTTCTCTCTTTCCATGCCATTTAATGAATGAAGGCCTCCCCACTATTGAGCAGGGCTCGAAGACGTAGTCTAAATTGGAAGAACTCTGTAATAAAATCTCTGTGTCTTGATTTGATGCGTGATGATGTATTTTGTCTTCATTTTTTTATGATTATGATTTCTTAGTTTTTAAGCGCTCTGTTTCATGTAATTCTGATGCATTTGTAAGAAAATAAAATCCTGGATCAGACCTACCCTTTGGTGTTAATCCTCTATTCAAGCATCCCCTTAGACTCTGCATCTGACACTTAGGTGATCAACTGCAAGAGAGATTGTAGATTCATTGGCCTATGGTTGGGTGGAGAGTTGAATTCCCTCCTTCAGTTTCCAACCATTTCAATTTATTTAGATAAGTATAAAGTTGTGCATGTTTAGTTCATAGTTTGTGATAGCTATGTTTTATTAATGATTGTTAATATAATATTGCATATTCATGTGTGAATGTCTAAAGGTTGTTTTTAAACTCACTGTTATCTATCTTGGATTTTGTGGTTTCAATGACTAGTAGCACCATGGAGCTACTACCATATTCATGACTTATAGGCTAGTCATATGCTTGGAGCTAAGTGTCTACATGACTGTGTTGGAAGTTTTGTACTAGTGAAAGTTGTTATAAGTTGTGAATCCTTGCAAGTTTCTTTGTTGATATTGTTTGGATTGCAACTCCAGTTCTTTACCCATAAATTCACAATGTCAATACATGTTATAAACATCTTAAGAGTGAGTTGGATACCTATGTGACTAGGTCGAAAACTTGTGTTATCCATTGGAGGTCATGGTTCAACATTAGAATGTGAATCTCATGAAATTTGGAGATAGGGAAGTTGCCTCCTTGCCTTAAGAAACTCCCCAAATTTCTCTTATTTCCTTTTTCCTTAGCATGCCTGTAGAATTTGAGAATATAGGGATCTAGTGGTGGAAAGGGCCAATACTTATTTAGTATCCGATATTTCATCCGAGGTTGGATTTCCTTTACAATAATTGATCCCATCTAGGATTTGGGGATCTAGAGGTTCGTTGTTTTTAATACTTATGTGGTGGCTTAGATTTCATCAGGGGTCAAATTTCCTTTTCAATAGATTTTCACATTTGGGATCCAGGGTTCTAGAAGTTAGCGATGGACAATACTTACAAGGAAGTCAGTTTACCCTCAAGTGAACATTGGATCTGGGGATTTGGGGGCGGTGAGGGTGCACACCTCTTTGAAGGCCCAAATCTAGTTGGGCTTGGATATCGTACTTTTTCACTTTTTGTGAGGTTGGCCACAACACTAATCATTAAACTTATAATCAGGTCTGCATCATCTTGGTCATTAAAGTTACAACGAGGCCCACATCCCACTAATCATTAAAGTTACAATGGGGCCCGCATCACACTCATAATGTTATATTAGATGAATCTGATATTTGGAGGTTTGAGAATTTGGGGTGATAAAGAGTTGCACATATACGAGAAGGTCTAAATATGAATTAGGACATATTAAGTTCAAGTGGAGTGGATCAAGTGATCTGGGGTTTAGGTGTGGCGAGGGTGCCCACTTAGGTGAAGCCTTAGATGACTCCAAGGATGAATTACCCTCAAGCATAAATGTATTTGAAGATCTAGGGATTAGGTGGGAAATGGCTAACATGAAGTTGAAACATTAGGTTGTACACATACCATATATAACTGCAAAGTAACCCAATTTTCCATGGATTGAGGACTTAGTGGACCCTACATTGCGTTGATTTGGAAGTGCCACAAGAGCCAAATAGGGAAAATAGACATCATGTGGTAGCATAATGACGATGTGGTCTAATATGATTGGCCACCACACTTCTGATGAGCACAACTTTCAAATTGAGAGTCAAATTGAATAAAAAATTATATTATCGAAAAAACTCTCTATGAGTTGAGTAAGATGGTAAGGTCAAAAACTAATTTCGCCAACTTGAAAGAATAGTCATTTTGTAACCCCATCTTCATAACATACATTGGGGTTAAGGTTGAAGAAAACAAGTAACACCTCCCACGTCCCTAGTTGGGACAAGGGGGTGGGAGTGTAGGTTATATAGAGGTATCATATCCCAGGTTCAACACTCGGATTGAAAGAGCCTTAAACAAGAAAATTTAGAATTCTAATACCAGAGTGGTATCAGGGCAAAGGTTCAACATTGTACCTTTGAGATTAAAGTTTAGATATCCGTTACATAGTTATATTAAAACTAAGGTTCAATATTAGACCTTTGGAAATAAAATTTAGATCAAAGACATGAATAAATTTAAAGTGTTGTTTTAATTGCTAGATGTGTGTTGAATGTTAGACCTACAATTGATGTGGATATTATCCTTGATAAAATGTTGACTTGAATGTTTTTTTTTAACCTACATAATAACATGGGACTTGATTTTGTAACCATATTTAGGGTTTCATGCTTAAGCGCAGATATTCAAAGGTGATGTTGGACCAAACATCACACTGAAAGGGGCGCGGAGGAGGGGGGCAGTGTGTGTGGTGAATTAGTTTGAGAGAAACCTTAAATTTCGCAAATTTATTTAATGAACAATTATATTTCAATTAACCATAACCATTTGTAGCATATAAAAAATATAACAATGCATCATAAATCTACCATCACATCAAGAAATACATCACATCAATCAAAAAGAGAGACAAGCTTTTATGTGGAAACACATATGTGATAAAGCCACAAAATTTTAATATTCTTATGCTTCAATTCATTACATATATTTGTAGGCTCTAACCTATTGGAGGCACCAACCCCTAAAATATGAAAGCTTCTACCTTCAATATGCTACAACCTGATTGAGGAACCAAACTCAAAAATGTGCAAGAATTAAATCACTATAGTCTATAACTTGATTGAGGCAACAACCTTGATGATGAGAAAGCTCTGACTTGCTATAGGATCCAACCTAATTGACGCACCAACATTGATGATGATCAAGCTCTGACTTGGTTTAGGATCCAACCTGAATGTGGCACCAGCCTTATTGGAGGCACCCACCTCCTTCTTCAACTCCTTGTGGACTTGTTTTTAAAATATTTCAAACTATATCCACTTTCTTTTCAAGATCAATAACATGTTATTGTCATACTACTGTTATTCTTCAATCATACCATTTCAACCCTCTGCTTCATCTTGTTCATCAACGTGGTCATATAGGACTCATCTTGGAACCTTTTTCTTCCATTTATTAACAAAACACTCCAACATGTTCTTAAGTCCTCAAAAAACACAACAAACTATTTTCATCATCAATGATGTGTTAACAACGTTTTTCATGCCTATGGAAACATCCACTTCTGAGCCCTGAACATGGAGCTTCTTCCAGAATTCAATTTGGACTAGGAATGACCTCGAATTCCTTCAAAAACACTTTTAGACCATATAAAGATTAACTCTTCTATAAAATAGATAATTCCAGTTGCACTAATCTAAACAAAAATTTCCAACCATGGAAAAAGTTTAATGATTTGACAATTTGGAAAAAACTAGTGAACCAAAACCCTTTACAAAAAGAATTCCACCTGAATCTACCAAGACACGAACCTATGACCTCTACTATACAAAACACATATCATAATAAACTAACCTGTTTACCACATTAGTTGTAAGAGTGAGGTGTTGTCATATGACTAGACTTTAGGCCATGGAAGCACACAAAAATTGTGTTACTATACTCTTCGACCAATTGTGCTACCACATTAGACTTGCCATGAAGACTGCTCAAATTGTGTTATAGAATGCTCACCCAAGAGCTTGACTAATCAATATACAACATCAACCATCCCACAAAGGCTTCTTAAACTATATTATAGAGTATTCGTCCAAGAGCTCATCACATCGAGCTACCACATGCCATAGAGGTTGTTCAAACTATGTGATAGAATCAATCAAACTATCGTATGCCATGGAGGTCATTCAAACTATGTGATAGAATTCTTACTCGAGAGCTTTTACCAATCAAAATATCATATGCCACAAAGGTCACTCGAATTGAGGAATTTGACCAATCAACCTATCGTATGCTATGGAGGTCGATCAAATTGTGTTATAAGATGCTCGTTTGAGAGCTCTAACCGATCAAACTTGCAATCGGGACCACACAAATTGTGTTATGGAATGTCTATCCAAGATCTTGACCAATCAAGCTATGCCATGCCACAAAGGGTGAGAGCCCATGCTACCATATCAGACTTTCCACTGAAGCAAAGGGTTCATATCAAAACTCCATGAAGTCTAAGAATTTGTGCTACCACAGGAGGTTGAGGGCTCATGCTACCTGTTGGATAGGTAAATCCCCTCTGCGGACAGAGGCGATCCCACTAGCCTAAAACAGAACTAGCCACAATCAAACCACGCTGCCACGCAAGTTCCTAGTTATGCATCAAAGGTGAATTAAGAAGACCGACCTGGAATCCAACGCTATGGTTGAAGCAGAGTTGATATTCCCGCTCCCTCGCTCCAGCAGATCATAAACGGACACCTACACATGCAAAGGAAGAGACAGATACCAACATAAAACCTACCAAGGCACAACTATATTTCAGTCAGAAAGGAAATAAATCAACACATCACCATAATAGACAATGAGATTGGAACTATAATAGCAGTCGCTCATTAATTAATAATAAACAGGAAAAGTTACAACCAAGGTTCTGACGTTGAACCTCTCCTGGCTGGGCGAGCAACTATATGTGTCTTGCAATGTATCTCCTCTCCGGCAGCATAACCTCTCTAGTATTCATTATCACTCATGATAATCACAACTAGCATTCCTCCAAGAACTCAAGAACTCAACATCTAGCACTAGCTTGTCTAATGCATGAGGACAAATATTTATAGATGGAGAAGGTAGAAAGATTCGATGAACCAAGACACCCATTGTGGATTGGCATTATCTCGGAAAAGCTATTGTGGATAGTTGTCAAGGATAGATGATGACTCTCGACCCCTATCCACTGGATTTTTCCCTCAAAAGGCTTCGTGATCTGAAGGGAATAAATCATACGGGCGTGTTTTTGGAAAAAATCATTACTAAACTGGGCTGGCGCGGGTGTTCTTCTGTGACAGAGCGCCAGTGGTCGCGCCCTCTTTTGAGGATCTCAGTTATTGGCGCGTGTAAGACACTGTGGACCTGCGCCAATGGAAAAAGAGCACTTTTCAGGGATAATTTGCAGAAGGTGTCTTCAGGGAACATGAAGTACATACTCAGGGGAACATAATGCAAGTGTTTTTGGGTTATGTCACTGCTCACAGGTCCCGGAATGCGTCCTCCAATGTATGGAAATGGGGCGATAGGAACAATGACCAATGGTGACAAATTACTGTGTAACAGATGCCCCCTAAAGCATGAAGTCCGAGAGGTAGAGAGAGGGGTGAAATGCTTTACGAGAACACACAAGAACACATATATAGAGCTGCCGCCGAGGATCTGTGTTAAGAGACATGATTGATAGTTCAATTACATGATGTACGTGGTATGGTCGCAGCCATCCATAAGAGAGTACATAAATAATCTAGATCCATAGTATGGATGCAGCCATCTGGTTAGGATCAACGAATTGACTCAGGTATGGTCGCAGCCATCCAGTGAATGAGTCAAGTATCAAGAATCACGCCTGGATTACAACAGACACAATCCAGGGTCTTGCGCTCCATCTCGACCCGAACAAGAGGACAAGTTCAAGCATGTGAATATATGAGCTGAAGTCGAACATGCATGAACATCATCTGATTACCAGTCAATAGTGGAAACTGTTAACAGACGCAAGAGGTACCACCAATAATGACAATGGCCCTCAAGGTACTATAGGTACAATCTACGACGTGTGAATTAATGATCTGAAGTCGAACACCCGTAGAATTCGTACCCCCCACGAATCTACTTGGTTTGTGGGGAGATTGGCTCAACGTTGGAGATCCAATAGCTTTCCAACAGGCAACAGACATGATGCAAGTTGAGGCACCTTCATCAATAACTATACGATGAATCGTCTTGGAATCAATAATTACTTGTATGAGGAAGGCGATTTGGGGAGGCAGTCTCTGAGTGTGGCGTTCTAAGTCAAAAGTTATTAAATCCGAGTCGGCCGGGTCTATGCCACCAATGGCAGATAGCATGGACTTCCTCTGAGAAGGGCAGCTCTAGAGAACCTCTAAAGCGGACATAGCTGACGGAGTCTGTGCTAAGTCCTCAATGATGTTGTAGTGCTGTGCAGCACGAGCATTCAGATTGTACGAGGATTTCCGGAGTACTCCTTTTGGAGGGGGTCGAAGAGGCGTTTCAGTGGTAGGTCTCTCGATGTGGAGTGGACCTGAACTGAACGGGGGAGCACTTGAGGGAACCTCAGGCTCCTTCCCGGCAGATGACGGATAATCTTTCGTTTGAGTACTGATATTAATGGGTATTGTACCAGCCATAAACACTTGAGAACCAAAGGAAGAGGGAGGCTGAGTAGGGTCAGCCACCATTTGAGTTTTTTGAGTGTGTTGGGTGGGAAAGGGCTCTTTGAGCACCGCAGGAGTCCCAGGGGTGCCTTTTAACAAACGACTCACTTCGGACCGCCTCGGGCAATCCTTGGTATAGTGATCCTCATCACAGATAAAACAAGGATACTTGGGTTTGCGTTTAGTGTCGTCCTCATGTTGAGGTTTTGGGGTTTCCTGTTTAGGTTGTTCTGGCTTATTTTTCGCTTTCCCTTTTTTCTTCTCTTTCGAAACCTTGTTTGCTGTATTAGATTGAATGGCATTAACCTCAGAAGTAACATTCGAACCAGGCGATGCCTGGGAAGGTTGTCCATTCGAAGCAGATGTTTTTTGCTTTGCAGGGTTCGCAGGATTTTTCTTTGAGGATGAATTAACCGAACCAATGATACCGTCAACAGTGGGTGTTGGCGGGGCTTTAGACGTTCCTGGTCTTGGGACATCAGGCAAATAATCATATAATGTACCTGACTGAGAATAAACCAAGTCAAGGTACTGAGCTCGAGCAATAGCTTTCTCTTCCGTGACACATGCCCCCATGGCGATATCCCGAGCTATCGGAGGCATGAACGAAGTCGTAAACCAATCGGTAAGAAGCTGGTCGGGAATCCAAAATTTGATCATGCGTCTGCGCCATCTCCATTCATGGATATGATCAGAGATATGCGTAGCCGTCGTTTGTCTTAAGGAAGTGAGGAGGTGTGTACCCGTTTCGTATCGAATGGGTAACTGGAAATGAGTGAGAAATGCCATAGCCAACGAATTGAAATCTTGAAAGGACCCGCGATGAAGTTTGATATACCACTTAGCGGCAGAGCCAGTGAGAGTCCTTTGAAAAAGGCGAAGCCGAATTGAATCGTCAAGCCATGAATTAGATGAACACCACAAATGATAAGTCATAACATGGGCTTGTGGGTCTTCATTGGCTTTACCATCGAATTTTGGACAGTCACTAGGTATTTTAGTTGGAACTGGAGGCCAATAAGGATTATGAAGAATAGGATCATTGGTTAATTTGGATGCATCCGGTAATTCTAAAGTCGCTAAGAATGGTAATTGAGGATTGAAAGACATCTGGGGCTGCTGGTAGGGTGGAGCACCAAGGTTCCAACCAGGTGGTGGTTTCCCCCATGGATTTTGTCCGGACGGATTTTGCCCCATAGTGTATTGGCCATAGGGATTTGTATATTTCCCCCCAGCATAAGGATTACCAAACGCTACTGTAGATGCGCCGTATGGCTGTTGATAAGTTTGCGAAGGATTCGCTTGCTATTGTTGGTAGTTCTGGTATGGGGCAAACAAAAAGTGCCCTTGAGGTTGTTGGTAGCCATACGGTGGTGGGGCTCCAAATTGAGTTTTAGGACCAGGCTGGGTTGGATAAAAAGTTTGTGATTGAGACCCAGCCTGCATTTGAAGACCAGATGGGTATTGGGGTCCCATTTGGGGCCACGGACTAGATTGAGCAGCGCTAGTAGGCTGTCTGATAGGTTGGGTTATCTGGCCAGAAGGAAAACCTTGTTGATAGTGAGGTTGGCCGATCTGTCCAGAAGGTTCTACATGCTGATACTGAGGTTGGCCTACCTGTTGGGATTGGAACTGTTGTTGCGCAGCTGAAGGTTGTCCTAGCAGACTAGATGGCTGAGAAGGCTGGGCAGTTGGTTGGCCCAACTGTGTTTGAGGCTGACCAGCCTGCCCAGAGGGTTGTGAATACTGGACAGTAGGCTGACCAAGTGGTTGAGTAACTTGTCCAGACATTGGACTATACTGGACATTGGATTGGTTTGGGTTAATAGTTTGTTGACCAATTTGTCCAGCGGGATAACCTTGCTGGATACCAGGTTGGACTTGTTGAAAAGACGACTGACCTGAGTTACCAGAAGGTTGCATATAAGAAGAGGAAAAAGGAGCACTAGTAGCGAAATGGTTTCCACGAAAGGATTGCTCTGGTTGGTCTTGAGGGGGTTGTCTTGGAGATTGCGCAGATGAAACTTGACCACCATGGAAAGAGGTGGAGGTCCAATCAATTGACAATGGAACTGATACCTCAACAACCGGTTGAGAAGACAAATATGGATCATATGGCCCCTGTATTGGGACATTTGTTATGGGATCAAAGACTCCAAACAAGGAAGCCGAGGGACGACCAGAAATAGGAGTCGAAGAGGCTGCACAAACCGTTGGAGTGGTTGCGACAGAGGTAACAGATAGACTGCGACTTTGTGGAGTAAAAGGCTCCGTAGTAGGAAAAGTGTGTGATGGCCAAATGGGACCTGTGAACGGAGTTCCAGAAGGCATAGCATCTCTTAAAGCTTTATATCCTGGTGGTAAATTTGTAGTAGTAGGTGTACTACTAACATGTATAGGGTCCGTGGAGGTGGGAATTTCACCGCTTGTCGCAACGGACTCATCGGTCGTTGTAGGGGACAAATCATCCATGTCAGATGAAGCAGGTGGGACTGACACACGAGGAGAAGTATGGTCCCAGAAAGGGACACCGTCCTCAAAAGGTTCCCACGTAGGGTTCCAATGAAACTGGTAAGTCTCGTCACCTGGGGCACGAGAACTAAGTGGTTGTATACTTAGAACCACAGGAAGACTCACAACCAGTGTTTCGGTAGAAGACAAAACTGGTAATTCCGCCAGGATGAAACTTACGAAATCTACCAAGACAACCCCTACTTCGAACTAACATAAACAAAAGCTAATTGGGTAGATGTTATCATGGTCAATAAATTTTAAGACACTGAACTTAACCTTTTCATTTTTTAAGAGTCGAGAAAAGGATAAAAGATGACTCTAGTCTCCTTCGAATATTTAATGAGCACGAAGTGACAAGACGCTCATAGGCACCTTTTCTTTTAGGGAGTCTGAAAAGGATCAAAAGTGACTACTCTAGAGACTCTAGGTAAAAGGTTTACCAAACAATCCGTAAAACTGCTTATACACCTTGGCAATCAGATGAAAACCAAGGACTTCCCGTACTGCAGTCAATCTTCCCGAATGCTGTGTTCAGTGCATTACGGCTTGTAAGGCGGCAGACTTGGCTTCCTATGGATAAAGGATAATAGCCTAGTGGGGTCTCCCGTATATACGCGACGGTACGTGGTATCTTTGTCCGTAATGGCACCTATCGTTTCACCGTGGAGGAATCACCCAACCACTCGACGATAAACTACCAGGTTTAAAGACGCTGGAACACGTCTCTAACGTAGACCTCTAGAGTATTTGCGTTATGTTCCAATGCGTTGTTATGTTCATTGAGTTTATTTTAAAGTTTATCTTCGATTATGTTTCAGTTTTTTGGTCCTACCGTATGTGATATCTCAAAAACTTCTTAAATGCAAGCTATATGCCAAAATTATATCATTTGATTCGATGAATTCTATCTACAGGAGGGTTGAGATCTTTACACAAACGAAATGATCACTCAACAAACAACAAAGATCCTAATGCAGCTAATAACAAGAAATGAAATTTTTTCTTTTTCTTTTTAATAGCAACAAACAACAACAAATGCTAACTAATAGAATGCAAAAGATATTTTGTTTTTCTTTCCTTTAAGATGGCATGATGCATTTAAACAAATCTTAAGAGATATGCACAATCCAAGTTCACTCAATGAAATAGAACCAACTCTGAAACACCAAAATGAACTATGCAAGCAAGGAAAAACACAAAGACTTTCAATGAACCATGTAATCTAAGTTCGAATGAAGTCAAGTAAAATCCAAAGAGGCTAGAAGTGAATCACTCAGAGTATAGAAGATCAAGCTTTAACAAATCACTGGATAGGTGCAGAACACAACCAACAAGTTGACTGGATAATCAAGAGATCGAAACTTCCCACAGAAGGCTAGACATGCAAAGTCACTAGATGTTCTAGGGCTGAGACGAAAATCAATAGAAATAAGCAAACAACTGAAGGATAAAGGCTAAAACCAGTCAAACAGAGGTTCAACACACTTCCAGAGGCTGTAAGAGATATAAAAAGAGGCTGAAAGAGCTTTCCACCCACACACAGGCAAAATTTACAGGGCTGGCGCGACTGTCAGCCTGCAACTTGCGCTACCAAAGGATTGGCGCGAGTTGCTTTTGAGCAACATGCGCCAACTAGCGCGACTGTCAGAGTAATAACCGCGCCAATTAAGCTTGCCGGCTAGAAAAATAAATAATACGACCTCAGGTCGGGTTGACGGTGCTCAGATGGGTCAAACAGTAAAGAATAAACTCAAAACTGACCCAGGAAGCTCATTCACTCAAGCAAGAAAGAGAAAATTAACATGCAAGACAAATTCTAAATAGCTTCTCCCCAGCGGAGTCGCCAAATTGTTGGATAGGTAAATCCCCTCTGCGGACAGAGGCGATCCCACTAGCCTAAAACAGAACTAGCCACAATCAAACCACGCTGCCACGCAAGTTCCTAGTTATGCATCAAAGGTGAATTAAGAAGGCCGACCTGGAATCCAACGCTATGGTTGAAGCAGATTTGATATTCCCGCTCCCTCGCTCCAGCAGATCATAAACGAACACCTGCACATGCAAAGGAAGAGACAGATACCAACATAAAATCTACCAAGGCACAACTATATTTCAGTCAGAAAGGAAATAAATCAACACATCACCATAATAGACAATGAGATTGGAACTATAATAGCAGTCGCTCATTAATTAATAATAAACAGGAAAAGTTACAACCAAGGTTCTGACGTTGAACCTCTCCTGGCTGGGCGAGCAACTATATGTGTCTTGCAATGTATCTCCTCTCCGGCAGCATAACCTCTCTAGCATTCATTATCACTCATGATAATCACAACTAGCATTCCTCCAAGAACTCAAGAACTCAACATCTAGCACTAGCTTGTCTAATGCATGAGGACAAATATTTATAGATGGAGAAGGTAGAAAGATTCGATGAACCAAGACACCCATTGTGGATTGGCATTATCTCGGAAAAGCTACTGTGGATAGTTGTCAAGGATAGATGATGACTCTCGACCCCTATCCACTGGATTTTTCCCTCAAAAGGCTTCGTGATCTGAAGGGAATAAATCATACGAGCGTGCTTTTGGCAAAAATCATTACTAAATTGGGCTGGCGCGGGTGTTCTTCTGTGACAGAGCGCCAGTGGTCGCGCCCTCTTTTGAGGATCTCAGTTATTGGCGCGGGTAAGACACTGTGGACCTGCGCCAATGGAAAAAGAGCACTTTTCAGGGATAATTTGCAGAAGGTGTCTTCAGGGAACATGAAGTACATACTGAGGGGAACATAATGCAAGTGTTTTTGGGTTATGTCACTGCTCACAGGTCCCGGAATGCATCCTCCAATGTATGGAAACGGGGAGATAGGGACGGTGACCAATGGTGACAAATTACTATGTAACACTACCATATCAAGAATTTCCACGTAGGTCAAGAGCTCATGCTACCATATTAGACTTTCCACAGAGGTAGAGAGCTCATGCTACCATATCAGACTTTCCACAGAGGTTGAGCGCTCATGCTACCATATCAGACTTGTGATTGAGGCTGAAATGTCATATCAAAACTTCCAACAAAATGCCAAGAATCTATACTACCATTGGAGGTCCAGTGACCATGCCATCATAATAGACTTTCCACAGAGCCAACAGTTCATGCTAATTTTCCGAGAGATCAGTGATACTACAACATCAAACTCGTCACAAAATCCATTATATGCTCACCTGATTTTTCAACCTTGTAACAAAGTGACCAAACCACCAGATCAAACAGACAAAAATACCTTTTCACAAACCACCCACTCAAGGATTCAAAATTGGAACAAACTCACCAAGCCACAAAATCAAACTCGCCAAAAAAAGTTGCAACATACCACTCACTCAAGGATTCAAGCTCACAATAGGCTCACCAAGCCACTAGATCAAACTTGTTGAAAAATTTTGCAATAGACCACTCACTCGAGGATTCAAACTAGCAACAGACTCACTAAGCCACCAAATCAAACTCATTGAAAAAATTTGTAACAAACCGCTCATCACTGAACTAAAATCATGTATATCATTACGTGTTGTGTGGATTGATGGATTTCATGAACAAAGTCACTATGATATATATGTGGTGTGGGGTCTCAAGGGTTCAAGGGTCGACCTCGGGGCCTATCCATTCCACCATACAACTCATCATTTAACATACATCAGTGTACATCATGGGGATTATCCCTTTGACCAAGAAACCATAACAATATGACCTTGTCTTTGTATTTTCGTGCAACCCCGTATGACCTTACCTTTACCTTGCCTTGTGACCCTATATTTGGGTCCATGGTCACATGAATGATGATGTCAGCATGGTGTCATCATGCCACAGAGAAGACCAAAATGGGTACCACATGTCACCCAATTTTTATCCTTTGACCATTCAAAACATGTCAATCTGTCTGCTACATGTTAATCTAAATATCTATCATCTTATGATGATGATGTCATGTACTAACCATGTGGAAATGCCACATCATCCAACCAACTATTTCCATGTGTGACCTATGTTGACTATGCTTGTGATCACCTGATTGTCCAATCAAGCACTTCCATGTGTCATCCTTGGTAATTTTTGTTTGGTTAACTAGTGTGCATCTTGGCCTATCTCTTCTATTTTATCTGAGAAAGGTGCACACTCTTTAAGCTCATTAAAGGTCATGCAAGATCTGCTACAATATGTCATTGAATCAGACATTGAACCATTGATCCATCCAAGAGTTGCACACTATTTAATGCAATAACTTTTTTGGGGTTTTGACCTATAGTTTATGTTGAAATTTAGACGGACATAACTTCTCATCTAGGAGGACTTTTTTAGATTTGGATATACAATTGGAAGTCTCGATGAGGACTACATAACCATGTTGTTTGAAGGTGTTATGCCCCTATACCAATAGGTGTCATATATCATGATTGACTTGATGAGCTATGTAATATGTTCATACCTTTACTTGTTGCAAAGGTTTTCCATGTTTGTAAAAAATAAAAATTAAAAAATTAAAAAAGTAAAGAGGATATACCCTAAAAGAAAAATCGAAGGGTGAAAATAATAAAAGATGGTCAAAAAATGAAAGAAAATGAACCCCAATAAAAAACAAAGACCAGGAAAGTGCGCAAGTCTAAATGCCACTACTTTTTTACTTGTGTAATAAACAATTGTGTGCAGTTTGTCACTTATGCCACAATTTATGAATAGTCAAACAGTTTAAACTTGGCTAGTTAATATTTCAATTTCATGTTGTAGAAATAGAGAATTAAGATCTGACCAAATAGTGTAATCTTGGCAGATAAGTAGATAGATAGAGTGAAATAAGGAGCTCAACAGTGTAATCTGAGCCCTTGGATGTAATAAGTGTAGACATAGCTAGGCATTACCATGTAAAATAAAAGAAAAGTTTGATAAGGGTTTGCCAGTCTAAGTGCACCCTAATAAAGAAGTAAAAATGCTATGTTAAGTAGGTAGGATATGTAGATGATGGTTGCAGAATAATATATGATGAATGATAAGTTTAAATGTGTAAATCTTTTACTTTCATCACAAGGCAAATGGCATGTAGCAAATGAAAGGCACATCAAGCAAGAAAAGTCAAAATAATTAACTCCCCTACTCATTTCCCCTTAATTTCCACTAATTTCCCCTAAATGCAAAGGTATCTATCAAATTAGAGGGGCTCAAAGCATTTCTCTGAATTCTGGAGGGATCGGACCCTTGGACTAATAATTTATAATGCCTAAGTGCTTAAGCCCATTCATCCCCTTCATAAAGTTTTTCCTAAGTAAAATTCTATTTTACATAGGGAAATTAAAATATTCTCATAAAAACCCTCATTTCTCACTTAGCCTAAGTTTAAATATATGCACGGAAATATTTTAGACTTAGCACTTCCTTCACTTGGTCATATTAACTTCTAACTTATGTTATTTAATATTTACCATAAAAAATTTAACCGCTCCCATATTATTTTAACTATATAAAGAAAATCCCAAATATTAATATCCGACCCATTTGGTTAAATATAACCATAAAAAATCAATAATGGGAATTAATTAGTTAAGTTGTAACTAATTAAGAACCCCTCTCCTAGCCACATCAACGAAGGATTAATTAACCCCCACGGTTAATTAATAGCTTTCCCGACCAATCCCGTCACCCCCGATATGATTAAAAACCTTTTAATTACATCGGGCGCACCTTCATTAAAACTTCGTCACATTACCTCCCCGCTGGTCGTCTGATCAAGCCTCCAAGATCCAACGACTGTCGTGCATATTGCATGGCCCTTCGCGACTGAACGTTAGTGTGAGATCGCGAAGCAGTTTTGTGAACAGTGCCCCCGCCACGCGTCATTCATTCTATGGAATCACTCGCTCAAGCCCAAATACTACCCCCCCCATAAGCGGCGCAATAAAAACCGCTTGCCACCCCCTAATAAACAACAAAACATCATATCATTCGCCCGTCGATGTCACTCGTCCAAATCCCAAAACCCTCTAATTCTTGACTTTGTATATAAAACAAAAGAAAATCATTTCGTTGTTCTATTTTGTGAACCTATACATCCATGCAAAATTAACGACAAGGTCAACCATCTTGTGCTCCCAGCCACCAACCAACTTCAAACTTTGCAGTCGACGCTGCCCAGAGCTATCCAGTCACACCCAGTACTTGCATTTCGTTGCCCGTCCCCAAAAGCAAGTATTTACCAATTTCCCGTCGAGAAAATCCTGCAAATACTTCTTTTCCACTGCAAATTAATTGAAAAGTCCAAAACTCACCATAATTTTGTTACTAATTTTATAATTCAAGTCCCCCAGACCCTTTATTTCACCAATTTTACCAAGAAAACCTTAGTTTCCTTTCTGAATCCACAAGAACCAGAATGGAAACCCCCGTAGCCCTAAACGTTGCACCCATTACCACCCCTTATCGTGATTTAGACTATCTGCCTCTGGAAGATAAGGATTTCCAAATAAAACACTTAAGCACTAATAAAGACCATCTAAAAGTCTTCAACCAATGTCGAGACAATCACTTGAATGACAATGATATCTTGTCGCTGTGGGAATCCAATCTCCCAATATACTTTCTCCCCTATGTGCATGTTTTCCCTGGCATAATCCATCAGTGCCATGCAAATTACGACCCCAACCTCAGAGCAGTGATGTCTCCCAACCAAACAATCCTCTTTACAGTAACTGCAGACTCAATCAATGAGATGCTGCAATTTCACCCTAGTCAAGCCATCACTCCCATTTCCCTTGGGAATTTACTTGAGAAATCAACTAAATTATCCCAATCTGAACTCAATCACCTTTGCCAAACTTTCATATTAAAAGAATATCAAACTAAATATCCCCCTCCTTATGGGTTAGTTTTCTTTACAAATATAGGTAGAATCATAGTTGATATCATATCTGTAGTCATGGGATTCAACATTAGTGAGTACGTTGATGAATTGACCATAGTGTTGATGTCTATATTTACCCTTGGCCAGCCCCCTACTGTCAAGTAAGATTATGCTTCATTCATCGCTGAGAAAATTCATGACCAATTCATGAGACTGGGAAATGAAAAGGTTTTCAAGTATTCTACCTTCAAATACCACTTCATCCTCTACTATCCATCAGACAAATTCCCATTTTTTGCCAAGAAACTTGATACAAAGGATAATCCAAGGTCTGTTATCTTTTGGACTTCTATCTTCCATGAATATTTTTCTTTCCCATATTCATACAATGAGTTCATTTACCAGTTTGTCTACCCAGCAACCACCTTGCTGACAGGGAATTCCCCTCCCAGGATTAGTGACGACATAAAAATGATCCTTTAGCTATCAAAACAATACAGAGTAGGTGACTGGTATTTATACCAGAATCACACCGAGATCAGGGTATATAGGTGTGAGCTTTCCCCATTCAAACTACCTAAATATGTTCCAATGAGGTTGTTTTCATTGGAGTATTATAGGCAGATGATAAACTCATATTTGATCCATTTTACTAAAGCGAAGAAGAAAGCACAACTAAAGATCAAGGATCACTTAGGCCCTTTTGTCTGCAACACTAAAGAAGTAGGGAAAGCAGCAGAACAAATCTTAGAATACCACATGAAATTGAACAAAAGTTTTAGTTGGACTCCATATGACCCCCACAGTTTCATCTGTGATAGAAGAATGAAAAATAGACTATCACCCTATTTTCATCACAGGATTCTAGAGATTGAGAAATTTCCTAACATGAATGAATGGAGGGAAGGGACTCTTGTAGAAACAGATAGTGATCAGGTCAACATAGAAAATCTAATGAAATAACTAGAAAAGACACTTGACTTGGATTCTTTTGGACAGGTGCAAGTTGGAACCTCTCAGAAGCCAACATCAGGGACTAGTGTCTCACCAGCTGATACCTCACAAAGGCACTCACAGGAGCCCAGTGCACCACTTGCAGAGACATCATAGGCAAGAGACAAAGAAACTAGTGCTCAAGCAACAGAACAATCAACCATGTCAAAGCAACCTGAAACCTCTCAAGAGCAGACTCAAACACAGGCCCACCAAATTCAAGTCAACATGGGAGACCCCCCAATTTCGCAGACTCCTCTGAATCAGGAAAAGAGCTTAAAGAGAGACAGGGAAGTAGCTACCCGTGCCAGTGGTCCATCTAATCAACCTGGTGCTAAGAGGCACTGGCTAAACCCCCATTTAGAGGAGGAATACCTTGAAGAAACTACAAAGAGTAAAAGAAAAGAAGGTGCAGACAGTCAGCATACTTTCCCAGCAGGTGAGACACCTTCTAGCTCACAGAGACCAGAATTGGAAAGACAACAAAGTGTTGAAGTGTCATCCTTCAAGTCTTCTGCTAATTAGAACTTAGACATTAAAGATAAATTTAAAGAAATAAAAGCCAGAAATGAACCATTAAGGATCCAGGTCTATAATCAATATTTGAAGATGGCCCCCACCAATCATAATAGGTTGATGTCAGCCTATGACATCAAAGAAGGCAAGATGTTGATGAGTTTTTTCAAGCCCAAAGTACAATAGCCTCAGTCAATTGCAGATTACCTCAAAACTGATTTTGAGGTCATGGCCAAGGACATTCACCCCCTGGATCAGATTGAATTACACAAACAGACAGAGGAAATGATGTATTCAACATTGACTAGTAAAACTATGATGGCCCAAAGATCAGAAAATTAATTGAATAATACAACTGCTCAGTTACAGCTAGAAAGAGCCTCCTCACGGGCTAAGGATAATAGAATTAAATCATCGGAGGATTTGATTATTAGACTGGGTCATAACCCAAAGGATGTAAAAGCTGCAGAGGCTTTGATCAAGAAAAAAGATGAAGACATAGTTGCCTTAAGAAAGCAGCTAAAGTTGCCTCCATCAAGGCATCCACAAACTACTGAAGTTATCCAAAAGAAATCTGAAGAAGAGCTTATGGACTTAGTCCTCAACCTTAATGAACAATTGAAGGAGACTGAACAGGAATTAGAAAATTCATTGAAAAGTAGGTAGAGTGAGCTGACCTCTCAGCCTCAAAATGTGATACCAGTGGTCTCCACAGCAATCGCTTCAACACTTTCAAAAGCTATGGCACCCAAAGTCCCTTTGTTCACAGCTGAAGCAATTACAGGTACAAGCACAAGAACAGCACTAGCAAGAACTTCAGGTTTGAGTACATAAGAATTAATCAAGTCAATGGAGAAGATGAAACTCCAAGTCTTTGAATTGCAAAAGGTAAAGGAAAATTTTGTTACCTTAGAACAAAAATATGATGTTTAAAAAATCAATTTTGCCGAAGAGGTAAGGAAGAACAAAGGCTTGGCACAGCAGGTGAAAACACTAGAGAAGGACCTCAAATTTGAAAAGCCCTTAATAGACATTATGAAGATTCTTTGGACCAACATCACTCAGTCAATAAATGATGATTGGTCATCTATACAAATAATTTTTGAACAGATTGACTTGGTGAGAGTAGCTCTTGAAGAAATTCAAAAAACCAAGGAAGAGCTAGGAAGGAATCCTGAGGAAGCAATCAGGCTGATAAATTTTTTGAACAGCAGAAATAATTACCAACTAGAAGAGTTGGGTATTGAGGATAGAACTGGGACTATCCTAGAAATCAAGAAGGTATTGACCAAAAGGTCTCTGAGGCAAAATTTGGAAAGGAAATTCCAGAACATGCAAGAAGAAATTAATGATTTTATGGAGAAATTTTGCATTTTACAAAGCAAAGGGCTTCCCATTCCTTTAGTAATTAACGATAAATTGATGAAACATGAATACTATGTTGACAAGTTGGCTCAGTATGCAAACAATCAGGCTAGTTCATCAACTAGTGCATCTGCACCCAAGGCATTACCTACAGGGAGAGTTCTCTATGACAGTCTAGAGAACCTCTTCTATATTGAACATGAAATAAAACATTTGTTCCGAGTTCAGCCCAATTTTGTCAAATACACTAAGGCTGATGAAATCTTCAGAAAAATTCAGAGGACCAGAATACCAAAGGAATATTGGTGGACGGATATGACAGAGATTTTGTGATTTACCTTTGTAAAAAGTATATTTTCAGTATTTATCATGGTCAATTTTGGTAAAAAGGTAAATAAGTATAAAGCAGGTAAAGAGTATCAAAACATGTCAAAAAGTATCAGTAAGAAGTTGAAAAGCAAACAGCCAGCATTGAATTACGAGGAAGATAGCGATATGCTAAAGCATAAGGCATGCCTCCAACTCATTCACAAAAATAGGGACAACAAGCCATCAATTTACTTTTAGCTTTTATCTTCGAGACCATTTGTCTCTACTTTTATGTAACATATAGTTAGGCTTCCTATATTATATCTCTCTTTGTTAAGAGATATTTTATTGTAAATTTTTGTATAAGTACTCCCTCATTCGAAGTACTGAGTGTGGATTTTCATAGACATTTCTGTAAGACTGATTATTTTGGAATAAAGTGTTGTTGGACAATTTTTGTATGGCTGGCTGGATGAAGAAATAAAGCAAAGGACTTTTTACAGGATTCATGTGTCAAGCATTGGACAAATAAGTATTCTATATCTCATGTGTTATTGTTTTTTGGTTTAATATTTCACTTTTGTATCATATCTGAATATTAAAATGAAAAAGTATAATTCAAAAAGTGCTTTAGTGCAATATGTCTTTAAAATCGTTTTTATTCTAAATGTTTTCTTCTAAACTATCATAGGCAAGGAATTCTTAATTGCTCCTGCTTATTAGTTTATCATTGTGGTCATTTAATAAGAAATTCTTAATTTTTTTTTTTTAGTGATCACCCAATTTCCCTCTTCTTAAAACATGTTGAAGGATTCTTAATTGCCCTTCTTCCCTTTTAAGTCCATTCCATCCTTTTAAATTACCATTTGTTCCTTGTTTAGCTATCTTGCCTTGAGAAGCCATCATTTGTTGAAAAACATGATCCAGTTAAGCCATCTTCAGTTGACTTCGTAGCCTAATGGCCTGAAATACTCAGTTCTACCCATCTGCTTCTGAATTCCACCACCAAACACAATCAAAACCCTCAAGCTTGCATAACTAGCCTAATATCCTATAAACAAAGCTAAATCCTAAAGAGAGCCCTCTCTGAGTATAGATTGGCTAGATTCTATACTTAAAAGTTGGTTTGTGGTTACCTCGGACCCCTTTCCTTCTTCTAACAACTTCAAGGAAAATCTGAGTGATAACATAGTGGCAACCATACTAGGGAACCAATTCCTTAGCCATAACGAATCTTTAAGAAAATTTAAATCCTAAATCTAAAGCCTCTTAAAGAAATCATAGAAGTTTTTGGTTGATATCAATTAATAAAAACCAAAAACAAAACCTAAAAACCTGGCTTTAGAAAGGACTCGCTACACTAGAGCTAATCCTTATCCCAATCCACCACAAGCGTTTGAGAACCCCAATCTGATTCCCAGAATTCTTAGGAGACAAGAAAGTCAAGAAAGTTCTGCTAGTTCTCGGCCCACCTTCAAATCAACATCCTGTCCTATTAGGTGGATTTACCTTGAAGACGAACCCTTTGATGAATACTTTGAAACCTCTTTGTTTAGGACTTCATCTGATTCTGAATTAATTGACCTAATCCTAGATCCATTGTTCATCGAAGAATTACAGCTTCGAGTTGTCAGTTCATCAATTGATAGACATTTGCAGAACTCACTACAATCTGATCTTACCACTGAAGGAACACCCAGTTCCTCTGTAATCACTTCTGCTTCTGCAAGCTCATCACCATTTCCTCATACATCTCAACCTCAAACCACTCCACATCAAACCACCCCTTCTGCCCCTCCATCCACAACCCAAACACCCATTGTTATCCCAACCCCAGCTGTTGTTTCAACCTTACCTACAGCAATGGCAAATAGTTATACCCCCTGGTTCTACCAACAAACTTAGGTGCCATGCCCCAGGACTACCTAAGTAAGATCACTCAATTTGATCGTATTGGTACCTATATAGCCCAACAACACACTAAAAATATGACTGATTATTTTGAAATTTATGAAATAGATGCTACTGATGTACGAATGAGAATATATGTTCATAGTTTAACTGGGGAAGTCAGAACTTGGTTTAGAGCTCTAGCAGCAAATGGTATAGACAGCCTAGAAACTCTCCATAGACAATTCCTGAACCGATGGGAGAAAAAGAAAGATCCTCTTCAGATTCTATCTGAGTATGAAAACCTAAAGAGAGGAACACAAGAAACTGTGCAAGATTACTGCACTAGATTCAACAATGTCTATAATGCCATCCCTCAAAACCTCAGACCCCCACCTGATTTAGCCTTAATCAAATTCCCAGATGGATTTGATTCTGATATGGCCTTTCAACTGAGGGAACAAGCCCCCCATACTTTGGAAGATATGTAAAGCATAGCTGTCAATGTTGAAGCCAACCTAATGTCTAAAAGAGCCAAGGTTAGGAGTGAAAGGAGAATATCATTAAAGGAAGAAGCCTCACCCTTTGAATAGAAACTAGATGCCATAATTAAAGGGATTGATAGACTAGGAGACAGAGTGGAGACAATTGAGAGAAAAACTCCTTGGGATGGTCAGCCAACCAACACATGGAGAATTTCAGAAAAAACCAAGACGAGAACACTGGGAAGACTAGTCCAGACCAAAACATTAGACCCCCTTTCTAGGAGAATTATGTAGAAGCTTCCAGCTCTGAAGGTCCACAAGAAGATACTCAGATAAATCTGATGGGACTCAGTAATGAAGGAGAAGCTTTCTTGACCCAAGAAGATCAAGAGGCCCACATTCTTAAATAGTTTCAAAATCAGTCAGGTGAATCATTCGACTTTAAGGAAGGATATGACACAGCCATCTTTGAGGTACATAAACAATACAACCTAAGAAGTAGGAGAATTGATGTTCCCGAAGCAAATAAGAAAAAGGTTCCAAAACAATCCATAAAAGGTAAGACAACCACCACACCTGTACATATTCTTTCTAGATCAAACAATAATCCTTCTAACCCAATAATTGAAGATGTCTCTGATAATAAACCAAACAACAAACAATCCTCTACTCCCATTCCTTCTAAGGGAACTGTGGAAGAACCTCCAGAATTTGATTTAGGAGAAACTGCAAATCATAACCCCACTCCTGAAAAGGAGAAAAACACAAAAAACAGAGAGAATATTGTTGTTCGAAATCCAAAAACTCAAACAGAAAAGCCCTTTAATCTGGAAACTGAAGTAGGTAAGCTGAAAATTGTTGTCCCATTATCTGAATTAGCTAAACAAGATGCCTACCAAAATCAAATCAATATATCAATGAGGATTACTGGAAATGAAGATTAAGTTAATGTTTTTGATGATCGGCCCGAATTAATCTTTGGCCTAGAAGTGAATGGAAAACATTTAGAAGGAGGAATTCCTCCCTTCTATGTGAGCCTAAACATACATGATAAAATCCTTCACAATGCCATGTTTGACTCTGGGGCATCTCATAACCTCGTGCCCAAGTCTATAATGGAAAAGCTAGACCTAGACATCACTAGACCATACAAATATTTGTTCTCTTTTGATTCTAGTCAGGTGAGATGTTTAGGATTGATAAAATAATTGTGTGTCTCATTAGTTCAATACCCTGCAAAAACAAATTTAATGGATATAGTAGTAGCAGATATACCACCAAAATATTGCATGCTATTATCTAGGTCCTAATGTGCTAAGCTTCATGGATCACTTCAATTGGATATGTCATATGCTACTATCTCGGTTTTCGGCCAACCAAAGAAACTATACAGAGAAACATTGATGAAATATGTAGTTAGTTGTTGGGAAAAACCCCAAAATTTCCCCATTTACTCAATACACTCTCATATGGACTCATTCATTCTTTATAATGCTAAAACCAATCCTCCCAACACTTTAGAAGTTTTAGCAGCAGAACTAAAAGAAATTAAAAAAGAACAATCAATTTTTTACATCCAAGAATTATCAGATAACAAAGAAAAATTAGATGAGAATGAAAAACCAAATCCCCTTGTTAAACAAATTCCTACCACCCCTGACACTGATCATGTGCACGAAATTATTTGGCATTTAGAATTTGATGGCTCAGTTAATAAACTAGGGGTAGGAGCAGGAGTTTGGATGTACAATTTAGAAAATTATCATGCTGAAGGCCATGCCTACAAATTAAATTTTAATTGCACCAATAATATGGCAAAGTATGAAGCTCTCTTGCTGGGTCTTAAACTTGTTAAAAGGTTAGGGGCAATTAGAGTGCTTGCCATAGGAGGTTTAGAATTAATCATTAAACAGATCAAAGGGAAATATTTAACTAGAGATCCTAAATTAGGATATTATAGAGGAACAGTCATAGAAATTCTCAACACTTTCTGGAAACTCAGCTTGCTACAATCCCTAGAAAACACAACTTGCAAACCCACAGCTTGACAATGTTTTCCAACACCTGCAAATTACCTTGTGAACCTAATCATCAATTTAATGCTGAAATTAGGCATAGACCAGCCATCCCTAATAATTTGAAGAATTGACAGGTCTTTGATAGTGATGAACAGATCAATAACTTTTTAACTTTATATGAAGAGTTTTCTAACTGTTACATAGATGTTGATACAATTTTTAATTCTAATCAAGTAGAAGACGTAGAAACAAACATTTTAGAGAAAGATTCAATAAATATGTTTCATCCCACAAAATTCACATAAAAAGAAGCTCAAGACCTAAAACTAATGGACCTTGATGAGATAATTGAAGAAGAAATAGAGGTTATCAACTTAAAAGACAGTCATCTACCTAAATGATTGACTCCTCTTAAAAACCTCTTTGATTCCAATGACATCCCTAAGAAACCAAAAACGGAACCATTAAAAGCAGATATTGGAGAATACAACTTAGGTACAGAGGACAATCCAAAAATGATAAAACTTTCAAAGTCTTTACCTTCTGATTAGAAGTTAAAATATGTTGAACTCATGAGAGAATTCCAATATGTTTTTGCATGGAGTTATGAATATTTCAAGTCATATGACACCTCCATTATTCAACATATTATACCTCTGAAATAAAATCAAAATCCCTTTAAACAAAAACTCAGAAGAATAAATCATGTGCTATTACCATTGATTGATAAAGAAATTAAACGTATATATGAAGTAGGGATTATCGCCCCTATCGGATTTTCAGAGTGGGTGTCTAACTTAGTGCCTACTAGGAAGAAAACTGGGGAGGTCAGGTTATATGTTCATCTGAGGAATGTGAATAAGGTTTCTCTTAAAGATAACTATCCTTTACCCAATATGGATCATATTTTGCAAAGGGTAGTGGGTTCTTCTAGAATTTCACTTTTAGATGGGTTTTGAGGATATAACCAGATTTTCATTCATCCTGATGACCAAGAGAAAACTTATTTTACAACAACATGGAGCACTTTCATGTACCTCAAAATGCCATTTGGACTCAAAAAAACAACAAAAAATTTCCAAATGGCAGTGGACATTACCTTTGCCAAAGAAATTCATGATTTTCTTGTTATATATCTAGATGATTTAACTGTTTTCTCTAAATCTGATCAACAGCACTTGGACCATCTCAGACAAGTCTTTTTAAAATGCAGGAAATATGGTATTTCCTTGAATCCAAAGAAGTCCTCGTTGGGTATGGAGGAAGGTAAGCTTTTAATTCATATCATTTCCAAGGATAGCATTCGAATTGATCCTGCTAGGATCAAAACTATACTACAGATACCTCATCCAAAAAGTGTCAAAGAACTTCAAGCTTTCCTAGGGAAGATAAACTTTTTGAGAAGATTCATATCTGACCTAACTGAACTCATTAGACTACTAAATGATATGTTAAAAAAGGATTCAAGTATCAAATGGATAGTAGAAGCCAAGCAATCATTTGAAGAAATCAAAATGGCCTTAACCAGAACATCGGTCCTCACAAGTCCTCAATTTGATAGAGACTTCATAATTTTTTCTTTTTCCTCAGAACACACCATAACAGCTGTTTATTAAAAAAATATGACTAGGGATATGAAAAAACTATAGCCTTTTTTAGTAAAGCACTCAGAGATGACTCATTGAAATACAAAATCATGGAGAAACAATCTTTTGCACTTGTAAAAGCCATTAAAGACTTCAGAGTCTACACATTATACTCTCACGTGATAGCTTATGTGCCCAATGCAGTTGTCAAAAACATCTTAACTCAGGGCGGAATTGATGGCAAAAGGGGTAAGTGGATTGCTACTATCTTAGAGTATGATATTGAGATGAAACCTACAAAACTGATAAAAGGACAGGGATTGGCCAAACTCATGGCAGAAACTAATTGTCAAGCCCTGGACATAAATGAACTAGATGAGGAGCAGGAGATGGCGACTTCACAAATCAGCCAGGCCTTTTCAGATTCACCTTGGCATGCTAATGTAATTTATGTTTTACAAAACATGCAGGCTCCTCCAGGGTTATCGAGAACAAAGAATAGGTTTTTAAAAATGAAAGCTTCAAAGTTTTGTATCTTAGATAATACTTTTTTTGGAAAAATCATGAAGTAAATTTATTGAATTGTTTATTAAAAGATGAAACTGACAAGGCTCTCCAAGAATTTCATGCAGGACACTGTGGTGGACACCTCTATTGGAAGTCAACTACAGATAAGATCCTAAGGGCTGGATTCTATTGGCCAACCTTGTTTGCATATGGGAAGAAATTTGTGACTTCTTACCATAAATGTCAAATTTTTTAAGGCAAGAGAAAATTGTTACCTTTACCCCTGAAATTCATTTCCACTGAGAAACCTTTTCAGCAATGGGGTCTTGACTTCAATGGTGAAATCCATCCTCCTTTTTTAGGCCAACACAAATGGATACTCATTGCCACTGACTACTTTACTAAATTGATAGATCCATCCCCTTTAGACATGCCAATGACACAGTGAACATAGGTTTCTTAGAAACCAATATTTTGTCCAGGTTTGGCTACCCTACTAAAATCATTACTGATAATGTTACAGCTTTCAAATCAAAGAAGATGATCAGTTTTTGTAACAAGTACCACATTACACTAGGCCATTCCACAATCTATTACCCTCAAGGGAATGGACTGACTGAATCTTCCAACAAGAGTTTAATTAATATCATCAAAAAACTGTTAGAAGAGAACAAGAAAACTTGGATCAAGAAACTGATAAATACATTATGGGCAGACAGGCTTACAACCCAAAAATCCATTGGAACTAGTCCTTATGAGTTAGTATATGGCATGGAAGTTGTTTTTCCTTCATCACTAGGTGTTCCTGTTATGAAACTACTCCAAGAAGCTCAAGTGAAACCTAATGATATTCAAAGAAGGATAAACCAGACTATCAACTTACAACAGACCAGAGAGGAGGTGTACCAAAGATCCCAAGTGTTGCAGGAGAAGCTTAAGAAGATATTTGACAAAAGAACCAAGGCAGAATATTTCTACCTTGGAGATAAGGTGTTAAGATGGGATTCTAGAAGAGAGGATAAGGGGAAGCATGGAAAGTTTGACTTCCAATGGAAAGGACCATACATCATCTATGCCTTCCAAGGAAACAATACATATTTTCTTAAAAACTTAGATGGTACAGAAGCAAAGGAAGGACCCGTTAATGGTCGGATGTTAAAGCATTACTTTGATCCTACATACTAATGTTACTGTATTCTTAACATGTACATATTATATCCTTTGTAATGTCACAGTTTTTGATTGGACAGTAACATTTTGGAGTTGAAGCCCGAAGAGAAGGCCCTAAGCTCCAGAAGTTTACTGTCATACATACAAATAAAGCAACAAGAAAAAGGAGATTTGCAGAGCATAATCACAGTTTTTCAAAGGCCACTGATCTACTGTTCTTGACTTTCCTCGGTGAAAGCCATGCCCAAGTGGAGCCACTGTTATGCCCCTATACCAATAGGTGTCATATATCATGATTGACTTGATGACCTATGTAATATGTTCATACCTTTACTTGTTGCAAAGGTTTTCCATCTTTGTAAAAAATCAAAAAAAAAAAAAAAATGTAAAGAGGGTATACGCTAAAAGAAAAATCAAAGGGTGAAAAGAATAAAAGATGGTCAAAAAATGAAAGAAAATGAACCC
Source organism: Pinus tabuliformis (assembly GCA_031772625.1). NCBI lineage: Eukaryota > Viridiplantae > Streptophyta > Pinopsida > Pinales > Pinaceae > Pinus > Pinus tabuliformis. The sequence continues at coordinate 1,738,714,153 of CM062818.1, read as the reverse complement.
CAATAAAAAAGAAAGACTAGGAAAATGTGCAATTCTAAATGCCACTACTTTTTTACTTTTGTGTAATAAACAATTGTGTGCAGTTTATCACTTATGCCACAATTTATGAATAATCAAACAGTTTAAACTTGGCTAGTTCATATTTCAATTTCTTGTTGTAGAAATAGAGAATAAAGATCTGACCAAACAGTGTAATCGTTTCACATAAATAGATAGGTAGAGTGAAATAAAGAACTCAACAGTGTAATCTGAGCCCTTGGATGTAATAAGTGTAGACTTAGATAGGCATTACCATGTAAAAGAAAAGAAAAGTTTGATAAGGGTTTACCAGTCTAAGTGCACCCTAATAAAGAAGTAAAAATGCTAGATTAAGTAGGCAGGGTAGGTAGATGATGGTTTCAGAATAATATATGGTGAATGATGAGTTTAAATGTGTAAATCTTTTACTTTCATCACAAGGCAAATGGCATGTAGCAAACGAAAGGCACATCAAGCAAGCAAAGTCAAAATAATTAACTCCCCTACTCATTTCCCCTTAATTTTCACTAATTTCCCCTAGGTACCAAAGTATCTATCAAATTAGAGGGGCTCAGAGCATTTCTCTGACTTCTGGAGGGAACGAACCCTCAGCCCAATAATTTATAATGCCTAAGTGCTTAAGCCCATTAATCAATAATTACACCCCTTCATAAATCATTCATCCCCTTGATAAAAATTTTCCTCAGTAAAATTCTATTTTACTTAGGGAAATTAAAATATTCTCATAAAAACCCTCATTTTTCAATTAGCCTAAGTTTAAATATATGCACGAAAATGTTTTAGACTTAGCGCTTCCTTCACGTGGTCATATTAACTTCTAACTTATGTTATTTAATATTTACCCTATAAAATTTAACCGCTCCCGTATTATTTTAACTATATAAAAAAAATCCCAACTATTAATATCCCGCCCTTTTGGTTAAATATAACAATAAAACATCAATAATGGTAATTAATTAGTTAATTAGTAACTAATTAAGAACCCCACCCCCAGCCACATTAACGAAGGATTAATTAACCCCCCCGGTTAATTAATAGCTTTCCCGACCAATCCCGCCACCCCGATATGATTAAAAACATTTTAATTACATCGGGCCCACCTTCATTAAAAATCCATCACATTCCCCGATGGTCGTCCGATCAAGCCTCCAAGATTCGACGACTTTCGTGCATATCGCACGGCCCTTTGCGGTCGAACGTTAGTGTGCAATCGCGAAGCGGTTTTGTGAATAGTGCCTCCGCCATGCGTCATTCATTCTATGGAATGCCTCGCTCAAGCCCAAATACCCCCCCCCCCCACTCCATAAGCGGTGCGATAAAAACCGCTTACCACCCCCTACTAAACGACAAAACATCATATCGTTCACCCATCGACGTCACTCGTCCAAATCCCGAAACCCGCCAATTCTTGACTTTGTATATAAAACAAAAGCAAATCATTTCGTCATTCTATTTTGCGAACCTATACATCCATGCAAACTTAACGATGAGGTCAACCCGTTTGTGCTCCCAGCTGCCAACCAACTTCAAACTTACCAACTTCAAACTTTGCATTCGATGCCGTCCAGAGCTATTCAGTCACACCCAGTACCTGCGATCCGTTGCATGTACCCAAAAGTAGATATTTACCAATTTCCCATCGAGAAAATAGTGCAAATACTTCTTTTCCACTGCAAATTAATTGAAAAGTCCAAAATTCACCACAATTATGTTACTACTTTTATAATTCATGTCCTCTAGAACCTTTATTTCACCAATTTTACCAAGAAAACCTCAGTTTCCTTTCTGAATCCACAAAAACCATAATGGAAACCCCCATAGCCCTAAACGTTGCACCCATTACCACCCCTCAACGTGATTTAGACTATCTGCCTCTGGCAGATAAGGATTTCCAAATAAAAGACTTAAGCACTAATAAAGACCATATAAAAGTCTTCTGCCAACGTCGAGACAATCACATGAACGGCAATAATATCCTAGGACTGTGGGAATCCAATCTCCCAATATAATTTCTCCCCTATGTGCATGTTTTCCCTAACATATTCCATTAGTGCCATCCAAATTAGGACCACAACCTCAGAGCAGTGATGTCTCCCAACCAAACATTCCTCTTTACAATAACTGTAGACTCAATCAATGAGATGCTGCAATTTCACCCCAGTCAAGCCCTCACTCCCATTTCCCTTGGGAATTTACTTGAGAAATCAACCAAATTATCCCAATCTGAACTTAATCGCCTCGACCAAACTTTCATATTAAAAGAATATCAAACTAAATATCCCCCTCCTTATGGGTCAGTTTTCTTTACAGATATAGATAGAATCATAGTTGATATGATATCTGCAGTCATGGGATTCAACACTAGTGAGTACGTTGATGAATTGACCCTAGTGTTGATGTCTATATTTATCCCTGGCCAACGCCCTGTTGTCAAGTATGATTATGCTTCATTCGTTGCTGAAAAAATTCATGACTAGTTCATGAGACTGCAAAATGAAAAGGTTTTCAAGTATTCTACCTTCATATACCACCTCATCCTCTATTATCAATTAGACAAATTCCCATTTTTTGCCAAGAAACTTGATACAAAGGGTAATCCAAGGTCTGTTATCTTTTGGACTTCTATCTTCCATAAATCTTTTGCTTGCCCTTATTCATACAATGAGTTCATTGACCAGTTTGTCCACCCAGCGACCACCTTGGTGACAGGGAATTCCCCTCCCAGGATTAGTGATGACATCAAAAGGATCCTTCAGCTATCAAAATAGTATAGAGTAGGTGACTGGTATTTATACCAGAATCACACAAAGATTAGGGTATATGGATGTGAGATTTCCCCATTCAAACTACCTAAATATGTTCCAATGAGGTTGTTTGCATTGGAGTATTATAGGCAGATAATAAACTCATATTTGATCCATTTTACTAAATCGAAGAAGAAAGCACAACTAAGGATCAAGGATCACTTAGCCCCTTTTGTCTGCAACACTAAGGAAGCAGGGAAAGCAGCAGAAAAAATCTTAGAAGACCACATGAAATTGAACAAAAGTTTTAGTTGGACTCCATATGACCACCACAGTTTCATCTGTGATAGAAGAATGAAAAATAGACTATCACCCTATTTTCATCACAGAATTCCAGAGATTGAGAAATTTTCTAACATGGATGAATGGAGTGAAGGGACTCTTATAGAAACAGATAGTGATCAGCTCAACATAGAAAATGTAATGAAAGAACTAGAAAAGACACTTGACCTGGATTCCTTTGGACAGGTGCAAGTTGGTACCTCTCAGAAGCAAACATCAGGGACTAGTGCCTCAACAGCTGATACCTCACAAAGGCACTCACCAGAGACCAATGCACCACTTGTAGAGACATCATAGGCAAGAGACAAAGAAACTAGCACTCAAGCAACAGAACAATCAACCATGTCAAAACAACCTGAAACCTCTCAAGAGAAGACTCAAACACAGGCCCATCAAATTCAAGTCAACATGGGAGACCCCCCAATTTTGCAGACTCCTCTAAACGAGGAAAAGAGCTTAAAGAGAAACAGGGAAGTAGCTACCCGTGCCAGTGGTCCATCTGATCAACCTAGTGCTAAGAGGCACTGGAAAAACCCCCATTCAGAGGAGGAATACCTTGAAGAAACTACAAAGAGTCAAAGAAAAGAAGGTGCAGACAATCAGCATACATTCCCGGCAAGTGAGACACCTTCTAGCTCACAAAGACCAGAATTGGAAAGACAACAAAGTGCTGAAGTGTCATCCGTCAGGCCTTCTGGTAATAAGAACTTAGACATTAAAGTGAAATTTAAAGAAATAAAACCCAGAAATGAACCATTAAGGGTCCAAGTCGACAATAAGTATTTGAAGATGGCTCCCACCAATCAGAATAGGTTGATGTCAGCCTATGACATCAAAGAAGGCAAGATGCTGATGAGTTTTTTCAAGCCCAAAGTACAACAACCTTAGTCAATTGCAGATTACCTCAAAACTGATTATGAGGTCATGGCCCAGGACATTCACCCCCTGGATCAAATTGAATTACACAAACAGACAGGGGAAATGGTGTATTCAACATTGACTAGTAAAGCTATGATGGCCCAAAGATTAGAAAATTCATTGAATAATACAATTGCTCAGTTACAGCTAGAAAGAGCATCCTCACAGGCTAAGGATAATAGAATTAAATCATTGGAGGAGTTGGTTATTAGACTGGGTCATAACCCAAAGGATGTAAAAGCTGCAGAGGCTTTGATGAAGAAAAAAGATGAAGACATATTTTCCTTAAGAAAGCAGCTAAAGTTGCCTCCATCGAGGTATCCACAAACTATTGAAGTTATCCAAAAGAAATCTAAAGAAGAGATTATGGACTTAGTACTCAACCTTAATGAATAATTGAAGGAGACTGAACAGGAATTAGAAAAGTCATTGAAAAGAAAGTGAGTGAACCGACCTCTCAGCCTCAAAATTTGATACCAGTGGTTTCCACGGCAGTCCCTTCAACACTTGCAACAACTCTAGCACCCAATGTCCCTTTGGCCACAGCTGAAGCAATTAAAGGTACAATCACAGGAACAACACCAGCAAGAACTTCAGGTTTGAGTACAGAAGAATTAGTCAAGTCAATGGAGAAGATGAAACTCCAAGTCTTTGAATTGCATAAGGTAAAGGAAAATTTTGTTACCTTAGAACAAAAATATGATGTTTAAAAAATCAATTTTGCTGAAGAGGTAAGGAAGAATAAAGGCTTGGCACAGCAGGTGAAAACACTAGAGAAGGACCTCACCTTTGAAAAGCCCTTAACAGACATTATGAAGATTCTTTGGACCAACATCACTCAGTCAATAAATGATGCTTGGTCATCTATACAAATAATTTTTGAACAGATTGACTTGGTGAGAGTAGCTCTTGAAGAAATTCATAAAACCAAGGAAGAGCTAGGAAGGAAGCCTAAGGAAGCAATCAGGCTGATAAATTTTTGAACAGCAGAAATAAGTACCAACTAGAAGAGTTGAGTATTGAGGATAGAACTAGGACTATCCTAGAAATCAAGAAGGTATTGACCAAAAGGTCTCTGACACAGTATTTGAAAAGGAAACTCCAAAACATGTAAGAAGAAATTAATGATTTTATGGAGAAATTTTGCATTTTACAAAGAAAAGGGCTTCCCAATCCTTTAGTAATTAATGATAAATTGATGAAACATGAAGAATATGTTGACAAGTTGGCTCAGTATGCAAACAATCAGGCTATTTCATCAACTAGTGCATTTGCACCCAAGGCATTACCTACAGGGAGAGTTCTCTATGATAGTCTACAGAATCTCTTCTATGTTGAACATAAAATAGAACATTTGTTTCTAGTTCAGCCCAATTTTGTCAAATACACTATGCTTGATGAAATCTTCAGAAAACTTCAGAGGACCGGAATACCAAAGGAATATTGGTGGACGGATATGACAGAGATTTTGTGATTTACCTTTGTAAAAAGTATATTTTCAGTATTTATCATGGTCAATTTTGGTAAAAAGGTTAATAAGGATAAGCAGGTAAAGAGTATCAGAAAAGGTCAAAGAGTATCAGTAATAAGTTGAAAAGCAAACATCCAGCATTGAATTATGAGGAAGATAGTGATATGCTAAAGCTAGGGCCTGCCTCCAGCTCATTCACAAAAAAAGGGACAGCAAGCCATCAGTTTACTTTTAGCTTCTATCTTCGAGACCATCTATCTCTACTTTTATGTAACATATAGTTAGCCTTCCTATATTATATCTCTCTTTGTTAAGAGATATTTTATTGTAAATTTTTGTATAAGTACTCCCTCATTCGAAGTACTGAGTGTGGATTTTCTTAGACATTTTTGTAAGACTGATTATTTTGGAATAAAGTGTTGTTGGAAAAATTTTGTATTGCTGGCTGGATGAAGAAATAAAGCAAAGGACTTTTACAGGATTCATGTGTCAAGCATTGGACAAATAAGTATTCTATATCTCATGTGTTATTTTTTTGTGGTTTAATATTTCACTTTTGTCTCATATATGAATATTAAAACGAAAAAGTATAATTTAGGAAGTGATTTAGTGCAATCTGTCTTTAAAATCGTTTGTATTCTAAATGTTTTCTTCTAAACTATCATAGGCAAGGAATTCTTAATTGCTACTGCTTCTTAGTTTATCATTGTGGTCATTTAATAAAAAATTCTTAATTGTTTTTTTATTAGTGATCACCCAATTTCCCTCTTCTTAAAATATGTTGAAGGATTCTTAACTGCCCTTCTTCCCTTTTAAGTCCATTCCATCCTTTTAAATTACCATTTGTTCCTTGTTTAGCTATCTTTCCCTGAGAAGCCATCCTTTATTGAAAAACCTGATCCAGTTAAGCCATTTTCAGTTGACTCCATAGCCCAATGGCCTGAAATACTCAGTTCTACCCATTTTCTTATGAATTCGACCATCAAACACAATCAGAACCCTCAAGCTTGCATAACTAGCCAAATATCCTATAAAACATAGCTAAATCCTAAAGAGAGAGCCCTCTCTAAGTACAGATTAGCTAGATTCTATACTTAAAAGTTGGTTTGTGGTTACCTCGGACCCCTTTCCTTCTTCTAACAACTTCAAGGAAAATCTGAGTGATATCATAGTGGCAACTATACTGGGGAACCAATTCCTCAGTCATAATGAATCTTTAAGAAAATTTAAATCCTAAATCTAAAGCCTCTTAAAGAAATCAAAGAAGTTGTTTGTTGATATCAATTAAGAAAAACCTAAAAACCTGGCTTCCGAAAGGACTTGCTACACTAGAGCTAATCCTGATCCCAATCCACCACAAGTGTTTGAGAACCCCAATCTGATTCCCAGAATTCTTAGGAGACAAGAAAGTCAAGAAAGTTCTGCTAGTTCTCGGCCCACCTTTAGATCAACATCCTCTCCTGTTTGGTGGATTTACCTTGAAGATGAACCCTTTGATGAATACTTTGAAACCTCTTTTTTTAAGACTTCATCTGATTCTGAGTTAATTGACCTGATCCCAGATCCATTGTTCATCAAAGAATTGCAACTTCAAGTTGTGAGTTCATCAATTGATAGACATTTGCAGAACTCACTACAATCTGATCTTACCACTGAAGGAACACCTTGTTCCTCTGTAATCATTTCTGCTTCTGCAAGCTCATCACCATTTCCTCATACATCTCAACCTCAAACCACTCCACATCAAACCACCCCTTCTGCCCCTCCATCCACAACCCAAACACCCATTGTTATCCCAACCCCAGTTGTTGTTTCAACCTTACCTACAGCAATGTCAAATAGGTATACCCCCCCCCCCCCCCGATTCTACCAACAAACTTAGGTGCCATGCCCCAGGACTACCAAAGTAAGATCACTCAATTTGATGGTAATGGTACCTATACAGCCCAACAACACACCAAAAAGATGACTGATTATTTTGAAATTTATGAAATAGATGTTGATGATGTACAAATGACAATATTTGTTCAGAGTTTAACTAGGGAAGTCAGAATTTGGTTTAGAGCTCTAGAAGCAAATGCATAGACGGCCTAGAAATTCTCCATAGAAAATTCCCAAACTGATGGGAGAAAAAGAAAGATCCTCTTCAGATTCTATCTTAGTATGAAAACCTTAAGAGAGGAACACAGGAAATTGTGCAAGATTATTGCACTAGATTCAACAATGTCTATAATGCCATCCCTCAAAACCTCAGACCCCCACCTGATTTAGCCTTAATCAAATTCCCAGATGGATTTGATTCTGATATGGCCTTTCAGCTGAGGGAATGAGCCCCTCGTACTTTGGAAGATATGCAAAGCATAGCTGTCAGTGTTGAAGCCAACCTGATGTCTAAAAGAGCCAAAGTTAGGAGTGAAAGGAGAATATCATTAAAGGAAGAAGCCTCACCCTTTGAACAAAAACTAGATGCCATAATTAAAGGGATGGATAGACTAGGAGACAGAGTGGAGACAATTGAGAGAAAAGCTCCTTGGGATGGTCAGCCAACCAACACAGGGAGAATTTCAGAAAAAACCAAAACTAGAACACTAGGAAGACCAGACCAGATCAAAACATTAGACCCCCTTTCCAGGAGAATTATGTAGAAGCGTCAGCTCTGAAGGTCCACAAGAAGATACTCAAATAAATCTGATGGGACTCAGTAATGAAGGAGAAGTTTTCTTGACCCAAGAAGATCAAGAGGCCCACATTCTTAAACAGTTTCAAACTTAGTCAAGTGAATCATTTGACTTTAGGGAAGGATATGACACAGCCATATTTGAGGTGCATAAACAATACAACCTAAGAAGTAGGAGAATTGATATTCCCAAAGCAAACAAGGGAAAGGTTCCCAAACATCACATAAAAGGTAAGACAGCCACCACACCTGTACATATTCTTTCTAGATCAAACAATAATCCTTCTAACCCAATAATTGAAGATGTCTCTGATAATCAACATAACAACAAACAATCCTCTACTCCCCTTCCTTCTAAGGGAATTGTGGAATAACCTCCAGAAGTTGATTTAGGAGAAACTACAAATCATAACGCCTCTCCTAAAAAGGAGAAAAACACAGAAAACAGAGAGAATATTGTTGTTCGAAATCCAAAAACCCAAATAGAAAAGCCCTTTAATCTGGAAACTGAAGTAGGTAAGCTGAAAATTGTTGTCCCATTGTCTAAATTAGTTAAACATGATGCCTACCAAACTCAAATCAATAAATCACTGAAGATTACTGGAACTTAAGATTTAGTTAATGTTTTTGATGATCAGCCCGAATTAATCTTTGGCCCAGAAGTGAATGGAAAACATTTAGAAGGAGGAATTCCTCCCTTCTATGTGAGCCTAAACATACATGATAAAATCCTTCACAATACCATGTTTGACTCTGGGGAATCTCATAACCTCATGCCCAAGTCTATAATGGAAAAGCTAGACCTAAACATCACTAGACCATACAAATATTTGTTCTCTTTTGATTCTAGTCAGGTGAGATGTTTAGGATTGATAAAAGACTTGTGTGTGTCATTGGTTTAATACCCTGCAAAAACAATTTTAATGGATATAGTAGTAGCAGATGTACGACCAAAATATGGCATGCTATTATCTAGGTCCTGGGGTGCTAAGCTTCAGGGATATCTTCAATTATATATTTCATATGCTACTATCTAAATTTTCAGCCAACCAAAGAAACTATACAGAGAAACATTGATGAAATATGTAGTAAGTAGTCAGGAAAAACCCCAAAATTTCCCCATATACTTAGTACACTCTGATATGGACTCATTCATTCTTTATAATGCTAAAACCAAACCTCCCAACACTTTAGAAGTTTTAGCAGCAGAACTAAAAGAAATTTAAAAAGAACAATCAATTTTTTACATCCAGGAATTATCAGATAACAAAGAAAAATTAGATGAGAATGAAAAACCAAATCCCCTTGTTAAACAAATTCCTACCACCCCTGACATTGATTATGTGCACGAAATTCTTTGGCATTTAGAATTTGATGGCTCAATTAATAAACTAGGGGCAGGAGCAGGAGTTTGGGTGTACAATTTAGAAAACGATCATGCTGAAGGCCATGCCTACAGATTAAATTTTAAGTGCACCAATAATATGGCAAAGTATGAAGCTCTCTTGCTGGGTCTTAAACTTGTTAAAAGGTTGGGGGCAATTAAAGTGTTTGTCATAGGAGATTCAGAATTAATCATTAAACAGATCAAAGGGAAATATTTAACTAGGGATCCTAGATTAGGATATTATGGAGGAACAGTCATAGAAATTCTCAAGACTTTCTAGAAACTCAGCTTGCTACAATCCCTAGAAAACAAAACTTGCAAGCCCACAGCTTGACAATGTTTGCCAACACCTGCAAATTACCTTTTGAACCTAATCATCAATTTACTGCTGAAATTAGGCATGATAGACCAGCCATCCCTGATAATCTGAATAACTTGCAAGTCTTTGATAGTGATGAACATATCAATAACTTTTTAACTTTATATGAAGAGTTTTCTAACAATTACATAGATGTTGATACAATTGTTAATTCTAATCAAATAGACGACATAGAAACAAACATTTTAGAGAAATATTCAATACATATGCTTCATCGCACAAAATTCACACAAAAATAAGTTCAAGACCTGAAACTAATGGACCTTGATGAGATAATTGAAGAAGAAACAGAGGTTATCAACTTAAAAGACAATCATCTACCTAAAGGATTGACTCCTCTTAAAGACCTCTTTGATTCCAATGACATCCCTAAGAAACCAAGATTGGAACCATTAAAAGCAGATATTGAAGAATACAACTTAGGTACAGATGACAATCCAAAAATGATAAAACTGTGAAAGTCTTTACCTTCTGATCAGAAGTTAAAATATGTTGAACTCATGAGAGAATTCCAGGATGTCTTTGCCTAGAGTTACAAATATTTGAAGTCATATGACACCTCCATTATTCAGCATACTATACCTCTGAAAGAAAATCAAAAGTCCTTTAAACAAAAACTCAAAAGAATCAATCTTGTGCTATTACCATTGATTGAGAAAGAAATTAAACGTATGTATGAAGCAGGGATTATCACTCCTATCAAATTTTCAGAGTGGGTGTCTAACTTAGTGCCTACTAGGAAGAAAACTGGGGAGATCAGGTTATGTGTTTATCTGAGAAATGTGAATAAGGTTTCTCTTAAAGATAACTATCCTTCACCTAAGATGGATCATATTTTGCAAATGGTAGTGGGTTCTTCTAGAATTTCACTTTTAGATGGGTTTTCAGGATATAACCAGATTTTTGTTCATCCTGGTGACCAAGAGAAAACTTCTTTTACAACACCATGGGGCACTTTCATGTACCTCAAGATGCCATTTGGACTAAAAAACACAGGAGAAACTTTCCAAAGGGCAATGGACATTGCCTTTGCCAAATAAATTCATAATTTTCTTGTTATATATCTGGATGATTTAACTGTTTTCTCTAAATCTAATCAACAACACTTAGACCATCTCAGACAAGTCTTTTTAAAATGTAAGAAATATGGTATTTTCTTGAATCCAAAGAAGTCCTTGTTCGGTATGGAGGAAGGTAAGCTTTTAAGTCATATCATTTCCAAGGATAGCATTCGAATTGATCCTTCTAAGATCAAAGCTATACTACAGATACCTCATCCAAGAAGTGTCAAAGAACTTCAAGCTTTCCTAGGGAAGATAAACTTTTTGAGAAGATTCATATCTAACCTAACTAAACTCATTAGACTACTAAATGACATTTTAAAAAAGGATTCAAGTATCAAATGGATAGTAGAAGCCTAGCAATCATTTGAAGAAATCAAAATGGCCTTAACCAGAACAACGGTCCTCACATGTCCTCAATTTGATAGAGACCTCATAATTTTTTCTTTTGCCTCAAAACAAACCATAGCAGTTGTTTTATTACAAAAATATGATTAGGGATATGAAAAACCTATAGCCTTTTTTAGTAAAGCACTCAGAGATGCCTCATTTAAATACAAAATCATGGAGAAACAAGCTTTTTCACTTGTAAAATCCATTAAAGACTTCAAAGTCTACATATTATACTTTCATGTGATAGCTTATCTGCCCAATGCAGTTGTCAAAGACATCTTAACTCGGGGTGGAATTGATGGAAAAAGGGGTAAGTGGATTGATACTATCTTAGAGTGTGATATTGAGATAAAACCTACAAAACTGATAAAAGGACAGGGATTGGCCAAAACCATGGCAGAAACTAATTGTCAAGCCCTGGACATAAATGAACTAGATGACGAGCAGGAGATGGCGACTCCACAAATTAGCCAAGCCTTTTCAGATTCACCTTGGTATGCTGATGTAATTTATGTTTTACAAAACCTGCAAGCTCCTCCAGGGTTATTGAGAACAAAGAATAGGTTTTTAAAAATGAAAGCTTCAAAGTTTTATATCTTAGATAATACTTTTTTTTGGAAAAATCATGAAGGAATTTTATTGAATTGTTTATTAAAAGATGAAGTTGACAAGGCTCTCCAATAATTTCATGCAAGAGACTGTGGTGGACACCTCTATTTGAAGTCAACTGCAAATAAGATCCTAAGAGTTGGATTTTATTGGCCAACCTTGTTTGCAGATGTAAATAAATTTATGACTTCTTGCCATAAATATCAAATTTTTTAAGGCAAGAGAAAATGGTTACCTTTACCCCTGAAACTCATTTCCACTGAGAAACCTTTTCAGCAATGGGGTCTTGACTTCAATGGTAAAATCCATCCTCGTTTTTCAGGCCAACACAAATGGATACTTACTGCCACTGAATACTTTACTAAATGGATAGAGCCATCCCCTCTAGACAAGCCAATGACACAGTGATCATAGGTTTCTTATAAACCAATATATTGTCCAGGTTTGGCTGCCCTACTAAAATCATTACTAATAATGTTGCAGCTTTCAAATCAAAGAAGATGATCAGTTTCTATAACAAGTACCACATTACACTGGGTCATTCCACAACCTATTACCCTCAAGGGAATGGACTGACTGAATCTTCCCAACAAGAGTTTAATTAATATCATCAAAAAACTGTTAGAAGAGAACAAGAAAACTTGGAACAAGAAACTGATAAATTCATTATGGGCAGACAGGCTTACAACCAAAAAATACATTGGAACTAATCCTTGTGATTTAGTATATGGCATGGAAGTTGCTTTTCCTTCATCACTAGGTGTTCCTATTATGAAACTACTCCAAGAAGATCAAGTGAAACCTAATGATATTTAAAGAAGGATAAACCAGACTATCAACTTACAACAGATTAGAGAGGAGGTGTACCAAAGATCCCAAGTGTTGCAGTAGAAGCTTAAGAAGATATTTGACAGAAGAACCAAGGCAGAATATTTATACCTTGGAAATAAGGTGTTAAGATGGGATTCTAGAAGAGAGAATAAGGGGAAACATGGGAAGTTTGACTTCCAATGGAAATGACCATACATCATCTATACTTTCCAAGGAAACAATACATATTTTCTTAAAAACTTAGATGGTACAGAAGCAAAGGAAGGACCAGTTAATGGTCGAATGTTAAAGCATTACTTTGATCCTACATACTAATGTTACCGTATTCTTAACATGTACATATTATATCCTTTGTAATGTCACAGTTTTTGATTGGACAGTAAAATTTTGGAGTTGAAGCCCAAAGAGAAGGCCCTAAGCTCCAGAAGTTTATGACAAATAAAGCAGCATGAAAAACGAGATTTGCAAAGCTTAATCATAGTTTTTCAAAGGCCACTGATCTACTGTTCTTGACTTTCCCCAGTGAAATCCATCCCCAAGTGGAGCCACTGTTATGCCCCTATACCAATAGGTGTCATATATCATGATTGACTTGATGAGCTATGTAATATGTTCATACCTTTACTTGTTGCAAAGGTTTTCCATCTTTGTAAAAAATAAAAAATAAAAATAGAAAATGTAAAGAGGGTATACCCTAAAAGAAAAATCAAAGGGTGAAAAGAATAAAAGATGGTCAAAAAATGAAAGAAAATGAACCCCAAAAAAAAAAAAAGACTAGGAAAATGTGCAAGTCTAAATGCCACTACTTTTTTACTTTTGTGTAATAAACAATTGTGTGCAGTTTGTCACTTATGCCACAATTAATGAATAGTCAAACAATTTAAACTTGGCTAGTTCATATTTCAATTTCATGTTGTAGAAATAGAGAATAAAGATCTGACCAAATAGTGTAATCTTTGCACATAAGTAGATAGGTAGAGTGAAATAAGGAGCTCAATAGTGTAATCTAAGCACTTGGATGTAATAAGTGTAGACTTAGATAGGCATTACCATGTAAAAGAAAAGAAAATTTTGATAAGGGTTTACCAATCTAAGTGCATCCTAATAAAGAAGTAAAAATGCTAGATTAATTAGGTAGGGTAGGTAGATGATGATTGCAGAATAATATATGGTGAATGATGAGTTTAAATGTGTAAATCTTTTACTATCATCACAAGGCAAATGGCATGTAGCAAATGAAAGGCACATCAAGCAAAAAAAGTCAAAATAATTAACTCCCCTACTCATTTCCCCTTAATTTTCACTAATTTCCCCTAGGTACCAAGGTATCTATCAAATTAGAGGGGCTCAGAGCATTTCTCTGACTTCTGGAGGGATCGGACCCTCAGCCCAATAATTTATAATGCCTAAGTTCTTAAGCCCATTAATCAATAATTACACCCCTTCATATATCATTCATCCCCTTGATAAAGTTTTTCCTAAGTAAAATTCTATTTTACTTAGGGAAATTAAAATATTCTCATAAAAACCCTCATTTTTCACTTAGCCTAAGTTTAAATATATGCACGAAAATTTTTTAGACCTAGTGCTTCCTTCACTTGGTCATATTAACTTCTAACTTATGTTATTTAATATTTACCTAATAAAATTTAACCGCTCCCGTATTATTTTAACTATATAAAAAAAATCTCAAATATTAATATCCCGCCCCTTTGGTTAAATATAACCATAAAACATCAATAATGGGAATTAATTAGTTAATTCGTAACTAATTAAGAACCCCACCCCCAACCACATTAACGAAGGATTAATTAACCCCCACGGTTAATTAATAGTTTTTCTGACCAATCTCGCCACCCCCAATATGATTAGAAACCTTTTAATTACATCGAGCCCGCCTTCATTAAAACTTAGTAACATTTCCTCCCCGATGGTCGTCTGATCAAGCCTCCAAGATCCGACAACTATCGTGCATATCGAACGGCCCTTCACGACAAAACGTTAATGTGGGATCGTGAAGTGGTTTTGTGAACAGTGCCTCTGCCACGCGTCACTCATTCTATGGAAGCGCTCGCTCAAGCCCAAATACCCCTGCTCCATAAGCGGTGAAATAAAAACTGCTTACCACCCCCTACTAAACGACAAAACATCATATCGTTCACCCGTCGAGGTCACTCGTCTAATTCTCGAAACCCGCCAATTCTTGACTTTGTATATAAAACAAAAGCAAATCATTTCGTCATTCTATTTTGTGAACTTGTACATCCATGCAAAATTAACAACGAGGTCAACCAGCTTGTGCTCCCAGCCGCCAACCAACTTCAAACTTTGCAGTCGACGCCGGCCAGAGCTATCCAGTCACACCCAGTACCTGCATTCCATTGCCTATCCAAAAAAGTAGGTATTTACCAGTTTCTCGTCGAGAAAATAGTGCAAGTACTTCTTTTACACTACAAATTAATTGAAAAGTCAAAAATTCACCATAATTATGTTACTACTTTCATAATTCAAGTCCCCCAGGCCCTTTATTTCACCAATTTTACCATGAAAACCTCAGTTTTCTTTCTGAATCCACAAGAACCAGAATGGAAACCCCTATAGCCCTAAACGTTGCACCCATTACCACCCATCATCGTGATTTAGACTATCTGCCTCTGGCAGGTAAGGATTTCCAAATAAAAGACTTAAGCACTAATAAAAACCATCTAAAAGTCTTCTGCCAATGTCGAGACAATCATATGAATGGAAATAATATCCTAGGGCTGTGGGAATCCAATCTCCCAATATATTTTCTCCCATCTGTGCATTTTTTCCCTGACATAATCCATCAGTGCCATGCAAATTACGACCCCAACCTCAGAGCAGTGATGTCCCCCAACCAAACAGTGCTCTTTACAATAACTGCAAACTCAATCAATGAGATGCTGCAATTTCACCTCAATCAAGCCCTCACTCCCATTTCCCTTGGGAATTTACTTGAGAAGTCAAGTAAATTATCCCAATCTAAACTCAATCGCCTTTGCCAGACTTTCATATTAAAATAATATCAAACTAAATATCCCCTCCTTATGGGTCAGTTTTCTTTACAGATATAGACAGAATCATAGTTGATATGATATCTGCAGTCATGGGATTCAACACTAGTGAGTACGTTGATGAATTGACCCTAGTGTTGATGTCTATATTTACCCCTGGTTAGCCCCCTGTTGTCAAGTACAATTATGCTTCATTCATTGCTGAGAAAATTCATGACCAGTTCATGAGACTGCAAAATGAAAAGGTTTTCAAGTATTCTACCTTCATATACCACCTCATCCTCTACTATCAATCAGAAAAATTCTCATTTTCTACCAAGAAACTTGATACAAAGGGTAATCCAAGGTCTGTTATCTTTAGGACTTCTATCTTCCATGAATCATTTGCTTGCCCTTATTCATACAATGAGTTCATTGACCAGTTTGTCCACCCAGCGACCACCTTGCTGACAAGGAATTCCTCTCCCAGGATTAGTGATGACATCAAAAGGATCCTTCAGGTATCAAAACAGTATAGAGTAGGTGATTGGTCTTTATGCCAGAATCACACAGAGATCAGGGTATATGAGTGTGAGCTCTCCCCATTCAAACTACCTAAATATGTTCCAATGAGGTTGTTTTCATTAGATTATTATAGGCATATGATAAACTCATATTTTATCCATTTTAATAAAGCCAAGAAGAAAGCACAACTAAGGATTAAGGATCACTTAGGCCCTTTTCTCTGCCACACTAAGGAAGCAGGGAAAGCAGCAGAACAAATCTTAGAAGACCACATGAATTTGAACAAAAGTTTTAGTTGGACTCCATATGACCCCCACAGTTTCATCTGTGATAGAAGAATAAAAAATAGACTATCACCCTATTTTCATCGCAGAATTTCAGGGATTGAGAAATTTGCTAACATGGATGAATGGAGGGAAGGGACTCTTGTAGAAACAGATAGTGATCAGGTCAACATAGAAAATTTAATGAAAGAACTAGAAAAGACACTTGACCTATATTCTTTTGGACAGATTCAAGTTGGAACTTCTCAGAAGCCAACATCAGGGACTAGTGCCTCAACAGCTGATACCTCACAAAGGCACTCACAGGAGAACAGTGCACCACTCGCAAAGACATCACATGCAAGGGATAAAGAAACTAGCACTCAAGCAATAAAACAATCAACCATGTCAAAGCAACCTGAAACATCTCAAGAGCAGACTCAAACACAGGCCCACCAAACTCAAGTCAACATGGGAGACCCCCCAATTTTGCAGACTCCTCTGAACAAGGAAAAGAGCTTAAAGAGAGACAGGGAAGTAGCTACCCCTGCCAATGGTCCATCTGATAAGCTTGGTGCTAAGAGGCA
The DNA here is from genome assembly GCA_031772625.1 of Pinus tabuliformis. Classification (NCBI taxonomy): domain Eukaryota; kingdom Viridiplantae; phylum Streptophyta; class Pinopsida; order Pinales; family Pinaceae; genus Pinus; species Pinus tabuliformis. The sequence goes on along the minus strand of CM062818.1, from coordinate 1,738,696,913 downwards.
CTGGCTAAACCCCCATTCAGAGGAGGAATACCTTGAAGAAACTACAGAGTCAAAGAAAAGAAGGTGCAGACAATCAACATACTTTCCCAGCAGGTGAGACACCTTCTAGCTCAAAAAGACCGGAATTGAAAAGACAACAAAGCGCTGAAGTGTCATCCTTCAGGCCTTCTGGTAATAAGAACTTAGACATTAAATAGAAATTTAAAGAAATAAAAGCCAGAAATGAACCATTAAGGGTCCAGGTCTACAATAAGTATTTGAAGATGGCTCCCACCAATCAAAATAGGTTGATGTCAGCCTATGACATCAAAGAAGGCAAGATGCTGATGAGTTTTTTCAAGCCCAAAGTACAACAGCCTCAGTCAATTGCAGATTACCTCAAAACTGATTTTGAGATCATGGCCAAGGACATTCACCCCCTGGATCAGATTGAATTACATAAACAAACAAGGGAAATGATGTATTCAACATTGACTAGTAAAGCTATGATGGCCCAAAGATTAGAAAATTCATTGAATAATACAACTGCTCAGTTACAGCTAGAAAGAGCCTCCTCATAGGCTAAGGATAATAGAATTAAATCATTGGAGGAGTTGGTTATTGGACTGGGTCATAACCCAAAGGATGTAAAAGCTGCAGAGGCTTTGATCAAGAAAAAAGATGAAGACATAGCTACCTTAGGAAAGCAGCTAAATTTGTCTCCATCAAGGTATCCACAAACTGCTGAAGTTATCCAAAAGAAATCTGAAGAAGAGCTTATGGACTTAGTCCTCAACCTTAATGAACAATTGAAGGAGACTGAATAGGAATTAGAAAATTCATTGAAAATCAGGCAGATTGAGTCAACCTCTCGGTCTCAAAATGTGATACCAGTGGTCTCCACACAGTCCCTTCAACACTTGCAACAGCTCTGGCACCTAATATCCCTTTGGTCACAGCTAAAACAATTACAGGTATAAGCATAGGAACAGCACCAGCGGGAACTTCAGGTTTGAGTACAGAAGAATTAATCAAGTCAATAGAGGAGATGAAACTCTAAGTCTCTGAATTGCAGAAGGTAAAGGAAAAAATTGTTACCTTAGAACAAAAATATGATGTTTAAAAAATCAATTTTGTTGAAGAGGTAAGGAAGAATAAAGGCTTGGCACAGCAGGTGAAAACACTAAAGAAGGACCTCACCTTTGAAAATCCCTTAACAGACATTAGGAATATTCCTTGGACCAACATCACTCAGTCAATAAATGATGCTTGGTCATCTATATAAATAATTTTTGAACATATTGACTTGGTGAGAGTAGCTCTTGAAGAAATTCAGAAAACCAAGGAAGAGCTAGGAAGGAAGCCTGAGGAAGCAATCAGGATGATAAATTTTTTGAACACCAGAAATAAGTACCAACTAGAAGAGCTGAGTATTGAGGATAGAATTGAGACTATCCTAGAAATCAAGAAGGTATTTACCAAAAGGTCTCCGATGCAGAATTTGGAAAGGAAATGCCAGAACATGCAAGAAGAAATTAATTGATTTATAGAGAAATTTGGCATTTTACAAAGCAAAGGGCTTCCTAGTCCTTTAGTAATTAATGATAAATTGATGAAACATAAAGACTATGTTGACAAGTTGTCTCAGCATGCAAACAATCAGGCCAGTTCATGAACTAGTGCATCTGCACCCAGGGCATTACCTACAGGCAGAGTTCTCTATGATAGTCTAGAGAACCTCTTCTATGTTGAAAATTAAATAAAACATTTATTTCCAGTTCAGCCCAATTTTGTCAAATACACTGAGGCTGATGAAATCTTCAGAAAACTTCAGAGGACCAGAATACCAAAGGAAGGTTGGTGGACGGATATGACAGATATTTTGTGATTTACCTTTGTAAAAAGTATATTTTCAGTATTTACCATGGTCAATTTTGGTAAAAAGGTAAATAAGGATAAAGCAGGTAAAGAGTATCATAACTGGTCAAATAGTATCACTAAGAAGTTGAAAAGCAAACAGCCAGCATTGAATTACGAGGAAGACAGCGAGATGCTAAAGCATAGGGCCTACCTCCAGCTCATTCACAAAAATAGGAACATCAAGCCATCAGTTTACTTTTAGCTTCTATCTTCGAGACCATCTATCTCTACTTTTATGTAACATATAGTTAGGCTTCCTAGATTATATCTCTTTTTGTTAAGAGAGATTTTATTGTAAATTTTTGTATAAGTACTCCCTCATTTGAAGTACTAACTGTGGATTTTCTTAGACATTTCTGTAAGACTGATTATTTTGGAATAAAGTGTTGTTGGAAAATTTTTGTATGGATGGCTGGATGAAGAAATAAAGCAAAGGACTTTTTACAGGATTCATGTGTCAAGCATTGGACAAATACGTATTCTATATCTCATGTGTTATTTTTTTCTGGTTTAATATTTCACTTTTGTCTCATATCTTAATATTAAAACGAAAAAGCATAATTCAGAAAGTTCTTTAGTGCAATCTATCTTTAAAATCATTTTTATTCTAAATGTTTTCTTCTAAACTATCATAGGCAAGGAATTCTTAATTGCTCCTGCTTCTTAGTTTATCATTGTGGTCATTTAATAAGAAATTCTTAATTGCTTTTTATTAGTGATCACCCAATTTCCCTCTTCTTAAAACATGTTGAAGGATTCTTAATTGCCCTTCTTCCCTTTTAAGTCCATTCCATCCTTTTAAATTACCATTTGTTCCTTGTTTAGCTATCTTGCCCTGTGAAGCCATCCTTTGTTGAAAAACCTGATCCAGTTAAGCCATCTTCAGTTGACTCCATAGCCCAATGGCCTGAAATACTCAATTCTATCCATCTGCTCCTGAATTCCACCACCAAACACAATCAAAACCCTCAAGCTTTCATAACTAGCCTAATATCCTATAAAACAAAGCTAAATCCTAAAGAGAGAGCCCTCTCTGAGTACAGATTGGCTAGATTATGTACTTAAAAGTTGGTTTGTGGTTACCTTGGACCCCTTTCCTTCTTCTAGCAACTTCAAAGAAAATCTGAGTGATAACAGAAGGATCATTAGGGAACCATAACCTTGTGAAAAGATCAATAAACTCCACGCTTCTTTAAATCCACCTATTGAGGATATGCAAGATGTTTAGCTATCATATTTCTTTCTTTGACCAATAAACGACTCTATTGCTATCTTGGATATCCCCTTTGACATTAATGCCACCTTGTTTTCATCTATTAAATAAACATGTGAAATAAGTGATGATGCTATAGGGATTAATGCACAGGTGTTTCGTGATGGAGATACCCTCAAGGATCTTCCTGGGATCCTTGGCAAACAGTTATATTAGTTGCATCTGGCACAGAGATACATGCACATATCCATATTAGTGAAATGATAATCAAAGTAAGAAGAAGGATTGTTACCTCAGATCTTGGTGTGGTGTTGCTGGAGAATGCAAAGTAGCGGAGTGGAAAACCCCTCAGCTAGCTCCAAGATCAATACCTACACATAAACAAGATGAGGCATAATATCACAACATATAACTTCAACAATCAATACAATAATACATAGGGATATCTAACTGCATACATCTAAGCCACTCATAATCATTAGCGTTGCATAAACATGTAAATAAATCACAATACCAATGCCATGGAGTGGACAACACAATTGCAGGTCTATATTAATGATAGAAAAGAGTGATTACAACCATCAGTTGCATCAGTCTTCCCTTACTCCTCTAGATCCTCTCTCTCTCTCTCTATCTCTTCTTAACCTCTTAAAGAGCCAATCTCTAATACAATCTTCAACAGTCAATAAGAAATCCTTTCAATACTTTCGACCTCTTTCACAATGGCCCTAGCCTCAAATATATAGCATTAGAGGATAAGCCTTGCCAAATCCTTCATGAGTTCCTTTGGTAAAAATCAGAGATGTTTCCATGATTTAGTGCTCTTTCCCTTTTTTTAGACTCCATTATGAATAGAAATTACCCCAAACAGTTCGAATCTGGATGTTTCCATGCTTTTATGAGTTGACATAGGAGTGAATATCGGGATATTTCTCGGTCAAATTTCTCCTTTGACCTCTAGAAACTGTTATGAAACCAGCTCACAAAAAGATAGAAAAGAGAGATCCACGCCTTAGAATTCAGCCTCTTCGAGGGGGCAACCTCCTTTACATTACATAAATGAACAATTCTTGGATGATACAAATGAAAATACCTCCTTTCTATATATAGGAGTCTAAGTGGTCCCAATACAATCAAAACCTACATAACAATAATATTGTAGGGCACAATAGTAACAATGGTGGGCTTCTATGTGGCATAATAGTAACAATATGGGCACTACATGGGTACATCAATATAATAAGTCGGTTATACTAATAACAATAAGGGGTTACACTAGTAGTATAGGGGCCTAACATGCCCCTCTCCTTCAAAAAGCGTTGTCCTCAACGCTTGAGTAGTTCTTGATGCTTCTATATAAAATTCTTGTCCTCCCATGTGGAATATTCAGCGGGTAAGTTCTTCCACTTGATGAGATACTCTGAAATTGATCGATTTCGTAGCTGTCGGGTTCTTGTTTCTATGACTGCTCCAGGTTCCAATATGATTTTTCCTTCCTCTTCAATTTCTGGCAATATTGCTTGAATTGGGATCTTTTGCAACTTTTGAATAAGTCGCCATACTTCTTCGTTCTTCTTCCATTCATCTGTTGCTTCGTTTATCCAATTTGGTTGGATAATATAAATAGCACAAAACAATGCTTCCACATCCTCATCCTTGAAGCGTCTTCCCATTCGGTAAGGTCGCCATTTTTTAAGTGCATGTAGTATTGCCAACATTTCCTTCTCATAAATAGCTTGCTTGAGATGTAGCAGTAAAAATACCCAATCACTCACATCAAAACATTTTTCACTACGATGTTGATCTACCTGTTGTTTCATTTGATTTTGCACCGAAGTGGCGTTATCCTTTAAAAGTTGGAGAACTTGTTGTTGATGCTCGATATGATCTTTCTCTACTTGAACCTTTTTCTTCTTGATATGTCCTTCTATCTTTTGAGGAGTGGTAATTTCTTCCAGTCCTTTACAAGATATGGTCGGATTCATTTCTTGATGCTCGATGTGATCTTTCACTTCTTGAACATTTTTCTTCTTGATGTGTCCTTCTATCTTGATAGTTTGAGGAGTGGTAATTTCATCCATTGAATTACAAGATATGGTTGGATTCATTTCTTCTTTCTCGATGTGATCTTTCACTTCTTGCACCTTTTTCTTCTTGATATGTCCTTCTATCTTGAGAGTTTGAGGAGTGATAATTCTTGCCAAGGCTTTACAAGATATGGTCTGATTCATTTCTTCTTTCTCTGGGGTGGTGTCCTGACGTATATCCTCTTCTTTTGATGTTTCTTGATCCTTTTCTTCCTCCTCTTCATATTCTATGTAAAATAATTTCCTCTGAGCACACCTATGACCTTTAGTGCATTTGCTATCACAATTGTAACAAAGCCCTTTTTCTCTTTTTTCTTCCAATTGTTGTGGTGTAACCCTTGTAGGTTGTGGAAGGCTGGGAGAAACAACACTTCCATCTTTATAGTTGTGAGGGGTATGCTTCCTGGTTTCCATAATTTTGCTTTCCATTATGTCACAAAGCCCTTTTACTCTTTCCAATTGTTGTGTTGTTGCTCTAAAGAAGGTGTTGCTCGTTATATCCTCATAATGTGCTATCATTTCCTCCGTGAAAATTGACCACGTAACAAGTTTTTTACGAGAACAAAGCCCTTTGTACCATAAAAATTGATCTGGTTCTAAATATGAAGATGCAATACATACCTTTTGTAACAGTTGTACACCATGTATATCAAAATATTGCTCCATCTGAAGTATCCAATTTACCGGATCCTTGCCATCAAACTTCCTCATCTTGCTTTTTCTTGATTTTAGGAGCTCTACCTTGAAACGACTGTAACTCTGTAATTTCAGATCTTTAAGTTCTAAACTTGTGACCTGTAGTAGCCCTCTGTGTCCTCTTTCCAATGCCACAAGTCTGATCCAAATTGGATTCTCCAAGAAAAAGTTATGCACAATCTCCCACAGTGACCTGATTATAGACTGGTTCAGTAGAGCGAACTTGTATGAAGTGCCACGTGTCACTGTTTCAACCTTTGACTCTAAAAAATATATAAACAGAAACTACAGTCCGTTCTCTTTCTGTACCTTCTTACGAAATTTCAATCCGATACTCAGAAAGAAAGTTATGACGATTTTCCCCAGGTCACCTGTTTTGAGTGTAATTCAGGAGTCTGCAAAAAGACCAACTTCCGCAGATCATATCTCCGAAAATATTGCGCGAAAAGATATGAAATTCGGACCCAAGGTTCAGCGCCAATTCTTCTCAAATGGGTTTTTTTTGCGACTTCTGAAACGTCACAGAAAAAAAGTTATAGTGAAAATTCCACGATGACCTGTTTGGAGCAGCGAAACCCTAGAATCCAAAGCTCTGATACCAAATGTTATGAAACCAGCTCACAAAAAGATAGAAAAGAGAGATCCACGCCTTAGAATTCAGCCTCTTCGAGGGGGCAACCTCCTTTACATTACATAAATGAACAATTCTTGGATGATACAAATGAAAATACCTCCTTTCTATATATAGGAGTCTAAGTGGTCCCAATACAATCAAAACCTACATAACAATAATATTGTAGGGCACAATAGTAACAATGGTGGGCTTCTATGTGGCATAATAGTAACAATATGGGCACTACATGGGTACATCAATATAATAAGTCGGTTATACTAATAACAATAAGGGGTTACACTAGTAGTATAGGGGCCTAACAGAAACTCATTTAAGTTGACTAAAGCTCTTCCCGAGGCAAAATATAAAGTTACCCTAGGTACTAATGCACCTGATGCATGGCTAGGAAGATTTATAAAACAGGTTGCTAGTTCCTAGAGAGAGTTAGCTTGACAAATAGGCCTGTGAACTTGGTCAGTATTTTAGTCATCTTGCCCTTATCCTCTGAGCTGATGAGGAGGTCATTTTCCTGTATAACAGATGCCCCCTAAAGTGTGAGATCAGAGGTAGAGACAATGGCCAAAATATTTTATATAACTACAATTTTCTTCGAAAAGAGAGAGAGAGGATCAGAGCTTCGGGAATACGAGAAACCTGATACAACACATATATATAAAACATCTAAAATCATCTCCTGTGTCAGGCATTCCCACGCTCAGTAGCTATGTCAAAGTGATTTCTCAACAAATAGATATGATGATCATGGCTGCCGATAAGCACAATGTGGAACATGTGTCATAATAATATCATTTTGATGAGTTATCTCCAAAAAATAATATATGCAACTTGGGAGAGGAAACAAGGCTGAGTGGTGTAAGCCTCTACCCAAGGTATTGATCTCCACTTCACCGTAATATAATAGGCCGATAGATTTAAATAAAGGCATTGAGGTCGAACATGTATGAAATCATCTGATTACTAGTCAATAATGGAGACTGTTAACACATGCGAGGATGGCCACCAATAATGGTGATGGTCTCCAAGATGCACAGTAAAATCTATCAAGTGTGAATAATGTTTTTATCGTCAAACACTTTTAGAATAATTTAATCAGGAGCCAATAATGAAAACCCCTTACCAAACACAAGGTAACATGCCACTGATGTTTGCAAGTTCCAAGGCACTCAAGTGTTTATGGGTCTGCTTCCTAGATAGAGTGTTGAATTCGATAGGAAGAGACTTGTCGAAAGGTAGGCCATAATGTGTCCTACATCAACTGACACGAAATGGGACAAGAATGATTTGTTTTTTTGAAGAATAGTTTGAGCATTGGGTCAAATCGACAAAGGACATGATGGAAGAATATGCTTGATGGTTTGATGGAGGAAACAGAATATAAAGGGTTTTCCTTGAACAATAGAAGGCACGACACAAAGGTTTTAACCATGCAACACTAGACTCATGAACACCAAAGCGTGTTAGGATATAGAGATGCAAGAACATCGGGGTATATAGGCTAAAGTCATAGGATGGTAAGGTTCATATTGAGAGGCCATCAAAAAGAATGTTTTTCTAAGGAAGAGACTTGTCAAAAGGCAGGCCATAATGTGTCCTACATCAATTGAAACGAAATGGGACAAGAATGATTTTCTTTTGAAAAATAGTTTTAGCATTGGGTCGAATCGACAAAGGGCATGATGGAAGAATATGCTTGATGGTTTGATGGAGGAAACAGAAGATAAAGGGTTTCCCTTGAACTATAGAAGGCACGACAAAAAGGTTTTAACCATGTAGCACTAGACTCATGAACACCAAAGAGTGCTAGGATACAGAGATGCAAGAACATCAGGGTATATAGCCTAAACTCATAGGATGGTAAGGTTCATATTGAGAGATCCTCACAAAGAAGGTTTTGCTGATGAAGTGCCATGTTCAAGGGAGCAACTGCTGCCAAAAAACTCTTTTCAAAATACTAACATAAAGCAACTGTAGTGTCCACTTTCCCCATCTGATTAATTTAATGAGTCCAGACGAGTCAATTCGGTGGCCTTTTTATATTTCGAGAGTTTGAAAAGATCATAAAGAACGACTTTAGGCTGGTCCCTTTTTCATAGTTTTTAACCCAATGCGATAAAGGTTTAATAGTGTACCCGAAAAGGTTCCTTTTCTGTATGTTAGTCTACTGAGTCTGGATAAAGATATAAACCTATGCTCAATAGACGTTTGCCTCATTTTTTTATGAGTACGAGGGGATGGAGTAAACTCGATATTTTTAGTGAAATTTTAATGAGTCACGCAATGACAAACTCAATAGATCTTCATCAAATTTTAATGAGTCAAATGAAGAAAACTCTAAGTACCTTTTTCAGTTTAATGAGTGAGGAAAAGGAGATAAACGAGTTGCTCATTCCTTCTTCGTAGATTTAACGAGCCCGAAGAAGGAAAAACGTGGGGATTTTTCAATTTAAGAGCGAGAAAGAGTCCCAAAAAAGAAAGCGCTCATACCATCATTGTAGGAGTTTAATGAGCCCGATGACGAAAACTTGGGTTTTTTTCAATTTTACGAGCAAGAAAAAGTTCCTAAAAAGAGTGCTCGAAGCTTCTTCATAATTTTTTAGTGAGATTGAAGAAGAAACTCATGGTTTTTTTTCATTTTACGAGCGAGAAAAAGTTCCTAAAAAGAATTCTTAGACTATCTTTTTTAGTTTAATGAGCTAGAAAAAGAGAAAAAGAGTTGCTCAAATCCTCTTTATAAGATTTTAATGAGTCTAAAGAAGTAACTCAAGTTTTTTTCATTTTAAGAGCGAGAAAAAGGTCCCAAAAATGATCATGCTCTTATCTTCTTTCTCATAGTTGAACAAGCCCAAAGATGTAGACTCGAGGTTTTTCGGATTAATGAACCAGAAAAATACTAGAAAAAGAATGCTCACTCTTCTCCATGGTAGTTTAACGAGCCCGAATAAGGAGACTCGAGGTTTTTTTGAATTAATGAGGAACAAAAATACCATAAAAAGAATGCTTGGTCTTTCTTGATCTCATCTGTGACAATAGAAGGCTATATGTCATGTATTTCCTCATAAGACCGAGGGAAAACATCGTGGAAATCCTTAAAATGATAGATGAAACTCGCAATTTCCTCAAGATTACAGTCGGCTCCAATCTGTATGTTTTCCACAATGATTGTCTTGACTGAAATATCAATGAGAAGTGTCTTTGAAAGGTTTCCCATGTTTCCTTCCAAGTCAAAATTTTAGATGGTTCTATAACTTGAGGGAATGATCTCAGGTGGTTCAAAGGAAAAGATTTGTATGGGCATTACGTTCGAATCAAATATCAAAATGCAATGGTGAGAATCCTCCAAAGGTCATTCTTCTAAACACATGATATCTCGAATAGCTTCGTCCAAATGTAGGACTTTATTGAGGAGATCATTATAGGGAGAATTTATGGGAGAGGAGGCAATACCGTTAGCCATGACCAAAGTGACCGGAGATTCGAATGTACACTGAATGGCTTGGTAGGCCAATTCAGCTGGTGACAACAACATTTTCTTTCCCTAAGAATCAATGTTTGAAGGGACTAGGAGGATCCAAGAATCGGTTGGTTCATGAGGAATAGATGAGACCATAGAGACCATCTATGGAACCACAAGCGGTAGGAGAGGAAAAGAACCCATCAAGGAAGAGCCCTTCAATACACTGGTACTGATACTAACGTAAGATTCAGGAACACCACCCACTAAGGGTACAGAGCCACTAGGGAATGGGGAATAATCTGGGGTGAAAAAGGACAGTTAGTCCACTGTGACTATTGGAATAGGGTCCCCTAGGGTCAATATTGGGGCAAAAGCCCAAGTTTTGGGGAAAAGACCCAAGTTTTGTTGTATAAAGTGTAAAGTCTCCACAAGTTGTGGCTGCAGAGCGCATAGATAGTAAAGTGTCAAAAATGGTTTTATTCTTTTATATAAGTTGAGACAAATTTTAAAGATCTACCCATGGTCCACGGACCATGGGATTGTATAAATAGGTGTGTCTTAGGATGTCAATGATAGATATAAACAATGAGAATGAATGTAATGGGTCAGTAGAAGGAAGAGTGAAGAAATCCTAGAGTAGAAGAAAGGCTCTGCTGCTGTGTGCGCAGAGGCCTAGAGTAGACCACAGCAGCTGAGTGCGCAGGAAAGTCTTGAGTATGTAAGAAAAATTGAAGTATTAATAAAGAGATTATTCTAGAAATTCCTATGCGTTGTCCATTTACTTCTCTTATGAATGATTGTGCTTTATGCTATAACGAATGACGAATTTATGAATTAATACTGTAGTGATGCACGACTTTCCATAATTGATGTTGTTATATGAACGCACTTAATATTAACTATTTAAGCAAAGAATATAGTGTTGCATGTTAAAGTTATCCAACGCTTAAGCCGATTAGGGAATTTTGGGGTTATGGGTAATCTCTGAGGCACATAAGTAGTCGATCTAGTACCTATTTAGGGTCCGTGAAAGACAGTTGTAGAACTTCACGAAGGTCTGGAGGTTGATTAAAGGAAGTTATAGCGATAAGCCTTAAAGGCTTATCGATCTAGGTGAAGGTAGTTTTTGGGCATAAAACGAAATTACACTAATCTCTGGGTGTGGAAACTTGGTTCGAACACCCCCCCATACTGCTTCGGGTGAGACTTTAGTTTGCGCTCCGCAGATTGATGCCGAAAGGGTGAGTAGTGTAGGGATTTTTTTGGAAAAAAATAACTCTGAACCTAGGTTAGGACCCACTAAGCCAACAAATGGTTCCGTTGCTGGGACCCGGATCTACATAAAGAGATGTGTGATGTCGCATCACTGGAATCAAACAAAGAAAGGAATTGAGGAGTGGATGGATAGAAATATCCACGAATTTGCAGTGCAAGAAAACAGAAATTCGCATTTGAAGAAAGAATAGTGGTTGGATAGATATCTATAAATAGAGATACACAAAATTTCCTTATATTCTTTCCCAAGAGAACTATACGAGTGGATTGTTAAATTGGAAGACGGCCAAGGAAGGTGGTGGCTTGATGGTCCAATAGTGTGGACCCTAGATTTGGTGAGGAGATTGGAAGCCTCTGAAGATAAGATCGTGCGCGTTGTCGATCACTGGCTTGATTGTGTCATAGGAAGGTTTGTGACAGAATTCACGGTTGATACCTTGGTCAGCTATAGCGAAGCAGAGCAATGCGTCTTCAAGGGACCGTGAGGTAAGTATTTAAGATCTTTGAATATTTGGATTAAGATTATCTCGAGTGAAAAGCAGGTTATGCCATTACCTTGATGTTTGGAGCTACACGAATTGGAAATTTTTTCATGGATAGAGGGAGAACAGGCCCTGAATATAGCGATGATTGAGCCTCCTTTGAGCGATGACGAGGGAGCAACACGGGCTTCACCGCAGAGTGCTATCAAGTTAATAAAACAAGGGTTTCTGCAAATACCTCATCCATCCACACCACCTCTGCCTTCACCTCCACAGCACACACCTTCACCCACACTGCCACCACCTCCGCCACCATTCAATATGTCAAATACGATGAAGTTTCCCATTTTCAAGGGCTTGGTAAATGAAGACCCGCCCCAGTTTTGGTTTTTTGAGAAGGTTGTACGGATGGCACAGAATATTACAGATGATCATATAAAGAAGGCGTAGCTGATTACTGCCCTACACGATTGCGCTCTAACATGGTACATTAAGTACTACACTGATAACCCGTTGGCTTCGTTAGCGAACACTCAAACTGCACTGAATAAGGAATTCAGTAGGCCCAAATCTGAATTGAAATCAGTTGTCGGATTCAAGGAAATCATGATGAGGCCTGGAGAAACACCCTGGGAGCTCGATCATATATTGAAATGCTAGATTCGCGAAGAAAACATGAATCTTACGGATGGGTGGCACCGAAAATAGTTTGTAGCTTTGCTCTTGCCTCACCTAAGGGTTGCTTTATTAGAACAAAATATGGGGACCCAGACGGAAGCCCTAGAAATTGCGATGAGATTGCATGAGACACCGATCCAAGACGCTGCTTTAGGAGTTCAACAAATTCATGTGGAGTTGTAGAATCTTTTCCTAGAGTTCAAAATCCTGAAGAAGGATAGAGTGGCTCGGCCAAAGGTGCATGAAGAAGTTTGGTGCCTGAAGTGTAAAAGCCAGGGGCATGATAAATATCATTGCCCTGTCTTCGCGAATTATGTTGCAAGACGAGGGAAAATGCCTCTAAGGCCGAAAGCTCAAGAAGGGCCAAGTATAGGGCCCGCGGTATGGTGTGTTATCTGTCAGGTAGATGGAAAATATGTAACAGACAATTGCCACTTGCTACAAAAATTTGTGTAGACACTGCAACAACTCTTCTGCAACTTCTGTAAATTGGTGGCTCACGATGAGCGTAACTGTTGTAGCTATGAGCTGATGATGGAAAGAATGCCTATGTATTGAATGAAAATAGAAACTTGACCTCTAGATCAAGGCATTTGGGGAGAGTGCGGAGGATATCAAGGGCACAGACGAGGCCGAGGAGGACGAGGACCTGGTAGAGGCTAGGGACAAGTTATTTGCTACAATTGCAGAGTGCCAGGGCACTACGCATGAGAGTCTATGATCCCAACACACCTGTCATGTCAGTTTTGTACTTAGTTTGATCACGCGATAGAAGATTACCCTATATTGATAGCTAAGATGGAGGAGAAGAGGGTGCAACCTCAACATCCTACCCATAAGATACAGATGATGAGGGTCGAACTCCTCGAAGAGAATCCCAATGTGAATATCGTGTTGTGAAGTGGAATGACGACTGGCGAGGATAAAGGAAAGAAGCTTGAAGAAAGTGAGTGGGTCCACAAATCTCCAGAAAAAATAGGTTAGGTTTGACTTGGAGCGTGCGAAAGAAATGTTTATGGAAGCAAAGAAGAGCTTTGCTGAGGCCTCTACCTCAAGAAGTCAGGATACGCTGGCTGAAGAATTTGACCCCTCCATGCTTACTACCTTTTTAGAGACTTGTATGAAGCTGCTACGCAAACCAAGGTTGTGAAAGGGTTACAGGAGTTGATAAATAAGTGTGCCGATAAAGAAAATGATCGCATTGTCAGAAAAATTGGTAAGAATAAGGCAAGAACAAGGCGTGAGATGAGGCTTGCTACGCAAATAGGAGAGCATGAAATGGATCAATTTATTTTTGACTTGGGGTCAGATGCGAACGTATTGCCTAAATAGACATGGGAAAGAATGGGGAGACCTGCGCTGCAGTGGTCTCTGATTCAATTGAGGATGGAAAATCAACAGAAGATTATCCCCATGGGAAGATTGTAGGGAGTGATAGTAGATATTGAAGGCACGAGCGCGTTGGTCGATTTTAAAGTGATAGAGATTGTGGATGACAGCAATCCCTACCCCGCGCTCCTTGAGATTGATTGGGCTATCAACATGAATGGGTAATCAATTTGAAGAAGTGGACAATGTCATTTGAAAGGAAGTCGCTCCACGTAGGAGTACCACTGGACCCTACAAAAGGACCACACTATACTGAAATGGTCCGTGATTATGAAAGCGACGATGATTTGGGTCAGATCTACAAAATAACAACACGAGATCAAGATTGGGTTAATTCAATAGCTGATGGACGCATTGCATGGGACCACGAAAGTTCCTATACATCAGATTTAGATCAGGAAATGGAACACTGGAAGAAAAGGTTGCATGAAGTATCTACATTGTGTTGCAACATGATGACTAAATCGTTGTGCTATGTATCATCAAAGGTAAGAAGTTTGCCTTATTATGATGATATAGCTGATGTAGATAAATTTTTGGGTGCATTTGAAAGGGAGGTACTAGAGAAGCACCGCTTCCAAGGCTTGGATTTGGCATTGTGCGCTACGCCCACAAGGTGGTGGGGTATGCATAAAAACAGTTTTGATGGGTGGCGTGAGTACATAAAAATGATGAGATTGCGGTTTGGTTGCCCAAAAGTTTGGTTAACAGAGAAATATGATGGAAAGAATGATCCGCGCGATCATTTAGCAAAATTGACTGAGGTTTATGTAACGGATCCACAACCTGAGTGGGTACATTTATTCTGTCACACTCTGGATGTAATACCAATGAATTGGTACCTAGAAACAGAGCTCCGCCATGGCACTGAAGAGTGGGACATTTTGAGACAAGGATTTTTTATGAAATTTAGCTTTGAGGATGGATTCAAATGAATTTATGAGGCGTTGCAAGAGGTCAAAGCAACGATCTTCAGAATACCGCGAGACCCCTTGGATTTGATTCAACCATATTAGAGCACCCAGCTGCACCATGGCGCTAGAATGCTATAATGTGACTGCTGAAGAAGAAGATGAGGATCCAAGGAAAATTAATATCCCAGAGGCAGAAGGCAACTGTGAAGTGGAGGGACCACAGATAGAGAATCTAGATATCACCGCACCACTGAAGGCTAGGCATGTGAACATTGGCATAGAAGCGGAGCTAAAGTTTGCGAAGATTGGGGACTATTGCAATAATTCCACAATAGATAAGGTCGTTGAGTTTCTCCGCAAGTATGCATCATGAAGATTACCTTGAAGCCGGACGTGAAGCCGATTAAGAAAAGGCCTTATCGCCTTAATCCCAAGCATAAATAAAAGGCCCGCTTAGAGTTGGATAAGATGCTAGAAGTAGCTATCATTGAACCAGTACAGGAGTTTTACTGTGTGAGTCCAATGGTAGTCCAGGAAAAGAAACAAAAGGGTGAGATACAGATTTGCATAGATCTCAGAAAGATTAATGATGCTTGTGTTCATGATCCTTTTCCGACACCATTCATAGATGAAGCACTCAACAACATAGGAGGACAAGAAGCATATTCATTCACTGATGGGTTCTCTGGGTACCATCAAATTAAGATCATGCCTAAAGATAGGAGTAAAACGACCTTCACGACAGAGTGGGGATGCTTCTAGTATACCGTGATGCCTTTTGGACTTAAAAATGTGTTGATGATCTTCTCACGCATAGTCATCGTGGCGTTCAAAGAGTTCATTCAAAAAAAATTGGAGGTATATTTTGATGATTGGACGGTGTTTGGACTGGTAAAGCACCATGTAGCTAGTTTGTGCTTGATGTTGGATACATACCGAAGGTATCATATCGTGTTGATCTTGAATAAATGCCTATTCTGCGTCCCTTTGGGAATCTTGATGGGTAATGTGGTATGAAGACAACGCTTAATGGTGGACCTTGCTATGATTGTGGTTATAATTAATTTGGAGGTGCTAAGGAGTGTTAAACAACTGCGCGCAACACTGGGTCATACGGGGTACTATCAAAATTTCATCAAAAGTTATGTTCAGATTACCACACTGATGGAAAAGCTACTAAAGAAGGACACTACATTCTGTTGGGATGAAGAATTTCAGCAGAGTCTGGATGTTTTGAAGGAGAAAATGCTCAACACGCTGATCCTAGTATTCCTAGATTAGAAGAAGGAATTTCACGTGAATGTGGATGCTTCATGTATTGTGATGGGAGCAGTGTTGACAAAGGTCGATGAAGGAGAATTGGATCACCCTATAGCGTTTGCAATCAGGAAGTTGTCTAGGGCTGAAAATAATTATTCGACGACAGAGCGCGAAGG
Organism: Pinus tabuliformis; assembly: GCA_031772625.1. Classification (NCBI taxonomy): domain Eukaryota; kingdom Viridiplantae; phylum Streptophyta; class Pinopsida; order Pinales; family Pinaceae; genus Pinus; species Pinus tabuliformis. The sequence goes on along the minus strand of CM062818.1, from coordinate 1,738,680,756 downwards.
GTTGGCTATGGTGTATGTGCCCTAGAAGTTCAGACATTACCTGCTAGATGGACACTTTAAGGTGTGTACATACCATTATGCATTAAAGTACCTAGTCAACAAGCTTGTGTTGGGGGGGAAATATGCACATGGTTGTTGTTGTTTCAGGAGTATGATTTCGAAGTAATAGTGAAGCCAAAGCAATTGAATGTAGGGCCAGACCATCTGTCGCGCATTGAAATAGGAGAGGAGCCTACCAATTTGGAGGAAGGGTTGCTTGACACGCAACTTTTTGCGGTTCATGTAGCAGATAATCACTTTGCAGACATTATCCACTTTCTGACTACCGGAACAACTCCAGAGGGATACACTAGTCAATAGAAAAAGGAATTAGTCGTGTGTGTAGCAGAATTTTCTATTAATGCGGGCCATTTGTATAAAATGGGATTAGACAAGATACTACAACACTATTGCCTAATTTTGAATGAAACAGTGTCCTCGCTGAAGCTCATGGAGGAGCTGTGGGAGGCCATATTGCAGGAAAAGTAACAACACATAATATTTTATGCATTGGGTTGTGGTGGCCAATGTTGCATAAGGATTCCAAAGCATATTGTAGGGCGTGTTATGCATGTCATAGAACTGGTAGGCCATCACGGAGGGATGAGCTGCCTTTGAATCCGCAAGTATCATTGCATCCATTTGAGAAATGGGAAATTGATTTTGTAGGACCGATTCAGCCTCCAGGAAAGAAGACGGGTGCACGGTATATCATCACTGCGATTGAATATTTGACCATATGGGTAGAGGCACAACTTATGAAGGATTGTACAGGAGCAACAACAACGAAAATTTTATTTGAATATGTGTTGACCAGGTTTGATTTCTCGAAGGTCTTGATAAGCAATTGCGATACGCATTTCCTTAATGAAACGATCAGCGCGCTGACGGAAGAATTCCAAGTTTATCATCATAAGAGTAAGCCATATCATCCTCAAGCGAATGGGACGGCTGAGGCGTTTAATAAAATATTGGAGGGTGCGCTGACAAACATTTTCAATGTGTAGAGGAATGATTGGGACATGTGCATACCAGCAATATTATGGGCTTACCGAACTACTTGTAAGAATATTACTGGTCAAACACCTTTTAGGTTGGTCTATGGCATAGAGGTTGTGATGCCTATGGAGTACATTGTGCCTAGTCTACGCATAGCGTCTTTTACAGGATTGGAGGACCACAGAGCTTTAGAAGAGAGGCTCGCACAGCTAGCAGAGCTTGAAGAAGATAGATTTTTGGCTAGATTCCATCAGTAGGTTCAGAAGGAGCACGATGGGCAAAGGTTTTGCAGGCATTATAGCATAACTATTGGGGGAGGCAAGGAGTCTATGTGTTGGTCTTAAAAGGCTAATATTTCTAATTTGAGAGGAGTCCTTGGACCAAGAATTGAAGGGCTTCTCTAGCAGGTGAGTTTCCTCACAGAAGCATGCTCAGCCAGTTAGTTGGGTTGTATGTACTTGTTGGCAGGATCTCTTGTCACTTGAAGGGAAGCCAAACCCTTTTCTGTTTTTTGTGGGTATTTGGAGGAGAGGCCATAGTTGAAGTTTCAAATTTTTTTGAGGAGTATATAGGGAATAATTCTAGTAATTCATATAGCTAGCCAAAGAGACACTTGTACCCTTTTAGAGGGCTTCTTTATCATATAGATTTAGCCCAAAACATTTCTAGGTTTTTGTGGTTTTGTGAGAGGATTTAGGGGCTAACATTTCAAAACATTCTAAGTATTTGACCCTGAGGACATCATTTCAACCAACAGCTAGTTGCATGTTATTTTTTGGCAATGCACATTTCTTGTTCTGAGTCATTTCCCCATATCGGTTCGAGATTTATCATTTGGGCCTTGCATAGCTTGCTTGGTAAGCCCATGTTCTATCATTTCAACTCATTATGTACCTGTTCCCAATATATTAATAAAATAACTCATAATATTTTGTTGGTGTCTATTTTGTTTTGATTTGGGTTGTGATTCTTTATCTATTTTGTTGTTCCTTGTACATTGTTTTGTTAGTAATGTTGATTTTTCAATTAGGAATATTGCGCTTAAGGATACCCTGTTGATTTCAAGCATCCCATAAGCAGAAAGGTTTAGAAAAAGTAAAACTAAAATTCCCATGAAAGCAAATGGTGCCATAGTTTAATGGTGAGTATCATGGCATGTTATGTCATCCATCGAGGTTCAATTCCCCTACAAGCACAAATATTTCATTGAGACTAAGTGCAAGTTTACGTTCATTTTAACAAAAGAATCTCTACAAACACAAATATGTCAATGAACTTAAGTTCAAGTCGACATCCATTCTCACAAAAGAATGACCTCTATCGAAGTAACTTAACAAAAGGAAAGTGCTAATGATTAGTGTTTCTCTCTTTAAGAGCTATCTCACCGATTAAAATGCATTAAGACAAATGGTTTTATCACCAACATATTTCCATATTAACCCTGAATCTACCAAGCATCGAGAGAGATCAAATCTATCAAGATGCAATCATCTTTTTGAATACAAAACTTGAGGAAATGTTTGCACGTCACAAGATTTCATCCCTCTCGACACTTGATATATTCAAAATTAAGATGTATATATATCTATATATATATATATATATATATATATATCTATATATATATATATAACTTTGAAAAATAGTTTATTATAACATAATATTATGAAATGTCATGGTTATAAATATGTGTGTGTGTGTGGTGACCTTTTTCTTTTACATGTTTTATAACTTGATTTTTTAATGTGAAATGTATAGCATAAATTATATATGTATACATCTTTGTAAAATAATTTATTGTAAGCATTCAGTTTTTATATTTTTTTAATTAAATTTAAATATAGAGTTCATATCATGGTTACAAATATGTATGGTCATTATTTATTTTTTTTTAATATGATATGGTATATTATGAATTTTCCTAAGAAAAAGTTGTTAGTTTTATTATTAAAAAAATAAAATTAATATAAGAAATTGAATCGAGCCAACTTATTATTTTTAATATCTTTTTCTTTTTATTACTTTTTTAATTGAATGGACATTTTTTTTCTCATTATTATTTTTTTATTTAACATCTAATTGATTTTATAGCCCCACTACAACATCTTCCCCATACTAAATTGTAGAATGTCTCTCAATGGAACAAAACTCATTAAAATTTAGAAAAAGAAAAATCTATAATGTGAATGTAATGACATGTACATGTGAATTTGATAGTAAGCTCATTAAAGTTTAGAGGAAGAAAAACATATAGAATTGCGATAATGGCTTAGACAAGCAGGGTTGATAGTGTTAATTTTTGCAACTAGGGTAAAACTCCACATTGGACAACTCAAATGACCGAGATGATGCTTGCATTAAATTATCTCTTTTCGAGAGGACCAAAATCAACCTAAAGATCACCCAATTTGGTAAAGCGGAAGTTAAGTTTTGAATTATTGTATTCATACATGTATTGTGGAATTGGTTGCCCCTAACCACATGTGTAACTGCTTAGGTCGGCCTCAACCCCAAGTGGATCCCCAGGAAAGCATGTAAATAGAAGTGAACTCAAGTTCATTTCATCCCAAATATTTAGCCATCTTCTATTCTTCTCTTTTGTCTTGGCTCACATAGGTTAAACAGAAGGAGTTCGCGCAAGGGTCTAAAATCACAGGCGTGAGGCTCGCTCTGACTTAGGGTTTTTTGGTTTCTGGACGTTGGCACAGAACTAGGCATTTTATTCCATGGACGCTAGCATACAGTGGACAAGACAATGTCCAGAGAGCCCTAAAAGCTAGCACATAGGCTTATGGGAGCATCTAAGGGTTCAAAGACAGATTGGGTTGCATTAGTCCCCTGACACTTGCACAGATTGGTCCTAAGAGCGTCCACGCCATCCTGGATGCACGCACGGTAATTGTAAGGGAGTGTCCAGGGGTTTTTGGTTTGTTTTACCCCAAACACATGCACATACTCTTCCTAAGAGCGTTTGAGCAGTCACAAACACCCTCACACAATGTCTAAGAGAGCATTGAGGGAGTTTCAGATGCACGTAATCAGTTTTAATGAGAGCGTCCAGGGTTCAGATATAGGGTTTTACATTTTGGCTTAAATTGACTTCAGTGATATCGTGGATCTGGGTTTCTCTTTGCTATTATATAGATCTATAGATCTGATTTGTAAATATCTATTGAAAACATATGTATTGGGCTCATTGTACTCTCCACTAAAGACCTTTTATGATGATCTATTAAAGAAGAAGATTTGAAAGGGTTTCCCCCTTGTGGGGTTTTTCACTAGTCTTGGAACAATCAGTTGTCTCTTAAGGTTATGTTGTTGTCTTCTTTGTCTCTAAATATATTGTTCTTTCTTCAGTTACATTTATGATTGGTTATACTGCTAATAATTGCATGCATTGTTAATGAAGGAGTAAACTGGGATAAAGTAATTGATACAACATAGAACAATTGTGAAAAATTATGAATCTTTACAAACATAAATCCTACTGCAGTCACTGGTTTAGCATCTCCTACTTGTTATTTCATTCAACAAGTTATTTAATTTATAAACAATGATGAAAAAAACTATTGCAGACTACACTGACATACAGATCATAAAATGAAACAATAGATGAGACAAACACACAAGGGACACCGTTATTTTTGGACAACACGTCCCCGGAAAAACCCAATGCGGGAAAACTATTGAAATTTGGTATCGGAGGACAGGTGGTTCCCTAAGGCTTTGATCTTTGGCCTAGGGAAAAGTGTCCAAAGAATTTAATTTTTCTCCTAAAGTGACTTTATAATTTTTATAAAGTCAAATCTAATTTAAAAGTGACTTTAAGTGATAAAGTTACTAAAGTCTAATTTTAAAGTGACTTTAATAAAGTCAATGTAAAATTAGAAAGGAAAAGTAACTTTGGACATAAATGACTAAGTGTGTCTTTATTAAAGTGGGGTGAATTAAAAAATAGAAAGTGAGATTTAAGTGAGCATTTAATGTCAGCCCTAAATCTCAATCTATTTCAGCGATTAGATTTAGGAATTCCCCAAAAGTCACTTAGGGCTAGATTAAAGGAGGGAAAGGAGGAAAAGGTCATTAATTCTTTCATGAGCAGATTGAGAGAAGGAGAGCAAGAGAGAGATTTCTGGACAATGAGGAGAAGGAGGCAGCAGCTTGGCACACATTCCAAGGCAGCGTTTCAGCAAGTCCGTACAGCTGAGTTAGCACATAGTGAAAGGAAGATTTTGGGCACGATTTTCTAGAAAGGTCGTACAGCAGTTTTGGTTCAGATACCAAAGAGGTCGTACAGCAAGTTAGCACAGAAATCGAGGAGCAGAAAATCTGAAGTTTGTTGGCACGTTTTTCAAGGGAGATCGTACAGCAAGTGGATATACCTTGGCACGCTTTTCTAGGCAGAAATCCGTACAGCTATACTGCAATTTTTTCTATACAGAAATCGAGGAAAACCATACAGCAACATTTATGGCAGCCTGCATGCTTTTCTAGGCAGTCTGTACAGTAGCATTTAAGGTTGAAATTTAGGCACAAAAATCGAGGAGGCCGTACAGCATTTATTGTTGTTCTATTCTGTTGTTTGCAAGTTTTTTCCAGTTGGCTTTGAGGCACAGAAAACGAGATAAGTTGTAAAAGTTTGCTTGCTGATTTTTTGCTGAATATTTCTCTCATTGTAAAAAAAAATTTCCAGAAATAAGAAGGAGCTTTTGAATTGGTTTTCCCCAAGAGTTGTAGGGGGTTTTTCCAGGGTCACCTTGACCAAAAATCACTGTGTTTAAATGTGTTGAATCGCTTTTTTTATGTGCTGATATTTATTTCTGCATTTTCAGCATTCTGTAATATTTCCAGAATTTGTGTTTTCAGAAAAATTTATTTTCCAGTTATTGAATGTATGGGTATGGGAAAGGGCATTTAACTATTTTGGAGAAATAAGGTGAAACTGAAAACCAGGGTAGGAAATGAGAAATTTCTACATGGTATAAGAGCTTGAGTGCTGAAGTGCAGTTTGGGACAGCAAGGAGGAAAATTACAGCCTGTTGACTTTTCACTCAGAAAATTCCAGCAAGCTGATTTTTCACAAACAGCAGTTTTATCTTTACTACAACAGTTCTATTTTTCAGTTAGGACAGTTGGATGTCATTGGAATTGAGGGTGGAGGATAGGTTGGATGGGCATACTAATTACAGCGTTTGGAAGGAGAGAATGCAAAGTATCTTTGAGGAGGCAGAAGTCTCGGACATTATGGTGCATACCAAACAGAGCCTTGTTGTTGTGCCTACTGATGCTACTCAGTTGCCCGCTTATAATAGAAAGAATAAGGGTAAGAGACTGATTCTAGATGGAGTCAAAGACCATTGCATTCTTCATGGGAGAGGAAAGAGAAATTCCCATGAGATGTGGACAGCATTGTCCAATCTCCACCAGAGTACCAATGAGAACCGGAAAATGGTCCTGAAGGAGAAGCTGAAGACCATTAAGATGGGTAATGATAGTGCAGCTGGATATCTCACAAAGATTACTAATGTGAGAGATGAGTTGGCAGCAGTTGGAGAGGTCATTCCACCCACTGAGTTGGTGCGGATTGTAGTGAATGGCCTCCCCCATTCATGGATGAACTTTTCTGATGGGGTTTGTGCACGTGAGACCCTTCCCACATGGGAGAGGTTTTGAGATGATTGCATTCAGACAGAGATCAGGAAAGGTCAACTTGGGGCAGCCAAGCCAGTTGAGCAGGATGAGGATGTAGCACTGTTGGCAGGAGGCAAGAAAAGCAAAGGGAAGAAGCAGACTTCCACAAGAAATGGTGGGGGCAAAGGCAAAGGTAAAGGTAAACAAGGTAACACACAGAAGGACTATTCCAAGGTGAAGTGTTGGAATTGTCAAAAGATGGGACACTATGCAGTTGTGTGTCCAGAGAAGAAGAAGAAGAAGGGGAAGAACCAGAACTTAGCAGCTTCAGCAGAGGTTGAGGACTTTGCAGATCATTTTGACCGGGAGTTTGGGTTCACTGCGTGTGAGTCCTCTAGTGAGGGATCACCTGCCACACAGGTTCAGAGGGAGCATGCTTTCCCTCGATTAGCAGAGCATCTTCGGGTATCTAGTATGTGGACAGTGGGGCTTCACGTCACATGACAGGAGTCCGTAAGTACTTCTCAGAGCTTTCGGAGAGTGGCACTGATATAGAGGTAGTACTCGGTGATGACAGAGTTGTTAGAGCGGTCGATGTGGGGACACTTACATTTCAGAGGGAGTCCAAACCTCCCTTGAAGGTGTCAGATGTTATTTATGTGCCAGGGATGAGGAAGAACCTCATATCCGTCTTAGCTTTGGGGGACAGAGGATATGAGGTACTGTTCAGGGGAGGACAGGTGTTGATGTATCCCAAGGGCACTCCAGTTGATTCATCTAGAGTGATAGGTGTACGCCATGCAAAGGTGTACAAGTTTGCATTCCAACCCCTTTTGGCATTGAGCAGTAGCCGACAGCAGAGCTAGCAGTTCTGAGCTGTGTGAGATTTGGCACCGCAGGATGGGGCATATGTATCATGGAGCCTTGAGGACCTTGCGGGAGATCACTACAAGTGTGCCAGATTTCAGTACTGATCACTTTGATACTTGCAGAGGATGTGCGATGGGTAAGTTTTCCAAATCCCCTTTTCCCAGCCGTGACAACAGAGCGACTGGGATACTTGATTTGATTCATTCCGATGTGAGCGTTCAGATGTCTCATGTTTCCTTGAGTGGATATGAGTACTATGTTTTATTCATTGATGATCACTCCAGGAGGACCTGGATTTATTTCTTGAAGACCAAGAGTGAGGTCTTCAAGCGGTTTCAGGAGTTTAGATCTCTTGTGGAGACACAGACAGGTCGGACGATCAAGTCCCTGAGGTCGGACAATGGGGGAGAGTACACCCTTGGATATTTCGCTGACTATTGTGCGGAGGCAGGCAATAGGAGGGAGTTCATTGTTCCTTACAACCCCCAACAAAATGGGGTTGTGGAGAGGAAGAACAGATCCATCGAAGGGGCTGCCAAAGCCATGTTACATGATCAGGGGTTGCCATTGTTCTTGTGGGCAGAGGCCTGCAACACAGCTGTTTATTTGCAGAACAGGAGTCTGCATCGTGCCTTGGGGCACATGACTCTGGAGGAGGCTTTTTCTGGGAATAAGCCTGATATTGGTCATCTTCGTATCTTTGGTGCATTACATACTCCTACATACCCAAAGAAAAGAGGACCAAACTAGAGCCCACCACAGAGAAGGGTATCTTTGTGGGCTACAGTGAGACCTCAAAGACCTTTCGGATTTACATTCCTGCACAGAGGAAAGTTGTTGTCAGGTGGGATGTGAAGTTCGAGGAGGACAGGGCCTTTCGGAGGTCACAGGAGTTAGAGTATTTGGATCAACCAGACCCTCAACAGCAGTTGAGTCAGTCGCAAGGATCCAGTGGGCAGGGATCAAGAGGATCCGGAGGTACATCTATGAGGATGTCAGGTCCGTCAATGAGCAGTGGCTCGCCAAGCCAGAGGGGTGGTACTCCGGGCAGCATGCAGAGCAGTCCACAGAGCATTTCACTAGGGAGTCCACTGATGGACAGTTCACATGGTACCTCAGCTTCTACAGGTTCAGGTGCAGGCAGGACGACAGCAGACAGATAGTCAGGAGTTCAGGCTCCTGATAATGATGAGGAGGAGGAGTTTCATTCTCCAATGGGAGAAGTATGCTCAGGGAAGAGGAAGCCCAAGTGGCTTCAGGACACCTTGAGGATGCCACATCTATTGCTGAGCCTAAGAGGCCGGTCAAAGAGAGTAGACCACCTGAGAGGTTTTGTAGCTATATGGCAATGGCTACCAGCATCCTTGACTCTGAGCCTTCTAGCTATGAGGAGGAAACTAGCCAGCAATTCTGGAGAGAGGCCATGCATGAGGAGTATTCTTCTATCATGAAGAATGATGTTTGGGAGGTGGTGCTGAGGCCTGAGGGCAAATCCGTGGTTACTTCTAGATGGCTTTACAAGGTAAAGCATGTTGCAGATGGCAACATTGAGAAATTCAAAGCGAGGTTTGTGGCTAGAGGGTTCTCCTAGGTAGAGGGAGTTGATTATGAGGAGACCTTCGCTCCCGTGGCTCGATATACTTCGATCCGCTCCATTATATCGATAGCAGCAGAGATGGGTTGGAAGATCCACCAGATGGATGTGAATACTGCATTTCTCAATGGCTTCATACAGGAGGAGGTGTACATTGAGCAGCCACAGGGCTTTGAGGTGCATGCGAAGGAGTCCCATGTGTGCAGACTGAAGAAGGCCCTTTATGGCCTGAAGCAAGCTCCCAGAGCTTGGTACTCTACGATAGATACATACTTGCAGGGGATGGGTTTCACAAAGAGTGAGGCAGATCCGAACCTTTACTATATTGTGATAGGTGAGGAGCCTCTCATTCTGGTGTTGTATGTGGATGACTTAGTCATTACAGGTACAGAGAGACTCATAGAGCATTGCAAGAGAGATCTTGTGGCGGAGTTTGAGATAAAGGACATTGGGTTGATGCATTACTTTTTGGGTTTTGAGGTGTGGCAGGAGGAGGGGCATTTCTTCCTGGGGCAGGGGAATTATATTGTAGACATCCTTGGTAGATTCCACATGGAGGATTGTAAACCCATGTCGACACCAATGATCACCAACTGGAAGAAGATTCATGCTTCGGATTCCGAGTTGGTGGATCCCACATTGTACAGGCAGTTGATTAGTTCCTTGATGTATTTGGTCAACACTAGACCGGATATTTGTTTTGCAGTGAACACGATGAGTCAGTTTATGTGTGAGCCTAGGAAGGTTCACTGGGTGGCTGCAAAACACATTTTGCGATATTTGCAGGGGACAGTGGATTATGGTCTGGACTACAGGCAGGGGGATGGAGTTAGATTGGAAGGTTATACTGATTCTGATTGGGCAGGTTGTGCTTCTGATAGGAAGAGCACTTCAAGGTGTTGTTTTGGGTTGGGTTCGGCAGTCGTGTCATGGTTCAACTGGAAGCAGCAGTCAGTATAATTGAGTTCAGTGGAAGCAGAGTATATGGCAGCCAGTCTAGCTAGTTGTGAAGCCATCTGGCTTCGCAAGATGTTGTTTGGTTTATTTGGTCAGCCGTTGAGACCTTCAATGATTTACTGTGATAATCAGAGTTGCATTAAACTCACGGAGAATCTAGTATTTCATGACATGTCAAAGCATATCGGGATCAAATATCATTTCATCAGAGACTATGTTTAGAAGGGAGCTATGAAGCTTGAGTATATTCCCACTGATGAGCATGTTACAGATATTCTTACCAAAGCCTTACCACGGGGCAAGCATGTCTACTTCAGAGACAAGATGGGTGTGGTGAGGAACACCTTCCTCGGTAAGAGGGAGTGTTGAAATTTGGTACCGAAGGACACGTGGTTCCCTAAGGCTTTAATATTTGGCCTAGGGAAAAGTGTCCAAAGAATTTACTTTTTCTCCTAAAGTGACTTTATAATTTTTATAAAGTCAAATCTAATTTAAAAATGACTTTAAGTGATAAAGTTACTAAAGTCTAATTTTAAAGTGACTTTAATAAAGTCAATGTAAAATTAAAAAAGAAAAGTGACTTTGGACATAAATGACTAAGTGGGTCTTTATTAAAGTGGGGTGAATTAAAAAATAGAAAGTGAGATTTAAATGAGCATTTAATCTCAGCCCTAGATCTCAATCTATTTCAGCCATTGGATTTAGGGATTCCCCAAAAGTCACTTAGGGTTAGATTAAAGGAGGGAAAGGAGGAAAAGGTCATTAATTCTTTCATGAGCAGATTGAGAGAAGGAGAGCAAGAGAGCAAGGGAGATTTCTGGACATTGAGGAGAAGGAGGCAGCAGCTTGGTACACATTCCAAGGCAGCGTTTCAGCAAGTCCGTACAGCTGAGTTAGCACATAGTGAAAGGTAGATTTTGGGCACGATTTTCTAGAAAGGCCATACAGCAGTTTTGGTTCAGATTCTAAGGAGGTCGTATAGCAAGTTAGCACAGAAATCGAGGAGCAGAAAATATGAAGTTTGCTGGCACGTTTTTCAAGGGAGGCCGTACAACAAGTGGCTATACCTTGGCATGCTTTTCTAGGCAGAAATCTGTACAGCTGTATTGCTGTCTTTCTATACAGAAATCGAGGAAAACCATACAACAACATTTATGGCATCCTGCACGCTTTTCTAGGCAGTCTGTACAGCAGCATTTAAGGCTGAAATTTGGGCACAAAAATCGAGGAGGCCATACAGCATTTATTTCTGTTATGTTTTGATGTTTGCAAGTTTTTTCCAGTTGGCTATGAGGCATGGAAAACGAGATAAGTTGTAAAAGTTTGCTTGCTGATTTTTTTGTTGAATATTTCTCTCACTGTTATAGACATTTTTGGGCACTGCAACCCCAATCATACATGTCTATAAACCAAGGGCTCCTAAGTCCCTAAAAGTGTTGTTTCATACCCTAAAGGAACAAGGTCAGCTAATTACATCATCTCCCGGAAGTTCTCCACGGGAAACTGCTCAGAACTGGTCAAAACTGGACCATACAGGTTGCTCAGTGTTAAGGGTGCGATGCATCCCACCTGCCCAGTATAAAAGGGTGCAACGCATGCTGAAAATCCCTTCTGTAGGGTGCAATGAGCGAGAGTGGACAAATGGCAGAGACAATTTGCGAGGTGGATGATCATAGAATCTTCCAGAAACTTCTCCTATGACAATTGCCTCTCTGAATTCGCCCAGAGATGAGTAAGAGATCATCAATCTCCAAGTGGAATCAAGAACTATCAGAGAGAGGACACTAATCAAAATCCCAGAAGCTGACTCACCCCCCTGCAATCATCTATATATGGATCCCTCATCCAAGAGATCCAAAGGTTGGAATTTTGTATCTTCTAAGGAAGTGTTGTTGGTTTCTTGTTGGAATATCATAGTGTTGGGTGATCTAAGCTTTTCATGAGGTGAAAGAAGGGCTTTTATGCTGGAGGATGATGTTGGGTCAGAACAATTGGTTGTAATCCTCTTTGCTATTCTTGATTATTAATAAAGTTATTCGAGTTTTCCTCCACATTCTTGTATGTTTAATGATATATATATTTGTGTGGTCAATATATATCTGGTCCTATATTGTTTATGATCGTATATCTCTGTTTTTCAATAGTATTATGTTGCTTTGATTCCACAGGTGCTCTTTGAAGCTGGGTAGACGAAGGAGAAGCGGCAAGGATCTGTCAGAAGGGAGAGGAACCGAGCAAGGAACCAAGCACAAGACTGAGGCTGGTGTCCTTCATTCCACTCCTATCTACTTCTCATAAATGAAAACGAAAGTGGTTTTGGTTTGTTTGTTTCTAAGATAGCTACCAGTCTTAGTGGACCTAGCAGCTCCGAGTGGACACTAGATTTCCTGATAACAAAATGGCGACTCCACTAGAGAGTGAATAGATTGCTTTCTTGTCTATATTTGTTTGTTTTATAAACTTACAGATGGAGCCTGAAGTCAAGCCAGCTAGCCTTCGAACTGCATTTTCTATGCAAGTGTAAAGTAGATCAATGCTGCTTCAGTCTATCTCCAGGTTTTGTTTATAAATTGAACAATCGATTTGCAAACTTTCTAATTGCCCTAGTGGTGGCTCTAGTAACCTCATTAGATCAGCGCCTGTGATTTATATTTACTGAACATCACTTGCTTGGCCTAAATCCCTGAATTGAGCTGCAAACTGTGACCCGGAACCCAGTTGAAGTCTCGTCCCTGGATCATCGCACCTTCTCCTCTTGGAAATCTGGATGCATCGCACTTCCCATGTGCAGTGGGTGCACTGCATCTCACTTTCCCTGTGTTACAGGTGCGCTGAGCAGACAAGACCTCTTCTGCTCTCAGTTTTTGGTTTCTATGTTCACTCTCTTTAGCTCTATTCAGGAGTTTTGTTGTCTGTGATCAGTATACCACTGTGGAAACCCCCTTCCTTTCCATCATTCCGCCTCCATTGTGCAAAGAACTATGAATGTTTTTATGTATTTTGCGCCATTTTCAGTTCTCTTTTACAAAGTAGTAGCATAACCGAACTGTCATTTCTTGATTTGAAAGTGTCGCAAGTGTCGTTTTCAGTCAAAGAAAATAATTCTATTGTTCTTGATGGTCGATTATATAGTTACTCTTGTATTTGATTTGAATTAGTAGTTTTTCAAGTGTCGGAAGCAGTTTTCAATTCAAAATAGCAAAGTGTCGTCATTATCTTCCTTTCGTTTTGAAGAGAAATTTGTTAGTACTGTCACTTTGAAAAGATAATTCAGATTTGTACTTAGCATTCTTCTTATCATTCACACAATAAGAAAGCTGAAAACAAATACATGCATGTGCATTTTCATTTAGACTGCTTGTTAGTTTGATTTAGGACAGTGCATCTAGTGTGTGCTCTTTTCTCTATGTTGAAAGAATACCGTCTGCCTTTCTTTAGTAGCTATAATTTTCATTGCAAAAAAAAGATTAAACGATTGTTTATAATATAAGGTTGCATTTTAGGAATTATACATCTACATCACGTGGTGAACCTGAAAGGCAAATTTCTTAAGAAAGATCAACTGTTAATAAATTTAATAAACCTAAAAATGCTTTGGAACCTAACTCACAACATCTAGAAGTCTAGGCTAGAGACGTATTCCGGCATCGTAAAGCCTAGTAACTATCACTTTCACTGTTGGTTGGGTGATTCCTCCTCTTTGAGACAACAAGTGCCAGTACGGACTTGTGCTCCCACGTACCGTCGAGTATATATTGGGAGAACACAATAGGATATATCCTTTATCCATAGGAAGTCGTGTCTGCCGCCCTATCGATCGCAATGCACTGAAAACAACATTCGGGAAGATTGATTGCCGTACCATAAAAAGTATTATGCAGTTTTTCGATTGGTTTGGTAATCCCTCTGTCTAAATTTCCATAGTAGTCCCTTTCATTCCTTTTTAGACTCCTTAAAGGAAAAGGTCCATTTGAGCACTTGTCACTTCAGGCTCATTAAAAATCGAAGGCGACTAGAGTCATCTTTTGTTTTTTCTTGACTCTTAAAAATTGAAAAAACAAGTTGTGACAAAGCGTCTAAAATTTATTTTAATCGGAATAACACCACCTTTCCCGCGTTGGTCTTAGGTTGAGAAAAATGGAACCCACCTGTTAGTGTCAGTCTTTGCAGCCTTCCTCTAGTGATAAAACATGCTCTTACAAAGTGATCTTAAGGTGTCAAGGTCAAATTTTGTCATTTCAGTGAGTCTTCAAGAAAAATTTGGTCACTAGGCATTAGGTCTAGGGTTTGATTTTACCCTTGTCAAAGTTGTCCAAATTTCGGTCCCTGTTACCGTTCAGCTAAGTGTACCATCATTCAGAGAGTTTTCATTATCATGTCCAGTCCCACTGGGTCATTTTACACCTTGTTCATGCTTCAGTTGCGCCTAGGTAAGGTCATTTCCCTCTCCTATGGTTTTGAAGGCAATTTCTCTTGGACGGTCAAATCATCGGCAAAACTTGTATCCTGATGTTCATACACCTTCCCCTATCCTTAAAGTACCTTATCAAACATTTCCCATCACTGAGATCCCCCAAATTCCTCATTTTCGCACAAACCCTAGTTTCTTGCTACAACCTGGCAATTTTCTAGGTTGGACCTGTGTTTTGCCTTTTTGGACCCCTTCCCCTCACTCAATTTCTGAGATTTCACTTTCCCCTACTTCCTAATATCCCTCCCTACTTCCCAAAATTTCTTCAAGAATTTAGAAACTCCCTATCCCCTTCATTTCGCTTCATTTCGACAAATCCCTTGTTCCACACATCGGGATAGGTTTCACGCAAATGAGGTTTCTGAGAAATAAAAGATGAATTTGGGAAACCTGAGAGAGGTTTTTGTCCAAAACATGCCAAGGAAGAAAACCCTCCTTCACTTTTTACACAGGTGTCATGGTTTCGGAGAAACATCAAAAATATAGTCACCTCGGGAGAAATGATGTACCTCTGAAGTGACTTTGGGAAAATCAAATTTTCGCCTAGCTCAGATGGCCAAATGACTTTCTTGATGAGTCAAATGATAACTATACACCAAGAGCTTTCCAATGAGCTATCATGAGCTTAATTTGAAGTTGAGGAAGGCATTCAAAAGTTGACTTTAACAACACTCTGCCTTTAGGCAGCCTCATTCGGAACATTTTGACCAGTCTTGGGAGATTTGATTTTTGATAGGTCAAATGAACTCCAAATTAAAAAATTCCAGTCAGGTTGGAAATTAAACTCAAATATCTTTCCAACGCGCTATCCTGCTCCCAATTTTGACACGGGGAAGGCCTCCAAAATTCTCCTGCAAAAACCGCTACGGACAGTCTATATGCGCCGCGCCTCAAGCCCAGTGCGCCGCGCCACTTCTTGTGCGTCGCGCACTAGCGCGACGCTAAAATATAGAGCTCCAAATGAAGAAAGGTTTACATTTTTGGATTCATCATAAAAAATCATGACCACTGGTGTTTGAGCCAGAAATTTGGAGCATTTTTGGGGCATTTTTTGTCATTTGACAAATTTTTGTGCACAAACAGTTTTTTTCTCCCTGTGCGCCGCGCCACTGGCGCGACCCTAAAATTTTAGAGCTCCAAATGAAGAATGGCTTGCATTTTTTGACTAATCATGTAAAATCACGATTATTGGTGTCCGAGCAAGAAATTTTGACAAGATCTGAGTCTCCAAAAGGTCAAAAAACACCCAAAAATGGCCTCTCTGCCACTTTTTTGACACACAGGAAGCAGTCTTGGGAGAATGAAGATTTGGAGGGGAAAATGAGCACCAAATTCAAAAATTCCAGCGGGGTTAGAAAGTAGACAGGACAAAATTTCCAACAAGCCCGCTTGGTCACATTTTGGACACATGGAAGTCCCCCAAAATAGGCCCCAAAGTAGCGCGACGCACAGATAAAATGGCGCGGCACAGAGAGGAAAAATTGCCAATTTGCTTCCGTTTCACGAAATTTCGGTTCGCGACTTCTCCAAGTCGGCCCGCTCATCTACACTTCAGTTTTTTGGCACAAAAGGCGGCATTTAAAGTGTTTTTTCTCCAGATTGGTTTCTATCCAAGTGGCGAAGGAAGGCAAACAGTCACCCAAGCCAAATGTCATGTTTGCAGCGCTGCACCTGTAGCTGATGGTTGGCTCTCCATCTCCATTTTTGTAATGATTTGAGTAACTCCCCAACCCTTGGGTATTCTATCTCTTCCTTACACATTCTGTATATTGTATGCAAGCTATTTGCAAAGGGTTGGTTGGCTTGTAACTTCTGGGAGACTGTGGGAAAGAAACTTTGTTTTCTTCACTGTGTATTTTTGACAGAGAATTAATGAAAGGCAGCGGCTCTGTTTCATGAGATTCTTGTGGTTGTGAGTGTAGCAAATGTGTCTCTTATGTTTTCATATGTATTTCGTTATGTTTCATAATTCAATTCATGTTCATTTCCAGTGAATTTTTCTGAGTGAGATTAGGTAAAATTCAATTTTATTGTTCTGCCTGTGGGAAAATTTCATGTTCAGTGTTATTCTTCTATTGAAAAGGATTCATGTCACTATGCCCTTTTCACTTTCTTCCGCCTACCTTGCCTCACGGAATAATCTGTGCCTTTGTATTAAATTCTATGTTCTTTACTGAGCGTCGGTCCCATAACATCCCAGAAGCTCGGTCATTCATGAAAATTGTTTCCCGAATCCCTATTCACTTACTAGCCTAAGGTAAATATTTCATTGTAAGTCATCTCAGACCGTTTTTTATTATCTATTCTCTAAGCGTGACTTGGAGAGAGCCCTCTCCTGCTCTGGTAGGGCTAGCTACCAGACTGAGCGTGGTTTGTGGTTACCCTAATTTTTGCCTTCCTTCAGCCTGAGGCAGATTTAGGTGCTAACATAGTGGCGACTCCACTGGGGACGAAAATGGTTTGCTTGAAGATTGTTTTGCCCCAGTACATATCTCAAGTTCAGAGCTGATTGTTGATGGTGAACAACGATCAGACATAGGAAGACGGCTGAAATCATTCACCTGGCGACTCCTTTCACTGAAGAATTCAGCAACTGGTGCTTCATGGTGACTCCACTGCAGAGAGATCGGCAGCTTTGACATTTTCAAGATGGATCAGATTGAAAGAAGATACGCTCCCATGAGCTGAGATCACATCCCAGGTTTTCCAAATAAAATTCCCAAGGTAGGTGGTCAAAGAATTTGCCTCTGTTCAGAAATGTGGAAGGTAATGACGCTGCTCTTCATCTGGTGAAATTTCACATCCATGTGCATAGATTAAAGATCAATTTTCCTGAAGATTGTTTGATGAAAATGTTTATGGCTACCCTAGAAGATGAAGCACGATCTTGGTATGAAAGTTTGCCGCCTGCTTGTATTTACTGTCTAAAGGATTTTCATGCCCTGTTCATTGAAAGATATAAAGACTCTTATCCATCATTAAATCTAGTTCATGACTGTTGCAAACATGCTTCTACTTTCATTGAGAGCCTTGAAAAATACTATGAGGATGATAATTTTATGGATGATGAGATCATGGAAGCCTTGTATGAGAATCCATTTTAGCAACATGAAGAGAAACTAGAGGAGTCCCATCAAGATGCTCAGGAAAATTTGCAGCAGAATCAAGATCTTTGTACAGTGGAAAATGAAGGAATTTTGCATCTTGACAGTCAACATGAATTACATGAAATAGATCAACAGGTTGAAGAGTTCCATATGGCCGAAAATGAGGAAAGAAGAAGTTTTATTTCAGATTTGGTTGAAATAAATGAGGATACGCAGGAAAATGATGTTCCAATCTCAGAAAATGATGATGATAAACTAGATCGAGAAACAGATTGTGATGAGGAAAAACATGTTGTTCCGGATCTCATAGAAGAGAATGGCATTGTTGAGGCTGCCTCAAATGAAGAAGACAGAGTTACAGACCTAACTACCCTCATCTCCTCAGAACACAACCTTCCTAACAAGGTAATCCAGTCAATTCATGAACAGCAAGAGGATATCTCTGTTCAAGTAGGTGAAAAATTTTCTCTGGATGAATTTATGATAGATGACCGAAATGTCATGCTTGAGTTTCACGAAACATCTGAAATTTCTTTTCTTATGATTAATGAATGTAATGAGAATCTGGCTGTCATACCATATGAACATAACCTGCAAGATGTTCAGATTATTGAAGATCAGACCATTCACGATGCCATTTCATATTCTTCTTCTTATGTTTCATGTTTTGAAATGTTCTTTGAAGAGGAAATCTGCTCATCTACTTGTTCAGAATTGTTTGAAGACGAGGAACCTACTCTTATTTATGAAGGAAGATCAGAATCAAAAGAAAAATACATCGTGTTCCTCAGTAGGAGGTAAATCTTCATGTTTTTCATGATCCAATGGCAAATCTGTTACAGTCAGCAGTGAAGGTCATTATTACAGTATTCAGTGATGAAGGAGATCATGGTCAATTATGCTTTTAGAGGCCTAGTTACCAATATCTATTGTTGACCAGAAGATCTGATCCAGAGAATCAATCAAGGAGGCATCTACTTGATTGGTTACATTGGAAGGCACATTTCACATGATTGTACATATTGCATTAATACGCAGGTGGCTGTCATCATGATCTGAAACCCTCGAATCTTGATGGACTGCTGCCATTGAATAAGTTTTGTCAGTTCTTGTTTTAGTTAAGTCAGTCATGAGTCATTTCCTTTTGCATAGAGTCAAGTTTTTCAGTCATTTAAGTTCACATTTAGTCAGTTTCGGTCAAGTTTCAGTCAATAAATTGAGTCATGTTGGTTTTTCAGAATAATGGACTCCATAGCCCAATGGACGAAGGCACTGTCTGCTCACCCAAAGATCTGCAGTTCTTGGCACCTCCAAGGAGCCGCCATCCCTATTGGAGCCAATGTTAGTGTCAGTCTTTGCAGCCTTCCTCTAGTGATCAAACATGCTCTTACAAAGTGATTTTAAGGTGTCAAGGTCAAATTTTGTCATTTCAGTGAGTCTTCAAGCAAAATTTGGTCACTAGGCATTAGGTATAGGGTTCGATTTTACCCTTGTCAAAGTTGTCCAAATGTCGGTCCATGTCACCGTTCAGCTGAGTGTAACATCATTTAGAGAGTTGTCATTATCATGTCAAGTCCCACTAGGTCATTTTACACCTTGTTCATGCTTCAGTTGCGCCTAGGTAAGGTCATTTCCCTCTCCTATGGTTTTGAAGGCAATTTCTCTTAGACGGCCAAATCATTGGCAAAACTTGTATCATGATGTTCATACACCTTCCCCTATCCTTAAAGTACCTTATCAAACATTTCCCATCACTGAGATCCCCCAAATTCCTCATTTTCGCACAAACCCTAGTTTCTTGCTACAACCTGGCAATTTTCTAGGTTAAACCTGTGTTTTGCCTTTTTGGACCCCTTCCCCTCACTAAATTTCTGAGATTCACTTTCCCCTACTTCCTAACATCCTCCATACTTCCCAAAATTTCCTCAAGAATTTAAAAACTCCCTATCCCCTTCATTTCGCTTCATTTCGATAAATCCCTTGTTCCACACATCGGGATAGGTTTCACTCAAACAAAGTTTCTGAGAAATAAAAGATGAATTTGGGAAACCTAAGAGATTTTTTTGTCCACAACATGCCAAGGAAGAAAAACCTCCTTCACTTTTTACACAGGTGTCATGGTTTTGGAGAAATGTAAAAAATATAGTCGCCTCGGGAGAAATGATGCATCTCTGAAATGACCTTGGGAAAATCAAATTTTATCCTAGCTCAGTTGGCCAAATGACTTTCTTGATGAGTCAAATGATAACTAGACACCAAGATCTTTCCAATGCGGTATCATGAGCTTAATTTGGAGTTGAGGAAGGCATTCAAAAGTTGACTGTAACATAACTCTACCTTTAGGCAGCCTCATTCGGCACATTTTGAACAGTCTTGGGAGATTTGATTTTTGACAGGGCAAATGAACTCCAAATTGAAACATTCTAGTTGGGTTGAAAAATTAGACTCAAATACCTTTCAAACGAGCTATCCTGTGCCCAATTTGGACACCGGGAAGGCCTCCAAAAGTCTCCTGCAAAAACTGCTACGCACAGGCTATATGCACCACGCCTCGAGCCGAGTGCGCCGCGCCACTTCCCTATGCACCGCGCACTGGTGCGACGCTAAAAATCTAGAGCTCCAAATGAAGAAAGGTTTACATTTTTGGATTCAGCATAAAAAATCATGACCACTGGTGTTTGGGCAAGAAATTTGGAGCATTTTTGGGGCATTTTTGGTCATTTGACAAATTTTTGTGCACAAACAGGTTTTTTCTCCCTGTGCGCCGCGCCACTGGCGCGACCCTAAAATTCTAGAGCTCCAAATGAGGAATGGCTTGCATTTTTGGATTCAGCATGGAAAATCACAACTACTGGTGTCTGGGCAAGAAATTTTGACAAGATCTGAGTCTCCAAAAGGTCAAAAAACACCCAAAAATGGCCTCTCTGCCACTTTTTTGACACACAGGAAGCAGTCTTGGGAGAATGAAGATTTGGAAGAGCAAATGAGCACCAAATTCAAAAATTCCAGTGGGGTTAGAAAGTCGACAGGACAAGCTTTCCAACAAGCCCACTTGGGCACATTTTAGACACCTGGAAGTGCGCCAAAACAGACCCCAAAGTAGCACGACGCACAGAGAAAATGGCGCAGTGCACAGAGGAAAAATTGCCAATTTGCTTCCATTTCACGAAATTCGGTTCGCGACTTCTCCAAGTGGGCCCGCTCATCTACACTTCGGTTTTTTGGCACCAAAGGTGGCATTTAAATTGTTTTTTCTCCAGATTGGCTTCTATCCAAGTAGCGAAGGAAGGCAAACGGTCACCCAAGCCAAATGTCATGTTTGCAGCGCTGCACCTATAGTTGATAGTTGGCTTTCCATCCCCATTTTTGTAATGATTCGAGTAACTCTCCAACCCTTGGGCATTCTATCTCTTCCTTACACATTCTATATATTGTATCCAAGCTATTTACAAAGGGTTGGTTGGCTTGTAACTTCTAGGAGACTGTGGGAAAGAAACTTTGTTTTCTTCACTGTGTATCTTTGACAGAGAAGTAATGAAAGGCAGCGGCTCTATTTCATGAGATTCTTGTGATTGTGAGTGTAGCAAATGTGTCTCTTGTGTTTTCATATGTATTTTGTTATGTTTCATAATTCAATTCATGTTCATTTCCAGTGAAATTTTCTGAGTGAGATTAGGTAGAATTCAATTTTATTGCTCTGCCTGTGGGAAAATTTCATGTTCAATGTTATTCTTCTATTGAAAAGGATTCATGTCACTATGCCCTTTTCACTTTCTTCGGCAATCTATTCATGTCGCGGTACCTCAAACTAAATTGTTACATTTTCCGCCTACCTTGCCTCACGGAATAATATGTGCCTTTGTATTAAATTCTCTGTTCTTTGCTGAGCGCCAGTCCCATAACATCCCAGAAGCTCGGTAATTCATGAAAATTGTTTCCCGAATCCCTATTAACTTACTAGCCTAAGGTAAATATTTTATTGTAAGTCATCTCAGACCGTTTTCGATTATCTATTCTCTGAGCGTGACTCAGAGAGAGCCCTCTCCTGCTCTGGTAGGGCTAGCTACCAGACTGAGCGTGGTTTGTGGTTACCCTAATTTTTGTCTTCCTTTAGCCTAAGGCATATTTAGGTGCTAACACCACCAACCAAGGGTTTCCCCTTGGAGGAAATCCTCGTTCCTTCTCCTCTTGGGGAGATGTTGGTGCACCCCATATGGCCACATTGTCACTTCCAAGATTGATAATCGGCTTGCCCGTATGGCTCTTCTCGACCTCTATTGTTCAGAACACTGTGATTCCTGAGCAATCAAGTCAGCAATTAGATGATACTAAAGTTACCCCCCAACCTTCTACTTCATCCAATTCTCCTTCTCCTCCTTCCTCTTCGCTTGATAAAGTCGGTAAAACTAAAAATCAAGTAACTGAGAAGAAGAAGAAAGGGAAGGAGAAGAAAGAGAAGAAGAAAAAGGAGCCAAAGGCGAAAAAGAGTAACCAGGCATCGTCTAGTGAAAATCCACACACTGTACCATCCAAGCCCAAATCTCCATGTGTCATTTGCAAAGGAGACCACTATCACCGAGATTGTCCCTGCATCCCTCGGATCTTAAGGGACTAGTCTCCTCATTTGCACAACCTGGTGTCATCAACCTCTGAAGACCATGTTGAAAGTACACCATCAACTAGTGAAAAGAAGCATTTTGACAAAAAAGGAAATGTAAATTTCCTTGTAAAAAGTGTGAAGGCGATCACGCCGTCCACTGTTTTCCCTTCCTAGACGAAGCTAAAAGAGTTTTAGATGACCGTCCGACTTCACCGCTACGGCTTTCTCCTGGATATAAGAAACTCTTGCCAAGTCCGATGCTAGTTGAAAATCCAACCGACACGCCATTGTGGTCGGTCGAAGCATCTGTTATTAAAGATAAACCCGCTGAATCCATACCAGACGAAAGTCAAAAGGTTGAGGCGGCAATCGACCCGGTCTTGCCTTCGGAAGGCCCATCTTCAGATGACACAATCACTGAAGAGAATGAGAACGACATCGTTCAAATTCTTTTCGTAAACACCGACTCCGATGAAAATGGGGGAAGTCTACCCGTTCCTTTACCGCAGGAAGGAATTTCGTCAGAGTCATATTCGGCCGTCTATTCGGTCCCACCTCCAAGCAACCTAGTTGTTTCCTTCGATTGGAACCTACTACGCTAACCCCGTTTATCGACTAGTGTACCATTCTGAATCATTGCACAAGTATACAGAATGGTCATGGCCGGCACCATCATAGATGAAGGGGCTTCTGTGAGTATCCTTTCCTCAACTACTTAGAAAGCGCTTGGTTCGCCATCGCTTCTGCCTGAGATGAGAAATCTGACAAGTTTTGACAAAGGAACCAGTCGACCATTAGGGATCCTTCCCAATGTGCCGATAACATCGAGAAGGAAAACCGTTCACATGAACGTAATGGTAGTCCAAGGACCTCTGGATTATAATCTACTCCTTGGACGTGACTATATTTATTGCATGGGAGCCATTGTCTCCTCACTATTTAGAGTAATGTGTTTTCCGCATGAAGGCAAAGTGGTCAAGCTCGTAGACCAGCTGTCGTTTCCCGGCTCACACATAGCAAATATTCAAATACCATCCCTAAATGCTCTTTTCACACAAGGAATGTCTGATCAATCTCCAGTCCGTCCACCTGATGAGCGCGAGTGATTTGGGAGGACATGACTGAAACCCAGGGGGCATGCACCCTGGTCTATTTCGGCAGGAAAACCTTGGGTATAGAGTAGGTTTCCGCGGAGGATATATGACTAGTTTGACACACCCATCTATTTAGGAAAATGGGATTACACTGGAATAAGATTCCCTCGTCAAAGTTATGTGAGTGGAGGCGATCGCGCCACTCACCTTTGTCTATTTCAGTGGACATCGCCAAGGAAGCATTTTGTCTGCAACGTGGATGGAGAGCTTTCATATGGTAACCTGGAAACTCTTCGCTATGCCTCGGGGCATGCAAACCTTTTTGCATGCAAGCGAAGAGCAACCATTTATTTTCTTAGTTTGTAGTTTCTCAACCCTTTAAACTCATAGGATTGGTTGTTCCTAACTTGCATAAAGAAAGGATCTGTGGCAAAGCTTTGAAAGGTGCAAGCTCCATAAAAAAATGGCATCTTAGATGAGATATCCATATTATACGACTGGCACGAGCAGTTTTTATGTGGAGTTCAAGCTCGTTAAAAATTAAACATAAGCAATGAGCAAACGTTCCCCCAGAGTTTAAGCTCATTAAAAAATGAACCAATTTCCGGTAAATAACCATTGTGAATGCATTATCATCAGCTTTTGAGCCCTAGTCGTGTTCTCATCATCACCTCCACTCTGTTTTAGCCAATCATTCACCTCCATTTGATTGTTTACCCCTTTTGAGGAACAGTTGCGAAGAGTGATCATGTTAGCCATCCTTGTGACACTGTCGTGATTGGAAAATTCCAAACCTTACCTGGAATCAGCTGCTACCCGAAATTATCACTCGTTCCTCAAAAAACGAGTCTCCTTTAAGCTCTTTTCAACTAACTCGTAAAATATGAAAATATTGCCGAGCAATTGGTCTCTCCAGCTCGTTAAAGCGACCGGAAGTGTTATCCTTCCTCTATATTTTAATCTTTTTGGACCTGAGGGATTATTACACAAAAAGATTGAGAACTTGTTTTGTTCAGCTCGTTAAAATTACCGAAAATTCGTCCCTTTCGTATTGTTTTATACTTTTTTAGACTTAAGGGATTATATGACAAAAAAGGATTATTGGAGTTTCCTTTATGTCCCTTTCAGACTCTCTAAAATTGAAAAGGACCGAGTTATCTTTGTCGTTAAACTCGTTAAAACCGAATAGCGACAAACTTGTCCATACAGACAAGAACAAGTTTCACTGTCGCTAGGCTCATTAAAACATAGCGACGGGTTTGCCCAAAGGGCAAATTATAGAACAAGCATATGTTATCCTCCTCAAGCTTGAAAAAAATAAAGAGGTACTAGTCAGCAATGACTGGGGAAAAATTGGGAAGAAAACTTGAAGAAACTTTATTGGTAGCAAGTCGCTCTTGAACATGACACTTTCACTCTGCATCCGAGTTCGGTTGGGTTGTTTCGTTTACCGGTCATATCACCATTGGTCCACCACATCATCCATATTTGGGGTTAACGCTACCAATTCATCTCAGTGTCGTTGGTATGTTCAAGAGAAGTCGCTCAGAGAATTCACCTGTGTCTCAAATACATTCACGCTCCATTCTTTCATGACCGCCACCCTGAACCCTGTATCATCAGATCGTTTTCACCTCCAAAATCATTTACTTCGTTCCATGTCGTAGATGTGGGATTCATTAAGGCCCTCCTACGACGGGTCGCTTCTTGTTGACATTATCTCATTATCCAAGAAGTCGACTTAAGAACAACCCTTTCAGTACTTTGAAGCTTGCATGCCTCAATGGCAAGTTTCTCACTTCCGACGACAAGTTTACATCATTGGCCTTCGACCAAAAGATTTTGCGTGGTGTTCGACGCCAAGTCCCTTTTCACACCATGCGAATTGTACTGTAGTACCTTGAGGGTCATCAACATTATCAGTGATTCCTCTCGCACCTGTTAACAACTTACATCATTGGCTGGTAATCAAGCAATGTATTTCCATGTTCAACTCCATAACATCTTTCACATGGATCGACTTGTACTCCGAGTGAAGATTGAACGAGCTTGAAGACCCTAGATCTAGTTTCATCCATCCAAGCTGCGATATATTCAGGAAAATAAGGACATCAAATGTACATTGTTGCTGCACAGATGATCATCCGAATCAAAGGATGATGACTCTATCAGAATCATCAGTCTCCCGCACAGACAGTTGTCTATCTTATGTACATGAAAATGAATTTATAAAGCTCAACATGGGAATGCCCGCCTCAACTAGATCATGAAAAGTATTATGAAGATAATGTATTGTATTGTATCTTATTACAGGTCGCCTTCCAGCTCGAAAAAACTTCAGATCCTCATAATAAAGCATTTCACCCGACATCAAAAGATTAACGACCTCATGCTTTAGGGGGCCACTGTTATAGACATTTTTGGGCACTGCAACCCGAATCATACATGTCTATGAACCGAGGGCTCCTAAGTCCCTAAAAGTGTTGTTTCATACCCTAAAGGAACAAGGTCAGCTGATTACATCATCTCCCGAAAGTTCTCCACAGGAAACTGCTCAGCACTGGTCAAAACTGGACCATACAGGTTGCTCAGTGCTAAGGGTGCGATGCATCCCATCTGCCCAGTATAAAAGGGTGCAATGCATACTGAAAAGCCCTTCTGTAGGATGCAATGAGCAAGAGTGGACAAATGGCAGAGATAGTTTTCGAGGTGGATGATCATAGAATCTTCCAGAAACTTCTCCTATGACACTTGCCTCTCTGAATTCACCCAGGGATGAGTAAGAGATCATCAATCTCCAAGTGGAATCAAGAACTATCAGAGAGAGGACACTAATCAAAATCCCAGAAGCTGACTCACCCCCCTGCAATCATCTATATATGGATCCCCTCGTCCAAGAGATCCAAAGGTTGGAATTTTGTATCTTGTAAGGAAGTGTTGTTGGTTTCTTGTTGAAATATCATAGTGTTAGGTTATCTAAGCTTTTCATGAGGTGAAAGAAGGGCTTTCATGCTGGAGGATGATGCTGGGTCAGAAAAATTGGTTGTAACCCTCTTTGCTATTCTTGATTATTAATAAAGCTATTCGAGTTCTCCTCCACATTCTTGTATGTTTGATGATATATGCATTTGTGTGGTCAATATATATCTGGTCCTATATTGTTTATGATTGTAGATCTTTGTTCTTCGATAGTATTATGCTGCTTTGATTCCACAGGTTCTCTTTGAATCTGGGTAGACGAAGGAGAAGCGGCAAGGATCTGTCAAAAGGGAGAGGAAACGAGCAAGGAACCAAACGCAAGACTAAGGTTGGTGTCCTTCATTCCACTCTTATCTACTTCTCATAAAAGAAAACGAAAGTGGTTTTGGTTTGTTTGTTTCTAGGATAGCTACTAGTCTTAGTGGGACTAGCAACTCCGAGTGGACACTAGATTTCCTGATAACACTCACTGTAAAAAGCATTTTCCAGAAATAAGAAGGAGCTTTCGAACTGGATTTCCCCAAGAGTTGTAGGGGGTTTTTCCAGGGTCACCTTGACCAAAAATCATTGTGTTTAAATGTGTTGAATGGCTGTTTGTATGTGCTGATATTTATTTCTGCATTTTCAGCATTCTGTAATATTTTAAAAAAATTTGTTTTCAGCAAAATTTATTTTCCAGTTGTCGAATGTATGGATATGGGAAAGGGCATTTAATTATTTTGGAGAAATAAGGTGAAACTGAAAACCGGGGTGGGAAATGAGAAATTTCTACAAAAACCAATGCAGCGGATAGAAGATTTGTATTACTAAGTAAGAAGAATCTGAGTACAACAGGTTGCCTTTCACACCAGCTAACCTTACACAAAAATCACGGCAACAAAAAATGAATTTGAGGGTTTACCTCGCTCCCCAAGTCACAACTGATTCAATGAGTGATTTGAGACCCTCCCGGCAAACACTGTGAAGTCCCTATGCAATCACTGCATGGGTCAATGTCTTGCCTCTAGAGAATTGTGTCTCCTCTTCTGTTGGATCGATTTGCTGGATGAAGACTGTTGATTATCCCTCCCGACTCACAACCTCACTTCTCCAACAAAATCTTGGACTACAAATGAATACTCTGTATTGCCATTGCAAGAGCCCCTCCTAGCCTGTGTCAGCTCTGCGTGAGCCCCTCCTGGGTTGTGTAGGCCTCTGCGTTGCCTTCCTGGTGTTCAAGTTGCCTCTCTGTTGTTGTTGGGAAAAGTATCTATTTAAAACGCCCCTATCCCACTCTAAGGTGTGATAGTGCCTTAGAAACAAACAAGGAAAACTACTTGAGTATTCTTCTTTATGAAATGCAAATGAGGAGAAAGGATGTAACTAACCTGTGTCTTTCGCTAGTTTGTTGATCCAATCTCTCCTCACTTCAATAGCTCCCAGCTCCCTGCTCCCTTACCGGCCCAGCTTCACCGAATTCCTGCAAGATCGCAAGAGAGAGAAATTACACGAAGATACAGATATACATTCATAAAAAGCTCAGGATCAGATTAAGCTAAACATGCAAATATAACAAAACATCATTGGTACACAGCATGTAGGAGAAACTCAAATAGTTTATTGATAGAATAAGAAGGTCCAAGAGGAGATACAACCAAGTGAGTCCCGATCCAGCATCTACCTCCCAGCAAAGGAATCCCTTCCTCTCCTCCAACAAAGCATAAATCACCCAATGTACTAATCTCAATCTCAAACCAACAACAATTCTCTGCAAAGTACAAAATTTCAGCCTCTGGATCTCTGGGATGAGGGATCCATATATAGATGTAAGCAGAGAGGATGAGTCAGCTTATGTTTTGACTTGTGGCTTCTCTCTGTCAGTTCTTGCTTCCACTTGGAGACTGAGAGCCTCTTACTCATCACTTGGTCGAATTCAGTGAGGCAAGTGTCATTGGAGAAGATTCTGGAAGCTTCCATGGTCTTTCCACCTCGTTGAATGACTCTGCCACTTGTCATTTCCCGCTCAACGCACCTGGGTAGTGCATTCAAGTGCGTTGCAACGCACCTAGCCAGTGTATTTGGGTGCTTTGCAATGCAGGCAACTAGTGGAGCTTCTGAATTGACCCTGATTTGACTAGTTCTGAGTAGTTTTTGGTGGAGAACTTCTGGGAGAAGCTGTCATTGGTTGACCTTGTTCCTTTAGGAGCTGTAACAACATCTTTAGGGACTTTGGATCCCTTGGATTATGGACATTTCATGCTCAAAGCTGTAAGGCACAAAAATGTCTATAACAGTTGCCCCCTAAAGTATGAGGCCATTTATCGGGTGAAATGCTTTATTATGAGGATCCGAAGTTCATTCAATGCTGGGAGGAGACCTGTAATAAGATACAATACAATACATTATTTTTCATACTGTTTTCATGATCTAGCTGAGGCGGGCATTCCCATGCTCAGCTTTATAAATTCATTTTTATGTACATATGACAGACAATCGTCTGATGGTAGACTGATGATTCTGATGAAATCATCATCCTTTTGGTAGGATGATCATCTATTATGCAATGCTGTACATGTCAATGTCTTTATTTTTCCTGAATATATATCGCAGCCCGGATGGATGAAACTAGATCTGAGGTCTTCAATCTCGTCCGATCTTCACTCTAAGTACAAGTCGATCCATGTGAGAAATGTTTCGAAGTCAAACATGGAAAGACATCGCTTGATTACCAGTCAATGATGTAAACTGTTAACAAGCGCGAGAGGAATCACCGATAATGGTAATGACCCTCAAGGTACTGCAGTACAATTCACGTGGTGTGAATAAAGGACTTGGCGTCGAACACCACGCAAAATATTTCGGTCGAAGGTCATTGATGTATACCTGTTTTCGGAAGTGAGAAACTTGCCATTGAGGCATGCAAGCTTCAAAGTACTGAAGGGGGTGTTCCTAGATCAACTTCTTGGATAATGAGCTGATGTCGACAAGAAGCGATCCGTCAAAGGAGGGCCTTGATGTATCCCACATCAGTGACACGGAACGGAGAAAATGATTTTGATGGAGGTGAAAACGATCTGATGATATATGGTTCAGGGTGGCGGTCATGAAAGAATGAAGTATAATGTATGGTAGTGGATGGGACACGGTTGAATTCTCTGGATGACTTCTCTTGAACATATCGGCGACACTTATATGATGGATTGGTAGCATTTACCCCAAAGGTGGATGGTATGGCGAGACCATGGTGATGTGACCGGTGAATGAAACAATCCAACCCGACTCAGGCACGGAGTGGAAGTGTCATGTTCAAGAGCGACTTGCTACCAATAAAGGTTCTTTGAGTTTCTTCCCAATTTTTCCCCAGTCATTGCTGACCAGTACCTCTTTATTTTTGTCAAGCTTGAGGAGGATAACATATGCTTGTTCTATAATTTTCTCTTCGGGCAAACCCATCGCTATGTTTTAACGAGCCTAGCGATAGTGAAACTCGTTCTCGTCTAAAGACAAGTTTGTCGCTATTTAATGTTTTTAACGAGTCTAACGACAAAGATAACTCGGTCCTTTTCATTTTTAGAGAGTCTGAAAAGGTACATAAAGTTAACTTCGGAAGTCCTTTTTCGTCATCTAATCCCTTAAGTCCGAAAAAGTATAAAACAATACAGAAGGGATGAATTTTCGATAGTTTTAACAAGCCGAACAAAACAAGCGCTCGATCTTTTTGTGCAATAATCCCTCAGGTCCAAAAAGATTAAAATCTAGAGGAGGGATAGCACTTCCGGTCGCTTTAACGAGATGGAAGGCCAAAACTCGGCAATCTTTTCATATTTTACGAGTCAGATGAAAAGAGCTTAAAGAAGACTCGTCTTTTGAGGAACGAGTGATACAATGGATAGCAGCTGATTCCAGGTAAGGGTTGGAATTTTCCAAGCACGGCAGAGTCACAAGGATGGCTAGTGAAATCACTCTTCGCAACTGTTCCTCAAAATGGGTAAACAATCATATGGAGGTGAATGATCGGCCAATGGAAAAGTGGAGGTGACGGTGCAAACATGACCAAGGCTTTAATGGCTGATAATGTTACATTCACGGTGGTTATTTACCGGAGGATAGTTCATTTTTTAACGAGCTTAAACGCGGGTTGAAACACTTTCTCGGTCTTATGTTTATTTTTTAACGAACATGAACTATGTTCTAAAACTGCTCGATTATCTAGTCATATAATAAGAATGTCTCATGTAAGATGCCATTTTTTATGGAGCTTGCGCCTTACAAAGCTATGCCCCGCATCCTTTTGTTATGAAAGTTCGGAAACGACTAATCCTACGAGTTTAAAGGATTAGACCTACGGGTTTAAAGGGAGGACCTAAAAATTTTAAAAATAAATAGCCGCCCTTTGTTTGCACTCCAAAAGGTTTGCATGCCCCCAGGTATAAAACAGAGTTTCAATGTTACCTCTACTTCACTTCCGCCAAAACATTTGTTTTACCGAGAGAGGCCTACCTCTTTCAGGTCACCCAAAGATTGTTCTGTTAATCTTTCAAACAAAACATTTCTTCGGCGATGTCTACCGAGATAGACAAAGGTGAGTGACAATGAGCACCAAACACATAACTTTGAAAAAAGAATCTTATTCTAGAATAACCCCTCTTCCAAGACGGACGGGGTACAGACTAGTCATATTCTCCCGCGGAAACCTACCCCATACCCAAAGTTTTCCTGCTGAAGCAGACTAGGACGCATGCCCCCTGGGTTCCAGTCATATCCCTCCGAATTACTCGCGCTCATCGGGAGGACGGACCGTGGGTTGAGACATTTCTTGCGTGAAGAGACCATTTAGGGATGGTATATGACTATTTGCGATGCGTGATCCGGGAAATGAAAGTTGGTCCACGAGCTTGACCACTCTTCCTTCGTGCGGAAAACACATTACTCTAAAGAGTGAGGAGATGATGTCTCCCATGCAATAAATATAGTCTCGTCCAAGGAGTAGGTTATAATCCAAGGGTCCTTGAACGACCATCACGTTCATTTGAACGGTCTTCCCTTTCAATGTTAAGGGCACATTGGGGAGGATCCCTAAAGGTCGACTGGTTCCTTTATCAAAGCCTGTCAGATTTCTCATTTCAGGCAAAAGCGATGGCGAACCAAGCGCTTTCCAAGCAGTAGAGGAAAGGATACTCACAGATGCCCCCTCATCAATGATGGTGCTAGCCATAACCATTCTGTATATTTGGACGATAATTCTGAATGGTATGCTTGCTGGTAAACGGTGTCTGCCTAGTTGGTTCCAGTCGAAGGATACAACTAGGTTGCTTGGTGGTGGGACTGAGTAAACGACCGAGTATCGCTCTGAAGAACTTCCTTCCTACGATAAAGGAATGGGTGGGTTTCCCCTGTGTTCATCGGAGTCTGTCTTGATGAAGAGAATTTGGACGGTGTCATCCTTATTCTCCTCAGTGACTGTATCATTCGAAGATAAAACCTTTGAAGGCAAGACCGGGTCAACTACCGCCTCGACCTTTTGACTTTCATCGAGTATGGATTTAGCTGGTTCATCTTCAATGACTGGCGCTTCAGCTGACCACTTGAGTGGGCCAGCTGGATTTTCAACTAATGAAGGACTCGGCAAGAGTTTTTTATATCTAGGAGGGAGTCGTAACAGTGAAACCGGACGATCATCCA
Source organism: Pinus tabuliformis (assembly GCA_031772625.1). Taxonomy (NCBI): domain Eukaryota; kingdom Viridiplantae; phylum Streptophyta; class Pinopsida; order Pinales; family Pinaceae; genus Pinus; species Pinus tabuliformis. The sequence goes on along the minus strand of CM062818.1, from coordinate 1,738,648,754 downwards.
AAACTCTTTTAGCTTCGTCTAAGAAGGGACAACGGTGGATAGCGTGGTTGCCTTCGCACAGTCTACAGGGAGATCTAGCTCTCCCTTTTTGTCCTGGGACTTCACTTTCGCTAGTTGACGGTGTGCTTTCAACATGGCTATCAGAGGTTGACGCCACCGGATTGTGCAAACGGGGAGACCAGTCCCTTAGTATCCGAGGGATGCAGGGACAATCTCTGTGAAAGTGGTCTCCCTTGCAAATGACACATGGCGATTTAGGCATGGTCAGTGCCATGTGTGGATTTTCATTAGACGACACTCGTTTGCCCCCAGTCGCTTTTGGCTCCTTCTTCTTCTTCTCTTTCTTATTCTTTTCCTTCTTCTCCTTAGGAACTTGGTTTTTAGCCTTAGTCCCGTCAAGCGAAGAGGAAGGAGGAGAGGAAGTAGAAGGTTGGTGGGTAACTCTGGACCGGTCTAACTGCTGATTCGACTGTTCAGGAATAGTGGTGTTCTGAACGACATTGGTTGAGAAGAGCCAGACCGGCAAACCAATTGTCAGTCGTGGAAGCGACAATGTGGCCATATGGGGCGCACCAACATCTCCCCAAGAGGAGAAGGGACTAGGATTTCCACCAAGGGGAATTCCTTGGTTGGTAGGCTCCATTTTCTCAACCTAAAGATCAACGCAGGAAAAAGGGTGTGAATATTCCGTTTAAAATAAATTTTAACAATGCTTGGACACAACTTGCTTTTTCAATTTTAAAGAGTCGAGAAAAAGCAAAAGATGACTCTAGTCTCCTTCGATTTTTAATGAGCCTGAAGTGACAAGTGCTCAGATGGACCTTTTCGAGTCTGAAAAGGAACGAAAGGGACTGCTCTGGAGTTCTAGGTAGAGGGTGTGCCAAACCAATCGCAAAACCGCAGAATACTTTTTAAGGTACGGGCGGTCAATCTTCCCGAATGTTGTGTTCAGTGCATTGCGATCAGTAGGGCGGCCGACACGGCTTCCTATGGATAAAGGTTTTATGCCTATAGGGGTCTCCCAATATTATTATACTCGACGGTACGTGGGAGCACAATCTGCACTGGCACTTATCGTCTCTCAGGAGGAATCACCCAACCATCAGTGAGGCCGACAGTAACCAGGTTTTACGACGCCGGAACACGTCTCTAGCCTAGACCTCTATGTTGTGCGTTAAGTTACAAAGCATTGTTAAGTTCATTCAATTTATTTTAGGTTGATCTTTCTTAGAAGTTTTCCTTTTTGGATCACCACGAGATGTACATACAATTCCTAAATGCAGTCTAAAGATGATAAGCAAGATTTTATCTCCTTTCAACAATGAAAATCCTAGCTACAAGGGGAAAAGAAAACACAAACTTTTCTCAAAGAGAAAAGAGCACACTGTAAATGCACTTTTCCTAAATCAAACCATACAAACTATCAATATGGAAATGCACAAATGCATGTATTTGTTTTCACTTTCTTAATATTGATGCCTAAAAAGAAAGTTGTTGTACAAATTTGAATTCGATTTCAAGTGAAAACACAAACAAGTTTCTTTTTGAAATCAAAAAGACGATTACGACACTTTATGATTTTGAAGTAAACACTTGTTTCAACACTAGAAATTCATAAATTCAAACCAAAAGACAAAATTAAAAGCGCAATCAACTGTCAACAGCAAACAAATTTACTCCTAAGATCAAAACGACACTTACGATAGGTCTAGATCTAAGGGTGACAGTATGACTAGTTTACTTTTGTAATGGGAAACTGCAAATGATGTAACAAATACACAAAAACAAATACAGTTTCTTTTATACAACTGAGGCAGAATTAAGGCAGAGAAATGGGGTTTTCAGATAGGTACACACACTGATAACAGGCTGCAAAAATCAGAGATAAAATTGAACACAAGGATGCAAAGAACCACAGCTGCACAGGGCAAAGGCTGATCAGCGCACCTGTTGCACAGAGAAACTGAATTACAGCGCAGGTAGCCCTCTCGGGACCTGCGTTGAAATGCAGAGTCTCTTCACAGAGCCTGCGCTGAAGCAGAAACAAGAATTGTCTCCGGGTTCTGGGTCACAGTTTGCAGTTTGATCTGAGGTTTTTGGCTGGGTAAAAGCTATCAATAAGGTACAATTAGAAGGATGATTTAAAGGAGGACTAAGAGCTATCACAAAGGGCAGTTAGGGCATTTGTGGATCAGCTGTTCAAATCATAAACAGGCCCAGTGAGTGGACTAGAGTGGCAGATCTCTACTTTGCATTTGTAAATGGCAAATGCAATTCGATTCAGCACTCCTGAGTTTATGAGAAGAACAACAATAGAAACACAAATAAACTAACTAGATACGATCCCCAGCGGAGTCGCCAATTTGTTGTTGGGAAAAGTATCTATTCAGGACGCCCCTATCCCACTCTAAGGTGTGATAGTGCCTTAGCAACAAACAAGGAAAACTACTTAAGTATTCTTCTTTATGAAATGCAAATGAGGAGAAAGGATGTAACTAACCTGTGTCTTTCGCTAGTTTGTTGATCCAATCTCTCCTCTCTTCAATAGCTCCCAGCTCCCTGCTCCCTTACTAACCCAGCTTCACCAAATTCCTGCAAGATCACAAGAGAGAGAAACTACACGAAGATACAGATATACATTCATAAAAAGCTCAGGATCAAATTAAGCTAAACATGCAAATATAACAAAACATCATTGGTACACAGCATGTAGGAGAAACTCAAATAGTTTATTGATAGAATAAGAAGGTCCAAGAGGAGATACAACCAAGTGAGTCCCGATCCAGCATCTACCTCCCAGCAAAGGAATCCCTTCCTCTCCTCCAACAAAGCATAAATCACCCAATGTACTAATCTCAATCTCAAACCAACAGCTCTGCAAAGTACAAAATTCCAGCCTCTGGATCTCTGGGATGAGGGATCCATATATAGATGTAAGCAGAGAGGATGAGTCAGCTTATGTTTTGACTTGTGGCTTCTCTCTGTCAGTTCTTGCTTCCACTTGGAGACTGAGAGCCTCTTACTCATCACTTGGTCGAATTCAGTGAGGCAAGCGTCATTGGAGAAGATTCTGGAAGCTTCCATGGTCTTTCCACCTCGTTGAATGACTCTGCCACTTGTCATTTCCCGCTCAACACACATGGGTAGTGCATTCAAGTGCGTTGCAACGCACCTAGCCAATGTATTTGGGTGCTTTACAACGCAGGCAGCTAGTGGAGCTTCTGAATTGATCCTGATTTGACTAGTTCTGAGTGGTTTTTGGTGGAGAACTTCTGGGAGAAGCTGTCATTGGTTGACCTTGTTCCTTTAGGAGTTGTAACAACATCTTTAGGGACTTTGGATCCCTTGGATTATGGACATTTCATGCTCAAAGCTATAAGGCACAAAAATGTCTATAACATCCGTCACGTACTCTTTGGCTCGAATCTTCCTCTCTAATCCAAATCTCTGCTTCTGCCCCTCTCACTGCTGCTCAGATCACTGGTTCTGTTTTCTTAGAAAACCTCGCCCCAAAAAAATAGAACCGACTAATCAAATCATTGTGTCTCCAACTGACCCTCAAGCCTCCTCTTATAATTTTCTTGTTTATAAATAAACGACTGAGATTAAGTCCCTAATCAATGGCTAAGATTAAAACAGACTTGATCCTCGTCTCTTAGAAGCTTCTCACCCATATTTTTATTAATACCCATTAATATTTTTATTTTCCTAAGTTTAGAGTTAGGAACCCCATTAAAAATCTTAATTATTTTAATAATTCACAATCTGGGTCGAATTTCACGAAACAATTTTTGGGTCTTGGAGATCTCATGTATTCTATCCCCTCCAAAAAATTTTAGAGCTAGAGCACATCTGATACTACCCAAAATCAACACTCCCTCTTAACGAGGAATGTGCTCTAGAAATACTTCCCAATGGAAGCATCACATTGATCCACGGCATCGATCCTCTATGTTGTTGATGCTTGGCATGTTGTCCTTCATCCACTACACTGTTGCATTATGTATTGCTGCCCATGACACTGCCACTACCACTGTTGCATCTATACTGCAGCTCCCTCTCAATATGTTGCATCATGTTGCCCATAGCATTGCCACTGCTAACAGCTGCACTGCAACTCAATTGCTGAGAAGTAAGCAACTGAAAAAGCCAACCCAAACACTGACATGTTGGTTAGTCTGGATACCCTATGATGTTGAAGATACCTTTGCTGCTAATTTATGTTGATCCTCTGATGCTATTGTGTTGCTATTGTATCTGCTCTATGCATCCCGCACTACTACAACATTCTACTGCGTTGCTTCAGACTTTGGCACTCTAGCTCTGTCATTGCTTCTCCATCATCCCTCGCACCAACTAACTCCCGTCATTATGCTATTGTCATTAAGGGCTCCCATAGACGTATGTGATCCAAGAGTTTGGGCACCTCAAGTATCCTGCCCTTTTCTGTGTAGTCCTCCCAACTACAGCGCAATGTCACCCCACCTCTTCTCTAGAGATGCATGAGCACTCATGGCACAATCGTCATCATTGCCCTCTTGGTTAGCTTTCACTAGAGCAGCCTTTGTGTTAGACTTCTCTTCCTTGCCCTTCTTTTGAGGGCACTGAGTGGTGAAATGTCCCAGTTCCCCACATCTGAAGCATATGACCTTGGATATGTCTTTCCTTTTCCTATTTTGTTTCCCTTGTCCTGTTGATGCTAGAGTCACATCCTTCTCTTCCTCCTTCTTGGATTTGACTCCTTTGTCGCTACTTCCCACCTTGGTTAATCGTTTGATCTCTTCTTGTCGAAGAGCTTCCCACATCTCCTCCCAACTAGGGAGAGAAGCCCTACCCAAGATGCTCTGGATAATGGTCTCCTAGTCTTTTGTGATTGCCTTTAGGGTAGTCCTAACCATGAATTCAGGATCTGGTGTAGACCCCACGGAAGTCAGATGGTCTTGAATCCCTTGCAACCTACGAAGGAAGGGATCAATTTATTCTCCCTTCTGCATCTAGTATTGTTTTAGCTAATTCTCAAGCAACATATTTTGTTGAACGAAAGTTCCCTCGTACAAGGTGGTCAAGGCCTCCCACATTTCCCTTGTTGTGTCCATTTTAGCAATATGTGGGACCACATGATCCTTGACCCTGTCCAAGATCATGCACTTCACCTTCACTTGAGCCTCCTCATATTTCTTGAGAGGATCAACATCGACCGAAACAACAACCATCTTCAAATCATAATCCTTTATGTGATTCTTGTCCAAGACTACCAGGATCCTGGCCTTCCAGATGAAAAATTTGGATGCTCCATCCAATCTGTCCCGATCCCTCAGTCCATTAACTGTCATCTCTGCTAAAATGAGTATCGAAGGTCCTTTTCTCCCTCTTTCACTACTACCCACCAAAACTTGGATCTAGATTTCTTGGGCACTAGAAATCCTCTAAGGAACAAGTTCCCTCTAGACTTCCTCTGAGTCCTGATTTCCTTCACGAAAATCCTTCCACCAAACAATGTCGAATCACTCCTCTCCAATCCTCCTTTGCTATTGCTTAGCAACCCGGACCTAGATTTATTTGGCAGGAAATATGTTAAGGAAGTTACTCCCTCTACCTCATTTTTGTCTCCTCAGATAGTGTTCTATAACAACATCAACAGCGTCCCACCAGCACCACAGATCTAATCTGCACTACTCCTACTGCCCCAACAACTGAAAGATCTGAGCCCCTCGGGCTTTGCACTGGCCCAGAGAGCTGACAAAGTCACTGTGTGGGCTCCTCTCGACTACTGTGTCACCTCCTCCCGGCTCAGAAAGTTGATGCAGGCACTGCGTGAGCTTCTGCGTCACTCCTCTTGCACTATGTCACCCCTTCAAGTGCTTCTTTGGATCTGAAACAACAATGTCACTCAAGACAGCTGCCTCTCTGCAGTAGATTTACTGGATCTTCTTGGCTGATGGCTTCAGTGTCCTATGCTCTTCAATCCCTCTGATACCATGTGAAAATTTCTTAATCTTTACAAACAGAAATCCTACTTCAGTCACAAGTTTAGCATCTCCTACTTGTTATTTCATTCAACAAGTTATTAAATTTATAAGCAGTGATGAAAAACACTACTACAGACTACACTGACATACACATCATAAAATGAAACAATAGATGAGACAAACACACAAGGGACACTGATATTTTTGGACCCCAGAAAAACCCAATGCGGGAAATCTAGTGCAAGAGATAGAGAGTTTGTATTATTAATCAAGCGGAATCTGAGTACAATAGGTTGCCTCTCACACCGGCTAACCTTACAGAGAAATCACGACAACAAGAAATGCATTCGAGGGTTTACATCACTCCCCAAGTCATGGTTGATCCAATGAGTGATCTGACACCCTCCCAGCAAACACTATGAAGTCCCTACACAATCACTGTGTGGACCAGCGTCTTGCCTCTAGAGAACTGTGTCTCCTCTTCTGCTCGATTGATTTGTTGGATGAAGACTGTTGATCAGCCCTCCTGGATCAGAACCTCGCTTCTCTAGAAAAATCTTGGACTACTAACGAATACTTTGCACTACCACTGCAAGAGCCCCTCCTAGCCTGCATCAACTTTGCGTGAGCCCCTCCTAGGCTACGTAGGCCTTTGTGTTTCCTTTCTGATGCTCAAGCTTCCTCTCTGTCACATACTCTTTGGCTCAGAACTTCCTCTCCAATCCAAATCTCTGTTTCTTCCCCTCTCACTGCTACTCAGATCACTGATTCGATTTTCTCAGCAAACCTTGCCCCAGAAAAATCGAACTGACTTATCAACTCAGTGTGTCTCCAACTGACCCTCAAGCCTCCTCTTATATTTTTCCTGTCGATGAATCAACGGTCGATATTAATTCCCTAATCAACGGCTAATATTAAAACAGACTTGATCCTCATCTCATAGAATTTTCTCACCCATATTTTTATTAATACCCATTAATACTTTTATTTTCCTAAGTTTAGACTTAGGAACCCCATTAAAAATATTATTTATCTTGATAAAACACAAATCGGGTGGAATTTCACCAAATGGTTTCTGGGTCTTGGGGATCTCATGTATTCTAGCCCCTCCACAAAATGTCGGAGCCAGAGTACATCCGATGCTACTCAAAATAAACAACAAGGAGAAAATTAACATGGTATTAGAGCTTAGGTGAAGGACAAGCCCAAAAAAAGACAAGCATTGAAGCCCTCATTTTTCAGAAAGCAGATTGACTAGTCAAGGTCAAGATGTCATCCTCTACCTTTAAGAAACATGAAAAATTGGGTGATGCATCAAACTTTGTTGCATGGTGTTAGCACTCCTTAGTTTCCCAAGGATGAGAAAGGAAACCAAAGAGGTAACCACAGAACAGCTTTTGACTCGACAACTAGCACTACCAAATCAGAGAGGGCTCTCTATAAATCAAACTCACAACCAATGGAAGTAAATGGATAATATTAGGGTTTTAGGCTAGTTATCAGCTCAGTAGGGTTTTGATTAGGGTTTGTTGGGTAAGAAGCACAGGGTCTAGGAACTAGTCCAAGTAGGTCAAAAGATCAGTTGCAGACATAGAATGCGGCAAGGTAAGTGTAATCAGTGACACAAAGTGATATGTCATTGTAATATGGTGAGGAGGAAATCATAGAGAAGGAGTTAAGTGAGCATAATGAATTCACTTGTTTAGAGGATAAAACACTTATATGATAATCTCAAACAAAACAAAGCATTTAGACAATGTATTTTGTTTAACACTTAAGAGATAATCATGAGAAGAAACATGGATAGCTACTGAAAACATCTAATAATCAAATGCATAGGAAATACTGAAGAAAACAATGCCACTGACCACAACACATGAATTCCATAAAAATAGCTGCAACTGTATATTATTTCTGCCAAAATCAAGTACACTAGTTCAAAATGTATGAGCTTCAAGTATCCAACCCCTCTCTCTCTTCCAGTCATAAAATATATACAAAATACATCATCTAAACTTAAGGAGGTCGAAATCCTTCCTTTTCCAAACATAAGGAGAAGTTACAATACTTTAGGAATAAAATATTTGCAAAATTTTCCCATATCCTACTATCTAGGGTTTGGTTTTTTACTAACTAAAAATATGATAACTGAAGAGATAATCATGGGATTCAGAGAAAAATCCTCAAACTTCATTATCCAAATATATTTTAGGTCAACCATGCCAAGTTGGAGGTCCAATAGGTCAAATTTCAAGAGTTCTAGAACCCTGTCAACAATTTTGGCCTCGCGAAATTGTGAAAAATGGGTCTCAAAGTGCCACCTGTAACTCCATGAAAGTAAATCATGTGTCACAAATGAGAGAGTTTTTTGTTTTTGAATATGTCTTTAATAAAAACCTCACTTTTTTTTCAAAACTTCACTTCCAGTTGTTAGGAAAACACGCCGAGAAAACATGACTAAAACAAGAAAAACAGAGTGTCTTATTTTTTGAAAAAATAGGCCTCTAAGATGATTGAATATTTCCCGAACCATAGAGTATATCAAAAAACTGAGAGAGGTTGTTGTTTTTGGGTATGTTATGACAAACAAACGCCTCAATTTTTCAAAAATACATTCCCATTTGTTTAGAATCCAAGCTTGAAGTTGGTCGCTAAAATGAAGCAAATTAGCCAGAAACGCAACAACTTTCGCAGAAGCGCAACAAATGTTTGAAAGCTAATTTGGAGACCTTCCCTGATACATTTGTTGTTGTTGAAGACATGAATTGAAATTTGAGGATGTCCTCTACACCATGGAGCCAATAAACCATGAAAAACCCTCCTTTTAACCTCTTTGAACTTGGTTTTAAAATTGACTATCCAAAAACACAGCGAATTCTCCAGCAGCGCAGCAAAAAAATAGGGCTCAAAGATGAGCTAATATCTCTTTAACCATAACATCTGTTACAAAACTGGGAGAGGTTTTTGTAGATAAGGTTGTTTTGGAGAAACAAAATTCTCAGTTTTTGGAAATTCATTTCCATTTTCTCAGAATACATGCCACAAAAGAATTATTAAAACAAGTTATTAAATAATTTTGCAAAAATAGGCATCAAACCTTGCTGCATAGCTCCAAAATCATAACACATGTGCATAAACTGAAGGAGGTTTTTGTTCTTTGGTCTGTGATTGACAAAAACATCTTTTAATTTTGTAAAATTCATCTCCATTACTACATAAACTGATTTTGAAGTAAAATTTTCCTGTGTGTAGCAAATGACCTCAAAACCTTAAAAATCATTGCAATCACCTCCTTCTTTTAACTTCTTTTTGGTTTTTAATGTTTCCAAGGTGCAGGAGATGTAGACTTACCCTTTGAATTGACATGGAATGCAATCAATGATATAAGGAAGTGCTACCCACGAGAAGGTGAGGCAGGGGAAAAACTGCAGTGACAATCTTAGAAGTGCAACGGTTTTGGAAGAGTGAGATGAGGAGGATGGGGGTGAGGGAAAATTCTAGGGAAATTTTAGGGAGTAGGGGTGGGTGTTAGGGATAGGATAGAAGTGGAATTTTGAAGAGGGATAGGAAAAAAGGTGGTGAAAACGACAAAACACATGGATTTTCTAAAAGCACAGCAAAAGAGCAGTTGCAATCAGGGTATATGGGAAAGGAGTGGAATGATGACCTCATGTGTACTTTGAAGTAGAGGTTGATGATGTGATTGGTACTGCAACATTATTTCTTCAATAGGAAATTATTTTTGAGAAACTTTATTCCCTAATTGCTAACTCCCATGATGATGACCATAATGGATGACATGACTCCCTAATTGATATTGATGACTAATATAATGATGACCATCAAATGCATACTCTAGACCATGACCTAAATGGTGACCAACTAACTCATTTGATGACCTATAACAGGAAATGATGACATGACCATGATGGTTGTTTGTGACCTTGAATAAGTGGAGGGAGTAGCAATGACACCTAGACAATGACTTAGGACCATTTGACAACCAAGAAAGATGTCAAATTTTATTTGAAAATATAATAATTTGACCTAAGACTCTATAAACAACATGAAAGAGTAAATTTGATCACTGTGACTAATGGACACTAACACATGGAAAGTCTGATTGAAGATCATAGCTGACAATAGTGATGAGTGGAATACATTTAAGGAAGGATGCCCGAGCCCCCAGAAAATGCTTTCGCTTCCTTCAAGAACAGGTACAAGAAAGGTGAGTCCAAAGCAAAGCAAATTATAGCTAATGGTTTACAAGATAATTTACTTGCATATGTTGAGAATTTAAGAAAGTCCGAAGATATGTATGACAAGATAGTTGACATGTATGAAATCAACAACTTGAATGAGATCATCACCTTCAAAAATCAACTCAAGGAAACCAATATGAACAAAGGATAAGTTGTTCAATCATACATTATGAGGATCTCTTGCCTTAGAGATCAATCGTAGAGAGTTGGAGAAAATGTGTCTGACAGGGAGTTAGTAGTTGTGACTCTTAGAGGTCTCCCTCCTATTTGTGAAACCTTCATTACTACAATCAACAACAACAATGTTCGTCCGTCATTTGATGAAATTGTTGGGAAGCTTACTCAAGAAGAATCAAGGATGGTATCAAGAGGAAGGATTCAAAAGCATGAAGAGGGAGAGGCCACTGCATATATTACTCATGACAAAAGGAAGAAAGAAAAAGGAGGTCCATCAAGGAAGCCTCCTTCTCAAAACACAAAAGGAAGGAATGACATATCGTTATCTCATATTGAATGCTTCAATTGCCACAAGAAAGGTCATTATGCTCGTGATTGTCCCAAGAAGAGAAATAGGCCACGTTACAACACCAGAAGCAACAACAATAACAAAAGAAGAAAAGACAATCAAAGGAATAACCGTGATAGAAGATGTGAAAGAAGAAGAAGAGACTCCTTAAGCGATCGTGAAGAAGACCATCCTCCTCAAAAGAAGTAAAGGGTTCCCAGGTATGAAAGTACTAATGTAAATAAATCTAAATACATTCTTATTCTTCCCTTACTAGTTCTTCACCACCGGTTTCATGGGATGGTTGGTTGATAGTGGGGCCACCCATCATTCTCTGGATATAAGGGAGTCCTCTCTAATCTGGTAGAGAGGGAGACTAAGATGAAGGTAATTCTTGGAGACAACTCCACTCATCCCGTCAAAGGCTTTGGGTCTATCACTGATTCATGATGTTATGTATGTATTGGGATTCATGAAGAATCTGGTATCTATATCCACATTGGAAGATAAAGGGATGAGGGTCGCCTTCATCAAAGGAAATTTTTTGACTTGGTCTATTGATTCACCCATTAGAGATGCATTCACATTAGGATCGAGAATTGAAAGACTCTATAAAGTCACTGGAAGACCACTTCTAGCATTGGTCCATAATAACAATCATATGAGCGAGTTATGGCACCACAGGCTGACTCGTCTACACTATGATGCACTTTCGAAGTTGAAGAAATTGGTCTCAGGTATCCCCGATGTTCAAGCTCATCATGATGGAGTTTATCCAGGTTGTGCGAATGGAAATAAAACAAGGGGACCATTTCCCTCTAGTAAGAACAAGACAAATGACATCCTCCATCTTGTTCATTGTGATATATGTGGTCCAATGCCTGTGCATTCAGTTGGTGGCCATCTCTACTACATTACCTTTATTGACCACTTCTCAAGAAAGACATGGATATACTACCTTAAACACAAGGATGAAGCCTTTGAAATGTTTAATGAATTCAAGCCTTGATCGAAAATCAATCAGGAAAGAGAATCAAAGTCTTCAGGCCCAATAATGGAGGGGAATACATGTCAAACGAATTCATAGTATTTTGCAAGAAAGAAGGGATCAAGAAGGAAACATTCATGCCATATACTCTTGAACATAATGGTCTAGCTGAAAGGAAGAACAATTCTATATTAGAAGTTTCTTGTGCTATGCTCCATGATCGAAGGGTGCTAAAGTTCCTTTGGGCCGAAGCTACATCTACCGTTATATATGTTCAAAACAAGGTGCCTCATCAAGCATTAGAGAACAAGACCCCTGATTAAATATTCACAGGCATCAATCCTGATATTAGCCATCTTTGTGTATTTGGATGCCCCATATATTTTCATGTATCGAATTACAAAAGGAACAAATTGGAAGCTACAGGAAGAAAAGGTAGCTTTGTGCATTATTGTGAAAATTCTAAATCATATAGAATATATTCTTGGTCATAGGAAGGTCTAAATTAGCAGGGACGTAACATTCGATAAAGATACTGCTCTTAGAAAAGCAAGAGATCTTCCTCCGCCTCCGCCTCCTCCTCCCAAGGAATAAAATGATGACTTGGATATTCTAGATGGTCCTTCTGTGCCCGAGTCCGATATGGTTGATGATCCTATGGAGCCCATGGATCCATTAGATCCTCCTCCAAGTGATCCTCCTACTAGGAAGAGACCACTTTGGCTCCACGATACTCTACAGAATGCTGAAATAAATGTTCTCATTCATGGACCATTCACAGAAAGGAAGCAACCATGCAGGTATCATGGATATGTTGCAGCGATGCGCACTATGATTCAAGCCGAACTAACCTCATTCAAAGAATCAGTAAAAGAAAAAGTTTGGAAGGATGTTATAATCGAGGAATATGAATCGATTGTGAAAAATTATGTATGGGATGTTGTACCTAGACTGAATGGGAAGTCTATTGTGACTTCAAAGTGGTTATTCAAGATCAAACATGGAATTGATGGCAGCATTGAGAAATATAAAGCAAGGTTCGTAGCTTGAGGATCCTCTCAGAAAGAGGGAGAAGATTATGATGACATATTTTCTCCCGTGGCTCAATATACAAGAATCCATTCTATAGTTTCCCTTGTTGCGAGTCAAGGATGGACTCTTTATCATGTGGATGTAAAGACCACATTCATTCATGGCATGTTACAGGAAGAAGTATATGTTGAACAACCACAGGGATTTGAAGTGGAAGATTGAAGAACACATATTTGCAGGTTGAAAAAGTCATTGTATGGTTTAAAGCAAGCTCCCCGAGCTTGGTATGCATGCATTGATAGTTACTTAGTGAAGTTGGGATTCACAAGAAGCAATGTCGATCCCAACCTCTACTTCAAGGTAGTCCAAGATATGCCATTGATTTTGGTTTTATATGTTGACGATCTATTCTTGACAAGTAGTGAGCCTCTAATGATCAAGTATAAGAGGAAGCTAGCCTATGAATTTGAGATGAAATACCTTGGTCTCATGCACTAATTTTTAGGCCTTGAGGTGTAGCAAAGGCCTAACAAGATTTTCCTTTCAGAAGGAAAATACGTTGTGAAGTTTCTGGAAATATTTGGAATGAATGAATGCAAATCCATGGTTACACTGATGGTAATGAAATTCAAGAAGTTGTGTGAAGAAGCTGTAGGACCCGATTTGGAAAATCCATCCAAGTATAGACAACTAATTGGGGCTTTGATGTTCCTTGTGAACACCTGTCCAAATATATGATATGCAATAAAAACATTGAGTCAATTCATGACCGAGCCTCTCCAAGCACATTGGATAGCTACCAAATATATATTGATATATTTGCATGGGTCAATCATAGTCGGACTGAGATATTCTGTCGGAGATGTTCAACTTCATGGGTACACTGATGTTGACTAGGCCTAAAATGTTATCGAAGGGAAGAGTACATCTGGATGTTGTTTTAACCTTCGATCTTCCATGATGGATGAGCACGAAACAAAATTTTGTAGCATTGAGCACCATCGAAGTAGAATACATAGCCGCTAGCATGGCTATTTACAAAGCAATTTGGTTGAGAAAGCTCTTTGGGGAGCTATTTGAGCAGGTCCTAGACACTATAGTGATATACTATGACAACAAGAGTGGGGTCTATTTGGCATATAATCTTGTGTTCCATGACAAGTTCAAGCACACTGAGATTCGAGACATGGTGTAGAGAAGAGTCATCGGGCTCCATCACATATCGAAAGATGAACAGATTGCAGATATTCTCACAATAGCATTACCAAAATAAAATTTCTTGGTCTTCAGAGAGTAGCTTAGACTGATGGGTGTGGCCACTATGGATAAGGGGCAGCGTTGATCGAGAACACTTGATCTGAATATGAAACTACTTGAAATTCGTTTTCAAGGTATTCAATTCAGAAATAAACATATTTAAAAGCTTCCCATGTCTGGCAGAAATGAAACACATGAATTTTTCAGCTGATTACAACCCATTTAAGCATAGCAGAATTATTTCCTTTTACTGTTTAACACATAAAAACGAATTTGTTCTGCAAAATAAACCAACCACATATGCACAAGAAGTTGATAAAGCAATTCACCCCCTCCAGGGCTACGTCTGCTGGGTCCAAAGCCTCCAAATGGGCTTGTCCTTGTTTTTATTAAATGCTCAAATTGAAAATACAGCTGAATAGAAGCATATACAGGAGAAATAGATGGTAGAAATGGATTCAGAACACATGAATCCTTCAGGATTGACTATTGGATCACCTCCAATGGATACCTGCAACCCTGTACAGTGTTCCCAATACTGGCCCCTGGTGGCTCCTAGAACTTTCACGGCTCCAAAACGTATGCAAATGACCTCTGATGGCTGTAAGACCTGCACCAATGGCTTCAGAAGGTCGAAAATACCGAAAATCAAAAAACAATTCGTCCAAAACCGACTTTCTGGGCCAAAGTTATGGCCATTTACTCCAGACTGCCAGTTTCCCCTAAAAGAACTCCAGCTAACTTTAGTGAAAGTCCAGTTAGCCCCGCCAAATATGGCGGGACCGCCAAATTTGGCACCACCGCCAACTAAACTGCCAGCTGACTGCTGTTACATTTAATGTTTGCCTCGGAGTGCGTGCCCGGCTGTTTTGGCTGGCGGTTAGTGGATAGCCCACGGTTCTGTTGTCACGGTCATATGGGTATGGGGGCTGGCCCTTAGGGGCTGGCCCCCTTAGTTTTCCCGCCTTAACCAATTTAACATTTAAATATAATTTCGCTGCCCTTTCTTTCATGTCCCGCTCCTGTGGCTTAATGGTGAGGCGCTTGGCTGATAGAACATAGGTCGGGGGTTCGATCCCCCACCCGACCAAACAAAATTTTAATACATCCGCCCATGAATTTTGATGACGTCACACAAGGCCACGTGGCGCCCTCCGGGCCTGCCACGTGGTGGATTTTGATTGGCTGCTACAGAGGGAATATTCCTTGGAATATTCCAAGGAATATTCCTCGAAATATTCTTTTTTTAATTTTTTTTTTTAAATTCCAATTTTCTAATGTTTTGGGCAAAATATTGTTTTGGCCATATCTCCCTCATACGGCGACCGTTTTTCGAACCGTTTGCGGCGCCGAAATCAGGAGGATGAGCACTTTCCATTCGTTCAGCTGTGAACCAGTTCTGAGTACTTTGAATTTTGAGCATTTTTACAACACCTAGGACTTGAGCACCTGATCACGCCTCCCCATTGGGAAGCTTTTGGACCCCAAAAGCCTTCAATTACCTGTTAAAGAGGTGAGGGTACAGCTCCCTCACTCTGTCCACCTCCATCCACTTTTCCTTGTTCGGTTTGCTACCTTTGAAACCAACCCGAACATAATCTACACTACCCCTCCTTGAAGTGCGTGTCCTTCTGTCAAGGATTGTATCTTCTTTCAGCTCATCTAAAAATTTTGGCGAGAAATCTTCTATAGATGGTAGCTGAACAACACTTTCATGATCAACAATCAAAGGAGGTTCATACAAACGTAAGTTCTCCACATTGACAACAAAATACATTTGCATGTAGGAAGGCAAATCTAATTGAAAAGCATTATTTCCAACCTTCTTGAGGATTTTGAATGGACCATAACGAATAGGCTTCAGCTTTTTACCTTCTCCTTGCATCCTTTCCTTACTAATTTACAGCCATACCTCATCCCCTTCTTGAAACTTGTGATCGACTCTATGCTTGTCGTGCCTTTCCTTGTACTTGCCTTGACTCTTCTCAAGTTGTTCTTGAATTTGCTGATGTATTTGCTGAATTCTTTCAATGAATGAACGAGCTTTGTCAATGTCACTATGTCCCTCAATGGCGACATCTTTCTCAAGAATGAAATCAAGAGGTGATTTTGGCAAGTAACCAAAACAAGCTTCAAACGGTGAGGTGTTGGTGGAGGAGTGCTTGGCACGATTGTAAGCATGTTGTATGTAGTGCAAATGTTCATCCCAAAGCTTGGGATGCTTGCTGCAATAACCTCTCAAGAGATGCACAATGGTTCTGTTCACAACTTCTGTTTGCCCCTCTGTTTGCGGATGGAAAGCAGTGCTTTTCTTCAACTTGGTGTCCATCATCTCCCATAGGTTGGACCAAAAATTTCCCACAAATCTGGAATCCCTGTCACTAATAATGGAAGTAGGCAAACCAAAGTGAATCCATACATGATGAAAAAATAATTCAGTAGTTTGTTCAGCAGTTATAGTTTTCTTACAAGGCATAAGTATACACATTTTGCTGAAACGATCAACTACTACATATAAATAATCATGCTGCTTTCTAGATGTTGGCAAACCTCCTACAAAATCCATAGAGATGCTCTCCCATGGTCTAGAAGGTACCGGCAAAGGAGTATACAAACCAAGCTTCCTATTGCTAGGCTTGCTTGTAGCACATTATGAACCTTGAAACAGAATCTACCATGCGAGGCCAATAGCAATACCTCTGTAGATGTGCAACTGTTTTGCTCACACCAAAGTGGCCAACAATAAGAGAAGAATGAGCTTCTCTCATGACATTTATCCTCTCCCCCTGTGGTATACACAACTTGCCCAAATGAAACAGCAAATTGTTATGCATGTGATAATCATTTTCCTCTACATGATTCCCTTTACTCAAGTTAGCATACACATCTTTAAAGTCATCATCAGATGCATATTGTTCTATGTAACTATCATGTACAATGGAATCATTCTTAAGTAAAGTAACAGCACCAATAATAGGCCTTGAAAGCATATCAGCAACCTTATTCAAAGTACCTTTCTTATACCTTATTACCAAATGGAACTGTTGCAAGAAGCCCATCCATCTGAAGTGTCATGACTGTTGTAACTTGCTTTGTGATTGCAAGTACTGTAAGGGTTGATGGTCGGTATGTATAACAATTTCTTTGCCCATCAAATAGTGTTTCCACTTTTTGACGCTTTGTACCAACGCATACAACTCCTTATCATATGTAGGATAATTTACAACAGCACCATTAAAAGTTTCAGAATGAAATGCAATAGGCTTACCATGCTGTAGAAGAACTGCACCCATAGCATAATCACTAGCATCCGTTTGTATCTCAAATGGCTGTCTCAAATCCGGTAATGCAAGGACTGGAGCTGAACTAATCTTCTCTTTCAAAGATTCGAAAGCTTTTTGCTGCTTGCCTCCCCATTGGAAAGCATGCTTCACACTTGTCACTGCATGCATAGGAGCTGCTATAGAAGAGAAGTTAGAGATAAACTTCCTCCAATATTGAGCTGCACCCAAAAAACTTCTTACCTCTGTTATGGATTTGGGAGTAGGCCACTTCACAATAGCCTCAATCTTAGCAGGATCAATTCTCAAAGCACCTCCTCCTACTATGTGTCCCAAATAAACCAAAGAAGTCTTTCCAAATTCACACTCTGACATTTTAAGAAATAACTGATTCTTCTTCAAAACATCAAGTACTTTTCTAACATGCATGACATGATCTTCTCTAGACTTGCTGAAAATTAAGATGTCATCTAAGTAGACAATAACGAAATCATCAAGAAAAGGACGCAATACATCATCCATTACCCGCATGAAAGTTGCAGGTGCATTGCACAAACCAAACGGCATCACAAGCCACTCAAAGAGTCCTTGTTTGGTTTTAAAGGCTGTCTTCCAAATGTCACTTTCTTCAATTCTTACTTGATGATATCCACTACGCAAGTCTAACTTAGTGAAATATCGAGCATCTTTCAGCTGGTCTAGCAAATCATCTATCCTTGGGAGTGGGTAACGATTCTTTACCGTTATCTTGTTCAAGGCCCTGAAATCAACACACATACGCCAAGTGGCATCTTTCTTTGGAATCAATACAATCGGTGACCCACATGGCGAAGTACTTGGCCTTATGAAACCCTTGTCCAACAAGTCCTTGATTTGCTTCTTTATTTCAGCATTCTCCATAATAGACATGCGGTACATGCCTATGTTTGGAAGAGGACAATCTGGATGCAAATGGATTTCATGCTGAATCTCCCTCTTAGGAGGCAAACCTGTTGGCTCCTGAAACATCTCATGATATGCATCAACTACATCATACAGATCTGATTTAAGTTTTGGATCACAATTTTCAAATGACTCATGATTCACATCAACCTTGGGCTTAATCATAAGAAGAACAAAATTCTTACTTGAATTGACCAGCCTTTTTACCTGTCCTGCATTCACCATCGCTATATTTGTCTTCTTGTGATGAGCTCTAACAATGAACTCCTTGCCATCTTTGAACAGATGATATTTGTTTTCATGGCTATAAAAGATAGCTTTTCTGTCAAACAAATAAGGACTTCCCAAAACAATTCCTGCTATATCAAAAGGTACCACATCAAGTTCAACTGTATCAATAAAATGTGCAGTAATTGCAAAGCGCAATGTGCACTTTCTTGAAACTTGTAAATTTGCATCCTTGCAAATCCATCCAAGTGGATATAGCTTCGGATGTGGAACGGTCTCAAGTTTAAGCTGCTTGACCAAGTCCTCTGATATAAGATTTGCTTGTGACCCACTATCAAAAAGTGTGTCAATCTTAGTATGTTTTGAAATCACCCTCACATGAAACAGTTCAATTCTTTCTTCCTCTTTAGGAGCTTGTACATGGCAGTTTGAGGTACTAGTTCTGGCTTGGGTTTCAATTTCTTTTCCCTTCAAGTTTTTCAAACCCATGGCTGCAATTTTGGTTTCATCACCTGAATCTTCCCCTAAATCTTGTGGTGTAGATGTAGTAGCAGCAGTTTTTTGTTTCCCTTTGGATTTGTTAAATTGAGGTCTTTTTTCAGGATATAATTTCCAACAGTTTTTCTCCTCATGGCCTGGTTTAGAACAGTGTTTACATATCACTTTCTCACTCTCCTGTTTGATAGATGCATTCTTTTTGCCCTTTCCCTTGGAGGTTTTCTCTTTGCTTTTCCCCTTGGGGGGCTTGTTTCTACCCTCTTCAAATGTGTTTTTTCCTCGTGCCTCTAAATGGGTAGCTTGGACACAAACCTCGTCCAGGCTAGTAGGGTTAAACATCAAGATGGTGTGTCTAAGGTAGCTATGCAAGCCACCAATGTATTTCAGCAAGGTGTCTTGGGACTGTAAATCTACCCCTAACAAGAGAGCTCTTCTCCTGAATTCTTGGGTGTAGTCTTGGACACTCTGACCCTTAAGTTGTCTGAAATTTTGCCAGTTCATAATGGCTTTCTGCATGTGAGCAAGAGGATAAAATTGCTTTCTAATGGCTAACAGAAATTCAGGCCATGTTAAGGTAACCTTACCAAATTTCTTGATCTCCTCTTTAGTCTTGGCCTCCCACCAGACCAAGGCTGCTCCATCCATTCTCAAAGAAGCCAACTGAATCTTTGTGGCATCATCATGTATATTTTGGATCCTCAAGTAAACTTCCAACTGCCTAATCCAGTTGTCAAGCTTTTCTGCATTCACTTCACCATTAAACATAGGTAATTCGAATTTTACATCAAGCTTTAAAAAAGGACTTTTTCCAGAGGATCTATGCTTATGAACAGAAGAAGACGAGGATGAAGAGGAAGAAGGTGAAGATGGGGGTGGTGGATCACCATTACCTCCATGTCCTTTCCTGGAATGATCATCATCCTTCTTACCTCCTGAAGAGCGTTCTCCTTCAGGTGGATGTTTGGACCCTTCTCCAGCCAATTTCTCATTTCTTTCTTGGTACAATATCCTCACCATTTCAGTGAGATCTAAGAAAGCCTTTCTGAAGACTCTTTCTTCTTCTCTTGGATCTGTCTCTATAGGAATTTCTCCTCCATGTTCAGACATCCTTGAAGCTTCTGCTGAGACTCTTGAGGGTGAAATTGAAGGTGGAGGTGATGGCTCTCTGGCCTTCCTTGACTGAGGATTCTCTCGTTCTCTAGTCAACTGTCCTTCCCCTCTTTTAAATTTCAACCTGGTAAGCATCAATACTTGCAAGACAGTTAGAAAATCTTTGCACAAAAACCCTGAGCTCTGATACCAACTTGATCCGAATATGAAACTACTTGAAATTCGTTTTCAAGGTATTCAATTCAGAAATAAACATATTTAAAAGCTTCCCATGTCTGGCAGAAATGAAACACATGAATTTTTCAGCTGATTACAACCCATTTAAGCATAGCAGAATTATTTCCTTTTACTGTTTAACACATAAAAACGAATTTTTTCTGAAAAATAAACCAACCACATATGCACAAGAAGTTGATAAAGCAGTTCACCCCCTCCAGGGCTACGTCTGCTGGGTCCAAAGCCTCCAAATGGGCTTGTTCTTGTTTTTATTAAATGCTCAAATTGAAAATACAGCTGAATAGAAGCATCTACAGGAGAAATAGATGGTAGAAATGGATTCAGAACACATGAATCCTTCAGGATTGACTATTGGATCACCTCCAATGGATACCTACAACCCTGTACAGTCTTCCCAATACTGGCCCCTGGTGGCTCCTAGAACTTTCACGGCTCCAAAACGTATGCAAATGACCTCTGATTGCTGTAAGACCTGCACCAATGGCTTCAGAAGGTCGAAAATACCCAAAATCAAAAAAAAATTCGTCCAAAACTGACTTTCTGGGCCAAAGTTATGGCCATTTACTCCACACTGCCAGTTTCCCCTAAAAGAACTCCAGCTAACTTTAGTGAAAGTCCAGTTAGCCCCGCCAAATATGGCGGGACCGCCAACTAAACTGCCAACTGACTGCTGTTACATTTAATGTTTGCCTCGGAGTGCGTGCCCGGCTGTTTTGGCTAGCGGTTAGTGGATAGCCCACGGTTTTGTTGTCACAGTCATATGGGTATGGGGGCTGGCCCCCTTAGTTTTCCCGCCTTAACCAATTTAACATTTAAATATAATTTCGCTGCCCTTTCTGTCACGTCCCGCTCCTGTGGCTTAATGGTGAGGCGCTTGGCTGATAGAACATAGGTCGGGGGTTCGATCCCCCACCCGACCAAACAAAATTTTAATACATCCGCCCATGAATTTTGATGATGTCACACAAGGCCACGTGGCGCCCTCCGGGCCTGCCACGTGGCGGATTTTGATTGGCTGTTGAAGAGGGAATATTCCCTGGAATATTCCAAGGAATATTCCTCGAAATATTCTTTTTTTAATTTTTTTTTTTTAAATTCCAATTTTCTAATGTTTTGGGCAAAATATTGTTTTGGCCATATCTCCCTCATGCGGCGACCGTTTTCCGAACCGTTTGCGGCGCCGGAATCGGGAGGACGAGCACTTTCCATTCGTTCAGCTGTGAACCAGTTCTGAGTACTTTGAATTTTGAGCATTTTTACAACACCTTGGACTTGAGCACCTGATCAACACTGAGCCAACTCTTACTACCCTGTTTGAACTCCCAGGGTGAGGAATTAAGATAGAGCACTCCTGGGATTGAGGGATCTTTGGAAAATAGGTTACTCCCCTATCAATTACCCATAGGGTTGAAGATGTTGCTCCCCTATCTTCATAGGGTCAGAGAATGTTGCCCCCATGTCTGGTCTTTACAGGGTATACCCCAGTGGGCATCATACCCGCAAGTAGAGCTTATTGGGAATACCACTCCTCATTTTGCCAAACAGTTGAGGGTGTACTTGGGGTGTACAACCCAAGTCGATTATGATGCAGGTGTTCTACCACATGAATATTGAGATTCATTGATGGGAAGATCGGTAGGAAATAGGATTGGGTTGAGATGGTACTCCCCTTTTGAGATTTTGGGTTGAGGATGAGCTCCCCAATGAGATTCTAGGGTCAAAGATGTGCTCCCCTGTATGATGAGTTATCCTATTGCTCGATATGGGTGGAAGCTATTGCTCCCTAATTCTTCTTCTTTTAGATCTGAGAAATTTTCAGTATGTAGAGTTGAGTAGAAATGGTCAAATCATTACGACAACATGACAGGATGATGTGAAGATCAACTAACA
The DNA here is from genome assembly GCA_031772625.1 of Pinus tabuliformis. Taxonomy (NCBI): domain Eukaryota; kingdom Viridiplantae; phylum Streptophyta; class Pinopsida; order Pinales; family Pinaceae; genus Pinus; species Pinus tabuliformis. The sequence continues at coordinate 1,738,626,555 of CM062818.1, read as the reverse complement.
TATATTGGCAAGTGGAATTCTTCCTAGTTGAGAGGGAGTGTTAATTTTTGAAACTAGGGTCAAATTCCACATTGGATAGCTCAGATGACCAAGATGATGCTTGCATTAAATTCCTCTTTTTGAGAGGACCAAAATCGACCTAAAGATCACCCAATTTGGTCAAGAGGAAGTTAAGTTTTGAATTATTTTATTCATACATGTATTATGGAATGGGTCGGCCCTAACCACATGTGTAACTTCTTAGGTCAGCCTCAACCCCAAGTGGACCCTTAGGAAAGCCTATAAATAGAAGCGACCTCAAGCTCATTTCATCACAATGATCAAGCCATCTTCTATTCTTCTCTTTTGTCTTGGTTCACACAAGTTCGACAAAAGGAGTTCATGCAAGGGTCCGAAATCACAGGCGTGAGGCTCGCTCTGACTTAAGGTTTTCTTATTTCTGGATGCTGGCACACAGTGGGAAAGACGGTGTCTAAAGAGCCCTATACGCTGGCACACAGTGGACAAGATAGTGTCTAAAGAGCCCTAGATGTTGGCACACAGGCTTATGGGAGCGTCCACAGGTTCGGAGATAGATTGGGTTACATTAGCCCTTGAATGCTTGCACAGAATGGTCCTGAGAGTGTCCAGGTCGTCTCGAACGCACACATGTTGATTAGTGGTTGTCATTGATGTCAACCCAAGCAGCACCAGGGGCTACCCCGATCTTGCATGGGCATTTTGACTTGACAAATTACTCTATTCTGAGCCAAGGATCTTTTATATGGATTCTACTCATCGAGATGTTTCTGTTGATATATGGCACGCCATGTAATTCTTCACGGTTTGAGAGATATTCGTGCTTGAAGTTAGTAACCCCAGTTAGTGGGCTAAACCCTATGGGGTTGTGGCATGACAATCATAATCGATTGTGTTCTTTGAATAGTCAATAATTAATAAGGTTTTTTTTGCTCTTAAATTCCCTCCAACGTTCACTTGTTGAGGATCCTCTCAACTCAAGGCATTCATATAAATAGTGACCCTCATATCCTCCTCTAGGAGGGATTTTGTGGCTTCAAACAAGTCATCGTGGAATTTTCGCTATAACCTTTTTTCTGTGAAGCTTCAGAAACTGAAATTAAAACCAAATTGAGCCGAAAGCTTGATGAACCGTGTGACAGAATTTCAGATCTTGGTTCGCTATATTTTTGGAGATATGATTTGAGGAAGTTAGGATTTTTGCAAGCTCCCAAATAACATGTCAAACAGGTGACGTTGGGAAAATCGTCATAACTTTCTCTCTTAGTATTGGATTCAAATTTCGTAAATAGTCACATAACGACAATGGACTGTAGTTTGTTGAGTATCATTTTTAGGGCCTAAGGTCACAAACAGTGACATGTGGTACTTCGTACAAGTTCGCTCTACTAAACCAATCTATAATCAGGTCATCGTGGGAGATTGGGCATAACTCTTTCTTGAAGAATCCAATCTTGATCAAACCTATGGAGTTGGAAAGAGGACTCAAAGGGCTACCACAAGACGAAATTTCAGACCCTGGAGATCCGAAATTACATAGATACAACAGATTCAATATCGAGCTCCTAGAAGGCAAGAAAAAGCATTTATTCAAGGATCATTGCAGTAAGGACCACACATCAACAGTCAAGGGTAAGTCTCCTACAACAAGGTATGTATGATTAGTGTTTACATTTGAAATATGAGTATCATCTCTGACATATGTTTTTGCAGGACAACGTAAGTATATACAAGGTCTTGGTTATATCTCTATGTCTCTATATGTCACAGTTAGTTTTGATACCACATTTTGGATGTCCTATTATTGATACTACACATTTGATGTTACATATTCTTGATGCTATACCAAGTCTGCTAAATATATATGATGTTGTAAGTTCATGTTACTTGTCTTGTCATAGATGATAGAATGGTCTCTATTGTTGTACTTAGAACTTGGTCCATCACAAGTCTAGGGTTTTTCATCAGTTTTTATTGTACATATCTTTAGGTCAGTTTTGGATATAGCCTTGCATAAAGTCCAGGCATATATCAAGAGTGGGAGTCTTTGTCTACTGTTACAACAAGTCAACAACAAAAGTGACAAGCACACTTCAGGTATGCATTGTAATTTCAATTTGTACTTATTCATTATTATGCACTTACATGTGTTTTGCAGGCAGAGGTAAGTTAAAGGGTATTTTGTTTTATTTTGGGATTGGTTTCACCGGGAAAATTTGGGTGCAAGTAGAAGAAGATTCAAGTACAACTTCAAGCAAGAATTCAAGAGAAGATGTACTAAATCAAAGCAAGCATTGCAGCAGGACATCCTTCGAAGACATGACAGCTATTTGTATATTATGAAGAAGTGTCAAGGCCAAGAGTCATCATTGTAAAGTTGTAAAAGAGTCATTCGTAAAAGTGTCATCATTGGAAGAGTCATTATTGTGAAAGAGTCAATCTGCCTAGAGTCAAAAAGGCATTATTGGAAAGTATAGGAGTCTTTGTTGGGATGATGTGATGGTTAGTTGCAGGTCATAGTGTGATTGGGTGTTCGGTCAAAATCATTGTAAATCATATTGTATCGCGGATCATTGTCCCTGGTACGGGAATCCACACTCTTATCTCATTCCAGTCATTATAGGGTGGCAGGGAGGTGTTAGGCTAGTGCATGAAGTCGCCTACAGGTTGGAGTCTATGAACACTTCAAGATGATAGGTTGTTCTAGGATGTTAGGGCATCCATTCAGTTGACAACTGAAGAAACCGGGGCATTGGGGCGTCCTTCCAATGGGAGCTAGAGAAGAATGCTTTTCTAGAATTCTAGGAAGTTGTAACTTTCATTTCAGTTGGGGCTGAAGATTAAAAAGTTTATTAGAAAAACGTTAGGTGGTTTTTGACCTGGAGGGGTTTTTCCATCTAAAATTCTTGTGCTTACTGTGTTCTTTTATTACTGTTATTACTGCATAAACATTAATAATAATTGAAGATTAATTAATGCTCTAAAAAGATTTAAAAGTGCTAACTGCTAAGGAACACTGATTCACCCCCCCTCTTAGTATTTCCAACACACTCAGAGTGACTGTAAGAAAGCATCCAATGGTTTTTGGTGTATTTTACCGTGGGCGCATGCACATAGTATTCCTGAGAGCATCCGAGCAGTCACAAACACCCTCACACACTGTTTGAGAGAGCGTCCATGGAGTTTTGGACGCATGCAGTCAGTTTTGATGAGAGCGTCTGAGGTTCAGATCTAGGGTTTGACATTTTGGCTGTAGTTGGCTTCAATGATCTGGTGGATCTGGGTTTCTCGCTGCTGTTATATAGATATGTTGATCTGCAGATCTAATTTGTAAATATCCATTGCAAACATATCTATTGGGCTCATTGTACTCTTTGTTAAAAACTTTTTATGACGATCTATTAAAGAAGAAGATTTGAAAGGGTTTCCCCCTTGTGGGGTTTTTCGTTGGTCTTGGACCAATCTGTTGTCTCTTATGGTTGTGTTGTTGTCTTCTTTGCCACTGCATATATTGTTCTTTCTTTAATTATGTTTATGATTGGTTATACTGCTAATAATTGGATGCATTGTTAATAAAGAAGTAAATTGGGCTGAAGTAATTGATACAACATAGAACAGTCATAAAATTTAACAGATAGTACACGTTTAATAGTAAGTTAGAGAGGGAAAGAGAGAAAGAAATAAATAAATAAATAAAATTTAACGTCCACAAGGCTAAAGATAGCATATGAGACAGATTGCTTCTTCATCCCTTTTCCTGTGAAGCCTCACAATAAGCGCTCACAACTTTTTGAAAAACCCCTCGCTAAATAGATTATCCCAAGAGCTCGCTGTCAAAATACCTACATAAATTTCCCTGTTGTCTTTGAAGGCCTCACATTCTAAAATGAAATGCTTTTTTGTTTCCACTTTTCCAGAAGAACAAAAAATACATACTCTTTCCTCCTACACTTCTTTTAGCCTTTTCCAATGCCTTGTTTCACAACGAAGTTGATGAAAATTAGTCCTTAACTGAGCAATAAGAATTTTGGCTCTCCAAGAATATTGGTCTCTATGTACGCTTTTTGTTGATAACTATGAGTGGGGTTAAACACTTCAATATAGTATTTTTTCTTTCTCCCTAGCTCCCTATCCCAAGTACGCTTGTCGAACTTATCCATAACAAACGCTTTTATCTCTTTACTGTTAATGGGACATGTTCAAGAAAATACCCCATTTACTAAAACATTTGCTATTTTGTTGCATCCAAGTCTTTTTTCTTTTGTACAGTATGTCATTAAAGACAACCTTAGGTCATCTGCCCTCTTCCATTTGCTCAATTCTTTTTAAATACCTTATGACTCGCACCATAGTAATTGCTTTAATAGGAAAAACCCTTGTTTCACTTAACAAGATAGCATAAGGAACTGCACTTTTAATTTTGAATTTTTTTGTAATCAAACTTTAATGAATTTTCTCAATTTGTTTCCACTACATGTCATATGTACTACTGGCCCACAGTTCACAATCATAAAGAATCATTGGAATCACTAGAAGCCCAAAAAGAGTTTGAGTGGTTTTTCAATCCCATAACTTTGCCTCTCTATACCTATTTTGAAAAGCATAAAATTCTTTCCAACCTGCCAAAGTTTTTTTCTTTCTACAACCATCCCAACGTAGACTTTTGTTGAAGTCAATTCTAACGTATTTGTAATCTGCAACTTTTTCTAGAATGTTGCCTTCAAAGTAGAACTTATGTTGGTTATGTTTTCTACTTTTAGAGAAAATTACTACTTTCATTTTGCTAATATTGATTTGCATCCCCACCCTTCTACCAAAATGCTCAAGAGATAGTAAATGCTCTTGCAAACCAAGAGCAGATTTAGCAATCAGAATAAGGTCATTTGCATACAAAAAGAAGTCTTATAACAAAATTGCCCAAATAGATACCATCACCCCCTTGTGAAATTAACCACTCAAGCTTGTCAATGTATAAACCAAAGAGGGTAGGAGATAGTGGACAACCTTGCTTGACCACGATATTGCTTCTAAAACTTTCAGAAATGCATGTTGAAGTTTTAATTTTGACTTTCACCTCTTCATACAGCGTATGCACAACTGCTCTCAAATGTTTATAAATCTTGAGTTCCTCCATTCTGTACTAAATCTTATCCCTAGGAACTGTGTCAATGCTTTTCTAAAATCAACAAAACAACAAAAGACTTCTTCATTTTTCTCCCAAACTTATTCAATGATGTGCCTTAAAGTTATACAGTGATCAATTGTGGAATGTTTAGGTCTAAAACTTGCTTGTCCTTTAGCACGCTTATCTCTTTCTTCTGCCAACTTGCTGATTTTATTTTCTAGCATGCTTCCAAATAGCTTTGCAAACAAAGGGTTTATCATTATGGTCTTATAATTGGAGGGATTATTGACGTCACCGCTCTTGAAAAGAGGTATTTCCAAACTAGTCCAACCTATGGGGAACCCCTATTGTATGAAAATTTTTGTAATGTGAGATGCAAGAATCTCTAAACCCCCCTTTAGATGTTATGCTTGGAGTTCAGCTAAGCCTTTTGTTTTTCCAATACCCACCTTATTGATACCCATCTCTACCTTTTGTACCATGGAGAGTTCAGTATTAGTGTTGACCAAGGGGGGAGAGTCAACCTTGGGATCCTACTCATAGAGTTGTCTAGCATAGTCAAACCATTTAGAAGTTGTAATATTATTTTCAGTTTGCATCTTTCTTGGTTGGTGCTACTTCCAAAATAATTTGGGATTATTTTTCCCAAGGAAGATTAGTGCTTCCCTCCTTGAAACCATGAAATCAACCTTTTTCTTTCTTAATATATACTTGTAAGCTTTGAGATTTATGTTATCCTTGTTTGACTCTTTCCACATTCTCTTTGCCTTTTTGCATTCCTCTTCATACCAAGCATTCACAGGAAAGCAATTTGTTTCAGACTCTTAATTTTTTCTCTTTTTGTTAAAATTGACAACTAGGGCCAAACTCCACGTGGTTCATATTATTTATGGCAGCTGATATTTTTTCTTAGACTCCTCTCGTCGAGAGGTGTAGGATTGATCTAAAGATCATCCGATTTTGATAAATATTAATGGAGTTATGAATTTATTTGTGTTATAAGACAATTCGTCAAAGTCGGCTAGCAACCAAATAACCCCCACATGTGCTCAATGTTTTAGTATAAAACGAGATGACTTGAGAGTCATTTCACACACACTACACTCTTGATTTCTCTCCACTTGCTTTGGGTTTTAGTGGAAGAAAAATCTAGGAGAGGAAGCCCTAAAAATAGGAGGGAAGGAGGCTGATCTACGTTGCCCTAATGGAGATCAAACCACAGTTATGGAAGGGAACTATACACTGACCTAAAGAAGATGTCCTTACCATTAACGTAGTCATGGAAGGAGTGTTAACGTAGCTATGAAGAAGGCCAAACAAGTTGCCCTAGTCGCAGTCTGAAAATCCTACCTAGCCACAGTCCTAAAAAGATACATAGCTGCAGGTCAAGGAGGGTTACATGATGCCCTAGCCGCAGGTCCATGATGCCCTAGCCGCAAGCCACTTCAAGTGACTAAATTGATGGATGGAGGGCCAAGGTTCTAGGGCCGAGAGGGCAAGCTCCTAAGCTAATTAAAGAGGAACATAACGATGTATGGAGAGGCCTAAACGCATACCTAATGCTTCTGTCCTAGAATACCTTAGATGCAGTCATTCACTGCCATACGCTATTCTAAATGAGGTATGTTCATACTCGCAGGGAGGCCGAGTTTGGAAAGGAGGATTACGGATTGTTTGAGGGCAACAAAAGGTAAGGTAACACTGTTTCATATGGTTGTTAGTATGCAGCAGAGGTTTGTGGTAGGACACAAGCCTAGCCACTCCAAAACAGGCCAGCATGAAAGTGTTAGGGGCTGCCATATGCTCAAAACGGCAGCATGAGGAGGCAACCATCTACCTTGACTAGGCTGCAGTTCATTAAGGTTGTTTAATGTATATTTTGAGGCATGATTGTTGGGTTGTTGTAGGTTATAATGGGACAGCGGCAAGCACGGTGCTACAAACACCAATGTGACAGCAAGCAATCATAGGAGCAGCAATGACATGTGGCAGGAAAAGCACATTGGGACAGCAGTAGCAATGCTAAACAGTAGTAGAGTTGCATGGTGTTGCAAGGGATAGCAACATGGTAAGTGGTAAAATGGTGAACGAGAAATCACCAAAGATAGTTGGGAAAGGACAATAGAATCAGTGGATTCATCATCCCTCTTCAAATTCACCAAGGGTGAAATCGAAGAAGAGAATATTATCAAAATGGTGCAACGGAAGCTTATGATGGCCTACCTAAAGATCACTTCATTGGGAAGTCCATATCTAAGGGTGGAAGGAAAGGCAGAAGCCTTGTTTGTAATAATTTCGGACATTATGCTGAGGAGTGTCTGAATGGAAGGGACACATCACTTGATGATGATAACAATCATTCCAAGGACATCTTCCATGATCGAAGGAATGTTGGTCATCAAGGAAATAACTGACTCTTCGAAAGAAACCCCAGGCATGAAGAATCAAATGTTGTTTCTAATAAGATAAAAAAGCGTTATCTTGTATTGGCCCTCTCCTTCAGACTCTTTGGGAATCTTGCTTATTGATTGTAGTGCTTCAAAGCACTTCATCGGATAGAAGGGTGCTCTAATTTGGTAGAGATGGAAACAAACGTGGGATTATATTTGGAGTCAATGCCACCTATCTCGGAAAGGGTGTAGGGAATGTTACCCGTCAATAGAATGAGGGTAACTCGATTCATTTACAAGAATCTCTTTTATGTACTTAATCGCAAGAAGAACCTGGTGTCCATTTTGATAATGGAAGTCAAAGGTTACAGGGTGGCATTCATCGATGGAAAAGTACATGTTTGAAAATTGATTTTTCAAAGATGCTTTTGTCACATCTCATCTATAGCACCATAGGTCTACTTATTATGGGGTCCTACTCGATGTCAGTCAGATGGTGGCAGGGATGCCTGAATTCAAAAGGAGCATGAAGGTACATGTTTGAGATGTACAGAAGGAAAATCTTACAAGGGGACCATTCCCCTCATGTAGCAGGTCCACAGGTTTGGAACAACCCAAGGGGTTTGAGATTTGTGATCGGGAATCTCATGTATGCAAGTGGAAGAAAGCCCTCCATGGCTTGAAGTAAACACCCTGGGCTTAACATGAGAAGATTGATAGTTGTCTGATGAAGCTGAGATTCACTAGGAGTGAAGTCGATCCAAACCATTGCTTGAAGGTTGTGGATGATAGACCTCTCATACTGACACCTTCTAAGGACGACCTCTTTCTGACAGGTGCAGACCCTCTCATTTGCAAAAGTAAGAGGGAGTTGGATTCCGAATTTGGAATGGTAAACTACAAGACCGTGACTATATGAAGGACCTTAACATTCAAAAGTTATTTGGTAATAATGTTAGACCAGACTTGGGAAATGCCTCTGAGTTTCATAAACTCATTCGCGTTGATGTTCTTGGTGAACTTTCGTCTGGATATATGTTTTGCAGTCAGCATGATGAACTCATATATGGTTGAGCCTCACAGGATTGGTGCCAAAAATCTTATAAGATACCTTCGGGGCATAATCTCTCATGGATTGAGACAAGCCGCTGGAAATATGAAGTTACATGATTATTCAAATGTTGATTGGGCAGGCAGTGTGAACGATTGCAAGAGCACTTATAGGTGTTGGTTCTCTTTCATTTCTGCTCAATATCTTGGATGAGCAGTGTTAGGTCCCTATACTACTAGTGTAACCCCTTATTGTTATTAGCATAACCCCCTTATTATATTGTTGTGCCCATGTAGTCCCCATATTGTTATTATTGTGCCCCATATAAGCCCACTATTGTTATTATTGTGCCCTTAGATTATTATTGTTATGTCGGCTCTAATTATATTATGACCCCTTAGAATCCTATATATAAAAAGGAGGTCTTGTCATTTGTATCATCTAAGAATTGTTCATTTGTGTAATGTAAAGGAGGTTGCCCCCTCGAAGAGGCTTATTTCTAAGGCGTTGATTTATCTTTTTGTGAGATGGTTTCATAACATTTGGTATTAGGGCTTTGGATTCTAGGGTTTTCGCTGCTCCAAACAGGTCATCGTGGCATTTTCGCTATAAATTTTGTTATACGACGTTTCAGAAGCTAAAAAAAAATTATTTGAGCCGAAATTGCACTAAATCTCGCGTCCGAATTTCAGATCTTGTCTCGCTATATTTTCGGATATATGTTCTAAGGAAGTTAGGGTTTTTTGCAAGCTCCAGAATTCCATCTCAAATAGGTCATCATGGAATTTTCGCTATAATTATTTTTACACAAAGTTTTAGACTCTGAAATTTTTTGAGCCAAAAACTTGTTGAAGCTCGGGCCCGAATTTCAGATCTTGTTTCACTATATTTGTGGAGATACAGTTCAAGAAATTTAGGGTTTTGGCAAGCTACCGAACTACATCCCAAACAGGTGACCTGGGGAAAATCGTGATAACTGTCTCTCTGAGCATTAGATTGAAATTTCGTAAGAAGTTACGGAAATAGGATGGACTTTAGTTTCTTGTGTATATTTTTTAGATCCGAAGGTCTAAACACTGATACATGGCACTTCCTACAAGTTCGCTCTTCTGAAAAGGTATATAATCAGGTCATGTTGAGAGATTGTGCATAACTCTTTCTTGGAAAATCCAATTTTGATCAGACTGGTGGCATTGGAAAGAGGACGCAAAGGGCTATTGCAGGTCGCAATTTCAAAATTAGAAGATCCAAACTTACAGAGTTATAGTCGTTTCAAGATCGCGCTCCTAAAATCAAGAAAAGTCAATATGAGGAAGTTTGATGGCAAGGATCCGATAAATTGGATACTACAAATGGAGAGATATTTTGATCTACATGGCGTACCAATGTTACAAAAGGTATGTATTGCATCTAATATTTAGAACCAAATCAATTTTTATGGTATAAAGGGCTTTTTTCTCGTAAACCACTTGTCACATGGTCAATTTTCATGAAGGAAATGATAGCACATTATGAGGATACCAAGAGCAACACCTTCTTTATCCAATTGATAAATCTCAAACAAAAGGGTTCAATGGAAAAGCACACTGAGGACTTTCAAAAATTGAATATAAGGTTAAATGATATTATAGAGAAGCAAAAGATAAATAGTATTATCTATGCCATGGAAGCTGATATCAATGGTATGAAAGCATATTGGAAGAAAGGCATGGAAGATTTGAAGAAAGACTTGGAAGGTTTGAAGGAAGGTGGGACAAAGCTGCTACAAGAAAGGCCTCCTAATAACGAAAAGGATCAAGGAACGTCAAAAGAAGAGGATATACACTGGGAACCAACCTTAGAGAAAGAATAAATAAATGCAACCATATCTTGTATTGCAATGGCGGGAATTACCACTCCTCAAACTCTCAAGATAGAAGGACATATCAAGAAGAAGAAGGTTACAGCCATGAAATATCAAGAAGAAAAGTATCAAGAAACATCAAAAGAAAATGATACACATCAGGAGCCAACCCCAGAGAAACAAGAAATAAATCTGACCATATATTGTAATGCATTGGCAAGAATTACCACTCCTCAAACTCTCAAGATAGAAGGACACATCAAAAAGAAAAAGGTTCAAGAAGTGAAAGATCACATCGAGAAAGAAGAAATGAATCTGACCACATCTTGTAATTTATTGGCCAGAATTACCACTCCTCAAACTATCAGGATAAGAAATATCAAGAAGAAAAATGTTCAAGAAATGAAAGATTACGTCAAACATCAAGATCTGACCATGTCTTGTAATGCATTGGAAGAAGTTACCACTCCTCAAACCCTCAAGATAGAAGGAGATATCAAAAAGAAAAATATTCAAGCAGTGAAAGATCACATCGAGCATCAACAACAAGTTCTCCCACTTTTAAAGGATAACAGCACTTTGGTGTAGAATCGAATGAAAAAACAGAAAAATCAACATCACAGTGAAAAAAAAAATACACTAAAGGTCATACGTGTGCTGAGAAGAAATTATTTTACATAGATTATGAAGAGGAGGAAGTAAAGGACAATGCCACTTTGGTGCAAAATCGAATGAAACAATAGGAAGATCAACATCACAATGAAAGAAGTTTTGATGTAGGCAATTGAGTCTTTTTACAGCTACATCTTAAGCAAGCAATTTATGAGAAGGAAATGTTGGCAATATTACATGCACTTACGAAATGGCGACCTTACCTAATTGGAAGACACTTCAAGGTAAAAATGGATAATGATAGTCTTAAATACTTTTTAGAACAAAGATTATCCTTAGAAGAACAAAAAAAATGGGTCACAAATATGTTGGGTTATGACTTTGAAATCATCCATAAAAAAGGGAAGCAAAATGTTGTTGCAGATGCACTCTCAAGAAAGGATGAGGATGTGGAAGCATTGTTTTGTGCTATTTCTATTATCCAACCAGATTGGATACACGAAGCAAGGGATGAATGGAAAAAAGACGAAGAAGTGTGGCCACTCATTCAAAAGTTGCAGAATATCCCAGTTCAAATAATATTGCTAGAACTTTACAAGGAAGGAAAAATCATATTGGAACCTGGAGCATTCACAAAAACAAGAACCCGACAGATAAGAAATCGATCAATTTCAGAGTATCTCATCAAGTGGAAGAACTTACCCGCTGAAGATTCCACATGGGAGGACAAGAATTTTGTACAAAAGCATCAAGAACTACTCAAGCTTCGACGACAACACCTTTTGAAGGAAAGGGGCATGTTAGGTCCCTATACTACTAGTGTAACCCCTTATTGTTATTAGTACAACCCCCTCATTATATTGTTGTGCCCATGTAGTCCCCATATTGTTATTATTGTGCCCCATAGAAACCCACTATTGTTATTATTGTGCTGTTAGATTATTATTGTTATGTCGGCTCTTATTATAATATGACCCCTTAGAATCCTATATAGAAAAGAGGTCTTGTCATTTGTATCATCTAAGAATTGTTCATTTGTGTAATGTAAAGGAGGTTACCCCGTCGAAGAGGCTTATTTCTAAGGCGTTGATTTATCTTTTCTATCTTTTTGTGAGCTAGTTTCATAACAAGCAGGGAGTTGAAGATAGTTGCTTTGAGCACCGCTTGGACCGAATACATAGCTACGAGTATGATCTCGTGTGAAGCTACCTAGTTGTGAAAGCTCTTCAGTGAGTTGTTTGTACACATCATGGATACCACCGTGATCTTCTGTGTCAACTAGGGGGGATTCAATTGTTGAGAAAACTCTTATTCTATGATTGCTCTAGCATATAGACATCAGATACTACCTTATCTGGGATATGGTACATCGATGGGCGAGAAGGCTCCATCACATTGAGACTAATGTACAGGTGGCATAGATTCTAGCCCCAGGGAAAGGTCAAATTTGTGAATTTCCCAAACGACTTGGAGTCGTTAAGAGACCTTCTTATGAGGGCCCTGCATGATGCACACATTGAACTCTGGGAGCTTCGAGGGGCCTGGGGTACTTCTTGGAGCAACAAGCGACCACAGGGCGACTCGCCCTCCCCTAATGGTGCATTGTGTACAGGGTGAATGGTTCAGCGGTTCCCTGTGATACCCCGTGGCGACTTATGGACATGATGAGTGGTTCACCTGTCGAGGCATCCTACCCATGCAGTCTCAAACTCATGGGAAGTACCTCTCATCTGGCCAATGAGTAGGGAAATGGGGTTAGGGACAATAGTAGTACTATAGATGGATGCATCATTGTATCTATTGTACTCCCCGTGCTAGGATGACCTCCATTGATCTGGGATCAATGAAACTGATCTGGGATCAGTATGAGTTGTTTGAGACACTCTTTTGATGTTGATCTGGGATCAATGAAACTGACTTTGGGTTAGTAAGAGTGATATGACTCACTCTCTTGGAACTGATATGGGATCAGTAAGAGTGGTATGACACACTCTCTTCATATGAAACTAACTTCGGGCCAGTAGAGAATGGTATGAGACATTCTCGACCAATTCTTCTTCTTCATGGTTCAGTAGAGCAGAGCAATGTAGGGAATTGATGGCATAGATAGTACAGTCTGGCAGATGGATCAGCAAATGGAGTTCTCCCTAGTTGAGAGGGAGTGTTAAAATTGGAAACTAAGACCAAACTCCATGTGGGTTATCTTATTTATGGCAACTGATATTTTTCTAGGACTCCTATCATCGAGAGGTGTAGGATTGATCTAAAGATCATCCGATTCCGATAAGTATTCATGGAGTTATGAATTTATTTGTGTTATAAGACAATTCATCAAGGTCGACCAACAACCAAATAACCCCCACATGTGCTCAACGTTTTAGTATAAAAGGAGATGACTTGAGAGTCATTTCACACACACTTCACTCTTGATTTCTCTCCACTCGCTTTGGGTTTTAGTGGAAGAGAAATCTAGGAGAGGAAGCCCTAAATGCAAGAGGGAAGGAGGTTGATCTACGTTACCCTAATGGAGATCAAACTGCAGTTATGGAAGGGACCTATACACTGACCTAAAGAAGATGTCCTTACCATTAACGCAATCATGGAAGGAGTGTTAACACAACTATGAAGGAGGCTAAACAAGTTGCCCTAGCCGCAGTCCTAAAAGCCTACCTAGCCGCAGTCCTAAAAGGATACCTAGCCGTAGTCAAGGAGGGTTACATGATGCCCTAGCCGCAGGTCCATGATGCCCTAGCCGCAGGCCACTTCAAGTGACTGAATTGATGGATGGAGGGCCAAGGTTCTAGGGTCGAGAGGGCAAGCTCCTAGGCTAAGTAAAAGAAGGAACATAACATTGTATGGAGAGGCCTAAACGCAGGCCTAATGCTGTTGTCCTAGAATACCCTAGACGCAGTCATTCACTGCCATACACTATTCTAAATGAGGTATGTTCATACTTGCAGGGAGGTCGAGTTGGAAAGGAGAATTACGAATTGTTTGAGGGCAACAAAAGGTAAGGTAAGGTTGTTTCAGAAGGTTGTTAGTATGCAGCAGTGGTCTGTGGTAGGCCACAAGCCTAGCCACTCCAAAACAAGCCAGTGTGGACGTGTTAGGGGCTGCCATATGCTCAAAATGGCAGCATGAGGAGGCAGCCATATACCTTGACTAGTCCACAATTCATTAAGGTTGTTCAAGGTATGTTTTGGGGCATGATTGTTGGGTTGTTGTAGGTTACATTGGGACAACAGCAAGCACGGTGCTGCAAACACAAATGGGACAGCAAGCAATCATAGGAGCAGCAATGACATGTTGCAACAAAAGCACATTGGGACAGTAGTAACAATGCTAAACAGCGGTACAATAGCATGGTGTTGCAAGGAACAGCAACATGGTGTTGCAAGGGACAATGGCATGGTAAGTGATACAGCAGGACATGGTGCTTATTGGAGCTTAGTACTTGGGACAACAAGCTATGACATGGCACAACAATGCTAAACGATGGGGCAGCAACAAATGTAATCATGGTGGAGCATGGTAGATCGGACAACAAGGACATGGTGCTTGCATGGGAGAGCAAGCAATCATGGTACAACAGTATGATGTGTGTAGCATGGTAGTGAGGTCCAACATAGTGATGATGAGTACAACACGATGCAGCACAGTGAGGTGCAACATGATGACGAGGTGCAACACTATGATGGCTGATGGAGTCATTTGGGAGAATCAGTTGAAGCAGCATGTCTTCAACTGAGTTCATCCTCTTAAAGATGATCTATGCTCTTATTTAAGATAAGTCAAAGTGTTGACTTCTGTTGTAAATGTACTATCTCTCTCTCTTCTGAACTATTGAAGAACATATAAGAAGAATTGATCAAGGGTTTCCCCACATTGGGGTTTGTCCTTGGCTAGCGCCACATCTTGTGTCCTCTTGTCTTGGCTTGTCTTCTGCGATCTATGTTTATGTTCTATCTGCAATTTACTTTAATGTTGATGTGATTGCTAATTTGGAAAAGATATTGAACTAACTATGAAAATTGAAATAAATTGCTCTAAGCATAGAACATAACTAAAATTAACACTTTTGCACTCTTGAAGTGTGCCTTTAATTAAATATGTCAATCCATGACTATAAAGACAGTGGGTGGATGGTGAAAGAGAAATGGCTTTAACTATTAGATAACAAAGGAGGATTTCATCGTTGACCTTGTTTTGGAATTGACATGTTAGAGTTAGTTTTGTTTTGTTAGGCTTTTATCCATTGGACTATGGGTGAAGTAGAGGATACTTATTACGATAAAATCAAGATTCAAATCTCGTCTATAGTTTGCCTACCATTCTTTAATGTAGTTGTTTGTCTAGACTCTGACCGTCATAATGATAGTAAAAGAGACATCGCAAAAAGAAAATTGTAAATTGTGGTAGCACGATAGGGTTTCGAGTGATTACTGGTTACTGATAGCATCAGTTACCTGATTCAGATTGAATAGAAATTGAGGGCAATTGTCCTTGAAGTGGAATTTTTAATGGGAACATCTAAACTACTATGAAACATTTCAATTGCTGCCAACATCATCCAATTTCAAATACCAGAACCTGAATTCAGTAACTTTACATGATGGCAAAGCCTACACAAAAAGTTTTGATGAATCATAACAGGATTTATATGTGAGGTCGAGCAAAAGTGCAAACTCTGTGAAGAAGAAAAAAGAAATTGAGGAAGTGCCAAATGTTTGAATCTTGAGCTGGCGAAGATCTAGGCTCAAACATAACTCCAGGTTTGTTATTCGCCCATGTTTCTAGCATGCCATCAAAGTGCAAACGCATACTCGTGCATCTCGAAAAATATGAAACCAGAAGAAATTTGTGTATCAGAAGAGGGCAAAATGCCGGAACAGTAGATTAAAAAGCCCACTGGCATACTTGGATGAATTTGTTTTGAATAGGACACAATACATAATACATTGAAAGACCCAAAACAAATGCATATTTGAAAACAAGTATATCTCCCTGAGAGATAAAACTACTGTGATGCGATATTTAGCATTCGGTGTATCTCCAGCACCATGCAAAGCCAGGCATTGAACAATCTTCATCAGCCTGGCATACGCAAAATGGGCGTAAAAGGATATTGCCCATGTTGCCCATACATGTGTCAATAAATAAAAAGATGATACTTGATATAAGACTTTTTGCCAGGCATAATTGACCGACCTTAAACTCGGTCTACAATGATCTGATGAATTATTTTTGAATCCCGTGAATTCCTATGAGGTCCAGTTGATACTAAACGCTAATCCAGTAGTATATGTAGTATGTACATTAAAAGTTCGTTCGTGGGTATTCAAAATATACACAGTTGTTCACATTGTACCTAGCATGCTATTTTTTCGCCGCAGAATCTTTGACGAGTACAAACTCCCCCCAAACTTTCTCAAGCTTCATTGCTTGACCCACCAGAACATTCGGCCCAGCAAAGCGTATATGAACTAGTTGGCCATCAAAAGTACGTGGGTGCTTCGCTGCATAACAAGACAAAAACCATAGCAAGCTGTTATTCAGAATTCAAACGTAATTGAGTGGAAATGATGCTTTAAGTACATGCAAATGTATTCCATAGGATTAAACAGAACAATACGATGCTATGTGAGTTTCTTTACTTCAGATTAAGAACCCAAACATGCAATACCATTTCCAGTGAGGCCATAAATTAGCAAAACTACCATAACATAATTATGTACTCACTGCATTAAATATGAGATTCAAGCTCTCTAAATAGTTAAAGCAATTTCAAGCCTGGAAAGTGACTAACAAGGAAGGGCAAATGGACCATCTGACAAGCAATTTGGATACTACTAAAATTAAAAAGAATGTTGAATAATGAAGGAATGTAAAAAGTGAGAAACCTGAAACAACAACAACAAAAAAACACATAAGAAGCTGACTAATTAACAGGAAATATAAAGATTTCTTATTGACAGATCTATTGCTTACAATTAAATGCAAACATATCTTTTCTTTTTAAACATCTTTCTTACAATACATTGAAAAACATGAGATTTACTTCAAATGTTACATCAAAGAGCTAAGCACTGTTCATAATGTGTCTTGTTCAGAATAACCAACACGGGTGAATACGTCGGCCTTAGCCCCAATCCTCAGAGAGTCAGTAACTATATTGAATAACTCTTCTCTATCTATGACGTGTTGCTAAATCAGCTTTGAAAGTTGACATTTCCCCTAGATTGAACTTGGAAGCACCTCCATTAAAAGTTCTTATGCATCTCCTGTTGCAAAAGAATCAAAGGCCAATGAGATGGATGGTACTAAAAACTTTTTGGACCCAGAGTCTGATCAACCAGTTGCATTCCCAAATCAACGTTGCATGAAACGGGGACGTTTTTTGGAAGCGAGGTCACAAAAGCATAATTTCTCAGAAATCTAGGAAGTGAAGTGTCTTGGAAGCATGTACTATATATATATATTTGCATTTATATTAAAACAACATCCCAAATATCAAATTAGTTGTGGAAGACATAAAAACATGCATATTTTTACATAAATCAAGATAGATATGGCATCCATGATTCCATTGTACATTAATGACTGATTATTTGAATGTCAAGCATCTAGATTCTAGCAATTACAAACATATATCAAATTTTTAAGCATATCATAAAACATAAAACATTTAGAAGATAAAATCATCAAACATTCAAGTAACTTATTTAGCAAGTGAGCCACTATCAACATGAGTCATGTCCAAAATTAAAATAATAATGTTTACAAAATAGGCCACTTGACCACCACGAAGACTTAAGTACACACTGACTAGGAAGAGTAAGACAAAAAAGTTCAAATTCACAACAAGGCTACAAGTCTAATCAATGACAAAAGTAGTAAACTATGAATATATCTACTAATCTCCCTTCCTTCCACCACGAACAGGCCGTGAACCTCCACGTGGTGGCAATGAAGAAGATGGTGAAAATGGTGGCTCTGGAAGTTGTGGCAGTGGAACTGATGAAGATGAAGTCCCTGTGTTGGTGTTGAAGCATGGAACCTAGGAACGAAGGGACTAGATGGGGGTGGCATCTCAACTAGTTCATCATCATCCTGGATAAGAGCATCTTCCAATTGCTCCAATCTCAACACTCCATCCTCCAAATTGGGCTCCTCTAGATTTTTTTCCCAAACCTTAAGGTCTTTATTACTCTTTGCATCATCAAAGTAATGGGACAACAATCACAAGTTGTAGTGAACACAAACCAAGCTCTTTTCCTGGTCTAAACTCAACTTGTTCCTTTTAACACTGTGAGTGGAAAAATAAGAGCTCTAACACCTCTCTACAGAAGAAGTGTTTACCATCTGTGCTAGCACCCGCAATACGAAAGTTTGTAGAAGTGGAGTAGCACCTCCATCCATGTTCCACCACTCAAGAGAAGATAAATTCTCTCGATCTCTAATTGCATCCATGCTCCCAAATGGACTAGTGCTAAGCGTATAGTTGCTCAAATGTTTCCATAGCATGGCAGGCTCCTCTTCATCAAGGACTAATTTATCTAATGCTTTCATATAACCATTTAGAACCTCTGGATCTAGGTGTGGTTTTATCCTACCCCCCCCCCCCCCTAGGTGTTGGTGTTGAAAGCCATGATGGATGACAGTATTTAGGTGTCGGAACATATGCTAAGGGAGACAATGGAATGTTTAACATATCTAATCGTTTTTCCACCTTTGCACGAATATAATTGTACAAGGTGATATCTCTAGGCTCAACAATGTTTTTAATGTGCCCCAACATGTTATCCATTTGCTCATACACCTCCCCAATTATTGGCCAATCTGAATCTGCAAACTTGATCATGTAATAAATTGGTTTGGTGAATTGTAAAACATATTTAATCTGTGACCAAAAGTCACTGTCAATAATAGAGTCCTTGGCTACATTAGCACCATCTTTAATAGTGTTAATGTCTTCCCATGATTCAAAGGTCACCATATTAGTTAAAGTTTGTCTCACCTTCACTAGCCACCTAAAGGTGAGATAATAACTAGCAAATCTTGTTTTTGCAAGTTTAAGCAACTGCAACTTGGAGTAAGTGCCATAAAAGAAGTTTACCCTTGTATGCCCTGTGATAAATTTAATGAGTTGTTTCCCTCTCTTGTAAAGCTCATTAATCCATCCATATTCTTTATGCTTCACAATATCACACATCAAAAGGTTCAATGTGTTCACCAAGCACCCGGACCAAATATTGAGTGGATGAGTACACTCAATTTTTCCTACTGCCTTACAATTTGTTGCATTATCAGTGATCACTTAAACAACATTATTAGGACCAACATCTTTGATTGATTGCAATAGGAGATTTGCGATGTTTTGGGAAGTTGCACTGACAGAGGAGGAGTCATAACATGTAATAAACAATGCACCACTAGTAGAAACACCACGAACATTTATTAAATGTTGGTTTCTAACATTTGTCCACCCATCTGATACAATAGGGACCCCACAATCCACCCATTCATTTGTATAACGTGTCAAAGCTCACTCTTTGAACCTTCCTTTTTTTCTCTTTCTAATAACATTGTTCTAACTTTCTCATAGTTGGGATCTTGTATCCTTTTGGGGCTTCATTGATGGCCTTAACCATATCATGCCAATAGGGAAAGCGAAGCGCATTGAATGGTACATCGCAAGCACAAAGACACTAGACTATCTTTTCATCCACATCATTCCTCCCAGCAACATTTAGGAAATCCCCTATTGTTTTTATACTTCTATAGGTCGCAGAAGTACCATGAAGAGATGAGCTACCAAATCTAGAGGTTACACTTGATTTAGAATGAGCTTTTTGTTTCTTGTTTTTATATTGTGCAACCACTTCTATTGGGATGTATTTTCTTCTTTGTTCAACTGAAACCTTTGAGCAAATTGTTATGCCCGCGACACCCTTTTTGTCATCACTATCCAACACCCCACAAAGATGCCTCCTCACATGGGTATATGAACAACTATATGGTTTTCCTTCATGACAACCATGAGGGCACAAAAACTTGTAGCTTCCACCACCTTTTTCCCTTTCAAGTTTGGTCACAAATGTGGAAATTTCTAAGTCTGACACGTTAGAAATCCATACTGCGTTCATTCAATAAACAAGTTATTTATAAATATAAATACCGAAAATAAACACAAATGTAGCCTTCACACATATACAAATCAACAACTGAAATAACTAAGACAACACACAAGGGACACCGTTATTTTTGGGCAATCGTCCCCAGAAAAACCCAATGCCAGAAAACCAGTGCAACAGATATGAGGGTTTTATTATTATGCAGTTTCTGAATACAACTAGGGTGTTAGAAATGGCTTACCCAACATAGAATTTCCTTGGCAGTAGTACCTCTCCTCGGAGACAGATATTCTGGTTGATCAGCCATTGGATGATTGATCCCACAACAACTTCTCCAAGCTTCTCACTGCTCTGTGACACCCTCTAGGGACTGTGCCACCCTCTACGGCTCTGCGTCTGCCTCTAAGCTCCCAGTCTACCCCACAAAAATACCTCAGTGCTGCCTCTTCAGCCCTGCGTCAGCTCTGCGCGGCTATCGTTGCCTCTACTCAATTATTGTTGCCTCTGCATTAGCCTCTTGGCTCTCTGCGTCAACCTTCTAACCGTCTACGTCACCTACGTTGGCCTCCTCAGCCTCTGTGTCAGTCCCAGCTACCTCTGCGTCAGCCTTCCCAGGCTCTGCGTTGTCTCTCTGGCAGTGTCTCTGCCTCTCTGATATGTATTCTCGGCCTTTTACCAAACCGCCCCTCGCTGCAACAGATCACTAATTCGATTCTCTCAGCAAACCCCGCTCCAGAAAAGCGAACTGTCTGATCAATTTGGTGTGTCTCCAACTGACCCTCAAGCCTTCTCTTATACTTTTACTGTTCAGTCTTCAACAGCCGAGATTAAGTCCCTAATCAATGACTAATATTAGATTTGGCTTGATCCTTGTCATTTAGAACATTCTCACCAAGTTTTATATTAATACCCATTAATGTTGAAGTTTCTAAGTTTACTTAGTTAGAAACCCTCCATGCACTTTATCTGATTTATTCCTGCCTACTTGTTCTTTTACTTAACAAGTTATTTGCAATGTAAATATTGAAAATAAACACTAGTGCATGCTCAACATATTACAGATCAACAACTAAAGAAAATAGAAATAATCACACCATATGACACCATTATTTTTTGACCAATGTCCCCGGAAAAACCCAATGTCGGAAAACTGGTGCAGCTATCTGAGAGTTTTCTTGTTAAGCAATATCATAGTACAATTTGGGTGTCGAAACTGGCCTACCCAACAGAGAATTTCCTTGGCAGTAGTACCTCTCAACTTCTGACAAATCTCCTGGCTGAAACCTCGGATAATCCTTCCGGCAGCTCCTCAACACCAATCTGCCCCAGAAACCTAGCGTCAGCCTCTCTCTGGATTGCGTCAGCCCCACTCTGCCCAGCGTTGGCCCTGCATCACCCCAGATGGATCTGCGTAAGCCTTACAAGGCCCTATGTCAGCCCTCTGCATCAGCAACGGTGGCCTCTCTGAGGCTCTGCGCAACTCCCGGCTGGCTCTACGGGGCCCTGCGTGAGCCCTGGCTGGCTCTACATCACACTCCCTGGCTACTGCGTTGCTCTCACGGCACTATCTTTGCCTCTCTGTCTCTTTGTACCTAATGCCCCTCAGTTGCAACTCCCGATCACTAATTCTATATCTCTTAGCAAACCCTGCTCTAGAGAATAGAATGACTGATGACTCTGGTGTGTTCTCCAAGTGACCCTCAAGCCTCCTCTTATACTTTTCCTGTTGACATATGAACGGCTGAGACTAAGTCCCTAATCAACAGCTAAGATTAGATCTGGTTTGATCCATGTCTTTTGGGCCATTCTAACACTGTTTCATTTTAATACACATTAATATTTTATTTTCCTTAAGTTTAGACTTAGGGACTCCATTCAAAATATTAATTATTTTAGTATCTCCTAAACTGTTTAGAATCTTCCCAAACCCTTTCTGGGCATTGGAGATCTCATGTGCCCCAACCTCTCCACCAAATTTCGTGGCTAGAGCACATCCGATGCTACCCCAAATCAACACTCCCTCTTAGCGAGGACTGTGCTCTAGAAATACTCCTCACTGAGTATTACTCTGATCATTCGGCATCGGTACCTGTGTTGATGCTAGGCCTTCCTGCCCAACATCCTTTGCACTTTTGCATCCTGTACTGTTGCCCATGGTTCTACCACTACCACTGCTGCATCTATACGACAACTCCCTCTGCATCCATGTTGTTGTTGTCCTTTCACCCAGCACTGCACCTCCTCTCATCATGTTGCATCGTGCTGCTCACTACTGCACTGCAAATCAGTTACTGAGAAGTAAGTAACTGATCTCCCAATCTGACCTCTCCGTTGGGCTAGAGACACCCACTGATGTTGAAGCTCCCTATGCCGCTGACAAGTGCTCCCTCTCTGACCTCTGTGCTACTACAACAACTTGCTGCATCTCGCACCGTTGCACACCTCTCTGTGCCATCCTGCACTGGTGCAATACTCCTGTGCCTCTCGCATTGCTGCAACATGCTAGCCTCGCATTGTCTAGGGACTCCTGCACTATAGCTCTCTCTGCTGCTCCATCCGCATCCGTTTCTACCCACATCAGCCAGTCCTGCTACTCTTCGGGGCTCCTGTAACAAGGTATAATCCAAGAGGTTGGGTACCTCGAGGATCCTGCCCACATCACCTGTAGTCCTCCTGACTACAGCTCGATGTCTCCCCACTTCTGCTCAAGTGGCGCATGTGCACTCATGGCACAGTCATCGTCTGTCAAAATTCCTTCTCTGGCCGTGTTGGCACTGCCTTAGTCTCGGAAGACTCTCCCTTACTCCTTCCTTGGACATTGGGTCGCATAATGACCTAGCTCCCCATAGTGGAAGCACTTGATCTTGGAGATATCCTTCTTCTTCTTCTTTCCTATTTTCCCTCAGATGCTAGGGCAACATCTTCCTCCTCTTGGTTGACTTTGATCCCCTTGCTGCTGCTACCTGTCTTCAACTGCCATCTGATCTCTTCCTGTCGAAGAGCCACCCACATCTCATCCCAAGGTGGAAGTATCCCTCTGCCCAGTATACTCTGGACAAATACCTGCCAGTCTTCTGAGACTACATCTAGGGTCGTCCTCACCATCAAATCTCGATCCGGCGTGGCTTCTATAGCAGTCAATTGATCTCAGATCTCATTCAATCCTCCGAGGAAGGTATCTATCGGTTCTCCCTTCTTCATCTGATATGACCTCAACCGATTCTCAAGTAACATTCTTCTCTGCACAGAAATATGCTAGTACAATTTCTTGAGGGCCTCCCACCTCTCCTCAGAGGAAGAAGGACAAGGAGAAGCAGGAGCAAGCAACAGCTTCAGAAAAAATTGACCAGTTGTCCTCCAAGTTGGAGGAAGACTTCGCTTTGCATGCAACTATAACTCCAGGAGAGAGGTGGGGAGACATTAAGCCATAGACTCCAGAGTTGCACAAAGTTGGGCAGGATCTTTCGAGGAGAGCATCGGGCATGTTGACACTCACTGCTTTATCAATCATCAATTGCTTCAAATGCCTAATAGCAATGAAGTTTGATGCTAATTTTTGGGCCACATAAGCTATCAAAGCTAGACCAGACCCTCTCTGTTGCATCATGCTCGGAAATAGCTTTCTAGCGGTATATAGAAGTGAAAAAATGGACTCTTGGAGCAGAAGATAAAGCATTTTGAAGAATTCCTACAGATAGCTCAGCAAACCAAGAAAATGGCTAAGTATGGACGGTAAATCGCAATTGGAGGTCGGGGACCCGGGCACAGTGAATCCCGCAGTCCCGCATCCTGACGACCCCATAGGTCCCCGCACCAGTTCCTTGCAGTCCCACAGGTCCCTGCATCCTGCACTATCCACGACGTCGCATCCCACATATTGGTGGATCAGCAGGGTTTTAACTCTAAAGACCTTGTGGGGGGCCGATTTGCACTAGTGTTGTATCGTCGTGGATGCTGAGAAAACTGTTTACAAAGGAAAAGGCCAACAAAACAAGGGTCGAGCCTGCACCTTCTCTCTCCTCCACGTGGCGGTATCCCGCATCTCCGCATTCCCGCAGTCTTACAACCCGGCAACCCGCATCCTGCAAGATAGTCGTATCAGTCGATCTCCAAACTTAAAAGACCATGCAAGGGCCGATATTGTGATTTAGTACAAAAGTGTTGATTTGGGGTAGCATTAGATGTGCTCTAGCCACGAAAATTTGTGGAGAAGCTAAAGCACATGAGATCTACAATACCCAGAAATCGTTTGGGGAAATTCTAAACAATTTGGGAGATATTAAAATAATTAATATTTTTAATGGAGTCCCTAAGTCTAAACTTTAGGAAATTAAAATATTAATGTGAATTAATATAAAACTGTGTTAGAATGGTCCAAAAGTCATGGATCAAGCCAGATCTAATCTTAGTCGTTGATTAGGGACTTAATCTCGGTCATTGATTTCTCAACGAGAAAAGTATAAGAGAAGGCTTGAGGGTCACTAGGAGAATATACTTAGGGAGACAAGTCAGATCAATTTCTGGAGTGAGGTTAGCTGAGAAATTGAACTAGTGGTCTGGTGAGCAGTCAAGAGACAGAAAGTACGGAACAGAGAGACGAGGTCGGCCACTAGAGATCAGCGCAGAGGCAGGAGAGGCAGACGCAAGACATTTCAGGCAAACGCAAAGGTAGCAGGAGACTGCGCAGTCATTAACTGGGACTGCATGGGTGATGCAGAGAGGTCCAGGGCTAACGTAGAGGGCCTGAGAGCCACGCAAAGGTCAGACAGGTTGACGCTGGGATTGGGAGAAGTGCTAGAGAATTTTTCTATATATGGGTAAGCCAGTTTGGCACCCTCTTGTACTGAAGAATTGCTGAATAATAAAAACCTCCCTTGCTGCACCGATTTTCCCACATTGAGTTTTTCCAGGGACTGTTGTCCAAAATAATTGTGTCATGTGTTGATTCTTGTGCATATGTTTGTTTCTATATTATGGTGTGATATCTGCAACAATATTTATTTTAATGTTTATTGAAGTAATTTCATAAATAACTTATTGTGGAATAAGTAGGAAAAGTAAATCAGTTGCTGCAGTGATAGAATTTTCACATGGTATCAGAGCAAGTAATTAGAGACAGAAAGGGAAAATCAATTATGGGTCGAGACCATGATGCAGAGGCATCCACATCAGGGGATTCACATAGATTTTCAGAAGATTGCACAAGAGAAAGAGATTTCGATTTCTCTATGTTGGCTTCCAAGCTAGAAGAAGAAGTGGCGTGTATGACTAGTGTTGCATCATCAGAAGTATGGTATATAGACAATCGAGCCTCGTGGCATATGACTGGAATCAGGGAGTGTTTCTCAGAATATCGAGAGGAGTGTTTCTTAGAATGGTCTAAAAGTCATGGATGAAGCCAGATCTAATCTTAGTCGTTGATTAGGGACTTAATATCGGTCGTTGATTTGTTAACGAGAAAAGTATAAGAGGAGGCTTGAGGGTCACTTGGATAATATATTGAGTGAGACCAGTCAGTTCAATTTCTGGAGCGGAGTTAGCTGAGAAATTGAACCAGTGGTCTGGTGAGCAGTCAGGGGACAGCAAATACGGAACAAAGAGACGGGGTCAGCGACTAGAGATCAGCACAGAGGCATGAGCGGCAGCTGGACACTGTGCAGTCATTAACTGGGCCTGTGTGGGTGATGCAGAGAGGTCCAGGGTTGACGCAGTCAAGCAGGGGCTGACGCAGAGGGTCTGAGAGCCACGCAGAGGTCAGCCAGGCTGACACTGGGATTGGGAGAAGTGTTGGAGAATTTTTCTCTCTGTGGGTAAGCCAGTTTGGCACCCTGTTGTACTGAAGAATTGTTGAATAATAAAAACCTCCCTTGTTGCACCGATTTTCCCACATTGGGTTTTTCCGGGGACTGTTGTCCAAAATAATTGTGTCAATGTGTTGATTCTTGTGCATATGTTTGTTTCTGTATTACGGTGTGATATCTGCAGCAATATTTATTTTAATGTTTATTGAAGTAATTTCATAAATAACTTATTGTGGAATAAGTAGGAAAAGTAAATCAGTTGCTATAGTGATAGAATTTTCACAAAAAGTCCAAGGAAAGGCGGAAATTCGCTAACAAAGAAATGCTTGAAAAAATAGGGTCGGGCATGCCCTTTTCTCTCTCCTCCAGGGGACCATGTGGCAGCCTCTGGTTGGTCCTCTGAGCTGACAAAGCAGCTGACGTCAGCAGTGACGTGGCAGAGGACACATGTCACCTGGTTTCAACATTTTCATGGGTCTTATGGGGCCATTTCCGGGTGCCAAGTGTCAACACTCACAGGGTGATATGTGGCAGTGATGACGTCACCCCAAGGTATCGGCAATCGGCGATTGCGCGAAGTGAAAGCTCTTTCTTCCACTGATACTCCTCCCTGGATGCGATTCCAATAAGGAAAAAGCCCCCGAATGCGATATATTATGTGATCTGGCCTATAAAGCCCCCCACGGCCAGACAGTGGTCTAGTGCTGAGAAAGAAGGTAAGGGTCCCCCTCTTCATGGTTGCAATTGCAATATCTTTGGTGGGCCCAATCTCGCAGATCAGTGATCGCAAGGATAAAGGGAAATGCCACAGGCAACACACTATAACTTGTCGAGATGTGATATTTGGCATAACAAAGGAAAAAGGCCTCCGCGCCGCTATTGAAAGCCTTAGCGCTCAAAGGGCTAAGCCTCGGTCATATGCGAAAAGTTACAAAAGTGGCTGAAAGCATATGGGCTAAGGGGGAAATCAAAAGTGCCTTCCTATTTGTCTTTTTTAATGATAAAAGACCCACAATCGTCGTGCACCGAGAGTGTTATTGCAGAGATTTAACGGGCGAATGGGCCAACAGCTGTAATAATTAATAGAAAAGAGGGGCAGTGCGTAAATAACAGTATGGGAGGTCGAACAGAGACATGATGGCTCAGCATGGAGTCTCGCTCCTATGCACAGCGTAGCACTGCCCAGAAACACCCCATCCCTTCTCCACCGAACATTTCACTCAGGCATTTAAAGGCAAAATCAACAGAAGTTGGCCGAGCAGCAGTGAACCGCCTCAGCAGCAGAAAAGACCCTGACAACAGCAGGGACGTGGCTCAATCCCAGACCTCCACTGAAACAGCAAGGGGACACCTCCTCCTTCCTCTCTCCACTCTCTCTCTATTCATTAATTCATGATTCAATCCCGAATGTAATCTTTTTGGGGTAGCAGAGCCTGACACAGTCCGACACAGCTAGTCTAGCATGGCAGCTGGAGCCCTGGCTCTGAGATATTTTGATTGTAACTCAAATCTCTTCCCCTCTTCTTATAAATAGGGGGAAGCAACCTATAACAGACGCTCTGGATATTCTAACCCGCAAGGGCCGAACTCTAAGACGCCATTTGGTTCTAATTTGCTTGTTCATGGGGGCTTCACTGATATCATTGCTGAGTGTATGGACTAGTTATTGGGCCCTTTGAGATAAATGGTATTTCCCTATTGATTCCAAACATGATTAATGTGCAGCATGTTCCTCTTGGTAATCTCATTTAACTTGTGTTTTTTTCTTCCTTTGACATAGTATAATGAATGCAGTCGGTTCCTCTTTGATCTATGGATTTATCTTAGCTGCTCATAGAAGACAATACCTGTGCTTGTCATAGACCTACATTTGTTATTCATTAGTATTGCAATAACTGTAAAATTACAGATTTACTTGTGTATTTGATCAACCTGTAGGGCCTGTGTTAGCTCAGATCTACGTTAGCTTTAGAAGTGAATGATACCCATGTCATGTTTGATTTGAAACCTTCTTTTGCACTCCTCTATTTCTATCATTTCACCGGAAAACTGTGGTTTAGGATTCTGTGTTGTTTACAGCCCTATCCATTGTATTCCGCTTTATGCTGGAACATTGTCGCTTAGGATTATGTTTGTCATAGCCCAATGTATCTATTTCCCTCCTTCCTTTCCTTCTCTCCATCATTTCCACAAATTCATTTTTAAGTTGTCTCATTTCCACGTGTCAACCACCAGAAGAAGAAGCCACTTCTCTTTGAGATTGCCCCAATATACCCCCAACATTTGGATCCGTGAGTTCGCCTGAATCTACCTCATTGAAGGCTTATTGAACCAAGCCCCTCCTATTACCTTTTACGTGACAACTGGAGTGTTGCAAACCCTCACATATAACCTTACAAGCACTACTCCATTTAAGATGTCCTAGGCACTTGTCTGCAATCAACCCAGAGGTTGTCTCTAGGGAGCTTTCCTTGTCTCCTGCTGCAGGTGCAAGATTGAGCGGCAACAGGGCAAATGTTTCCTCTTGGACCATTACCCTTGCTACAGGGGCCCACAATATTCAGTAGCAGATGGATCAATGTCAAATGATGCAATTAGTTCTTGAGGGACAATTGCAATACTAGTTGCAATCAGAGGTTGAGCGCAGAGGACTTGCAGCGTAGACATTCTCAGTGGACAGTGCAGAGACTGGTAGCAATCAAATTTTCAAGAGACAGTTGCAGTTCATAAGATAGTTGATTTAGATATTTGTTCTCAATTGTAGTAGTTGCAACAACAACAACAACATTAGACCAGTTGTAGCGTAGAGCAAAGTTAGCAGCAATACAAGTTGTACAGTACATTGTCAGCAACAGACCATAGGCAGGATGGTTCAACTCAAGGTAGCAAATGAATCAGAGTTACACAGTGGCTTGGTGGGCAGTGGCAGATTGTCACAGCTGTCAGACATCAACAACGTGTTTAGGAGGATGTTATGAGATCGTCTAGAACACCTTCCTCGCTAAGAGGGAGTATTAGTTTTTGATGACTGAGTAGCATCAGACAGGTCTGATGGTCTTGACTTTGCTCAAAGAGGCTTGGAAACACTAGAACTCTAGAACCCATAAAAGGTTTCAGGAGAAAACACCTAGAGATGACTCAATTAAGTTAATTAATCAATAATTAAATATTTCCTAAATCTGACTTAGGAAAAGTGATTAATTAACAGGAAATAATTGAGAAAGGTGAGATTTGTCTATAAACTCACATGGATCAACTCAAAGATGATCTTAGTCATTAACGAGGATTTAATCATGGTCGTTGGTGAGCCAACAAGAGATTATAAAAGGAGGTTGATAGGGTTGGAGCTAGATACACTCAGAGGTCGAGTTCCTTGATAGAGATAGAGATTCCCAGTTGCAGTGATTCAACAAAGAGAGTTCAAGCCAGAGGGGACATAAAGACAATGAGATGGTAGAGACAGTGAGTCCGAAGGAAGATTTCTAGTTCTGGAGAGGCAGCAACAAGAGGCAAAGTTATTCCACTAGAGGCTGCACAGGCAGCTTCAGAGTGGCAGATCGATTTCGCTGAGAAGGGGATCGATTCAACTTCCAGAGGTCGGCGAAATTCTCTAGAGGGCCAGAGGTGTTAATTTTTCATCAAGAGTTGTTCTACGTTCCCACTATTACTTCAACAATTTCCAATAGCATCAAAATACAATTTCACTTCTTTAGTTAACCAATATTAGAGAAATAGTAGATAGAACAACTATACAAATACACAATGAAAGACATCAAAGAGATAAGAGACATAATATTTGGTCAATGACCAAGGAAAAACCTTGTTACCCACCATTTTGTGGGTGATATCCCCACAATTGTTTTTCTAGAAGATGGTCCTCAGCCGGCAGCCAACAACCCCTTGCAACAACCAACTAGCTCATTGTGCCACTTCTCTGCCACTTGAGCCATCCATGTGGTCCCTCACCCATCTGTCATGATCGTATGTTTGAATGTTTGAAGGTAGGCCTCCCAAACCTAAAGGTATGCCTTGTCATTTGCTAATTCAGTATTGTAGTTTACTTATCATGGAAACCTTTGGGCATGGATTAATGGGGGATTCAGCAAAAAGAGTGGGCTAGGTATGTGCTCTTGTCCCCTAGACCTCTTTTGAATGTTAACCTTAGACCCTAGTCTCGTGGGATCTCTTATCTGACCTTTGGGCTTTAAGGATGGTACTTCATGGTAAACCCTGATTTTGGTTGCATGGTCCCGCTCCCCCATCCACATATATCACTCCCATTCTGCTCATTATAACCCCATTCATCATTCCTCCCACCCAGATCCACATTCCTCCATTGGGTCCACATATGGTTATCCTTCCCCTTTCCCTTTCCCACACATTAGGTCGGGCCTGGAACAATGTCCTAGTGGTTGATACAGCTGAAAATAAAAGCAAAAGAATAATGGACCACATTCAATAGGAAAATGTACCACAAAATGCAAAAGATGGCCGGGACAAATACATTTAGCATGTGGACAAAAGCCAATGCATGAGCTCTACCCCATTCTCATGGCCATTACCCTGGTTCCTATAGGACCTAGATGAGCCTCTTTTATCATTCAGGAACCCATGATTGTCCCAACTCCTAATGGTAAATGAACCACCCCACCTTAAAAGGGGTATCCACTGCTATACCTTACATATCATACTCTTACTCCTTGAGCTCTGAGCAGTTAACCAAAGAAAAATCATAAAAGGAAAAACGAAAATGAAGAAGGGTGGA
The DNA here is from genome assembly GCA_031772625.1 of Pinus tabuliformis. Taxonomy (NCBI): domain Eukaryota; kingdom Viridiplantae; phylum Streptophyta; class Pinopsida; order Pinales; family Pinaceae; genus Pinus; species Pinus tabuliformis. Next base: position 1,738,595,816 of record CM062818.1, on the reverse strand, counting down.
AAAATCAAGGCCAAGGTGACTCATGTACCACGATTGCTCCCTCCTATACATTATATACCCAAGTGTGGGCTTCCCCTTTATTAGCTACCCCTGTACCTTGACATGTGACCCAAGATCGCCCCTCCACCTCATACCCTACAACATCACTTTGCCTATCGACCTCATCATTATTCCCATGGCCCCTATCACTTGAAGGATACACCCCTAGCATCAAATATGTTCTAGCCACGAAATTTAATGGAGAGGCTAGAATACATGAGATCTCCAAAAATTAGAAATCGTTTTCAGAAATTCCACCTAGAGATGGCTTAATTAGATTATTAGCCGATTTTTAAATATTTCCTAAGTCTAAACTTAGGGAATATGGTTAATTAATCATAATTAATTAAGTCAAGGCGTGAATCATCTAGAAACTCACACTGGTTGACTCTAAGATGATCCTAGCCATTAATTAAGATTTAATCTTGGTCATTGGTGCTCCAACAATGGATTATAAAAGGAAGTCGATGGGCACTTGGAGAAGATACATCAAAGACACTTGGAGAATTCGATTTTTCAGAGTAGCAGCGGTCAGTTGTCAGAGAGTTTGAACTTCGAGAGGAGGCAAAGATAGTGAGGGGTATGGGCAATGAGGCTAGAGCAAGTTTTCCAGATCCAACAAGTGCATTTGCAGAGAGGAAAAAGTACCAAAGTGAGGTTGACACAGGAGCTGCGCAGAAGCCTCTAAAGGGCAGTTCGATTTAGCTAGAGTGGTTCTCTTTGGTAGCATCGGATGTGCTCTAGCCCTAAAATTTGGGGGAAAGGCTAAGGCACAAGAGATCTCCAAGACCCAAAACCGTTTTGAGAAATTCCACCCAGATGAGGAGTTATTAAAATAATTAATATTTTTAATGGGTTCCCAAGTCTAAACTTAAGAAAATAAAAATATTAATGGGTATTAATAAAGATAAGTGTGAGAAGCTTCTAAGAGATGAGGATCAAGTCTGTTTTAATCTTAGCCGTTGATTAGAGACTTAATCTCGGTCGTCGATTCATCAACAGGAAAAGTATAAAAGAAGACTTAGACTTAGGAAAATAAAAATATTAATGGGTATTAATAAAGAAATTGTGAGAAGCTTCTAAGAGATGAGGATCAAGTTTGTTTTAATTTTAGCTATTGATTAGAGACTTTATCTCGGTCGTTGATTCATCAACAGGAAAAATATAAAAGAAGACTTGAGGATCATTTGGAGACACACCGGCAGATACTCAGTATCTCAAGGAAAATAGATTCTCAAGAGAAGGAGATTGATTTCAGAGGGAGAGTTGCAGGGTGGAGGAAGAGGAGGGCATCAGCAGTAGTCAGTGACTGAGGAGGAGGTGACGCAAGGACAATGAGAGACAGCGCAGTGAGAGACGCAGTCCATAGGGGAGACGTAGCCCTCACGTAGGCTGACGTAGAGGGACGCAGAGCCACTCAGAACCACGCTGAGCCATGCTGAGTGATGCAAAGGTGACACAACAGTGGGAGAAGGGTCTCCAAAGTGTCAGAAAGTCTCAAAGGGAAAGTCTCGGGTGTTTTCTTTCAATTTCTTTGTAAAATCATTACTTGTAAAAGTGATTGTTGCTGAATATTAATAAAACACCCATTTGCTGCACCGTTTTCCCGCATTGGGTTTTTCCGAGGACAATTGTCCAAAAACAATTGTGTTGATGTGATTGGTTCTTGTGCATATATTTTCGCTGTATAATTGTGTGATAACTGCAGTAGAATTTGTTTTAATATTTGCTGAAGGGATTTCATAAATAACTTATTGTGAAGAATAAGTAGGTGAAATAAATCAGTTGCTACTGTAGAATTTCAGTTTAGAAATTTTCACATGGTATCAGAGCAGAGATCCGGCAACAAGAGAGAAAAATCGACTATGGGTCAAGAGCATGATGCAGAGGCATCAACTCAAAGGGACTCACACAAATTTCTAGAAGAATGCACAAGGGACCTAGATCATGATTATTCTATGTTAGCTTCCAGATTGGAAGAAGAAGTCACTTGCCTAGCAAGCTTTGCCTCCTCTGAGGTTTGGTATATAGACAGTGGAGCTTCCTGGCATATGGCAGGAATTCGATGATGTTTTTCATATTATCAAGAAGAAAGAATGAATTTTCAGATCACCATGTGAAATAAGGCAAAGTGTACCCCAATAGGAAGAGGTACTGTAATATTTCAAACCAAAGCAGGAGAGCAGCTTTAACAACCAATGTGCTGCATGTGCCAGGATTGGGGATGAACTTACTCTCTGTATCTCAACTTTAAAACAAGGGCTATGAAGTTTTCTTCATTAAGGAGAAAGTATATGTCAAACACCCGAGTTGGAATCAGAAGTAACAGGTTGTACAGATTACAGCTAGAATCACCAATGGCACTAATAGGCAGCAATGGAGACAAAGATTTGAATGAACTATGGCACAGGAGGATGGGACACTTACACCATGGGGCTCTGAGAATTCTTAGTAAAACAGTATTAGGAGTTTCAGAACTTAGTACCAAACGAAATGATGTATGCAAAGGGTGCGCTCTGGGCAAGTATGCCAAAGCAGCGTTTTCCAAAAGTAACAATAGAGCTAAGAGGGTGCTAGGATTGATACACTCAGACATCTACAGACTGATGTCTGCAAAAGCACTTAGTGGTGTCGAATACTTCGTCACCTTCATCGATGACCATTCCAAGAAGACTTAGATCTACTTTCTAAAAAACCAAGGATGAGGTTTTTGGTCGATTCAAAGAGTTCAAGGCTCTTGTGGAGAATCTAACACGAGAGAAGATAAAAGTGTTGCGCTTAGACAATGGTGGAGAGTATGTTGACAAGCATCAGAAGAGAGTGCACAACTCCCTACAATCCGAAGTAGAATGGGATACCAGAAAGGAATAATAGGACTATTGTGGAAGCAGCTAGGGCAATGTTGTATGATCAGGATATGCCCAAATTCCTGTGGGTAGAAGCATACAGCACAACAGTTTATGTCTAGAACAGGACTCCACATAGGGCATTGGGCAAAATCACTCTGGAAAGGGTCTTCACTGGGAAGACACCTGAAGTTAGTCATTTCAGGATATTTGGGAGTTTAGCGTATTGTCGTATACCTGAAGAAAAGAGAGAAAGTAGATCAAACTGTTGAGAAAGGATATCTTGTGGGAATAGGAAGGTAGTAGTTTGGCGGGATGTAAAGTTCATGAAGGACAAAGCTTTCAGGAAATCTTGCGAAATGCCTTCCGAGGAGAAGTCGAAAGACGAGACGTTGGTCCAACCAATTCGACCAGTAGAAACTAGTACCAGAAATTCTCCAGAAGACAAAGCTTCAAAACAGGAGCAATCTCAAGAAAAGGAAGAGTTGATAGATGTGCCCACTGTTGAGTTGCGGTAGCATCAAATGTGCTCTAGCCATGAAAATTGGTGGAGAGGCTAAAGCACATGAGATCTCCAAGACCCAAAAATGGTTTGGACAGGTACCCGGTTTGGGAGATATTACAATAATTGATATTTTTAATGGAGTTCTTAAGTCTAAACGTAGGAAAAATAAAATATTAATGGGTATTAATATAAAACAGGGTTAGAAGGTTCCAAAAGTCATGGATCAAGCCAAATATAATCTTAGCCGTTGATTAGAAATGTAATCTCGGTCGTTGAAGGACCAATGAGAAAAGTATAAGAGGAAGCTTGAGGATCAATTGGAAGAAACACCAGAGTGATTGGTCATTCATTTTGCTAGAGAAGGGTTGCTAAGCAAAGTTGAATCAATGATTAGCAGCAAGGGGCAGTGAGTACTGGGCAAAGAGGTAGAGAAAGTGCCAAGAAACCAACGCAAAAGAAGACAGCAAGAGAAGCAGCTAGAGCAAACCACGCAGAGCCCAGCTGAGAAAGCGCAGAGCCCAGAGAGACTGCATCATCCACGCAGAAGGCAAAGGGAGTGACGCAGAGGGTCCCAGAGGCTGCGCAGTGCCTCAGAGGGCTGACACAATGCAGCAGGAGGCTGACCCAGAGGCCAGAAGGGCCAGTGCTGAACTTCAGAGTCGCCAGAGAGGGTTTCATAGGACAGGTTTTCTGAATACCTGTTTCTGAATATAGAGGTATCGTTGTCGTGTATTTTTCTCTGTCGGGTGAGCCGATTAGGCACCCAGTTGTACTCAAGGAAATACTGCATAATTATAAGCCCTCATAATAGTTGCACCGGTTTTCCCACATTGGGTTTTTCCAAGGACATTTGTCCAAAAATAATGGTGTCACTTGCGTTTTGTTTTCTTTCAGCTGATGATCTGTAAATGTTGTGACTGTATTGCGTTTATTTCGTTATTTAAATGTCTTAAATAACTTGTTTAGAATCTACAAGTAGAAGAAATAAACCAGCAAAATACAGATTAATTTTCTAAAGATAGACTTAGAAAATTCAACATGGCATCAGAGTGTGGTTGCAGATCATAGGAAAGTTGAAGGCATTAGTGGAGCAAAGCATTTGCAGCAGATTCAACTGTCCAGAGTGACAGAGCTGATCCTTGCAGAAAGCGACAGAGGAAGGGTTAATGCAGAGGGACTGCGTCATCAGTCTTGGCCTGAGAGAAGCCAGCGCAGAGGCTAAGGAGGGCAGAAACAGGGTCATGCAGAGCCACGCAAACGCGAGGAGGGCTAACTCAATTGGCTAAGGGAGTTGTTTTACCGATGTCGGGATTGTGCAGAGCCAAGTGGCTCAATTCTTCAGTAGCTGGGGCGAAGGACGATGTGGGCAGTTTGCGGGAACGAAGCTGGTGGGGTACTGTGGTCAGAACAGTACCTAACAGGGAAAAACCAAGGTAGAGGGGGTTGTTGCCGAGGCGGATCTAGCCAAGGAATCTGGATCAGTGTTGCAGTTGCACAAATGATCGGAGAGGGGCAACTTGACAGTTGGCAGAAGGATTTCCAGGAGGGAAATCAAGACTCAGAGCGAGTCTAGAAGAGAACTTCCAGATAGGAAGTAGAGAGACTCAGAGGAGTCGAACCGAGAACTTCTAAACAGGAAGTAGAGAGACTCAGCAAGAGTCGAACCAAGAACTTCTAGGCGGGAAGTAGAGAGACTCGAAGGAGTCAACAGAGAAGAGCAGATAGATGGTCGTGAATGGGCTGAGGGATCAGGATAGGCTGGACAGAGCGTCAAAATTTGTGGTCTGGAAGGCCAGGATCCTGTCCATTGTAAACAGACATCGCATCAAAGGCTTTGCCTTAAGCGTAATGACTATCCCAGTTGTCCCGGTAGCTAATGAAAGGTACGAGGAGGTAATGGCCAAGGCAAAATGCATCATCCTTGATGGGGTCAAGGATCATGTGGTCCAACATATTGCCGAGAAGGAGACAGCAAAAGAAATGTGGGATACCTTGAAGACGTCGTACTAGCATACTTCTGTGCAGAGGAAGATGCTCGTTGAGAATCAGCTAAGGTCATACTAAATGCAGAAGGGGGAGCAAATAGATCACTTCCTCAGTCGATTGAAGGAGATCAGGGACCAACTGACTTCAATCGGAGCCACGTCGGATCAGGAGTTGAGGGTGAGGACCACACTTAACACAGTCTCTGAGGAGTGGGACACATTTGTCCAAAGCGTACTGGGTAGGGCAAGTCTTCCAGATTGGGAAGAACTATGGGCGACTCTTTGCCAAGAGGAGATCAGACAGTTGAGCAAGACAGGCAGTAGCAACAAAGGAGTTTGGATTAAGAAGGAAGAGGAAGAGGATGCAGCTCTGGCATCTGTGGGAAAGCAGGAGAAGAGGAAGAAGGACCTCTCCAAGGTCAAGTGCTTCCGCTGTGGAGAACTGGGTCACTATGCGAACCACTGTCCCAAGAATAAGAACAAGGGAAAGGCTTTTGACTCTAAGGCGGCGCCAGCGACGGCAGAGAAAGAAGTCGAGGAGGATGACGATTGTGCCATGAGTGCTCATGTACCTCTAGAGAAGAGGTGGGGAGACATCGAGTTGTATTCAGGAAGACTACAGGCGATGAGGGGCAAGATCCTTGAGGTACCCAACCTCTTGGATTATACCTTGCTACGGGAGCCCCGAAGAGAGAGTAGCAGGACTGGCGGATGTGGGTAGAGACGGATGCGGATGAAGCAGCAGAGAGTGCTACAGTGTAGGAGTCCCCAGGTAGTGCGAGGCTAGCAGGCTGCAACTGTGCGAGAGGCACAAGAATGTTGCAGCAGTGCAGGATGGCACAAATAGGGTTGCAGCGGTGCGCGATGCAGGGAGTTGTTGCAGCAGCGCATAGGTCAGTAGAGGGAGCACTTGTTAGCAGCAGAAAGAGCTTCAGTATCGGGAGTGTTTCTAGCCTAACAAGGATGTCAGGTGTTGGGTGGATCAGTTACTTACTTCTCAGTAACTAAGTTGCAGTTCAGTAGCACGATGCAACATGATGAAAGGGGGATGCAGTGCAAATGCAGTGTTGGGAGGATGGACCAGCAGCAGCACAGATGTAGAGGGATTTGTCGTACGGATGCAGCAGTGGCAGTGGCAGGGCCATGGGTAGCAGTACAAGATGCAGCAGTGCAGAGGATGTTAGGCAGGGAAGCCTAGCATTAGCAGCACAAGTACCGGTGCCGAATAATCAGAGTGATGCTCAGTGAGAGCACAGTCCTCGCTAAGAGGGATTGTTGATTTGGGGTAGCATCAGATGTGTTCTACCCGTGAAAATTGGTGGAGAGGCTAAAGCACATGAGATCTCCAAGACCCAAAAATGGTTTGGATAGATTATACCCGATTTGGGAGATATTAAAATAATTGATATTTTTAATGGAGTTCCTAAGTCTAAAATTAGGAAAAATAAAATATTAATGGGTATTAATATAAAATAGGGTTAGAAAGTTCCAAAAGTCATGGATCAGGCCAAATCTAATCTCAGTCGTTGATTAGAGATGTAATCTCAGCCGTTGAATTCCCGACGAGAAAAATATAAGAGGCTTGAGGGTCAATTGGAAGATACACGAGAGTGATCAGTCATTCATTTTGCTAGAGCAGGGTTGCTAAGCAAAGTTGAATCAGTGATCAATAGCAAGGGACAAAGAGGTAAAGAGAGTGCCAAGAGACTAGCACAGAAGTAGAGAGCGAGAGCAGCAGCCAGAGCAAGCCACGTAGAGCCCAGCTGAGACAGCGCAAAGCCCAAAGGGACTGCGTCATCCACGCAAAAGGCAGAGGGAGTGACGCAAAGGGTCCCAGAGGTTGCGCAGTGCCTTAGAGGGTTGACACAAAGGGTCCTAGGGCTGACACAATGCAGAAGGAGGCTGACGCAGAGGCCAGAAGGGCCAGCATTGAGCTTTAGAGTCGTCAGAGAGGGTTTCGTGGTACACGTTTTCTAAATACCTGTTTCGGAATATAGAGGTACTGTTGCCGTGTATTTTTCTCTATCGAGAGCCGGTTAGGCACCCTGTTGTACTTAAGGAAATATTGTATAATAATAAACCCTCAAAATCGCTGCACCGATTTTCCCGCATTGGGTTTTTCCGGGAACATTTGTCCAAAAATAACAGTGTCACTTGTGTGCTTGCTTTCTTTCAGTTGATGATCTCTAGATGTTGTGATTGTATTATGTTTATTTCGTTATTTAAATGTCTTAAATAACTTGTTCATAATTTACAAGTAGAAGAAATAAACCAGCAGAGTACAGATTAATTTTCTAACGAATAGACTTAGAAAATTCAACAACTACTAATGGAAGAACAAGCTGGGAATTCTGACAGATTCTACAGGATGCAGAGGACTTCATTGGTGCACCTAGTAATAATAAAAGGGAGCATAGACAGCCAGATAGATACCAAGCCCTAGTAGCTTAGGTTGGGGAACCTTCTAGTTTTTAGGAGGTCGTTCAACATCAAATATGGGTAGATGCTATGGTCAAGGAATACAGTTCTATAATGGTCAATGATGTCTGGGAAGTGGTACCTAGGCCTCAGGACAGATCAGTGGTAGGTTAGAGATGGATCTACAAGGTCAAATATGTTGCAGACGGCAATGTGAAGAAATACAAAGCCAAATTTGTGGCTAAGGGGTATGCTCAGAAGGAAAGGATAGACTACAAAGAATCCTTCGCCCCAATAGCCAGGTATACTTCTATTAGAACCGTGATATCTCTTGCAACAGAGATGGGGTGTGAGATTCACCAGATGGATGTCAAGATGGCATTCTTGAACGGGGTAATAGAAGAGGAAGTATACATTGAATAGCCAGAGGGTTTGAGACACATGAGAAGAAATCTCATGTATTCAGATTAAATAAAGCCTTGTACGGGCTTAAACAAGCACCTAGAGCATGGAACGGTGTAATTGATGCCTACTTGCAGAAGATGGGGTTCGTCAAGAGTGACACAGACCCTAATCTCTACTATCTTATCGTAGAGAATGAACCTCTAATCCTAGTGTTACATGTGGATGATCTTTTCCTAACAGGATCATCCAAGCTCATCAAAGACTGCAAGAAGAACCTAGTCACAGAATTCGACATGAAGGATTTGAGACGGATACATTATTTCCTGGGGTTCGAAGTTTGGCAGCAGAAGGGTGAGATCTTCCTTACATAAGGGAGATATGCTACAGAGATCTTGAAGAGATTCAGGATGCAGGGTTGTAGACCTATGGCTACTCCAATGATCACCAACTGGAAGAAGGTTGATGCATCAAAAGTAAAAACGTTGATCCCACCTTGTACAGGCAGCTTATAGGGTCCCTGATGTATCTGGTCAATACCAGGCCAGACATTTGTTACACTGTCAACACTCTCACTCAGTTCATAGTGGAACCCAAGAGGGCACACTAGGAAGCAGCCAAACATGTTCTAAGGTATATACAAGGAACAGTCGAGAATGGAATATTGTACACCCAAGGAAATGACATCAAGTTGAGTGGGTTCACTGACGCAGATTGGGCTGGAAGTTTAGTAGATCGAAAAAGTACAACTGGGTATTGTTTCAACATTGGATCAAGAATGACCTCCTGGTGTAGTAGGAAACAAAAATCCATGGCTCTAAGCTCAACTAAAGCAGAATATATGGCAGCTAGCACGGCTTCATGTGAAGCGATATGGCTTAGGAAATTGCTTGTGAATCTATTACGGAAAAGGATGGAAGCGACCAGGATTCTATGTGATAATCAGAGTTGCATCAAGCTCTCTGAGAATCCAGTATTTCATGATCGGTCGAAGCACATTGATATCAAGTGTCACTTTGTCAGAAACTATGTCCAACGAAGAGCAGTACAATTTGAGGTACACTCCTACAAGAGAACAGGTGGCAGACATCCTCACCAAGGCTCTAGGAAGAACAAAGTTTGTTTATTTCAAGGAGAAGATAGGGATGGTGAAGAATCCATTTCAGTAGCAGAAATGGATAAGTGTCTGAGTTGCAGTGCAGCAATTAGCAGTGATAGTGCTATGGGCAGCATGTTGACAGGAAGCAGTAGTGCAGGGGATGTGAGGCAATAGGCCTAGCATCAGCATAGGTATCGATGCAAAAGATTAGTGTGATGCTTCTATGGTGAAGCATTGCTAGAGCACATTCCTCGCTAAGAGGGAGTGTTGATTTTTGGTAGCATCGGATGTGCTCTAGCCTTGAAATTTGGAGGAAAGGCTAAGGCACATCAAATCTCCAAGACCCATAAATCATTTTGAGAAATTCTACCCGGATGAGGAGTTATTAAATAATTATTATTTTTAATTGGTTCCTAAGTCTAAACTTAGGAAAATAAAAATATTAATGGATATTAATAAAGATAAGGGTGAGAAGCTTCTAAGAAATGAGGATCAAGTATGTTTTAATCTTAGCCGTTGATTAGAGACTTAATCTTAGCCATTGATTCATCAACAGAAAAAGTATAAGAGAAGACTTGAGGATCATTTGGAGACACACCGGCAGATACTCAGTATCTCAAGGAAAATGGATTCTCAAGAGAAGGAGATCGATTTCAGAGGGAGAGTTATAGGGTGGAGGAAGAGGAGGGCATCAACAATAGTCAGTGACTGAGGAGGAGGTGACGCAGGTACAGTGCAGAGAGAGACATAGTCCAGAGGAGAGACGTAGCCCTCACGCAGGCTAACGCCGAGGGACACAGAGTCACTCAGAGCCACGCAGAGCCACGCAGAGGGATGTAGAGGTGATGCAACAGTGGGAGAAAGGTCTCCAAAGAGTCAGAAAGTCTCAAAGGGATACAAATTTGTCCAAACATTTCAGCTAAACAAAGAAAAAAATACATCCAAATAGAGGAGGTTGCACAACAAAAAAGCAAGAAACAAAAAACTCATTCTGAATCAAGTGCAACCTCTAGATTTGGTAGCTCATCTCCTCATGGTACTTCTGCAAGCTCTAGAGGTAAAAGAACAATAGGGGATTTCCTGAATGTTGCTGGGAGGGATGATGTGGATGGAAAGATAGTCCGATTTCTTTGTGCTTGCAATGTACCATTCAATGTGCTTCGCTCTCCCTATTGGCATGAAATGGTAAAGACCATCAATGAAGCCCCAAAAGAATACAAGTCCCCCAACTATGAGAAAGCTAAAACAGTGTCATTAGAAAGAGAAAAAGCAAAGGTTCAAAGAGCTTTGACACGTTTTACAAATAAGTGGGTAGATTGCGGGCTATCCATTGTATGAGATGGGTGGAAAAATATTAAAAACCAAAATTTGATAAATGTTCTTGGTGTTTCTGCTAGTGGTGCAGTATTTATTACATGTCATGACTCCTCCATTAGTGCATCTTCCCAAAACATTGCAAATCTCCTATTGCAACCAACCAGATATGTTGGTCTGAATAATGTGTTTCAAGTGATCACAGATAATGCAGCAAATTGAAAGGCAGCAGGAAAAGTTATTGAGTGTACTCATCCCCACATCTTTTGGTCTGGGTGCCTAGTTCACACATTGAACCTCTTGATGCATGATATTGTGAAGCATAAAGAATGTGGGTGGATTAATGAGATTTATAGGAGAGGGAAGCAACTCATTAAATTCATCACAAAGCATACAAGGGTGAACTACTTCTATGGCACTTACTCCAAGTTGCAGTTGCTTAAACTTGCAAAAACAAGATTTGCCAGTTATTACCTCACCTTTAGGCGGCTAGTGAAGGTGAGACAGGATTTAACTAATATGGTGTGCGGTGAATCATGGGAGGAAATTAACATTGATAGAGATGTGTAGGAATTCACAGGGTAAGTTCCTCAGACAGAACACCAAAAGACACCGCTCACAAACATATCAAAGATCAATACACCAGTATTCTTGACATGGTTAAAACCCTCAAAGAGGGAAACAATCCACGGCCTGAGCCAACGCGGCCACTTCAGGAAATTTATTAATAAAAGAATGAAAATTTACATAAGCTTCTCTCATGAATGGTTACACTACAAATGACCCTCCATGCTCTTTAAATAGAGATCATGGACCAATCGGGTGTTAAGCCACGAATCAAGTGTCGGTAATACCAAGCAGAGAATGAACCGTCGGATCACTACATATCGTGACCGCAAATTGTAAGTTACAAAAGTACATAGTAAAGAAACACACTTTACCTAACTCTACACTAGAACAAGTTATACTTAACTATTTCATGTGTGTCGGAATATCCTAACATCCCCCCTTAAGAACAACTTGGGATAGGATTGAAGGATGTACAAATATGACACAATAGGAGAAGGAAGGAGGCATTAAAGCATATCCCCCCTTAGTGACAACTTCCTAAACTCAAACCATAAATCGAAGTTTAGTAAACTTCGCCTCTGTGAGAGCCTTTGTAAAGATGTCTGCAACTTGATCATCTATTGAACAATATCGCACTTCAAGAACATGGTCATGAAGGAGCTTTCTGATGAAGAGCATGTGCAGTTCAATGTGTTTGCTGCTCTGATGTACGACTGGACCTTTGCATAGTTGAATGACACTTTGATTATCACACCAAAGTGTAGTCGGATGTTGTTGTTGAAAGCCAAACTCTGACAAGATCTAACGAAGTCACAGGGCTTCCTTACTAACTTCTACGACACCACGATACTCTGCTTCTGCTGAAGAAAAAGAAATGGCACTTTGTTTCTTACAAGCCCATGTAATAGGTCCTGAACCAAGAGTGAACACATAACCTGCAGTAGACTTCCGATCATTAGGGTCACCAGCACAATCGGAATCAGTGAAACCAACCAATAGAGGAGATGCTTCTGCACTGTAATGATGAATCCCAAACTGAACTGTACCTCGAACATAATGAAGTATTCTTTTAGCTACTTTCCAATGACTTTCATGTAGGTTTTGCATAAACCGAGCAATAAGGCCAACAGCAAAGGAAAGGCCAGGACGGGTATGGGTCAGATACAAAAGTTTTCCTACAACTTGACGGTATAACGTAGCGTCAACTTCAGGGTTAAGTACAAGTGACTGAAAGTTTGGCTCCAAACTGAAAGGGAGAAGGGGATGGCTTACAGTCTTCCGTGTGAAAATGGCGTAGAAGATCACAGGCATACTTGGACTAGGAAAGGGAAATACCTTCCTTGGATTGCTAGACTTGAAAACCAAGAAAATAATGCAAGTGTCCTAAGTCTGTCATTTCAAACTTCTTTTTAAGACTGGACTTCACATGGTTTATAAGGCTGGGATCACTACCAGTAAGGATAAGATCATCAACATAAAGAACAATAATGATAAGAGACTTGCCCACTTTCTTGGTGTAGACAATATTGTCAGAATGACACCTAGAAAAATTAGTTTCTAAAAGAAAGCTATCCATTTTGGCATACCAAGCCCGAGGGGCTTGCTTGAGACCATAAACGGATTTTTTAAGCCAACATACAAAGCTGGAGTCTGTTTGTATAAAGCCAGTAGGTTGTTCCATATAGATAGAGGCCAGAAACTCTCATGCTGCCCCTGTTTTGAGGGTTACCTACTGCCCACCTTTTCAGCCGTATTAGGCCTGCATCTAGGACACCGTAGGTTAGCGTTATGGCTCCTTTTAGACTGCATTTAGGGCTTCCATTAGACAGCGTTTAGGGCTGTCCTTAGACTGCATTTAGGGTTGCCTTTTGGACAGCATTTAGGGCTCCCTTTAGACAGTGTTTAGGGCTACCCTTAGACTTCTTTCCTCCAACGTCTAGGGCTTCCACTCCTAGTTTCTCTTCCACTAAAACCCAAGACAAGTGGAGAGAAATCAAGATAGAAGTGTGTCTAGGAAATGACTCTCAAGTCATCTCCTTTTATACTAAAACGTTGAGCACATGTGGGGTTTATTTGGTGGCTGGCCGACCTTGACGAATTGTCTTATAACACAAATAAATTCATAACTCCATGAATACTTATCGGAATCGGATGATCTTTAGATCAATCCTACACCTCTCGATGAGAGGGATCCAAGAAAAATATCAGCTGCCATAAATAAGATGACCCACATGGAATTTGGCCCTAGTTGCCAATTTTAACAAATACAAAAAATGCCAAAAGCTCGACATGAGATACCGAGTCTAGCGCAAAATCCTTACAATCAAAAACTGAGAAGAGACAAATAGGGGATGTTTCACTCATTGCTATCAATGAAGAATAAAAACTTTTAGGCTCTATTATTTTCTTCAAATGATTTTATGTTCTATTCAAGTACTTGATTTGCCTAAAGTTAGTGTTTTGCAAATTGTCTGACAAAACCTCTTTATGGATCCACTAAAAGCAACAAGTTGACTACCAGCCTGCATCATCATCAAATTATTTCTCAATTCATTTGGCTGTCTTTGTCCTTTGAAATTATTTTAAATCATGAGAAGCATATAAATTACTGTACTTTCCTCGGAATTCTCCTTCATACTCTTTTCTATAAAAACTATAAATGCAATCTGAACATTGAAACAAAATAGGAACTTTGTACTGAAATTGTGGTCAATGTTCATTTCTTGGTAACATCTGCATAGTTTCACCTCTCAATGCATTATAGTGGGAGGGAAAGGATAAAGATATTATTATGGCATATAGTTGGTAGTTGCAATACATGAATCAATGAAATTTTGAAACTAAAAATAGTTAACAAGAAGCTGAACTCCACAAAGTTAAAAATACCATAGACCAACTTTTAAATAAGAAATGAGTGAAAAGTTTACTTCTTGAATAGCCAAATCCAGCATTAAATAGAATTAAAAAAAATTGACTTGAATCTAAAGCCCTTGTTTGCTGCAATTAGGAAAATAAAAGGCAATTTTTGAAACGGGAAGCAACCAATTGAAATAAAACTAAATAAATTTAAATTGATATTTTTACCTGGCTTTGGGAAGCCTTCAGGAAGAGCAAGAAGTTTCCGTTGCCCATCCCCAAATTGAAAGGTCAAATCACAAGGCTGTACAATATCTGGGACCTCAGTAGGATTCTTTACAGCGAAATACAATGGCCTGACTTTGTTTGAAATGCTCCTCACAATGGATTTACCTGCAAAGTATGCATTGAAAATGTAAACACGCATAGTATTTCAAAAAGAATTGAAAAATATTTTTAAAAGTAAGTTCTTTTGACAAGATGCTTCCTATTGTCCCTGTGTGGCAAACATACCACTCCTCAAACTGGAAGTAATGCAATGGGATGTAGCTAGTTTACAACACTCTAGAAGGATCGCTTTGACTAAGAAGCCACAAATAGGGATTATCTACTCCCTAGGACTTAAACCTAGCCCCAATCACATGAAACAACACACTTTAGCAACCATCCAAGACACATAGACCAAAAAAAAAGGTTAAGGTATCTCCTTTAAAAAACAGAACTACAAAATCTGAGTCAAAACTTGTCCACCCCCATAGAACTGATTTCGGTTTTGAGATATCTTAGTTTCTGTCTTCTTTTTTAGCTTCATTTCTAGGGCACTACCTCTAGGAGCATGCAAACCTGCTCAAGCACCAGTTCCACGAAACAATATATCCTACTCAACTATTGCAAATGAGATATATTATTATCATAATGATACATGGAAATTTGAGATCAAGGAGATGAACTAAAGGATTTCTTTAGTTTGTGGAAGCAACATAAACCAACAAGAAATGCATGTGGTGTCGGATGATGCATTTTGGATCTTCATCATTCAGAAATGTGGTTATTGCACATGGGAATCATAACTATATTAGATACAAGCAATGTGAAAGAATTTGTCAATCAATAAGGTTTATTGCATTTATGATGACTACATACCAGATTTAGGCCTTTGTTACATATAAATCCTGATGTGGATGCTCAAGAAAGGATGTTCGCCAAGGATATAAATAGTATGAAGAAGAGCTACCAAATGTGCATAATGTTAGAAATTCAAAGACAAAATAGATTTTCATACGTGGTAATTACTTGTGAGAGTTAGTCTTCTTTCTTTAGTTACTTATTGTTCTTTCTTCATCAAGCAATTACATAAATTATTCTTCCAAGATCACAAAGAAGCAAGAGACACAAAATTTAGGCTTTAAAGCCAAGGAAAAACCCCATAGATAGGGAAAACCCAACAATTATCTTTCAAGCCAAGGAAAAACCCCATAGATGGGGAAAACCCAACAATCATCTTCTTATTGAATCAAGTCAAAATGAGATATCCAACCCAAGACCAAACACTTCCTCCAAGTCAGCCCTCCTCTCTAGTCAATGTCAAAGTTAAGATTCTTCAAACTTCAATCAAGCTGCAAAGATCAGTTCACTGTTCTATTACCTACTTAAGAGAAATTTCGGCAGTGATACAAATTGTAATCTGCTTCAGATTTTCGGCTAGTCACAATTCTTCATAAAAACTTCAGATATTTTGGTCTGTAATGTTAAAATATGCAACTGCGGTCAAATTCCACCTTGGACAGCTCATTTGATGGAGACGATGATTGCATTGAATTCCTCTTTTCGAGAGGACCAAAATCGACTTAAAGATCACTCAGAACGGATAAGGAAAGTGTACTTATGAAGAAAAGCCCACATGTGCATATTTGATAAGGTCAGCCCTTAAAGCAAAGTGGACACCCTTGGAAGGCTATAAATACAAGTGACCTCTACCTCATTTTGATATCATTATGAGACACTCTTCTATCTTGGTTTTTGGCTCACACAGGTCTGACACTCATTCGCGAAGGAACAAGTTCACTCGAAGATGAAATTGCAGGGTTTGAAGCTCACATTTGTTTTAGGGTTTTGGGCCTTAGATGCAGGCACAAGACAAAGAGATCTTGACTACAGTCGCTCGCTACTAGGCTCATTCGTGTGACCGAAGCATCCTAGTCGCATGCACAGCTCGTTCTCTATGCAATCGACATCTACGGTTTCAAAATCTCAATTGTAAACTGCAGTCGCTCGCTTGTAGGCTCCAAAGAGCGATTGGGAGCTTCCCAATCACATGCATGACTCCTCCTCCATGTGGTCGGGACCTAAATGATGGAATTTTAGTTGTCCGAAGATTTCGCTTAGTGACTGCAGTGTACGGAAGTTGACCACAGATAGTAAAAGTTCATTACAGGCTTCAGAATCAAGATCTTGAGTATAAGCATTGTTGGGTTCATTTCATGGACGTTGTAGTTGCTTTTGATGAATAGTTGTATGAATGAAGATATAGTGTAAAAAATTTTGAATCTACACATCAGAAATCCTACTGCAACACTGGTATCATCTCCTACTTTTTTTTACATTCAACAAGTTATTTAAGTATTAAACAGTGATGAAACACTATTGCATACTACACATACATACAGATCATGAACTAAAAATAGAATGAGACAAATACATAAGGGACACTGTTATTCTTGGACAAACATCCCCGGAAGAACGCAATGCGGGAAAATCGGTGCAGCAACTCTGAGGGTTTTCTATTATTAAGCAGTAGTTCTGAATACAACTCTGGATGCCCTCTCGAAAATCTAGTTACAGAGATAAAAAATATACTGCCAGAAACCTAAGTGAGATTACCCCACTTCACCCAGCAAAATCTCTCCGTTCCGGCAATTGGACAAACTATTCCCGGCTACAACTGTGCTACCCCTTCGCAGTAGTTGTGTGGGGCTCCGTGGAGCACACTGTGTTAAGTTATGGTATGTTCTATGCTTAGAGCAATTTACTTTTCTTTCTTATTATTATTCATAGATTAGCAATCACATGTGCATAAGTAAAGTGTAGATAGAACATTAAACGATCAACAGAAAACAAGCCAAGACAAGAGACACAAGATGTGGCGGCTAGCCAAGGACAAACCCCACAATGTGTGGGGAAACCCTTTGATCAAATCTTCTTTTATCTTCAATAATTCAGCAGAGAGAAATAGTACAATAAATCTGATTTATATCAGCAGTAGCAAACCCTAGATCAGCAGCATCAGCATTAGCAGCTTCATCATCAAAACTAGGGCAGACGATATCTCGCAAACCGACCATCGGATCGGCTTGATTCCACCACCAAAAAATGTGGCCTTCAGAGGAGGTCCAGATGGACCTACAACGCAGTTCAGAAGAGGAGGTTTGATGGTCAACGCTGGTCAAAGTTTGGATCTGCAGTTGCAGCTTCAGGTTCAGCAGCTTCCTTCCACATGTGTGAGAGAGAGACTCTTTTCTGCACAGTAGAGAAGAGCCTCTTTTCTGCGTAGGAGAGAGAGAGAGATGTGATGAGATGAGTGAGTGCAAATGAGGAAAAGTCCTCCTGTATTTATACACAATTGTTGATGTTTGAATAGATGCGACTGTTGGGCTTCTGAGCCTACATGAGTTGTAGGTCGGCTTGATAATAATTCCATAATCAAAATAAATTCATATCTCCATAAATACTTATCGGAATCGGATCATATTTAGATCAATCCTACACCTCTCGATGAGAGGAATCTAATAAAAATATTATCAGCCATGAATAAGATGACCCACATGACGTTTGGCCCTAGTTTCCAATTTTAACGCTCCCTCTCAACTAGGGAGAACTTCATTTGCAATCTGTCTGTCGGTCGCTACTATTCATCCATAAAATGCACTGCCCTATACAGCCTGACCCTTGTCCTGCTCTGCTCTATTCTGCCTGTTCTGCTTTGTCTTGTTCTGCCCTGTACTGATCTGTACTGCTCTGCTTTTGTCTGAATTATGAAGAAGAAGAAATGATCGAGGATGTATCATACTGACTCAAAGTCAGTCTTAGAGTATGTACCACTGGTCCCAGACCAGTCTCAACCAACCTGAAGTCAGCGTCATAGTGAGTACAACTCCTACCACTAGTCCCAAACCAGTATCATCCTCCACTAACTCAAAATCAATCTCAGAGTGTGTACCACTAGTCCCAGACCAGTCTCAACCGAGCCGAAGTCAGCGTCATAGTAGGTACCACTCTTACCACTAGTCCCAGACCAGTATCTCAGTCTCATAGAGTGTACCACTGGTCCCAAACCAGTATCAACCGACCTGAAGTCAGTGTCATAGTATGTACCACTCTCACTGGTCCCAGACTAGTACTGCACTGACACGAGGTCAGTCTCAGAGTATGTACCACTGGTCCCAGACCAGTCTCAACCGACCCGAAGTCAGCGTCATAGTGGGTACAACTCCTACCACTAGTCCCAGACCAGTATCATTGATCCCAGAACAATGAAGGTCATCCTAACGTAGGGAGTACAGTAGATACAACGATGCGTCCATCGGTATTACTATGGTCCCTAACTTCATTTCCCTACTCATTGATCAAATGAGAGGTACTTCCCATGAGTCCCAGACTGCATGGGTAGGATGCCTTGACAGGAGAACTTAATCAATCCCGTCCTCACAAGAGAACTAATCATCTTGCTACACAATCGCCATGGAGAACACATCATCCAAGCCTCATAGGAGAACTAATCATCCTACTACATAATTGTCATGGAGAACACATCATCCAGACCTCACAGGAGAACCAATCATCCTGCTACATAGTCGTCATGGAGAACACATCATCCAGACCTCACAGAAGAACCAATCATCCTGCTACATAGTCGCCATGGGGTGTACATGTATACCACCAGGGGATAGTGAATCATCCTGTGGTCATATGTCGCTCCAAGAAGTACCCCGCACCCCCGGAGCTCCCAGAGATCAATGCATCATACAGGACCTCATCAGAGAGTCTTTGAACAACACCAAGTTGTTCTCGGAAAGTCAAGAATTTTACTTTCCCTAGGGGCTTTGTCAGAATGTTGGCGACTTGTTCATCTGTACCGATATGTTGGAGACTAATAGCTCCCCATGCGCCATATCTCAAATATAATGGTACCTGATATCGATATGCTTGGAGCGATCATGAAATACGAGATTCTCTGACAAATGAATCCCACCCTGGTTGTCACATAGGATCACGGTGGTATCCAATGTAAATCCAAACAACTCACTGGAGAGCTTTCACAACCAAACTGCCTCACAGGAAGCCATGCTAGCAGCAATATACTCTGCTTCGGCAGTGCTCAAAGCCACCGACTTTTGCTTCTTGCTCATCCAGGATATCGAAGCAGATCCCAAGGATAAACAGCACCCGGAAGTGCTCTTACAATCCTCCACATTGCCTGCCCAATCAGCATCAGTGTATCCAAGTAGTCTCACATCTCCGGCAGTGTATCTTAATACATGAGAGATTGTGCCTTGAAGACATCTCAGAAGATTCTTGGCATCAATCCAGTGAGGCTCAACCAAATATGAGCTCACAATGCTAACTGCAAAACATATGTTCGGACAGAGGCTCACCAAGAACATCAACGCGAATGAGTTTATGAAACTCAGAGGCATTTCCAAAATCTGGTCCAACATCACTACCATATAACTTCTGAAAGCTAAGATCCTCGAGGTAGTCATAGGTTTGCAGTCCACCATACCAAATCTTTCTAGAATCTTCACCACATATTTTCCTTGAGATAAGAAAATTTCCCTTGGCTTTTGCCACACTTCAAGTCCTTGGTCCTTCATTTCAAATACAGAAGCCAACTCCCTCTTACATTTGTGAATGAGAGGGTCTACACCTATTAGAAAGAGGTCATCCACATACAACACCAATATGAGAGGCTTCTCATCTTCAACCTTAAAGTAAAGGTTAGGATTGGCTTCACTCCTAGTGAATCCCAGCTTCATCAAGTAGCTATCGATCCTCTCATACCATGCTCGGGGTGCTTGCTTTAGCCCATAGAGAGCCTTCTTCAACCTGCATACATGAGATTTTCGATCATAAATCTCAAATCCTTTGGGTTGCTCCACATACACCTCTTCTTTGATCGAACAGTGCAAGAACGTGGTCTTGACATCCATCTGATGTAGGTTCCATCCTTGTGAAGCCGCAAGGGCTATGATCGAGCGGATGGTCATATATCTGGCAATAGGTGCAAATATCACATCATAGTCTATACCTTCCTTTTGGGAGAAACCACGAGCAACAAAACAAGCCTTATACTTTTCCATACTTCCATCTACTGCATGCTTTATCTTGTAAAGCCATTTAGAATTGACAATTGTCTTGTCCTGGGGTCTGGGAACTACTTCCCAGACGTCATTCTCCATAATAGACTCATTCTTTGGTCATAGCATCTTTCCATACTTTATGCTCGACGACATCTGAGAATGATGAAGCCTCATTTTGTATGATCGTGCTCATGATGGTCAGGTATCCCTGATACCTATTAGGTTTCTTACTTTCACGGAAGGTTCCTCGGGGTGCAGCATTTCCTTCACCATCATCAAGTATCCCCCTAATCCATGAAGGCCTCTTCCTAGAAGAGGAAGGCGCAGGTGGATAAATAGGATCCATGGGTTCCTCCATATCAGGCATTGTTACATCATCTACCCATAGAGACAGCTTCCACAATCGTATGGTTCTTCCTTTTTGCCACACCATTCTACTCAGGAGTATGTGGTGTAGTAGTCTCCCTCTTAATGCCAGCCTCAGATATGCCTGAGTGAACCAACTGTAATATATCAGAGGTCTTGCTTTGGCTTGAGGGGAATGGTCCCCTTTTGAGCTTTCCTTCGGCACATCCTGGACATACACCTTCTTTCTCCACTCGGAATTCGTGCATCCCTATCACCATTTGTCTTACACTGGGTAGAGATTTGTAATGAAGGTGGGAAAACCTCTGATGCCAAAGTTCGGACTGAAGAGATGTGTCATAAGACATGACACCTAGCGGACTTCCATCGACCTGATATAATGAATCAACACAAAACCCAAGAGTAAAGGCATCTTTAACATTATTTTTCTATATATGTACCTTGCCATCGCTGAAGGTTACCTTGTAGCCTTTGTCTTCCATTGCCGAGATGGACACCAAGTTCTTTTGAGGTTAGGTGCAATTAATACATCCTGGAATTTCTAGACTTCTTGAATGGTTGTCCTCTTCCTTGATTCCCAGCTCTCCTCTTACCTTTGCTATTGAATTTGTCATTCCTTCATCAGAGGGATTTTGATCATCGTCCCGGTGTGAGTCCTTTCTATCAGGGCACTCCCTTGCATAGTGACCTGCTTTATCACAGATGTAACATCGTCTTTTTCTTCCACCCTTAGGTCCAACCTTTCCTTTTGATTTAGTCCCGGAATTATTTCTTTTCTTAGCATGAGAAGAAAAGGCAGAGGAGGACCTTTAGGCATGGGCATTTCTTGCTCTTCTACCCTTGTTTCTTCTTGAATGCATCCAGCCATTAATTCCTCGAAACCAAGAATTACATTATTGTTCAAAAGAGTAGTCCTGAACACGTACCATTCGGATGGTAATCCTCCAAGAGTCGTGAGTGCCATTTCCCTATCAGTAATAGTCTCCCCAATAGATAGGAGATCGTTCCTGATTTCGGTGATCCTTAAGAAGTATGCTTGCATACTCTCAACTTTACCCTTCTTAATTTCCTTCAACTTATTTCTAAGAAACAAAACTTGATTTGCATCATTTACTTTAAATAAACTCACCAGTCTATCGTAGATTTCCTTGGAGGTGTTCAGGTTGGAGATGCAGGCCACCAAGTGCTTGTTGATAGAGTCCAGGATGACCTTCTTTGTTTTGACTTCTCCGGTTTTCCATTTGTTCTTGGCAGCAACAAATGCATTTGATGGAGGCTCAACAATATTGCCTCTCACATGGTCCAACACTCCTTGATCTTCTAGGGTTAGATTGATAGACATCTTCCATCCATGATAGTCAGCTTTCTCACGGAGCTTGTCTTCGGCAGGAAAGAGCATTGAGGACCCCATAGTTCTTTTAGGATAGCCTTGCCAATCTTCTCTTCGGTGATTGCTCTTGCTCTTGCTCGGGCCTTGTCTTCACCTCAGCTCTGATACCATGTTAAGTTATGGTATGTTCTATGCTTAGAGCAATTTACTTTTCTTTCTTATTATTTTTCATAGATTAGCAATCACATGTGCATAAGTAAAGTGCAGATAAAACATTAAATGATCAACAGAAAACAGGCCAAGACAAGAGACACAAGATGTGGCAGCTAGCCAGGGACAAACCCCACAATGTGTGGGGAAACCCTTTGATCAAATCTTCTTTTATCTTCAATAATTCAGCAAAGAGAAATAGTACAATAAATCTGATTTATATCAACAATAGAAAACCCTAGATCAGTAGCATCAACATTAGTGGCTTCATCATTAAAACTAGGGCAGACGATATCTCGCAAACTGACCGTCGGATCGGCTTGATTCCACCACCAAAAAATGCGGCCTTTAGAGGAGGTCCAGATGGACCTACAATGCAGTTCAAAAGAGGAGGTTTGATGGTCAACGCTGGTCAAAGTTTGGATCTGCAGTTGCAGCTTCAAGTTCAGCAGCTTCCTTCCACATGTGTGAGAGAGAGACTCTTTTCTGCGCAGTAGAGAAGAGCCTCTTTTCTGCGCAGGAGAGAGAGAGAGATGTGATGAGATGAGTGAGTGCAAATGAGGAAAAATCCTCCTGTATTTATACACAACTGTTGATGTTTGAAGATACGACTATTGGGCTTCTGAGCCTACATGAGTTGTAGGTCGGCTTGATAATAATTCCATAATCAAAATAAATTCATATCTCCATAAATACTTATCGGAATCGGATGATATTTAGATCAATCCTACACCTCTCGACGAGAGGAATCTAATAAAAATATTATCAGCCATGAATAAGCTGACCCACATGAAGTTTTGCCCTAGTTACCAATTTTAACACACTAGGACACTACGTTTGCGCTGCACTAACTCCTCTGCCTCTTGGAGTTCTGACGTCACCCTTCTCGGCTGATCCTGCTACTCCCTGGCTAAATTCGGACTTCTGTTGGAGGGTGGCTCTACCCCTGCACTAGCACTGCGTCAAGCAATGTGTGGGCCCTCCTGGCCCAGTGTCAGCCTCCCTAGGTCTGCGTTGCCTCCTCTAGCATCTCTCTGCCTCTCTTTGAGGTCCCGGAGAAGATCCTCCAAACTCAACTATCCCTGCCCCTCTGCTGCAACAGATCACTTGTTCGATTTTCTCAGCAAACCTCGCCCCAGAAAAATCGAAGTGACTAATCTCCCAAGTGTACCTCCAACTGACCCTCAAGCCTCCTCTTATATTTTTCCTGTTGATCAATCAACGGTCGCGATTAACTCCCTAATCAACGGATAAGATTAAAACAGACTTGATCCTTATGATTTAGAAATTTCTCACCCATATTCTTATTAATACCCATTAATATTTTTATTTTCCTAAGTTTAGCCTTAGGAACCCATTAAAATATTAATTATTTTAATAACTCCTCATCCGGATGGAATTTCTCCAAACGATTTCTGGGTCTTGGAGATCTCATGTGTTCTAGCCCCTCCACAAAATTTTGGAGCTAGAGCACATCCGATGCTACCCAAAATCAACACTCCCTCTAAGCAAGGAATGTGCTCTAGTGACACTTCTCAACAGAGGTACTACACTGATCCACTGCATCGATCCTTTGTGCTACTGATGCTTGGCCTAATGCCCTCTATCTACTGTACTGTTGCCCATAACACTGCCACTATCACTACTACATCTGTACTACAGATCCCTCTCAATATGCTGCCTCATGCTGCCCATAGCACTGCCACTGCTAACTGCTGCACTACAACTCAGTTGCTCTTAAGTAAGCAACTAAAACTTCACCCAAAAACTAACATGTTGGTCAGTCTGGATGCTGAAGCTACCTTTGCTGCTAATTTGTGTTGACCCTCTGCTGCTACTGCGCTGCTGCAACCTACTCTTGCCTCTCACACTGCCACAACATCCATTGCGCTACCTCAGACTTTGGCACTCTAGCTCTGTCATTGTCCCTCCATCACACCTCGCTCCAATCGATACCCATCATTTTGCTACTGTCGTTAAGGGTTCCCGTAGCCGTATGTTATCCAAGAGTTTGGGCACCTCAAGGATCTTGCCCTTGTCATGTAGTCCTCTCGATTACAACTCCATCTCGCCCCACCTCTTCTCCAGAGGCACATGAGCACTCATGGCACAATCCTCGCCTTCTTTGTCAGCTTTCACTGGAGCAACCTTCAAGTCAAAGACCTCCTCCTTGCCCTTCTTACGAGGACACTGAGTGGCAAAATGTCCAAGTTCCGCACACTTGAAGCATCTAAGTAGGCAACATTTATGGCGCAAATCTTTGGAAATCTGCAACCAAAGATGCATTTACAAACAAGAAATGGAGGGAACTGTCGGATTTGAATTCAAAAGCGCCTATAAATATGGCATAGTGGCCTGCAGAAGAACACTTTTCTTTTATAGAAATTATTACCAGACAAAGTACTGCACGTCTATGAATCGAGAGGATTGGGAGGCAATTTTTAAGCGTCCAGTGCTATCTAACTTATCTAAGACATTTTGCAAAGCCTTTGTCGACAGTATGACCAGAACAAATCCTGCAGAAGTCGCTAGTTCTAAATTTGTCGTCTCTGACGCAGCAGCCCCTGAAATCACGAGCATGGAAGCTACGCCCGTTGTGCCTACGACGCCAAGGTCACGTAGGCCAAAGCCCTCTGCTGCTAAGGAAAAGCAAAAGAAGCCAATAGTTGTACCAAAGAGGCAGTCGCAGAGAAAGAACCCGACTGAGGTTGCAAAAGGGTAAAATGGATAAGGCAAAGAAACCCTATGTGCCTTTAGATTTGGATGAGGAGGAACTCCGCGGAGGAGTTGAGGAGTTGGACACAAAGGAGGGTGAGCTTCTCACAAGGCTCCCAAAGTATATCCCTCCAAGAAAGGGCAAAGCGAAAGTCACCAAGGATCTCGATAACGCCAAATTTACTATCTCGACCCTATTGTTGCCAAAGAAAGTGCCTTTCGAGGGCGCGCTCTTGGCGCGCATCCCTGTGTTGAGATGGATGACTGGGATTTGGCCAATCACGAAAAATTCCCACATTTGGCCACAAGCAAGTATATGACTAAGATATACTATCAAGAAACGGGGGTCACGTGGTTGGAGACCATAAAGTGGGTCACGGGAGTGCAGAAAGCAGGATTGATGTGTATGTTATGTGTACCCCACTTCAGCAGGACCACAATTAACACGATCTGTGTTCGCCAGTTGCTCGCACTGGTGCACGATGGGCGCCTTTGGCTGGTAGAGCCCATCCCCATAACCGATATGTTAGTGCATCGCATTACCGGGCTACCCTATCAAGGGGAAGATCCAGCCAAAGAGTTTGCAGGCAAAAGTAAGGAGAAGCAATTGGTTGATCGAATGAAGAATGAATTCGAGTTGGTCAAGAAATCGCGCAAATACTCTATCTGCTCTATCACCGACAAGGCAGTACAGTTCGCTGCCCAAATTTTGGCGTGTAAAGTTATGAGGAAATGTCGTGCGGACGAGGTTCTAGCGCCTATGATCTCGCTCGCTGCACAGTGCACGAAGGGCGTACAATATCACTTGGTGCGCTACCTGTGCAAGGAATATTTGTTGAACTGTCGTGAAGCACAGGATGACAATAAAACCTTTCATTATGCATGGTTGTTATTGCTAATTCTTCTTGTTGCATGGAAACTTCCGGAGGACAAGCAAATTTCCTCCATAGGATGAAGATATACCAGAGGCAGCGAAGTTTGCTTTGTTGTGGGCGACGAAGGACTTGGAGAGGGTCATGGAGACTAAGATTTTTTAGGTGCTAGTCGAGATGGACCTGCGCACTATTATTAATCAGAGGCCAAGGTTGTCCCCAACCTTGTTTGCCCAATTGGAGGCCTACGCAGAGTTCAAGGTTGATTTCCATAATGTCTCAATCCGCGCAAGGCGAGATCCTAAGCAGATATGGCACAAGACACCTTATTTAGTTACACAGGCTGGTGTACAGGAAGTGGTGGGACTATGGCCAACAGAGTGGAGGGAGCCCACAGACCTTGGTGCAGGAACAAGTAAAGGAGGAGAGAGCTCCTCCGCGCAGACAACAGCTGAGCAGAAGAAGAAGGAAGCAGAGCAAGTAGCAACACGCAAGAAGGCTGCCCAAAAGAAGAAAGACGTTGTTGCTAAGGCAGCTGCTGAAAAAGAGCGCGCTGAGAAAGAACGTGCTGAGAAGGAGCACGCTGACAAAGAAACCACCGTGGAAGTAGAAGAGTTTGCTTCCCAGCACACCAAAGGGCGAGAACAGTCTAGACAAGAAGGAGGTGGTGGTGACGCAGAGAGCACCACTTTCAGGATCTCAAAGCGTCATAAGGAGACAACCACTAGGCCAAAGAAAAAGCACAAGTCAGATAAGTAAGTGCACATTGACCCAATGGTCCTCATGGAGTGTAATATTCCTAACCCGGAATAAACCACAAACCCCAGCAAAAACTCCAACCAAATATGTGCAATGATATAATAACCCAAAATGATAAAATAACATAAGAACAACATATAATAATGTAAACCGGAAATATAAGCAGATACAAGAAATACAGCGAGAAAATGCTAAGCCATTTTATTATTCTGAGCAATAAAATGAGTACAAGAGGTGATCAGACAGATGGCACCTCGACTTGCACAAGGAAAGTGAAGAAATACTCCCAGAATAACAACGAATGGCCTCCCTACGTGAATGTTGTTGTTATGCTGCCGCTGCTACTAGGAAACAACTGATGGTTTGGGGCTGCTCCCCTCCTCGGAATAAGCTGAAACTCTAGATTCGGGCTCTACTCAAGAAACCCAGAAAAACCGAGGAAGCTTTCCTGAAATTACTGACCCCCGAAAATAACCCTCCTGGGGATCTGCGCAGTTCCTCCAAGGCTCTGCACTGCCTCTGAAAACCACTCTAAATCCTGCCTGGAACTCCACCTGAAAACTGAGCCAAAATCCTCCAATAGGCAAGGGTTGGTCCCCTGCTCACTCACACAGCATAAAACCTCCTGCAAACCCCCCATCCCCAACAACTGCCAGAATGAACTGCGTCCCTCTCCCAGTGTTGCGCAGTCCTCCAAAATGCTGCTAAAACCACTGCTGGAATGCTAATGAAACTACTGCTGAAACACCAAAGGAAATACCTTGCCCAAGCAGGCACTCAAAGTCCCCCGGGGCTAAGGGTGAGATCTCCGAACGGAGACACTCAATGCACTAAACAGTGCTGCAGACTAGCTAAATAGCCAGCGTGCTCGAAAGTCGAAACGACTAGCTCAAAATGCACATAAACTGAATGAATCAAAATGAGGGGGCTCCTATCTATTTTATAGCCTCTGCCTCTCACAATCCCTAGGCTCACCTCCTCCTGCATGATTCCCCTCTTGCCACGTGTGCTTTTCCCTCCTGCGCAAGCCTTCCATGTGTCTGCATGGGCCCCATTTCTGCGTCCCCCTTTGGCCCCCTTGGCTCCCCTTTAAGTCACAACGTTGTGCTACCTAGGAAGTGACTTTTCATTCTAAAGTGAGTTATGTTCCCCTGTCCTCACTTTTTATTTACAAATAACTATAAAAGGCAAAAAATGGACAAAATTGAATATTCCAATTAGCCATAGCTAATTAGGAATATTACATGGAGGGGGACCTCGACGAAATAGGGGATAATATCAAAGATACCACGACAGAACTGTAGCAATAGTTCGAACAACAGTTTCCTTTATCCCTCGGCAGTGTGTAGAAAGATCTGCATGAGTTACAGATACAGATAGCTAGGTTGCAAGCGAGCATGGGCCAGATGAGCGGAGTTCAAGCGAGCCTACCACAAGCGAGTGAGAGTGCGATGCAAGTGGAACGGAATTTGGACCTCAGAGTCATTCCATTGCCAGAAGGAGCATTACACACAGACACAGAGGAAGACCATGCCCAACCTGGAAGGATCAAGGGTGTGGGGGTAAACTTAGCTGTGCTGCCACTTTAGACCCTCCACGCGCTTCATCAAGGGGTCTCGGATGAGCTTCAAATTAGAGAGCAGCGCGCGCTAGCAATGATCAGCGAGGTCAAATTGAACAATGAACAAAGCCTGGCAGTTGCAATTACACAGTCGTGTAAGTCAGGGCCAGAGTTACACATTCCAAAGGATGCAGCAGCTGCGTCAAAGATTAGGAAATTGGTTGCTGCAGTGAGAGAATCGAAAGATGAGATAAGCCGAGTCACTTTTGACTTCCAGATGCAGATATCGGAACTTCAGCAAAAATCACAGTCGACTACTCCGCCAGAGGTCAAGGAGTAGCGTGGCACAGCCATCAAGGAGCATATGTCTACATTGGACACTGCAGTAACAAGTTGCCATCATATTTTTGAAAGCACCATGGAGTTGTGGACCAATTTGCAGGAGGACTCAAACCTGCAAAAGTTTCGTACAGAGATCCAAGAAGCATAGCAGAAGTATGAAGAGGTCAGGACGACTGCACACTTTGGCGCCAATCCAGCGCTTACAGGAAGGGAAGCTGCTACAAGCATGCCGGAATTTCTAAGTCTAACTGTTAGAAACCCTTCATGTACTTTTCTGATTTATTTCTGCCTACTTGTTCTGTTAAATTAACAAGTTATTTACCATGTAAATACTGAAAATAAATACGAGTACATGCTCAACACATTACAGATCATCAAATGAAGGAAACAAAACAAGCACACAAGTGACACCGTTGTTTTTGGATTAATGTCCCCGGAAAAACCCAATGTGGGAAAACCGGTGCAACTATATGAGGGTTTTAATTATTAAGCAATTTCAGAATACAATCTGGGTGCCAATACTGGCTCACCGAACAGAGAAAAATCTTAGCAGTAGTACCTCTCCTTCGAAGACAAATATTCAGTTGAAACCCCGAATGATGATCCCACCAGCTCCCAGCTTTAATCTGTCACACGAAAACCCCAGCGTAAGCCTCTAGGGACTGCGTCAGCCCTTTCTGGCCCAGTGTCACCCTAGCTCGCCCTGCGTCAGCCTCTAGAGGCACTGCGTCAGCCCTTAGAGCCTCTGTGTTACCCACGCTGGCTCTTTGATGCACCGCGCAACTCCTGGCTGCCTCTACGTGAGCCCTAGCTGGCTCTATGTGAACCTCTAGCTGGCTCTACGTCCCTCTCTCCCAGCTTCTACACTGATCCTCCCGGTACTATCTCTGCCTCTCTGCTTCTATATTCACTACCCCTCAGCTACTACTCTGATCACTCTTTCGATTTCCTCAGCAAGCCCTGCCCTAGAAAATCGAAATCTTGATCAACTAGGTGTATTCTCCATGTGACCCTCAAGCCTGTTGACAAATCAACGACCGAGATTATGTCCCTAATCAACAGCTAAGATTAACTCTGGCTTGATCCATGACTTTTGGACCCTTCTAACACAGTTTCAATTCCAAATATTAATTATTTTAATATCTCCCAAATTGTTTAGAATCTGCCCAAACCATTTCTAGGTATTGGAGATCTCATGTGCCTTAACCTCTCCACCAATTTTCGTGGCTAGAGCACATCTAATGCTACCCCAAATCAACAAAGCACAGGTTGAGGAGCTACAACGCAAAGAGTCAGTTCTGAAGGCTCGGCTTCAACCATGGACAGAGGAGGCAAGCCAGATTTCTCTGACTATTCAAGAAAAGCTGAAGGATTTTCAGCAGACCCAAAGGACCATGCGCCTCACGATGGAGGGGCCCACTATGGAAAAGTTGGTCGAAGAGGTGCAGCAGGCTGCAGTACAAAGCATTGCAAATCTTGAAGTTTTGAAGATGGAGTTCAGTGAACTCCGCCAAAAAGTCAAGAAGCGAGCTGAGTGACTCAAGAGTCAATCACCATATTTGTGTTGGGGGCCTGTTAGGATAGGGTCCCTGGGGTCAAGTTTTGTTAGAAAAAGTGAATTTTTGTAATAGATTTTGTAAATAATGTAAAGTCTCCGCAAAATGTGGAAGTGGAGCGTGCAACTAAGTATGATTCAGAGGGGCATTAGACCCTTGTATGGGTAGGTCCTAGGAGGGTTTTGAGACTCACCCATGGGCCGCAGGCCATGGTATTGTAATTGAAAGGATATAAATATTTGAGTCTTAGCGAGTCTAGAGGATATATCTTTTTGTGAAGAACAAGAGTAAGGGCAAGGTGCTAAGGCAGGAAAACTTTAGTTCCTGTACTTAGGCGAAAAGGGAAAGCTCCTGCAGCTGAGTGAGCAAGGTAGAAGGGTATGTAATTTGAACACTGAATCTAATAAACACAGTTTTGGGTTGAATCGAATGCCTCTGTGCCTTGTTCTTTATTTATGCTTAAGTTAAAGTATCTTCGCTTTGTAACTGCTTTTTATGAAGTAATGTGTTTTTACTGTGCGGATCTGTTGGATCTTTAATGTTTAGGCATGATAAGTATAATAAACGGCCTTCGCAAAATTATTAGATAGATCTAATATAGTTAACTCTCGGAGAAGGGTAGATCTGTGCGACGGTAGATCTAGGTCATAAAAGCTTTAGGATGTGCAACTAATTGCGCAGAAGTAGTGAATCTGTATCTTTTATGCATGAAGAGTACAATCCAGTTCGTTTGCGAAGATCTGAATGCCTTTTCGATTGAATTAGAGTAGTTAGCTCCGCAAAAACGGTAGATCTACGCCAAGGCAGATCTGAGTTATAAGGGTTTCAGAATACACATCACACAAGTCTCTGGATGCAGAAACCTGGTTCTAGCATCCCCCAATACTGCTTTGGGTGAAACTGCAGCGTGCGCTACGCAGGTTGTTGCCGAAAGGGCCACCAATGTAGAGTTTTGTTGGTTGGCGCAACTAACTTTGAACCTGGGTCAGGACCCCTTAAGCCAACACTCACCCATATTTTGATTAATACCCATTAATATTTTAATTTACCTAAGTTTGGACTTAGGAACCCCATTAATAATATTAATTATTTTCATAAAATACAATTTGTGCAAAATTTCACCAAACGATTTCTGGGTTCTTTAGAACTCATGTGCCTTAGCATCTCCACCAATTTTCAAGGCTATAGCACATCCGATGCTACCAAAAACTAACACGGCAGCCCTAAATTCTTGCATGTGTGGGAGGTTTACTTGATGTTATAGGCTCTTTTCTCCTTCGCTTCAGTGCCCTTCTTCTTCGCTTGAGTAGGAGGCCTTATAGGCCTAGTTTACTTGCCCAAATGGTGAGATATGTTAACTGTGAGTTTCTGTTGTTATCACCGCAGGCAGCCCTCCCTTTCTCGCACGTGTGACTGCAACTTGCTCTAGAAACAATTCTCGTTCACTTCGATTTGTGTCTCTCCTTCTTTGTTGAACTAGAGGCTCCTTCTTCGTCCTTCGTTCACTCTTTTTCAGTCTTCTACCTTTGCTAATTTCAGAGGTGAGTGAGTTTGATGTTGGAGGAGTGGACAGCCTCTATATATAGAGGTATGCCCCTACTTTAGGCCGACTTGAAGGCCAACTTGCTGACTGTAGGCCGACTTGACTTCTTTGCTTCAGATTGCTTCTTTTCATGGTGCCATTGCTTAGAAGAGACTTGAATTTGCTTGGAGGTATATTCTTTGACTCTAATACATAAGTATACATAGTGTAACATGCCCTTAAGGTCTTCCATAATTTCTTTTGACTCACCTATAGCACTTTAACATGTGCTAGACCTATTTCAATGAACAAGAAACTCATTGACCAATATAATAAAATTAATATTTCTTTTCTTGAATAAATACAAATATCAAGATTCAAAAGTACATTTATGAAGACTGAACCTCGTTACATTTCCTTCAACACTTCTGAAAATGTCGCTCCTGCTCCCGCTCCCCGTTTTCGCTCTCGCTCCCAAGTAACCTTGGGTTTACCTTTCATATATCATTCATTCAATATTCACATTCACAAAAGCATAATATGGCAGCTAGGTCGATAAACCAGATGGGGCTCTCATCCCAAACCATGTGAAGCCTAATTGGGACATCATACCATAAAGATTCCCTTAAGACTATAAGTGGTGCTATCATCCTAGTCAATAAAATTATAACCTGGACAAAAAATTCTACACAAATTCACTGTAAATGTGCAATAAGTAGTTTAAGATATTTTCAAGAGTAAATTTGGAAAACTAAAGTAATTCTATTTAACAAACCATATTAATACCAAAAGCATAATCCATTAGCACGGTAATGACAATAGCAATGCATTAAATAAAGAAAATACTTAATACAGAAAGTAAATTTAACTATACCTGAGATGATTCGACCGTATACCTGCCCATCTTTGCCAAGGAAAAATGCCTGCCACATACAAATGAATTAGGTCCCAGACAAAGTGCATACGCAAAGATTACCTTTCGAAAGATTGATCCACATTCTATCTAATAATTAGACTCTAAAGCATGAGAATAGAATGTAGACGTGAATTACCATTTTAAAATGGCCCGTCAAACGAGCCAGCCAAGTCACTTTTGAAATGAGCCATGTCCATGCATATGAGAAAATGTTAGAATTAGAACTTAGATAGATTCTACTCAAGGTTAGGAGTTGTACTGAGGTAACAACGTCTGCTATAACAGTATTAGGCAGATGAAAATATCCCTCACGCCAACAATACCTCCACTGAACTTTCCACTCCAAATCACAGGTGAAAGAGGCTTGCTTTCCCCGTATAGCACCACAGCAGCGTTGATAATAGTGTCTGCACTTGTATCTCTATACCGCATCCCAGCTATCTCCCAAATTCTTGGAATGTGTCTGCAATCGTGATCCCATGAACATCAAACTAGAAAAGTTTTTCTTGCTATCATATTCAACACATTCCCAAACTTGGATCGTGATCCCATTAACATCAAACTAGTAAAGTTTTTCCTGCTATCATATTCAACACATTCCCAAACTTGGATTCGGAGATCATAAATAATCGCGCTCTCCCCCAACTCCAAAAAAAAAAAAAAATAGTTTGAATAATCGCGGCCCCCCGGCCTCCCTCAAAGAAAAAAGCAGTTAGAATAATCGCCCCCCACACCTCCAACCAAAAAAAGCAGTTTGAATAATCACCCTCCTCCCCCCGCCTCCCAAAAAAGCAGTTTGAATAATCGATGCATGAATGATGGACTTTTCTGTGCAAGAATCTTTAATTAAAGCTCATTGTTAATTTAACCTTTCCTCTATACTTCGATTAAGGTGCTGTCCTACTATATTTGCTGCAAAACTTGCTTCTAGTAAAATGGCAAACCACCAAATTACTTACTCTGACTTCAAAATTTTATCAAATAAACGATCCCATCGCTCCTCTGGAATTTCCGCAAATCTATTCCTGAGCAATAAACATTCAAGTAATAGGAGTTCGTTTTGATTCCAAAATCAGATCCATTCACACAATTGAAACTACAAACAACTCAAATGTGGAATTATCGGTCGAAAATTAGTTTACAGTAGTAAATGTATCATAAGTCTATTCAAATTTAGATGAATTCACATTGTTATTGTATATTAATCTATTCACATTGAGTTGAATTCACATTGTTACATTATTGCATAAATATAAAAGTATTTATTTAGGTAACAAGTTTTCGATTAATGGTGAAAGGGTAAACTGGTAAAACACTCCTTGCGATAGATCAAAACTATTAGCGAACAAAAGAACACCAGTTAAATCTAAAAAACTTTTAGTTAAGAAGTTTTCGATCGATGGTGAAGGGGTATACTGGTAAAGCACTGTTTTAGATCAACGATTCAAAATCTCTGGTATTTTTTGGAATTTTAAAATAAGTTTTTACTTACCTATATAAATTCAGCACTTTGAAATTTCAATCTTGTATTTTTTGGAATTTTAAAATAAGTTTTTATTTACCTATATAGATTCAGCACTTTGAAATTTCAAACTGTGACATATTTGGATTGGTAAAGTTTAAAACTCAAATTTATAATTCCAAAAATTCTACATAAGATTCTAAACAATTTAAAAATATACCAAAAAAAATTTCCAAAATCTAACACAAATAAACTACAACAAAATAAACCAATTAAATGCAAAAAATACACTTATTAAATACAAAAACCCAAAAAATTATAGATTCAGCACCTTGAAATTCAACCTCCTCCATATTTAAATTGTATAAAATTTAGAACTCAAATTTATAATTCCAAAATTTTAAACAATTTAAAAATATCCCAAAAAAATCTTCCAAAACCTACACAAATACACTACAACAAAATAAACCAATTAAATGCAAAAAAAAAAAAAAAAAAAATACACCTATTAAATGCAAAAAGCAAAAACCCAGTAAATTAGCCCACAAAAATCACCAATTAAATGCAGATTGTCCACTCAACTGACATGAGTTTAAAAAACCAATTAAATGCAGATTGTCCACTCAACTGACATGAGTTTAAAAAACCAATTAAATGCAAAAAAAAAAAAAACACACCTATTAAATGCAAAAACCCGGTAAATTAGCCAACAAAAATCACCAATTAAATGCAGATTGTCCACTCAAATGACATGAGTTTAAAAGATCATAGGGTGATCCTAAATTAATTAGCAAAGATCTTTCGCACAAGCCCGTTTCACTTTTATTTTCTTCAAATTAATTATATTATATAAATATAATTATTATTTATGATTATAAATTGGATAATTTTTATTATAACTCAAATCATGGTAAATTCAAATTTTCTTCAAATTAATTATATATAATAATTATTAAGATTATAAATTGGATAATTATTATTATAATTTAAATTATAGTAAATTAAAGCACAGAAAGTTATGAAATAAAGAATTTTTTAACGTAAAAAATTGATTAATTTATGAAAATGGATATATGTGAGGGGATCTGAACTTATAATTTCCAAATAAATAATATATAATCATCTTATTGAGGTACAACCAATAATAAACACATAGTTAAAAAAAAAGGGAGTGACAGGAAATGCAAATATTCAGAGAACCTGAACTTACTTGAGTTCTTCAGCAACATTGGGTGTCAAAGGAACATTCTTCTTTAGCAAGGTCAGAATTTCCAACTCTTCCGTATAGTAAGCTTTATCTCCGGAAGATGTTCTTAAAAGCTGCCTCTCTGGCTCGGCTTATCTTTTAGCTTTATCTCCCGAAGGCGTTCTTGAAAGCTGCCTCTCTGGCTCGCCTTCGCTTTTAGGGTCATTGTATGAAGCACATACCCCAATTCTTCTAATATGCAGAGGCTTCAGAAGCTTTCCAAATACATAATTTGCTGCAAAATGTATCAAATACTTAAAAGGTCAGCTGAAACTGGCATTTAAAATCATCAATTGATGAGATATCACAACCTTTCTCAATGATACGTCCTGTGAAAGAGCTTACCAGTAACCTTTTGAAACAGATGGGCCGATGAAGTCTGTGGCTTTGCATTGTCGAGATAATGAAAATGAACAATCATGTTGGAGAAAGTCAAGCTCATGGCCATAGTTGGAGATTTGGGTTTGTGTTTAGAAATTGAAATAAGAGGGCTTTAGGTTTAAAAAGATTTTGTGCTTCAGCAGTCCTCTGCAACTACAAATTTGATCTCAATTCCACTCTTACTCACAAAATAACCAACAGTACCCAAATTTATAAGCCTGGTGTTCAGTCTTGGTCCAGCTTATTGCTTCTGTCCAATTTGTTTTTGGATAACACAAGTTTGAAAGTAAATACCTTTCATCTGATAATGCTATTGATAAATTCATCTCCGAGCATTGCAAATACCGGCCAGCACACTTTTCTTTCTTTTCCGTCCATATCTCCCAAGCCACTCACAATGAGAAAATGGATATTTTTTTGCCAGTCCATACCACCTCAGCTCCTGGGGAGACATGGTGAGCCCTCGCCAGCTCAAAAACATTATGGAGGTGATGCGCAGATCGTCGTGTCACTTCTTCAGCATTTTTATAAAAACTTCAGCGATGTAAAAGCTGTTCAAGGATGAAGTCAGGTACTCGATTCGATCAAAAGGGATTTCAAAAACCAAAACGAACACATGTAACTTTCACAACTAAAGAACGGATTCTTTTCGATTGATTATGGTCACCCCAAAAGGGGGTGGTTACAAGGATAGGTATCATTTTTATTTTTAAAATTGATTGGTAGAAACTTTTTCAAATTACGCAAGATATTTTTAATTTATATTTAAAAATTTGAAAAATGGAATTTTAATTTGACGGGACAATAATGGTAATGGAAAATAGATATTATTATGTAATAGAGTTGCTTTTAGTGTGATTTTTTGGACTTTTAGATACTGGAAAAATTTGAGTTGAAATCTTGATTTGTTCATGAGAAAAAGTTTTTCGATGTAAATCACATGATAATACATTTGTCGACGCGTTTCGAACCAACGAGTGTGGTTCATCGTCACGACAAGTTGAAGAATCAGATCATGGCTTCATATTTAAATAGGGAGAGCAGATCTTCCAACAGCTAGGTTTGATTGAAAAACGGTTATATTAGATCAAATTGGACAAACCGCTATAATTGACCAAGAAACCACTAGATTTGACCATTCAAATTGTTTAATTATAATAATATTGTTATGCTAAAACAAATATTATTATAATACTTATCATGTGTTATCATAAGTAAAAAGTTAACCAGATTTGAGATAACAATACTACATCTAGGGAATATTTACAAAATCTGCTCTCCCTATTTAATATGTAGCCATGATGTGATTCTTCAACTTGTCCTAACGATGAACTACACTCGTTGGTTCCAAACGCATCGACAAATGTATTATCATGTGATTTACACCGAAATTTTTTTTCTCATAAACTTGATATGGATCACATAAGCCTCAATTCAACATCTTGATTTGTGTTATTTAAAGTGGTTTTTTGATTATATATATGGATTCAACACCCTGACAAACCCTAAGGCACTTCGATTGTGGAGGGGATACCCATCAAACTTGTGATTTCAATAAATTCTTGCTGGATTTTAGAGAAATTAAATCGGAAAAACCCACTGGAAAAACTTCCAAAAAGTCTCACTAAAGACAACTCGATTATTATGTAATGGAGTTGTTTTTAGTGCGCTTTTTTGGACTTTCCGATAC
The DNA here is from genome assembly GCA_031772625.1 of Pinus tabuliformis. Taxonomy (NCBI): domain Eukaryota; kingdom Viridiplantae; phylum Streptophyta; class Pinopsida; order Pinales; family Pinaceae; genus Pinus; species Pinus tabuliformis. The sequence continues at coordinate 1,738,558,498 of CM062818.1, read as the reverse complement.
TGGAATCTGACCGAAAAAATTGAGTTGAAATTTTGATTTGTGTTATTTAAACTCGTTTTTTATTATATATATGGATTCAACACCCTGATAAACCCTTAGGGCACTTCGATTGTGTAGGGGCTACCCATCAAATTTGTGATTTCAATAAATTCTTGCCGGATTTTAGAGAAATTAGATCGGAAAACCCTACTGGAAAAGCTTCCAAAAAGTCTCACTAAAGACAACTCGTTATTAAATGGAGTTGCCATAAGTGTGACTTTTTGAACTTTCCCTGCCAGAATCCAGGGGAAAATTTTGACTCGTTATTAAATGGAGTTGCCATAAGTGTGACTTTTTGAACTTTCCCTGCCAGAATCCAGGGGAAAATTTTGAGGTGAAATTTTGATTTGTGTTATTTAAACTAGTTTTTTTCACTCTATATATGGATTAACACCTTAAAAACTATTAGTTCGGTAAAAAAATAAAAAATAAATAATTAGACAAAAATATATATATAGATATATATATTTTAAATTTGAAAAACGGAATTTAATTTTCTCCTCCACAATATGTTGTATTGTAATTGAAAATAGATATTATTATGTCACTACTTGAGTGATATATGATCTGTTTTTTTTCAGTAGTTTAATTTGTACAACAAAAAAATCTCACTCTGCAAAGTGAACTTTAGGTTTGATTATTTCATCGGGCTGACATTGGCACTGAGACATCAGCGTCGTCGCATTATGTTGGATTTATTGTATTGTTAACATCACCAGGTGCGCAAGGATCTGGCAGATTTTCTGTAACTAATAGCCACGGTAAAATAGCATGTTAAGTGCAATAAACGTACGTTCAATCGTTTAAATAAGTAACCAGATTCACAATCATAGGGCAATGGTCGTGCTCTCTCTTATGTGCATCTAGATCTACGTGCTAACTACTCATTAATTCCATGCCATTAATTTTATGGTTGCAGAGATCATGGAGTACCTACCAGACAAAATATGGGTGCATTGGATAGAAGAACAATGCCAAACTAGTTGTCATCTTTCATAATGTAAGAGGTCACTGTGACAAATTCAATTATTGCAGCAACTAGAAATCATCTTCCCTCATGTAAGAGGTTACGGGGAAATTTGAATTATTGCAGCGATTAGAAGTTACTCTTCTAACTATAAATTAAATAAGAGTCTATTTGCCCACAAAAGGTTACTCCAAAAATGACTGGCTCTGGTTGACAGGGAGATTTTTCAAAAAAATCTCTGCATGGGAATTCAAGAGTCTATCCTTGGCGGGCACGGTCACACTTTCTCAAGCTGTTTTAATGCAGATGGCGGTCTACTGGGCTCATCTATTCTTCCTTCCGGTAAGCATAATCCAAAAGATGACCTCGATCACGGCAAACTTCATTTGGGGAGGAAGTTCTGATCAGAGGAAGTTTCACCTATCTAAAATGGACAGAATTTCATTACCAAAGAATTTGGGGGATTGGGGACTAAAGGACTTGAAAATTTTTGGCAAGGCACTTTTGTGCAAATCGCTCTGGAGAGGGATTTTCAGGGACGGGCCATGGAGTGAGACTATTAAACAGAAATATTTGAAAGGTAAATGCCTGGAGTTCTGGTATAGAAATGATGCAATTGGAATAAAAAAAGGATCGGCTATTTGGCTTAGCTTCAGGAAAGTTGAGAAATTCTTCTTGTCAAAACTAAGATGGAGGATCCACTCTGGAAATAGACTCATCATTGGTCTTGATCCTATCGCTTGTAGTTGCGGCTTCTATCTTCCAGAAGATCTTATATTTGTCCTACACAGAATCGATGTTTTCACTTGGGACAAACTCATCTCGGATTGGTTAGGTATTATTCCCATTTGGAAGGATGCTAATGACATTGGTCTGCCGGCTGAACTCTCTTCTACTTGGAATGCGGTCAAAGCTTCCCTATAGGCAAGCAGGATTATTCGTGGGGGTCTAAATGACCACCTAATTTGGTCCATGTCAAATACTCCTGCGCCAGCCAGTGTTAAAGACATCTACTCCGATATCATCTGCTCAAAAGCTTCAAGCTCTGCCTTTATTTTCCCGATGGCTTTATGGAAAACAGGATGCCCTCCTAGAATGATCTTTTTTGCATGGCTGGTATTCAACAATAGAAACCTGACATGGGATAATCTGAGGAAGAGAAATTGGCATGGACCTAGTAGGTGTTCGATGTGGGAGTCAGAAGAGGAGACTAATCTTCACATGTTTTTTCATTGCAACTCCACACAGGAAATCTAGTATGAGCTTGCCATTTTATTTGATTTTCCTCTTAATGTCTTTGATTCTGTTCATGCAGCCTTTCAATGGTGGAGTACTCAATGCGAGTCAAGGCGCCCTCTTCTTATTATCATGATCTGGTGTGCTTGGAGGTGGCAGAACCATAAAATCTTTAGAGATTCCAAGGCTCCCTATAAGTCCATTTTGCACTGTATCAGCTCTTTTTTTTACTTTGTTTCAAGCAAATAGGCCTAAATCTTCGGGCTAAGCCTGTCTTTGCTCTGTTCTTATGATTATAATGATAAGCATATGTACCCATGAGTTTTGTCCCTTTTCATCTAGATTCATCTGCGCTTTTATTTCTACAGTCTTCATATTAAGCTATGTTATATGTCATCCATCCTATATGCTTCTTCTCAATGATGTCTTGATTTGGAGCTGCTCAAGTCATCCTTTTGTATCCAATCATGGTTTTTTATATTGACTTAATATAATCTATGATGCTTTTTCTTCTGAAAAAAAAAAAATTCACCAATTAAATTTTGCAGAAAATAAAGTGGAAACTGAGAAAATACTGGCCCACACACACAATAAATTTGACATAGTTATTTTTGGACAAAAGTCCCAGGAAAAAACCCAACTTGGTAAAATCGGTGTAGTAGCTGAGGGTTTTTATTATTAAGCAACTGTGAGAAATTCTTAATACAACTGGATGCCGAAATTTGGCAATCCTACATAGAAAAAAACTGGTAGAAATCTAGTGAGGAATTTTCCTCACCCCACAAGCAATCCAGCATTGAACACTGACCTTTGAAATCCCTCCATGAATTGCCTTGCGTCATCCTCTGCGCAGGCACAAATTCATGTTACCTAGATCTCACACTGAGTTTCCTCTTCAACCTGCTACTGACTCTGGAAATTTTTAACCTAGCCTCTGTGAATTTTCCTACCTCCGAAACTATGAAATGACTTCCCGAATCTGCAAATCGAACTACCTCTAAGAGGCTTCTGTGCAGCTCTTGCGGAGCCTCTCTTTGGCTATCTCTGCCTCTCTATAATGTACTCTTCGAAACTGGAAAATCTTCCTCTAAATCACTATCCCTGCCCCTCTCTATCTTTTTGTTGTAGCGGCTACAACCACCATCCAAAATTTTTCCTTAGCTTCATTTTGGAGCCTCCCTACCAACCATCCTTAGCAGCATGTCTTGCCCTATCAAGTACATAGGCTTCAGCTGATTTTCAGTGGCTTTCCAGCCTGTGCATGTCAGTTTGCTTCACTCCCTTCACATGCTGCCATTCCGGCCATAGACTATTTGTTGGCTGATAAACTACCCAAAAAAATTGTGCAATTATGGAGGGGAACCAACGTTCCCTCTAGAAATTGCGCAAATCTGTTGGGCAGCTTGCAGAGCTCCAAAATTGCGCAAAACAGTCAGAGAAGTTTCCCATAGAAAACTGCGCAATCTGACCTGACACTCGGCCTCAACCTAGAAATTGCGCAATTCTGAGAGGTAGTGACTTGCTAACCCCAGAAATTGCGCAATCCCTCAGGGATAGCCAGCCCAACTTAGCCCAGAAACTGCGCAAATTTTCCTTCCAGGCTTGCAAGTTGTTGCATGTGCCTTCAGTTTGACATGTTCCCTTCGGGACCCAGCAAACCTGAATTGCATGCATGGGTTGCTTTTCTCGAAATAGCAAAAAGCAACATGCAAAAAGGCGTCCCTAGATTTCAGGGATCTATTTTTAGCAATTGGAGTTTACATGCAAAGATCGTTTCAGAAACTACTCTCCAAGTGTCGCTTTTTCCTAGATTTGTGGCATGCGCGTCATGAACCTCAAACTTATTTATTTGACTCTACAAAGCTCATTCTTCATATCGATCTTGGAGCTCTGACATCCCATAGCACATCTAGGAGTCTTAGACACATTCAGCTCAATTATTTCCAGGTAAGTCTGCTTTACATGTCTTTTGCAACATTTATGTTATTTTTTGTGTTTTGCCTTGTGTGAGTGTTGTATGCTTGATTTCTATGAACGTTTTTTGTCGTTTGCATCCATGTTAGCCTATACAAGCACCGCTTCAGTTTTCATTTGCATCTCATTGTTGTCGCATGCATGATACTGTTTTGCACCGACAGTCACCGATGTGGTGACCCATTTCACACGCATGCATGTTTTCTCGTTTTTGGAATATTGCATTCATTGTTTGCATGCATGGTCATTCACTCTTGCTTACATTTAGTTTCGCCATGCATTCGAAGCTTCACATGTTATCAGTCGCCCATCGATAGGTCTGGACAACCTTGGCCCGGGCCTTGCCTTGCCCAGACAACATTGAGCATTTCTGAGAGGGAAGGCTCTGCCTTCCTCCCGGAAAATGCGCAAAACTGGCCAGACACTATCCTCCAACCTTGCTCTGCACAATTCTAAGAGGCAGTGCTCTGTTGGCCTAGAAAATTGCGCAATGCAGTCCCTGGGCTTGCATGCCTTGTTGACAGAAATTGTTCATTATGCAATATCAACCCCTAGCAAGTCAGTCTGGATTGTGCATTGCGCAATTCCAACAGTCAACCAGCGTCTCGACAGTTCAGACTGCCTTTTGCGCAGTTCCAGCAGTCAATCTCCCGACCTCCCGGTGAAAATTGTGCAATCCTTGCCATCAGTCTCCCGAGTATGTTGCATGTCAGTCCTCAAGTTTGCTTTGGTTTTCAACTAACAGATTGCTTGCCATGAATGTCGCCATGTCTCTAGGTATAGCAGGTGTTCGTCCGTCTCTCAGCAGTTCAGGTTCAATGGCCTCCAAGAGAGAAGGGTCAAAGGACACTAATGGAAGCACAACTGAAGATGCAGTTGAGCAAGTGTCTATGAGTTTGCCAATTTACGAAGACACCAAGTTGCTTGTAGATAAAGACATCAAACTGAAATAGCAGAACATCAATGACACATTCTCAGGCACATTTGGGGAAGATCTTGAAGACCGTAGGGTCTATGTGAATATTCACAAGTCTAGCTTGTACCAGATTTCATGCAGGTATCCTGCGTTTCCATGCACAGACATGATACATTGGATCGTCTCGCACACTAATCCCGAGATGATGGTGGTAAGTAGTGTCAATGGGATAGAGATTTCTACCTTCAGGGCATAGGACTATCAGCATATGTACCGTACCACTTACCGCAATCGATGATCATAATGGAAACACCCTTCAGCAGACCCAGCAGCAGTGCAAACTCCAGGGATATCTTGAAGTGTTGGGTGAAGGAGCCAACCAATTTCAGGATGACACCCAATTAGGTTTACAAGACGAAGATACTACGAAAGGCATATCAGTACTTGGTCATCTTTTCATGCCGCTTGTACGACCAAGAGAGCACAGAGACCTTCCCGCAGAGTTGGGTGATCGCGTTGGACCAACTGGCCAGTGAAGGCAAACCATGCAACTGGTCCAACATGTTGGCTCACAGGCTGAAGGAACAGGTGACAGGAGCCCAGCAGCTGCCCAAAGGTCAGCAAGCAGAGATATACATGTCCGCATACATTTTGGATGCAATCTGTGCCCGTCACAGCTCCCAAGCTTGAGTTGGGCATGGATATCAGCGAAAACCTATGTACACACTCACTACAGATTGTTTTCTGAATTTAGCTTCCGCAGAGTCATCACACATTTGTCAGACCATTTTGTCACCCCGGTGTACAAGATTATATTTGAGCAGGATTAACCTTGCATGTCGAAAGCAACAATGGAGGCATTGATCAACATAATGGATTGGTATGCCTCACCTCTTGACACCTTCATACGGATGTACAACTTGAAGAAGTCTTTGCATGTTTTACCGAAGTTTGCCATGGAAAAGCTCGTCATGCAAGAAGTGTCGTACCACATTTCGACAAGACTGTCAGCTAGACTGCATCAGAAGAAGAAGGCACCCTGACCCACTCTTCCGTTGTGGATCGAGTTGTATGAGATACAGAATCTCAAGCATGTTGATGCCGAGACAGAAGAGTTCAAAAGATTTACTTTCGGCCCCATAAGCTTCAATCCGTACGACTTGCATTGATTTGTAAAGGACCACTATGCGAGAGTGCAATTTCCTTGGATCCACAGGGTGTGTCATTGAGCTGAGGAAGACCCATGGAGATATTTTCACAACTTCTCCAGGCTCAATGAACCGATCCACATAGTTGTGGAATGGTAAGCGAAGTAGTGCAAAGTAGCATCTAGAAGAGCACCATCATCAGCAATAGTAGGGGGTAACATACCTGCGCATGACAAAGGAAAGAGAAATATTGTTGACAGCGCAGAAACAGAACAAAGCTACAAGTTCAAAGCAGACCCACTTGTGGAGAAAGCAACTTTGGAGATAGAGGCGAAGAGGCAACAACGCGACAGGAGGAATGCGTAAAGGCAGAGAGATAAACAGAGGATGGAGGAAACAGTGAAGGAGTTGCAAGAGTTGAAGCAACAACTCCGGGAAGAACAAGAGTTGCGTAGACAGGAGAAGGAAGCGCAACAAGATTGAGACAGCAGGAGGTGCAACATGCACGGATTGATAAAATTGCACCCATACAGGTTGTAGACTCATCCGAGCAGCTGGCACAAAGTAGACAGGGTGAGCAGTCACAGGAGCAGGACTTCGCTCAAGAGATTGAACAGATACTTGAGAAGATGGATACGGAGATGGAGCAGCCAAAGTCAGAGCATGATATTTACCTCATGCCTTACAACCAAGAGGTCAACGCACTGGCTTCACCAGATCCGAAAGCAGAGCAAGTCCTGAGCGACCAAGGAGATATTGAGATCCTTGAAGACAATCTGGAAGCATAGATGCACAACATATCATTCGACGCGTCATAACATAGAGTTGTGCAATCACACAAAGTGACTACTCTGGATGTCCACACATCTCTTGCATAGTTTGAATAATGAGCGATCGTATCTGATGTATGCAAGAATCTAGCAGCATTGGCCGATGCTACCAAAGCATATGTCGAAGCCACTAGCTCAAGTGTTCGCTTCTTGATAGCAGAGAATGAGCGAATGGCTAAGGAGTTGCAAACAGACAAGCAGGGAGGAAAACAGGTTACAACATCCACTAGAGCAGAGTTGAAGAAGGCGATACTAGATGAAGTATTGTCCCTTGAGGCAGTCATGGAGATGTTGTGTTCCAGATTGGGTACCATGCATAAGGCAGCTGTCCATCTCAACGGTTGGCAGTAGCAATGTGCTAGGAGAGCATGCACCTTGTCAAATCTGCATACTATTGTCAACTGCATGCAAACATGGACAACGAGATACAAGGGAGCCCCATTACACTTGCCCATGTTGATGAAGCCCAAGGCGGTAGAGTTGAAGGCACGCATCCGGAATCAGATCTGGAACTATGAGGAACTCCCGCAGCTCATCACATGTTTGTAGGCTTCACATGCACGAGTGTTCAAAAGCATGGATGTTGTTGTGCGTGTGCATGCAATCCCATCTATTGGGACACTCACCGAGGAAAACACAAAGAATCAAGTCTGACTGGAGCTGGACACATACTTTGAGGAGTTGATGTGCATAGCCACCAGTGCAGACTTGGCAATCAGTGCAGATGTTATGCATCAGTATGTCGTTGGTACGTCCACACTCAAGACGATGATGCACATATTATCAGATGAGTTGGACAAAAGAGCCAAATCAGTGTACCCAGATGCAACAGAGGCAAGAGTTCATTTCCAGAAAGATGTCACCACAGAGTACACGGACACCATCACGGACTACCAAGCTTGGCATCAATCCGCCACCATCAACCATCACAAGGATGTTAAAGAGTTGGTCTTCTCATAGTTGTTCGAGTCTTAGTGATGCCTTGCATGGCTTGCTCAAGCCTATTTTGTCTCACATGGGTACATGTGCAGATTGCATGTAACATCTTGTAAATTGAAAGTCCAAGTGTCGACAGTTGAATGTAACAATCATAGAGTAGTTGAAGAGTCATGAGGGTAGGTGAATAGTCACAAAGGGGAATGCCAAGGGTCACCCCACACTTTGTTATTTATAGAACATCATAACTCATTGTAGAGGCTTTTGGGTAGCCAAGATTTCGGTAGGAGTATCTTAGAGAAATCTTGGAGTGTATTGTAACAAGCCTTGACTTCTCCACAGTTCAGAGCTAGTACATCTCTTTGGAGGAGCAAGCGGCAGTGACTGTAACATTCTGCTGTTGGAACTAGTGGTTGGTCATGGTTGTATTGTATGATTGGATCTTTCACTCTTAATATAACAGAGCCATCATGTTTCATGCATATGTTGTTATTGCATTTCAGTTATCTTGGTTACTCTAATGACATATGTATCTGTTTGCTTACGTGTGGTGCAGGTAAATTCTCAATGCAAACAAAAACAATTCCTCTAGCCCGAGAGAGCGGGTCTAGCCATAAACAAAAAATATATGGAAAATCGCCTTAAGCTAGAATCAAATAAGAGGGTCAAACTCTTAGAACGCTATTCCGCTTGGTGATGATCCTGCTTCCTTACTCGAACTATCTTTTGTTTCCTTCCTTCGAATCCCTGAAACAAGCAAACAAAAAACAACAAAAAACGTGATAGCATACAATATTGTATTCAACCTACTTAACAGGTTAAGGAACATTAACCCATAAAGATGTAAGGTAACACTTCATGTAGGAAATCAATCAATAGTTGTATTCATATAAATTCAGAAAGAGATTACAACCAATGCCTTGATGTTGCTGGTCTCCTCCAACGTATGATGAGTCCCAAGGAAAATTTTAAGGATGGAAAATTTTCTTGAAGTTTAAAAACATTGGCGAATCTCACTAATCCCTAATATGCAAACTATAAAATGTGTATTGATATATTTGTGAAATTATTCAAATCTATAGTGATTTTATATATAGTCTCTACATAATGTTGGCGATTTTTAAGGTAAAATAATTTTATATTCTAAAATTTGGGCGAATCATATTTTATAAAAATTGTTAATTGGCGAATCTTTTTTTGGAAAAATCAATGAAAATTAGCCCACTGGGCGAACATTAGCCCCTAAAATTTTCCATTACGTATCTGGGTTCCCACTCTTCTGCTATCATCTCATGGATAGCCCCAACAATGGAAGTTTTAAGGCCTCTTCCCTTTAGTCTCAAACCAAACCAAAACACACTATTATCCCTCAAACATACACTAGAAAGCTACATGCTATAGATATCTTGTTGACCATTCAAACTCACTCCAAAACTAGTTTAGCTTGGGAAAAGAGAGGTTTATATAGCTTGGACGGAGGGGAGATGGTTCCTCTCATCATGGGAGAAGGCCTTATCTCTTGGGATTGTTCCATCCTAATAGGGGAAATGAGCCCAAACTGACTTTCTCGGCTCCATCCAACCCAACCATCTACCAGACTTCTGTTACGAAGCTTCTAGACCTAGAAGCTTCGTCTCCATATTTAAAAAAATTTCCAAAAGAGGATTGGAGTGACTGGAAAAGGACTCAGTTGCTCCATACGTCGCTAGTGCTAGTTTTAATCTCTGCAAATCGGTGTGAGGAGGAAACTAGTTAGTAGCACCAGTCTTGTAAACTGAGTTAAAAGGAAAATTCTTGGGAAATGATGCAAAGGGGAATTATTCTGCTCGTGAAAAGGGACATACTGGGAGTTTCTTCATGATGGGAAAGCATGTAGGGTTCACTGTAGAGGTCCTCCAGGATTGTGGACGGGGAATACAGGAAAAAATGATGTGTAACATTACGCATGTATGTATAAACTCTTTATGTATTTGTATGTATGAATCTTACTGAGATGTGTTGTTGGTTTAACCATCACTTTGGATTGTTGATTCACTTGCTTCAAGTTTGTGATGCATCTTTGCTCGTTTGTTCCCTTCCAAGCCACGTGTTTCCACTAGTTTCCAAGGGGTGCACTCACCCCACTTTTTGTGTGTTAGAACCATTCACGCACCTTCCTTGGTTTGTTGCGCATGTCACACCCTTGCTACCAACAAGGATATCTTACTTACCTCTGCACGCAACCGCGGTCAAGGCAATACCATACGACCCACTGCTAGGACTCCTACATTAAACAATCTGAGGTCTAGTTGGCACTTCTTACCAGGGAGATCCCCTGATAGGTTGGTGGGTCCAATACCCTTAACATTTTTGGCACTAGAAGGAGGGCTAGATGACAAGTTGTGTCCTCTCATCCTGTTTTGAATCTTCACACATCTGTCATGGATACTGTCAAGCTCGTCCCTTCGCAATGTTTTTCACATGCTGAATCTCTCGACAACATGAGGAATTTTTTTGATTTCTTATCGAAATTCAAGTATGATGGTGAAGGCGAAGTGGCTTGGCCTGCGTACTTACAAGACTTTTATGCATTTCTCGATGATGTAATTGACTTCTCTGATGAAGAGGCCAACTTGTTGCTTGCACAAACACTTCGCGAATCCCCAAAATGATGGTGTTGCAGTCTACCATCCAAAAACGTGCACTCACTTGAGCAGTTCTGTTATCTCATGGAATCTACTTTCCATCATTTTGATCTAGAACCTCTTGACCAAAAACTATTAAAACAATGAAAGAATCAGCAAGAATCACCAAAGGATTTTTGGGACCGCTTCCGTATATTGCAGTTTGAAGCTCCGAAAAGTCAAATGAAATTCCAGTATCTCATGGACAGATTTGAATATTGCCTTACCAAATCTGTCAATCCCAAGAAGAAGTTGAAGTTCAAACCCCGCTCAGCATACTTCGGTGATGGAGCTACACAATCACATACGGACACAGTCGCTGTCACAAGTGACTGTCCACCATCCTCTCATCAAACAACTCCACCACCGCAAAGTGATGTGGGAGAACATGCACACACGTCCGTTCAACTGTCACATCCTCCCAACATCACTTCTCTCAATTTTTCGCGCAAACTTGTTTGTGAAGCCCATGAGTTGTCCCATGCATGCCTTACCTCAACCTCTGTCTTTGTGTTCCGTTGATCCTCTGGATTGCATTGTCTTGTGTTATTCCATTCCTAACTCTACACATGTTGTGAACGAGGATCAAACTATCGACAGAGTTGGTGTCACACAACCAACATGCGCTGTCATTCATGAAGAGTATGACTGGGAGTCTAAATAGCAACCCGTGACTAAGGATGATTCCCTTCTGTCCACGCCTCCTCCGTGTTTCCCTGACATCTTTGGTGATTTTGCCATCCTTGATTTCACATGTGTATCTCCGTTTACTGATGCACCCATTGTTGATCATTCACAGAAAACACTGGATGTCAGTCCATTGTCCGACAACGGAGAGGACAAACCATTCTTTGAAAATCTACTTGATTTTTCTTCTACCTTTTCCTGAAACACAGAGGGTGAATTTTTCCGCTTCTCATCTACCCCTTTGTTTGATTCATCAGATCATGAGGATGCCAATGAAATCATTGATTTTGTTGATCATAGTTGTCCTGATTTATTTACCCCTGTATTCGATCACGATGATGATTATATCATAGTTGATTTTTCAAAGCCACCTGTTTATGATGATCTATCTATCGACGAAGTTGAAACCTCGCAAACTGTCGAGGCACTTCAGCTTGAGCTGATGGTTATGTCAGGTCCTCGCTATCCTGAGGTTGGTTTCACTTTCGATCAGGAAATTGTTGAAATACCTGAGGCTCCTCATCACTCATCCGTATGCATTGAAGACCAATCTCACACACAGATTATGCTTACTCCACTCAGACTACGCAATCCCATCACTCATGCATTGGACGAATCTTACACAACAAGCACACATGCACGATGCAAGTTGTATTTGTTTCCTTTTTTTGCTTGCATGTCACAATCAAGAGTATGCGTATGCTTAACATCTACATGCAGTGTCACACAACACCATGGTAAGTCCATGGATTACATGTCATGCACTTACACTCACTTATGTTCTGTGGACGCATTTAAACTCGGAGTGTGTGTGTCTTCATTTTTATATCTTTCATGTTTGCTGGTTCGCACATTTGTGTTGTTCGTGAACCATGCCTTCACCAACATGGGTTGACCAATGCGCCGGTGGCTGCTTTGGAAGTATCACTTCACGTGAGCTGACCCATGCACCGTGAGCCTAGGAGTAGGAGTAGTGTTTGCTTTTGGTTTGTTTTCTTGCATGCATGTCTACTTGTTTGTTTTCTTACTCGCTTTGCTTACGCATTTACTTCTGTGTTTTCTTTGTTTTGTTGTTTGTTTGCTTGTTCACGTTCGTAGGATAGTTTTGCATGGATCATACACGACCCTTGAAACAAGCTGGGTAAAGTACAAGATGACTTGTGCAGTTATCAATACTTGGTTATCTATCATCCTACCTTTGTATGAAGAAATTGTTGTCTTCAGTCCATGATACATCAATGGAAAATACGTTATGATCGAAGTGAGCCTTGGTGAAAACACAATGCTTGTGTGCTAGCTAGCGTCACCTACTCTAGTCGGTTGTTTTGATTTAACCCTTGTCAGCTCAGTCAAGTAGAGTAAGGTGAGGGAAAAAACCTTAACAAGCATGTCAGAGGTATATACAAACAACTTCTCTAAAGGAACAACCTCTTCTACTCTCAATAAGTCGGGATCCCTCTTCCGCCTGTGAAATAAATAAGTGTTATGCATAGTTACGAAAAATGAAAATGTGAAAAATTTCGAAAAAATGAAAATGAATAAGGCAAAAGAAGAGAAAGGCTTCTTGCACAGAGAGGTGATGAAAGTGACTCCACCGGGGTACTGACCAGGCTCACTAGAAGCTGAGTGATGCTTGTGTTCCTACGTGACTCCGTCAGGGTACCGTCTATGCTTGCTGGCAATGGAGCAACACTAGAGATGAAACTAAAACTTTGACGACCATAAGGCTTGTGCACCAATATACCCCTCACCCCAATCGAAACAACCGTGTTGGATTGGCTTGGAATGTGTGTCGACCGAGAAAGAGCTTGGTAGATGTTACATCTTACAATCAAGCAAGTGTGGAAACCAAGACGAACAAAGAACTGAACAATACTTCCAGAGGTGTTAAACTTGTTTTTCATGAACAAGGTCCCTTTAGAGAGTTGGATTTCTACCAGTGCGTCACCAAGTGTTGTAGTGGCTACAACCACCCTCCAAAAATTTGCCTTAACTTTGTTTTGGAGCCTCCCTTCCAACCATCCTTAGCAACATATCTTGCCCTGTCAAGTACGTAGGCTTCAGCTAATTTTCAGTGGCTTGCCAACCTATGCATGTCAGTTTACTTCACTCCCTTCACAAGCTGCCATTCCGAACTTAGACTATTTGTTGGCTGACAGGCTCCCCCATGAAATTGTGCAATTATGGAGGGGAACCAACCTTCCCTCTAGAAATTGCACAAATTTGTTGGGTAGCGTGCTGGGCTCCAAAATTGCGCAGAACAGCCAGACAAGCTTCCCACAGAAAACTGCGCAATCTGACATGGCACTGGGCCTCAGCCCTAAAATTGTGCAATTCCGAGAGGCAATCACCTGCTGACCCTAGAAATTGTGCAATCTCTCAGGGACAGCTAGCCCAGCTCAGCCCAGAAGCTATGCAAATTTTCCTTCCAGGCTTGTAGGTTGTTGCATGTGCCTTTAGGTTGACTAGTTCCCTCCGGGACCTAGCAAACCTGATTTGCATGAATGGGCCTCTTTTCCTGAAATAGCAATAAACAACATGCAAAAATCATCCCTAGATTTTAGGGATCTATTTTTAGCAGCTGAAGGTTACATGAAAAGATCGTTTTAGAAACTACACTCCAAGTGTCACTTTTTCCTAGATTTATGGCATACATTTCATGAGCCTCAAACTTATTTATTCGACACTACAGAGCTCATTCTTCACATCGATCTTCGAGCTCTGACATCCCACAGCACATCTAGGAGCGTTTGGCACATTTAGCTCAGTTATTTCTGGGTAAGTTCGTTTTACATGCCTTTTGCATCATTTCTGTCGCTTTTTGTGTTTTTCCTTGTGTGAGTGTTGTCTTCTTGATTTCTATGAACGTTTTCTATCGTTTGCATGCATGTTAGCATGTACAAGCACTGCTTCAGTTTTCATTTGCATCTCACTACTGTCACATTCATGACACTCTTTTGCACCAACGGTCGTTGATGCGGCGACCCGTTTCACATGCATTCATGTGTTCCCATTTTCTGAATCTTGCATTCGTTGTTTGCATGCATGATCATTCACACTTGCTTACATTCAGTTTTTCCATGCATTTGAAGCTTCACATATTTTAAGTCGCCCATCGGCACGTCTGGGAAACCTTGTCCTGGGTCTTGCCTTGCTCGGACAACATTGTGCATTTCTAAGAGGGAAGACTCTGCCTTCCTCCCAGAAAATGCACAAAACTGGCCAAAAATTGTTCTCCAAGCTTTCTTTGCGCAATTCTGAGAGGCAGTGCTCTACTGGCCCAGAAAATTGTGCAATGCAATCCCTAGGCTTGCATGCCTTGCTGATTGAAATTGTGCATTGCACAATCTCAGCCCCCAACAAGTTAGCCTGGATTCGCATTACGCAATTCCAATAGTCAACCAACCTACCGATAGTCCGGATTGCCTTTTGTGCAGTTCCAATAGTCAGTCTCACAGCCTCTCGATGAAAATTGCGCAATCCTTGCCATTAGTCTCCCGGGTATGTTGCATGTTAGTCCTCAAGTTTGATTTGGTTTTCAACTAACAGATTGCTTGCCATGAATGTCGCCATGTCTCCAAGTATAGCAGGTGTTCGTCTGTCTCTCAGTAGTTCAGGTTCAATGGCCTCCAAGAGAGCAGGGTCAAAGGACACCGACGGAAGCGCAACTGGAGATGCAGTTGAGAAAGTGTTTATGAGTTTGTCAATTTACAAAGACACCAAGCTGCTCATAGACAAATACATCAAGCTGAAATTGCAGGACATCAATGACACATTCTTAGGCACATTTGGGGAAGGTCTTTAAGACCACAGGGTCTATGTGAATATTCATAAGTTTGGCTTGTACCGGATTGCATGCAGGTATCCTGCGTTTCCATATGTGGAAATGATACATTGGATCGTCTCACACATTGATCCCGAGACGATGGTGTTAAGCAGTGTCAACAGGACAGAGATTTCTACCTTTAGGGCACAGGACTATCAGCAGATGTACCACTTATCGCAGCTGGTGATCATAATCAAAACACCCTTCAACAGACCTAACAACAATGAAAAATCTAGGGATATCTTGAAGAGTTGGGTGAAGGAGCCAGCCAAGTTCAGGATGACACCCAACCAGGTTTACAAGACGAAGATATTACGGAAGGCATATCGGTGCTTGGTAATCTTTGCATGTTGCTTGTAAGACCAAGAGAGCATGGAGACCTTCCCACAGAGTTGGGTGATCACGTTGGACCAACTGGCCAGTGAAAGAAAACCATGCAACTGGTCTGACATGTTGGTTCACAGGCGGAGGGAACAGGTGACAGGAGCCCGACAACTGCCCAAGGGTCAGCAAGTAGAGATATACATGTCTGCATACATTCTGGATGCAATTTGTGCCCGTCAACAATTCCTAGGCTTGAGTTGGGCATGGACATCAATGGAAACCTCTATACACACTTACTGCAGATTGTTTTCCGAATGCAACTTTTGTGGAGTCATCACACATTTGTCAGACCATTTTGTCACTTCGGTGTACAAGATGATATTTGAGTAGGATCCACCTTGCATGTGGAAGGCAACAATGAAGGCACTGATCAACATAACGGATTGGTATGCCTCACCTCTTGGCACCTTCATACGGATGTATAGTGTAGAGAAGCCTCCGCATGTTTTACCGAATTTTTCCATGGACAAGCTCGTCATGCAAGAAGTGTCGTACTACATCTCGACACGATTTTCAGCTAGACTGCATCAGAAGAAGAAGGCACCCTGGCCCACTCTTTCATTGCGGATCATGTTGTACAAGATACTGAATCTCAAGCATGTTGATGTCGAGACAGAAGAGTTTCAAAGATTTACTTTCGGCCACAAAAGCTTCAATCCGTACAACTCACATTTCTTTGTAAAGGAGCACTGTGCAATAGTGCAATTTCCTTGGTCCACGGGGCATGTCATTAGGCTAAGGAAGTCCCATGGAGATATTGTGACAACTTCTCCTAGCTCAATGAACTGGTTGACATAGTTGTGAAATGGTTAGCAAAGCAACATCTAGGAGAGCACCATCATTAGCAGCAGTAGGGGGTAACATTTCTGTGCGTGAAAAAGGTAGGAGAAAGATTGTTGACAGTGTAGAGGCAAAAAAAAGTTGCAAGTTCAAAGTAGACCCACTTGTGGAGAAAGCAGCTTTGGAGATTGAGGCAAAGAGGCGACTATGTGAAGGAGGAACACGTAAAGGCAGAGAGATAAACAGAGGATGGAGGAAACAGTGAAGGAGTTGCAAGATTTGAAGAAGCAACTCCGAGAAGAACAAGAGTTGTGCAGATAGGAGAAGGAAGCACAGTAGGGATCAACATAGAAGGAGGCACAACATGCACAGATTGATGAAACTGTGCCCATACAGGTTGTAGACTCATCCGAGAAGCTGGAACAAAGCAGACAAGGTGAGCAATCGTAGGAGTAGGACTTCGCTCAAGAGATTGAATAGATACTTGAGCAGATGGATACGAAGATGGAGCAGCCAGAGTTAGAGAAGGATATTGACCTCATGCCTTACAACCAAGAGGTCAACCCACTGGCTTCACCAGATTTGGAAGCAGATAAAGTCTAGAGAAACCAAGGAGATACTGATATCCTTGAAAACAATCCAGAAGCAGAGATGCAAAACATATTATTCGAAAAGTCGCAGCATAGAGTTGTGCGATCATGTAGAGTGAGTACTCCAGAGTTCCACACATCTCCTGCATAGTTTGAAGAACAAGTGATCGTATCTGACGTGCGCAAGCATCCAGTAGCATTGGCCGATGCTACTAGAGCATATGTTGAAGACACTAGCTCAAGTGTTCGATTCTTGATAACAAAGAATGAGTGAATGGCTAAGGAGTTGTAGATGACCAAGCCAGGAGGAGAACAAGTTACAACATCTGCCAGAGCAGAGTTGAAGAAGGAAATACTGGATGAAGTATTGTCCCTTGAGGCAGTGCAGATTTTGTACCATGCATAAGGCAGTTGTCCATCTCAACTGTTGGCAACAATGATGTGTTATGATAACATGCATCTTGCCAAATCTTCATACTGTTGTCGACTGCATGCAAACATGGACAATGAGATACAAGGAAGCCCCGTTACACTTGTGCAAGTTGATGAAGCCCAAGGCGGTAGAGTTGAAGGCACGCATCCGGAGCTAGATCCAGAACTACGAGGAACTCTTGTAGATCATCACCAATTTGCAGGCTTCGCATGCACGGGTGCTTAGAAGAATGGATGTTGTTGTGCACACGCATGCGATCCCATCTATTGGGACACTCACCGAGTCAAAGACAAAGAATCAAGTCCAACTGGAGCTGGACACGTACTTTGGCGAGTTGATGTGCATAGCCACCAGTGCAGACTTGGCGATCAATGCAGACACCATGCATCAATATGTCATTGGTTCGGCCACACTGAAGATGATGATGTGCATGTTATCAGATGAGTTGGATAGAGGAGCCAAATTAGTGTACCCGGATGCAAAGAGGCAAGAGTTTGTTTCCAGAAAGATGTCACCAAAGAGTACACAGGCACCATCATAGACTACCAATATTGGCATCAGTTCGTCACCGTCGACCATCGTGAGGATGTCGAAGAGTTGGTCTTCCCACAGTTGGCTGAGTCTTAGTGATGTCTTGCTTAAGCCTATTTTGTCTCACATGGGTAAATGTGCAGATTGTATGTAACATCTTGTAAATTGAAAGTCCAAGTGTCGACAGTTGAATGTAACAGTGATAGAGTGGTTGAAGATTCATGAGGGTAGGTCAACAATCACAAAGGGGAATGTTAAGAGTCACCCCACACTTTGCTATTTATAGAGCCTCATAATTCATTGTAGAGGTTTTTGGGTAACCAAGCTTCCGATAGGAGTATCTTAGAGAAAGCTTGGAGTGCATTGTAATGAGCCTTGACTTCTCCACAGTGCAAAGCTAATACATCTCTTTGGAGGTGCAGGCGACAGTGACTTTAACGATCCATTGTTGGAACTAGTGGTTGGTCATGGTTGTATTGTATTATTGGATCTTTCACTCTTAATATAATAGAACCAACACGTTTCATCCATATGTTGTTATTCAGTTGTCTTGGTTACTCTAATGATATATGTATATGTTTGCTTACACATGTATGTATAGACTCTTTCTGTATATGTATGTATGAATCTTACTCAGATGTGTTGTTGGTTTAACCATCACTTTGGATCGTTGGTTCACATGCCTTCCAGTTTGTGATGTATCTTTGCTCATTATTCCCTTCCAAGCCGCGTGTTTCCACAGGTTTCCAAGGGGCACACTCACCCCAAGTTCTGTGTGTTACAACCGTTCATGCACCTTCCTTGGCTTGTTGTGCATGTCACACCCTTGCTACCAACAAGGACATCTTACTTACCTCTATGCTCCACCACGGTCAAGGTGATATCGTACGACCCACTGCTGGGACTCCTACATCGAATGGTCTAAGGTCTAGTTGGGACTTCTTACCGGGGAGATCCCCTGACACGTTGGTGGGTCTAGCACCATCAATATTTCTGGCGCTAGAAGGGGGGCCAGATGACAAGCTGTGTCCTCTTATCCTATTTTAAATCTTCGCACATCTGTCATGGATACTGTCAAGCTCGTCCCTCCACGATGTTTTTCACATGTCAAATCTCTCGACGTCACAAAGGAATTTTTTGATATCTTGTCAGAATTCACATATGATGGTGAAGGCAAAGTGGCCTAGCCTACGTTCTTACAATACTTCTATGCATTTCTCGATGATGTAGATGAATTCTCTTACAAAGAGGCCAGCCTACTACTTACACACACACTTTGTGAATCCCCACAACGATGGTGCTGCAGTCTGCCACCTAGCAGCGTGCACTCACTTGAGCAGTTATGTTATCTCGTTGAATCTACTTTCCATCATTTTGATCCAGAACCTCTTGACCAAAAATTGTTAAAACAAAGAATACTCTGTAAGAATCGCCTAAGGATTTTTGGGACTGCTTTTGTATATTGCAGTTTGAAGCTCCGCAAAGTCAATGAAATTCCAGTATCTCATGGACATATTTGAATATTTCCTTACCAAATATGTCCATCCCAAGAAGAATTTGAAGTTCAAACCCCACTCATCATACTTCAGTGACGGTGTTGCACAATCACAGACATACACAGTCGCCGTCACAAGTCACTATCCACCACCCTCTCCTCGAACAACTTCACCACTGTAGAGTGATGTAGGAGAACATGCACACACGTCCGTTCAATTGTCACATTATCCTAACATCACTTCTCTCAATTTTCGTGCAGACTTGGTTGTGAAGCCCATGGGTTGTCACATGCATGTCTTACCTCAACCTCCATCTTCGTGTTCTGTTGATCCTACGAATTGCACTGTCTTGTGTTCTTCCATTCCAAACTCTACACATGTTTTGAACGAGGATCAGGCTATCGACAGAGTTGGTGTCGCACAACCAACCCGCGTTGTCATTCATGAAGAGTATGAATGGGGTTCTGAACATCAACCCGCAACGAAGGATGATTCCATTTTGTCCGCGCCTCCTTCAATTTTCCCTGACATCTTTGGTGATTTGCCATCCTTGCTTTCACATGTGTATCTCCGTCTATGGATGCACCCATTGTTGATCATTCACAAAAACACACCAGATGTTAGTCCATCATCCGACAACGGAGATAACAAATCATTCTTTTAAAATCCCCTTTATTTTTCATCTACCTTTTCCGAAAACACAGAGGGTGAATTTTTATGTTTCTCATCTACCCCTCTGTTTGATTCATCAGATCATGAGGATGCCGATGAAATCATTGATTTTGTTGATCGTAGTTGTCGTGATCTATTTACCCCTGTATTCGATCACGATGATGATTCTATCGCAGTTGATTTTTCAAAGCCACCTGTTTATGATGATCTATCTGTCAACGAAGTCGAACCTTGCAGATTGTCGAGGCACTTCAGCCCGAGCTGATGGTTATGTCAGGTCCTCACTATCCTGAGGTTGGTTTCACTTCCGATTAGGAAATTGTTGAAACACCCAAGGCTCCTCATCACTCATTTGTATGCATTGAAGATCAATCTCACACACAGATTATGCTTAGTCTACTCAAACTACGTGATCCCATTGCTCATGCATTGGAGGAATCTTACATAGTAAGCACACGTGTGCGACGCAAGTTGTCTTTGTTTCTTTTGTGTACTTACATGTCACAGTCAAGAGTATGCGTATGCTTAACATCTGCATGCAGTGTCACACAACACCATGGTAAGTCCACGGATTGCATGTCATGCACTTGCACTCACTTATGTTCTGTGGATGCATTTAAACTCGGAGTGTGTTTGTCTTCATTGTTATATCTTTCATGCTTGTTGGTTAACACAAGTGTGTTGTTTGCAAACCATGCCTTCACCAACATGGGTCGACCAATGCACCGGTGGTTGCAATGGAAGTATCACTTCACGTGAGTAGACCCATGCCCTGTTAGCTTAAGAGTAGGAGTAGTGTTTGCTTTTGGTTTGTTTTCTTGAATGCATGTTTTCTTTCTTATCTTGTTTGTTTTCTTGCTTGCTTCTTTGTTTGCTTACACATTTACTTCTTCTTTTGCTTTGTTTTGTAGTTCATTTTCTTGTTCACGTTCATAGGATAGTTTTGCATGGATTTTGCACGACTCTTGAAACAAGCTGGGTAAAGTACAAGATGACTTATGCAATTATCAATACTTGGTTATCTGTTGTCATGCCTCTATATGAAGAAATTGTTGTCTTCAGTCCATGATACATCAATGGAAAATACGTTCTGATCGAAGTGAGCCTTGATGAAAACACAACACTTGCACGCTCGCTAGTGTCACATACTCTAGTCGGTTGTTTTGGGTTAATCCTTGTTAGCTCAGTCAAGTAGAGTAAGGTGAGGGGGAAAACCTTAACAAGCACATCAGAGGTATATACAAACTACTTCTCTGAAGGAATAATGTCTTTTGCTCTCAATAAGTTGGGATCCATCTTCTGCCTATGAAATGAATAAGTACTATGCACAATTATGAAAAATGAAAACAAAAAATGAAAATGTGAAAAATTTTGAAAAAATGAAAATGAATAAGGTGAAAGAAGAGAAAGGCTTCCTATGCAGAGAGGTGATGCAAGTAACTCTGCCGGGGTATTGACCAGGCTCGTTGGCAGTGGCACGATGCTTGTGTTCCTACATGACTCCGTTGGTGTACTGTTTAGGCCTGCCGAGAGCGGAGCAACACTAGAGATGAAACTAAAACTCTGACGACCATAAGGCTTGTGCACCCATATACCCCTCACCCCAATCAAAACAATTGTGTTGGCTTGGCTTGGAATGCGTGCTGACCGACCAAGAACTTGGTAGATGCTACATCTTACAATCAAACAAGTGTGGAAACCAAGACGAACAAAGAACTGAACAATACTTCTAAAGGTGTTAGACTTGTTTTTCACGAACAAAGTCCATTCATAGAGTTGGAGTTCTACCATTGTGTCACCAAGTGTTGTAGCAGCTACAACCACCCTCCAAAATTTTGTCTTAGCTTCGTTTTGGAGCCTCCCTACCAACCATCCTTAGCAACATGTCTTTCCCTATCAAGTACATAGGCTTCCGGTGATTTTCAGTGGCTTACCAACCTGTGCATGTCAGTTTGCTTCACTTCCTTCGTAGGCTACCATTCTGGACTTAGACTATTTGCTAACTAACAGGCTCCCCCAAAAAATTTCACAATTCTGGAGGGGAACCAACCTTCCCTCTAGAAATTGCACAAATATGTTGGGCAACCTGCTGGGCTCCAAAATTGCGCAGAATAGTTAGACAAGATTCCCACAGAAATTGTGAAATTTGACCCGACACTAGGCCTTAGCCTAGAAATTATGCAATTTTGAGAGGCATTCACCTGCTGACCCCAGAAATTGCGCAATCCCTCAGGGACAGCTAGCCCAACTCAGCCCAAAAACTGCGCAAATTTTCCTTCCAGGCTTGCAGGTTGTTGCATGTGCCTTCAAGTTCATCGGTTCCGTCCGGGACCCAGTAAATCTGATTTGCATGCATGGGCTACTTTTCCCGAAATAGAAAAAAGCAACATGCAAAAAGTATCCCTAGATTTTAGGGATCTATTTTTAGCAGCTAAAGGTTACATGCAAAGATTGTTTTAGAAAATGCCCTCCAAGTGTCGCTTTTCCCTAGATTTGTGGCATGCGCGTCATGAGCCTCAAACTTATTTATTCGACGCTACATAGCTCATTCTTCACATCGATCTTGGAGCTCTGACATCCCACACCACATCTAGGAGTCTATATCACATTCAACTCAAATATTTCCAGGTAAGTCTGCTTTACATGTCTTTTGCAACATTTCTGTTGTTTTTTGTGTTTTTCCTTGTGCGAGTGTTGTATGCTTGATTTCTATGAACGTTTTCTATCGTTTGCATGCATGTTAGCCTGTACAAGAATTGCTTCAGTTTTCGTTTGCATCTCACTATTGTCGCATGCATGACATTATTTTGCACCGAAGGTTGCTGATGCGGTGACCCGTTTCACACGCATGCATGCTTTCCCGTTTTTTGACTCTTGCATTCGTTGTTTACATGAACGATCATTCATTCTTTCTTACATTCAGTTTCGCCATGCATTCGAAGCTTCACATGTTTTCAGTCGCCCGTCGGCAGGTCTGGGAAACCTTGGCCCGGGCCTTACCTTGCCCAAACAACATTGCACATTTCTAAGAGGGAAGGCTCTGCCTTCCTCAGAAAAAATGTGCAAAACTCGCCAGACACTGTCCTCCAAGCTTTCTTTGCACAATTATGAGAGGCAGTGCTCCGGTAGCCCAAAAAATTGTGTAATGCAGTCCCTAGGCTTGCATGCCTTGCTGACTAAAATTGTGCATTGTGGAATCTCAACCCCTAGTAGGTTATCC
Source organism: Pinus tabuliformis (assembly GCA_031772625.1). Classification (NCBI taxonomy): domain Eukaryota; kingdom Viridiplantae; phylum Streptophyta; class Pinopsida; order Pinales; family Pinaceae; genus Pinus; species Pinus tabuliformis. The sequence continues at coordinate 1,738,535,170 of CM062818.1, read as the reverse complement.
TGGATTGTGTATTGCACAATTCCAGTAGTCAAACAACCTCCCGACAGTTTGGACTGCCTTTTGCACAGTTCCAACAATCAATTTCTCGGCCTCTCGGTGAAAAGTGTGCAATGCTTGCCATGAGTCTCCCGAGTATGTTGCATGTCTATCCTCAAGTATGCTTTGGTTTTCAACTGACAGATTTCTTGCCATGAATGTTGCCATGTCTCCAGGTATAGTAGGTGTTCGTTTGTCTCTCAGCAGTTTAGGTTCAATGGCCTCCAAGAGAGCAGGGTCAAAGGACACTGATGGAAGCGCAACTGGAGATGCAGTTGAGCAAGTGTCTATGATTTTGTTGATTTACGAAGACACTAAGATGCTCGTAGACAAAGAAATCAAGCTGGAAAGGAAGGAAATCAATGACACATTCTCAAGAACATTTGGGGAAGATCTTGAAGACCGCAGGGTCTATGTGAATATTCATAAGTATGGCTTGTACTGGATTGCATGCAGGTATCCCTCGTTTCCATGCACGTACATGATACATTGAATCGTCTCACACACTGATCCCTAGACGATGGTGTTAAGCAGTGTCAGCGGGACAAATATTTCTACCTCCAGGGCACAAGAATATCAGCAGATGTACCACTTACTACAGCTGGTGATCATAATGGAAACACACTTCAGCAGACCCAGCAACAGTGCAAACTTGAGGGATATCTTGAAGAGCTAGGTGAAGGAGCCAGCCAAGTTCAGGATGACACCCAACCAGGTTTACAAGACGAAGATAATGCAGAAGGTATATTAATACTTGGTCATATTTGCATGTCGCTTGTACAACCAAGAGAGCACGGAGACCTCCCCGCAGAGTTAGTTGATTACGTTGGACCAACTGGCCAGTGAAGGAAAACCATTCAACTGGTCCGACATGTTGTCTCACAGGCTTAAGGAACAGGTGATAGGATCCCAGAAGCCTCCAAAAGGTCAGCAAGTAGAGCTATACATGTATGCATACATTATGGATGCATTCTGTGCCCGTCAGTAGTTCCTAGGCTTGAGTTGGGCATGGACATAAGCGGAAACCTCTATACACACTTACTGCAGATTGTTTTCCAAATGCAGCTTTTGCGGAGTCATCACATAGTTGTCAGACCATTTTGTCACCCCAGTGTACAAGATGATATTTGAGCAGGATCCACCTTGCATGTCGAAGGCAACAATGGAGGCACTGATCGACATAGCGAATTGGGATGTATAGCATGGGGAAGCCCCCACATGTTTTACCGAAGTTTGCCATGGACAAGCTCGTCATGCAAGAAGTGTCATACCACATCTCGACATGACTGTCAGCTAGACTGCATCGGAAGAAGGAGGCACCCAATCCCACTCTTCCATTGCGGATAAGGTTGTACGAGATACAAAATCTCAAGCATGTTGATGCCGAGATAGAAGAGTTCAAAAGATTTACTTTTGGCCCCAGAAGTTTCAATTCGTATGACCCACATTGCTTTGTAAAGGACCACTGTGCGAGAGTGCAATTTCCTTGGATCCACAGGCCATGTCATTGTGCTGAGGAATGTACATGGAGATATTGTCACAACTTCTCCATGCTCAATGAATAGGTCGGCATAACTATGGAATGGTTAGTGAAGCAACGCAAAGTAGTATCTAGGAGAGAACCACAATCAACAACAGTAGGGGGTAACATACTTGTGCGTGCAAAATGCAAGAGAAAGATTGTTGACAACGCATAGGCAAAACAAAGCTGCAAGTTCAAAGCAGGTCCACTTGTGGAGAAAGTAGCTTTGGAGATAGAGGCGAAGAGGCGACAATGTGACAGGAGGAATGTGCAAAGGCAGAGAGATAAACAGAGGATGGAGGAAACAGTGAAGGAGTTGCAAGAGTTGAAGCAACGACTACGGGAAGAACAAGAGCTACACAGACAGGAGAAGGAAGCGCAGTAGGGACCGACACAACATGAGGCGCAACATGCACAGATTGATTAAACTGTGCCCATACAAGTTGTAGACCCATCTGAGGAGCTGGCACAAAGTAGACAGGGTGAGCAATCACAAGAGCTAGACTTCACTCAAGAGATTGAATAGATACTTGAGTAGATGGATACGGAGATGGAGCAGCCAGAGTTAGAGCAGGATATTGAACTCACGCCTTACAACCAAGAGGTCAACCCACCAGCTTCACTAGATCTGGAAGTAGAGAAAGTCCTGAGCGACCAAGGAGATACTGAGATCCTTGAAGACAATCGGGAAGCAGAGATGCACAACATATCATCGACGAGTCGCAACGTAGAGTTGTGCAATCGCACAAAGTGACTACTCTGGATGTCTACACATCTCCTGCGCAGTTTGAAGAACTAGTGAATGTATTTGATGTGTGCAAGCATCGAGCAACATTGGCTGATGCTACTAGAGAATATGTTGAAGCCACTAGCTCAAGTGTTCACTTCTTAATGGCAAAGAATGAGCGAATGGCTAAGGAGTTGCAAACGGCTAAGTAGGGAGGAGAATAGGTTACAACATTCGCCAAAGCAGAGTTGAAGAAGGTGATACTAGATGAAGTATCATCCCTTGTGGTAGTCATGCAGATGTTGTATTCTAGATTTGGTGCCTTGCATAAGGAAATTATCCATCTTAATGGTTGGCAACAATGTTGTGCTAGGAGAACAGACATCTTTTCAAATCTGCGTACTACTGTCAACCACATGTAAACATGGAAAATGAGATACAAGGGAGCCCTGTTACACTTTCCCAAGTTGATGAAGCCCAAGGAGGTAGAGTTGAAGGCACACATCTAGAGTCAGATTCGAAACTATGAGGAGCTCCCGCAGCTCATCACCAGTTTGCAGGCTTCACATGCACGGGTGTTCAGAAGCATGGATGTTGTTGTGCGCGCACATGTGGTACCATCTATTGGGACACTCATTGAGGAAAAGACAAAGATTCAAGTCTGACTGGAGTTGGACACATACTTTGACGAGTTGATGTGCATAGCCACGAGTGCAGACTTGGCAATCAATGTAGACACTATGCATCAGTATATCACTGGTCCGACCTTACTTAAGACGATGGTGCATCAATATATCACATTGTTGATGTCTAGCCACTATGACTGCCTACCACTACCCACCAACCACTGCGCAACTCTGATGTTGCATTTGTTCTACTGCTAACACTGCTATACTATTGTAAAATCTACATCTTCGCTGCAACTCCCTCTCAATTGTTGTTATTGCTACTGTAACTACTGCAAATCAACTTTCTTTATGTGTTTCAATTGTCTCCTAAGCATCTGAATTCTACTAGCCTCTACACTGGCCACTAACAAATTTGCGTTGTTATTGACTCTGCATTGAGCCTCCCGCTCTGTTTTCAACACTGCTCTGTGCTCCTCAACATCTAACTATAACTAGTTTGCAACAGTCACTCTGGTATTTGAATGCATCCATTGACATTGATCCATCCTGCTACTCAATACTTTGGACCCCTGTAGAAAGGTAATGATCCATGAGGAGGACACCTCAAGGATCCTACCCAAACCTCTGTGTTGCCTTGGGACTATAGCTCCATATCACCTCGCCTCATAGCTGCAAACATGGCGAAGCATTTCTCCAACCTGGAGGACAACTCGTCTATCTCTGTGAATGTTATAGCCTAGTCTTGCTTCTCCTGCTTGTCCTTCTTCTTGAGAGGACATTGAGTACTGTAGTGGCCAAACTCACCACACCTGAAGCACTTGATCTTATATAAGTCCTTTTTCTTCTTCTATCTTTGTCCCTGACTGGGACCCTTTGATGCAAGGGCCACATTCTCCTCTTCCTTCTCACCCTTCATGCCCTTGCTTCTACTACCATTGATGGTGCTCTTTAATAAAGCTTGCCTCAAATCCTCCTATTGTAGGTCTGATCACATCCTGTCCCATCTAGGCAATGTGCCTCGGCCCAAGATACTTTGGACAAAGACTTTCCAATCCTCTGAGAGATTGTTCATTGTCAAGCCTACAAGCTCTGTCAGTTGAGGTGTCTCCCCAATGGCTGCAAGTTGATTACGGACCTCCTAAATCCTAGTGAGGAAGGTATCTATGCCTTTACCCTTCTACTTCCTTGTGCTTCTTAGCTTCTCCTGTAGAAACATCTTTCGTTGCTCGTAAGTATTCTGATATAGTTGGTCGAGAGTGTCCCACATTTACTTCATAGTGCCATTTCAAGATATATGTGAAACTATATGGTCTCGAACTCCATCCAAGATCAATCGTTTCACCTTCCATCTCTTTCATGTACTCCTTCAACTGATCTACATCCTGGGAAACTAACACTACATTATCTACATAGGATTTCAGTCCATATTCATCTAGAAGGAAGGATATCCTAGCCTTCGATATGAAATAGTTGGAGGCTACCTCCCACCTATCCTAATCTCTAATCCCAGTTGTGGCCATCTCTAAATCTGATAAAAAATCTCCCTCTTCCTCTACTTGGCTGCTGAGTCTGCTACTCACACTCCCTCTTGGAGTGATAAAAATCATCGCAACAATTACCAACTACAATTGGGAAATTAGATTTCTAGGCTAGAAACCCTCTAATAAAAATTCTCTTTATGTGTGCCTTTATCTTCCACTCGGTGTTGATTCTGTTGATGCAAAACCCTTTTGCGCCCAAACAAGGAATCTTCTCAGCAAAAATTTGAGCTATGACTTCTCCCTCTGCCTGCTGGAATCACTCAATCTAGCAAGTCAAATTTTTGTGCCCACCTACATTGAAAAATTGAACTGCTCAAGCAATTCACACTTCCTGGATGAGGATTTGTACAACCCCCATAAACTTGTCTTGTTTCTCCCTCTGCACAACGAATGTCTACCTCCGCTTTTGAGATTCCCAGTTTGATCAAAATCGCTTTGATACCATGTGAAAATTTTAACTATTGTAGCATCTGGAAATTACTCATCTAACTGTAAATTAATTAACAATTTATTTTCCCACACAAATAACAAATAATTCACAACTACAATTTTCACCAAATTAAATTCTACAGAAGATAAACTAGAAACTAAGAAAATACTGGCACACACACACAATAAATTTGACACGATTATTTTTAGACAAAAGTGCCCTAAAAAACCCAACTTGGGAAAGTTGGTGCATCAACTGAGGGTTTTTATTATTAAGCAATAGTGAGAAATTTTGAGTACAATTGGATGTCGAAATCTAGCAATCCTACAGAGAAAAATACTGGGAAAAATCTAGTGAGGAATTTTCCTCACCCCATAAGCAAACTGGAACTGAATACTGGCCTCTAAAACCCCTCTATGAATTTCCCTGCATCACCCTCTATGAAAGCACAAATACGTGTTGCCAGGATCACACACTAAGTTTGTTAATTTTTTGTATGCTCTATGCTTAAGAACAATTTACTTCAATTTTCTTATTAGCCCAATATCAATATCCATATTAAAAATCACATTAGAGTGATAGTAAAATGTAGATAGAACATAAACATAAATAGTAGAAGACATGCAAAAACAAGAGGACACAAGGTGTGGCACCAACCAGGGAAAAACCCCAATGTGGGGAAACCCTTGATCACATTTTCTTATATTATTCAATAGTTCAACAGAGAGAGATAGTACAAAATTACAAATCTGATGATTTATGAAAACAACAGTAAAGCCTAGATTAGAAATGTCAATGCTGATCAAACATGATGGAAATATTCCTCTAAGTGGCTTGGTCAAACCCAGCCAACATCAGCCTTCAACAATATTTTAATGCACCCAAAAACTACACCACTGGTTCTTCTCCTACGAAGATCCTTCAACTCCTCGGAATATCATCCATATGGCACCAATAGGATGTTGAACCAAACATAGTCAAACCTTGACCCAATACATCTTCCAAAATGTTGTTGACCTCTTTTTGCACTTGCTGTCACTGCTCCATGAGCTTTGGCATCAAGCTTCAACCCTCATCCTCCAAGCAGTCAATAAAGCAGGCCTTCTAAGGCTATGGTGTACCAAGGAGACACTCCACCACTGCCACGCTGTCTAAGTGTAGTAGAACATCATTTGCTGCTGGCTATGGCCTACGGCCTAGCCCGGCAGCAAGTTAGGCCTAGGTCCTCCGTAAAACAACACCCAACAACATCAACATAGCAGTATTAATCCTACAAGAACTCGTCTTTGCTATCAACACTTTCTAGCACCCAACTATATACATACACTGATCTGATCTTAGCCTATATGGTAGATCTCTTCAACGCATTATTTTACTTTATGACTGTGGCTTACCAACCTTGTAAATAGTCCTTAAGGCATGCCCTAGATAGCTTCTTTCAACACGCTGTCACCTACAACAAACCGAAATTCTACGCTGTCCTTCCAGGCTTCTTTATGCTTATATTAAGGTTCCTTCTTTACTGCGGATTAGGGCCTCTCTTTATTGTGGCTAGGGATCCTCTTCTGACTGCGGATTAGGGCCTTCTTGACTGTGGATAAGAGCCTCCCTTGACTACGACTAGATCTCTCTTTGATTGCGGAGGTCTCTCTGTGACTGCAGCTATGGCTTCTGTGATCTTTCTTTCCACCATGTCCTCCTTGTGAGAAGACAAACCCAAACATGTGGAGAGAGAGATCATGAGATGATGTGCTCCTCAAATGACTTGAGGTCTCCTTTATTTAAATGCAGTGTTGAGGTTGAGTTGGGGTTAAAAGTGCTTGTTTAACTTACTGGCCGACCTTGACAAATTATCAATAATATGAATAAATTCATATATCCATAAATACATGTCGGAATCAGATTATATTTAGATCAATCCTACACCTCTCGGAGAGAGGAATCCAAGAAAAATATCAGTTGCCATAAATAAGGTGACCCACATGGAGTTTAGCCCTAGTTTCCAATTTTAACACTCCCTCTCAACTAGGGAGAACACCATTTGGTAATCCATCTGCCAGTCGGTACTATTGGTTGAGGGGAAAGTACCCCTAGGGTCCTTTGGGTTAAGACTCTACCAGACTGAAAATTGCTTATTCAAAGAAACACACACACAGCCATTATCTTTACTGTAAGCAAATTCTAATGTTAAGGGTACATACCTAAGGTCCTACGTTCGAGAAGGCCTTTAGGGTCCAAACCCTTCTTGGAGTTCCCTTCTTCTCCTTTGACCTGTAAAACAAATAAATCAAAGAACACAACAGTACACGGACAAATACTTATACATAAACCATCTTCATGCTACAAAGTTAGTTATAAAAATCTTTAAGTAACCACTTGCATAAGAATTCAAAACAAGAATCTCATAAGCATAAAGAAAGATTGTTTCGGGAACCAAGATGTGTTTCTTTATATAAAGGCAAGTAAAGTACATATAACGGAAAGATTTCACCTGAAACACCTTCAGCAGGCTCCAAGCAAAGCTTCCTCCCGGATTCGTTCCAGCCTCAAGCCTCCAACAAGAGCTCCTTCCGAGTCTTACTCAATGATGATATAAAGGATGAATGATCACCAATACACATGGAAACAAGGGTTTCCTATGCAAAATGGGGGAAGTGCAGAAAGCACCAAGGACTTCAAACCTGGTCTAAGGGGAAAATCTCAGCATAATAATCTTGCTCTCTTTTCTCCCTCCCTTAGGCCTTCCCTTTGATGTCTTTTTATACCATCTCCAAAGTAGTTTTTTAGTTAGGAGTTGGTTGGGAACAGTTGGGCCACGGGCACTAACAGGTGATCAGCAGGTAAAACCCGCGATCTCCGCCCGAAAATAAGGAATTATTTATTTTTTTAAGTGTTTTAATTCATACACGCGGGTTGGGTATACACAGACCCGCGTGTACACGCGTTTAACTCAGGGCAATGTCGCGTATAAGGGATAAAACATTGTTTTTTAAATTTTAGGACCAGGTCTGGAAGGAGGGGTTGCCCTAGGCCATGAGTGTAGCATCACAAACCATAAGAGTGAGATTTGGAGCTATAACAGATGCCCCCTAATATATGAGGTCAGAAGGGGAACATGATGGCCGAAATATATTATGTAAGTACATGGAAAGGAAGTCTGTCGAGAAACCGAGGAGGACTTCACCAGAATTCAGCCTGCCAAGCCACCAAAAGGAGATTAGAAAAAAACACTGTCTGAGGCGGGCATACCCATGCTCAGAAAAAGTAAAGCATGTCCGCATATCAAGTACAAGCGGATCCACTAAGTATACAAGTATAAATGACTGGAAGATACATAATGGATCATCTGATCACAATAAGTAAGTACATGTCTGAATATCACATATAAGACTGTCAATGATGCTGAAAGGTGCAACGGATCACTGACATCAAAGACTGATCCCAAAAGGTACCAACTGAACATGATGGAATAGGATGGTACTACACTGCAAACTCAGGTGCCAGCATATAGAATGTCTCCATGACTGACTGCAACATATAAGGTGGAGTGGTATCAACTAGCAGCAACAGGAGCAACTGTCAAGTGAACCAATGAATGCTGATACAACCTGAGGTCTTCACCGACCGCCGTGGTACATTTCTACACCATGGGAATAAATGATCTGAAGTCGACCATGTGAGAAATCGTTTGATTACCGGTCATTGATGTATACCGTTAACAAACGCGAGACTACTCACCGATAATGATAATGAGCGTCAAGGTACCCAGTACAATCTAACAAGTGTGAATAGATGAGCTGAAGTCAAACACCTGTAAGAATCTATCGATCAGGAGACAATGATGGTTTCCCACTGTCGATAGCGAAGGATCTGCCACTAATGACTGCAAATCCCAAGGTACTGCCAAATGGACTCTAGATCTTTGCCCCAGAGCAATGAGTCGGAGTCGATAGGGAAAGATCTGCTAGAAGGAAGGCATTAAGGCATCCTCCATCAATCTAGCACGAGTGTAACCCGTTGGCCAATAATGTGGAAGGAATCAGACGAAAAAGATGTAGTAACCCAACTGAAGTACGTTTCCGGCGTACACAAGATGTAGCTAGCGCACGGCAGAAACCCTCTGAACCAACCAATAATGAAAGCTGACACAGAGGCGAGGTATCCACCAATAGGGTCAAATGGAAACCAAGGTACTGCACAAATCCCAATTTGTGATAATGTATGCTGATGTCGAACACAAGGGAAACCACTCATTCAAAGACCCATGATATTGATCGATGCTGAGCACAAGGTGACCTATCAATAATGACAATAGGGCAGGGTGCGGCTCTAGGCTTGTCCTCAGAGCAAGGTGTCGTCGTCGATAAGGACAAGACCCACCAGCAAGAAGTCAATGGGGACCTCACAAACCGGCACGAGTAAAGGACCAATATAACTGATGTGATGATAGACATGACACTGACAACCAGGGATGGCAGACTGAAAAATGAGTCAAGAGACACCGCAGAGAGGCTGACTCAGGCTAACTTCCCTTGAACAAAAGCACAACTCAATGTGACTATGTGGCAACATATGGTGACTCTGTATAAGTTCGCCATGCAGGAGGCACGAACGAACCCTCCATATGATTGGAAGAGATAACCAATCGGGGGAGAACTGACTCAATAACAAGGTTATGGCATACCTAAGTCAAACTAAATCCCACCCATGCGGAGGAGACTTTGTTTTGAGTGCTTTGTTTAAGGGCGACACGATTGACTCTAGCTGCCAACAATAAATGGAAATAATGTCCCTGTTCCCGCTCTTTTTGGAATATTTAATTTTTTTGTCTTTTTCTGATAAGCCGGAAAAAGAATAAAAGAATGCTATGGTACAGTGGAAAGAACGAGTGTCGGTGAAACAGATGATCTAGTTCCTGGGAAAGGAACGTTCCTATGCTCAATGCAGGGAGGTGAAAACTGGTTAGTGACACTCAAAGGTATGTTCCTTCCACATGTCAAGGTGTGTCAAGCTGCAGAAGTCAAAGGTATGCAAGGTTGATTTTGCAGACGTCATGGTCAAAAGTTGGCTTAAACACGAGTCCAAGTGAAGCCGGCTCTAGGTCAAAAGGTGCAAATGGTCAACATGCAATGCAGTAGTACAACTCAACACAAAGGAGCCTCTAGGGTATATGGCCAGAACAAAGCGGAGAAGCTAAGAGGAATGAGTCTTCAATGCATAAGTCATGGCGGGACTACAGAGGACTCCCGAACCTATGGAAAAAAAAAATTTGCATGAGTGCCAAGTGACAACAAGGTACTAACTAGGGCACTCATGATAAGGTAGGCTCTACCACTCAAGTCATGATACTTCTAAGCAATGAGAAGGTTCCGCATCATAACTTGGTGGGGTCGATCCTGAGGCCAAAATGGAAAAGGAAACTGATAAGTGCACAATGCAGGCGGAAAAACCTAACCTATATGCCAGTTTTGAGAACCAATACCTGTCAGAACAGACCAACCATAAACTTCCAAAGGAGACATCTTCCAAGTTTTGTAAACATAAATAGGAACACTAGACGCGAAGTTAATACATCCCACATATAAACTTCATTTAAAATATTTGTGTTATAGAATACAAAACTTGAAAATGTGTACCTCATATGTACAATATGGTACAGGGGACCACGCAGCCTTGCGGCTTATGCATAATAGTTCTGCTGAACAAACCCCTTGCAGGGCTCAGGCCAAGGAATCCTTTGGTAGTCATAACTCATGGTTTCAAAGAGTTCCTCTCGTGAAGGCAAAGCAAGATATGAGAAATCATGAGAACTACAAGGATTAAAAGAGGGAATTAAAGGGTCCCATGTCCCTATAGGAAGAATCTCTCGGTCAACTGCCGGGACCAAGTCCCAAGAAGGAGAATAATAAGTCAAAGGATCCTTCTTAGAAGCGATTGAACATTGAGGATTCAATGCCACATAATTGACCCGTGGCGGGGTAGAGTCTACTTGAACACTTGGAACAAACCAAGGGGTATTCTGCAGTAAAGTCGAATTAGGGTGGTGATTATCAGATGCAAGCTGATCAACAGTGACAATATTCCCATTATGAGGAAAGCACATTACTCGAAAGAGTGAAGAGACCACAACATTCATAGCATAGACACAATCACGCCCAAGTGGAATATTAAATTCTAAAGGGCTATCAACCACCATCATATCGATTAAGACAATCTTCCCACCTAAAGTGATAGGAAATTGAGGAAGAAGACCCATAGATTGACCAGGTCTTCTATCATAGGCTAACAATTGACTTTGAGTTGTCAACAACTTTGGGGAACCCAAAGCTTTCCAAGTCAAAGAGGATATAATACTTGCAGAGGATCCTTCATCCACCATACATCGATAGACATTTGTGGAATTAACTCTGACCTTTATTTGGAAAGGTACAGCGGAAGGAAGACGAGGCTCAACAAGACTATCCCAATCAAAGGAAACACTCTTTGAACTTGGAGGGGGAACATTTGAAGAAACCGGAATGCCCCCTATACTAGAAGACTCTGTACTAGAGATCAAACAGACTCTTTTGTTAGGCACTTCACCCCCCAAAAGAGGAGTGTAATCGGCCAGCGATTTCACTGGCTGTACCACATTATCAACCAATGGTTGATGGGATTGATGAGAAACCATATCAGATCTAGGAGCAGAAGTACTTTCAGACTCGGACCATATACTTTGAACCTCTGGAATACCAGGGCATAAATGAGTAAGATGGTCTCCCTTGCATATCTTACAAGGGAACTTAGGTTTAAAACTTCTACGTCCAGGTTTCTTATCAACCTCCATTCTGCCAACATGACTAGCAGTGGTTTGCGGAGAGTCCTGAGCATGACTTGCAGAGGTCGGTGACTCTTTGCTAGTATGACTCGCAGTGACTAGACTCATGCCCTCAGCATGACTTGCAGCGGCCGAAGACTCATCTTCAACATGACTCGCAGAGGTTGATGATGAAGTGCTAGTATGATCTACAATGACTAGACTTGTGCCCCCAGCATGACTTGCAGCGGTTGAAGGCTCATCTTCAACATGACTCGCAGAGGTTGAAGATGAAGTGCTAGTGTGACTTGCAGGGACTAGACTTGTGCCCCCAGCATGACTTGCAGCGGCTGAAGACTCATCTCCAACATGACTCGCAGAGGTTGAAGATGAAGTGCTAGTGTGACTTGCAGGGACTAGACTTGTGCCCCCAACATGACTTGCAGCGACTGAAGACTCATCTCCAACATGACTCGCAGAGGATGAAGATGAAGGGATAGAATTATTCTTCTTCTTTGACTTCCTCTTTCTCCTCTTTTTAGATTTCTTGTGACAAGAAGGAGGAGAAGAAGGAACCCAAGATTTCTCTTTGAGAGAAGATGAACAATTAGCACCCATTTGATGCCCTTGAAATAAAGCATTCAATTGAGAAGCTTCAAGAGCATTTGAAATATTCGGAGTGGACCACAACCAAACGGGTAGTCCAACATTCAACCCAGGAATATTCAAAGTGGCCATCAAGGGAGTACCAACGTTTCCAAAGAAAGGAAAAGCACAAGGATCCCCTTTTGGGAGGGTACCTTGGTTGGTTTCCACAGGAATATTAGCCATATAAAAATGATCCAAAGACCCTTCCCCTACGGGAATATAGAAATAACTTTTCAAGGAATATGGATAAGCAATCAAAACCTTTGCCCTTGAGGAGGCAACTCCACAATTTCTGAAAGAACGACCAAAAGCCTTTCACGATCGGTAGAGTGGTAAGCCGGTCACTCAGAACACAAAGTCCAAACGTGACTAGACAAAAATACCTAAAGCCAACTATATACAAGGAACAAAGAGCACACACTATAAAGTCCCTAAAGATATCAGCCAGTCAAACAACTTCCAAGTATTTCCGCTCCGGGTGATGAGGACCGAACACCAAAATACAAGAAAGTGGAGTCAGGGGCCTTTCGAAGATAGTCTGGGATAATGACGGCCCAGTCCTATCAGCGAAGGTAACAGAGGAAGTTACGCTGACCTCCTAACAACAGCCTGCGCCGGTGCAAGCCCCCAAGCTTCGCAAGGGTGCCCTCCAGTAGTACCGTTGAGAGTGATACAACGTCAACCTCAGGTGCCACGGGATTCCCCTCCGCAGCCACCTGTGTAGATCCCTAGGAGAGGCAACTATGGGTACCAACTCGTCGTAGAAGCCAGGCGGAACAGTCGTGAGGTAAGTTCGGACAAGTAGGAGAGGGGGTATCTCTCTTCCCTGTCTTCACAGACCCTCGTGCTTAACTCCCAGATCCAGAGCTTTCCTGGTCTTCCTAACGCTATTGGATTTTCTCTCGTTATTCAGACTCTTACGTTTGACGTTTAATGTGGCCTTGGAGAGTTAACTCTCCACTCGCCTAATCCAAGGCCCTAAAATCCTAAACTTGTTGGTGTAACTGACTAAAACAAAAAGTTCTAGTGAATTTTAGTTAGCGCTTGATTTTATTAGGCTGTTCTTTAAGTCACAAGGTAATGGAAGTGAAACTAGTGGTGTTTTTTTTTTTTGACGCAAAAGAAATTAATAAAAACTTAACTACATGCACATGCACTTTTTTGTTCGATGAAAAGTAATCTCTAGAGGGTTCAGAGGAACTTCAAATTAAACAAAGTTTTTTGCTTTCTTTTCAGACTCCACACTCACAAAAGCTAACAAAGCTATGTATGCATAAAAAGGGATGCAAATCTATCCTAATGCAACAATTATGTGTGGATGCAAGATTTAAAGACTGCTCTAAAAACAAAGAAGGAAAGTTGCTCACTTATCAAATTTGTCTTGCCACTAAAATGCTTAGATAGAAGATGATGTGCTACCAATCATTTCGTCCAAACAATAAAAACAAGTTCTAAGATAAATATAAAGCACTTTCACTTTGCAAAAAAGGAAATCAAATGAAAAGCAAGTTTAAGAAAGCGAAACTTAAAACTTTCAAAAGATTTTCTTTCAAGCAACAAAAAAGTCTTTTCAAAAAATGCTCTCAACAACACTGAAACTTGTGATTGAAGAATAGGCAATTTAAACACTTTTGCGAATCCACACCACTTAATGGATGAAAACCCAACAAAAATAAATGTGTTTGAAATCGCTCTTAACAATCAAAAGCAGCAAGGAAAGCCTTGGCAATGAAAACCAAAAAAGATCAAAAAGACAAATTCCAAGAAAGTGTCAAACAACAACTTTCATGAAAATAAGAAGTAGATGGTCACAAAAAGCGATTTTGTCAAGCAAACAAAAAGCCACCAAAAGCAAGATTAACACAAAGATTGAATTCAATCTTCCTACCCTGATAAAACAGAGCAACCAAGATTTCTAGCAAGAAATATTGCGTGTTTCAGCCAAAAACGATGACGCTTGCAATCAACAAAAAACAAGACCCACACTCCTTATAACCAGAGAGAATTGAGAACGAGATGCCCCCTGTTAAACAGAGGACCGTTACTGGAAAATGACTGCTTCAAACTGACCCAAACCACCTGACAAACATTCAGCAAAAAGAAAATTTATAAATCTTGAAAATTATATAATATACGCGCCTGCAGTGATGTACAGAATGCATGTACACGTGACTGTAACTGAGGAAACCTGCGTATACGTGGGTTCACTTAGTTCAACTTGCGTATATACGCTTCTGTAATCCAGAAAAACAGCGTATCTGAAGATTTTCAAGAAAAATAAAAAAAAATACAGACTGAAAAACTGGAAAAGCTTAGAGTTCAAGAACAGATCAGACAGTCAAAGCCAACAAAGAGAGGGGCTAAGCCTTGATTGGCTTGAAGACTACCCAAACTAGGAACAACAAGAGTGTTGCTCCCCAGCGGAGTCGCCAATTCTGGTTGAGGGGAAAGTACCACTAGGGTCCTTTGGGTTAAGACTCTACCAGACTGAAAATTGTTTATTCAAAGAAACACACACACAGCCATTATCTTTACTGTAAGCAAATTCTAATGTTAAGGGTACGTACCTAAGGTCCTACGTTCGAGAAGGCCTTTAGGGTCCAAACCCTTCTTGGAGTTCCCTTCTTCTCCTTTGATCTGTAAAACAAACAAATCAAAGAACACAACAGTACACAGACAAATACTTATACATAAACCATCTTCATGCTACAAAGTTAGTTATAAAAATCTTTAAGTAACCACTTGCATAAGAATTCAAAACAAGAATCTCATAAGCATAAAGAAAGATTGTTTCGGGAACCAAGACGTGTTTCTTTATATAAAGGCAAGTAAAGTACATATAACGGAAAGATTTCACCTAAAACACCTTCAGCAGGCTCCAAGCAAAGCTTCCTCCCAGATTCGTTCCAGCCTCAAGCCTCCAACAAGAGCTCCTTCCAAGTCTTACTCAATGATGATATAAAGGATGAATGATCACCAATACACATGGAAACAAGGGTTTCCTATGCAAAATGGGGGAAGTGCAGAAAGCACCAAGGACTTCAAACCTGGTCTAAGGGGAAAATCTCAGCATAATAATCTTGCTCTCTTTTCTCCCTCCCTTAGGACTTCCCTTTGATGTCTTTTTATACCATCTCCAAAGTAGTTTTTTAGTTAGGAGTTGGTTGGGAACAGTTGGGCCACGGGCACTAACAGGTGATCAGCAGGTAAAACCCGCGATCTCTGCCCGAAAATAAGGAATTATTTATTTTTTTAAGTGTTTTAATACATACACACGGGTTGGGTGTACACAGACCCGCGTGTACACGCGTTTAACTCAGGGCAATGTCGCGTATAAGGGATAAAACACTGTTTTTTAAATTTTAGGACCAGGTCTGGAAGGAGGGGTTGCCCTAGGCCATGAGTGCAGCATCACAAACCATAAGAGTGAGATTTGGAGCTATAACAACTATCTCTGCCAACAATGCATTGCTCTACAATTCTCTGCTCTGTTGAACCATGAAGAAGAAGAAGTAATCGAGAATGTATCATACCATTCTCTACTGACCTGCAGTCAGTCCTAGATAAAATAGAGTGTCCCATACCACTCTTACTGAAACGAAGTCAGTTCCAATGAAGAGAGTGTGTCATACCACTCTTACTGACCTGAAGTCAGTTCCAATTGATCCCATATCAATATCATCTTAGCATACGGAGTATGGTAGTACACGATGCGTCCATCGGTAGTACTATGGTCCCTATCCTCATTTCCCTACTCATTGGCCAGATGAGAGGTACTTCCCATGAGTCCCAGACTGCATTGGTAGGATGTCTCAACAGGAGAAGGATGAACCACTCATCTTGCCTACATGTCGCCGTGGGGTATCACAAGGGAAGGTTGAACCACTCACCCTATACACAAAAAATCACTAGGGAAGGCTTAACCACTCACCCTATGCTTGTGTCTCAGCAGGAGAAGGATGAACCACTCATCCTTCCTACATAGAAAACCACTAGGGGAAGGTTGAACCACTCGTCCTATGGTTTCTTATCACTCCAAGAAGCACCCCAAGCCCCCCAAGCTCCCATAGCTGAATATCCATATCATATAGGACCCTCAAAAGAGGGTCTCTCCATGACTCCAAGTCATTCTCAGAAATTCAAGAATTTAACCTTTCCCAGGGGCTTCGTCAGAATATGGGCGACCTGCTCATCAGTCCCAATGTGTCGGAGCCTTATTTCTCCTCATTGTACCATATCCCAGATAAAGTGGTACCTTATGTCTATGTGCTTGGAGCAATCATGAAATACGATATTCTCTGAAAATCAGATTCCACTCTGGTTGTCGCAAAGGATCATGGTGGTATCCATCACGTGTCCAAATAGCTCACTGAAGAGCTTCCTCAACCAGACAACTTCACAGGAGGCCATACTTGCAGCTATGTATTAGGTCTCAACGGTGATCAAAGCAATCGACTTCTGCTTCTTTCTCATCTAGGACATCGAAGTAGAACCCAAAGAGAAACAACACCGAGAAGTGCTCTTGTGATCCACCACACTGCCTGCGCAATCAACATCAGATAACCATACAACCTTACATTTCTGACAATGTATCTCAGTCCATAATTGAATGTGGCTCGAAGATATCTTAGAAGATTCTTGGCACCAATCCAATGTGAGCGATGAGGCTCAACCATATATTGGCTCAACGTGTTAACTGCAAAACATATATCTGAACGAGAGTTTACCAAGAACATCAGTGATCCTATTAGTTGACGATACTCAGAAGCATTTCCCAATTTGGGTTTGGCAACACTACCGCATAAATTCTTGAAGTTAAGCTCCATTGGGGTAGTCACAGGCTTGCATTCCACCATACCAAATCTTTCCAATATCTTCACAACATATTTTCCTTGAGATAGGAAAATTTCTCCTGGATTTTTCTAGACCTCCAACCCTAGGAAGTAGTGCATTAGTCCTAGGTCCTTCATCTCAAATTCAGAATTCAACTCCCTCTTACGTTTGTGAATGAGAGGGTCTGCACTTGTCATAAAGAGGTCATCCACATAAAATACTAGTATGAGAGGTTTATCATCCACAACCTTAAAGTAGAGGTTTCAATCGGCTTCACTCCTAGTGATTCTCAACTTCATCAGATAGCTATCAATCCTCTCATACCAAGCTCGAGGTGCTTGCTTCAAACGATAGAGAGCTTTCTTCATCCTGCATACATGGGATTCTCGGTCATGAACCTCAAACCCCTCAGGTTTTTCCACATAGTATTTGAAGTGACGAACCAAGTGTTTGTTTCATCCTTCCAAGAGCTTATAGGCATCATACCAGATATGTCAGAGTTGACCAACTGAAATATATATGTGGTTTTTCCATTACTTGAGGGGAATGGTCTCCTTGTAAGTTTTCCTTCGGTACATACACCTTCATGCTCTACTTTGAACTCGGGCATCCCTGTCACCATTTGTCTCACATCGGGTAGGGCATTATAATGAAGATGGGCAAACCTCCAGTGCGATAGTTTAGATTGTAGAGATGTGTTGCAAGACATGGCCCCCAATGGACTTCCTCCAACTTGATACAAAGTTAGAACCCTAAATCCAAGAGTAAAAGCATCTTTAAAAATTTCTTTTCCAAACACGTACCTTTCCATTGATGAATGCCACCTTGTAACCTTTGTATTCCATTGCTGAAATGGACACCAGGTTCTTCTTAAGATTAGGTACATATAGAAATTCTTGTAAATGAATCATGTTACCCTGATTCTTTTTAAGGATAACATTTCCTACACCCTTTACGGGATATGTGGCATTGTCTCCAAGAATAATCTCCAAGTTTGTTTCCTTCTCTATTAGCTTAGAGAGAGCTTCCTTGTATCCAGTGAAGTGCCTTGAAATATCACTATCAATAAGCCAATTCCTCAAAGTGTCCAGAGAAGAGGTAGTGGAGAGGGTCGATATAAGATAATACTCCTTTTTCTTATTGGTAACAACATTTGATTCTTCATACTTGGAGTTCCTTGATTTCTTGGAGGGTTGAACATTTCCTTGATGTCCTGCATTCCTTTTTCCCTTGCCATTGGACCTTCCATTCCTTTGATCATTGTTGTTGAAGTTTCCCTTGGAATGATTGTGATCATCATCATGTGATGTGTACCTTCTATTTAGACACTCCCTTGCATAGTGGCCAAACTTATTGTGAGCAAAGCACCTACCTTTCCTTCCTCCCTTAGATCCAGGCTTTCCAAGAAAATTACCTTTAGACCCTGCATTATTTCCTTTTGACATGAGCGGAGAATGCAGTGGGGTGCCTCTATTAAAAGGCATCTCTTGTTCCACCATTCTTGTTTCTTCTTGAATTCATCTCGACATCAATTCTTCAAATCCTGGAATTCGATCAATATTGAGAATAGTGGTTCTAAATATCTACCACTCAGGTGGTAGCCCTCCAAGGGTAGTGATAGTAAGTTCCCTGCCAGATATGATTTCTTCAATTTCAAGAAGATCATTCTTGATTTCGTGATTCTTAAGAAGTTGGATTGAATATCCTCGTCCTTGCCCTTCTTAATATCCTTGAACTTAGTTTTGAGAAATAAAATTTGATTTGCATATCTAACCTTGAACATGTTGACCAACCTGTCATATATTTCCTTGGAGGTGTTGAGATCGGAGATGTAGGCCACTAGACGCTTATCAATGGAATCTATGATAATCTTCTTCGTTTTGAAGCCTTGGTGTACTTGTTCTTTGTAGCAGTCGGTGCATTTGGTGGAGGCTTAGGGATTTTACCCTTCAGATAGTCCAATATTTCTTATTCTTCCAATGTTAGATCAAGTGACATCTTCCATCCGTGATAGTCGAACTTTTCACGGAGCTTATCTTCAACCGGGAAGTGGGATGAGGAACCCATTGAGCCTTTGACCTTATCCAACTGTCTTCGGTGATTGCTCTTTCACTCTTGCTTGGGATTTGTCTTCACCTCATCTCCAATACCATGTTAATTTTTGGTATGTTCTATGTTGAAGAGCAATTTACTTCAATTTTCTTATTAGCCCAATATCAATATCCATATTAGCAATCACATTAGCATGATAGTAAAATGCAGTTAGAACATAAACATAAACAATAGAAGAAACGCTAAGAAAAGAGGACACAAGATGTGGCACCATCCAGGAAAAAACCCCAATGTGGGGAAACCCTTGATCAAATTTTCTTATATTATTCAATAGTTCAGCAGAGAAAGAGATAGTAGAAAATTAAAAATTTGATGATTTATGATAACAATAGTAAAGCCTAGATCAGAAATGTCAATGCTAATCAAACATGATGGAAATCTTCCTCTAAGTGACTTGGTCAAACCCAACCAACGTCGGCCTTCAACAGTAACCTCAATGCACCAAAAAACTACACAACGGGTTCTGCTCCTAAGAAAATCCTTCAACTCCTCAGAAGATCATCCATATGGCACCAATAGGATGCTGAACCAAACATGGTCAATCCTTGACCCAATACATCTCCCAAAACGTTGTTGACCTCTTGCTGCACTTGCTGTCACTGCTCCATGAGTTTCGGCATCAAGCTTCAACCCTCATCCTCCAAGCAGTCAATAAAGAAGGCCTTCTAAGGCTGCGGTGTACCAAGGAGAGACTCCACCACTGCCACACTATCCAACTATGGTAGAACAACCTTTGCTGCTAGATATGGTCTGCGGCCTAGCCTAGTAGCAAGTTAGGCCTACGATCCTCCATCAAACAACACACAACAACATCAACATAGCAATATTAGTCCTACAAGAACTCATCTTTGCTATCAGCACTTTCTATCACCCACGGTATACATACACTGATCTGATCTTAGCCTATAGGGCAGATATCTTCAACACATTACTTTACTTTATGATTATGGCTTACCAACCTTGTAAACAGTCCTTAAGGCATGCCCTAGATAGCTTCTTTCGACATGCTGTCACCTACAACAAACCAAAATTCTATGTTGTCCTTCCAGGCTTCTTTATGCTTATATTAAGGTTCCTTCTTTGTTGTGGATTAGGGCCTCTCTTTGTTGCGACTAGGGATCCTCTTCTTGATTGTGGATTAGGGCCTTCTTGACTGTGTATAAGAGCCTCTCTTGACTGTGGCTAGATCTTTCTTTGACAACGACTAGATCTCTCTTTGACTACAGAGGTCTCTCTTTGACTATGGCTAGGGCTTATCTGATCTTTCTTTCCACCACGTTCTCCTTGTGGGAATACAAACCCAAACATGTGGAGAGAGATATCATGAGATGATGTGATCCTCAAATGACTTGAGGTCTCCTCTATTTAAATGCAACGTTGAGGTTGAGCTGGGGGTAAAAGTTCTTGTTTAGCTTACTGGTCGACCTTGACAAATTGTCAATAATATGAATAAATTCATATCTCCATAAATACATGTGGAATCAGATTATATTTAGATCAATCCTACACCTCTCGGAGAGAGGAATCCAAGAAAAATATCAGTTGCCATAAATAAGATGACCCACATGGAGTTTGGCGCTAGTTTCCAATTTTAACAAAGTTACCTCTTCAACAAGCTACTAACTCTAGAAATGTTTCTCCTGACCTCTGTAAATTTGCATGCCTTTGGAACTCTAAAACAACTTCCTAAATATGTAAATCGAACCACCTCTTAGAGGCTTCTACCCAGCCCTTACGCATCCTCTCCATGGCTATCTCTGCCTCTCTGAAATGTACTCTCTAGAACTAGAAAATATTCCTCTAGGTCACTATCCTTGCCCCTCTCTATCTCTGCTTCCTTTCTCTGGCTTGAACTCTTCCAACATTGTTATTTCTCTGTGGACAATCGAATTTCCCAAGGAAATTGATCTTTAGTGTGTGTTCTCCATCTACCCATTGACCTCCTCTTATAATCTCCAGTTAGGACTCCAATGACTAAGATTAAAACATAATCGATGTTTGAGATCGTATCTGGATCAATCCATGTAAGTTTCTAGATGATTCCTACCTTTCTCAATTAATATTGATTAATTAACCCCTTTTATTAAGTTTGGACTTAGAAAATATTTAAAAATAGGCTAATAATCTAATTGAGATATTTCTAGGTGGAATGTCCATAAACGATTATGTGTTATGGAGAACTCTTGTGTTTTAGCCTCACAAAGTTTCGAGACTAGAACACCTCCAACACTACAAAAACTAATACTTACTTGTCTCGATTATCTTATTCTCTTACCATGTTGTTCTCTTCTTGTGTTCCTCATCGTGTTATTACTCAAATGCTCATAGTTATGCTATTCCACTTGGAATTCTCTTTAGCTATCTTCTACAACCTTCCAAACTTCATCCTTAGCATGCTTCAACATAATTTATGACACACCTCTTTCTTCGGGCTACAACTATGGAGTTGCACCTGTTTTTTCCATGTCAATCCATTCTATCACGCTCATGTTTTCCCATCCCGCGATTCTACTAATATACGTCATAGTTGCGGCGCACTATTTTCTCTCATGCTTACACATTTTTGGGATTATTTTTCTCTATATTAAAAAGAATAACCTAACATGGAAAACTTAAATCGTCCCAGTATTTTGTGAAGGGAAATTTTGAATTCATCGACAGAAATTTCAATAGCCTTTGTTAGCTGCCAAAATAATAAATTCCAAAGTTGTTAATCTTTCTATGCTGGAAACTAAATAAATCTTGAATTGCACTTCTTCCATTGTAAAACTTGTGCAATTGAGAACTAGCCATTTTCAATAAAAATATTTTGTTTCTTTGCTCCATAAATCTTCAAAACAACATAAATATTATCATGTAAGTTAAAACAAACAACATCTTCGACTTGCACAAATAGCCTTTTCGAATTAAAATATTTATGTTTAAACATTCTTCAGATTAAATTGTTCTTAGTATTTATTATCTATGTTTCGGATCACGCAAAAGATTGAGGACTAAGGACGTCCACAATAAGATACACTTATGCTGAGGAATTTTCCACTAATACATACAAATGTTTATTAAATATTTTGTTTCTTCCCTCAAATCATTGAAAAGCACATCAATACTTGCACCTTCCTTGTACAAGTGGAAACACAACCATAATTTATGCCTCCAAAAAAATCACCTATTAAAATGATCATTTCTTGTTTCTTTCTCATCAAATCAGGTTAAAAAGATAAAAAGTAAATAAATTGAGCTTTGTCCTCACGCAAATTTCTTAAAAACTTTAAATAAACTTCTTATTCCATTCTTCAATAAAATCTAGAAAATTTTAAATTAAATTAAATTAAACAAATCTTATTGGTAAGCGAACCTTTTGATGGCTCTCAGTATTGCAACAAGATTATTGCAACCCCATGAGCTTCCTTTAATTATTGAATCAGGGTTCATACAAACTTAAGAGAGGATGGAAATGTATGTGAAAAAACACCTTCCTCTTCCAAGTCTCACTCCCTTTTATGTATGATCCAAATTGGATCCATAGAAGACTGTCAAGAAACCATGACTGTATCAGGACGGGACAAATCCCTAAAGAATCCAAAACAATGATCAAAAACACCCTTGAACCAATGGCAATGGCAGCCAGAGTGGAACGACGAGGACCTCGGTCAAAGCGCGCTGATCGAGGCCCATGGAGACTGCGCGGGAGGACGAATTAGCCCTTGGGAGCCCCGGATCGGGAAACAAAGGCGGATTTTGATGCGGGATTAGCACCCATCGCTAGGCGAACAGGACCAAAATGGGGGAAGCTCAAGCACTCAGTCGCGTTGGGAACCGGAGAACCACGGGCGGAAAAGGCAAAAGCGCTAAAGTACAAAGGCGGGACCTGCACTCTGGGAACTGACGATTTTGATCGGTGTGCCCTTAAACGGTAAGAGGTTTTGGACAAGAGCAGAGGGATTCCATACATCGATCGACGCGTGGCAAGCAGAGGTGAGAGAAAACTACTGTTGATCGTGCGCTATCGTCGAGCAAGTCAACTGCGCAAAATGTGCGTATGGCGTTGGATCTGGGGGACCCAGATCGGACGACTGAGATTGCGCCCGATGGAAGAAGCGGAATCGACGAGGGAATACGCCGCGATTTGTAAGGATTTTGAATCTGTTTGATCGCCACAGTGGAGGAAGAATGCATCCACAACATAACTGAAGAAATGAATCGACGATGCATGCTGGTGCCGTTTAGAGGAGGACATGTGGCCACTCCCTACGAGTTGATGATGACGTCGAGCCAGGGAACTCCAAGAACAGCTGCAGAAGGTGAATCGACAGAGGTGGAAGAGGAACCGAACAGGCATAGGGGACGGATGGCTAAAAGCCATGAACAGAGACAGTCGAATCAAGGAAGTTAGACAGCTAGTCGAAGTCGAGAGACGAAGAAGTGGAATAGTGAACCCCGAGAGGAGGACTGAACATAGAGAACAGTAAAGCAAAGTAGAAGAGATAGAGGGCCGAGCTGACCAAAGGCAGCATCGAGCACCAGAGAGGCTTGAAGATTCAAGCTATCCCATAGAGGAATCTGTCCGGACTGAGCATCACATTTGGCTCTTTCCACTGTAGACCAGAAGGTCACAGAGCTGGTAGGCAAGCCGAGTCTGTGCACTCTAGTGGCTTGGGGAATCCAAGAACCACCCTGCCAAGCAAAACCTGCTTCAGGAGAACTCACATTGAGTCCCTGTATTGTAATTTATCTGCTTAAGACACAATAAAACAAGGCCACCACTGAAAGCTGGACCGGAGATGTAGCCCTGGAGAATAGGGTGAACTCCTTATTAAATTTCTTGTGTCTTTGTGTTGCTTACTGCATTTCTCTGCTGTCCACCTATTTAAATGTCTGTGTATTGGCAATCTGATCGATCCGTTGCTTAAATAACACAGAACACACACTAGCACATGAGTCTGTAATACCTTTATTCAACAAATCTTTAACCTATGTCACTCATAGGGTGAATATTAGATCAAGTAGTATTAGAGCTCTAGGCTGTAAGGTTAGACAAGCTTATGTTGGTTTAGCTATGAATGCTCACAAGATCAAAGCTCAAATTAGGAGAAGGGGAGTTGGTGGAAACTAATCCTTAAATTGGGAGAGTCTATTCTCGGAAGACAATGTCAGAGGAAGGTTCTGTTGGGCCAGACCCTCAATTCATAGAGAGTTTCCTAGCCATAAAGTCTATGGTAGAAGAAATGTACAGAGACTTTAGAAAGCATAAGGTGGAAGATTCATCAGGTTCTAAACAAGATAAAGAAAAAGACGAATCTCACTTCCATGACCACTCCAAAGGAAAGGGGAAAGAGGAAAGCTTTCTCACACCTCCTAATAGCCCTGTGCATAATAAGAAAGCATCTTTGATTAAGCTAGATGTTAAATTTGATTTGCCTATATATGATGGAGAGATAAATGATGAAAAGTTGGACAATTGGATTAGACAAATTGACATGTATTGCAGCGTATAGAACATAAACTCAGACAAGAGTAAGATTCAGCTGGCAAGCCTACACCTAGGAGGCACTGCCTTGGTTTGGTGGGAAGGAAAAACCCAAGATGATATGAAAAGACATGGTAAGACCATCTCTGTCTGGAGTGACTTTGTTTTTGCAATCAAAAATCAGTTCTATCCATTGGCCTACATGCAATAAGCCATGATGAGTTGGCAAACTCTTCGACAGTTGAAGGGGAAAAGTGTGCAAGGGTATACTCAAGAATTCAGAAAGAGAGCATTGATATTGGGTATCTCATTAGACTCACCAGGGACTCTTTTGAAGTACATTGGTGGTCTACAAAGTTACATGAGGCATACCATCCTCATGTTTAATCCCACTAGTATAGATGAGGTATCTGTACAAGCTACTCATCTAGAAGCTAGAGGAAAGAATGGAAATCTAGAATTTGGGGGACCATCCCAACCCACTGTAAGCAAGAGAAAGGAGAAAAGAAAGCAGAAGTGGAAAGCAAGGAAGGCTAACACTGCATAGAAATCCAAAGCTTCATGCACTCACTGTAAAAAGGAGGGGCATGATGATGTGCATTGTTGGATTCTGCATCCAGAGCTGAGACCTAAGAAGTCCAAGGGCAAGAAGAAGAAGATAGCTGCAGCTATTCAGAAAGATTTTGGGTCAGACTCGGGAGATGAAACAACTATAGCAGCCACAAGTATAAAAGGTAAGAATTCTAAAGCATCTACTAGTAATTCTACTCAATTTGTTATTGATGAAGAAAATGAGAGAAAAAGACATGAGCTTTTCCATATTCGAGTTATTTCCAAAAATCAAAAGATTGATACTTTGTTTGATAGTGGCTCACAAGTAAATTTGATTTCTGAAGCAATTGTAAAGAAATTGGGATTAGCAACTACACCTCACAAGAAACCATACCCATTAGGATGGTTGAATGATAAATCACAACTACAAGTGACTAGACAGTGCAAACTCAAGTTTTCTTTTGGGTCAGCATTTGTAGATGAGGTTGAGTTAGACATAATTCCTTTGGATATATGTGGAATTGTTTTAGGAAGCCCTTACTTGTATGATAGAAAGGATATTTTCTATAGAGTTGAGAACAAGTATCTACTTGTTAAATATGGAATCGAATACTTTGTAAGAGCTCATAAGCTCAAGAATAATTACACTCTCATAAACTCAGGATAGATGAAAAGAATGATAAATTCATGTAAACAATTCTTACTGATGGTTGTAAAGGAAAAGAAACCTGATAAAACCAATGTATTTGAGGGCTGTAATGCTGAACAACAAGCCGATATAGAAAAGGATGTTTCAGAGTATGATGTCTTATCTCAAGAACCTAAAGTTCTGCCACCCAAAAAGGGAATAGTACATGATATTTTTTTTGCAGCAAGATGTTCCTTTGCCTAACATTGGGATGTACAGGTTGTCTGCTTTAGAGAATGCTGAAATCAAGAAGCAGGTGTAGGAGTTGCTCGAGAAAGAGTTTATCAGGCCTAGCACATCACCATGTGGGTCACCAATCGTTTTGGTGAGAAAGAAAGATGGCTCGTGGAGAATGTGCATTGATTACTGAGCACTAAATAAAATAACAATAAAAAATCATTATCCCCTTCCTCGCATAGATGATCTTTTAGATCAATTAAAAGAAGCTGTCTATTTCACCAAGCTGGAATTGCACAATGGATACCATCAGGTCAGAGTTGCAGAGCAAGATGCATGGAAGACTGCTTTCAAAACAAAGCAGGGATTGTATGAATGGCTGGTTATGCCTTTTGGCTTGACCAATGCTCCTGCTACTTTCATGAGATTAATGAATGATGTACTCAAACCTTTTCTTGATGATTTTGTTATTGTGTATCTGGATGACATTCTGATTTTTAGTAAAACGTGGGAAGAACATTCAAAGAATGTTAAGCAGACATTAGATGTTTTGAAAAGAGAAAAACTTTATGTTAAACTCTCAAAATTTGAATTTGGAAAAACGTCTCTAAACTGCTTGGGTCATATAGTAGGGGGAGGTGAATTAAAAATAGATCCCTCTAAAGCGGCAGTCATTGTGAATTGGCCTAAACCCAGGTCTTCTAAAGAAGTGAGAAGCTTCTTAGGAGCAACACAATATTGGAGGAAGTTCATTTCTAACTTCTCCTCGATTTCATCTCCCTTACATGCTTTAACAGGATTGAATAAGGTGTTTCAGTGGGGAGGAAAACATCAGAAAGCCTTCGACACCTTGAAAGAGAAAATTAGTACAACACCTGTACTAGCACTACCAAATCTGCAAAGACCATTTGAGATCCAAACTGATGCCAGTGACTATGCCATGGGAGCAGTGTTGACACAGCACGGTAAACCCATATGTTATCATTCTGAGACCTTTAGTCCTGCAGTAGTTAACTATCCTACATATGATAAAGAATTGTATGCATTAGTTCAGAGTGTGAAAAAGTGGAAACATTACTTACAGGGAAAAGAGACAGTAATACATACTGATCATCAACCACTTCAATATCTACACTCCCAAACTAAGTTGCAGCAATCAAGACATTACAGATGGATGGATTTTCTACAACAGTTTCATTTAGTCATCGGATATAAAAAGGGCATACATAAAAAGGTTGCAGACATGTTATCTAGACCCATTATAAATGCATCCACCATAGTTAAGCATAATTCTGTGCTACATGAAAGCTACATAGAACAATATGCTCAGGATATGGAATTTAAAGATGTATATGCAACTTTGAGTCAAGGAAAAAGAGTAGAAGAATTGGACTATCATGTGAAGGACCGACTCTTATATCATTGTGGGAAACTCTGCATTCCACAAACCGAGAGAGTAAAGATAATTAGGGAAGCACACACTTCTCTAATATCAGGTCACTTTGGGTAAGTAAAATAGTTGCACAGCTGCAAAGGTTCTGCTATTGGCCAAAAATGAATGAGATAGTTTCTAGATATGTAAGAGGGTGTGCCATGTGTGCTAAAAGCAAGCCCAGAAACAGAAAACTAGGCTTGTACACTCCATTGCTAGTTCCTTCTCACCATTGGGAAAGTGTTTCCATGGATTTTGTTGGAGGACTGCCTAAGTCTAGAAAAGGTAATGATTATCTATATGTTGTTGTGGATAGGTTAAACAAAATGTGTATTTTGATACCTTGTAGTAAACAGATTATGGCTGAACAGACTGCAAAATTGTTCTTTGAACATGTATGAGTTCATTTTGGACTACCCACTTCCATTGTATCTGATCGAGACACCCGATTTGTGGGGAAGTTTTGGTCGAGTCTGTGGGAACTGATGGACACCAAACTGAAGAAAAGCATAGCTTTTCATCCACAAACAGATGGCCAGACAAAAGTAGTAAACAGAACAGTGATCTAGTTACTAAGAGGTTATTGCAGCAAACATCCCAAGCTTTGGGATGAACACTTGTGTTATGTGAAGCATGCTTACAACAGAGCCAAGCACTCTTCTACACAGAGATCTCCTTTTGAGACTTGTTTTGGTTTCACACCAAGGTCTCCTTTGGATTTTTTCTTTGGTAAAGATATCACGGTTGATGGACACAGTGATGTGGACAAGGCAACTAGGTTCATTGAACAGATCTAGGAGATCCACTAGGCAATATAGGAACAGCTGGAAAGAAGCCAAGCCAAGTATAAGGCTAGGCATGACAAGCATCAGATGGAGCATAGTTTTCAGGTTGGAGACCAAGTCTGGCTATATGTCAGAAAGGACAGGATGCAAGGTGAAGGTAAAAAGCTAAAGCCTATCAGGTATGGACCCTTTAGGATACTTGGGAAGATTGGTGAAAATGCTTTTCACCTTGATCTACCATCTTACATGCACATCTACTCAGTCGTAAATGCAGATTGCTTGAGATTGTTTGAACCTTCAATGACTGAGAACCCTGAAGAGCATAGTCAATTGCCTTCTATTGATGACCTGCTACCTGAATATCTTAATGAATTGCAGGAAGACACAGTGCTGGATAGGAAGGTGAGGACAATGCGCAGGGGGGATGTCGAATACCTCAGGATTGAGCTCAAAGGTTCAAAGCCGAGCAGCACAAAGTGGATTGAGATTGGACAAGTGAAGAAGCAATACCCTCACTTAGTCGATGCTTGAAAACCAACTTTTGGTGGTCCAAAAGCTTTTTCAGTGGGAAGGCCGTGATCCAAATTGGATCCATAGAAGACTGTCAAGAAACTATGACTGTATCAGGATGGGACAAATCCCTAAAGAATCCAAAATGGCGATCAAAAACACCCCTGAACTAGTGGCAATGGCAGCCAGCGTGGAACAACGAGGACCTCGGTCAAAGCGCGCTGATCGAGGCCCATGGAGACTGCATGAGAGGCCGAATTAGCCCCTGCGAGCCCCGGATCGAGAAACGGAGGTGGATTTTGATGCGCGATTAGCGCCTGCGCATCGCTGGGCAAACAGGGCCAAAATGGGGGAAGCCTGAGCACTTGATCGCATTGGGAACCAGAGATCCGCAGGCGGAAAAGGTAAAAGTGCTAAAGTACAAAGGCAGGGCCCGCGCTCTGGAAATCAATGGTTTTGATCGGAGTGCCCTTAAACGGCAAGATGTTTTGGACGAGAGCGGAGCGATTCCATACATCGATCGACACATGGCAAGCGAAGGTGAGAGAAAACGTCGTTGATCACGCGCTATCGATCGAGAAAATCAACCATGCGAAACGTGCGTATGGCGTCAGATCTGGGGGACCCAGATCGGATGGCTGAGATTGTGCCTGATGGAAGAAGCAGAATCGACGAGGGAATACGCCGCGATTTGTAAGGATTTGGAATCCATTTGACCACCACGGTGGAGGAAGAACGCATCCACGACGTAACTGAAGAAATGAATCGACGATGCATGCTGGCACCATTTAGAGGAGGACAAGTTTCCACTCCTTGCGAGCTGATGATGACGCTGAGCCAGGGAACTACAAGCACAGCTGCAGAAGGTGAATTGACAGAGGCGGAAGAGGAACTGAACAGGCATAGGGGACGGATGGCTAAAAGCCATGGACAGAGACAGTCGAATCAAGGAAGGGAGACAACTAGTCGAAGTTGAGAGATGAAGAAGTGGAACAGTGAACCCTGAGAAGAGGACTGAACACAGAGAACAGTAAAGCAAAGAAGAAGAGACAGAGGGCCGAGCTGACCGAAGGCAACATCGAGCACCAGAGAGGCTTGAAGATTCAAGCTATCCCATAGAGGAATATGTTCAGACCGAGCATCACATTTGGCTCTTTCCACTGTAGACCAGAAGGTCACAGAGCTGGTAGGCAAGCCAAGTCTATGCACTCTAGTGGCTTGGGGAATCCAAGAACCACCCTGCCAAGAAAAACCTGCTTCAAGAGAACTCACATTGAGTCCCTGTATTGCAATTTCTCTGCTTAAGACACAATAAAACAAGTCCACCACTGAAAGCTGGACTGGAGATGTATCCCTGGAGAATAGGGTGAACTCCTTATTAAATTCCTTGTGTCTTTGTGTTGCTTACGGCATTTCTCTGCTATCCACCCATTTAAATGTCTGTGTATTGGCAATCTGATCGATCCGTTGCTTAAATAACATAGAACACACACGACACATGAGTCTGTAATACCTTTATTCAACAAATCTTTAATTGATGTCACTCATAAGGTGAATATCAGATCAATGTAGGTGAAAGAAGGAAATGAAACAAACACTGAAGTGCGTACTGAATTAGATAAGGCACCAAGTCCTAAAATTGCAGAAAGCAAATAAAAACAATGCAAATCTAATTTATCTTTTTGGAAAGGAAATGAAATAAAGGAAATATATTCTACTTTGGAGAAAAAGAAAGTCCTAGATTACTCTTGCAGGAAATAAATCATACTTTGCTTAAAGTAAATTGTAGCAAAGGAAATCTAGAATACTTGCAGAAACCAACATTCAAGAAGCAAGCACTGCAGAAGCTAAATGATGACCTAACCAAGCCTTCACTCAACCAAAGTGGTATTAGAGATTGCATAGGATATTTTAAAACATTAATCAACTTACCATGAATTTGGAGTGAATTTAGGCAAGGGAGAAGCTCGAAATCAAATTGCTACAAGAAACATTGTTTTTGCTACACGAGACTACCAACAAGTATGTTTATTGAGTTAACCTATCAAGTGCCTAAGTTAATCAAGCGAAAATGTTGTGGGGTCAATTTTGTAATTAAGTTGAATGTTTTAAAACTTCAATCCAAGTGGAATGAACTCAAAATAGCTTCATTAACATGTGCTAAAATTGAATAGAAATTTACTAATAAAACCAGAAAGTTTAGAACAATGAATTAGCAAGTTAATCCATGTAACTTACTAATGAAAATGACTTTGCAGTGTTATTCTAAGGATTAAAGGCACTTGTGATTCTATAAATGACATGAGAACACGTTTACTTCAATCCTTTAACTTATCTAACCTACAAAAAATTAAGCATGAAATCTAAGTGCAGAAATGATAAATGTAACTAAGTAAAGCAATGTTGGAAAGAAGATAAATAAAATACACAGTAGGGCTCTGAGGCTCTTAAGATGGCCAAACCCAAGGACACTTATGTTAGTTTTTTTAGCATTGGATGTATTCTAGCCACGAAATTTTTTGGACAAACTAGAACACATGATATCTCCAAAACCCAGAAATCTTTTCTAGAAATTCTGCCTAGAAGTGTCTCAATTAGATTATTAACCTTTTTTTAAATATTTCCTAAGTCTAAACTTAGGGAATATGGTTAATTAATCAGTATTAATTGAGATAAGGTGTGAATAATCTAGAAACTCAGTTGGATCGACCCAGAAACATCCAAGCCATTGATTAAGTTTTAATCTTGGTCTTTGGTGCTCCAACAATGGACTATAAAAGAAAGACAATGTGGTGATGGAGAGCATCCAGTGCAGATACTTAGTTGTCGAACCAATTCAATTTTCTCAGTAGCATCAAGTCAATAGAGAAGATAGAGCTATAGGGTGAGTAGCAGGTGGAGCAAGAGAGCAACAACATTCCGGGAGAAATTTTTCAGTTCTTGGAAGAGTCGAAGGAAGGAAGGTTGAAATCTTTAGAGGGATAGCATAAGGATTGTGCAGAGGCTGACACAGACATCTCACGTAGAGGCCGGGGATCTATTTTGGAGGCAGAAAATAGTTGTGGGGTGAGAGAAAATTCTCACAATTTTTTTGCCAGTGTTTCTTCAGATTAGATTGCCAACTAGGCATCTAAATTATTGTACTCAGATTTGTTGTTGAACATTAATAATAAAACCCTCATATGCTACACCGATTTTCCAAAGTTGGGTTTTTCGGAGACGATTGTCCAAAAATAACTGTGTCAATTTTATTATGTGTGTGCTAGAATTTCTCAGTTTCCAGTATTTTATTTTATGTAATATTTATATGGTGAAAATTGTAGTTGTGATTTTATTCGTTATTTGTCATAGTAAATAAACTGCATAATTAATTTCTGAGCTAGAAGAATAATCTCTAGTAGCTGCAATAGATAGAATTTTCACATGGTATTAGAGCTCAAATGATCAACCAAGAAGCTCAGAAGTATAAAAAGGAATTTCGTTGTTCAGAGGGAGCAACAAAACAAAATTCCTAGAGAGACTGCGCAGAGGCTAGAACGGGCAGTTCGAGTTTCTAAGGTAGCAATTTGATTTTTCATTTGAGAAGAGGTAGAAAATCGAATTGCACAGTTAGTGATTCCAGTAGTTAGAGGTGTTTGCTACCTATGTCAATAGGTTTCATATTTCATGATTGGTTATAGAAGGTCCAAATATGCTCTGCTTTGATGATGCAAAGATCCCATATTTTCATAAGGAGACAAGGTGTGTATATACCTTGATAAGGATTCAATTTTGATGGATGGTCCAATAGTCTAATCTGGATCATGCCATGTTTAAATTTCCTGTTATAGAATAGAGAAAGAAGTCTGTCCAAACTGCTTAATCTTGGCAGACGAGTAGTTTAGGTAGAGAATAAAGGCTCCCAACAGTTTAATCTGGGACCTTGGAAGAAATAAGGGTAGAATTTGATAGAAATCAGAAGGAAAAAGCCAGACAAAAGAAAAGGCACACAAAGGGTTTGCAAGTCCAAGTGCACCCTACAAGAAGAAACAAAAAATGCTAGGCAGAGTAGCTGGGTAAGTAGATGGGGTTGCAGAAGTGATACTCAGTTCAAAACTTGACTTTGGTGGTCAAAAATGAGAGAAGCAAAACAAAGAAGCATATCTAACCCCCCTTCTTCCTCTTTTTCCCATTTATTACTAACATCCCTCATGAGTTGAAATTCATGGAAAAGACTTATGTTTTTTTTTTTTCCCTTGGGAAAAAGTCATAATTTCCATTAGTGTTTAAGAAAATTACATTCTGCAGATGCCGAGGCATATTCAAATGCAAGCAGTGTGCCTGTCGAGTTCACTATTACTGTTTATATCTCCACGCAGGGAGCATGTTATAACAGTCAAAATAAACAAAATTTGATTTCAGGCTCTTCGCAGAGAGCAATATATACTATATATAAACAAAAGATATACAGTGTGGATTGTATCTTCAAGTCTGTAAATAAACAAAAATTATCAGAATATATATGGGCTATATAGCCCATCAGTCATGATGTTCATCAAAAGGCCGATGATAGTACTGGTAATATGTGCCGTCAGTGTCCTCCTGTATCCACCAGTCCTCTCCTATTCTGTGCGCAGCCTCTTTGGAGAGTTGATCTGCAATGGTGTTCTGCTCCCTGTAAATATGATGACAAGTAAAAGATTCAAAGGACGTAGTCAGTCTCTTGGCTTCCTCCAAAATATGTCTTAAAGCAAATGCATGGCAATGAGATGCATTGTTAAGCCAATTGCAAACTACTTTTGAATCTCCAAATAGTTGTAGGTGTCGGCATTGTTTAAGAATAGCAAAATGGATAATATGTTTAGCTGTTATGAGCTCAGAGTAATTATTAGTGCCTCTGCCAAGATATATTTGAATCTTATAACTATGTCTGTCATTTAAATGAAGTGTAGCACCCCCCCCACAGCCGTCGGGTTGGGCCGATCCATCAAAAAAAGCCCAAGGTTTAGAGTGATCAATGGGAATCGGGGAGAGGGTTCGAGGAGTAGGTACGGTTACTTCTTCAGGAATTAGATTGTAGTCAGCAACTGTAGAAAGGACGACCGAGGGCCAATGGGTTCTCTTCAATTGGAAAATCGATAAATTGCGGGCTATCCATATAGCCCAGCAGATCATCAGAGGAAGGTTTTTGGCTTTGCCAGTATGGTCAGTGCACCAGGAAGTCCATGCCTCCTGTAGGGATGCCCCGCGCCAAGGATTCAGCTGAGGAATATGTGAAATAATGTCATGCCAAATATGTGTGGTCACGGTGCAAGAGAGGAAGAGGTGCTCCGTTGTTTCTTCTGCATTTAAACAGAGATGACAACGATATGGCCCGTAGAAAGAACGCTTGATGAGGTTGGAGCCTGTCGGGACTTTGTCAAAAATTATATTCCACATTAACAGTCTGGTCCTTGGAGGTGCCTTTAACTTCCAAATCGTCTTCCATGCACTGAGAATGTCAGGTGGCATGAAGGTCTCCATAAGTTTGAGATATCCTAACTTAGGAGTGTATGCACCATGTTTGGCATGTGCCCAAATGATTTCATCCGGTCCGTCCAAGAGTCTGATGTTGGCTTGACTGAGCGCAGAGATAAAGTCCTTCCAATCATCTACCCACTGGTGTGGCAAGTTCAATGCTCTGTCAGAAATCCAAGCCTGCTGAAGAAATGTGGTGTTATCTTGGTCCCCAATGTGTTTGATGTATATGATGCCTCTGTCATTTAGATATCGCACCAGCTCCGCCGGGAGTCTGTGTGCATTCCCACAGCCTACCCAGGGGTCCACCCCTATCCTAACTGCATTTCCCTCTTTGATGCGCCATGTAATGCCTTCTCTTAGTAGAGGGATAGAATCAATGACAGCTTTCCAAATATTAGAGTGTTGCGTACTATGCCCAGGTCTGGTGCAAAGCCAATCAAGAGTGGTTAATGGCCTTATATATTTAGAATGTGCCACCCTGGTCCAAAGACTGTCCGCAGTTAGAAGGCTCCAACCTAGCTTGGCTGCCAGCGCTTTGGAGAATATGGCCAATCTCTTGATCCCCCATCCTCCCCATCTCTTAGGTTTAGTTATAGTTTCCCATTTGACCCATGCAAAAATACGCCCGGTCTGATGCCCTTTCCACAGGAAACGAAAACAAATGTTCTGTAGACGATTCAGGATACCTCTAGGTATCCAGGCCAAGGCCATCCAGTACACCGGAGTTGCTTCTATGACTGCCTTAATGAGAACAAGTCTGCCAGCTCTTGAGAGGTATTTGTGGTACCAGGCTTGCAGTGAAAAGACTTATGTTTTTATAGAGGCTCTTCATCCTTTATAAGCCACATTTCCTATGTAAAAATCTTTTCATTTTGATCTACTCTCTAAACTAAGTAAGTTTCAAACAAACTTAGTGATATCCCCCTCATTTGCCCTCCTCATCCATATTAACCTCTAATTCTATTATGTAACTCCCCTATTTTACCTTTCCCCTACTAGTATTAACACCATGGTGTATAAACCCCAAATTCTCTATAAATATCCCTCCCCTTGGCATTATAGCCATATGTTCTCTGAAAAAGGAATCAAAATGACACCTGGTCATTATGATGAACCTCCACTTCATCTCTCTCCCTATTTCAAATCATTTCACTCATTAAACCTTCATCTGCAAAGATAAAACCCAATAGAAACCCCATCCTGCCCATAACCCCTTTGAAATTATGCGAAATCCCGAAAAACCCATAAAAACCCACTATTCCAAAGTTCCCCGCCCCAAATATTAAATCGAATACTTTAGTCAGCCGGTGGGTCCCCCCCAACCTGCACGATCCGTTGGAGGACCTGCGAGCCGTCGATCTCCTGCCACCCATCATCCAACGGTGGGCGGTCATTTATGTTCCCCGACCTGCCGACCTTTAGCGTCCGGGGAAAGCGGTTTTTGCCGCCCTGTACAGGGGACGCGTGGCAGGCAGTGGGGTTGTTCGGAGCCCCCCTCCCCGATACAGCCTTTGCCCAAAGGTGGTGCGGGAAACCCGCTTACCACCATTCCTGTTACCACCTTCCCTCCTACGTCATGGGCACGTCATCCTGACGTCACCTCACCTATGCCCGCCCCTGCGTCCCGTGGCCCTCCACGCAGACCTGCCACCGCATCTACCCGCCACCATGTTCTGCCACCCTGGCGGACACCTCAGCAGCCACGTCATCTCCGTACCCGGACCCCGCCATGACGTCATGCTGACGTCATCGACGGAAAAGCGCCAAATTCATACTTTTTCCAGATTTAACGTTATAAACGACCAAATGAGCCGTTTTCGGTCATTTTCACGCGAAGAAGAAGTAGCTGTTATCGACCAGCTGCCGCGAAATTTGTCCTCCAGCCATCAAATTCAACATTTCAACCGCTACAAGTCCAAAATTCGACGGCATTAAGCCTCCACAGTCCGACCCGCAAGCTTTCAAGCCAGTTTTTCCAGGTATTTCACCAGTTTTCCCACTTTTTCCCATGCATTCCAATTCTTTGTAAATTCACCATTAAAAGACTGGTAAAACTCCTGAATTCAGCTCTGCCTGTCACCCAAAGTAAGCCAAAGCTACCTGCACCATCCCTGAACTATAATTTGACATTGGAGCGGTCATTCCACGGGCTGAAACCGTAAAATTGCCCCCGAAGTGCTCGGCATTGTTCCCTTTTGCCAAGTACAGGCCGCCTGCATTCTTACCAAAGAAACCTCACTATCTCTGCAACTTTCCATTTAGCAATTCACATCCCTGTGAATTTGCAGCAAACTACAAAAGCCAGCTTACATTTTCCACTGAAAGGAGGACACCAGACTGGGTTTACAGTTGACCTGCTGCTAAAAGTCTTTAAGGACTTGTCAAATCATTACCTCTACCTGTACAGACTTAGATTATATCATGGCAGCTTCTGCATCCTCTTCCCTCAGTGTTGCTCCACTAAGTCAAACAAATAAGGAGTTGGAGGCCTTGCCATTTATTGACAAGGATTGTCTGATTGAAGACTTTGAGGGAAAAAGAGACTTCTTACAGACCTTCACTCAACTGAGGGAAGATTATAAGGATGGTCATGGTACACATGGGATATGGGAGTCAAACCTACCCTATTACTGTCTCCCAGCTGTGAATGTTTTCCCTGAGATCATTCACCTATGTGCTCAACACTATGATGTGCAGCACAGAGCTGTCAATACTCCATCAGGGAGGATCCTTTTCTACATAAATGCTGATTCCATCAACAAGATGTTACAGTTTGATCAGACAGAGTTGCTGATCCCATTCTCCATGAGTTATTTACTGGAAACTGGTGACAAGATGACCAGTGAGGAGCTGCAAAAGGTCACCAGGACCTTCATGAAACCTGAGTGCCAGCCTACAGGGCCACCCCCTTATCTGAATGAACATTTCGATGATGTAGGTAGGCTGTTACTAGACATGATAGCCTATGTGCTGGGATACCAAAACAGTAAGCATGTGGATAAAGCCATGCTAGTGTTGCTATCTGTTTACAGCCCACGCTAACCCCCTGCCCGAAAGTATAACTTTGCTAAGTTCATAGCAAATAAGATCCATGATCAGTTGAGCAAAGTAGACAGACAGGGGGTCTTCAGATACTCAGCTTACATCTACCACCTGTTCATGTTTCATCATTCTGAAGCCTTCCCATGCTACATCAGAAGGGTGGATCATAGAGGGGAGAGAAGATCTGTTATCTTCTGGACCTCAGTTTATCACAAAGTCACAAATTCACCCTATACCTACTGTGAATTTGTTGATCAATTTGTGTACCCAATCTCTTGCATGCTGATGAAGTCCCCTCCTCCCAGAATATCAAGTGAGATTAAGAAAGCTCTGCAGCTCTCTAAGAAATATAAAATAGGTGACTGGTACCTATATGAACACCATACTGTATTCAGGATCTATGGATGTGAGCTCTGTCCATACAGGCTCCCCAAATATGTACCTATGAGGTTGTTTGCCTTGGAGTATTACAGGCAATTAATTCAGTCAGACCTCACCCATTTCCACAGCTCCAAGAAAAAGGCCCACCTTAATTTCAAAAATGAATTGGGCCCCTTCATCATGAACAAGAAAGAAGGGTGGGAAGCTGCAGACCTGATCCTCAAAGATAAATATAAGCTCTCCTATAGTTTTCGATGGGTCCCTTATGACCCTCAAGGTTTCATCATTGCTAGGAGAAATAAGTATAGGCTCCTAGGTGTTAAGCACTGCCACTACCCACACATAGAAAAATATGCCAACTTACAAGAATGGTAGCTGGACACTCTAGTTGAGAACCTAACTGAAGAAGAAAGAATGCTTAAAAATATGAAAGAGCTTGAGAAGACTATTGACCTGGATTATGTGCAGCAGGTACCTTTCAGACCGCCTCACTCAGTGGGAGAAGGGACCTCGGTTACAAGGACTGCACCACAGGCACCTTCTACATCAGCAGCAGGGATAGACAAAGGCAAAGGCATAATGGGTGCAGAAGATGAAGCAGGAAAGGAAAAGTCAGCCCCTCTAACAGAGCAGCAGACTGAGCAGCAAACAGAGCAGCAACAAGGACAAACTATACTGCCACAAACTGGGCCTCCAACAACCCCCATAATGAAAACACCACCACCTCAAACTGAGCCATTGACTGCCCCAATTTTGCAGACCCCAGCACATGAAGAAAGGGGAATGAAAAGAGAAAGAGAAGAGTCCACTCCTCCCAATGGATCCTCCCACTAGCCAGAAGCCAAAAGGCAAAGGGCAGACTCCCCAGAGGTGGAAGACATTACTGAAGATGTCTTGAACAGTACAGCAAGAGACAAGGAGGGCAGCCAGCACACAGGGACAAGCTCCTTTCAGCAGGAGCAAACTTTACAGCTTGGCTTGGAGGTGTCCTCTCCTTCACAACAAAGCAAGAAGCCCAAGAGCACCAAGGCTTCTTTCAAGCAAATAAAGGCTCAGAATGAGCTATTGAGGGTTGAAGTCTACAAATAGTTCATAGATGCTACACCAGCCTAGCAAGAGAGACTGATGTCTGTTTATGACATCAAGGAAGAAAAAATGATATTCAGTCATTTTAAGCCCAAAGGGCCGCAGCCTAAGACAGCTGCAGATTTCATAAAAACAAGGGTGGAGGTCCTAGCTAGAGATATACATCCCATGGACCAGATTGAACTCCACAAGCAGAATGGGGAGATGGTCTATGCTACCTTGGTTGAAAAGGCCACATTGTCCCATGAGCTGAAAGAGTCCCTAAAGAACACCAATACTCAGCTGGATTTTGAGAGAATGTCCTCTAAGGCTAAGGACAATAGAATAAAGTCTCTTGAGGAGATCATTGTTGACCTAGGACATGATCCTAGTGATCCAACAGGTGTGAAGGCCCTCCTAAAGAAGAAGGATGATGACCTCAATGCAATGAGGAAGAGATTGAAGCTGCAGCCCACAGAGCACCCTCAAACAGCCGAGCTTCAAAAGGAAAAATGGGCTGAGGACCAACTAGACCTCCTATTGCAGCAGGACCAGAGAATCCGTGAATTGGAGAAAGAGCTGGAAGGAGCAATACTAGATAAACAGGGAGAATCTACTTCCCTAGCTCCTCCAACTACTTCCACGACAGCAGGAACGTCAGGGGCAGTAGGGGCCCCCACAACAGAAGCAGCAAACACAACTGCAGCCCAAGATGCCAGCCCAAGCATAGAGGAATTGACCAAGGCTGTCAAAGAGATGGAACTCCAGGCCAATGAAATAAAGAAAGCCAAGGAGAAATTGGCAGAGCTGGATTCCAAGTATGACAAGTCTAAGGTGACTGTGGCAGAGCAGGGCAGAGAAATAAAGGCCCTCCAGGACAAGATAAAGGCCTTAGAAAAAGAACTGAACCTGGAAACAGCTTTGGCCGAAATAAAAGGAATCTTATAGGCCAAAATAGGCCAATCCATTACCCAACAATGGAAATCAATAAAAACGATACATCAACAGATGGAATTGTTGGGCCAAGCACACACAGAAATCAATAAAGCTAAAACACTGCTGGGAAACAGACCAGAACAGGCCAACAGGATGATAGATTTCCTGAATAGGCAGGAACAGGAGGAATTGGCAGCCATAGGTATCCCCAACAGAACAGAAGCCGTTCTCACTGCCAAGAAAGTGCTCACTCTCAGGAACTATGTACAAGCTGTGGAGAGGAAGTGCAATGAGATCAGAGCAGAGGTGGAGGAATTCAAGATTAAGTTGGCAGAACTGCAAGCAAAAGGCCTGCCCAGCCTCCTAACTGGTGCAGGAAAATTAGTCTCCCAGGATCAATTTGCCAACAGAATGGAAACATACATTGAGAA
Organism: Pinus tabuliformis; assembly: GCA_031772625.1. Classification (NCBI taxonomy): domain Eukaryota; kingdom Viridiplantae; phylum Streptophyta; class Pinopsida; order Pinales; family Pinaceae; genus Pinus; species Pinus tabuliformis. The sequence goes on along the minus strand of CM062818.1, from coordinate 1,738,494,931 downwards.
CCAGATTACTGCATCTAGCAGTACATCTGAACAGACAGGGCCTCCCTCAGGACAGAGCTTATATGATAAACTGGGAGGCCTATTCTTTATTGAGAATGAAGTGAACCACCTTTTTGAGACACCTCCTAATTTTTACAGGTATACAGAGGCCGATGAGACCTTAATAAAGATTAGGAGGCATCAGATGCCAAAGGAAGATTGGTGGCAAGCAATGCTTCAAATTCTGCCACAGTAGCTCCAGCTGTTTGGTCACTGCCAGCTCCAGGTCACTATCAGACAAACAGAAGGATAAAGTTAGCATTAAAAGCAGTTGAATGCTAACTCAGCATACAAACTATGACGGCTGGCCAAAAGATAAAGAGATGCGCAAATTTTGGCGGTGTACCCTTAGCCAACTCCAACAGCCACCAAGTCAGCAATTTCTGACCATTTTCTGACAGCTAAGGGACTAAAAGTGATTACAGCATTTACTCTCTCAGCGGCTACACTCCAGCAGTTAGCTGAGCATTTATGGAACATTCACTCTCCATTCAGATATTTTCTTATGTAAATTTGTATATATACTCCCCTTAGTAATGCATAAGGGGTTGGTAATTTTTACTCTGAGGCATGTATACTCTGTACTTTCAGAAAAGTTTAATACAAAGAGCAATTTCAGCTCAGTGATTTCCTGGAACTCTGGTGTCTTGTTGATAATCTAAGTGCTGTTGCAGAATCCCTGTGTTGTCTGGTGGAATGATATGTTTTCTTTAAACTCTGTTCTGTTTCCCTATGTTATTTCATTTTCACATTTTCATCATATCTAGCAATAAGGAAAAAGAATAGTTCAGGACATGTTTCTTCATACCCTGTGCTCAATCTTATATTGCTGCAAATGTTTTCTTCGGGATTAAAACAGACATGGATTCTTAAATGCTCATGTTATATTTAATTCCATGTTGTGACTATTATCTAGAAATTCTTCAATGCTTCCAGGTAACAATCGCTTTCTTTCATATCAGTTTATAGAAAGATCCTTAAGTGCCTTTCTTAATCCTGAACATATCACACCCAAACTAAATTTCAAAGCATTGTTTCCCAGGCAATTATCCTGCTCTGCAGTTTTCATTCCGGTATCAACACAGCACACCAAACCAAAGGACTACTGACTCCATTGCCCAAGGTTATATAAGATTTTGGTAAGAGCATACAAGTTTTGACTGAACCTTTTCCAACCAAACAAAATAAACCAAAGTTGAATTTCACAGCTAGCCTAAAAACACCAACAGAACAGAGACAAATCATTAAGAGAGAGCCCTCTCTGATTACAGCTTGGCTAGAAGCTGCAATCCAAAGATTGGTTAGTGGTTACCTCGGCTATATTCCCTTGGGAGTCATAGGGAACAACCTGGGTGTTAACATAATTGGCGACTCCACTGGGGAGTGCTTGAGATTTTTAATTACTATATATCTTCCATATAGCTACTATCAAGCCTGAAATAAGTCAAGAGGCCTTTAATCTGTTTCTGTATCACATTAGCAGTTTTAGGGAGGAGCTTGTTTAAGGAATCTTCATCTTAGCCCTGAGAATATATAACCATTCTAAAAATCTTCATCCAGTCCCTTCAGATATAAAGATTTCCCACAAAACCCTAAAAAACAGTTAGAAACTGGCTCCTAAGAGAAATCCTCGGCATACTAGGGCTAATCCTGACCCAAATCCACCCATCATTGTTGATAATCCAAATACCATCCCTAGAAACATCAGGAAGCAACAAAGGCAGGATCAGGCTGCTATTTTGACCTCAGTTACAGATTTTCCTAACCTTTCTACTCCACTTAAAGTCCTCTTTCGGTCTGTTCCAAGTTCCCCTAGTTCACCATCTACATCTCAAAGTTCTCCTCCCCCATCTTCATCCACTGCACATATCCCCTTGAACCACACTTTAGGTTCAGCTTCACCTGTAACCCTTGTGGTACCCACTGTTCCTATTATCCCAGCAGCACCTATTAATACACCCAACCCTCCAAATATGGCAAATAGATATGCACCCTTGCAGCTACCTGCAAATCCTGCAGCTCTACCCCAGGATTACCAAACCAAAATCTCATATTTTGACTCCACTGGCCCTTACTCTGCTATTCAACATGCTAAGAGGATGCAAGATCACTTTGAAAACTATGAAATAGATGATGACAGTGTGAGGATGAGAATTTTTGTCCAAAGCCTGACAGGTGATGTTAGAACCTAGTTCAGATCGATTGCTGCAAATACTATCACGACCCCTGATGAGCTTTATCAGGCCTTTACTACCAGATGGGAGAAGAAGAAAGATTCCCTGCACATACTTGGTGAATATGAAACAATCAAGAGAGGTCTTCAAGAGACCGTTCTGGAGTATTGTGCTAGATTCAACAATGTGTACAATGCAATACCACAAAACCTAAGACCTCCTCCTGACTTGGCCTTGTACAAGTTCCCTGATGGATTTGATTCTGACATGGCATATCAGTTGAAGGAAAGAGAACCTGAGACCCTTGAAGACGCCCAGAAGGCTGCTGTCACAGTAGAAGCAAACCTAATTGCCAAAAGAAACAGGGCAAGGTTAGAAAAGAGAAGCATATACAAAGAAGAACCCACAACCTTTGATCAAAAGCTTGATGCCATACTCAACAGCATGAAAAGATTGGGTGACAGGGTGGAATCAGTTGAAAGAAAAGCATCATGGGAAGCACCACAAAACAATCCTCCTAGGAATCCAAATTTTAGGAGAAATCCAAACCCGAACGTTGGCAGGGCAAACCCTGATCCAGATATAAGACCCCCTTTCCAAGAAAATTATGCTGAAACCTCTACTTCAGCAGAGCCCAATGAAGATCCTGAGATTAATTTAATAGGGCTGGATGGTGAAAGTCAAGTTTTCTTAACACAAGAAGATCATGAGGATGAGGAAATCAAACTGTTCCAAACTAAATCAGGGGAATCCTTTGACTTTAAACAAGGCTATGACACCGCTGTTTATGAAGTCCATAAACAATACAAGCTAAGGAGCAGAACTGTGAATGTCAACCAGCCTGAAAAGAAAAAGGATAATCAGCAGCCTGAAAGAGTTATAGTCACACAACCTAGTGACAAACTAAATTCACCTACAGAAGAAGTGATTGTTGAAGAAATCACTGAGCCACTGTCCTTAAGACAGCAGTCGCTGGACACTTCATCTTCTCATCCTAATTTAAATGTTACTTCTCAAGAGGTGAGTAAAAAGGATAAATCTCAAAGTCAAGATAAAAATCTAGAAGGAGACTTAATGAACAAGGAAAGAACTGTCACCTATAACCCCAAGACCCAAGCTGAGAAACCTTTTGATCTTGAAACAGAAATTGGCAAAATAAAGATAGCCATTCCTCTCTTGGAATTAGCCAAGCATGACAGCTATAAATTGCAAATCAAAAGGTCCCTTCAACTCACTAGCAACAAAGATGATGTCAATGTACTGGATGACACCCCAGAACTCCTGTTTGGCCCAGAAGTGGATGGAAAAACAGTAGTCACAGGGGTACTGCCTTTTTATGTCAGTTTACATATTCATGACAAAATATTACATAATGCAATGTTTGACTCAGGTGCCTCTCACAATCTCATGCCAAAAGCAGTCATGGAAAGATTGAATCTAGACATAACAAGACCATACAAGGATCTGTTCTCCTTTGACTCCAGCCAAGTCAAGTGTCTAGGTCTCATAAAAGACTTATGTGTGTCTCTAGTTCAATACCCAAACAAGACAATCCTAATGGATGTGGTAGTTGCTGATATCCCACCTAAGTATGGAATGCTGCTATCAAGATCATGGGGAGCCAAACTCCAAGGTTCCCTACAATTAGACATGTCATATGCCACCATATCTGTGTTTGGGCAACCAAAAAGACTGTACAGAGAAACACTAATGAAGTACATGGTCAGCAGTGAAGAAAAACCTCAAAATTTTCCTATATATGTTGTCCATTCAGACATAGACTCATACATTCTCTTCAATGATACAACCACTCCCTCCAAAGGTGAAGTTGAAACCAAGATATTCATACAAGAGGAAGATGCAAAGGAGAGTAGTATCACTCATGAAACAATAGTCAATCAAACATTTGATAGTGCTGCGGCCTTAGTTGTCAAGAACATCCAATTAAATGATGGGACTGTCCTAGAAGACAAGCTAGAGAAAAAACCACAATTACTACTTACATTACCAGCCCATGAATAGATCATAAAGCCTCCTCCCCAACAAGATATTCTATGGTTCCTTGAATTTGATGGCTCAGTCAACAAATTAGGGGCAGGAGCTGGAGTGTGGGTACATAATAAAGAAAATAGTCATGCAGAAGGCAGAGCCTATAGATTGAATTTCAGATGTACTAATAACATGGCAGAATATGAAGCTCTTTTACTAGGACTCAAGTTGGCAAAATTCTTACAAGCTGCCAGGGTTTCAATCATGGGAGATTCAGATTTAGTTATCCAACAAGTGAAAGGAAACTTTGTCACCAATGACAAAAGACTAAAGACTTATAGGTCTGTCGTTGCCGAGGTACTAAACTTCTTCTCTGAATTCCAAATCACTAAAATACCCAGAACCCAAAATTTACATGCTCATAGTTTAGCCACCTTTGCAAGTACCTGCAAGTTGCCCTTTGAGCCCCACCATTGTTTTACAGCTGAGGTAAAACACAGACCCTCCATACCAAACAACATCAATGATTGGCAAGTATTTGAGGATGACAAGCAAATAAACCATTTTTTAACTCTACAGCAAGAATTTGCAGGATTAAATATTGACAATGAGACAGCAAGTCAATCACAAATACTTGAGTCAGCAAGTCAATCACAAATACTTGATGGAGCAAGTCCATCACAAATACAGTTTCAACAGACTGCTCAGCCAATATCACCTAGAACTGCAAAACAAATGCTGAATCCAACTATTTTCAATATAGAAAACATCCAGCAAATTCAACAAGTTGACTGGGAAGAAGGAGTGTCCAATGCTGAAACTGAAATCATTGAGCTAAAGGACAATTTTCTACCAACAGGCCTAACCCCACTAGAGGACATCTTTGATTCAAATGATATTTCCAGAAAACCAAAAATGCAGCCCCTAAATGCAACCATTGAAGAGTGCAACATAGGAACAATTGACAAACCCAAGATAATTAAATTATCTGCTTCCTTACCTCCTGACCAAAAGCCAAAATACATTGACCTCTTCAAAGAGTTCCAGGATGTTTTTGCATGGAGCTATGAGGACCTAAAGTCCTATGACACCTCTGTAATCCAACACACTATCCCTCTCAAACCTGATCAAAAGCCCTTTAAACAAAAACTGAGGAGAATCAATCCTATGCTTCTCCTAGCAATGGAACAAGAGGTACATAAAATGTTCAAAGCAGGCATCATAGCACCAATCAGATTCTCGGAATGGATCTCAAACCTAGTCCCTACAAGAAAGAAGACTGGTGAGATCAGGCTGTGTGTGGACTTAAGGAATCTAAACCAAGTATCCTTAAAAGACAACTACCCCTTACCCAAGATGGATCACATTCTTCAAAGGGTGGTGGGGGCCTCAAGGATCTCATGACTGGATGGTTTTTCAGGTTTTAACCAGATCTTGGTTCACCCTGATGATCAGGACAAAACAACATTTACAACCCCATGGGGAACTTTCAAATATGTAAAGATGCCTTTTGGCTTGAAAAATGCAGGGGCAACATTTCAAAGAGCAATGGACATTGCTTTTGCAAAGGAGATTCATGACTTTTTATTCATTTATCTAGATGACCTAACACCATTTTCAAAATCAGACCAAGAACATATAAAACATCTAAGACAGATCTTCCTAAAATGCAGAAAATATGGAATCTCCTTGAACCCTAAGAAATCCCTCTTTGGTTTAGAAGAAGGCAAGCTCTTAGGACACATCATCTCAAAAGATGGCATTAGAATTGACCCAGATAGGATACAAGCTATCCTGCAAATGCCTCACCCAAGGAATGTCAAAGAACTACAAGGATTCTTTGGAAAAATCAATTTCTTGAGAAGGTTTATCCCAAACCTAGCAGAGCTAACCATATTATTAAATAACATGCTGAAAAAGGATTCAAAAGTGAAGTGGACTGTTGAAGCCAATCAAGCATTTGAAGGTATAAAATTGGCCCTTACCCAGACCCCAGTCTTGACCAATCCTCAGTTTGACAGAGAGTTTATCATTTTCTCTTTTGCTTCCCAACATACTATTGCTGCTGTTCTGTTGCAAAAAGATGACCAAGGAAATGAAAAGCCAATTGCTTTCTTTAGCAAGGCTCTTAGAGATGCACCTTTGAAGTATCAAATCATGGAAAAACAAGCTTACGCTTTAGTCAAAGCAATTAAAGACTTTAGGATTTATATCCTTTATTCCCATGTCAAAGCATATGTGCCAAGTCCCATTGTCAAAGACATTCTCACCCAAGAGAATTTAGAAGGCAGGAGAGGAAAATGGATTGCTAGCATCTTGGAATTTGACATTGAGATAAAACCTACAAAACTAATAAAAGGGCAAGGCTTGGCCAAATTAATGACAGAAACAAATTTTCAAGCCTTAGACATCAATCAGCTGGACAGTGAAACAGAGCTGGCGACTCCAAAGATCAATGTAGCCTTTGAACAATCCCCCTGGTACTCTGATATCTGTTATGTGTTACAAAACCTGTGTGCTCCCCCAGGACTGTCCAGAACTAAGTGTAGGTTCTTAAAAATGAAAACATCAAGATTTTGTGTGATGGATGGCAATTTGATTTGGAAAAACCATGAAGGTATATTGCTGCACTGTTTAATTGAAAAAGAGATTAACAATATCATGCAAGAGTTTCATGCAGGAGACTGTGGTGGACACTTGTACTGGAAGTCCACTGTGGATAAGATACTGAGGGCTGGTTACTATTGGCCCACCATGTTCTTTGATGTCAAGAAATTTACTACCTCATGTCATAAATGTCAAGTCTTTGAGGGAAAGAGACAGCTGCTGCCACTTCCCTTGAGGCCTATTGCAACAGAGAGACCTTTTCAACAATGGGGCCTAGACTTCATTGGGGAAATTCACCCCTCATCTTCAGGCCAGCATAGATGGATTCTAACTGCCACAGACTATTTCACTAAGTGGATTGAAGCTATTCCATGCAGGCAAGCCAATGATTCCACTATCATTCAGTTCTTGGAGAACAATATTCTGGCTAGATTTGGATGCCCTGACAAGATAATAACAGACAATGCTGCTGCTTTCAAATCCAAGAAAATGGTGAACTTCTGTCACAAATTTCACATTACTTTAGGCCATTCTACTGCATACTATCCCCAAGGCAATGGCCTTGCTGATTCATCTAACAAAAGTCTGATAAACATCATAAAGAAGGTACTAGAAGAGAACAAAAAGAATTGGCATAAGAAGCTAGTAAATGCTCTATGGGCAGATAGACTAACAACCAAGAGATCAATTGGGACCAGCCCATATGAATTGGTTTATGGATTGGAAGCCAAGTTTCCACCATCACTAGGGATACCTGTTATAAAGCTTCTTCAAGAAAGCCAAGCTGAGCCAAATGATATGCAGAGAAGAATAAATCAAATCATATGTTTGCAGCAAACCAGAGATCAAGTTTTCAGCAGAGTTCAAGTGTTACAAGAAAAGCTAAAGAAGGCCTTTGACAGAAGAACCAAAGCAGAGGATTTCAACGTTGGTGACAAAGTCCTCAAGTGGGATTCCAGAAGAGAAGACAAGGGAAAACATGGAAAATTTGATTCCCTTTGGAGAGGACCATTTGCTGTCCAAGCAGTGCAAGGAAACAACACTTATTTCCTGAAAAGCCTCAATGAAACTGATCTGGATGAAGGTCCTGTGAATGGCAGGATGCTGAAGCACTATTTTGAATATCACCCATGAGTGCAGCCTGAGTTTTCCCCTGTACATATTCAGATGTGTATATTGTTTTCCAACTTGTAAAAATGCAATTTCTCACAGTTTTCTTGTAACTGCCAGCAGAAAGTGAATAAAACCAGAGGTCTACCAAAAAGAGAAACACAATTTTGGCATTTCAGAGCAGCAAACTTCAAGACTGGTAGAAACAGTCAATGGCCAAGGCAATCTGACCTGTTGTTCTTGGTCTTTCAAATGAAAAACCATCCCCATGTGGAGCCACTGTTTGCTACCTATGTCAATAGGTTTCATATTTCATGATTGGTTATAGAAGGTCCAAATATGCTCTGCTTTGATGATGCAAAGATCCCATATTTTCATAAGGAGACAAGGTGTGTATATACCTTGATAAGGATTCAATTTTGATGGATGGTCCAATAGTCTAATCTGGATCATGCCATGTTTAAATTTCCCGTTATAGAATAGAGAAAGAAGTCTGTCCAAACTGCTTAATCTTGGCAGACGAGTAGTTTAGGTAGAGAATAAAGGCTCCCAACAGTTTAATCTGGGACCTTGGAAGAAATAAGGGTAGAATTTGATAGAAATCAGAAGGAAAAATCCAGACAAAAGAAAAGGCACACAAAGGGTTTGCAAGTCCAAGTGCACCCTACAAGAAGAAACAAAAAATGCTAGGCAAAGTAGTTGGGTAAGTAGATGGGGTTGCAGAAGTGATACTCAGTTCAAAACTTGACTTTGGTGGTCAAAAATGAGAGAAGCAAAACAAAGAAGCATGTCTAACCCCCCTTCTTCCTCTTTTTCCCATTTATTACTAACATCTCTCATGAGTTGAAATTCATGGAAAAGACTTATGTTTTTATAGAGGCTCTTCATCCTTTATAAGCCACATTTCCTATGTAAAAATCTTTTCATTTTGATCTACTCTCTAAACTAAGTAAGTTTCAAACAAACTTAGTGATATCCCCCTCATTTGCCCTCCTCATCCATATTAACCTCTAATTCTATTATGTAACTCCCCTATTTTACCTTTCCCCTACTAGTATTAACACCATGGTGTATAAACCCCAAATTCTCTATAAATATCCCTCCCCTTGGCATTATAGCCATATGTTCTCTGAAAAAGGAATCAAAATGACACCTGGTCATTATGATGAACCTCCACTTCATCTCTCTCCCTATTTCAAATCATTTCACTCATTAAACCTTCATCTGCAAAGATAAAACCCTATAGAAACCCCATCTTGCCCATAACCCCTTTGAAATTATGCGAAATCCCGAAAAACCCATAAAAACCCACTATTCCAAAGTTCCCCGCCCCAAATATTAAATCGAATACTTTAGTCAGCCGGCGGGTCCCCCCCAACCTGCACGATCCGTCGGAGGACCCGCCAGCCGTCGATCTCCTGCCACCCATCATCCAACGGTGGGCGGTCATTTCTGTTCCCCGACCTGCCGACCTTTAGCGTCCGGGGAAAGCGGTTTTTGCCGCCCCGTACAGGGGACGCGTGGCAGGCAGTGGGGTTGTTCGGAGCCCCCCTCCCCGATACCGCCTTTGCCCAAAGGTGGTGCGGGGAACCCGCTTACCGCCATTCCTGTTACCACCTTCCCTCCTACGTCATGGGCACGTCATCCTGACGTCACCTCACCTATGCCCGCCCCCGGGTCCCGTGGCCCTCCATGCAGACCTGCCACCGCATCTACCCGCCACCATGTTCTGCCACCCTGGCGGACACCTCAGTAGCCACGTCATCTCCGTACCCGGGCCCCGCCATGACGTCATGCTGACGTCATCGGCAGAAAAGCGCCAAATTCATACTTTTTCCAAATTTAACGTTATAAACAACCAAATGAGCCGTTTTCGGTCATTTTCACGCGAAGAAGAAGTAGCCATTGTCGACCAGCTGCCGCGAAATTTGTCCTCCAGCCATCAAATTCAACATTTCAACCGCTACAAGTCCAGAATTCGACGGCATTAAGCCTCCACAGTCCGGCCCGCAAGCTTTCAAGCCAGTTTTTCCAGGTATTTCACCAGTTTTCCCACTTTTGCCCATGCATTCCAATTCTCTGTAAATTCACCATTAAAAGACTGGTAAAACTCCTGAATTCAGCTCTGCCTGTCACCCAAAGTAAGCCAAAGCTACCTGCACCATCCCTGAACTATAATTTGACATTGGAGCGGTCATTCCACGGGTTGAAACAGTAAAATTGCCCCCGAAGTGCTCGGCATTGTTCCCTTTTGCCAAGTACAGGCCGCCTGCATTCTTACCAAAGAAACCTCACTATCTCTGCAACTTGCCATTTAGCAATTCACATCCCTGTGAATTTGCAGCAAACTACAAAAGCCAGCTTACATTTTCCACTGAAAGGAGGACACCAGACTGGGTTTACAGTTGACCTGCTGCTAAAAGTCTTTAAGGACTTGTCAAATCATTACCTCTACCTGTACAGACTTAGATTATATCATGGCAGCTTCTGCATCCTCTTCCCTCAGTGTTGCTCCACTAAGTCAAACAAATAAGGAGCTGGAGGCCTTGCCACTTATTGACAAGGATTGTCTCATTGAAGACTTTGAGGGAAAAAGAGACTTCTTGCAGACCTTCACTCAACTGAGGGAAGATTATAAGGATGGTCATGGTACACATGGGATATGGGAGTCAAACCTGCCCTATTACTGTCTCCCAGCTGTGAATGTTTTCCCTGAGATCATTCACCTATGTGCTCAACACTATGATGTGCAGCACAGAGCTGTCAATACTCCATCAGGGAGGATCCTTTTCTACATAAATGCTGAGTCCATCAACAAGATGTTACAGTTTGATCAGACAGAGTTGCTGATCCCATTCTCCATGAGTTATTTACTGGAAACTGGTGACAAGATGACCAGTGAGGAGCTGCAAAAGGTCACCTGGACCTTCATGAAACCTGAGTGCCAGCCTACAGGGCCACCCCCTTATCTGAATGCACATTTCAATGATGTAGGCAGGCTGTTAATAGACATGATAGCCTATGTGCCGGGATACCAAAACAGTGAGCATGTGGATAAAGCCATGCTAGTGTTGCTGTCTGTTTACAGCCCACGCCAACCCCCTGCCCGAAAGTATAACTTTGCTAAGTTCATAGCAAATAAGATCCATGATCAGTTGAGCAAAGTGGACAGACAGGGGGTCTTCAGATACTCAGCTTACATCTACCACTTGTTCATGTTTCATCATTCTGAAGCCTTCCCATGCTACATCAGAAGGCTGGATCATAGAGGGGAGAGAAGATCTGTTATCTTCTGGACCTCAGTTTATCACAAAGTCACAAATTCACCCTATACCTACTGTGAATTTGTTGATCAATTTGTGTACCCAATCTCTTGCATGCTGATGAAGTCCCCTCCTCCCAGAATATCAAGTGAGATCAAGAAAGCTCTGCAGCTCTCTAAGAAATATAAAATAGGTGACTGGTACCTATATGAACACCATACTGTATTCAGGATCTATGGATGTGAGCTCTGTCCATAAAGGCTCCCCAAATATGTACCTATGAGGTTGTTTGCCTTGGAGTATTACAGGCAATTAATTCAGTCATACCTCACCCATTTCCACAGCTCCAAGAAAAAGGCCCACCTTAATTTCAAAAATGAATTGGGCCCCTTCATCATGAACAAGAAAGAAGGGTGGGAAGCTGCAGACTTGATCCTCAAAGATAAATATAAGCTCTCCTATAGTTTTCGATGGGTCCCTTATGACCCTCAAGGTTTCATCACTGCTAGGAGAAATAAGTATAGGCTCCTAGGTGTTAAGCATTGCCACTACCCACACATAGAAAAATATGCCAACTTACAAGTGTTAGGATATTCCGACACATAGGATATAGTTAAGTTCAACTTGGTCTAGCATAGAGTTAGGTTAGAGTTAGGTAAAGTGTGTTTCTTTACCGTTGTACATTTTGTAACTTACAATCCGACGGTCACGATATGTAGTGATCCGACGGTTCACTCTCACCTCGGTATTACCGACACTTGATCCGTGGCTTGACACCCGATTGGTCCATGAGTTCTATTTAAAGCGCATGGAGGGTCATTGTTCAAAAAATCCGTGCATGAGAGAAGCTTATGTAAATTTTCATTCTTTGATTAATAAATTGCCTGTAGTACCCACGTTGGGACAGGCCGTGGACTGTTTCCCTCCTTGCACTCTGAGGGTTTTAACCACGTCAAAAATACTGGTGTATTGATTTGAGATCTGGTTGTGAGCGGTGTCCTTTTGGTATTCTTTCTGTGGAACTTACCCTGTAAATTCCTACATGGTATCAGAGCTATTTGAGGGCCGCGTCTGTTGGTGATCCAAATCTGAAGCCGGTAGAACTGCATGCGGCTGTCGTTTCCTAGATCTGTTGTTTCTGACTGCTTTCGGGCCGAGAGGACTGCTCTGTTGCGTTCGGAGCATCTGTTCCAGTGAGGAACCCCTTTCGTTTCATGCGAAAAGGTTTCCGGTAGCCCTAGCTGCGTCATTTTTCAGATCGGGAGGTATACAATGTTTTTTTTTGCAGTTTACTGTTAATTTCTCTCTGCTTATTTCGGTCTCAGTTTATTTAGCCTTTTTTTTAACCGGATCTATACCTTTCATTTCTGCGTATGCTCTTTGCCTTGCGACTCTGTGCGATCTGGGCAAATCAGAAACAGAAAGGAAGGATTTTTCTCATGCGTATGCTCTTTTCCCTGCACCTTAGTGTGATCTCGAAAAATCAGAAACATTGAGAAAAATATTTAGTTTTTCGGCTAAAGCTAACCTTGAGATTTTTTTTAAAAATTTCTAGTTTTTTGGCTAAAGCTAACTTCGAGCCACAAGGTTCGTTTTTCTTTGCATATTCGTGTTGGGTTTTGTGTTTTGTGTTTTGTGTTTTGTAGGGAAAAAGAGCTTTCTCAAGGCAAGCACGCAAACCGAGGCCCCCCCCCCCTCTCTCTCTCTCTCTCTCTCTCTCTCTCTCTCTCAAATTTTTTGTATAGATCAATTGGTTCAAAGCTATTTTTAGAGAGTAGAGGTCTTGGGTTCAAGTCTCCATTTTGTGGGGGCGGATTTTTTCATTCCCGCACATTCGCGCACTTTGCCGGCAACGTCAACAAGTTTTTTTTCAAAAAGCCATAACTTCTTCATCCGGAAGCCTTTTTCAGAGCCGTTTTTTTTAAAACCGCCTATTTTTTCGAGATCTATCCATTGGTACACTTACTTTCAGCATCTTCAGCTTCATTTTTTAAAAAAAAAAATGGAAAGTCCATGCCAAGTCATTCTTGACAGCACTAACTACTTCCAATGGGTAGCCTACATGGAAGATTTACTTAGAAGTAAAGGTCTCTTCAGAATAGCCACAAACCAAGAGAAGAAACCAAAGATGAAGACAAGGCGGCAAAATGGGAAAATAGACAAGATCAAGCACGTGGTTTGATAGGGATGTCTATTTCTCCTGATCTTAGATTCCACATTGCAGGACTTGAGACTCCTCATGAAGCATTAGAAAAACTTGCTAAAGTTTTTGGGATTAAAAATGAAATTAGAGCCCATCAACTTGAAAATGAGCTGCTTACTTTGGATCCTAATAATTTTTCTTGCATTGAAGATTTCTTGTCCAAATTCAAGACCCTTAGATATCTCTTGGAAGGTGTTAAAGTTAAGAAAGATGATGGTAACCTTATTTATTCCATCCTTACTAAGTTGGGACCAGCCTACTCTGTATTTGTTTCCACTTTCCATTCTACAAGGGAAGCTTTCATTTGTCAAGGACAAGACTACAAGGCCCCTTCCTTTGACTCCTTTTGTGATTCCTTAATAAGAGAACAAGAAAAACTCTTACACCTTGGTCTTCTTAATCTTGGAAACTCTTCCACGAAAGCGTTAGCCGCCCAGCAGCACCCAAATTCAAAGAATCCTAAGAAGTCATATCCTCAAAAGAATGGTCCTAAACCATCTCAGCCTCAAAATGAAAGATCATTTCAGCAAAATGATAAGACCAATAAAAACAAATGGAAGAAGACTGATAGACATTGTAACTTTTGTAATCGAGATGGCCACTTAGAATCTAAATGCTTTAAGAAGATGGAAGCCTTGGAAGCCGCAATGAAGAAACATAACATCCATCTGGAGCCTACTTCAACTTCAACTTCCGGAACGGCACTTTCTGCATGTCATCGTCAATCATCTCAGTCTGGTTATGCATTAAATGTATCTTCTTCTTCTTCTCATTCTCATGAGTGGCTCATTGATTCTGGAGCCTCTTGTCACATGGCCAAAAACCAAGCCATGTTTTCTTCTTTAAATGATTGTAACACCAAAAATATATATATTGGTGATGATAGATCTCTTAATGTTGTAGGGACTGGAACTGTTCATCTAGACAATGGTCAGTTCAATGATGTATTATGTGTTCCAAACTTATCCTGCAACCTTCTATCTGTCTATCAGATAACTCATTCAGGTGAAGGTAAAATTGTTGAATTTTCACCTCATGATGTTGTAATCAAGGATCTAAAAGATCCTAAACAGATTCTAGCTACTGGTCTTGCTGATGATTCCAAAAGGTTGTATAAGTTTCACAACTTTGGGTCATCCCATCTTCCCTCAGTATTTGTTGCTCATAATGATGAAGTGAGCAAACTTTGGCATGAGCGGTTTGGTCACTTAAACTATCGCTCCCTTCAGCATCTATGTAAAGAAAATATGGTGACAGGTCTTCCTATGGTATCTTGCAAAGATGGTGTTTGTTCCGGATGTGTACTCGGAAAACATCATCGGGACAGTTTTGACAAACGTGCCTCTTGGCACGCCTCAGCCCCTTTACAGCTTGTGCACAGTGATTTATGTGGTCCTCTTCCTGTTGCTTCATTCTCTGGCTGCAAGTACTTCTTAACTTTCATTGATGATTTCTCCAGACGCACTTGGGTATACTTCTTAAAACTCAAGAGCGAAGTATTTACCACTTTTTTGGCCTTCAAAGCATTTGTTGAAAAACAATCTGGACATCAAATTCTTAAGCTAAGAACTGATAATGGTGGAGAATATGTTAAAAATGCATTCATCAACTTTTGCACCGAAAATGGAATTCAAATGCAACATACTGTTCCATACACTCCACAACAAAATGGTGTAGCTGAAAGGAAAAATCGCACCTTAAAGGAAATGGCTAATTGTATGCTGCAATCTAAAGGACTCAGTCTTAGTTTTTGGGCCGAAGCAATTAATTGTGCAAATTATATAATCAATCGCACTCCTACTAAGGTTCTAGAGAATATCACTCCAGAAGAAGCTTGGAGTTCCATTAAACCAGATGTAAGTCACTTTCGTGTGTTTGGAAGTGAAGCATGGGCCCATATTCCAGATGAAAAGCATAAAGCTTTAGAACCTAAGAGTGAGAAATGTACTTTTGTTGGATATTCTGAAGATGTAAAAGGTTATAGACTTATTCCATTTAAGTCCAAAAATGTTATCATTAGAAGAGATGTAAAATTTGATGAAAATAAATCGGCCTGCGAGCCTAGTCCGGCGGATGTGCCACCTCTTCCTATCTCTTCTATCTTTGAAAACATTTCTTCTTCTGATGATGAAAGCGAGGATGATAATCCTCCCCCACCTTCTCAGGATCCTCAACTTCCAAGATGGGTCCGTGCTACTCGGGATGCAGCAGGTGATCTTGCCGGTGATCCTACAGATCAGCGACGTACACGTTCTCAGTTTGAAAGAGCCTCTTCTTTACTGGCTCAAGCTCCAGTAAATCATGATCCTGACACTTTTGCAGAAGCTTCAGGCCATCCACATTGGGAAGCAGCTATGAATGAAGAATATCATTCATTGATGACAAATGATACATGGGATCTTGTTCCTCTACCAAAGGGACGCAAACTTGTTAGATGCAAATGGGTTTACAGAACCAAGTATGGACCAGATGGGAAAGTTGATAAACATAAAGCTCGTCTAGTTGCTAAGGGCTTTTCACAGGTTGAAGGCATTGACTACACTGAAACCTTCTCTCCAGTTGCCAAAATGAACTCTATCCGCCTTGTTCTTTCCCTTGCTGCCTCTTTAAAATGGGAAGTCCATCAAATGGATGTTAAATCTGCCTTCTTGCATGGGGACTTGCAGGAAGAAATCTATATGGAACAACCCATTGGCTTCATACAAACAGACTCCAGCCTCGTTTGTCGACTTAAGAAATCCCTTTATGGCCTCAAGCAAGCTCCTCGGGCTTGGTATGCCAAAATGGATAGCTTTCTTTTAGAATCTGGCTTTTCTAGGTGTCATTCTGACAATACTGTCTACACCAAGAAAGTGGGCAACTCTCTTATCATCCTTGTTCTTTATGTTGATGATCTTATTCTTACTGGTAGTGATCCCAACCTTATAAACCATGTGAAGTCCAGCCTTAAAAAGAAATTTGAAATGACAGACTTAGGACACTTACACTATTTTCTCGGTCTTCAAGTCTTGCAATCCCAAGAGGGTATTTTCCTTTCCCAGTCCAAGTATGCTTGTGATATTCTTCGTCATTTTCACATGGAAGACTGTAAGCCAGCCCCTTCTCCCTTTCAGTCTGGAGTCAAACTTTCAGTCTCTTGTACTTCTCCTGAAGTTGATGCTACCTTATACCGTCAACTTGTCGGAAAACTCTTGTATTTAACCCATACTCGTCCTGATCTTTCCTTTGCTGTTGGCCTTGTTGCTCGTTTTATGCAAAACCCCCGTGAAAGTCATTGGAAAGCAGCTAAAAGAATACTTCGTTATGTTCGAGGTACAGTACAGTTTGGGATTCATTACAGTGCCAAAGCAGCTCCTCTGTTAGTTGGTTTCACTGATTCTGATTGGGCTGGTGACCTTGATGATCGGAAGTCTACTGCCGGTTATGTCTTCACTCTTGGTTCAGGACCTATTACATGGGCTTGTAAGAAACAGGCTGCCATTTCTCTTTCGTCAGCAGAAGCAGAGTATCGTGGTGCCGTGGAAGCTAGTAAGGAAGCCTTGTGGCTTCGTCAGATCCTATCAGAGTTTGGCTTTGAGCAGCAGCATCCAACCACACTTTGGTGTGATAATCAAAGTGCCATTCAGCTATGCAAAGATCCAGTCCAGCATCAGCGCAGCAAACACATTGAACTACACATGCACTTCATCAGAAAGCTCATTCATGACCATGTTCTTGAAGTGCAATATTGTCCAACAGATGATCAGGTTGCAGACATCTTCACAAAGGCTCTCACAGAGGCGAAGTTCACTAAACTTCGATATATGCTTGGAGTTCAGGAAGTTGTCACTAAGGGGGGATAGGCTCTAGTGCCTCCTTCCTTCTCCTATTGTGTCATATTTGTAAATCCTTCAATCCTATCCCAAGTTGTTCTTAAGGGGGGATGTTAGGATATTCCGACACATAGGATATAGTTAAGTTCAACTTGGTCTAGCATAGAGTTAGGTTAGAGTTAGGTAAAGTGTGTTTCTTTACCGTTGTACATTTTGTAACTTACAATCCGACGGTCACGATATGTAGTGATCCGACGGTTCACTCTCACCTCGGTATTACCGACACTTGATCCGTGGCTTGACACTCGATTGGTCCATGAGTTCTATTTAAAGCGCATGGAGGGTCATTGTTCAAAAAATCCGTGCATGAGAGAAGCTTATGTAAATTTTCATTCTTTGATTAATAAATTGCCTGTAGTACCCACGTTGGGACAGGTCGTGGACTGTTTCCCTCCTTGCACTCTGAGGGTTTTAACCACGTCAAAAATACTGGTGTATTGATTTGAGATCTGGTTGTGAGCGGTGTCCTTTTGGTATTCTTTCTGTGGAACTTACCTTGTAAATTCCTACAACAAGAATGGCAGCTGGACACTCTAGTTGAGAACCTAACTGAAGAAGAAAGAATGCTTAAAAATATGAAAGAGCTTGAGAAGACTATTGACCTGGATTATGTGCAGCAGGTACCTTTCAGACCGCCTCACTCAGTGGGAGAAGGGACCTCGGTTACAAGGACTGCAGCACAGGCACCTTCTACATCAACAGCAGGGATAGACAAAGGCAAAGGCATAATGGGTGCAGAAGATGAAGCAGGAAAGGAAAACTCAGCCCCTCTAACAGAGCAGCAGACTGAGCAGCAAACAGAGCAGCAACAAGGACAAACTATACTGCCACAAACTGGGCCTCCAACAACCCCCATAATGCAAACACCACCACCTCAAACTGAGCCATTGACTACCCCAATTTTGCAGACCCCAGCACATGAAGAAAGGGGAATGAAAAGAGAAAGAGAAGAGTCCACTCCTCCCAGTGGATCCTCCCACCAGCCAGAAGCCAAAAGGCAAAGGGCAGACTCCCCAGAGGTGGAAGACATTACTGAAGATGTCTTGAACAGTACAGCAAGAGACAAGGAGGGCAGCCAGCACACAGGGACAAGCTCCTTTCAGCAGGAGCAAACTTTACAGCTTGGCTTGGAGGTGTCCTCTCCTTCACAACAAAGCAAGAAGCCCAAGAGCACCAAGGCTTCTTTCAAGCAAATAAAGGCTCGGAATGAGCTATTGAGGGATGAAGTCTACAAACAGTTCATAGATGCTACACCAGCCCAGCAAGAGAGACTGATGTCTGTTTATGACATCAAGGAAGAAAAAATGATATTCAGTCATTTTAAGCCCAAAGGGCCGCAGCCTAAGACAGCTGCAGATTTCATAAAAACAAGGGTGGAGGTCCTAGCTAGAGATATACATCCCATGGACCAGATTGAACTCCACAAGCAGACTGGGGAGATGGTCTATGCTACCTTTGTTGAAAAGGCCACATTGGCCCATGAGCTGAAAGAGTCCCTAAAGAACACCAATACTCAGCTGGATTTTGAGAGAATGTCCTCTAAGGCCAAGGACAATAGAATAAAGTCTCTTGAGGAGATCATTGTTGACCTAGGACATGATCCTAGTGATCCAACAGGTGTGAAGGCCCTCCTAAAGAAGAAAGATGATGACCTCAATGCAATGAGGAAGAGATTGAAGCTGCAGCCCACAGAGCACCCTCAAACAACCGAGCTTCAAAAGGAAAAACGGGCTGAGGACCAACTAGACCTCCTATTGCAGCAGGACCAGAGAATCCGTGAATTGGAGAAAGAGCTGGAAGGAGCAATACTAGATAAACAGGGAGAATCTACTTCCCTAGCTCCTCCAACTACTTCCACGACAGCAGGAACGTCAGGGGCAGTAGGGGCCCCCACAACAGAAGCAGCAGACACAACTGCAGCCCAAGATGCCAGCCCAAGCATAGAGGAATTGACCAAGGCTGTCAAAGAGATGGAACTCCAGGCCAATGAAATAAAGAAAGCCAAGGAGAAATTGGCAGAGCTGGATTCCAAGTATGACAAGTCTAAGGTGACTGTGGCAGAGCAGGGCAGAGAAATAAAGGCCCTCCAGGACAAGATAAAGGCCTTAGAAAAAGAACTGAACCTGGAAACAGCTTTGGCCGAAATAAAAAGAATCTTATGGGCCAAAATAGGCCAATCCATTACCCAACAATGGAAATCAATAAAAACGATACATCAACAGATGGAATTGTTGGGCCAAGCACACACAGAAATCAATAAAGCCAAAACACTGCTGGGAAACAGACCAGAACAGGCCAACAGGATGATAGATTTCCTGAATAGGCAGGAACAGGAGGAATTGGCAGCCATAGGTATCCCCAACAGAACAGAAGCCGTTCTCACTGCCAAGAAAGTGCTCACTCTCAGGAACTATGTACAAGCTGTGGAGAGGAAGTGCAATGAGATCAGAGCAGAGGTGGAGGAATTCAGGATTAAGTTGGAAGAACTGCAAGCAAAAGGCCTTCCCAGCCTCCTAACTGGTGCAGGAAAATTAGTCTCCCAGGATCAATTTGCCAATAGAATGGCAACATACATTGAGAACCAGATTACTGCATCTAGCAGTACATCTGAACAGACAGGGCCTCCCTCAGGACAGAGCTTATATGATAAACTGGGAGGCCTATTCTTTATTGAGAATGAAGTGAACCACCTTTTTTAGACACCTCCTAATTTTTATAGGTATACAGAGGCCGATGAGACCTTAATAAAGATTAGGAGGCATCAGATGCCAAAGGAAGATTGGTGGCAAGCAATGCTTCAAATTCTGCCACGGTAGCTCCAGCTGTTTGGTCACTGCCAGCTCCAGGTCACTATCAGACAAACAGAAGGATAAAGTTAGCATTAAAAGCAGCTGAATGCTAACTCAGCATACAAACTATGACGGATGGCCAAAAGATAAAGAGATGCGCAAATTTTGGCGGTGTACCCTTAGCCAACTCCAACAGCCACCAAGTCAGCAGTTTCTGACCATTTTCTGACAGCTAAGGGACTAAAAGTGATTACAGCATTTACTCTCTCAGCAGCTGCACTCCAGCAGTTAGCTGAGCATTTATGGAACATTCACTCTCCATTCAGATATTTTCTTATGTAAATTTGTATATATACTCCCCTTAGTAACGCATAAGGGGTTGGTAATTTTTACTCTGAGGCATGTATACTCTGTACTTTCAGAAAAGTTTAATACAAAGAGCAATTTCAGCTCAGTGATTTCCTGGAACTCTGGTGTCTTGTTGATAATCTAAGTGCTGTTGCAGAATCCCTGTGTTGTCTGGTGGAATGATATGTTTTCTTTAAACTCTGTTCTGTTTCCCTATGTTATTTCATTTTCACGTTTTCATCATATCTAGCAATAAAGAAAAAGAATAGTTCAGGACATGTTTCTTCACACCCTGTGCTCAATCTTATATTGCTGCAAATGTTTTCTTCAGGATTAAAACAGACATGAATTCTTAAATGCTCATGTTATATTTAATTCCATGTTGTGACTATTATCTAGAAATTCTTCAATGCTTCCAGGTAACAATTGCTTTCTTTCATATCAGTTTATAGAAAGATCCTTAAGTGCCTTTCTTATCCTGAACATATCACACCCAAACTAAATTTCAAAGCATTGTTTCCCAGACAATTATCCTGCTCTGCAGTTTTCATTCCGGTATCAACACAGCACACCAAACCAAAGGACTACTGACTCCATTGCCCAATGTTATATAAGATTTTGGTAAGAGCATACAAGTTTTGACTGAACCTTTTCCAACCAAACAAATAAACCAAAGTTGAATTTCACAGCTAGCCTAAAAACACCAACAGAACAGAGACAAATCATTAAGAGAGAGCCCTCTCTGATTACAGCTTGGCTAGAAGCTGCAATCCAAAGATCGGTTAGTGGTTACCCCGGCCGTATTCCCTTGGGAGTCATAGGGAACAACCTGGGTGTTAACAAGAGGGAGTAGTTGTGGCTCAATTTTATTTTTTTACTGAGCAGGATATTGGTTGGACGCAAAAAAAAATTGTTGCAATCTACCGAATCTGCGTCGGGAGGAAAAGTGAAATAGCACACTAAATTTGTTCCAGTTTAGCCATGGACAAAAGTAACATTCAGGAGACTTCAGATTTATCTTCCAAATTGGAAGATAAATTTGCTTGCTTTGTAGGATCAACTTCACCGGGAGTTTGGTACATAGACAGTGGAGCGTTAGCTCACACAACAAGGGTTAGAGAATATTTCTCTAGCTACAAAGAGGAGCAGATGGATTTTCAGATTACTATGGGAAACATAACGAAATGTACTCTAGCAGGGAGATGAACCATATATTTTTAGGGGGTTCAAGAGTAAGCACCATTGCCAAAGATGTATTGCATGTGCCAGGATTAGGTATGAACCTGATTTCAGTATCCTAGTTACAAGATAAAGGGTATGATGTTCACTTCATAGGGAGGAAAGTGTATGTCAAGTGCCCGAGCTGGAAGCAAGTAAGACAGATTGGAGTTCAAAGTAATAAGTTGTACCCAATTGCACTGATAGGCAAAAACAATATCAGTGGGAAGGAGTTGAATGAATTATGGCACATAAGAATGGGACATCTACATCATGGAGAAATCATGATGCTCAAGGAAACCATAACAGGGGTTCTTAAACTAGGGACTGAAAACGATGATGTGTGTAGAGGGTGCATACTTCGGAAGTATGCCAAGGCAGAATTTCCAAGGAGTGACAATAGAGTTGATGGCATGTTAGGAATTATACACTCAGATATTTGTGGCCCGATGTCCACTAGAGCTCTTAGTGGTGCCGAGTATTTATTCACCTTTATTGATGATCATTCCAGGGAAACCTGGATCTACTTTTTGAAGACCAAGGATGAGGCCTTTGATTGTTTAAGAGAGTTTAAGTCTCTCATGGAGAATGTGGTAGGGAAGAAGATCAAGGTACTTCACTTAGATAATTGTGGAGAGTATATTGATAAAGAATTCATATATTTCTATTTGAAGGAAGGCATCAAGAGAGAATGGACAACTCCATATAATCCAAAAAAAAATGGTGTAATGGAGTGGAAAAACAAAACCATTGTTGGAGTTGCAAAGGCTATTTTATATGAACAAGATCTACCCATATTCTGTGGGTAGAAGCATGTAACACGACAATGTATATTCAGAATAGGACTCCTCATAGAGCATTGGGGAAGAAATTTCCAAAAGGAGACTTCACGAGGAAGAAGCCATAAGTCATCCACCTTAGAATTTCTTGGCAGCGCTACTTATTGTCACATGCCAGATGAAAAAGGACAAAACTAGATCAAACTACAGAGAAGGGGTTTTTTGTTAGGTACAACTAAACCTCAAAGGAATTCAGAATCTACATTCCTAGCAGTAGGAGGATAGTAGTAATATGAGACGTGAGGTTCATGGAGGACTGAGCTTTGAGGAGGTCTCAAGAGATGCTTGCCAGTGATCAGAATTAGTCAGCAGAATCTCCTTTAGTCCAGCAGCAGGGGTAGCCACAAGAGCTGCCAGTGGGACAAGTAGGAGGACAGTCACAAGGGTCAAGTACCATGACCAGTACAAATATTTCCTTAGAGGTAGGAAATCCATGGAATTCTCAGTAGATGGAGCAACAAAGACAAGATGAGGAGGCACTGGAAGAACCTCCCATGACTAATGGTTGAGCCAGTAGAGAGGTTTTTCATACATTAAGGGATGCACATGAGTTTATTGGGACTCCTAGGATGGGAAAGGATAGTGCAGAAAACCTGACAGATACCAAGCATTGGTAGCTCACGTTACAGAACCTTCCAAATTTGAGGAGGCTGCACAACATCAACTATGGATATATGCCATGGTAGAAGAGTATAGCTCTATCATGATGAATGATGTTTGGGAGGTAGTGCCCAAGCCAAAAGACCAATCAGTTGTAGGTTCGATATGGATCTACAAGATTAGATATGCGACAGATAGTAGTGTGGAAAAGTACAAGGCTAGGTTCGTGGAAAATAGGTATGCACAAAAGGAAGGGATAGATTATGAGGAACCCTTCGCCCAATTTCCAGATACACTTCCATCCGATCAATTATATCTCTAACAGCAGAGATGGGATGAAAAATTCACCAGATGGACATCAAGACAACCTTCTTGAAGGGAGTGATAAGGAGGAAGTGTGCATAGAACAACTAGAGGGCTTTAAGACTCAGGAGAGGAGTACGCATGTGTGAAAATTGAAGAAGGCTCTATACGGGCTCAAGCAGGCTCCCAGGGCATGGTATAGTATAATTGACACCTACTTGCAACAGATGGCATTCGTTAAGAGTGACGCAAATCCCAACCTTTACTGTTTGATGGTAGAGGATGGGCCTCTCATTCTAGTTTTGTAGGTGGATGATCTATTCTTGATATGATCATCAGGGCTCATAGAGGATTGCAAGAGGAACTTGGAAGCATAATTTGAAATCAAGGATTTGGGGTTGATGCACTATTTCCTAGGATTAGAGGTGTGGCAGAAGGATGGGGAGATCTTCCTTGGGCAAGGAAGATACGCTACAGATATCCTGAAGAGGTTCAAAATGCAGGATTGCAGACCCATGTCTACACCCATTATTACCAACTAGAAGAAGATAGATGCATCAGATGACAAGGATATAGACCCCACCTTGTGTAGATAGCTCATTAGGTATCTCATGTATTTGGTCAACACTATGCCAGATATTTGCTTCATAGTCAATACCCTTAGTCAGTTCATGGTGAAACCGAAAAGGGTACATTGGGAAATAGCGAGGCATATTATGAGGTACATACGATGCACAATCAAGTATGCATTAAAATATACTCGAGGGGATGACGTCAAACTTTTTGGGTACACAGATGCAGATTGGGCTTATAACTCATTGGACAGGAAAAGTACCTCTAGGTACTGCTTCAATGTTGGATCAGGGTTGGTTTTTTGGTGTAGCAGGAAGTAGAATTCAGTAGCACTGAGCTCTGAAGAAGTAGAGTAAATAGCAGCTAGCACAACTACGTGCAAAGCTATATGGCTTCTGAAGCTTCTAGTAATCTTGTTCAGAAAGAGGATGGAGGTGACCAGTGTCTATTGTGATAATAAGAGTTGCATAAATATCTATGAGAATCCAACGTTTCGTGATAGGTTGAAACACATCGATATTTGGTGTCACTTCATCAAAGATCGTGTACAGCAAGGAGCAGTCCAACTATAGTATGTTCCCACAAAAGAGTAGGTTGTAGATGTACTCACGAAAGTTCTATGGAGAACTAAGTTCGTCTATTTTAGAGAACAAATGGGTATGGTGGAGAACCCGTTTCAGTAGCAGGGACAGGCTATTCTAGATGTTGCAATTGCAACAACAACAAACAAAGAGGGAGTTGCAGTGTAGATGCAATGTTAGCAGTAGTTTTGCAAAGTTGGCATCAACACAAATACATTGTATATCAGAGTTGTGCAGTGGTTGGTGGGTAGCACCATCCAAACACCAGCATCGTGACAGAAGATGATGCAAAGATAGGGTGTTGCTACAGGGGTCAGCAACGCTTGAACACATTCCTCGTTAAGAGAGAGTGTTAGTTTTTGTAGCATCGGATGTGTTCTAGCCACTAAGTTTTATGCAGACACTAGAATACATGAGATCTCCAAAATACATAATTTTTTTCTAGAAATTCCGCCTAGAAGTGTCTCAATTAGATTTATTAACCTTTTTTTAAATATTTCCTAGGTCTAAAGTTATGGAATATGGTTAATTAATCAATATTAACTGAGATAAGGCACGAATCATGTAGAAACTCTCTTGGATCAAACTAGAAATGATCATAGCCATTGAT
Source organism: Pinus tabuliformis (assembly GCA_031772625.1). NCBI lineage: Eukaryota > Viridiplantae > Streptophyta > Pinopsida > Pinales > Pinaceae > Pinus > Pinus tabuliformis. The sequence goes on along the minus strand of CM062818.1, from coordinate 1,738,469,813 downwards.
TAAGTTTTAATCTTGGTCGTTGGTGCTCCAATAGTAGATTATAAAATAAAGTAGATATGGTGATGGAGATTATCCAGTGTAGATACTCAGTTGCCCAAGAAATTCGATTTTCTCAGTAGCAGCAGCTTAACAGAGAAGATAGAGCTAGAGGGTGAGTAGCAGGTTGAGCAAGAGAGCAATAACATTTCAAGAGAAAGTTTTTAGTTCCTGGAAGAGTCGAAGGAAGGAAGGCCGAAATCTTCAAAGGGCCAGTGTAAGGACTACGCAGAGGCTGACGCAGGCATCTCACGTAGAGGTTGGGGAAGCTATTTCAAAGGCAGAAAATAACTGTGGGGTGAGAGAAAATTCTCACAATATTTTTTCCAGTGTTTTATTTAGATTATATTGCCCGCTGGGAATCTAAATTATTTTACTCAAATTTGCTACTGAACATTAATAATAAAACTCTCATTTGCTGCACAGGTTTTCCCAAGTTGGGTTTTTTCAGGGACAATTATCCAAATATAAATGTGTCAATTTTATTGTGTGTGTGCTAGAATTTCTTAGTTTCCAGTATTTTATTTTCCACAGTTTTTGTATGGTGAAAATTGCAGCTCTGATTTTATTCTTTATTTGTCGTAGTAAATAAGCTGCATAATTAATTTCTGAGTTAGAAAAATAATCTCTAGTAGCTGCAATAGATAGAATTTTCATAACTTAGAGTCCTATGAAGGAAACCAAGACTGAGAAGTTGGAAATAAGACCAAACTTCATTGTTGGAATCAAGTCAAGTACATCCCTGCTAGAAATGAAAGTAGAAATACCAAATAAAAAGTTTTCTTCACAAAAACACCAAATATTCCTCACCTCGAGAAACTAATTCGAATTAGTACTTATACAAATTGATGGGGAAGCAACCTCCTTGAAAGGAGGGTTTCTTTCCCTTCTGTTGATGCCCTGAAAATCGTTGTATCAACATTGGGGGATAACCACCCGGTCCGGACCTTAATACAACTCCTTTTCCGTTTGGAATGGTGGCTCCGACTGGGTATAATGGGACTAGTTTCCCAATAATGAATAAAAGGGGTGGATGAATGATTGATTATCTAATCTAACGATAGGCGAATAATTTAATCTATCAGCAAAAATAAAAGAACTACTACTAATCCCGGGAACTATTATTCTTTGAAATGTAGCGCTTGATGATCTTTGTCTATTGACAGGCATATAGATGACTCTATCTAATAAACATAGACATTTATTCATTCAATGATTACTTTGTTTAAATAGTTAAACAAAGTGATTAACACAATATTGCTACACTTATCATTTATATTATCGATACATATATGATCAAAAGGAAAGCATACTGTAAACATCCAATAGTGGAAGGAATAAAGAATGTTGTTTAAAACACATACATATATCCGATAATAGCAAAAGCGATCAAATGACAATTCATATAAAAAGAATGAATTCAGACATAGATAATAGTACCATATGAGCTGCTAATCACTCCCAATATCAATCGCTATTTGAAATTCTTCTTCCGACTCAGAAATACTTTCAAACAAAGACAGTAGTGCACATTCGCATAAAAGCTTCTTTGTCAAAATCAGAATGATTGGTCCAGTTTTATAAAAGAATACGCCTGAAGTACAGTAGTGCAACTTCAGGTTTTTTGTCATATACAAAACTTACGACCTTTTCTAAATACATGAAAGGGTCTATAAATACTTAATTAATCTAACTACCTATGAAACTGAAATCCTACTTAATTTGTATCAATTAATTCTGAATATCTCCTTCACGGCAATCTGGCAGTCGGCGGCATGAATCATCATTTAGGGCCTTAGGCTGTTTGCCTTTAAACCTAAGCTGGCATATCGCAAGCATTGGCTCCACTTCGGGTGGTCTGTTGAGGTGCGAATTGAGTTGGGCAACATAGGTGGCATCTTGTATATCGGGAATGATATACCCGATTGCATCTGTGAGGCATTTGAGGGCGGCTCTCTGGCTATATGGTTTGACTAAGAAGAACCAATAGGTGTCCCATGTCAAACTGTTAATTCCTGTGATTAATCTCCAATTTTTCTCTAGTTCCGGATAACATGACTGCTCCAATGTTTTAGCCGCTGTCAATTTACCTGGAGTACATTGAGAAATCATGTTAGACAAGTAGAGAGTATTATTAACCAATTCAACCAAATTACTTGTGGTTAATTTGCATCTTGAAATTACTCTCTCTGCTTTCATAAACTAGGACTGCCATTCCGTAAATAATATTTCCTTATGTGATTCCAGGATTTTTGGTAAATTAGCCGCCTGTCCCTGATCGGTATCTTGCCACTCAAGAAAATTAGTTAATGTTTCATCGGCTTGATCCAAATCTATTCTAGCTTTTTCCAATTTTTCACTTATTGATGTCGTCAAATCGCATAAAGGTTCCACCTGGGCGATTTGTTGACATAAAATCTTTATCTGTGTTATCAATGCCTTGTTTATTTGTAATGCCTCTACTCTGAATTCAGCTATTTGTGGAAGACTCTTTGTTTTCTCTAGCTAGGCTGATAGTTGAGCAATCTGCTCATCTTTTGACTTCAGCATTTGTTCATTCGCTGCTTTTAGTTGTGCCAATGCCTCAGATAGCTCTTTCTGCTTTTGAACTGCACTATAATCAATCCTCTTTTTCTCTTCCTGCAATTGTTTAGTCAATTGATTATTTATTTGTTGTTGTGTAAACAATTGTCATTCTGCTTGCTCCGCCTTCTGTTGTGCCTCTGATAGTTGTACTTGTAGTGAAAATATCTCCTGGTCTTTTGTTTTTAATAAATTACTCACCTCTGATGCCTTGTCTATTGTCGCTTCCAAATAGGCTCCAGCATATTGAGATAGTTTTGTTAGGTCATCAGAGGGGTCAAATTCCTCTTTCCAAACCACGTTGCCCGTCACTGTTTGTTCTGGGAATAGGGAAGGTTGATCAGTCCTTCTCCTCTTCCTCTTTCGTTTTACCACAACCTTGTGTCTTGGGCTATAGAAGACATCTAAAGGAGGAATTTCTTCTACTTGCAAAATAATCTGATCGGAGGGATCCTTTGGGATTATCTCTACTTCTTTAGAACTGGATAGGCTGTTGGTTCCACTTGGAACCTGTTTTGAAGTTGTCTCCTGTGTGTCAGCCACTTTTGATGTCTCGGCTTCCTTAGAGCACTCAAGATTGCTGATGATTGAGTCAAATTGCTGCCATTCCTGGAGCAATTTCAGGTCAATCTAAGCATCTACATTGACCTCTATGTTGCTCTGTTCCTGCTCTTTCGTTTGGGTTTCCTCTTGTTCTCATATGCACTTCCTCCTGTTCTTTTGATGTAACAGGAGGTTCCTTAGTGAGTCGCTGCTCAGGCTCGCTTGATTCTGTTGTTGGGGTTGTTGCTAACAGATCTAGAGGCAGAGTTTGCAACCTCTGTTCTCTAAGTCTGTTGAATTCAACTAACCCGTCATCTTTGTATTCCATTATGGCCAGCGATTTAACTTGGGACATTGACTCGGCTGAGGAGAACAAGTCATCGAACTTATCTTCTTTATGATCAAACTTTGTCAATTTAGCCTGTTCAAGTGCATTATAGGCGACTTTGTTTGGATCAAATCGCCTATTAGGGAGAGTTGCTAGAATTAATGCCTTCATCTTTTCAGCTTATTTCTCTGCATGTTTAAAATCATGCAAAGTGTAGACACCGCATCTCAGAGGAAAAGAGGGCCAAACCTGCTTCTTATTTTTCTTTAGAGTTTGTGTAACTCCTTCGGACATAATCTGATAGGCTATCTCCCTAGCCAACAGTTTATCAGGTATGTACAAAGGGAGGACACGAGGTTTAGCTTGGCTACCAAAAATTCTTATATAAGTAAATTTTTCCTCTCCAAACCATCTTCCTATGGATGTCAAATCAACCCCTGCTTGGTAGGAAATCTTAGGAGTAGGTTTATCAAAAATAGAGTAATGAATGGGTAACATAAAGCCATTTCAGACTTGGTATAAATGGTGCTTGTAGTAAGTTTTCCACAACTTCTGATGGTATATGTGAATGGGCATGGGGTCTTGTGAAGTCCACCTCCATCCAAGCACGGGAAATTTAGAATTAAAACACAGGGTGTCCAGTATATAAGCACTGTAGTAGAATGGGGGAATAAGCCTTTCAGTGACGCGGGTTTTGCTTCTAAAATCAAGAACTGTGGTTGCTAGCTTATTCGATAGTATAGTTGCCCAATCCATTATTTCACTATTACATGCCGCTTCCATCAAAGGAACCATTTCTATAGTGAAATTTGTAGAATCCTGTAACCCCCACAATCTACACATCACTATCCCAGCATAACAATAAGGAGAACATAGAGAATCAACAGAGTACTTACCCGAAGACTCATGCTTGTGTTTTGCCGGATTTTGCCTCCAATCCCGAATGGGTTCGGATTCAATTTCGTTCTCATCTCGGAATTTCTCCAGAAATGCCTTGTTGTACTTCTTCTCTGGTACAGGCAAATGATACATTTGTCTCAAATCATTAGATTGAAACGAACAGAAGATTCTCCCATCTCTGGTGCAAAAGGTTCTGTCTGTGATTGGGATTTCCTCAATTGCCCACCTCACTACATCCGTATATGGGAGAATTTGTTCCCGAGCTACTATCCGATGAAGGAAAGAGTCAGCTAAATCCTTTAGAGTAGCATCAGATTTTCGAGTGGTATCTACTGTGGCTTGTACTGCTGTCACCTCGCGTTCTTCGACCTCAATCAAATTATAGGTACTTTGCCAAGTAGTTTTGCTGAGTCCTAGACATGTAGTGTCGGATATCAATCCTTTTCTTTTAGCTCCTAGATCAGCGGTGAGTTGTCCTGTGGCTGGCGAAGCGGAGGCGATTGCAGCTTTCTTAGACTTCTTCCCCATTCTGCTTAAATCTACTGCTTCGGAAGAGTTCTGCACAGGAGTGAAAATGAACGTAATACAGAGAATTGGTAGCGCAAACCAAATATGAGCGAGATATATTGATCAATGCATGATGAAGGATTAACTTAAAGTGGCTGCAGATACAATCAGTGAAAAGATTTTTTAGACTTACTATTCCATTAAATGGCCGTTAAAACCTGTCAATCCTTTAAATGCCCATCATATCGTTTATTGGCCGAATGATTTGCTTAAGCGTGCCTTGGATGTTTTGGCGGTTGAGCGCAGGTGAATCGTTGTTGGGAAGATAAAGCCTTTAATACGAATTAATCGTAATATCCCTGCTTTATCAATTCTTTGAAATTCGCGCTTTTGGCTTTATCGCAATCGGCCGTCGGGGAAAACTTAAATCGTTATATTGGTTCCTTTTGGAATCCCCGATTGCCGATAGCGATATCGCATCGCATCGGGAGTATTAACTGAGAACTTTGAAAAGCATGCATGGTACATCTCCGATCGCCGATAGCGATATCGCATCGCATCGGAGCGAAAGGGACTTTATCGCATCGCATCGGAGCGAAAGGGACGTTTGTTATGATAACTCGTTATTGCCGATATCCGATAGCCTTTTGCGTGTTGTCGCGTCGGAGAAAACCAATGGGTCTTTAAGTTATGCCTCCTTTGTCATTGCGACATGCGATCTTGCGATCGCTTTATCGCAATGATAAAAGATTTCTCATTTATATATTATAAGACCAATTAATTGGTTTATCAAAAAGGTTTTGTAATGTTTTCATTTTGTTTTCGGATCTTTTTGAATAATACTAAGTTGATACCAATTAAAATAAAAAGGGGCCCATTTCATATTATAGTTTTGAGAATAAAAATGATATGAAATGGGGGGTTGTTGTAGAGCACAACACCTTCCAAAGTCCCTCAAAAAGTGGATTTGGTCCCCAATAGTAGGAATTTGCATTAAATGTTGAGTTCTAGCTTCTCTTGTAGTAGGGAACACAACCCTATATTTGATAAATTAGTGGATCTTTAGAATTCTTCAATAATTTCATAATATCCTATTCATTTATTATCTAATCCTCATCCATCCAGTAGCATGGAAAAAGTCCCTAAATTATGTAATTTTGCAGATCTTCAAAATATGACCAATATTCTCACAATATTCTGCAAAATAAATAATATTAGGCACATAATAAGGAAGGATAAATCCAATTCCTAAGGACCCATTAAGACTATGAATTAGATCTATAATGTGCAAGTAAGGGGGGTAAAAAAATGTTTTAAGTGCCTAGTAGTGATCAAATGGGCCTTAAAATATATACATTTTGGGGCCCATCATCTCCCTCCCTACTGAAATTGTTGCTCACCCTTGAGAAACTCAATCTTCTTCATTTTCCTTGCCTTTGTCGTAGTGTTCCTTTATCTCTTCTTGATGTCTCAGGTAGTGGTAGAGGTGGTTATTTCAACTGAATAAAACCCTACATGCTGCTCAATCTCTTCCCACCTCCTAGTTTCATCCTCATCACTCAAGTCTTCTTCAAATCAAAATAGGAGAGGATGGTCATACTACAATCCAATCTAGCTAACCCCCAACTTCTTCATGATCCTCTTGTATAGAGGGGTTTTTTCCTTCTCTTGTTCCTCCATTTTCCTTTGTTGTTGAGGTGTCCTTAGTTTCTTTGTTTCTTGCTATGTAGGCTGGCCTATCTCATGCTTTGTTTTCTGCTCTATTTATTGGTCTATGTTTTTTTCTTCCCACTGCTCTTCTTGCTACTCTTTTATATGCATTCCTTCCCCTATCTCAGTTTCCCAAGGAAGCTCTAATGCAAGTTCAGGTGCCTCTTCCTCTTAGGTGATTCTTCAACTGTAATGGGTTTAGTTTGTGAGGGAAACACCTTACTTTTGGTTTGTCTTCTTGGTCTTCCTTTGACACTTCACCTTGCAAAAACAAGGATTTATTGACATTCATTGCCTCATGTCTAGATTCCTTATCCTAATGCACTCCCATAGGTAAAGTGGCGATTCTATTAATGTCATTCTCATTAAAGTGGATCTCCAAGCCTCTTACTATTGATAAAAATTCTTGGTCACTTGGATCTTGTAAATTGACTACAAAATCAAGTAAAATCTCATCATCATACCCCCTCAGCCTTTCAAAGAATCTCATTTTGTTGCAATTTTTGAAAATGGTAAGTACTTTAGGATGTTGATGGATTCTTTTTGTGTTCATCGGTTATCTCTTGTTAAATCCTCCTCCCATATTTGTAGACTATGAATCCTATGTACAAATATTGAGTTTTGCTTGTATCACTTAGTTTTTTATTTCATGAGTCTAGGTGTCCTTGATACCTCCCAAAACACACACTGAGGGTTTCCCCCAATGTCTTTGCCTTCTAGCCTTTGTGAAACTCCTCTCAAAGCAAAAAAAACAAGCAATGTGGTGGAAAACAAGTGATACTATAGGAAAAAGAGTTTCCCGAGGCAGCTTTGTAAAAAGTACAAAATTTGACAGAAATGCCCTTAGATTTCAATTGCAGGAGTACTCTTTAAATTTTTACCCATAACTCATTGAACTAACCACTAGAGCTTTGTGAAAAATCTTGATAATTATTCAGGGTTCTAGTACTCTTTTCACCTCATTCATATATGGGAAATATTTAATATAAATATCTTTTCCTTTCTTTCAGAGATAAATGATGATAAAAAAAATTGAGGAGTTGCTGATACAACCAACCTTATGACTAAAGACCTTCTCCCCTTGGAGAACTTTATCAATGTGCAGTTATGATGACTCTTGTAACAAACCCTTTGCAACTCTGTTGTGTTTCTCTATACCTTGTAGCAATTAATTAATCATTGTCCAACACCCCTGTAGCATATATTTTATATAGTAGCTCTCTTGTAGCAAATTTTTTATATAACAAATTTCCTGTAGAAATTTTTTTATTTACATCTCCCTTGCAACATGCAAACTTATTTCATTGTTTCTCCTTGACTTGAGGTGGTAGATGGCATACTCGAGTTGTTGGTTTGAGGTGGTGGGTGGGTTCACTGCACAAGAGTAGTTGTCCCATATGTCACTAGTAATTTTAAATTAAAATAATGAAAGATCATGCCACCTCACCAAATAAGTTTAAAAAAAAATAATTTTTGGTTGAGATATCCTCTTTTGTCTCTTTCTGTCCCCACACATTGGAGTTGAGATAGGTAAATATTGAGTTTGGTTGAGAATTTAGTCTTTGGTTTGTTGCCTATAGTGACCCCTGTTACACAACATTTTGTCACTGTCCCTGTACTCCCCGTTCCTTGATCCTGGAGGACCTCTACAATGAACCCCACATGCTTTCCCTTCATGAAGAAACTCCCATTGTGTCCCTCTTCATGAGCAGATCAATTCCCTTTTGCACCATTTCCCCTGAAACTTCTGTTTTTCCCAGTTTACAAGACTGGTGCTAATGGCCCTTGTCTTCCTCGCACCGATGTGCATATATTAGCACTATCCCTATTGTCGACCGGAGCGACCGAGATGTGTTCCAGTCACGCCGGTCCTGTTATGGAAAGTTTTTTAAATTAGGAGCCGAAGCTTCTAGCTCTAGAAGCTTCGTAACAGAAGTTTGGTAAATGGTTTGGTCGGATGGGGTCGAGGATGTCAGTTGGATTCCTTTCCCCTATAATGATGGAGCTTCCTCAATGGATAAGCCTTTCTCCCATGAGAAGAGGATCCATCTCCCATCCATTCTTCCCAAGCACAGTGTTAATGTTGGTGTGCTAGTGCTATTTTGGTTTGGAGTAAACAACAAGCTATTACTAGTTGTAGCTATCTAGTTGTGTGAGGGAGAAGTGTGATTTGGTTTGGAGTGAAGCCTAAAGGGAAGAGCCTTAAAACTATTGTGGATTGAGGCCATCATGGAATGCTAGCAAAAGTGTGTGGGAACCTGGTCTTGTCAGAGGAGGACTGCAACATCAAGACAATGGTTGTAATCTCTCTTTGATATTAATATATGCAACTATCGATTGATTTCCTACATGATTTGTCATCTTACATATTCATGGCTTAATGTTTCTTGACTTGTTAAGTAGGTTGAATTACAATTTGTCTATTATCACGGTTGTTGTTTGTTGTTGTTTACTTGTTTCAGGTGCTTGAAGAAGGAAGCGAGAGATAGCTAGAGTGAGCAAGCAAGGACATCATCAAACGGGATAAGTGGACTAAGAGGTAGGCCCTCTTATTTGGTTCTAACCCAAGGAAATATTCCATAGAATGTATCTGTTGTGGCTAGACCCATTATCAGGCTAGATGAATTTGTTTGTGTCTGCACTTATAATTTTACTTCACCACACCCCCAATACTTAGACACTCACAAGAGAAATTACATAACACTTTCATGGAATCCAAGGGGTTCAATTTGCATACCTTTCTTACATGTGGAGCTGCTTGATGGTGCCTTGGAGCTAAAGAATGTTTGCAAGCGTTGTTGGAGTTCTAATTCTTTCATTTTTTATTGCATGGATATATGCTTCTCTTTTCTGGTTGCATGAAGATTTTCTTTTCATTGTTGGAGTTTGTTTATGGTCAAGATGATGATGCCAAGGACCTCCTAGCCTTTGTCCTTCAATTTGGTATGGTAAATGGTAGCTCTGTGGGGCCCTTGAAGGTTTCTACATGAGACAAATTCTCCTGTTGTAGTTAGAAGGGCTCTATAATCTCACCATTTCTTGGAGTTGTGACCACTATGGATACTTCATGGGGATCAGGTAAGAGTTTTTTGTTTTTGTTTTTCTTTGTTTTGGTTTTTTGTTTTTGTTTTTGTTTTTTGTTCGTTTTGTTTTGTTTGTTTGTTTTGTTTTGTTTTGTTTTGTTTGTTTGTTTTGTTTGTTTGTTTTGTTTTGTTTTGTTTTGTTTGTTTGTTTTGTTTTGTTTTGTTTGTTTGTTTTGTTTTGTTTTGTTTCTACATGAGACAAATTCTCCTGTTGTAGTTAGAAGGGCTCTATAATCTCACCATTTCTTGGAGTTGTGATCACTATGGATACTTCATGGGGATCAGGTAAGAGTTTTTTTGTTTGTTTGTTTGTTTTGTTTTTGTTTTTGTTTTTGTTTGTTTTTTTGTTTTTTGTTTGTTTGTTTTTTTTTTTTTTTGTTTTTTTGTTTGTTTGTTTGTTTTTTTTTTTTTTTTTTTTTTTTTTTTTCCAGGTGGACATGGTGGAAAATGGAAATGTCAAGTTGTGGTTGTGGCAAGGAGGCAAAAAGGAGGCAAGAAACTAGCCCATACAAAAATTTCAATTTTTGGAAGTGTTCAAATTCCATTTCTACTTGATTAGATTGATGAAGATGATAATTCAGGACATGATGGTGGTCTTCTTTCCCACAAAAAGTGAAAAAAAGATTAGATATGATTTTTTTTTGTGAAACATGCTTAAATGTATGGAGTTTGTTGTGGTTTTTTAGCCATTTTTTAAAGTTCTCAGATCCTGGTTTTGACTTGGGGGATTGATGAGGTATTAAATTAGAAGCCTAATGACACATTCCCCCAGCCAAATAGGTGAGAAAAAGTTGTTGTTGTAGCTTTTTCCTACAATACACATGTAAATAAGACCACAGTAAACTTGTAGAGGTAATGCAAAGTGATGGGACCCACTTTTTGACACTTGCAGGTGGTGTAGGAAATTTTTTGAAACTATGGGTGCCTTCCTCCCCTTAAAAGAAAAAAAAAATGTGGGTTGTATTTTTTCACTGAGACAGGTAGTCCCCTGTAGCATTTCAAAAGTCACCTGTAGAATTTTAGGGACAAGTCTTGAATGAGCTGAAAATGAGTGATTTTGAATGGGAGAAGGTGTGGAAGTGTATTAGGAGGATGAAAAGAGTTGGATTGACCTAGTCTTGGCCTTGTTAGAGCACAAATGGTGAAAAACGTAGGTTTGACTACCCTTGACTAGATTTTTTTATTTTTTATTTTTTTTTTAATTTTTTTTTTTTTTTATCGACTTCTTCTTATGGCGCTAACTTCTTGTTGTTGCTTGTGCAAGTTGGAGAGCACCTGCATACATCAAAAATATATACCTAGAACAAAGGAACTTTTTTCTTTCTATTTTTTTCTCATTTTTTTTCCTAGGTCTACTAGTTGCCTCAATGAGGTTTTCAACCAGCAGGTCTGCCTAGGCTCCTCAAAGGAGGTTTTCACCTAGGATCTTATTTCTTTTTCTTGTTTTCCATTTTTTTCAACTCACTAGTCACCTCATAGAGGGTTTCAACCAATGAGCCAATCACACACACCTCAGAGGAGGTTTTCACCTAAGATTTTTTATTTGTTTTCTCTTTTTTCCTTTTATTCTATCCTGTTATACTTGAAAAAGAAAACCTCTCTCAAGCATAAGAATACTTCCAATGGATCCATGTACGTACCAGGATGAAAAATAAACTCATATGCATGTTTGAAAGATATGCTTTGATATATACTAGAATATGAGAGATCAATTGCTTTGATTGAGATGATATCAAGAATTGTTGAAGAGGAGCATGGTGCCCTAGCTTAATGATTGTCTAGAACCAATGTTCAATATAGTTTTGATGCCCTTGGTTCACTTACTCATCTAGATCACTCTTTGTGTCCTCTTCTGCCATGACATTTAGATATTCTAATTTTTGATAATTAGTATCTTGAACACATGAAGGATCTGATGATACACATGATAGAATTTTCTCGATCTCAAGTTCTAATGTATACTCTCCATTAAATGTAGTCCATGATTCTTTGGTCTCATTTTGATATTCTTCTTTTGGTTGTTGTTCTTATATGAACACATGGGGATATTCTTTTTGGAATACTCAACCTAGTCTAAGATGAATATTATTTAGATCAAGAGGAGATGTCTAAAATTTTTGTACCTTAGCATTGTAAGCAGGTTGAGTTAATTTATTATTTGGGTTCATAAATGGTTGTGCAAGTAGTTGAGTGGGCATGGGTCTTTGAGATGGATGTGTAGGGGGTAAGTTGAGAGGTTGTGGTGGAGATGGAAGGTATTGAGAATGGAATTGAATATACTAAGTATATTGAGGGAAAGATGGGTAATATTGTAGATTTCTTCCATAAGATCCTTTCCAACCTTATTTCCAAGATTTATTTTGAGGATGGGGTGGCGAAGGTTGCCAAATTAATGGTGCATTCCAATTATTTTAAGGTTGTTGTGGATAAGCTTGAAATTGGTAGGTAGGACATGTAGAAATTTTGAATAATATGACACATATTCACAGAGATTATCCTGATTATGAACTTATAAGCGGAACATGCATAATACATAACCTCCTCTACGTTGATCATCACTTTACAGAAGCAGAAACATTCACAAGCGCACATAGAAGCATCAATCACACATATCAACACAGTATGTAACCCGGGGAAAGCATCTCGCTAAAAACCCCACACTATCTGTATATTAATGATTGAGAACATGTAACATTACAAAGTACAATGCTTATCACAAGCAATCCAGTACCAGCTCCACCTGTTACACACAATACAACTCAGATCTGATCTCCAAATCTATTCCACTGCTTGCCTGCCTCTCCACCTCAATACCTGCTCAAGAACTGATGAGAATGGTTTACCAAACTCGTATTTGACCTGCAAATAATCACTCACACTCTGTTGGACGTGAGCACAGGCTACAAATCTTGATATTGGCCAATTCATTGGCATACTCAATCCCTCCGATTGTGCAAATCATCATGCACAGCTATAGTCACAACTGATAGCAATCTGATCCTCTAACACCTGTCCCTGCTGAACTGAACATGGACTGACATGCAACTGAGTTAACTAATGTATTCTATAGTTGCATTATGAGTTAATAACTTGTGAATTAATTAATAACTAATTCACCCAACTCATCTTTAGTCTATTGATCAGTTAGACTAAATACAACTAGTTTAACAAGGCTAAACTGAACACAACTCCATCAACTGCACCTCCAATCCACTAAACTCAACTCACTTGAGTTCTAACTGAAGTCCTGCATGCAAATATTAGTCATCCCATAGGTAACCATGTATTTCCTTCTGGGATCTGCATGTACCACATCCGTAGCTCATCCTGAAGTGCTCCAAGAGAATAAGATCAAGTTTATAGTCCAAATATTATTATGAGACAATAATAATTGACTTTTCTATTTTTGACAGCCAGTCTAAAAATAGACTTTGATCACTCACACTGTGATCACTCACACTGTGGTCACCCACACTGTGATCACTCATACTGTGATCACCCACACTGTGATAAAAAATAGAACTTGCGCCATAATTTGCCTGCGGGCCCACTTAGTGAAGGCGAATCCTTTCCACTAAGCTCCATCATCTTGTTGCATTCTCAACAAGCATTTCTTGTTGCACACTTTTCAACACTCCCTCTCAACAAGAAAGGCTTCCTCTCAAACCTGATCCTGTAACTCTGGAATGTTCTCCATGCAACACATCTGGCTGGTCCACTTGCTCTGTCATCAAAGTCTTTGACTGCTATTGCCTTTGTCGACTGAAAACTCTGCATCTCTGTGCTCTTTAGTATCTGACTGCTCTAGCCTCTGTCACTTTGATCTCTGACTGCATCCGTGCTGTTGCTGGTTCTATCTCCCAGCATTGCATCCACACTACACCTCCCAACTGACCTCCCTGTTGGGCTAGAAACATCCTCTGGTGCTAAAGCTCTACCTGCTGCTGACAAGTGCTCCCTCTCTGACATCTGCGCTACTGCAACATCTCCATGCATCTCGCACCATTGCACACCTCTCTGTGCCACCTAGCACTATGCAAAACACTTGTGCCTCTCGCATTGTTGCAGCCTGCTAGCTATGCGCTGTCCTGGGATTCCTTGCACTGTCGCTCTCTCTGCCGCTCCATCCGCATCTGTCTCTACCCAATCAGTCAGTTCTTGCTAATACACATTGGGGCTCCCGTAGCAAGGTCTCATCCAAGAGGTTGGGTACCTCAAGGATCTTGCCCCTCCTCCTTGGGACAATCAATCCACATCACCCCACTTCCTACCTGGAGGTATGGCTGCATGCGATCCCTCAACCCACTTGGCTCGAAGTTTCCCCCTACTGGAGGTCTCTGCATGAGTAGATGTCTCTACTCGATCTCCACTCAGCTTCCCTTGTTGTGGCTGCTCCACAACCTCCTAAAGATGCTGCACCAATCGTGGCTCCTCCACAATCGTCTGAAACTTCTTCTGGCTCTGCATGTTGAGAGGTAATATACGCTCCCTCTCAACCACCAAGTCTCCATCAGTTGCCTCGTTGCTCAAGGCTTTGCATGCATCTTGAACCTCAAGAGCATACAGGTTCTTGACCCGTGAACCAATCTCATGACAACGAAAGCATCTCACCTTCGACTTGTCAACCTTCTTCCCATCACTGGAAGAACAAGATTCGGAAAGAGAAACCTTCTCCTTCCCCTTCTTCGCCTTACTCGCTAAGGCACAGTTCTCCTCATCATGCATAGATGAAGAACTGTCTCTGGTGCTCCGTCTAATCTCCTCCTGCACAAGATCCGACCAAAGTCTCTCCCATCCTGGCAGTTTCTCCCTTCCATTCACCGAGTCCTGGTAGCTATGCCAACTCTTAGGAAGGTCAAGGAGTCCTAGACTCACCATCCCCATCATCCGACAGTCACCCCCACACTTCCCAGCTCATCCCGGCATTAGGTGAACTTCGTGAGACACTGGGGCATACTGTCTCCATTCTCACACTAAATGTTTCTGAGTTTCACTCTTGCTTTGGAATTAAATTTGAATTCCACCAGCTCAAAACTCAACTGCTTCCGATCTAGAATTCGTGAGAACAAAGTATTTCTTGTACAGAGATTGACTGTCTGGGCATTCACCGGATATCTCACCTTCCAAAAGAAGGATGAATCCAAAGGCTACCTGGCCCGATTACAGACTCTGTCTGAAGAAATAGAATGTAAACACTTCCTGAATAGTAGATCAGATGATCAATCCTCACTTGATATCCTATAAAAATCTCTTCTACAAATCAAGCAGCTCCGATACCATGTAGAAATTTTGAATAATATGACACATATTCACAGAGATTATCCTGATTATGCACTTATAAGCGGAACATGCATAATACATAACCTCCTCTACTTGATCATCACTTTATAGAAGCAGAAACATTCACAGGCGCACATAGAAGCATCAATCACACATATCAACACAGTATGTAACCCGAGGAAAGCATCTCGCTAAAAACCCCACACTATCTATATATTAATGATTGAGAACATGTAACATTACAAAGTACAATGCTTATCACAAGCAATCCAGTACCAGCTCCACCTGTTACACACAATACAGCTCAGATCTGATCTCCAAATCTATTCCACTGCTTGCCTGCCTCTCCAGCTCAATACCTGCTCAAGAACTGATGAGAATGGTTTACCAAACTCGTATTTGACCTGCAAATAATCACTCACACTCTATTGGACGTGAGCACGGGCTACAAATCTTGATATTGGCCAATTCATTGGCATACTCAATCCCTCTGATTGTGCAAATCATCATGCACAACTATAGTCACAACTGATAGCAATCTGATCCTCTAACACCTGTCCCTGCTGAACTGAACATGCACTGACATGCAACTGAGTTAACTGATGTATTCTATAGTTGCATTATGAGTTAATAAATTGTGAATTAATTAATAACTAATTCACCCAATTCATCTTTAGTCTATTGATCAGTTAGACTAAATACAACTAGTTTAACAAGGCTAAACTGAACACAACTCCATCAACTACACCTCCAGTCCACTAACCTCAACTCACTTGAGTTCTAACTGAAGTCCTACATGCAAATATTAGTCATCCCATAGGTAACCACGTATTTCCTTCTGGGATCCGCATGTACCACATCCGTAGCTCATCCTGAAGTGCTCCAAGAGAATAAGATCAAGTTTATAGTCCAAATATTATTATGAGACAATAATATTTGACTTTTCTATTTTTGACAGCTAGTCTAAAAATAGACTTTGATCACTCACACTATGATCACTCACACTGTGGTCACCCACACTGTGATCACTCATACTGTGATCACCCACACTGTGATAAAAAATAGAACTTACGCCATAATTTGCCTGCGGGCCCACTTAGTGAAGGCGACTCCTTTCCACTAAGCTCCATCATCTTGTTGCATTCTCAACAAGCATTTCTTGTCGCACACTTTTCAACAGGACATTGCATCATATCTAATTGTCGGGATTTCCAAGGTCTTCTTGGTAGCTCAAAGCAAAGTTTCTCTAGGTCTTGATTTTCTCCACTATATTCTTGGTACACTGCCTTTATTCCAGTTAATGATGGACAATCCTTTGTAGCATGTAATTCTTCACAAATGAGATAGTATGGACATCCTCATAAAGCATGCTTAAATAAAACAACATTCTCAACTTTTTGCTTGTTTTGCATTCTCAAAATATATATTTGCTCACTTAAATTTCCAAGAATGTTTATTTTAAAATTATCTAGAAAATTGCCAATTTTTTCCCTACTTACCACTTTTGATGTTGATTTACTTACTCTTGTCATGGATGGATCCCAAGGGCTCCTGTCATACTTTTCCCTTCCTCTTTATATGCGCTTATAAATTTCACAGATTTATTTAAATGATAATTGGTATACATCCCCTCAACTCATTAGATCAAGGAGGTCAATCCACTTATCTTTGATTCCTCTAAGTAAAAGGGTTTTTAGTTTATAAAATCCAACTTTATGCAATTTTTTCCCTCTTAACATTATAGACAAATATTTCTACGAAGTCCTCAAGATTCTCGTCTTCCTTTTGACTCATGTTAAATATTTCCTCTTAAGATCATGTTGTGTACAATAGTATTCATATCTTTCTAAAAAAATTGTTCTCATATCAACCCATGATCTTATAGAGTTAATACCTAGTCCCATAAACCATTTAAGAGCTACATCTTTCAATTTAACCGAGGAATAAATTCAATTTTGAGCATCTAATAAGCAATCATGAGATCTATAAAGTACTTGAAATTCAAAAAGAAAGGTTTCCAGGTCTTGTGATCTCATATCATGGAATTTGGGAAGTACAGATGAGCATATGTTCTTCATATTGACCTTTGTATTAGTGTCTTGTATAGGAAATCCATAGGGATCTCCCTCATTGTCATCATCTATATCTGCCACCTCTTCCATATTCTTCTACTTGCAAAAGTAGGAATTCATGATGTGGATAGTGATGTGGTTCTTACTGCACCATGTGATTTAGTTGGGGGGGGGGGGGGGGGTGTTTTTGAAATTTCTATTTTTGTATTTTTTTGAAAAAGAAGAAAGGAATGTTAATTGTGTTTTGTATTTTTTATTTGTGCATAAAATATGAATGTAGAAAATAAAGAAGGAAATAGTCATATAACAAGAGAGTGCTTGCTTTGACACCCTCCCCTGCAACAACGAGAAAAGGGTGATGGCTCTCAGTATTGAAACAAGATTGTTGTAACACCAAAAGCCTCCTTTAATTATCAACTCGAGGTTCATACAAACTTAAGAGGGGATGACACTGTATGTGCAACAAACACCTTCCTCTTCCTAGTCTAACTCCATTTTATGCAAGTGAAAGAAGGCAATGAAACACTCAAGTGAGTAGTGAATTAGTCAAATGCCAGTCCTAAGTTTGCATAAAGAAAATGAAATCAAATAAAATATAATATATCTTGTTGGAAATGAAATGAAAGTAAATGAAATCTATTCTAATTTTTAGAAAAGGAAATTCCTAGTTTACTCTTGCAGGAAAGAACTCACACTTTGCTGAAAGTAAATTGTAGGAAAGGAAATCTAGACTAGTTGCATAAATCAACATTCAAGAAGCAAGTAATGCATAAGCTAAATGACAACATAAGCAAGCCTCAACTCAACCAAAGTGGCCTTAGATTTTTCATAGGCTATTCTAGGACATAAATCTACTTCTACCATGATTTTGGAGTGAACTTTGGCAAGGGAGAAGCTCAAAAACAGATTGCTACATGAGACTCTATTTTCCTAGAGGAGACTACCACCAAACTTGTATATCAAGTTAACCTATTGAATTCATAAGCTAATCAAGTGAAAATGTTGTGGGGTCAATTTTATAATTAAGTTGAATGTTTCTAGACTTCAATCCAAGTGGAATAAACTCAAAAGAGCTTCATTAACACGTGCTAGAATTCAAAAGAAATTTGCTACTAAAACTAGAAATTTTGAAACAATGAACTTGTAAGCTAATCCAAGTAACTCAGTGATGAAAATGAATTTGTAGTGCTATTCTAAGGATACATCAAGATTTTTACTATATAAATGACACCAGAACAATCTTACTTCAATCATTTAACTAATCTAACCTACAACAAATGAAACATGAAAGCTAAGTGTAGAAATGATAAACGTAATTAAGAAAATAAATGTTGGAAAGAAGAGAAATAAACCACACAACAAGGCTCTAAGGCTCCTGGGATGGCCAAGCCCAAGGATAATCAGAGTCCTATGATGGAAACCAAGCCTTAGAAGTTAAAAATGGAACCAAACTTCATTATTGGAATCAAGTCAAGTGCATCCCTGCTGGAAATGAAATTATAATTGCTAAATAACAATTTTTCTTGACATAAACACCAAAAATTCCTCACCCCTAGAGGATAATTTAAACTAGTACTTATAAAAATTGATGGGGAATCGAACTCCTTGAAAGGAGGGTTTTTTCCCTTCCAAAATCCCTTGAAAAGTGGATTTAGTCTCTAGTAGCAAGAATCTTCATTAAATATTGAGTTCTAACTTCTCTTGTTGCAGGGAACACATCCCTAGATTTTCTCAATCAATGGATATTCAAAATCTGTTCAATACTTTTATAATACCCTATTCATTTATTATCTAAACCTAGTTCATCCTATAGCAGCGAGAAAGTCCCTAAATTCTCTCATTTTGCAGATCTTTAGAATCTGCCCAATATTCTCACAATAATTTGCAAAATAAATAATATTAGGTAGATAATAAGCAAGTATAAATCGAATTGATAAGGACCCATTAATACTATGAATTAAATCTATAATATGAAAGTAAGGGGGGTAAACAAATGTTTTAAATGCATAGTAGTGATCAAATGTGCCTTAAAATATATACATTTTTGGGCCCATCACCTTTTAAGGCAACCTACTCATAGAATCAAATTGGAAACCAAAGGGTGAATCAATGATCACATCTGCTTTCATTAAACTAAAAGCTACTGTGACATGGGAGTTTTCCTTCATCCAAGTTGCATAGGATTTGCATTTGCCTTTGTTGGAGCTCAAATATGCCCATGTTTTCATCTTTCAATATCACCATTCATACCCTAAAACCTTATGTTTTTAACTCGTTCCATACCCTAATTCCATAACTTGCCGCCAAATACATATTTTACACTCTATGATTGGTTATCATTAGTTTTCTTAGATTTTCTATGACTAAAGATGATTTTGTCATGATTTACTAATGACGGTTTCACTAAGTTCATTTGTCGGAGAGTTCCATCACCAAAATTATTCACAAGTCAGTTAAACTAGTTACTGTAGAGTTGAGTACGGAATGAGATTGTTGTAGGTGAAAATATGAAGTTTGTGACCAAATGGTGAAGAATATCGACATTCCGATACTTGAATTGCGCTCAAAATACCCTCTTTCATATAACCCAGAAACCGTTTGGAAAAATTCATTACCATGAAGGAGTTACGGTCACAAGAATATTCCAACACAGTTTTAAGTACAAAATCAGGGTCAAATTCAGATTTGCCTATTTTTATGCCACAACAACGGTTTGGATAAAAATCTAATTACCTGGTAGACTTCTTCCACGTCCTCATGACTTCTAGAAGGTCGAATATGTGCAGCTCAGGAGATCTTGATTAAAGCCAAACTTAACGTTTTCCATAACGAGGATTCTCCACAACAGAATTGCGCTAATGATAGCAGTTGGTTGAACACATTTGTTTTAAGAAAATCAGGTTGATTTGGGATCAGATCGCAAGTCTGGACTAGTATTAATTTGTTGAGTTTTCCATGTATGGTCTTACTGCTATTTTCGATATGAATTGTTTCCTATAAAGGCTAGCGCTGTAATGAGTTAGGGGAGTTAATTAGTGGCAGCACAGAGTTAATTGGTGCTAATTATTAAGTTGTCAAGTTGTTGTAAGACATTATGCTTTGTAATTGAAGACTCTGTTCCAAATAATACAGTATGGCTATGTTTTGAACCAGATCATTGCGAGTTATGGTCTACTATAAGTTCTCAATTTGAATGTTCTAAATCATTTTTCTTTTACTGCAAGTAGTTTAAGCTCACCTAGGTATGGCTGGGCCCACCATCATCTGGGAGTGAGCTTCATTGTTAGTGCTTAAGTAGATAGTTGTGTGATAGCTCTATAGCATCAGTCTTTTATTCAGTCAATACATGAATTTGATAAAGTTTCCTGTGCAATTGTGTGGAGTTTCTAATTTGATTTCAGAGCATTCTTGATTATTATCATAGTGCACTTATCAATTGGAAAAAGGATCATGTTCTGAGTTTATGTATTACTCATTCATTGCATAAATTGTGCTTGTACCTCAGCGCAGAGCTATGCTCTGCCTCCCTTAAAAGAGTCGAGTTCATTTTAATTGCAATTAAACTATCCTTTGATCAGAATGTGTCTCGGGTTATAACAATTACACGCACTAGTTCATAGGATATGGTGAGGGTTTTGAATGAATCTTTTCCTCTATGCATTGAGTAGTTAACTTATGATTCGTTGGATGAGTAAAGTTTCAATATCGCAGTTGTGTTTGGTAGCATTGTGTGAAGGATAGAACTTGTGTTTATATTGCAAACTGTGTGTGTTTCTCAAAGCATTGTGACTCATTCAAGGTTGTGTATCTAAGATCAAGTTGTGATTGTTGTGTATGTTTATTTTCCAACATTCGTAGTCTAAAGTAGTGTAACAGTGTGATCCAAGGCCGACAATTAAATAGTGTGATTTTAGTTGAACGTAGTGGTTTCATTTTCATTGTGAAATTTACTTTCTAGCAGTGATATTCAAGACCGAGAAGTGTTGATTTCTTTCTAGCAGTGAGAGTGATTTGAGGCAAGTGTGATTTAGTTAAGCAGAGTAGTTTCAGTTTTTTTTTTGTGTGTGATTTGAGTTAAATGTATGATTCATTTCTAGTTTCTAGGATTGAATTAAGCAGTGAGATTTAGTTTTAGACTCAGATTTTATTCCAGCATTAATGTAATTTAATTTAGGGTGTGCAATTCATGTCCAACATTTCAATTTAATTTAAGATTGAGTGAGGAGATATTTGGTTTAAGAGTAGTGTGGTTTGCTCTGTTTTGAGTTTGATTTGGGTTAATTGAATCAAGTTGAGTACAATATTAGAAGCAGTGTGATTTTCTTTGGTTTAATTTTATTTAAGACAGGGTTAATTCAATTTGGTAGCATGAGGTAATTTAGCTCAAACAATAGCATAAGATTTGATTTTGTGAGTAGTGTGATTATAATTAGAAACAAAGGTTGAATTGTCATTTGAGTTTCTTTCCAACATTAAATAAGGAGGTCAATTTGATAGGTTTCTTAACAATAGGATTTAGTTTCCTTAAATGTCATTTGTTTAGATTGCTTTGAGTATCATTTCAGTTTCTTTGAGATCGATAGTCTTTGCGTTTGAATGTTGAATGTTTCTCTTTGATTGAAAGTAGAGAGCTCCAGAGCTTAATTCCAATTCCGCATTCACTAGCTTAATTCAGATTTCGAGTTCATTAGCTTAGTTTAGATTTAATCTTTATGCCCTTTTGATTTAGTGATTCATGTTTTGTCTTGATCAACATTAGAATAGATAAATGAGTGTTTTCTATTATACATAATTTGAGTCCTGTAATTAACATTTTTATAAGTCGAAGTGATTTTACTAGAAATAATGTTTGATTTTTTTCTATACTTAAATGAAAAGTTGATTTCTTACTCTAGTCTAGGTTATATGCTTTGATCCTGCGTTACTTGTGCTTGTGCCTCTGAGTCTTATGACCCCAGATTGATAATTTAATGTTGGAAACTATAACACATATAATTTCCCCAACATTTTTGGAGCAGTTGTCGGGGAGGTGCTAAAGGGATCAGAGCATAGTTTCTTTGACAAGTTTTTGTGTGATCTTAGTTGCAGGGAAATTAGAGGGCGAAGATGATGGTAAGACGTGAGTGAAGAGCCACACATCCGCTTTTGTTTGGGTCGCTCCAAAATCTAGTTGTCCAAGTAAGCGAGGAGTTCAAGTTTGGTGAGTTTTATTGCAATCAATTTTTATTCATTTAGATTTAAAAAAAATCAATCTCTTTATCTGTAAATCATTTTTGGGGTGCTCTAAGAACCCCTAGGTAATAATCCGTGTGACAGGGATTTCTAAACTAGAAAGCATGATTCAAAGATGATTACGAATTTGAAGGAGCTATCTCAAATCCTAGTAGCAGCTGGGGTCTCTACCTCTCAGGAAGAGCAGATATTGACAGCAGTCAAGAACCTTTCTACCTCTCCAGAAGTGATCGAAGAACTTGATTTCCATGAGCCACAACCACATGAAGAGATAGAATCCTCCAATAATCACGTTTTCCAATCTTTAGAGGAAACTGAGGACTTATGGACAACATTTATTGGAGAGAAACCCCTAAAACTAGAGATCAAAGAGGCCAAAGAAGAGGACATGCAACATTTTCCAAATGAAGAAATGGACCAAGACCACTATGATTACATCGAGAATTGGTTCCAAACCAGTACCCCAGCAAGGCATCATATAATTTACAGCTGCTAGCTTTACATGCTCATGTACACTGTAAAGTTTATATGTTAAATCTGAGCATGAATATATCCTTATACCTGATCCTCACATGGCTTCACTGGAAGTTCTATTTCACTTGAAGGAGGACATCTTTTCTCCGATATAGTAGGAAAGTTCATAAATAACTAAATTAAAATAGTAAAGAGAAAAATAAGTCCTTGTAACATCCCTTGTGAAAATTCCATGTAAAAGTAGATAAATACCATGGATGATGGGACACGTATTCTAGGCTGAATGTTGGGCAAGACATACTAGAGGGTGTTCATTTGTTTGTTTATGGCTAAGGAAATTGACAAAGGCAACGGCTAAGGCATTAAAGAGGTTAAAAAGGTATTTTGGCACATTTATTTATGAAAATAATGGAAATTTGGAGAAAATGAAGGTGAAAGGTCACAAGTTGCATGTGAGGAGGAAATTGAAGGAAAATAATGGAAAATGAAGAAGATAGAGGCCTCATTAATAAAAATGCTCCTGAGGATCAATGGGAAAGGACTTGGTCAGTTCAGTTTTGGAGCTCTCTCATTATTCTTTCTCTCTCTCATACTCTTGGATACTTATATTTTTCTTGGAGCACTCTTGGAGGGTGTGGCATACTTGGATTCTTGGAGAGAGAATGCAAAGGAAGAGCAGGAAAGCACAAGAAGGCATCGACATCAGCAGCTACATCATATTTTCTTGCAGGTACGAGTTGCATGTAAGACTTCTTCACTAGTTTTGGAATGCATGGCACATGCATGTGGTTTCTTGGTTATGATCTGTCATTGGCATGGAGGATGGACGGGATTGACAGTGGATTTCCTAGTCTTGCCATTTCCTGGATAGCCATGGCGATTGTGGGTTTATTTTCATTGCTTTGTTTTGGTTGGTTCTCATTTTTCCATAGCTTGGGTTGAGTTACTAGTCTTGGAAGCCCTGGTTGAACAAACGCTCTGGAAGCCCTGTAACAGTTTGGGTTGAGTTACTAGTCTTGGAAGCCCTGTAACAGCTTGGGTTGAGTTACTAGTCCTGGAAGCCCTGGTTGGAAAAACGCTCTAGAAGCCCTTGGCGGGTTGAGTTACTAGTCCTGGAAGCCTTGGTTGGACAAACGCTCTGGAAGCCCTGTATAAGCTGTGGGTTGAGTTACTAGTTCTGGAAGCCTTGGTTGGACAAACGCTCTGGAAGGCTTGGATGGAGACCAACCTGATGATGGTTTTTGGTGATGTTTGACCGTGAGGTGGAATCACTATTTGATGGGTTGAGGTGGGTGGCCTTTGGAATCCCTAGATGATTTTTGATTGATGTGTTATATGACATCCCACATTCATGCTTGGAATATGGCACGGGGGTGATTGGCTGAAGAGAGACTTGGCTCAGCCAATCTATGGTCGGGTGGAACGTGGTAGTCCCATCTCCGGTTGGTTCATTGCATTTATTAATGAAAAAAAATCATTCCCTTGATTTTCATGTGCAAATGTACTGATGTATATATGGATTTTGAAAACTAGATTGTCTAGCGCAACTGGATAGGGACTTTGCTTGGAAACCAGGTAACTAGCGGGAAAGGTTCCCAATAAAATTTGTAAATTTGTATGAGTTCTTCAAATCATGTATCTTTCAAGTCATTATGTTTGTACTCGAGTTGGTTGATGTGGGATTCCTTAAGGCCCACCTGCCAACAAGCCTTATCCCATCGACATCAACACATTATCTGGGATTAGGGTTAGGGTTAGATAAGGTACTTGGGAGCCTGCATGCCTTAATGGCAGGTATCCTTGTCATCTACTAAGGAAATACATCAATGTATTAGTGGATGAATTCTGCAATCCATTCGACTTCGACAAATCTATTCATGGCTAGTAGAATGTACCTAGTGCCTTGATTCCCATTGACATCAAAGGTGGGATATCTTGCATTGGTTAACAACTTCCTCAATGGTCAGTAATCCAATGATTATTTCTTATGTTCGACATCGACACCATTTATTCACATATGCAAGATTTCACATGGGTGTGTAGCGGTTGAAGACTATATGGTTTTATGATCTCAACACAAATTTGCAGCAATTTGGTTCTTTGTATCGGCATTTCCATTGTCATTTGCAGTAGCAGTCACCTTTCCTTAGTATTTAGGGACATACAAATCAGGCATTGGGGAGAAGGGTACCTTTAGTTCATCCTTCAGCACTTCAATTCATCGTTCGTCCTTCTTCAGCATATCAGATCAACAGTCACATCAGCTCCAGCCATTCCATCATTCACTTCATCTTGCAGCACCGAGCACATCAACAACAAGGGTAAAACTTGAGGTAAAGTTGGCTTAAGATTCTTTAATTCATTAGAGAATTAAGAAAGCTTTGATGATTAACCACCACATATTCTGTTTTCCATATACCCTCCATTTGCAAATTCCTCATTCATAATAGAATGCATGCTACTCTAATAAGGTCATAATCATGAAAAGAAAAGTATATTGGTTCATGTAAACAGAAGCAGTAACTATAGTGCCTTCCCCTCCTACATTCACACATATTGTCAGTTGAATGTATCCAATAGAGGATGAAGTCATTGTTGAATTTTGTAAAGGAACCATCCATAAGCATTGGCCTCACAAAAACAGTGTATAAAGCACCTATTTTAACATTTCCATTTCCACCTATCATCTCATTTATCATTTCCTCCTACCACATCTATTGTTTATCCTAAATTTGTATTGCTCTCAAAATCAAATCTATGACATTCAAATAAGAATGGTGTTGCTCCACAAGAACCAACACCCTCAAATCTTCACGCAATGTTGCTCCACAAAAACCAACCCTACCCAAAGCCACGATGCCATAAAATCTATAAATGAGAAAAGTACTTGTTTGCATGAGGACATGCAATTCCTCAGGATTGGGGGATGTTGGAGCTCAAATATGCCCATGTTTTCATCTTTCAATATCACCATTCATACCATAAAACCCTATGTTTTTAACTCGTTCCATACCCTAATTCCATAACTGTTATCGGGAAAAATAGTGTTTATGCAGAGTTGCTAGTCCCACTAAGGCTGGTAGCTACCTTAGAAACAAACAAACTAAAGCTACTTTCATTTTCCTTTATGAGAAATAGATAAGAGGGGAATAAGGAGACCAACCTCTGTCTTGCACTTGGTTCCTTGCTCGATTCCTCTCCCTTCTGATAGATCTTTGCTACTCGCTTCCTTGTCTAGCCAGCTTCACAGAGCACCTGTAGAATCAAAGCAGCATAACACTATCCAAGAACATAGATCTATTATCATAAACAATATAGGACCAGATATATATTTACCACACAAATGCACATAACGTCAATCATACAAGAATGTGGAGGAAAACTTGAATAGCTTTATTGATAATCAAGAAAGAGCAAAGAGGATTACAACCAATTGTTCTGACCCGGCATCATCCTCTCAGCAAGAAAGCCCTTCTTCACCTCATGAAAAGCTTAGATCACCCAACACTATGATATTGCACCAAGAAACCAGCAGCACTTCCTTACAAGATACAAAATTCCAGCCTCTGGATCTCTGGGATGAGGGATCCATATATAGATGTTTGCAAGGGGGGTGAGTCAGCTTTTGAGAGTTGATTAGTGTCCTCTCTCTGATAGTTCTTGATTCCACTTGGAGATTGATGATCTCTTACTCATCCCTGGGCGAATGCAGAGAGGCAAGTGTCACAGGAGAAGTTTCTAGAAGATTCCATGATCCTCCACCTTGCAGATTGACCCTGCCATTTGTCCACTCTCGCCCATCGCACCCCATAGAAGGGCTTTTCAAGATGCATCGCACCTACTGTGTGTATTTAGGTGGGATGCAATGCACTTTGACCATGGAGCAGGTGAGATGGTCCAATTTTGACCAGTTCTGAGTAGTTTTTCATGGAGAACTTCTGGGAGAAGATGTAATCAGTTGACCTTGTTATTTTAGAGGTTGGAACAACACTTTTAGGGACTTAAGAGCCCTTGGTTTATGGACATTTATGATTGGGGTTGCAGTGCCCAAAAATGTCTATAACAGTTGCCCCCTAAAGCATGAGGTCGTTAATCTGTTGATGTCGGGTGAAATTCTTTATCATGAGGATCTGAAGTTTTTTCAAGCTGGAAGGTGACCTGTAATAAGATACAATAAAATACATTATCTTCATAATATTTTCATGATCTAGCTGAGGCAGGCATTCCCATGCTTAGCTTTATAAATTCATTTTCATGTACATAAGACAGACAATCGTCTGAGTGTAGACTGATGATTCTGGTAGAGCCATCATCCCTTATATTGGATGATTATCTGTGCAGTAATGATGTACATTTGATGTCTTTATTTTCCCGAATATATATCGTAGCCCAGATGGATGAAACTAGATCCGAGGTCTTCAATCTCGTTCGATCTTTACTCAAAGTACAAGTCGATCCATGTGAGAGATGTTCTGAAGTCGAACATGGAAAGACATCACCTAATTACCAGCTAATGATGTAAACTATTAACAGGCGCAAGAGGAATCACCGATAATGATGATGACCCTCAAGGTACTGCAGTAAAATTCACGTGGTGTGAATAAGGGACTTGGCGTTGAACACCACGAAAAATCTTTCGGTTGAAGGCCATTCATGTAAAGCTGTCACCGGAAGTGAGAAACTTGCCATTGAGGCATGCAAGCTTCAAAGTACTGAAAGGGTTGTTCCTAGATCGACTTCTTGGATAATGGGCTGATGTCGACAAGAAGCGATCCGTCATAGGAGGGCCTTAATGAATCCCACATCAATTACACGGAACGGAGCAAATGATTTTAATGGAGGTGAAAACGATATGGTGATATAAGGTTCAGGGTGGCGGTCATGAAAGAATGGAGCATGAATGTATTGCAGTGGGTGAGACACAGGTGAATTCTCTGAGCGACTTCTCTTGAACATATCGGCGACACTGACATGATGGATAGGTAGCATTAACCCCAAATATGGATGGTGTGACGGAACCATGGTGATGTGACCGGTGAATGGAACAACCCAACCCGACTCGGATGCGAAGTGAAAGTGTCATGTTCAAGAGCGACTTGCTACCGATTAAGTTTCTTCAAGTTTTCTTCCCAATTTTCCCCAGTTATTGCAGACCAGTACCTCTTTATTTTTGTCAAGCTTGAGGAGGATAACATATGCTTGTTCTATAATCTTCCCTTTGGGCAAACCCATCGCTATGTTTTAACGAGCCTAGCGATAGTGAAACTCGTTCTTGTCTGTACGGACAAGTTTGTCGCTGTTCGGTTTTAACGAGTTTAACGACAAGGATAACTCGGTCCTTTTCAATTTTAGAGAGTCTAAAAAGGGACGCAAAGAAAACTCCAATAATCATTTTTTGTCATATGAT
The DNA here is from genome assembly GCA_031772625.1 of Pinus tabuliformis. NCBI lineage: Eukaryota > Viridiplantae > Streptophyta > Pinopsida > Pinales > Pinaceae > Pinus > Pinus tabuliformis. The sequence continues at coordinate 1,738,441,658 of CM062818.1, read as the reverse complement.
CCCTTGAGTCCGAAAAAGTATAAAACAATACAAAAGGGATGGATTTTCGGTACTTTTAACGAGCCGAACAAAGCAAGCGCTCGATCTTTTTGTGTAATAATCCCTCAAGTCCAAAAAGATTAAAATCTAAAGGAGGGATAGCATTTCCGGTCCTTTTAACGAGCTGGAGAGGCCAATGGCTCGGCAATCTTTTCATATTTTATGAGTCAGTTGAAAAGAGCTTAAAGGAGACTCGTGTTTTGAGGAACGAGTGATAAATATGGGTAGCAGCTGATTCCAGGTAAGGTTTGGAATTTTCCAATCACGGCAGTGTCACAAGGATGGCTAACAGGATCACTCTTCGTAGTTGTTCCTCAAAAGGGTAAACAATCAGATGGAGGTGAATGATCTCCAAAACAAAGTGGAGGTGATTATGAGAACACGACCAAGGCTTCAAAGGCTGATGGTAATACATTCACAATGGTTATTTACCGGAGAATTGTTCATTTTTTAATGAGCTTAAACTCTGGGGGAACATTTGCTCATTGCTTATGTTTATTTTTTAACGAGCTTGAATTCCGCGTTAAAACTACTCTATTAATCCAGTCGTATAATAAGGATGTCTCATATACAAAAAAGACATTATTTCAAAGCTTTGCCCCGCATCCTTTCTTTATGCAAGTTAGGAAACAACCAATCCTACGAGTTTAAATGGTTAGAGGACCTATAGATTTTAAAAAATAAATGGTCACTCTTCGCTTGCACGCCAAAAGGTTTGCATGCCCCCAGGTATAGCGAAGTAGAGTTTCCGGGTTACCCCTCAATTTGCAGACAAAACATTTGTTTCATCGGGAAAGGCCTACCTTTTCAAGTTACCCCTCAATTTGCAGACAAAACATTTTTTTTATCGGGAAAGGCCTACCTTAACAGAGGTATCTTATTCCGGTCTAATCCCATTTTCCAAAATGGACGGATGTGTCAGGCCAGTCATATAATTTCCGCGGAAACCCACCCTATACCCAAGGTTTTCCTGTCGAAACAGGGCAGGGTGCATGCCCCCTGGGTTTCAGTCATATCCTCTGAATCACTCGCGCTCATCAGGAGGACGGACTGGGGATTGATGAGACATTCCTTGCGTGAAAAGACCCTTCAAGGTTGGTATATGACGATTTGCTATGTGTGAACCGGGGAATGAAAGCTGGTCTACGAGCTTGACCACTCTTCCTTCGTGTGGAAAACACATTACACAATGGCTCCCATGCAATAAATATAGTCTCGTCCAAGGAGTAGATTATAATCTAGGGGTCCTTGGACTACCATTACGTTCATGTGAACAGTTTTCCTTCTCAATGTTACCGGCACATTGGGAAGGATCCCTAATGGTCGACTGGTTCCTTTGTCAAAGCCTGTTAGATCTCTCATCTCAGGCAAAAGCGATGGTGAACTAAGCGCTTTCCAAGCAGTTGAGGAAAGGATACTCACAAAAGCCCCTTCATCTATGATGGTACCGGCCATGACCATTCTATATATTTGAGCGATGATTCGAAATGGTACACTAGCCGGTAAGCGGGGTCTGCCTAGTAGATTCAAATCGAAGGAAACAACTAGGTTTCTTGGAGGTGGGACCGAATAGACGGCCGGATACGACTTTGACGAACTTCCTTCCTGCGGTAGAGGAACGGGTAGACTGCCCCCATGTTCATCAGAGTCTGTGCTTACGAAAATAATTTGGACGGTGTCATCCTTGTTCTCTTCGATGATTGTATCATCTGAAGATGTATCCTCTGAAGGCAAGACTGGGTCAACTGCCGCCTCGACCTTTTGACTTTCGTCTAGTGTGGATTTAGATGGTTTATCTTCAATGATAGACGCTTCGGCCGACCACAAGGGTGTGTCAGCCAGATTTTCAACTAGTGACAGACTCGGCAAGAGTTTCTTATATCCCAGAGGAAGTCGTAACGATGAAACCGGACGGTCGTCCAAAACTCTTTTAGCCTCGTCTAAGAAGGGACAACGGTGGACGGTGTGATCGCCTTCACACAATTTACAAGGAAATTTACATCTTCCTTTTTGTCCAGGGGCTTCACTTTCACTAGTTGACGGTGTACCTTCAACATGATCATCAGAGGTTGACAACACCGGATTGTGCAAACGGGGAGACCAGTCCCTTAAGATACGAGGGATGCAAGGACAATCTTCATGATAGTGGTCTCCTTTGCAAATGACACATGGCGATTTAGGCCTGGTCGGTGCAGTGTGTGGATTTTCGCTAGACGATGCTTGGTTGCCCCTTTTCGCCTTTGGCTCCTTCTTCTTCTTCTCTTTCTTCTTCTTCTCCTTCTTCTTCTCGGTTACTTGATTTTTGGCCTTACCAGCTTCATCAAGCAAAGAGGAAGGAGGAGAGGAAGAATTGGACGAAGTAGAGGGTTGGGGGGTAACTTTGGTATCGTTTAGTTGCTGACTTGATTGTTCAGGAATCACGGGGTTCTGAACGATAGAAGTTGAGAAGAGCCATACGGGCAAACCAATTGTCAATCCTGGAAGCGACAATGTGGCCATATGGGGCACACCAACATCTCCCCAAGAGGAGAAGGGACTAGGATTTCCCCCAAGGGGAACTCCTTGGTTGGTGGGCTCCATTCTTCTCAACCTAAGACCAACGTAGGAAAGGTGATATTTATTCCGTTTAAAATAAATTTTAGACGCTTTGACACAACTTGTTTTTTCAATTTTTAAGAGTCGAGAAAAAACAAAAGATGACTCTAGTCGCCTTCGATTTTTAATGAGCTTGAAGTGACAAGTGCTCAGATGGACCTTTTCCTTTAAGGAGTCTGAAAAGGAACAAAAGGGACTACTCTGGAAATCTAGACAGAGGGATTACCAAACCAATCGCAAAACTGCAGAATACTTTTAACGTTACGGCAGTCAATCTTCCCGAATGCTGTGTTCAATGCATTGCGATCGATAGGGCGGCAGACACGACTTCCTATGGATAAAGGATAAAGCCTATTGTGGTCTCCCAATATATACTCGACCGTACATGGGAGCACAAGTCCATACTGGCACTTATCATCTCAAGGTGGAGGAATCACCTAACCAACAATGAGAACAGCAGTTACCAGGCTTAACGACGCCAGAATACGTCTCTAGCCTAGACTTCTAGATGTTGTGTGTTAGGTTCCAAAGAGTTTTTAGATTCATTAATTTTTTTTTACAGTTGATCTTGCTTAAGAAATTTGCCTTTCAGGTTCATTGCATGATGTAGATGTACAATTCCTAAAATGCAATCTAAGATGATAAACAGTGGCTTAATCTTCTTTTTGCAATGAAAATCTAGCTACTAAGGAAAGAGAGATGGCGTTCTTTCAACATAGAGCAGAGAGCACACACTATATGCACTGTCCTAAATCAAACCAACAAACAGTCTAGATGCAAATGCACATGCATGTATTTGTTTTCAGCCTTCTTAATGTGTGAATGATAAAAAGAAACCTAAGCGCAAATCTGAATTATTTTTCAAAGCGACGTTACTAACAAGTTTCTTTTCAAGACAAAATGAGGACAATGACGACACTTTGCGATTTGGAAATGAAAACTTGCTTTCGACACTTGAAAAACTACTAATTCAAATCAAATACAAGAGTAACAGTGTAATCAACTATCAAGAACAATCAGATTCTCTTCTATGACTGAAAACGACACTTGCGACACTTTCAAATCAAGAAACGACAGTACGATTACGCTACTTCTTTGTAAAAGAGAACTGAAAATGGCTCAAAATACATAAAAACATTTACAGTCCTTTGCACAATAGAGGCGGAATAATGGCAAGGAAGGGGGTTTCAACAGAGGTGTACTGACTACAGGCAGCAAAACTCTTGAATAGAGCTGAAAAGAGTGAACATAGAAACCAAATCTAGGAGCAGGAAAGACCTTGTCTGATCAGCGCACCTGTAACACAGTGAACTGGAGATGCAGCGCACCTACTACACTCGGGAAGTGCGATGCATCTAGAATTCACAGAAGAGAGAGTGCGCTAGACCAAGGACGAGACTTTACTAGGTTCTGGGTCATAGTTTGCAGTGCAGTTCAGGGATTTAGGCCGAGAAAGTGGTAATCAGTAAATCAATCATAGGGGTAGATCTAAAGAGGTTACTAGAGCCACCACAAGGGCAATTAGAGAGCTTGTAAATAAATTGTTCAGTTCATAAAAAAAACCCGGAGATAGACTGAAGCAGCATTGATCTACTTTGCACTTGCATAGCAAATGCAGTTTGAAGGCTAGTTGGCTTAACTTCAGGCTTCGTCTGTAAGTTTATAAAGTAAACAAATGTAGATAAACAAACAATCTATTCGCTCCCCAGTGGAGTCGCCATTTTGTTATCGGGAAAACTAATGTCTATGCATAGCTGCTAGTCCCACTAAGGCTGGTAGCTACCTTAGAAACAAACAAACAAAAGCTACTTTCGTTTTCCTTTATGAGAAATAGATAAGAGGGAAATAAGGAGACCAACCTCTGTCTTGCGCTTGGTTCCTTGCTCGATTCCTCTCCCTTCTGATAGATCTTTACTACTTGCTTCCTTGTCTAGCCAGCTTCACAGAGCACCTGTAGAATCAAGGCAGCATAACACTATCCAAGAACATAGATCTATTATCATAAACAATATAGGACCAGATATATATTGACCACACAAATGCACATAACATCAATCATACAAGAATGTGGAGGAAAACTTGAATAACTTTATTGATAATCAAGAAAGAGCAAAGAGGATTACAACCAATTTTTCTGACCCAACATCATCCTCTCAGCAAGAAAGCCCTTCTTCACCTCATGAAAAGCTTAGATCACCCAACACTATGATATTGCACCAAGAAACCAGCAGAACTTCCTTACAAGATACAAAATTCCAGCCTCTGGATCTCTGGGATGAGGGATCCATATATAGATGTTTGTAAGGGGGTTGAGTCAGCTTTTGAGAGTTGATTAGTGTCCTCTCTCTGATAGTTCTTGATTTCACTTGGAGATTGATGATCTCTTACTCATCCCTGGGCGAATGCAGAGAGGCAAGTGTCACAGGAGAAGTTTCTAGAAGATTCCATGATCCTCCACCTTGCAGATTGACCCTGCCATTTGTCCACTCTCGCCCATCGCACCCCATAGAAGGGCTTTTCAAGATGCATCGCACCTACTGTGTGTATTTAGGTGGGATGCAGCGCACTTTGACCATGGAGCAGGTGAGATGGTCTAGTTTTGACCAGTTCTGAGCAGTTTTTCATGGAGAACTTCTGGGAGAAGATGTAATCAGTTGACCTTGTTCTTTTAGAGGTTGGAACAACACTTTTAGGGACTTAAGAGCCCTTGGTTTATGGACATTTATGATTGGGGTTGCAGTGCCCAAAAATGTCTATAACAATAACTTGCCGCCAAATACATATTTTACACTCTATGGTTGGTTATCATTAGTTTTCTTATATTTTCTACGACTAAAGATTATTTTGTCATGATTTTCTAATGACGGTATCACTAAGTTCATTTGTAGGAGAGTTCCATCACTGAAATTCTTCACAAGTCAGTTAAAATAGTTACTGCAGAGTTGAGTATGTAATGAGATTATTGTAGGTGAAAATATGAATTTTGTGACCAGATAGTGAAGAATATCAACATTCTGATACTTTCATTGCGCTCAAAATACCCTCTTTCATATAACCCAAAAACCGTTTGGCAAAATTCATTACCATGAAGGAGCTATGGTCACGGGAATATTCCAACACAGTTTTAAGTACAAAATCGGGGTCAAATTCGGATTTGCCTATTTTTCTGCCACAACTACAGTTTGGATAAAAATCTAATGACTCGGTAGACTTCTTCCACGTCCTCATGATATCTAGAAGGTTGAATACACACAACTCAGGAGATCTTGATTAAAGCCAAGCTCAATGTTTTCCATAATGAGGATTCTCCAGAGCAGAATTGCGCTAATGATAACAGTTGGTTGAATGCATTTGTTTCAAGAAAATCAAGTTGATTTGGGATCAGATCGCAAGTCTGGATTAGTGATTAATTTGTTGAGTTTTCCATGTATAGACTTACTTCTATTTTGTATATGAATTGTTTCCTATAAAGGCCAACGTTGTAATGAGTTAGGGGAGTTAATTAGTGGCAATAGAGAGTTAATTGGTGCTCATTATTAAGTTGTCAAGTTGTTGTAAGACATTATGCTTTGTAATTGAAGACTCTATTCCAAATAATACAATATGGCTATGTTTTGAACCAGATCATTGCGAGTTATGGTCTACTGTAAGTTCTCAATTTGAATGTTCTAAATCGTTTTTCTTTTACTGCAAGTAGTTTAAGCTCACCTAGCTATGGTTGGGCCCACCATCATCTAGGAGTGAGCTTCATTGTTAGTGCTTAAGTAGATACCTGTGTGACAGCTCTATAACATCAGTCTTTTATTCAGTCAATACATGAATTTGATAAAGTGTCCTGTGCAATTGTGTGGCATTTCTAATTCGATTTCAGAGCATTCTTGATTATTATCATAGCACACTTATCAATTGGAAAAATGATCATGTTATGAGTTTATGTATTACTCATTTGTTGAATAAATTGTGCTTGTACCTCAGCACAGAGCTATGTTATGCCTCCCTTAAAAGAGTCGAATTCATTTTAATTGCAATTAAACTATCCCTTGATCAAAACGTGTCTCGAGTTATAAAAATTACAGGCACTAGTTCATAGTATATGGTGAAGGTTTTGAATGAATCTTTTCCTGTATGTTGTTAAACACACATGGGCAGCAAAGGAATCTGAGGATAAGATATGAGAATACTTCTTTTATTAACAACTGATATACATTTATAGTACATTGTTTGACCATTGGGTTTCACATCCTAAGGTCTCTTGGACTTATTTTTGTCTATTCGGCTTCCACACTAACCCATTGAGGATTAGGTGTCCAACATTCCCCCCCTTAATCCGAAGGGTTATGTATGAGTCCAAGAAGAGAGTTGTAATGCAAAATGTGCAAAAATGCATGGCAACACCAGGCTGAATGTGCTCTCCGAAATGTTGGTATAAAGGGCGGTGGTTTAAGGATGACCACCAACACTGGAATGCTTAGTGCAGTTCCTGGAACTCTTCCAAAACTGGCAAGAAGATGAAGTCTTCTGCTAGAGGAAGTGTTCTCAATTTTGTTCCTGGAATTCTTCCGAAACTGGCAAGAAGCTAAAGTCTTCTGCTAGAGGAAGTGTCCCAGATTACCAACTGAAGGCATGCTCAGGGGCATCTTTGTCTCTGGCTACAACTCTTAAACTGGTGTGGGAGGTTGTGGCTCAGGCTCGCTTGATGTGACTATGAAGCTTGTAGATGACCATCATTTCCCCCCTTGTCAGATACAAGGTGAGATGATGGAGAAAACTCAACTACAAGACTGTTCAATATTTTGGAACAAGTTTTGACATGTGATTGGAATATCTTCTTGGCTGTTGATGCCCATTGCCAAGAAGCGATCCATCCAAGATGAATCTTTGTTCTTGCAGGAAGTTTGTTTCTGAAGCATCTGTGTGAAGAATGGGTGGTTTTATGATAGTGATTACATGGATGAAGATCAAAATAGTGATCTTTCAAATGGCCAACTCGATCACAGTGTTGGCATTTCAAAATATGTTGTTGTTGTTGTTGTTGTGGAAGAGGGGCAAAATCTGGAACAACTAGTTATGAACTGTCATGAATGAATCCAGCACTTTGAAACTGAATGGGCTTTGAGTAGTATGGAATATGAAAGGACAAGTCCTTCTCATATCAAAGACCAGTTTTGTGTTTGTTGTGGACAAGCTGTTCCCAAGGTCTGATGATGGGCTTGGGAAGTGCAGATTGAGTTTCTGCATCTGCATGTACAATTGTTGCTTTATTGGGTACTAAATCTAAACCAACTATAACATTATTGGCTTGCTTCTGATGGGTTGTAGTCTCAATGTTCTGAACAGAAACATGTTCAGAATGACTCCTCTGTTTTAGTTCTTCTTGCTGTAGCTGAGATTCGAGCTGCAAAAAATCAATTTTCTCTTGTGAATTTTGTAGACAGACCTGAATGTCTGTCAGAGAAACTTTGTTGACTTTTAATGTATCATGATTAGTAGACAATATGAGATTTTTGAGGAACTCTAATATTTCACTGATTTTGGCAATTTTTTCTTCAATGTCAGATTTACACCTTAAAAAACTGAACAACTACTACTGAATGCATAAAAGTAATATCACTCATGGTACACAACAATATCCTTTATAAATGTGTAGCAAATGATCAATGTACAACCAACAAGCACTAATTACAATCCATTACATAAGAGTTTACTCATGACCAGCATTATGTTCTGAAAATACAACCGAAAAAACTTTTCTCCATAAAAGATTACAGTGAGCCCACCAAACTCTTTATGTGGTAGTCGAATCAAGGAATCAATGCACTATAATGAGTTTTAAATACAATGCCACACTGGGGCAGCAACAACTGCAAGCTTTCTTGGATCCTTCAAATACTAGAAAGAGCTTTGTTAATAGTTCATTGGTAATGTAGCTTCAACAAAGATGTCTCTGACTTATCAGTTCCTTTAAGGGAAAACAACCATACATATTCATCGTAATTCTGGCAATTGTTGATATCCCCCCCTTTTTTTGTCTTTGGATGTGTTCAGTTCATTGTACATGTGCATTTGTTGTTGAAGGAACGAACGCATAGAAGCCTGGTGCTTTACGGGGTTGATTATCAGTACAATGCTACAATGGAATTGATTTGTTGGGCACATTCATATGGCGAATTAGTGATTTGATAGCATCCATAGAGTGATTTGATAGGGACAGAGAATGAACAAACATACTCTAAAACATAGAGAAACAAATTGGAGAAGAATTTGAGCGGTAATGATAAAATAGGAAATAAAAATACATCCCTGCGCCCCCTTTTATCTGAGATTCATATATGTGCGCTTTGTCTTTCTAACAGTGACGGAAATGGTTTAATTCACAGGCAGTATAAACCTCTGGGTAGCACAACTAACAGTGCCAACTCTGATATTATATACTGCAACGCCAAGACGCATGTGACAGCGACGCCGAGCTTGAAAGCCTGAGATTCACTTGGATTCTCAATAGATGAATATGACCACATAAAAATGCATTGAACAACTGGGAACTGATATACTAGTGTTGATATACCAAGAAGAAATTACACCACATTTCACACGCAAACTCACCGCATTTTCTCAATTCTCTATTCTATAAACAGGGGACAACCAGAATATGGCGACTTCTTTTTCCTCTGAGATTTAGCGTCTGTGGAGAAATGAAAATGACAGTGTTGATGCAGTTAGCAGTTGCTTCTACTGCACACTCACACGTACCCAGCAATCATGTCTCCATTCCATCCTCCAAGGAACTTGTTAATTCACATCAAAACCCCATCACATTCCTTATTAATTCACATCAAAATGAATTCTGATCCATCACACATGTTGTCTCATCAGCGAGACCTGTTGGATTTGGGTTTCTGTTGGATTTCAACGCATTGGAGGAAGACCAACATATGACAAAATCCAAGACATTCAACCCACTTTTCCCAAGAAGATAATGTGTTAGGCTATGAAATCCCGAGAAACACTCTTGTTTTGGTGAACGTGTGGGCTATAGGAAGGAACCCAAAGTCATGGGAGGATCCAAAGTGGTTTGTGCCCGAGAGATTCATGCAAGATAGCTTCGTGGATGAAAAAGTTAAGAATTTCGAGCGGATGCCATTCGGAGATTATACCACTGAGCTAATGGAGGGTCGAAAGGTCGACTATTCAGAGGGTCGACTGTGGGGAGACAAAATTGCTATGAGTAGAATGGTGCTATGGATTCATAAAATGTGTGACTGTTGGGGATAGAGAAATGAAGAGGAGCGGTGTGTGATTCCGCTGTGCATTTAATAACATTCAATACCACAATATTTAGGCCAATGATACACTGCATTCCACGCTAGTGATACATAACGTATGCATCGGATGTGAGTATGGAGACTGACTGTTCATCGAATATGGGTGGAGATGAGTCGTTTACCTAACAACGTTTGGGCCAACGTTCAGGCAAGGAATATAAAATGATTATATGCAGAAGGAGCAGCTGACCTTGTCAGAGCAGTCCAGTCGCAGCAGAAGAAGTATTCAGTCTCAGACAACCCTTAATAATGTGATTTGCTTATGCCTTCCAATACAACACTGGCTTGGCATGGCTGAAAAAACTGAATGTTATAACCAGGAATATACCAGTGACACCAGTACGCAAAAAGACTGTAACGGTTCCTTCAAGGGCAGTGGTGACAAATTTGATGGTATGTTTGAGCAGGAAGGAGCATTTTTTTTTTTATTCTACAAGGGAAACCAACAAAGGGTACCCAAACATAATGAGCTCACGACGCTTTTGCAAGCTGATTGTATGGAGAGAGCCCAACTCAAAAATAGATGACAGAGCATCCAGAATGTTAGATCAATAGGACAATACAACGTTCAAATAGTGTAGCATTCATCATGGTATGCACGCAGCGTGAGAATTATGTTATTCAACATTCAACTGGAGAAATCACAAAACTCAATTCAAGATGTTCGCTCACTCAGAAACGCTCTTCCAAATATGCATAGAGAGGCCACAAAACAAGTGGCTCAAATATGAGATTGAGCAGGTGAGGAAGGTACCCGCTCTTATACCATGTTAAACACACATGGGTAGCAAAGGAATCTGAAGGATAAAACATGAGAATATTTCTTTTATTAACAACTGATATACATTTATAGTACATAGTTTGACCGTTGGATTTCACATACCAAGGTCTCTTGGACTTCTTTTTGTCTATTTGGCTTCCACACTAACCCATTGAGGATTAGGTGTCCAACATTATGCATTGAGTAGTTAACTTACGATTTGTTGGATGAGTAAAGTTTCAATATCATAGTTGTGTTTAGTAGCATTGTGAAGGATAGAACTTGTGTTTATATTGCAAACTATGTGTGTTGCTCAAAGCATTGCGATTCATTCAAGGTTGTGTATCTAAGATCAAGTTGTGATTGTTGTGTATGCTTATTTTCCAACATTCGTAGTCTAAAGTAGTGTAACAATGTGATCCAAGGCCGACATTTAAATAGTGTGATTTTAGTTGAACGTAGTGGTTTCATTTTCATTGTGAAATTTACTTTCCAGTAGTGATATTTAAGACCGAGAAGTGTTGATTTCTTTCTAGCAGTGAGAGTGATTTGAGGCAAGTGTGATTTAGTTAAGCAGAGTAGTTTCATTTAAAAAAAAAACTTTGTGTGATTCAAGTTAAATGTATGATTCATTTCTAGTTTCTGGGATTGAATTAAGTAGTGAGATTTAGTTTTAGACTGAGATTTTTATTCCAGCATTAATGTAATTTAATTTAGGGTGTGCAATTCATGTCCATGATTTCAATTTAATTTAAGATTGAGTGAGGAGATATTTGGTTTAAGAGCAGTGTGGTTTGCTCTGTTTTGAGTTTGATTTGGGTTAACTGAATCAATTTGAGTACAATATTAGAAGCATTGTGATTTACTTTCATTTAATTTGATTTAAGATAGGGTTAATTCAATTTGGTGGCATGAGGTAATTTAGCTCAAACAATAGCATATGATTTGATTTTGTGAGTAGTGTGATTATAATTAGAAACAAAGGTTGAATTATCATTTGAATTTCTTTCCAACATTAAATAAGGAGGTCAACTTGATAGGTTTCTTAACAATAGGATTTAGTTTCCTTAAATTTAATTTGTTTAGACTGCTTTGAGTATCATTTCAGTTGCTTTGAGATCGATAGTCTTTGTGTTTGAATGTCAAATGTTTCTCTTTGATTGAAAGTAGAGAGCTCCAGAGCTTAATCCCAATTCCGCATTCACTAGGTTAATTTAGATTCTGAGTTCATTAGCTTAGTTTAGATTTAATCTTTATGCCCTTTCGATTTAGTGATTCATGTTTTGTCTTGATCAACATTAGAATAGATAAATGAGTGTTTTATATTATACATAATTTGATTCCCGTAATTAGAATTTTTATAAGTCAAAGTGATTTTACTAGAAATAGTGTTTGATTTGTTTTTGTACTTAAACGACAAGTTGATTTCTTACTCTAGTCTAGGTTAGATGCTCTGGTCCTGTGTTACCAACGCTTGTGCCTCTAAGTCTTATGACCTCGGATTGATAATTTAATGTTTGAAAATATAACACATATAATTTCCCCAACAACCTTCACCAATTTATTCTACTTTGTAGAAAACTAAAATCCCCATCGACACGTAAATGACCACATTAATAAGATAATCTCATCTTTACACGCACAAAATTCATGTATATTAAAAAGCAATGACATGCCACCACTTGGCTATTTTTAGAAAGTATTATTGGAAATAGATTTATTGTGAGGGAGATTGACGTTGTTGTATATACTATGTAGGGTGACTATGGTGATAATATTTTGTTTTCGAGTAAGATTTCAAACTACTTTGATTCATTATGGTTTTGTTTTTTTTTTACTTAAGGAAATATGTTAATATCAAAAAACGTAAAAGAATCATTTGAGGTAGCTTCCTCAACAAAAAATAAAATCACTCTGTCTGGGTCGATGGTTTCTAGGGTTTTACAGACTTAGTAGAATGGTGGAAAGAGGATGTGGATTTAGACACATAAAGGATAGGGGAGGTGGATTCGTCTGTGAATTTGACTGAGGATGATGCGATAGAAATCATGGGGATAGTAGCAGTGACCAAATCATGGAGGTTATGAATATTTTTCCTGCATAAACACAAACGAGGGTGAAGCAGAGGACACAATCCAAAACATGCGTTGTTGTGGGTGACGACAATTGGCATGCAGAGCTTAGGGTCAAGAGCCACAAGGAGGTGGCCACAAATATCCTATCCACCCCAAAAAAATGTAGGAGGAGTGCTTCATGCTCCATAAATGTTGATAAGGAGCATCTAAACTTGAATCCCTAGATTATTATGGAGATGACAACAAAATATTTCACGTAAATGACAAGGATTTATATCCTAAGATAAAATCACAAGTTTAGGTCTCTGGATATTTCTTGTCTTTTTCAAGTCAATATTTGGTGAGATTCTCTACATTAAGGTGAAAGTAGCAGATATAGTATCTATTTTCGCATAGGAATCCTTGTCAGATTTATGCGACTACTTCACGACGAATGACAACTTCAGGAGGGACATTTACTTAGGGGTTATGGCATTACTAAGGGTGCTTCAATCTCTCTCGTTACTAGCTTAAACAATGGTTCCATAGGCGGGGTGGGGGGGGTGTCCTTCTTCTTCTAAGTCATAGTCCTTTAAGGATTCCCTCAAGCCAGGGCCCTGTCCTTCGTAGGGAAAATTTTAGGGGTGAAATTTTGCTAATTGGTTTTTTTTGGACATTTTCTAAAAAACTATTCACCCATTTGGTTAAAAATTCACCTATTACTTACATATATATGATTAAATGGATGATATTTATCAAAATATTACAAATTTTAATAGTAAATTACATATTTTCTATTGAATATTCGCCTACATTCTATATGACTTTTCAAACCAGAATAGTCACCTATAATACTATAAATAGGCATAATATTTGAATCCTTAAAAAATACCCTGGTCCTTCAACACATAAATAACTCTGAGGACTTACACTCAGTGTGGATCAAGCAAATGATATCCCAAATATCAAACTAGATCAACCTATATCCTATGAATCTAGCATGGATTTTCGGTTGCATGTTGTTATTTTTCGATTTAATGGGTTTTGGCCATCAACAATTATGCTTCAGAATTGGGTACAACAAACCTAGACACTGGATGTAGATTTGTTCTTTTTCTTAAAATGTTTCTTTGTGGTGAAATTTAATAATTTGTAGGATGACGATAGGGATTTCAATGAAGGACTTTGGTTTTAGGGCCAAGTTGGGTTTTGCATGAAACTTTATCTTAATTTTTTTAACCTTCTTTCTATGCCATATTTTCCCACTGTCATTTGGGTTAGGCTCCCAAATATTCGCCTTCATTTGTTTCATCCATATATTTTAACTGATGTGGGTAACTCAATTAGTCACTTCATTAAGGCATACATAGACATGCTAGAGAAGGGTATTGTTACATTTGTCTGCATGTGTACTGAAGTATATCTCACTAATGTATTTCTGGATTAACTCCTTCTTCACTGGAAGGCCCTGAATTTTACATAGCCATCAAATTACGAAAATATGAATTTTCATTGTAGACTCTATGAAATATAAAATAAACTAGCGAGATAACCCTCAACATAAAAAACCTCTATAGATAAATTGAGTCCTTCAGCTTCTGCTCAACCACATGTAGCACATTCACATCCTTTGAACATAGTCGTAGGAGACACAACTACGATTTTAGCTTTTTCAATGAGTGAATACAAATGCTTTCATGAATAAAATCACTGAAATGGTGATAAGGAAGCAACTATAAATGTCGACCCCTCAAAATTAAATTTTACTCAAGAAAACACAATTATTGTACCATCTTCATCGATTCTTAACAGCTTCTCAGGATGGATATATGTCTACAAGGAAAAAAGAAAATTGGATCCTCAGAGGGATCCATGATCATTCCCTAGCGGCGTCTCCCAAGATAGAAGTAATGTATGGGTTATGTAGTAAGACCAGGGAGGTAGTGAATGTATTGTTGTGTATTGTGCTTGTAAGTGATGTAGTTTATATTTTGAAATAATACAAATCAATTTACCAAAAAAAAGCATCATTTTAGGTGGCATGGTTTACGTTGAATAACATTGATGATTTCACCCAAATTCGTAACAACCATTAATAATTATTCCCACTATGTATTGTTGAGTGAATTATAATAAATTTTTCCATTTTCATAAATGGAAACTTGAACCATAAATTTTTATCTCAATTATTTTAATCTATTTTGAAAAAAAAAACATTTATTATCTCACTACAAGAATAATCAATGTAATTATATGTGTGTGTTTGTGTGTGATGATAATGATGATTAATTTCAACTAACACAAATATGGTCCATAAAACCTTAAGGAGGTAAGAGATTGCTTGGAATTCTTTAACAATTTATTTCTAGGTGTGAAAAGCATTACAAGAAGTATTCCAAGGTCGCCATAGTTTTGTTGACTTAAAGGTCAAGAGGGTTGGTAGTGTGACAAATATTTTGAAAATTGGATCGAATGTGAGTATAAGATGGGAAATTTAAGAGAGTTATTTTCATCTTCCACCCTCATAGTGTCATAAAGGTGACAAAATATCATCCCATGGTATCATGGGAGTTGACCAACGCTTGGTTTCACTATGTAGCTCATAAGATTTTGCTTACATTTTAGCAAAATTCATTTTGGGATCTTCAAACAATACACATAGGATTCCAGAAGTTCTCAACAACAATATGTTATGGACTGTGGAAACATACATGCTATTAAACATTCATTTTTTTTTCAACATTAGTCAAGACAGAGAGATATTTTTATATTGGAGATTGGAATAACCCACCTCATAATATCTTGGTTTCTTTTTTTATGTCTAACTCTTTATCACACCATAATTTTTCCTTAAATTTTGAAGTAATAATATTTTTAATATTATCCTTATTCTAGAAAATGGTTTCCTCTTTTATCCCCCAATGGTCTAATCAAGACTGGGAAATCATATGTCATCCTCGTTTGAGCTGAGGTTGGGGATTTTGGCTAGAATTAAAAGCGTTTTAGGAAACCTCTTGGCTTCCATGTTGGTTGAATTCTTCTACATAAGATACTTAGTGTTGGGTAGCGAAAGCCCCGCGCAACGGTTAGAGGGTGCAAAGCTGGACATTTTGGGTAAAAGTCAGGGAAAAGACTCCACTGAAAGCACGTAGCATGAATTATAATAGGTCAAGTCAAAGGGTATTTTGCCCGAAAATAATGTAAAGAAAGATAACTAGAGTCGGCTCGCGCAGGGATTGTGGGCCAGGAAAGGGTATAAATAGAGCGAGGCTCTATGGGTAGAGAGAGCAGAATTTTGGATAGAAAATCTGTAATATGAAGTGTAATAGGTTCTTGAAAGAGATAGTTTGAAAGCGTCTGTAAGTCCGAGTCGAGGGTTGGGTAGTAGGAAGAGGCTCTGCAGCTGTGTGCGCAAAGGCCTGGAAAGCCCGTAGTTGTGTGCGCGGACCCCTACAGCTGAGTGCGCATGGTAGATCTAGATGTATTGGTGGAGAATAATAATAAAGATAAGTTTGCTTTTGTAAATCCTGTGTTATTTATCATCTGTCTTTATGGTTTACCTTTCTATATCCGGTTAATGTAAATGTGATAAGTATATGCAAATTTGGGTTCATTTTGTGCGCGAATCGATTATGTTGGTTAAATGTTTTCTTAAAGACCCTGTTGAATAGCTCTAAATCATAAGAGTAGAACAACGCAGTAATAAGAAAAATATAATCACTCTGGATCGACGCGAATACCGAAAAGCGCAGAGCTATAAACCAGTGCAAACCTCCTAGACCACACCAAGACATCCCTAGGGTGCGGAAACTTGGTTCCAACACCCTCCCCTGCTACCTCGGGTGAGATCTCAGTCCGCGTTTCGCGAGATGTTGCCGAAAGGGCCGGTAGCCACAGGATTTGTTTGGCTAAATAACTCTTCCAAACCTGGGTCAAGCCCATATAAGCCAAAAAATGGTTCCGTTGCTGGGACTGGGATTTGCCTAAGGGGTGTCTAATGTGGGAACACTGGAATCCTACGAAGAAAGAGCTTGAAGATTCGTGTGATTTGAAGCTTCACGAGTTCGTGGTTCAGGAAAATAGAAACTTGCGAGTATCGGAGGAACAGTGGTTGGATCGCGAAGTTAGATGATAGCATGGGGAGGTGAAGATTAGACCAGCCGATAGTGTGGACTCCAGAACTAGTGTGCAGACTGGAAGCCACTGAAGATACACTTGCACGCGCGGTAGATCACTAGGTAGATCGGATCATAGGAAGATTTATCACTGAATTCGAGATAGATACAACCGTAAGTTATAGAGAAGCAGAAAGGTAATTTCTCCGAGGACCGCGGGGTAGGTGCATCAAATCATTAAATACTTGGATTAAGATGTTGTTGTGTGAAAACAGATCCTGCAGGTAGATTGATGTATGGGATAACATGGAGCGGAAAGGATTATCAAAGAGCAGGAGAAGTAGAGAACAACCCTTTGATTTCTATATCGCAGGAAGACGAGGAGGACCTCGCCAGGTTCTCTCCAAGAAGTGCGGTTCGGTTGATTAAGGAACGCTTCCCACTGATACCACCTCCATCTACACCACCACCCACTTCACCCACGTCGAGTCCATCCACACCAGCCCCCCTCCATCCTCTCCACCACTAAAAGCTGGGATGGCGACCGCAGTCAAGTTACCGACATTTCGGGGTGTAGGGAATGAAGAGCCAAGTCAGTTCTGGTTTGTGATAAAATCTGTATGGGACGCGCAAGGCATAACAGATGAAAACATTAGAAAGGCCACACTAGTTAGTGCACTACAGGACTGCACGCTGACATGGTACATAAAATACTTAACTGAACACCTGAACGAGGGAATAATCGAGATCCAAGATGCGCTTAATAAAGAATTTGGCTAACCAAAGTCTGAAGTCCAGTCGGTCATTGGGTTCAAAGAGATAGCAATGTTGCCTGGTGAAACTCTGTGGGATCTGGACCAAAGGTTAAAGAGTACTATTCACAAAGCTAACATGACTTTGATAGATGGACAACATTGTGCATGGTTTGTGGCGTCATTAACACCCCATCTGAGGATGGCTTTGTCACAACATAAGATCTCAACCCAAGCCGAGGTGCTAGAAACAACAATGAGGTTACACACGACCCCAATACCAAATCCAGGGTTGGGAGTTCAGCAAATCCACGCGCAACTTCAAAACTTGAGTCTGGAAGTGCAAAGCTTGAAGCAAGGAAGAGTGTCCCGACTAGAGGTACAACGGAGGTAGGTTGTATTAAGATCCAAACACACGACAAAGACCATTGTCCAGTTTTCTCGAACCATCTAGTGGAAGGAGGCCCTATGCCATTAAAGGTGGAGGTACAAGCAGGATCACGTGCTCTGCGTGGGCTCTGGTGCGTAATTTTCTAGGTCAAAGGAAAGCATGCTATGGACAGCTGCCACCTATTGCCGAGCTTACGACAACCTCCTCAACACTTATTTTTCAACTTCTGTAGAACGATAGGTCACGAGGAAAGGGATTGCCGCATGTTGATGGATTGACCACCTACATATAGGATGCCATGACCCGGTTGCACCATTCGCGCGTGGGGGATTCCTGATACTCAGGCGGGGGCACGGAGGATGGGGGCCTGGACGGGGCCGCGGACAGTTGATCTGTTATAATTGTGGTGGTCAAGGACATTACGCTTGGAATTGTACGAATCCAACTAAAGACTGTTTTCTTTCATGCTACCGGTTTGATCACGATGTAATCGATTTCCCTATGATGATCGCTCAATTATGGGAAAAGGGAGTGCTCCTGGCCAGCCCCATCCAGAATGTCCAAATGATGAAGGCTGAATCACGCATTGAAGACCCCAACATAAAAATGACGCTCAGAAGTGGTGCGGCTACAGGGGAATATAAGGGGAAGAAGTCAGAAGAGGATACGTGGGTTTGTAAGTCTCCCACAAAACAACCATAATTTGATTTGGTGCAAGCAAAGGAAACCTTTTTGGAAGCTAAGAAAAATTTTGCGGAAGCATTGACTTCGGGTAATGAAGGGCAACCGGAACTGGAACAGGATAGGTCTTTGATAACTACCTTCTTAAAAACCTGTATGAAGCTTCTAAGGGATGCTAATGCGTTGAGAGGGTTACAGGAATTAATAAATAAATGTGTTGGGGTAGACAAACGATGCGTGATCCGCAAATTGGGCAAACATGTTTTGCGTACCGGTCGGGGAATGCGACAGACCGTCCAGATTGGTGACTATGAGATGGATCAGGGCATGTTAGATCTGGGGTCCGACGCAAATGTCCTACCAAAACAAACATGGGAATGCATGGGCAGGCCTATGCTGCAATGGTCCCCGATCCAATTACGAATGGCCAACCAGCAAAAGATTCTGCCTATGGGAAGGTTGCAAGGGGTTACCGTGGACATCGACGGCGGCTGCACACAAACAGATTTTGAAGTAATTGAAATTGTGGATGACAGTAACCCATATCTAGCATTATTGGGGATAGATTGGGCAACAGACATGAATGGAATCATCAATCTTAAGAAAAAAATGGTCTTTGAAAAGAACTCTCTTCAAGTAGTAATTCCATTGGATCCAGCTGAAGGAAAATGTTACACTGAACCTGTGCACGACAACGACAGTGATGGGGAAGTAGACTGTATCTATCAGCTCATAGCGTGAGATCAGGACCAGGTGAATCCAACAGTAGACGGTCGACTCTCATGGGACCGCAATAGCTCGTGCACGTCAGATTCGGATGAAGAGGTTGAACGATGGAAAAACCACCTGCATGAAGTAACCACATTAAATTTCAATAGGATGGTCGCGACATGAGCCGTAGAGCCATTCACGGAGAAAGCCAAAGAATCGGTTGCCTCGATGAAATCAAAACCAGGTGCACCGGTAATATCTACGATAGCATCCCGAACGACCTTGGGGTTAGCAAAAGGGGCAGTCATAACCAAGCAAAGGAAAAAGCGTGGGGGTCGCGGACAGGCACCGACACAAGTGGTCAGACAAACTAAGGGAAGTAGTCTGAAGTGACTCTGGTCACTAGTAGCCAATGACAATGACCACAGGGACTTAAGGGGAAGCACACATCACGGTCGTCCAATGTCACAAACTTCTTGGAAGTTGCGAATACCTCAGACTCGATGTGTCTGGAGTAAGCGATGGAAAAGAGCTTAACAGAAGCCGAGTAGCTGCAGGCCCCACATTGACAACACACTCTGGGAATGGTCGAGAGCCCAAAGAACGATATGCGGAAATAGATTCAGCAGAATGCCACATTGCAACATTCACACAAGGCGAGTCGGACCACTTAGGCATATTGCTAAGAACGACCGAGCTGTGACCCTGCTATTAGGGTTGCGCACACATCCTTGGCAGGAAAATATGGCTCCACGCGCGGCCGAACGATGCTCGTAGCTTGGGTTGGCAGGGACGTTACGACAATGCACCCGTGGTGTGAACACCTTACTAATGGTTGACGCTACAGTCTTAGCGCCCTGAGCAGTTGAAAGAAGGCGTGGGACTATAAACAAGTCTGCAGGAAGTCGGTTTGGTGAAACACCTCCCTCCCGGTTGCAGCCGCATTCGCGGAACTGCACTACCACGCGGACCAGTCAAAAGATGACAGTTAGCACCCCTATTCATGACCAAGACATTACGGTATGGCAGAAAGGAGTGGGCGATAGAACTTTAAGGCAAAGATTCTAAATCAGATCCGCTAAGATCTGCCAACGAGACGATAGCCCTACGCTAGAAAAGGAGGGAAGCAATTCATTCAAAATATCGACTTTATTTTATGATTGGGGCATGACAGAGACGTATTGGCACTATACATCAGGGCAAAGCAACAAGCAGTCGGCTCCCAGACGACCCATGAATCCCATGGTCAGAACATGAGCATGATTCGCGGAAGAAATGTAGCTGAATCCGGAGTAGCCGGAGGGCGGGGGTCGGGCGCTGGGAGTTTTGAAATCCCCACAAACACAGCGAAAGAAAAAGACTAAGAAAAAAATGGGAACAGTTCGAGCCTCACCACGGTTCACCAAGAAATACGCAGCTAACAAGGGCAAAGCCGTTTCCACTGAAACTGACGAGGATGACGATGCTCTCCAAGAGTTGCTTGACCAGATAGACGCACAGGCCGAGGAAGAGGTAGATGCATTCCAACTCCCATCATTACCTCCATATCTTTCTCCATGGCAAGGGTCAACCAAGGTACCCAAGGACTTGGATGTCACAAAGGCTGAGCATCAGGCCCCGCTTCTTCCTGATGATATAAGGTTTGAATATTTGTCGTTGGGGTGCGTCCCGAGCCTTAAGTTTTAAGATTAGATCTGGTTGGCCACGATAAGTTCCCTGAACTGGCAGAAGACATGTTATTGCCATGGGTATGGCTCCTAGGTTTGGAGAAGGCGGGCATCCTCAACCTCAGATGGTTACCTCACTACCACTGCGTGATGCTTACCACATTTGTAATTCAACAACTCCTCTGTTTGGTACATGATGGATTCCTGTGGTTGGAAGAGTTGATCCCGATCACAACTGAACTAATTCATCGAATAACACAACTACCATTGAAAGGAAATGATCCCGCTGACACCGCAGGAACCAGCAGCGAGGTAGGACTCCCCGAAACAGCAAAAACAGGATATCAACTGGAGAAAGGTAAGCGTGGATATGTCATAGCCAACATCAATGGCTGAGTCGTATGAGTGGCTACCCAGCTCCTCACTTATAAACTCATGAGAAAATGTCGCACATACGAAGTACCCACTTCTGTCATTGTGCTGGCTGGATAGTGTGCTGAGGGGGTTCAGTTCAATTGGGTGCAGTTCTTGTGCAATGAGTTCCTGACCAACTATCAGGAAGCATAGGACAAAGGTAAGACATTTCACTATGCATGGTTTCTTTTGTCAATTCTCTTAGTTACAGGTGAACTATCGTAGTACAGTCAGTTCCCCAGCATCACAGATGACCTCCCTGAGGCAGTGCAGTATGTAGTGTTATGTGGTACAAGGGATGCGACAAGGGTTTCTGCAATTCAAGAATTTTGGACTTCTATGGAAGGAAAGATAAGGACAAAGATTGCTCGACGACCGTGAATGTCTCCCATGATATATAATAATTTCTAGAGCACCGCCGAGTTTAAAGCCGACATGCATCAATTGTACATCTGAGCGCGGAAGGATCCGGAACAATCCTGGGCCACACTCCCGTTCATGGCAATAGATGAGGCGATCTACACAGTTTTGGTAGCATGGCCACTTGAATGGTGCGTCCTAGATAAGGCCTTCCTTGACCAACTTGCTGTGTAGCAACAGAAGAAGGACTGACAACAACGGCTCTTGCACCTAGTAGAAAAGGCACGACAGGAACAACATTTGGTGTCGCAGCAAGAGGCGTCTAAGAACCCGCCAGCAGAAGAGATCATGACCGAGAAGGTATTGGAGTCAGGCCAGGAAACAAAGACGTAGGACCACGTGGCCCAGGTTAAGTGATCGTGCACACAGGACTCACCAACTGCCCAGAAAAAATCCAAAATAGCGAAGGCTTTGGAGAAAGAATTCACAACAAGTCCTACCACTACCAGTGACTTGCCCGCTCTCATTGCAGAACAAACAATTGTGTTGGGGGAGATCAGGGTGCAATTAGAAGCAATACAGGTGAGCTCTCTGAGCAGAGTCCACCTCGTTGACAATACAACCGCAGCTGAGCAGATGGTGCACACGCCCACACCAAACACTGTACCGTTGACAGCCGATGCTATCCTAGTTAAAGGCACTAGTGACGACCGTAGTTGGGAGTTAAATCTGGCTACCCTACATGGTGGGTTACTCTACCAACTGCAGGACAGACTCACTAATGAACTCTGGGGGAGGGAAAGTCACACCCTTCACACTTTAATGAAGCAGAAAGACGAGTTAGAGCAGGTAAATCTTCAACACGCTACCTTGGTTGAACGTTATCGGAACGTCGAACAAGCCGTAATAGAAGCCTGCAACACAGTTATGGCGTCAGCTATCCCCGTGGACCTTCCAACCGTTACCAAGGTTCAACACATGGCCGCAGGAGTTCGCACGGCACAAGAAGTGGCCGCGAAAACCCAAGGGGAGCTTACTCGACAACTAGCAGAGCTCAGACTCCAGGCACAACAACCATTGGTGGATCGTAAACAATGCCGCGTGGAAATTCGAGCAGGGATGGAAGCAATAAGGTGCATTATCCATGAGTATTCAGGGCTTTTCGATCAATCTATTGGTATACTTACATCCCTCCAGGAGTACCTTGCAATACAGCGCGTAGAAGCTAAGGCGCACGCTCTACAACAGGCCTATGATTCCGCTCGTGAAGCTACACAAACGGTCACTCTCACACAGTGGCTGGCCAAGATGCGGGAGGCCCAGGCTCTCAAAGCCCAAATGGATGTTGCATGGCAACAAGAGGCAGAGCTTAAAGTATGCATTCAACCTTCGCTCGATGAAGCGTTTTTTGTCTCTACCATGATTGAAGGCAAGTTAGCACATATGCATGCTGTATGCGATTCCTAGCATCCAAATCCAACTGACACGGATGCATCAGTAACTTGGGTGGAGCAGGTACAATAGATTGTCGTAGAGCTTGTTGAGGAAACATAATTCATGTAGAAGGTATTAACCGACCTCCGTGATAAGATCGCCGCCCCAGCTGAGTGACTCGGGATGAGTCACAATGATTGTGTTAGGAGACCGTTGGGTAGTGAAAGCCCCGCACAACAGTTAGAGGGTGCGAAGCTCGACATTTTGGGTAAAAGCTAGGGAAAAGACTCTGCTGAAAGCGTGGAGTACGAATTATAATATGTCGAGTAAAAGGGTAGTTTGCCTGAAAATAATGTAAAGAAAGATAAATAGAGTTGGCCCGCTGAGGCTCTATGGGTAGAGAGAGTAGAATTTTGGATAGAAAATCTGTAATATGAAGTGTAATGGGTTCTTGAAAGAGATAGTCTTAAAGCATCTATAAGTCCGAGTCGAGGGTTGGGTAGTAGGTAGAGGCTCTGCAACTGTGTGCACAGAGGCCTGGAAAGTCCGCAGCTGTGTGCGCGGACCCCTGCAGCTGAGTGCACAAGGTGGATCTGGATGTATTGGTGGAGAATAATAATAAAGATAAGTTTGCTCCTGTAAATCCTATGTTATTGCTCATCTGTCTTTATGATTTACCTTTCTATATCCAGTTAATGGAAATGTGATAAGTATATGCCAATCCGGGTTCATTTTGTGTGCGAATTGATTATGTTGGTTAAATATTTGCTTAAAGACCTTGTTGAATAGCTTTGAATCATAAGAGTAGAACAACACAGTAATAAGAAAAATATAATCACTCTGGATCGATGCAAATACTGAAAAGCACGGAGCTGTAAACTAGTGCGCGAACCTCCCAGACCACTCCAAGACATCCTTAGGGTGTAGAAGCCTGGTTCTAGCACCCTCCCCTGCTACCTCGGGTGAGACCTCAGTCCCCACTCCACGAGCTGTTGCCGAAAGGGCCGGTAGCCGTGGGATTTGTTTGGCTAAATAACTCTTCCAAACCTGGGTCAGGCCCATATAAGCCAACACTTAGTCATAGCCATGCTTTAAATGGGGGGTAGGCTTGCTTCAATCGAGAGGATATGCTAGGGAACATTTCCTTTAATCTTGATATTGTAGGTTATAAATTGGTTTTGGATATGTTTTATCTTCCTCCAAAACTCTCTCAAGATACTACAACCCAAAACCACACATCCATATAAAATATTAGGAGCGACAAGAGTCTCAAAGGGGAGTTTTTTTAATTTTGTATCCAAAGATCTGCTAACTTACCATTATTTTCAAGCTCATAATAAGTTTTTTATCCTCCATTTATTCTTTTCTCAATGTTATAATTACAATTGAGCTTGTGATAGATATCAATTCTGAGATATTTGTATGAACTAACTTCCTTGAAGTAGTTGTTGTCATAGACAAAAGTATCATATGTGATCATGTATTTAATTACATGATTTTATTTTTGTCATTATTAATAGTCATACCCACCTTGGAGTAGAAATTTTAGAGGATTCTTAGTTGCTTACCAAGATCATAATGGCTCCTTCCCAAAAGAACAATATTTTCAACATAAAGGAGAAGGGTTATGATTGTATCAGTGAGCGTGTGGCCAACACAACCTACGTCTTCCAAACCCTCTTCTAGCTTATCAATGTATATTCTAAAAAGGGTAGGGGACAAGGGGCACCATTCCTTGACATTGGCATTATGAAAAATGTGTCCTTAATGGCAATCTACTTGATGAATATTGTCAACATGATGATAACATGATGAATTTACATGCTAGTACACTTGTGACAGAGAGTTTGGACAAAGGCGTAGCAATCCAGAGACAGAAGAATCATGAAGGTAATGTTTTAAGAAATATACGAGGGTTCTGTGAAGAAATCTGCCTACACATGCGGGTATGGAGAAGAGAAAGTGTGTACAATTTCCGCACCATGGTATCCTAAATACCAATTATCATTACCATGGTATTTTCCCATAGTAATGAGCACTGGAATAGATATTTGATACCGTCCAGGAATACCATTGACATTACTGAGAATTTGACCCGTGGTATTGGATAAGGCCTAAGCTATATAAGGAGATGAAGATCAAAGTGTTTTTTGTGCAAGTTATGGGATATTGATGAATTGTTTGATATGAAATAAGGTTGCACAAGGAATGTGATGTGGGATCAGAACTTGTAGATATGAAATTACTACATGATTTTCTTATCGGTTGATCCAGTGATAATAATGTTTTAATGTATGTTTGTTACTGGGTTTGACAAGATTTTGGTTTGACTGAAGTTCTGTTGTGCAGCGAAGGGATGAGTCAATAATTACAGATCTATACACAGGTTTGTCTTAGAAAAAGTGCAAACATACGCAGGATTGCCTATAGATAGTCATGTGTTGATTTTGTAGGATGGACAGATCTGTATGCGGGTATGCATCGTGAAAGGCGTGTATACATGCGAAAGTCTTTTGTAAGGGTTGCATACATATGCTAGGGTTTCCGAAGTATGTGTAGTTAACAATGTCTGATCAACCTTGTTGTGATTGTTGTTGTTTGTTGATGAGGTCTTCTTCATAATAATATGTATGTGATAGTTCTGGTGAAGTTGAATGGTTTGTGAATGAAATATTGAACTATATTGATGCTAGTATGTAATGATCTGTAAGTAGCTCAGAGATCTGTGATGAAGGATATATGTGTCTATGATTTATTTTAGCAGTGCAATGTTTCAGTCTGAAGGATCAATGTTTTTGAGATCTGTACATAGGTTAGATTAAGGAAAAACACGTACACATTTTGACATATTTTTTATCAGGGCTTATAGTGGAAACAATTGGTTTCAATGATAGATAACAATGTATGGCTTGATGATTGACAATGCATTCACATGATCTGTTCTGGTTTAGTTTGATTGGTTGCAATGAGATTCAGTGATTTATTTTTTTTAGTTGATTTAGTGATTTGATGATGGTCGTGGGTCTTGTATGAAAATTTGATGAAGGTGGCCTACAGGTTGTAATGTTTTGATCAAGTGGATCCAGTTTGAAACATTCAGAAAAGTGATTGTTGGCTTGAGGGGGCCTGACCTAGGTTCAACGTTCTTTAGCCAAACAAATCCCTATACTGCTTGCCCTTCGGCATCAGCCCGCAGAGCGCGGACCGAAGTCTCACTCGAAGCAGTATGGGGGGATGCTGGAACCAAGTTTCTACACCCTGAGATGGTTGTGATGTCATTTGGTTTCTTTTATCCCTACCTTCGCACAGGTTGCTTCGCTCTAGGGCTTGTAAGACAAACCCCTCATTCTGTTCTTCAATACCTCCACAAAAGGATACAATCATCCTTCGTGCAGCCCAAGCCTGCTTCTCAGGTACTTTTACATTGCTATGGCAGCGTGCCATACAAATTCCGTAATTAATCTAAGTGCCTTGTGTTATCACCCCAAGAAACTCTCCTAGGTTGTAGCTTGGAGATGCTCGAGAACATATAAATTCAACTTATTGTTGCAAATGGATGAATGGAGGGAATGATGCTTGTTCAAGCCAGATAACCACTTCTACTTTGCTTGACTCCAGACATGCGTGAACACCCCCAGACTACAAGGATTTAGACCACCAATTACTCACAGTTTAAGGATTGGATTAATATGGAGAATACTGACCACACTAGCAGATGCACAAGACCATGTGATGGCTAGATGCAACCAGTAAAGAAATCTGCAAATCTAATTCCCTATGCACAGACAGGATGATAGCTCTCTGGCACTAGGTGAAAAGAAACCTGAATAGCTCATTTACTGATACATACAATACTTTAACACAGAGATAGGATGACAACTTCTCTAATGTTAAACATCAAGAGCTCAGAAATACAACATATCAAGCACAACTTAGATCAGAAGAAGAATGGAAAGTGAGCAATTAACAACAAAAGAAACTTGTATTAGCTGAAAATGAAGATGAGATGCTGCAAGTGCCAAAATAGTCACAGTCTCCAGAAGTTGAACCTTACATCAGAACAACAACCATCAACCCTGATTACATATTATTTCTGGGTATATATAGAGTTTCATTACAAAGGCACTTGGCCATTCTAAGTATGGAGGGGTCATAGTTTACCACCAACCGCATTTAACTGCTTGATGGAGTCTCTGGTGCATTTGATTGCTTCAGTGGATAAATTTGATCTTTTCCTGCGCTCTGCTATCCTCTCAGGTGGCTGAGGTGTTGTATGGGATGAAGTTCCATAACTGTTAAATGCATTCACCTGATCGGGCTTTATCCTTTTCCTCCTCAGCCATACAGTTGGTTAAATATGGTGGTTGAGGAGCAACTGCAATGGTACTTGAAAACTGGTCGCCTTAGTCCTTCGGGTGCACAGAGCAGTTAAGAGACGTAGACTACATAGTAGGTGGACGAGCTGGATGGAGGAACGAGATTGGCCATCGGATTGAGTGGATGGACGGTGAAGATTGCTTGGCTGAGGGTATTGGGAGATATGGAAGCAGAGTGAGCATGGGCCGTTGGATCTCGGGCGGACAGATCCAACGGTCATCGGGCGTCGAAGATACACGACGTTTATCGGGCGGGAATGGAGGTTTTGGTGGTAGGTAGTATTGATCGCATTGCCTCAGGGCATAAGTTGGTAAAGGGACAATAGCGCGCAATCTCCTCAGGGCGTGACGCGTGGCAGCGGAAACCACTCTCCATCACGCGTTACCGTCCTAACAGTTCGAGGGCACGGGGAGAGCGACTACTGTTGGATCGATCATGCGGCAATCAACGACTGCGATTAAAGGTGATGGTGGATTAATGAAGCGCGAGGTCATGTGAATACGGATTTACAGGGTTTAAGCTTTGCGCTCGGAGCTTGAGGAGACAAGGGTTCATGCCGGGTTTTAGAGGAAAACGGAGGTAGTGGAGGTGGGAGGGAGTAAACAGGATAAAGGATAAGAAGGCAGGTGACCACTGTAGGCTTTCTTCTGAGCATAATCCATCTATTCGAGCTTATCCCTGCCCTTCAAAACCATAGTTATAGCAGAGCTAACATTGGCTCCTTCTGGGGATGAGATCCTCCCTGTGAGGTCTCAAGAACTGTAGACCAATGCCTTTCCTATGAAAATCAAATTAGCAAAATTTCCTAGTGTTCCATTGGGCATGGAGTCTAACGGGGTCTACACTAAAATTGATAAAATAACATATTTACAACTTTAAGGCCTGAAGACCTTAAACAACATAAACTTTCAGAAAATGCCCATTAACTGGGCCATCAAAAACTGTCTCCCCTTCCATACTTTTCAGTATGAAAGTATTGTTCCCTTGGATCTGAGAAATGATAAAAGGCCCCATCCATAAAGCATCAAACTTCCCATGGTTGCCTTTCTTCTCTTTCAGTGCATCCCACTTAAGAACCAAGTCTTCAACCTAAAAATTATCTGTTTTCGTCCTTCTGTCAAAAGATTCCTTGATTCTCTTTTGATGGGCTGCAGACTTTTCAACCAGTGGTTATTTGATTTGATGCACCTCTACTAAATCCGTGATCCTTTTTGCCATGTCTCCTTCCTCATTTTGCTCTGCTTGCAAGAACTTTGTCACAGGGAGGGTTAACTGAATTGGGAATATAGCCTCAGTGCCATATACCAGCTTGAATGGAGAATTCCCTGTGGATTTCTTGGTGGTCACTCTATCAGCCCACAGTGCATACTTGAGCTTAGAATCCCAATTCTTTTTGTTGTCTTCCAACAACTTTTTAATTATCCTTATTAGGCTTTTGTTGGAAGATTCTGCTAGACCATTGCCTTGTGGGTAGTATGAGGTGGAATGAACCAGCTTAATGCCCATTGAGTCACACATGTCCACCAATTATTTTGCCCTAAAGGTTGCTGCATTATCTGTAATTATTTTATGTGGACAACCAAATCTGGTGAAGATGTTCTCTGTCAAGAACCTCATGACCATATGGTGATCAACATTTTTGGTAGGGATTGCTTCAATCCATTTAATGAAATAATCGGTGGCAACTAAGATCCATCTGTGTTTGCCACTGGAATGTGGATTGGTTTCTCCATTGAAATCCAAGCCCCACTGCTAAAAAGGACCACTAGCATGTATGGGTTTTAAGGGCAGAGACTTCAAGTGCTGCTTCCCTTCAAATCTTTGGCACCTATCACAAGATTTAACAAATGAAAAGACATCAGAAAATAAGGTGGGCCAATAGTACCCAGCTCTGAGGATCTTATGGGCTGTAGTTTTCCAATAATGATGTCCCCCACATATGTTGGAATGAAACTGCTGCATCACTTCCATGGATTGTTCTTTGTCAAGAAAACTCAAAAGGATTCCAGAGGGGTCCAACCAATAGAGAAAATTTTCATGAATGTAATATTTGGATGCCCTGAGCTTAATAGTTATGGCTTGGATTGAACTAAGGTCTGGAGGAATTTCTAGCTTCAGCAAGAATTGAGATATTGTGGAATACCATTCACATGAAGTTATATTTTCTGCCAATGACTGTTTTCGCTCTGGTTCAGCTGTTTCTTCTGTTGCCTGACTATCTTCTGAATTTATGCTTATGAGATTTATGTCCAGCATTCTATAGTTTTCTTCAACCATCAATCTGGCAAGGCCCTGACCTTTGACAAGCTTGGTGGGCTTCAGTTCTATGTTAAATTCAATAAGCTTTGCAATCCATTTAGCCCTTCTTCCATCAGCATCAGGCTGCGTTAGGACATATTTTATTGAAGCAGAGGGCACATATGTAATTATCTTGGAATGCAGAATGTAAATCCTAAAGGCTTTCAAAGATTTTATAAGAGCATATGCTTGTTTTTCAATGATATCATACCTCAGCTCAGCATCCCTTAAAGTTTTGTAAGGGTGTCCTCAGAGGCAAATGAAAATATATGGAATTCCTTGCTGTAATCTAAGTTGATTAAAGTAGAAGCTTCCATAATAGCCCTTTTGATGGATTCAAAATATTTTCTTGCTGCATCAGTCCATTTGATTTTTTACCCCTTTTTCAACATGGAGGTAATGTGTTTTACAAGTTCTGCAAAACTCGGGATAAACCTCCTTACAAAATTGATCTTCCCAGAAAGGACTGGATATCTTTCTTCGATCTCAGGATAGATAAGCTTTGTATTGCTCTTACTCTTTCTGGGTCGCTTCTAACACCTGCAGCAAAAAAAACATGTCTTAACAACTTGCCTTCTTCTAAAGCAAGCTGTGACTTTTTAGGATTGGCTGAAATCCCAAACCTCCTGCACTTCAGGAACACTTTCTTCAAATGCTGCAAATGGTCTTGATGGCTATTGGAATACACTGTTATATCATCTAGGTAGACAAGGATAAACTTGTCCTTCTCCCCTACAAATGCTATATCCATAGCTCTCTGAAAGGTGGCTCCAGCATTCATCAACCCAAAAGGCATCTTAGAATACATAAAAGTGCCCCAAGGAGTGGTGAATACAGTCTTCTCTTGGTCATTTGGATGCAAAGCAACCTGGTTATACCCTAAAAATCCATCCAGGAAAGACATCACTTTGGCTCCTGAGACTTTCTGCAGCAAATGCTCCATCTTGGGTAGAGGGTAATTGTCTTTCTTAGAGCATTTGTTTAAGTTTCTGAAATCAACGCAAAGCCTGATTTCTCCACTTTTCTTCCTCACCACCACCAGGTTGGCTACCCATTTTGAATATCTGAGAGGGACTATGATTTTGGTAGCCATTAATTTCTTGATTTCTTTTTCAATCAGTGGGAGGAGCAACGGATTTATTGGTCTCAGTTTCTGCTTGAAAGGAATGGTGTCTTTCTCTAAAGGGATTTTGTGTTGGATGATCTTTTTTTCGTATGTTTTCAGGTCACTATATTCCCAGGCAAAAACATCAGCAAATTGTTTCATTAAATTGCAGTACTCAGAGCTTTGGTCAACAGATAGATGGGTGGACAGATTTATATGCCTTGGATGTTCTCGACTCTCTATATTATGCCTATGGACTGCAGATTGGTCTTCTTTTTGGGTAGCCTTATAAGGCACATCATTATGGTCAAACAACTTTTCTAAAGGGACTAGTCCTTTAGGTATGTGATTGTTGGGCAGCTGGACAATGCTATTTTTGCCAATTTTGTTTCTAAGCTGGGACTGGGGACTTTCTCCTAAGGCTTCATTTTCTTGATCAATTTTCATTTCAGAGAATTCATCAATGACTTGCAGAAACCTATTCACCTCATCATCATCTTCAAAAACTTTCCAATGCTGGACATTATTAGGCAAGGATGGTCTATATTTCATCTGAACTTCATAAACTAGTCTGGGAGGCATGGGAGGAATAAACATGCTAGCAGATACAACAAGGGAATCAACAAGCTGATTTCTGAATCTGTGGATATATGAGATACAAAAATTATCAAAAGAATCTTTGTCTCCATACCTCATCTCTATATGCTTTCAACCTTGGGTGCTTTGCCTGAAATGTTATGTTCACTTGCTGAATGATAAGATCAGCATCTCCAAACACCTTTATGCTTATGACTTCTCTGTCTTTAGCTGTGTTAAGGCCCAATATCAGAGCCTCATACTCGCTATATTGTTGGTGACTTGGAAAGCCAACTTAAACAACAGATGTGTGCTTTCTTGTTCTGGAGATATCAACGCCACCCCTACTCCTGCAGTTTCCTTGGAACATGCTCCATCAAAGAAAATTTCCTAAACTTGACTTCCTTGCTCTCCCTCGGCCTGAACTATTGGTTTCTTGAGTTGCAATGAGGCCTTCTGGGATTCTTCAATTTGGAGGATACATGCTCCAAAATCGGTGTCCACAGCATAAATGGGATGATTAGAAGGATTATTCTCATCACTGATGATATAGTCCAGCTGTGCTTCTCTGTACAATCTCTTGCTTTCCCCTCCAAAAACTGGGACAGTGGCATAGGACAAATCATTTTGTAATGTTCCACCTAGTCTCTTAATCGACCCTCTGGATAGCAGCATGCCAAACTTGGGAGGGACATCTGCTGCCACAATGTCCATCATCATGCTCTTCATGGGCAGCTGAGTTAGGGTAACATCTAGGTCTTTTATTAATCCTAGGAATTTTACCTTTCTTGAATCAAATGAGAATAAGTCATGATATGGTCTAGTGATATCAAGGCCTAACTCTTCCATGACAACTTTTGGCATCAAATTGTGGCTGGCCCCTGTATCTAGCAGGCAATTATGGAGGGTTTTGTCATGAATGGTCAGGGAGACATAGAATGATGGGGAGCTATTATCAGTAGGTTCAATTATTGGGCTAAGCACAACTACAGGCTTATCATCTTGCAAATTGACGTAGTCCGTGGAGGTTTGTGAGGCTTTCAGCTCAAGAGCATCAAGGGTAGGCTTTCTAAAAAACTCACTCTTTGCAAGTTCTATTAGAGGCACAAATATTTTTAACTTCTGGACTTCTGATTCGAAGCTAAAAGGGGAGGGAGACTTATCAGGACCTCTTACCTCTTGAGCTGGTGCCTTGAGGATGACTGGATCAGCTACTGGCTTCTTCTGTCTGATATTCTGTTGCTCTGTTGGGACAACAGCTCTTTGGGCAAGATTCTCCTTGACATTGTTCGCTTTTGACCTCAGATTATATCTTTGCTATTCACCAGTCTGCAGAACAGCCTCTCTGTCCCACTCTTGACTGGTTTGGTCTTGGAGTAATGATTCTTCATAGGCAACCAATGTCAAGAAAGCAGCACTGCCCTTATCTTCCATGCAATGAATTTCATCCTCTTCTTCAAACTGCTCCTCTTCCATGACTACGTTTTGGAAGGGAGCCTTAACTCTTTGTTCTTCATTAGCTTCTTTACCCCTCTGAATGATTTGCAATTGTTCATTTGCTCTTCTGAATGGATTTGGGTTTCTTGGAGCAAATGTGTTTGGAAGCCTTGCCTTTCCAGAGCTCTGCTCAACTTTCAGCTTAGATATCTCAGCAGCCAATGACTCTATCATTTTAGTCATTTTGTCTAACTTAGGTTCTAAAGATGAACCAGAGGAAGAAGAAGCCTCACCTCTCTGCCTCCTTCTATCAGCATGATTTTTGAGCTTTTCTGCAGCCATGATATTAGATTCCACCTCTAAAGCTACATCTTGCATTTCAGCAAGAGTAGCACACCTTCTTTCTCTCAGAAGCAAGCAGAAACCAGAGTCAAAAGCATTGGCATAGGTGAGTTTGGCAGAGGTGGGGGTAGGCTTTACTTCAGCTGGTATCTTACTATACATACGATTGAATCTTTTATTAAAATCAGACAATGATTCCCCATTTTCCCTCTTGAGGTTTCCAAACTTTGTATGGTAATAGAGCAGGTCTTTCTTATCTCCCCAATGCTTCAAGAATACATCATCTAAGGCTTCAATGTCTGCTATGGACCTAGGGGGCAATTCTTTGAACCACTTTCTAGCCTCTCCATCAAGGCTCTGGACAAACACTCTCATCCACACATCATCCTCACCGATATCTAGGTTATCAACATAACTATAAAAAGACTCAAGGTGTTCTTCAGCTGTTACTCCCTCTGTACCAGTGAACTTAGGCATATATTTCTAATACTCTCCAGCAGGCATGACATTCAAAGGAATAGGAAAGACCAGGGGTCCATACCTAGCAGATATGATTCTTTCCATCTTTGTGGGTGCTTGTTGGCCTGCCATGACTGGGATGGGTGGAAAGATACTGGCAGATTGGGTGGTAGGAAGCAGTGAAATAGATGACAGAGACAAAGGAATATGATGGACTGTATGGGAGGCTTTCTTTGGACTGAGATCCAAAGAGGAACTAAATGAACAAGGAGCTTTATGAATCTTTGAGGGTATTTCTTCACTAACATTTCTAGGCTCTAAATCCTCAAACTGTATATTCTTAGCTATAATCTTGTCTTGCAGAGATACATAAGATTTCTTAGGCTTACCTGATCCTGATGCTCCTTTCTGTGATGTTTTCCTCTGCTTAACAATCTTCTCAGGGTCAGGCACTGGGTCAGCTGGTGATTTTTGAGGATTTCTCCGAGTATGCCTCACAAACTGAGCCAAAACTGTAATGTGGAGTTGCCACTAGGTTGGTCCTCCAATAGAGTCGCCAGATAGATGATTACACCTAGAAATGTGTCTAGACTTCGTCTATCATCAAAGATGGAACTGTGTTGTTCTCCCAGGGAAGCTAAGCTTTAATCTCCTCTCCCTGGCAACGGCGCTAATTAATGTTATCACCTCAAGAAACTCTCCTAGGTTGTAGCTCGGAGATGCTCGAGAACATATAAATTCAACTTATCATTGCCAATGGATGAATGGAGGGAATGATGCTTGTTCAAGCCAAATATGCGTGAACACCCCTAGAATACAAGGCTTTAGACCACCAATTACTCACAGTTTAAGGATTGGATGAATATGGAGAATACTGACCACACCAGCAGATGCACAAGACCATGTGGTGGCCAGATGCAACCAGTAAAGAAATCTGCAAATCTAATTCCCTATGCACAGACAGGATGACAACTCTCTGGCACTAGGTGAAAAGAAACCTGAATAGCTCATTTACTGATACATACAAGACTTTAACACAGAGATAGGATGACAACTTATTTAATGCTAAACATCAAGAGCTCAGAAATAAAACATATCAGGCACAACTTAGATCAGAAGAAGAATGGAAAGTGAGAAATTAACAACAAAAGAAGCTTGTATTAGCTGAAAATGAAGACGAGCTGCTGCAAGTGCCAAAATAGTCACAGTCTCCAGAAGTTGAACCTTACATTAGAACAACAACCATCAACCCTGATTACATCTTGTTTCTGGGTATATATAGAGTTTCATTACAAAGGCACTCGACCATTCTAAGTATGGAGGGGTCATAATTGACCACCAACCGCATTTAACTGCTTGATGGAGTCTCTGGTGCATTTGCTTGCTTCAGTGGATAAATCTGATCTTTTCCTGCGCTCTGTTGTCCTCTTAGGTGGCTGAGGTGTCATATGGGATGAAGTTCCATAACTGTTAAATGCATTCACCTGCTCGGGCTCTATCCTTTTCCTCCTCGGCCATACTGTTGGTTAAATATGGTGGTTGAGGAGCAACTGTAACGGTACTTGAAAACTGGTCGCCTTCATCCTTCGGGTGCACGGAGTAGTTAAGAGACGCAGACTACATAGTAGGTGGACGAACTAGATGGAGGAACGAGATTGGATGTTGGATTGAGTGGATGGACGGCGGAGATTGCTTGGCTAAGGGTATCAGGAGATATGGAAGCGGAGTGAGCACGGGCCGTTGGATCTCGGGCGGACAGATCCAACGGTCATCGGGCGTCGAAGATGCGCGGCGTTTATCGGGCGGGAATGGAGGTTTTGGCGGTAGGCGGTATTGATCGCACCGCCTCAGGGCATAAGGTGGTAAAAGGACAATGGCACACGATCTCCTCAGGGCATGACGCGTGGCAGCAGAAACCGCTCTCCATCGCGCGTTATCGTCCTAACGGTTCGAGGGCGCGGGGAGAGCGACTACCGTTGGATCGGTCATGCGGCAATCAACGACTGCGATTAAAGGTGATGGTGGATTAATGAAGCATGGGGTCATGTGAATACGGATTTACGGGGTTTAAGCTTTGCGCTCAGAGCTTGAGGAGACAAGGGTTCATGCCAGGTTTTAGAGGAAAATAGAGGTAGTGGAGGTGGGAGGGAGTAAACGGGATAAAGGATAAGAAGGCAGGTGACCACTGTAGGATTTCTTCTGAGCATAATCCATCTATTCAAGCTTATCCTTGCCCTTCAAAACCATAGTTATAGCAGATCTAACACCTTTTTTAACTTATCAAAAAATTATGGTTATCCCCGTGTAAACATATATTCGTATATGCATTCAGTTATTCAATGTAATTGCATTCATTCACGCACCATATAAGAATAATAAAGAAAATTCATACATAACATGTCAAGATGCATCAACAGAACAAAGATACAAAAATTGTAGAATATCTCTTTTTATTAATATCTTCCAAGTGGTTACAACCTTTGTATGCCCTGTGCACACAACTGTAGGGGTCCACGCACTCAGCTGCAGACTTCTACCCTAGGCCTCTGCACACTTAGCTACAGAGCCTCTACCTATGCTACGACCCAAGACTTAGACTTCTTGCTCTAAAGCTATGACTCTCTTACATCATTCATCATTGTCTGTGTTTTTTACATTACTTAGAGCTTAACTCTTTTTATACAATCCCATGGTCTGCGGACCAGGGGTAGTTCTCTTATAGCCGGCTTTACTTTACAAAAATAAGGGAGGACTACCCTTTGTGACACATAACACCTTCGTGCTCCACGACTGCCACACGAAATGAGTCGATCTTGTGAACAAGATAGACCTTCCTAGAATCGAATGATATCTAGTGACAAGCAAGCCAATCAAAAACTAACTTTCTCTAAATATGCAATTATAAACAAAGGCAAACAAGTGGTTTAGGTCTACCTTGGGTCCAATGCAAGTTTGTGGAAGCCTCGCTCCTTTGATCCAAATGAGCTCCCTTGTAGCGAATCTGCAAACACAAACAAGCAAACAAATTAAATAGCACCTGAAAAGCCTATATCATAAAGCATACTTATCATGATGATCAACGAATTCATGAAACAAATGACATAAGACAATTTGTTGAGAAAAATGAATATGATTGTATTAATTCAAATCAAAGAAGAACTTTACAACCTGTGCCTTGATGCTGTACAAGCTCCTCCCTGGGTCCAACAAGAAGTCTCCTCTACTTTGACAAGTTTCACTCTCTTCCTAATGAAGCCAAAAAGGTATGTGATCTCTCCTCTCAAGCTTAACTAGGAAGTCTTAATTCCACCAGCATTTACCCTCAAAAAAGTTCAGCTTCTAACCTCCCTAGCAACCAGCCCAATGCCTTAATTTATAGTGCAATGGAGGGAAGTTACTAGGTCCTCATTCAAAGGAATAAATCCCTCCTTCAAATGGTTAGCTCCTCCCATCAAGGGATTAGCTCCTTCTCTTTTGGGATGCATGAACCACCTAAGAGCGAAAAATCCACGTCAAAATTCCTTCTAGAATCATCTAGAATTAACCCAAAGTGAGTTTTTTAGAATAAACTTGCACCTTTTTGACTTTCACAGGGGTCCGCACCCACTCCTTTAGGGAAAAAGCGGGCAGGTCCACAGGTATTGTGAACAGGGGGTGCGGGACCGCAGGCAACAGTGAGAGAAAGTGCGGAACCAGAGCTTTGTTGATTTTCAATGTCTTTCTATCATTTTCAAAGCTTGACTTGAAGATCTGAGGTCTGAGACTTGCTTAGGAGGACAGTACAAGTGATGATAGACCCATACTGACTGCAAATAGTCATGGTGATGATATTTTTGTGTAACAGATTTCCCCTAAAGTGCGAAGTCGGTAGTAGATGAGGATTTCATTTTCATTTAGGAAGAGTGAAGTACTTTATCATTTCGAGGATCATCTTGTGGAGAGCCTGGTTGGAACCTGTAAAAACATTCAATGAAAAATATATATATGAGATCATATCATCGCTGAGGTAGGCATTCCCATACTCAGATCAAAACTGACTAAAAAACTAACTATTGCTCTGATATAAGAATGATCTTGTAATACATCACAAGTATAGACACACGTAGACACAATATGGATGCAACCATCTGTTTATGAATAGTCCACAATATAATGAATACAAAATTCCTCGCAGCCTGGATGGTAGAAACTAGATCCAGGGTCTTCATTTCTACTTCCCGAAACAGTACGATTCTATCCATGCGAATGAATGTGTTGAAGTCGAACATGGTAGAAACCACTTGATTACCAGTCAATGATGTAAACTGCTAACAAGTGTGAGAGAAACCACCAGTAATGTCAATGGCTCTCAAAGTACTCAGTACAATCCATGAGATGTGAATAGATGTGTTGATGTCAAACATGTCACGGAATCCTTTGATCGAAGGTCAATGATGCAACATGTCGTCAAAGGCGAGAAACCTGCCATTGAGGCATGCAGATCCCAAGGTATTGGTGATTTCTATATCATCTTTCTAAATAATTAGCTGAAGTCGATAGAAAGCGATCCATCGTAGGCAAGTCCACAACACGAAATCATAGATCATGTTGAAGAAATTTAGTTGCAAGGACTGAATCAGGGATGGTCAAGATGAATGACAAATATTTCGCAGATGAATGGCTTATTGGCACTGACCTCTTGAACACATAATGACACAGCAGATGGTTTACTGACAATTGACCCAAAGTTAATACCCAGAAACCGGCTAAAGACTTTCAATGTGGTTTGATCAACTGTTAGGCAAAGTATTTCCCAACCCAGGTGAATAAAAGTGTCGTGTTCAAGAGTGGTTATAAAGTATGACAAACAGGCTCATTTTTCTCTCTTTTCCCCCACCATTTCTGGCAAGTACCTCTTTATTTTTGACAAGCTTGAGGAGGATAACATTTGCTTGATTATAAGCTCATCCTTCGGATGAGTCCAACTTAGTTTAAATTCAAACCCTAAGAAGGAGTGGTCCGTTCCTATTTGTAATTGAACAGGTCCTTTACTGTTAAAATTTAACGAGTCCAGTATAGGAGAAACTCGGCGTTTTTCAATTTTAGAGAGTCTGAAAAAACTTAAGAAGACTCCAGGGTTGACCTTTTTTGTAAATTTGTGTCTCCCAAACCCAAAAAAGTATAAAATAATACTTGAGAGAACCGCTTGATCATTACGACCAAGGATTACTTTTCGTAATTAGTGCCTCTGATCCGAAAAAGTAAAAAAGCGATCAATGACATGTCGTTTTATAACCAATATCGAATTTGAAACGACAAAAATCTGGCAATCTTTTCATGTTTTTACGGTCAGAAAAAGAGCTGTAAGTGGACCGTCTTTTTAGTTCCGTTTTAACGAGTTTAAAAAGAAAAACTCGGTGATCTTTTCATGTTTTAGGAGTCAGAAAAGAGCTTAAAGGTGACTCTAATGTTTTTTCGTCAAAAATGACCGATTTTGCCTAAAAAATCCGTTATCCTGAACAAAAACTTCAAACATTACTCATACCTGTTTAAAATGGATAAAAATGTTGCAAAAATTACCTTTCTAAAGTGAAACATAAACAAATTTACAATTCATTTATTCAAAAAAC
Organism: Pinus tabuliformis; assembly: GCA_031772625.1. Lineage (NCBI taxonomy): Eukaryota > Viridiplantae > Streptophyta > Pinopsida > Pinales > Pinaceae > Pinus > Pinus tabuliformis. Next base: position 1,738,402,160 of record CM062818.1, on the reverse strand, counting down.
TTATAAAAAGGGCTTTCGTCAATTCATTTTTACCGTTTGAGATTTGGGTGAGAAAATAGAGCTTTTGGTCAGAAAATTCCCATGAAGATTGCGGAAAATCCATCCGTCGGAATCAAGCGCCGTCTCCTCCAGGTAATCCACATCATCCTACTCTTCAATTTTATCCGTTTCAAATCATTTTTTAGGGTTTCATTTCATTTTTTAGAGGATTTTTAGGCTAGAAACCCTCGTGCGGGGGCCCGCAGGCACAACACAGGTAACTTGCGGACCCCAACTTTTTCTCAATGGGGAAAAGTCACTGTCTCTAAGAGAGAGGGTGCGGTCCCCGCAGCAAGGGTTTTTAACCCTAAATTTCTCAAAATTTACCCAAACAATTCAATTTTTTGCATTCTAATTCGCCTTTTTGTTGGATGTAGAGTATACATCATGCTTGATTGGTGAGAACGGGAGCATGAGGACGTAGATCTTGCCGCATTGAATCACCAACCTTCGATCGATGCATTGAAGGCATGCGGCTTGTACAAATTTTGGGCCATACCTGGCATGAGGGCCCAGGTGGACTTCTTGCAGTGGCTGGTAGACAGGTGGAGCATACAGGATCAGTGCTTCTTTATTGGTGGCCACCAGCTCGAAATTGAGCCAGCAGACATATACTTTTTGACTGGTTTGCCTAAGAGAGGCGAAGACTTGACTCTATTCGGGACTAGGCTAGGTGGCCAGTCTGTCGATAGCCTCCAGCTAGAGTTCTGCAACAACCAGACTAGAGACAAAGGGATAGACATCAAAACCATATCCCGTCCTGAACTCATGGTGATCGTGTTTACTGTTACTAGGCTCTGTGGGAGCGCCGCACTACATATAGCCACTACATCCGAGATGCGGATGGCAGTTGATTGCTTTCGAGGCACCATCTTCAACTGGTGCAATGTTGTGTTGGCTAATGTAAAAGGCCAACTGACCAGAGCCAAGAACGAACAATTGAAGACCTTTGGATATGGTGCTTTAGTTGTGAGCTTTGGTCTGGAGAGGGTCCCAATGTTGGTCCCGCAGCACCTCACTGTTGGAGCTGGACTTCCTCGAGAGCCCAAACTGATGCGATGGGTTGCAGTTATGGCCCGTCATCTTGATGAGGGGACAGAGGTCGTTCGATTCAAACCTGAGTATTTCCATTGGTTGGAAAACCAGGTTTTTGCTATTCAGGACTTCCCTTACGCTGGGGTAGATTTTCGCGGTGACCCAGACATGGCTCTTCCACCAGGAGAGCAATGGGATGACTCAGGTAAAATCATTTTCAACATTTTCCTATTTTAATTTTTTTTTTGTTTTTATCTCGTCCCAAAACTGATAGTAAAAGTTTCAAATGCAGATGTGGGTCCACAGCGACCAGCCGCTCTCCGGCCTTATGAGAGGAAACAACCAGCTGCAGCGGCACCAGCCCCACAGGACGAATCAGCAAAGACCTTGGTCGAATTGGAGAGCCATCTAGAGCATTTGACAGGAGACATTCCAGAGACCGACATAGATGACATTCCTCGTCGACTACAACGCTATGTGATTGGGGTCCCAGGACCTTTTAGGAGGTTCCTTTGTAAGGTGGCCCGTACAGTGGTTTCTTATCAAGATCATCACCAGTGATAGGATGATCGCCTATTGTAGACACATATGACATTTTTGCTTTTTGTATATCATTTTTGCCGATCATAAGGTTTTTTTCAACCTATGATCGAGGACGATGTATATTTTTACACACTCCTATATTATACTATATCACTATTACCGACTTATCTTGTAAAACATGTTATGAAATGCTTTTAAATTTACAAGTATGATTATTGCAAATGTCTACTTAACATTCGAGAAGCAATTACATCTGCTAATGTATTTAAAGATCTTGGAATATGCTGATATTCAATATAATCAAATTCACGTTCCAAGAGACGCACTCTCAAAAATAATCTCAATAACACTGGATTTCTAATGACATATACTCTATTAAGCTGTAATACAACGAGTTCAGAATCTAACCTCACTATCAAACTCCGAATCCCAAATGAAATAGATTCAGATAATAACTCAATCACTGCACTATACTCGGCAATGTTGTTCGTTGTTTGACCGAGGCTTACCCCATGCATAGATACCAACTCGTCAGAGGGCGAATAGATAACCCAAGCTGCGGAAGAAATGTTCCATGTATTACGACAAGCACCATCAGCAAAACCAATGTATGTTTGGAGAGGCATCGACATCTGCAATATCAAGAGTAAAACCAAGATAAGCAGGAATAATGACGAAAAACACTCTCTAAGCTAAGCACACTTTTAAAAACTAAAACACACCATCTAGAAAGAAAACTAACCTAACTAAAAATCTCCACACCCATTTTTTAAGCATAATACCTCTTCAGGTAAAGACCATTTCTGGGTTTACCTAAAGAGTCCCCGTCAAAGTCTACCAATTCATAGGCCCCTTTTGCTAGCTTTCGCTTGACAACATAGGGACCATGCCACATAGGAACGAATTTTCCAGTGCCTAATTTATCATTAGCTTGATCGTACAATAAGACTAGGTCTCCTTCCGAAAAATTTCGAGGGGTCACATTTCGATCATACTGAGCTTTAATATGTTTTGCATGGGTTTCGATTGCCAATGCAGCGTCACGTCGATTCTCATCTAGTTGAGCCAAGTATAACAAACATTTTTCCTCTTCGGAAGTGGCTGGAAGTAACTCGATGGCCATTTGCAATGACGGGATTTCGCATTCAATGGGTAACACAGCTTCCAGACCATAAACTAGTTGGAAAGGACTGAACCCTGTTGACGTTTTTACTGAGGTTCGATACGCCCAAAGCGCTGAAAATAGAATGTTATGCCAATTCGACCAATGAATCCCGATGATCAGTCGGATCATGATGACTAGAAATTTGTTGATGGCTTCAACCAGACCATTAGCTTGTGGATAATAAGGAGTTGAACTATCGTGACGCAATCCAAGCTGGCCTGTAAGTTCAGTCACCATAACGTTTCGAAAATGACGCCCATGATCAGTGATAATCACTTGTGGAACACCAAACCTACCAATTATATGATTAAACACGAAAATAACAGCTGTTTTGCCGTCTGCCTCAAATGTAGGCATCGCCTCGGCCCACTTGGTAAAATAATCTACCGCAAGGATGATATACGCATGCCCCCCGGCCGAGTGAGGGTTACATGTAATAAAATCGATACCCCATTTTGCAAATGGACCGACGGCAATTATAGGGTGGAGAGGAGCAAGTGGAGCGCGCATCTTTCGATCAAAAATTTGGCAGTTGTGGCATTTTCAGACCGCGTTAATACAATCTTTAAACAAGGATGGCCAGAAGTAGCCAGCGCGCAATATCTTTTGGGCTGTGGCATACCCAAACATATGACCGCCACACGCTCCAGAGCGACAGTCATTTAGAACCCTTTCAGCTTCCTCGTGAGTTAAACAACGTCGAAAAACGGAGTTCGCCCCACGGCGATAAAGAGTATCTCCAATAATTCTGAATTATTGGGACTAGAATCGTATTTTTCAACGTTCTGACCTTGAAATTTCTAGCCGAAAGGATTGGGTCTGGAGATAAACGATGATATCCCCATACCATGGATCTAAAGTGCTGATTAGAAACAAGGATTCGTCCGCAATGGGCTCCTCCACCACAGTTTCCGTGTCAGCACGCGGGAAGTCACACATTAACTTCGCAAAAACTAAAGATTTCTTTGACTTAGACTTTTCAAATTCCAAGTCAAACTCCTGTAGGATGAAAATCCATTTGGAGTACTTGCCCCCTAGCAATTTCTTGGTCAAAATATAGATCATAGGGTTGCAATCAGAAATTACTGTAGTTTTACGTAGTAAAATGTAATGACGAAAACGTTGGACAACTTGAACAGCTGCCAATGCCAATTTCTCCACATGTGAGTATTTTAGCTCAGTTGGATTTAAAGTTAGACTAAGGTAATATATCACATGTCCAGTACCAAATTCATCTTCCTGAACTAACACCATTCCAGTGGTGGAGTGGGAGGCGGCGAGATACAAGAAGTAGTCCTAGTTGTAGTTGGGAGGATGCAATAACGGTGCATGGGTCAACACGTGTTTTAGTGCATCAAAAGATTTCTGAGCTATCTCATCCCAATAGAATGGAGTATTCTATTTCAACAACCGGGTAAAACCCTTTGTAATCTTGGTGTAGTTAGGAATGAATCGTCGTAAAAAGTTTGCTTTCCCTTGCAAACTTTGGAGTTGGCGAAGACTCGAAGGAGGAGGCAATTTGACAATAGCTTCAACCTTCGAGGGATCGACGCGAATGCCAGTTTTCGAAAAAACAAACCCCAGTAACCGACCCATTTCTATACAGAAAACACACTTGTGTGGATTCAACCTAATTTGATAATGCCTACACCTCATAAAGATTGCTCGTAAATGGATGAGATGATCAGCTCGATGTAATGAATGAGCAAGCAAATCATCGAGATAGGGTTGCACAATGTGCTTGATGTCATGAAATGCATAAGACATGGCCCTTTGAAAAGTTTCCCCGGCATTCTTGAGCCCAAAAGGTAATTTGAAATAAGCAAATGTCCCCCATGGACAAATGAAAGCCGTTTTTGGTTGATCGGCAGGTAGAATATTGATTTGATTGTATCCGGAAAAACCATCCATGAAGGAGAATATTTCGCTGCCAGCACAATCATCAATGATTTGATCGATATAGGGAGTTGGGTAATTGTCCTTTGGACAGGCTCGATTAATGTCCCTATAATCGATACATATTCTTATTGTCCCTTGCTTTTTGTTAACTGGAACAATATTCAATACCCAATCCGTTAACGAAATCGGATAAATGAAACCTGCTTTGAGTAATTTTTCAACCTCTGCTTTAATAGCAGCAACTTTTCTCGGGTGAATCTGACGCAAACGTTGTCGGACGGGTTTAGCGTCCAGGTAAGTTTTGATTTCATGAACAACAATTGCGGGTCAATTCCTGGCATTTCCTCATATGACCAGGCAAACACGTCGCGGAATTCTTGAAATAGGGCCTTATATATTTGAATTTCATCTTCTGTACACGAGGCACCTATATGAATGTTTTCAACAATTCCAGGCTTAACCGAAATGTCAATAGGAATAGTTCGAGAAATGTTTCCCAAATTTAACTCTGAATCAGGATTTTTCATTGGATTCTGAGGTTCCTTGACATATTCAGTCGTAAAAATTGATGAAAAATCATTTTCAAAATGATCACTCTCGGGTAAAAACGAAGATCTATGATGAAGATCTTCCCATGGTAAATCATCGACACATAGGATTTCACGAATTTGCTCATCAGTATGAACAAGTTCAGAAAACGTTGTTGAATCCGAGTTTGATGTGAAAAGTGATTCCTCATGGACCACATTCATTAAGTCAATTTTGGTTGAAGATGGGTCGGAAAATGACTGCACGGCCTGATACGCAATTTCATATGGACTCAAAGGCATAACATCACCAAATGAGTCTATCTCAGATTCAGAAGGTACGATCCAAGGATCATCATAAACAATGGTGTTTGACGAAATCATATGAATGGCTGCAGTAGAAGACGATGTGTTGATAGGAGGAAAAGGAAAAGTTCCCAGTAAACCGGCATCTTTAACTAGTCCTACTCCAACATCCTTATACGGGATAGTCGTTTTACCGACATGCTGAATACTTTCAGAAGAGGCTGGGTTGGATGAAAAGTAAGTCAGCTGGTCTATAGTTACGATATTTCCATTATGAGGGAACTTTATAAGCCGAAAGACCGATGAAACGACAGCTGTCATAGCGTAAGACCAACTATGACCCAAGAGAAGGTTGTAATCTAGAGGGGCATCAACCACCTCCACATCTAGATTAACAGTTTTGCCTTCAACCCTGTAGGTAGATCCTGTAGAATGCCAAAAGGATGAAACCCACGGCCATCAAAGGCCTTTAAATCATCGGGGATTGATTTAGCGACGGAGAACCGAGTGATCTCCAACACTGTATCGACATAATACACGTTGAGGCTCCCTCATAAATCACAGTCCTGTAAATAGGTCTATTTTTTACTAACACTGGGATCTAGAAAGCCATTTGATGAGGTAAGCGCGATGTACTATTTTCTAGATCGAAAATTATAAGGTTCGAGTCTTGAACGTCAACAGCTCCTATAGTCAACAATAGTAATTTATGTTGTGCTGGACATGATTGCAGCACTTCCAAAGTCGATATCGCTGAAGGTGAAAAAGCTAAATCTTCAACAATGTTATAGTTCTGAGCCGCTCTCGCATGTGGATTGAAAGTTGACTTTCGAAGTATACCCTTGGTGGGCGGTTTGATTACTAAGTCTGGATTAGGTTTCTCGATCTGTAGTGGATCGGAACCGGGAGCTGAGGTTGATGGGTTAGAATGAGAAGATTCTGCTTCTTTACCATCAACAGGACTTTTACTACCATAATCATGCGATCGAGTCGCAATCCTAACATGGGACATCATTAGTATGGGTTCTTCATTGGAATTTGAGGAAGAACCTATCATCTTACTGTCTTGACTTGGAAAAGGATCCTTCAAAACAGCAGGTGTTTGGGAACATTTGACAATTTTCGCAACCTCTGCACGATGAGGGCAGTCTCTTGTAAAAGGCTTTTTGTCACAAATGAGACAAGGATAACGAGGTTTGCGTGTCTCATCGTTTGATTCTGCTTTTTCTGGTTTCTCTTTCGAATTTTTATCTGTTTTATTTTTCTTCTTCCCTTTCTTCTTACCACCGGATTTTGATTTGGCTGTAGATGACTCTACAACATGAATATCAAGTTTGTGAGAGATTTTTCGGCGTAAATCACATGGAAAACCATTTTTCGACGCGTTTCGAACCAACTAGTGTGGTTCATCGTCAGGACAAGTTGAAGAAACAGATCTAGCCTAGCAAGTTAAATAGTCTGAGCAGAGCCTCCAACGGCTAACTTAACCAACGGCTACTGTCATGCGGAAAGAGTCAATTTTGCGGACAAAACCGACCTCCCTAGAAACTAAGGCGTTTCTAGTGACAAACAAAACAATCAAGCACTATCTTTCCCTAAATATGCGTTTAAAATAAGAGCAACCAGGTGTTTAAGGCTTACCTTTAGTCCAACGTTGTTTGTAGCAGCCAAGCCTCTTCGATCCAGATAAGCTCCTCTCCTTGAAGCCTGCATACACAAACAAGCAAACGATTACATAGCACCTGAATAACTCATATAATAAAACATATTCATCATAAAGACCAAGGAGTTTATGAAACAAATTATATATAACAACTTGTTGAGAAAAATGAATTTAATTGTATTAATTGGAAACAAAAGAAACCTTACAACCAATGCCCTGGTGTTGTGCAGTGTTGGGTGTGGAGCCTGATTATCTTCTATAGTACCGGCATATTGGACCCCAGTTCAAAATGGGGCAGCAACGCCGCCCGTAAAATGATCGCTGCCGCCCCCCCCTGGCGGGGGGTTTCGGGGGCAGCGCCCCCGCAGCTAAAAACAGCTGTAAAATTGCCTTGTAAAAGTATAGTAATTTCTAGTCAATTTGGGCCGTTCATTAGGCGGATGATCTGACGGTAGAACTTATGTTTAGTTTAGGGTTTTTTGCCCTAGAAGGCAACCCCTCTCTTTATATGAGGGTATTGTATTTGAGGCTGTGATATAGATGTGTATTCGGTGAGCGAGAAACATAGAGGTGAGACTGTGAGAGAAAACATAGGATATTACAACGGTTTTGCTGTAGGTTGTATCTCTTCATTTTGCTGGATAATAGAAAGGAAGGACTGGCTGTTCGGGGTGGACGTAGCCCAAACTGGGTGAACCACGTGTATCTGTGTCTCTCTTGTTTTGTGCGTTTTCTGTGTTTATATTTCTGCAATATTTTATGTGTTCCATTGCTCCGTAATATATAATTTTCTAACAACTGGTATCAGAGCCGAAGGTCTATTTGGATGATAAACTCGCAGGAAAGAAGGGTTCCTGGTTCGAGTGGGAGCAATGGCAGAAGATGGTAAGTTTAGGGTCGAGAAATTTAACGGCCAAAAACTTCTCGCTGTGGAAGATGCAGATGGAAGATTATCTGTATCAGAAAGATCTATACCTACCATTGGGTGGAAAAACAAAGATGCCGACGGGTATGAAAGACGAAGAATGGAACCTTCTCGATAGAAAGGCACTCGGAACAATACAGTTGTGCCTTGCTACGTCAGTAGCCTTCAACATTTTGAAGGAAACCACGACAGAGGGTTTGATGTAGACGTTGTCGAAACTATATGAAAAACCCTCGGCCTCAAACAAGGTATTTCTTATGAAACGGTTATTTAATATGAATATGTCGGAAGGTGGATCTGTTGCAAACCATTTAAATGATTTTAATACAGTTACAAATCAGTTAAGTTCTGTAGGGGTAAACTTTGATGATGAAGTTAGAGCTCTGTTATTCTTGTGCTCATTACCAGAAAGTTGGAATGGTTTGGTAATGGCCATTAGTAACTCCGTTTCTGGATCTAGTACTTTAAAGTTTGATGATGTTGTCGGTGCTATCCTTAGCGAGGAAATGCGACGGAAAAGCTCCGGTGAGACATCGGGAAATGCTTTGAGTGCAGAGTCTAGAGGAAGAAAAATGGAAAGAGGAAAGAGCTCAGGATATCGCAGTAAATCAAGGAAAGGCAGATCCAAGTCCAGATCGGGGATAGTGTGCTGGAAATGTTGAAAGAAAGGACACCTAAAGAAAGACTGTAGATCTCGAAAGGGAAAAGAAGGAGATGCACAGCAAGAAAACAATCATGAAGCAAATGTGACAGGTGAGGTGTTACAAGATGCTTTGATTCTTTCTTTCGAAAATATTACTGATTCCTGGGTGGTAGATTCAGGGGCTTCATTCCATGCCACACCTGATAAGAAATACTTTCATGACTATGTTCAAGGAGATTTTGGACAAGTTCGTCTAGGTGATGATAAACCCTGTAAAATTGTTGGAATGGGTAAGGTTCTTGTAAAACAGCAGAATGGAAACCAATGGTTGTTAAAGGAGGTAAGGCATGTTCCAGATCTAAAGAAAAATCTGATTTCAACAGGGCAGTTAGGCGGTGAAGGTTGTGTGACAACTTTCACAAATAAAGCTTGGAAGGTCACTAAAGGAGCCCTGGTAATAGCAAAAGGCAAAAAGGTTGGTACATTGTATTTATGCAATGGTATTTCTAACTCTGTTAATGCTTTAACTTTTAGAGGAGCAGATGCAGCATTATGGCGTCATAGGCTCGGACACATGAGTGAAAAGGGGATGAAGATTCTTCACTCAAGGAATTTGTTGCCGGGTTTGAAGAATGTTGATTTGGACTTCTGTGAGAACTGCATTTATGGAAAACAGAAGAGAGTCAGATTTCTCAGAGTTGGGAAAGAAAAGAAGAACGAAAAATTAGAGCTTGTGCATACAGATGTATGGGGACCTGCTCAGGTATCATCTCTCGGTGGCTCTCGTTATTATGTTACTTTTATTGATGATGCAACTAGAAAAACTTGGATTTATTGTATTAAGAATAAATCTGATGTATTTGATACTTTCAAGAAATGGAAAGCTTTGGTTGAGATTGAGACAGGAAAGAAATTGAAGTGTCTTAGATCAGACAATGGAGGTGAATATTGCAGCAAAGAGTTTGATAGGTACTGTTCAGAGCATGGAATTCGCAGAGAGAAGACAGTTCCAAGAACACCACAAGAAAATGGTGTGTCAGAAAGGATGAACAGAACAATCATGGAGCGTGCAAGGTGCATGAGATTGCATGCAGGATTGCCTTTACAGTTTTGGGCAGATGCTGTAGATACTACTGTTTATCTAATAAACAGAGGGCCTTCAAGTTCCTTGGATGGTGGTGTTCCAGAGGAAGCATGGACAGGTAAAAAGGTAAACTACTCTATTTTAAAGCCTTTTGGTTGTGAGGCCTTTGTCCATATTGATAAAGAAAATAGAACAAAGCTTGAGGCAAAGTCAAAGAAATGTACCTTTATTGGATATGGTGTTAATGATTTTGGTTATCGCTTATATGATTACGAAAATCACAAAATCATTAGGAGCAGAGATGTAATATTCAATGAAAAGGTCTTGTATAAGAATCAGTTGCAGGAAAAGAAACAGGAAAAGGAAAACAAGGAATACGCAGTCCTTGATGAAATCACTGAAAAAGTAAAGGTGCCTGAAAATAATAATAATCAACCACCACAACAGCAACAGGCACCCCAAACACCTGAAAGTGGTGTTAGAAGATCTACCAGGACAAGTAGACCTCCTGAACGATACTCTCCTTCATTATATTATTTATTGTTGACTGATTCTGGTGAACCTGAATGTTATGAAGAAGCAATGCAGGTTGAAAGCAAGAAGAAGTGGGAGGTAGCCATGGAAGAAGAGATGGACTCCTTAATGCATAACCAGACTTGGGATTTAGTCAGGTTACCTACAGGAAAAACTACATTGAAGAATAAATGGGTTTACAGGCTGAAGGAAGAAGATGGAGGAAAGCAAAGGTGCAAAGCTAGACTTGTGGTGAAGGGGTTTGCACAGAAGAAAGGTATTGATTTTGATGAAATATTTTCTCCTGTTGTTAAAATGACTTCAATCAGAACTATTTTAAGTCTTATAACAGCTGAAGATTTGCATCTTGAGCAGTTAGATGTAAAGACAGCCTTTCTCCATGGGGATTTGGAGGAAGAGATATATATGCAGCAGCCACAAGGATATGAGGTGAAAGGGAAGGAGAAACTCGTGTGCAGGTTGAAGAAGAGCTTGTATGGTTTAAAACAGGCTCCAAGGCAGTGGTATCTAAAATTTGACAAGTTTATGTCTGAACAAGGTTATACTAGATGTCACTCTGATCATTGTGTTTATCTGAAAAAGCAAAATGATGGCAGCTATATTATATTGTTATTGTATGTAGATGACATGCTTGTTGCAGGATCTAACATGCAGGAAATAAATGTGCTCAAAAGAAAATTGGCAAATTCATTTGCAATGAAGGATTTGGGTGCTGCAAAACAAATCCTTGGTATGAGAATAACTAGAGACAGGAAAAATAGAAAATTAACATTGTCTCAGAATGAGTACATACAAAAGGTGTTGAAAAGATTTAACATGCAAAATGCAAAACCAGTTAGTACACCTTTTGCTAGCCATTTCAAACTTAGCAAAGAAATGTGCCCAAAGACCCAAGAAGACATGGATTATATGTCTAAAGTTCCATATGCATCAGCAGTTGGAAGTTTAATGTATGCAATGGTCTGCACAAGGCCTGATATTGCACATGCAGTGGGAGTTGTAAGCAGGTACATGAACAATCCAGGAAAGGAACATTGGATGGCAGTGAAATGGATTCTCAGATATTTGAGAGGTACCACAAATCAGGCATTATGCTTTGGTGGTTCAAACATATCCCTACAAGGATATGTTGATGCAGATATGGCAGGTGATAGAGATAATAGGAGGAGCACTATAGGATATGTATTTACTGTCGGAGGAATAGCTGTCAGTTGGGTTTCAAAAATCCAAAGTGTTGTTTCACTTTCAACAACAGAAGCAGAGTATGTTGCTGCTACAAAGGCTAGTAAAGAAATGATTTGGTTACAAAGGTTTATGGGTGAATTGGGTAAGGAGCATGATATGGGCACGTTATACAGTGATAGTCAAAGTGCCATTCATCTTGCAAAGAACTCAGCATTTCATTCCAGGACAAAACACATACAGCTCAAATACCATTTCATACGATCAGTGTTGGAAGATGGAGATTTGAAGCTGGAAAAGATACACACTAGCCAGAACCCTGCAGATATGCTAACAAAAGTTGTAACCAGGGAGAAACTGAGAATATGCTCAGTTTCAGTTGGTCTTCAAGGATGACGATGAAGATGAGAAACAACCAGGTCCAAAGAGGAGTCATTGTCCAGCAAATGGAGCAGCGGTGGAGTTGCTACAGTCAGTCTCCAAGTGGGAGATTGTTGGGTGTGGAGCCTGATTATCTTCTATAGTACCGGCATATTGGACCCCAGTTCAAAATGGGGCGGCAACACCGCCCGTAAAATGATCGCTGCCGTGGGGGGTCCAAACAGCTGTAAAATTGCCTTGTAAAAGTATAGTAATTTCTAGTCAATCTGGGCCGTTCATTAGGCGGATGATCTGACGGTAGAACTTATGTTTAGTTTAGGGTTTTTTTCCCTAGAAGGAAACCCCTCTCTTTATATGAGGGTATTGTATTTGAGGCTGTGATATAGATGTGTATTCGGTGAGCGAGAAACATAGAGGTGAGACTGTGAGAGAAAACAGAGGATATTACAGCGGTTTTGCTGTAGGTTGTATCTCTTCATTTTGCTGGATAATAGAAAGGAAGGACTGGCTGTTCAGGGTGGACGTAGCCCAAACTGGGTGAACCACGTATATCTGTGTCTCTCTTGTTTTGTGCGTTTTCTGTGTTTATATTTCTGCAATATTTTATGTGTTCCATTGCTCCGTAATATATAATTTTCTAACATGCAGGTCCCTCCCAGGGTCCAGCAAGAGTTCTCCTCTACTTTGATCAGCTCACCCACTTCCAAATGAAGCTAAGAAAGAAATGTGATCTCTCCTCTCAAGCTCTATAAGGGAGTCCTAATTTCAGCAGCATCTACCCTTAAGAATGTTCAGCTTTCAACCTCTCTAGTCCTCACCCCAATGCCTGTATTTATAGTGCAATGGAGGGAGGTTACTAATTCCTCCTTCAAAGGGATAAAGCCCTCCTTCAAAGGGATAGCTCCTTTAGTCAAGGGATTAGCTCCTTCTCTTTTGGGATGCATGAACCACCTCAGAGCGAACAATCCACGTCAAAATTCCTTCTAGAAAACTCTAGAATTAACCCAAAGTGAGTTTTTTAAGATAAACTTTGCGCCTTTTGACTTTCACAGGGGTACGCACCCACCCCTTTACAGACAGAGCATGCAGATATGCAATTGACACGAACAAAGGGTGCGGGCCCGTAGGTGATAGTAGGAGAAAGTGCAGAACCAGAGTTACATTGATTTTTAAAGTCTTTCTCTCAATTTCAAGGCCTGACTTAAAGAGCTGAGGTCTTAGACTTACTTAGGAGGACAGTATAAGTGTTGATAGACCCATACTGACTGCAGATAATCATGATGACGATATTTTTGTGTAACAAATTTCCCCCTAAAGTGCGAAGTCTGTAGTAGATGAGGATTTTCAATTATCATATAGGAAGAGTGAAGTACTTTATCATTTCGAGGATTATCTTGTGGAAAGCCCGGTCGGAACCTGTAAAAACATTAAATGCAAGATATATATATGAGATCATATCATCGCTGAGGTAGACATTCCCATACTCAGATCAAAACTAACTAGCAACTATCTACTGCTCTGATATAAGAACGATCTTGTAAGACATCACAAGTATAGACTCATGTGAACACAGTATGGACGTAGCCATCTGTTTATGAATAGTCCACAATATAATGAATACAAAATTCCTCGCAGCCTGGATGGTGGAAACTAGATCCAGGATCTTCATTTCTACTTCCCGAAATAGTACGATTCTATCCATGCGAATAAATGTGTTGAAGTCGAACATGGTAGAAACCACTTGATTACCAGTCAATGATGTAAACCGTTAATAAGTATGAGAGAAACCACCAATGATGTCAATGGCTCTCAAAGTACCCAGTACAATCCATGAGATGCGAATAGATGTGTTGATGTCGAACATATCACAGAATCCTTTGATCGAAAGTCAATGATGTAAACTGTCGTCAAAGGCAAGAAACTTGCCTTTGAGGCATGCAGATCCCAAGGTACTGACGATTCCTAGATCATCTTTCTAGATAAAGAGCTGATGTCGATAGAAAGCGATCCGTCGTAGGCAAGCCCACAACACAAAATCATAGATCAAGTTGAAGAAATTTAGTTGCAAGGACTGACTCAGGGATGGTCAAGATGGATGACATATATGTTGCAGATGAATGGCTTATTGGCAATAACCTCTTGAACACATAACGACACGACAGATGGTTTGGTGACAATTGACCCAAAGTTAATACCCAGAAACCGGCTGAAGACTTTCAATGTGGTTTGATCAACTGTTAGGCAAAGGATTTCCCAACCCAGGTGAATAAAAGTGTCGTGTTCAAGAGTGGTTACAAAGTATGACAAACAGACTCACTTTTCTCATTTTTCCCCCACCATTTCTGGCAAGTACCTCTTTATTTTTAACAAGCTTGAGGAGGATAACATTTGCTTGATTATAAGCTCATCCTTCGGATGAGTCCAACTTAGTTTAAATTCAAACCCTAAGAAGGAGTGGTTCGTTCTTGTTTGTAATTGAACAGGTCCTTTACTGTGAAATTTTAACGAGTCCAGTATAGGAGAAACTCGACGTTTTTCAATTTTAGAGAGTCTGAAAAAACTAAAGAAGACTCCAGGGTTGACTTTTTTCGTAAATTTGTGTCTCCCAAGCCCGAAAAAGTATAAAATAATACTTGAGAGAACCGCTTGATCTTACGACCAAGGAGTACTTTTCGTAATTAGTGCCCCTGATCCGAAAAAGTAAAAAAGCGATCAAGGACACGTCGTTTTATAACCAATATCGAGTCTGAAAAGACAAAGACCTGGAAACCTTTTAATGTTTTTACGGTCAGTAAAAGAGCTGTAAGTGGACCGTCTTTTTAGTTCCGTTTTAACGAGTTTAAAAAGAAAAACTCGGCGATCTTTTCATATTTTGAGAGTTTGAAAAGGGCTTAAAAGAGAACTCCAAGGTTTCACTTTTTCGTAAGTTTTAACGAGTTCGAAAAAATGATAAAAATGTACTCATGGTTTTCATTTTTTCGTAAGTTTTAATGAGTTCGAAAAAAATGATAAAATGTACTCATATGGCCAACTTTCAATTTAATTTACGAGTAGGAAAAGACGGAAAGAACTCGGCATTTTCATTTGTTTTACGAGAATGAAAGATAGCAAAATAATCTCGGGATTTTCATGAGTTTAACGAGTCTTGAAAATAACTGAAATTGACTCGAGATAGGTTTCATTTTTACAAAAGCTTGAAACAAAGAAAAACTATGCTTCAAAGTAGTTTCATTTTTACACAAGATTGAAACAGAGAGAAAACTGTGATTGATGCCCCCTAAGCATAACTGCTAGAGCGCATGCCCCCCAGCTTCATTTCATTCAACTAAGTACACTTCTGGTAATTAATTGTTGGATGGAATGAAGGTTCATTTACGAGATCATTTGAAAGACTCGACCTAAAACTGTAAGAAAATTATGCAAAAAACTGAAATAACTAACCTAAATATACAACTTAACATTTATGAGATCTAGTCAAACTCTCGACTCAATTAGAGGAGGATTTGTTTCATTTTTTAACGAGCTTGACACAGGAAAAGAACTATGCTCGGATTTGGTTTCATGTTTATGCAAGCTTGAAACGAAAAACTATGCTTGTTATAAGTTCGCATGCCCCCAGCATAATGACGCAAATCAAGGTACATGCCCCCCAAGCTTCATTGCATTCAACCAGATGGATGAAATGAAGGTTTACTTTCAAAATCTTGGAAAGACTCGTGGGAGTTGTTTCATTTTTTAGTGAGGTTGACACAGGAAAAGAACTATCCTCAAAACCCTTGTTTCATTTTTTAAATGAGCTTGACACAAGATAAGGAACTATGCTCATGTCTACTCTCTACAATCTACCTAACAAGGAATTATACTCTAAAAACCTTGATTCATTTTTTAACGAGCTTGACACAAGACAAGGAACTATGCTCTAAAATCGTTGATTCATTTTTTAACGAGCTTGACACAAGACAAGGAACTATGCTTATGACTACTCTCTACAATCTACCTAAATAACCTACCCTTATTTCATTTTTTAAAGAGCTTGACACAAGACAAGGAACTATGCTCAAGACTCCTTGTTTCATTTTTTAACGAGCTTGACACAAGACAAGGAACTATGCGCTAACCAACTGATTCATTTTTTAACGAGGTTGACATAGGAAAAGAACTGTCCTCAGACCTGATTCATTTTTTAACGAGGTTGACTTAGTAACAGGAACTATCCTCTGACACCCTAATTCATTTTTTAATGAGGTTGACACAGGAAAAGGGAACTATCCTCGTACTTGATTCATTTTTTAACGAGGTTGACTCAGTAACAGGAACTGTCCTCTGACCAACTGATTCATTTTTTAACGAGGTTGACACAGGAAAAGGACTGTCCTCATGACAACCTGTTTCATTTTTTAACGAGGTTGATACAGGAAAAAACTATCATCGCGACAACCTGTTTCATTTTTTAACGAGGTTGATACAGGAAAAAACTATCCTCGCAATAGCCTGTTTCATTTTTTAACGAGGTTGATACAGGAAAAAACTATCCTTGCAGACACCTGTTTCATTTTTTTTAACGAGGTTGGCACGGGAAAAGGAACTATCCTCGCGACTAATTGATCATGGCTTCGAACTGGAAGAAAGACATGTCAATGGACACACCTTGATCATGGCTTCCAAGAGGTCTTCATCAGAAGGAAGAATAGTTCTCTGCAAGGAACGCATGTCAAGGAACTCAAAAGGGATAAGAACATCGTGTTCAAGTAATCCCATTGAGTTTTCCATGTCAATTACCGGATCTAAATCAAAGGAAGATGAGCAAACAGTGAGAGGCTCACTTACATCAGTAACTGAAAACACAGTTGCCACATAATTAACCTGTGGCGGGGTAGATACCACTTGAGAATCAGGAACATTTAGGGTTGTCATATTATTGGTATTTGAAACAAGACTAGGGAACGAAAGTTGGTCTACAGTCACAATATTTCCATTGTGAGGGAAAGACATCACGCGAAAGAGTGTCGATATGACAGCTTTCATTGCATAAACATAGTCTCACCCAAGGAGTAAATTGAAATCCAAGGGACCTCGAACTACCATAAGATCAATACAGACAGTTTTACCTTCCAAGGTAATAGAAAACTTAGGAAGGATCCCTAAAGGTTCACTAATGGTTCTGTTAAAAGCTTTCAGATTCTGCGTAATAGGCGCAAGCTGAGGGGAACCCAAAGCTTTCCAAGCAATTGAGGATAAAATACTAACAGAAGCACCTTCATCTACCTGTGTGCGATGCATGTCCCTACCATTAGCCTTGACAATGATTTGGAAAGGGATGGAGGAAGGAAGACGAGGTTCTGTCAATCTATTCCAATCAAAGGAAAAGACCTCAGTACTTAGAGGGGGTTCCATAGAAACAAGTGAAATTCTCCCCGGCGTAGAGGAATCTGATGTAACAAAAAGAACCTGAGTGGTATGAAGTTCATTCTCTAAAGGGAAAGTGGGATCGACCGAATGTGAAATTGAATCGACCACTTGATCAACTAATGGATCATCAACCTGAGTGACATGAGTTTCACTCTCCAATGGAAGAGTGTGATTGACTGTACTTGAAGTTAGATCAATCACTCCGTCAATTGACGGTAGGTTGGGAGAAAGTTTACGGTAACCAGTTGGAAATTCTTGCTGTGGAACAGTAAGGTTTTCAACCAATTTTGAGGCTTCATCCATGTGAGGGAAAATGTGAGTTTGATGATTCCCTTTGCATAACTTACAAGGAAACCTAACTTTACCCTTTTTCCCAGGAACCTGACTATCACTGGTCGATGGATCAATGGAAAGTTCATTAGATTTTTCTGACCATACTTCCAAGACCTTTGGAATACCAGGACAATTGATAAGGAAGTGGTCACCCTTACAAAGCCTGCAAGGGTATTTGGGTTTACGATGCATGTTGGAGGTTTCCTCAACACAACTAACACTTACAATCGTGGTTGGTTGGTTGACTTCTTTCTTATATTGCTTCTTCTTCTTCTTCTTCTTCTTCCCTTTCTTCTTCTTCTTAGCCACCTGGTTACTAGCATCATGGCTTTTACCAAGCGAAGAGGAAGAAATGGAGGAAGAAAAATTAGGTGAAGAAGGTAAAGGGTCAACAGAAGGTTGGTGATGTTGAGATGGTGAACTCTGTTGAGGTGAAGCATTTGGTTGAGGTGGAACAATTGGAGTATTTGGGGCCAACGAAGTTGAAAATAACCATATCGGTAAACCTATTGTAAATCCAGGTAATCACAAAGTAGCCATATAAGGAGGACCAACATTTCCAAATAAAGGAAAAGTACTAGGATCCTCGTTAAGAGGGGTTCCTAGGTTGGTAAATTCCGGGACAGTTGCCATTATATTCAACTTCAGTGAATTTTATTAACAATTTAAAACTAAAATTAACAATTCACAATTCACACCTAATAATTAAAATTCACAATTCACACCTATGGTATCTAAAAGTAAAAAAAAAAACAAATTAACACGCACTATCAAATCTAGGAGTCAAACCACACACAAACAGTAACTTTCCATACTGAAAACACTAGTTGGTGATGAAATCCAACGTCGCAGAGTTCAATACAGAAATGGCGGTTGGAACAGTTACCTCGGCAACCTGCTTAATGAATAGACTGGCACAAGTTTCTCCATTAAACCGTCTCGACTGAAGAGAACCCCCCAGAAAATCCAAGTGAGTCTAGCCAATGTCTGCTCCAGGTACAGTGGGATCTTCCCACCACTGTCACCTTAGGAAGAATCCTAAAGAATATGGTCACTAAGGTTACCAACCGAAACAAATATACCTGGGGGAACAGTCTACGATCCGATACGCACGCAAGGGCAGAGTAGCAAGCTCAATCCCCTTGAAGGCTCCTTGACATAATCCAAGGTTTACCAACAAGTGACCCCAGGCTCCTCGACAATGGTTAATCCGAGGTTTACCGTTTTTAATACGTGAATATCTGGCGTTGTTCCCAATGAGGAAGGATTGATTCCCACACTGGTTCGGACATGATCTCGTGCTTCTCCTTTAAGAGGAGCTTTCCCAGAGCATAAATGCAACAATTGGATTTCTTCCTACCGCAAGATACAACTACTTATTTGTTTCACTGTCTTGGAGAGTTAATTACTCCCTACTCCAAGACACTAGCCTAAGCTATGTTGGTGTATCAGAGCCCTAGAAATGTAAAAATTACTAGATGAATTTTAATTAAGCGCTGTGTTATTTAGGCTGTTATTACTCAAAGGGGTAAATGGATACGAAACCAATGGTGTTATGACCCAAACCAAAACTGAATGCAATCGAATATGATAATGTAATCTTTTCAATTCGATGAATCCTAACTAAAGTAAGGAGAGAGTTTCCATTCACTTCCAACAATGAAAGAAATTGATCACTAAGAGAAAATATAACAAATTCTCTAATGCACTAATTTCATCAAGAAAAACTAATGCAAATCAATTCCCAAACAGTTTTTATTTTTATTTTTGTGTGTTTAAAACAAGAATAAAAACATGTAAATTCAAATCAAAGAAAGCTGATCTAAATCTACGATTGATTTTTCATAATGTAAACTATGCAATTGTAATCTATGGACAATTCACTTGAAAAGTATGCAAATGTAATCTATGCACATTATTCATTCATATTCTGAAAATGAGAATTCTAATTATGCAAATGTGATCTATGCAAGAGAATTCTCAAACACAAGATGATTCTAATGTAATCTAAGAACCAATCAAGTGCAAGTCAACAAAATTGGGTGAGAGTTCCAAAGATCAAAAAATAAAACACCCAATTGATAAAAGCTTGAAACAGGAATGCTAGTGGAATTAACCTAAGAAAAGCCTCTGACAAGTTACATGCAGGTCTGGGCAGGGGATAAAACCTATAAACAAATTCTAAACTGATAAAAAAAGAGAAAATTTAAAATTTCTCAAAATTTTGACAGGGTACGCAGGCAGCCTGTTTACATAGGTGCGTTCCCGCTCTGTGCACAAATCAAAAGTGCGTATAGGTACGCACTGTGCTTAACTCAGAGGTTGCGTACCTCTCCCAAAACTATGAAAAATAAAAACTAACTCAAAATTAACTAAATTCACCCAATCCCACAATCATCAAGTCAAAAACAGAAACAGAAAATACAGTTTCTCGGGTCAAAGTATAAACAAGGAAAACAATCAAGTCCCTAGTGGAGTCGCCATTTTGTCATGCGGAAAGAGTCAATTTTGCGGACAAAACCGACCTCCCTAGAAACTAAGGCGTTTCTAGTGACAAACAAAACAATCAAGCACTATCTTTCCCTAAATATGCGTTTAAAATAAGAGCAACCAGGTGTTTAAGGCTTACCTTTAGTCCAACGCTGTTTGTAGCAGCCGAGCCTCTTCGATCCAGATAAGCTCCTCTCCTTGAAGCCTGCATACACAAACAAGCAAACGATTACATAGCACCTGAATAACTCATATAATAAAACATATTCATCATAAAGACCAAGGAGTTTATGAAACAAATTATATATAACAACTTGTTGAGAAAAATGAACTTAATTGTATTAATTGGAAACAAAAGAAACCTTACAACCAATGTCTTGGTGTTGTGCAGGTCCCTCCCAGGGTCCAACAAGAGTTCTCCTCTACTTTTATCAGCTCACCCACTTCCAAATGAAGCTAAGAAAGGAATGTGATCTCTCCTCTCAAGCTCTATAAGGGAGTCCTAATTTCAGCAGCATCTACCCTTAGGAATGTTCAGCTTTCAACCTCTCTAGTCCTCACCCCAATGCTTGTATTTATAGTGCAATGGAGGGAGGTTACTAGTTCCTCCTTCAAAGGGATAAAGCCCTCCTTCAAAGGGATAGCTCCTTTAGTCAAGGGATTAGCTCCTTCTCTTTTGGGATGCATGAACCACCTCAGAGCGAACAATCCACGTCAAAATTCCTTCTAGAAAACTCTAGAATTAACCCAAAGTGAGTTTTTTGAGATAAAATTTGCGCCTTTTGACTTTTACAGGGGTACGCACCCACCCCTTTACAGACAGAGCGTGCAGATACGCAGTTGACACGAACAAAGGGTGCGGGCCCGCAGGTGACAGTAGGAGAAAGTGCGGAACCAGAGTTACATTGATTTTTAAAGTCTTTCTCTCAATTTCAAGACCTGACTTAAAGAGCTGAGGTCTTAGACTTGCTTAGGAGGACAGTATAAGTGTTGATAGACCCATACTGACTGTAGATAATCATGATGATGATATTTTTGTGTAACAGCTAGTTTGACTCTAGGACCGGGGTCAAAATTATTTTATTAATTTAATTAGCAATCTCAGGGATCAATAAATATATAAAATTTTTAATGGGTATTAGTTCAAAAAATATTATAAAAATAATAAGTTAATTAGAATTTAAAGGAAAACCTGGACCTTATAATATATGAATAAAATGAATAAATATATAAATTAATTTTATTAAAAGAATTATTAAAAATTATAAGTTAATTAGTTACATAAAGGGCATTATAATATTAGAATAAAATAAAGTAATAACCAAAGGATGCTAGGTTAGTTAGAAAATTATTTAAAAAGTAAAAGTTGATTAGAAATTAATTGGATAATTAGTTATGTAAAGGACCTTATAATAACTTATATGCATAAAATATATAAAAAAATAATTTAAAAGAGGGTGAGTATTTAGAGGAATTATTAAAATTAAAAGAAAATTAGTACCAAAGGACCTAATAAGATGTAAGAAATGAGAGAATTAAAGAGTATAAATAAATAATAATAATAATATATATATATATATATATATATATATATATATAAACAAAAATAAAATAAAATACAGATATATATTAAAAACAAAAATAATAAATAAATAAAAACAAAAATAAAATAAAATAAAATACAGATAAAAAAAAAAAGACACTTAAGGAGGAGGGCGGAAAAACGACTAAGAAGGGAGATAGGGGAGAGCTGGGACCCAACACCTACTGATTTTCCAGCCGTCTTCTCTATTGAGATTGCTTGGCCTCTTTTCAATCTCAAGCGCTTCCCTAAATTTACGATGATGGAAATGCGAAACCCTAGCAATAACACTAGCCTCCTCAATACAAACATGATGATTGGTTTTCTCAGCATGCTCAGTTAAAGCGGAAGACTTAGCTCTCCTATGCTTAAGGTCCACTGTATGCTCGCTAATCCTTTGATTAATGGAGCGACCAGTCTCCCCAATATAGGGGGTCCCACAGGAACAAGGGATCATATAAACACCTTTCATATCCTTAGGGTCGATAGGATCCTTCACCGATTTGAGGGACATACGAATGGTGTTCAGGGGCCTAAAAGTCACAGGGATACTATGCTTCCTGAGAATCCTTCCAATTCTATCAGTGACCCCCTGAACATACGAAAGATGGACACCTGGAATTCGTTCCTTCGGATCACTTTTAGTCAGAGAATTCTTGGAAGCTTTAAGGAAAGCCCTCTCACCCATGTATCTACTATAACCATTCCCAACAAAGACATCAAGCAGATGGGATTTTTCTTTCTCAAAGCTCTTCTTGTCTGGTATCCTTAGGGCCCGTGTAGCAAGGGTATTGAGAACACCCATCTTTTGAGCCAGGAAATGAATTAATAAAATAATTTTGACCCCGGTCCTAGAGTCAAACTAGCCGTTGGTTAAGTTAGCCGTTGGAGGCTTTGCTCAGACTATTTAACTTCCTAGGCTGGATCTGTTTCTTCAACTTGTCCTGACAATGAACCACACTAGTTGGTTCGATACACGTCGACAAATGGTTTTCCATGTGATTTACGCCGAAAAATCTCTCACAAACCTTATATGGATCACAGAAGCCTGAACTCTATAACATGAATATCGGCGGAAATTTCCGTGGAAGAATCTCCTGTCGGGGAATCTGGCAAGGTTATGATACGAGAAGAATTCTTGGAAGACTTCTTCTTACTTTTGGTGTTAACCATACCAATCATACTGTCAGCGGCATGAGACCCTGAAGGAGCTGCAGCGATTTGATTTTCTTAGGAAGATCGGGGATTTTCTCGTGTAACGTACCTGACTGAGTATAAACTAAGTCAAGGTACTGTGCTTGAGAAATTACTTGCTCCTCAGTAACGACTCCAGCCTTAGCTACATCCTCAGTGATCTTTGGCAATAAAGATTTTACAAACCATTCAGCTAAGATCTGATCCGGAATAAAAACCTTCACTAAATGTCGTCGACGTCTCCATTCATGAATGTGATCTGAAATGTAAGTGGACGTTGACTGCTTTAATGACGTTAGTAATTCCATGCCATTGTCATATCTGACTGGCAACTGAAAATGAGTTAAAAACGAAGTAGCTAACTGACTAAAGTTATAAAAAGTGGCTCGCGGTAACTCAATGTACCACTTGGCCGCAAGACCAATTAGAGTGCGTTGGAAAAGCCTTAAATGGATTGAATCATCTGAAATGGAGTTAGATGCACACCAGAGGTGATAAGTCATCACATGGTTCGACGGGTCCTCTCCTGATTTGCCTTCAAACTTAGGAATATCACTAGGCAACTTATTCGACATTGGCGGCCAAAACGGAAGATAGTTAATGGGATCGTTCGTTAGGCGTGACAAGTCAGGCAAGTCCAAAGTTGCGATAAATGGTAACTGACGATTAGGGTCCCTAAAACTCTGGGTCATGAGACCAGCCCTAGGAGGAGGATATCCAGGATAACTAGGAATTGGGATTGCATTTGGGATATTATATCCTCCCGGAAAACCAGGATTAACCGGACCGTACTGGGGTTGTTGAGGTTGTTGATATGTATACCCAAGGTATGGTTGATACTGATAGACTGGCTGCTGCACAGCAGGACCGAATTAGTACTGTCCCTGGTACGGTTGATAAGTAAATTGAGGTTGACTTGTGACAACCGTACTTGAACCAGGTTGTCCTACAGGCATCTGAACCGAAGTATGAATTGTGGATCCAAACTGAGGTAAAGATGTCTAAGGAGTTGATACAGGAACAGTAGAAACCAGAGCTGTTGATACTCCAAAAGTAGGTGGGATAGATTGAACAGATGTTGCAGCAGTTGCAGCAGCCGTTTGAGGTGGAGTACGAGGTGTATTAGGCCCAGGCTGAGAAACTATCGAAGGTACAAAAGTTTGAATAGTAGACTGGACAGTTTGCTGGGGTGAACCAGAAACTAAGGGTTGTCCGGTTTGAGATGACAACTTTACATTCGGTTGCAAGACCTATTGAGTTTGCAATGGATCCCACACTAAGTTCATTCCGGGGTACGGACCCATAACAGGTTGAGAATATTGAGGACCATAACCGGGTTGAGGGTAGGATTGATAATTTAGAGGTACATTTCCAGTTCCTTGAACATATGATTGACCGGAAGGTGGTTGGAAACCTTGGTTCAAGTACTGACCTTGGGGTTGATAACCCTGAGGCACGTACTGATACTGGGGTTGACCTTGAGGTACATATTGATACTGGGGTTGACCTTGAGGTACATATTGAGTCTGGGGTTGACCTTGAGGAATGTACTATCCCGTAGGTATGTACTGTCCTTGAGGTTGAGGATTAGGAATAGTACCTGACATCATAGAATATATTCTACACTCAACGGCTTAGTACCATTATTTCCAGTTAATAACCCTTGTTCACTGGGTTGAGGAGATGCTCCCAAAAAAGTACCAGTGACTGATACCCAGAGGGAACAGAAGGACCGCCGTACAAAAAGGATTCTGGAGATTGAGAAAACATGGACGACTGTCTTGACATATTTAACGGAGGATAGTAACCTCTAGGTGTTGGGTGATAAGGAATACGAGGTGGTGAAAAACTTAGTCCCGGGTTTTCCAAAAAGTTAGTCAATGAAAGATACCAAGCATTGCTCCTAGGTGGACTGTAAAAGATTGATTCACGCTCGCCAAGTTCTATAATAGGTTGATTTTCAGGGATAGGGATGCCTACTTCTTCTTTCGGAGTAGCAAGTTCTTCAATAGCTATAAGTAGGGACTTTGAAGATTTTGGGTAATTATTCTTTCTACCCTGGGTGAACCAGGACCACTAGAAGTTGGAGAGGTAAATCCCGATGTCGAAGTAGCAGAAAATTCACTTTCAGGTTCAGATATTTCAGGTTCCTCACCTATATCACTAGTAGATGAAAAGCTACCAGTAATTTCAGAAACAGACGCAGATTGTGGATTATAATCTGCTACTAAATCTTGAAAATCAGGATGTACCACTAAAGAAGACTCTCCTTTTTCAGGTGACCCAACTCTATTGTCTCTAGGAGTTACGAGGGCTCTTAACCCTTCAGGTTGGCTCGATGAAGACTCAGGAGGTTGGCCCCGAAGTCTACAGGACTTCCTTGGTAATTCAGCCACGATTAAAATTTTTTAACTACTTCACACGCAAACAAAGTAAAATCTCAATGAAAACACCTAAAGCCTCTAAAGAACCAAACAAATTTGAATCACACGCCTAAAGAATCTAGGAGATCAAACCACACACAAACAGTAACTTTCCGTACTAAAAACACTAGTTGGTGATGAAGTCCAACGTCGCAGAGTTCAATATAGAAATGGAGGTTGGAATAATTACCCCGACAACCTGCTTAATGAATAGACTGGCACAAGTTCCTCCACTAAACCGTCTCGAGTGAAGAGAACCCTCCAGAAAATCCAAGTGAGTCTAGCCGATGTCTGCTCCGGGTACAATGGGATCTTCCCACCACTGTCACCTTAGGAAGAATCCTATAGAATATGGTCACTATGGTTACCAACGGAAACAAATATACCTGGGGGAACAGTCTACGATCCGATACGCACGCAAGGGCAAAGTAACAAGCTCAATCCCCTTGAAGGCTCCTTGACATAATCCAAGGTTTACCAACAAGTGACCCCAGGCTCCTCAACAATGGTTAATCCGAGGTTTACCGTTTTTAATACGTGAATATATGGTGTCATTCCCAATGAGGAAGGATTGATTCCCACACTGGTTCGGACACGATCTCGTGCTTCTCCTTTAAGAGGAGCTTTCCCAGAGCATAGATGCAACAATTAGATTTTTCTCCTACCACAAGATACAGCTACTTGTTTGTTTTACTGTCTTGGAGAGTTAATTACTCCCTACTCCAAGACACTAGCCTAAGCTATGTTGGTGTATTAGAGCCCTAGAAACAAAAAGATTACTAGATAGATTTTACTTTAAGCGTTTATTTTTATTGGTTTTTGTTTAAGTCAAGAGGTGCAGAGATGAAACTCGTGGTGTGAAGACTTGACTCAGAATCACTAAAAAATGCACTTAAGATGATTAAGCAATATTTTCCCTTCAATGAACTTCTAGCTAGGAAAGAGTTTGAGAATGCAAATGCTTGTAAACAAAAATCTTTCTTAACCAACAAATTAAAAGAAGAGCTTTTTGTCTTTTCCAATGCACTCAAAACAAGACAACTAATTATTTTCACAAAAATTTCCCTTTTCTTTCAAACACTCAAAGACTACAAAAACAAACTTTTTGCAAAAGAGATTTTTTAATTTTTATAAAACACTCAAAACTATGGAAATAACTAATCTTGAGATCTATAAACTATAAAAAACTATTTGAATTCAAAGCTTACAAGATGTATTTTTCAAGGATGTTTTACTTAGCTATAAGCAAACTAAGGACTAATTTGTCCAGAATCACAAATCAGTCAAAAAACAACCAATTTTTGTTTTCTTTTCTAAAAATGAAATCCAAACTTTTAACACAAGCCTTTTCGAAGTTTCGCAAAGAGAAAACACAAGGTGGGTTCCTCAACAAAGGAAGATTTTGCAAATGGTCAGACTCATAAGAAGGCCAGTAAAAACCAAGGTGATCTAAGGCTTCTACAGCTTCTAAGCTCAGAGCTACTACAAGACCAAAATGAAAACCAAGCCCGGCAACCAAAACTTCTAGGAATTTCACCTAAAACCCTAACACCAATGGAATTAACCTAAGAAAAGCTTCTGACAAGTTACATGTAGGTCTGGGCAGGGGATAATAACATCTAAACAAAAACTAAACTGACTGAAAGAGAAAATCTTAAGTTTTTCAAAATTTTAGCAGGGTCCGCAGGCCCACCGTTCACACAGGTGTGGTACCGCTCTGTGCTAAAAGCAAAAGTGTGGATAGGTCCGCACTGTGTTCCAAGCCGAGGGTGCGGTCCTCTCCCAAAGTTATGAAAAACAAAAAATAATCCTAGATCTACTAAATCTACCCAATTCCACACACAACAAGCCAAAAACAAAAACAAAAACACAGTTTCTCAGGTCAAAGTAAAAACAAGGAAAAAATCAAGTCCCGAGTGGAGTCGCCATTTTGTCACACAGAATGAGTCAATCTTGCAGACAAGATAGACCTTCCTAGAATCTAACGATATCTAGTGACAAGCAAGCCAATCAAAAACTATCTTTCTCTAAATATGCAATTATAAACAAAGGCAAACAAGTGGTTTAGGCCTACCTTGGGTCCAATGCAAGTTTGTGGAAGCCTCACTCCTTTGATCCAAATGATCTCGCTTGTAGTGAATCTACAAACACAAACAAGCAAACAAATTAAATAGCGCCTGAAAAGCCAATATCATAAAGCATACTTATCATGATGATCAAGGAATTCATGAAACAAATGACATAAGACAATTTGTTGAGAACAATGAATCTGATTGTATTAATTCAAATCAAAGAAGAACTTTACAACCTGTGCCTTGATGTTGTACAAGCTCCTCCCAAGGTCCAACAAGAAGTCTCCTCTACTTTGACAAGTTTCACTCTCTTACCAATGAAGCCAAAAAGGTATGTGATCTCTCCTCTCAAGCTTAACTAGGAAGTCTTAATTCCACCAGCATTTACCCTAAAAAATGTTCAGCTTCTAACCTCCCTAGCAACCAGCCCAATGCCTTAATTTATAGTGCAATGGAGGGAAGTTACTAGGTCCTCCTTCAAAGGGATAAAGCCCTCCTTCAAAGGGATAGCTCCTCTCATCAAGGGATTATCTCCTTATCTTTTGGGATGCATGAACCACCTAAGAGCAAACAATCCACGTCAAAATTCCTTCTAGAATCATCTAGAATTAACCCAAAGTGAGTTTTTTAGAATAAACATGAGCCTTTTTTACTTTCACAGGGGTCCGCACCCACTCCTTTAGGGACAAAGCGGGCAGGTCCACAGGTATTGTGAACAGGGGGTGCGGGACCGCAGGCAACAGTGAGAGAAAGTGCAGAACCAGAGCTTTGTTGATTTTCAATGTCTTTCTCTCATTTTCAAAGCTTGACTTGAAGAGCTAAGGTCTGAGACTTGCTTAGGAGGAAAATACAAGTGATGATAGACCCATACTGACTGCAAATAGTCATGGTGACGATATTTTTGTGTAACAACGACCACAAAATGCAGAGTCTTTACAATAATATTACAAAAATTGACTTAAACATGGTATTTTAGCCCCAAAACTGTCGTTGGGGGATCCTGCTCCCAAAAGGCCCCCAACACAAACATAGTGACTCACCCTCGAGTCAATCAGTAGGTGCAGAGATCTTTGCGTGAAGCCTGTCCAACTCGACCCTGATGAACGCAACTTCGGCTGTGCACTGAGCTGCTGCCCGCTTCACATCTTCGATTCTCTTCTTAGTTACTGCCACTGTGTTGTGAGTCTGAAGCTGTTGTTGTGTCACTTGCAGAGTTGAAAGCTTGCCTTCAATGTTTTCTATGACTGCATAAGCTTCCTCCTACCAAGGTTTTAATTATGTCTTCAGCACTGCTTCCTTGTGCAGCGTTGCATCCGCCTGTTCCTTCAGCTGCTTGGCTTCCTGCAACTTGGCTAACCTCTGTGTCAGTGCGACTATTCGCACTGTGCCCTTAAATTCATCATAGCATTGTTGGATTTTGCACGCTTCCGTTTCTAGCCTTTGGATGTTTGGGTCCTCCTGCAAGCTGGCTAGGACCTCAAACGATTGTTTGAACAACTGTATGCAGTCTGCTACTACACTTTCCACTGCCACAACTGCTTCTGTGATAGTGGCCACCCATTGTTCTCTTACCTCTGGCGGTGTTGAAGTTTGAGCCCTCAACTGGAGCTTTATAATCTGCAGGTTCAGCTCCAATTGAACCCACGCCATCTCTGTCGGAGTGTCACGCACCCATATGGCCAATTTGCAGATGTGGACCTCAACTGGCTCCACCCTTGGAATGGCCAACTCTTGGACCATTCTACATGCCTCCTCCATGATCTGTAGGATCCTTTTGCTTTGGATGGTTGTCGTGACCTCAGCGGCGATGGCAGCATTCCTTTATAGGGCCATCTGCTCATTGTTTATCTTTTGTTCACTGATCACCTGGATGTCACAATGCTCATGGGCCATCAACTCTGTAATTACTCCATCCTGCAAGAGGTGGAGTGCTTTGCGTGGAAGCACTGCCAGGTTCAGTCCCACTCCCTTCAAAGCACTGAGAGTGGGCTTGTCAGCCTCATTTTCTGTAGTCAGTGCTCCATCCGGCAACACTAGCACATTGGAAGCCTTCGTGCATAGCATATTGGCAGCCTCTGATGTGCCGATAGCCGAGCTGGTGGATAGTGGACCAGCTTGCATCACACGGGTCTGCAACTCCTGCAGCCGGGTCTGGATGGCCCCGAGGATGATCTGCTGCTGCTTTTCAAATTACTGTAGGGCCTCCTCGGTGACATCTCTAACTGTGTCACTGATTTCATATAAGTCACCCTCCATTAGTGTGATAGTGTCCCACGAGGTCTTGGTTGCCTTAGATTTCTTTCTGGACCCGCCCTTCTCTAGCTTTCTTGGGCTCTTAATGTGGGCAGACGTCTCCTGAGGGTTTGCGTCGTGTTGCTCTATTTCCTCCTCTTTGGTCTCAGGTTAAGGCGATCGTGTGCCTTTGTCAGAGCCCTGCTCTGCACCACCTGTCAATTTTCCTGCCTCCTTTCCTGCCTGTTCTTCCTGGGCCTTCTCAGCGGCCTCCTTCCTCTTTTCGACCAGCTGCGCCATCTTCAGCTTGGCCTCTTCCTTCTTCTTCTATGCGGCCAATTTCCTTCCACCCACCGCCATGTCCACGCCACTCCGCCGGCCATTTATCCAACACCGTATTGATGGCATCATTTGTGGCTAGGTACGACAAGTCGTACCACTTCTATGCAGGGTCCTTTCGTGCCCTGATTGATATTTGATGGAAATCAACTTTAAATTCGGCATAGCTTTGAAGGTTAGCATATACCATGGGTGATAATTGCGGGTTACGATTGATAGCCATCCTGATATTCATTTCCATCAAGATCCAGAAGATCTTGCTATCCCGAACTTGCTCCACATCCTTGGTTGCCCACAGTGAATCATACTTCGCTACTTCAGGAAGGTCTAGTGCGACCGAAGGGAACTGGCTATCCTCTAGTAGCTCCCATGCTACTAGCATGATCGAAAGCAAGAGCCATGCGTAGTGGAAGGTCTTGCTTTTCTCTTACACTTCGTGGCAGTTTGCCAGGAACTCTCTATGAAGGTAGTTTGACTAGTTAAACTAGACTCCTTTAGCGCACTACTGTGCAAGCGCAATGACAGGCTCCGACACCTCATCATCACGAAACTTCTGCATCACCTTCCCCGCAAGGATCTTCATTTCCACCTTCACAGCGGGGTCATAGATGCTGGAGATAGCGTACCCATGTAGATTCTTCACCAACTTGAACTTCTCTTTCATGGATTCAGCGAGCACCTGCTCGCCACCCTTGCCGCCAAAGATCATTGCTGGATTTTTTCCTGTATACGATAGACGTGTTATGTGGTGAATCAACATATTGGTGATGGGTATCGGCTCCTCCAGCCACAGACACCCATCATGCACCAAGCACAGTAGCTGCTTGATGACCAACATTATCACGGGGGTGCGGTTATAGTGCGGCACCCATAGTAGGTTGAGTAATCCTGCCTTCTCTACTCCTCTGAGCCACTTCTACAGCTCCATTGCAGTCATCCCCGTATTTGTGTCAATGATGCAGCGCATCAACTGTTTGGTCGCCAGGTGCGGGAACTTCTCATGGTCTGCCAAGTCCCGATCTTCGAGCTTCAAAATCGACACCCGTGCCAAATGTGGACCGTGAAAAGTGATTTCATCTGGTAGTAGAGGGGTTTTCAGGGGAGTCTTACTTTCATCACTGTCCTGTGGGACCTTGGACTTAGGCTTGCGTGGAGGGACATACTCCAGAAACCATGTAATAGGGTCCACACCTTGGGCTTCAACCTCCTCTATTTCCACTCCCACATCCTCGTCGTCCATGGGGATGTCTTCGATATCCTCCTCCTCTGCTTCTAGGTTTATAGGCTTGACTTTCTCCTGGGCAATGGACTTTGGTGGGTTTCATCTTGGCGACATGCATACCAGTATGGCTAGCTGCTTTTCCTTCTTGTCTTTCAAAGTCTCCTTGGTTGGGGTTGGCTTCAGTCTCGACGTTCTTGGAGATTTAGAGACCTCTGCTAGTACTTCAGCCACTTCTGGGGCAGCTACTCTAGCTCCCATATCAATCTCTTGCACATTATCCTCGGCGGTCACTCCTTCGGTGTCCATAGCTCCTGCGCGTGTCGACATGATGATATTCACTAGTTCTTGTGTCTCCTTTGACAATTGTTCAAACGCTGGAGTCACTACTAGGTCTTGAAAGAACTCACAGTTCATGTGAACCTGAGAGCGCAACAACTCAATTCTCAAAATGCCAAGTGTTTTTTGTTGGACAACCACTTGTAATTTATAGGGCATTTTGAATTCAAATCCGACTGTTCCCCCCAAAATTGGTTCATTAATGTTGGATTGGTGACATATTTTCAAGGATCTAAGCCATAAATTTTGTCTTAAATGCTGGATTCCTACTCCATTTGGCCTCACTTCTGCCATATTTTCATGAACAGTGACTTTAACGGTCACTTTCCGGCCGACCTTTGCGAGTTCTCCCCGGGTAGCGCAACTCCCTCTGTCCTGCCACGGACCCAGTGACATGTCCTTGCTTCGCACCATTTTCCCATCCCACAGATCCCCCACCTGAGTAGTGTAGCTTATAGTTCCGCGCCTACTTTCAACTACCTAGAGCACTAAGACTGTGCCACTTTCATTTAGTCACATGGCCGGACCGCCGGTGTATGGCTTCAAGCGACTGCCATTCACCTTTCCTAGGAAGGGTTATCCATTTAACTTGACCAGCTGTACCGCTCCTCCATCGGTAATCTCCTTAATAACATAAGGCCCTAACCAGTGCATCCTGAATTTCCCTGGAAATTTATCAAACTTACTATCGTATAACAAAACCAGGTCATTTACCTTAAATGTGCATAGCTTGATGTGTCGATCATGGCATGCCTTTTCACGTTGCTTTGGACCTGCTGGTGAAATCCAGCCAAAAATATTTCTTCTTCAAGCTCATCGAGCTACATGAGCCTCTCCTCCAGGGCTCTGTGATCCATCATACTTGTGAGCGTTGCTATGCACAGACTAGGTACGATGTATTCCATAGGAATTACCGCTTCCATGCCATAGACAAGCCTAAAAGGGGTTTGTCCAGTCAACTTCTTGCATGTCGTTCGATCATCCCATAGTACTGCAGGTATGCATAGGTCCCAATCACTTTGTTGAGCATTGCAACCTTGGTCAACGCATTTTCGAGCACTTCGTTGAATGCCTCCACTGTTTCGTTAGCATGTGGGTGATAAGGTGTGCTTTTCTAGTGATATACCTGAAATTCCTACGTCAGCGCGTTGATCGTCTCATTCAGGAAATGCGTACCACAATCACTCATCAAGACCTTCGGGCATCCAAATCGTGTCAGTACATGCTCAAATAGGAACTTCGCAGCAGTTGCGCCCGTGTAATCCTTCACCGGCTGCACTTCTTCCCAATGAGTCAAATACTCCGTTGCAGTGATAATGTGTCTTGCTCCTGTCTTTCCTTGTGGCTGAATGGGTCCTACAAAATTGATCGCCCACTTCTCGAAGGGTTGAAATGTCATTTATGGATTCAAAGGCATTTCATCCCTCTGCGATGGCCTGCCCATTCTTTGACATACATCACATGCCTTGCAATATGCTTTAGAATCCCGATGAAGGGTTGGCCACCACAACCTTGTGCGTAGAATCTTTTGAGAGCATCATGTCCTCCCGCGGTGCCCCCATGAGTGTCTATGAGGATGTTGCTTCTCTCAAACTTAGGTACATACTGTCGCAATATCTCATTAGTACCCATTTTGTACAGATGCCCAACAATGACAGAGAAATCTGCCACGCACACCACTAATTCCTTCTTTTGTTGGACAATGTATCCTTCTGGTGCCATTCCTATAGTTATGAAGTGTATTATATCCTCAAAATGACCATCCATGACATGCACTGCAAATAGCTATGCATTAGGCAATCCTTCTTCCAAGGTAGTAGGTTCCTCCCCTGTTTCGAGCGTGACAGATGATCGGGTCCCGTGTTCAGTCATCTAGGCTTCCCAAAAACTTCAAAATCGTACTCTTGGAACAATAAGAGCCATTGACAGATTCGTCCCCCCAACACAGGCTTATTGACTTGGTACTTCAATGTGGAGTGATCCATATACATCTTAAGATGGCCTCTTAGCAAGTAGTGCCAGTACTTCTGGAGCGTATACACCATAGCTAGCCCCTCGCGTTCAATGGTAGAATAGTTCTTTTCTGCTTTGGATAATCTATTGCTTCCGAACATGATAGGGTGGTCCAAGCCTTCTCCGCCAGCATGTGTTAGTACTGCTCCCAGCGTTATACATGACGCGTCGACATGTACATGGAACTCTTTCTTCTAGTCTGGGAATACTAGAATCAGCGTGGTAACCATCTTTTCTTTCAATATATCCAAGCTCTTCTTACAATCATTGTTCCAGCAGAACGTGACATCCTTCTTCAACAATTTTTCCACAGGTGCGGTGATCTGGGCATAAATTTTGATAAAATTTCTGTAATATCTCATATGTCCCAGAGTAGCGCTCCGCTGTTTCACACTCCTCGGCGCTTCCAAGTTTAGTATCACCATGATCTTCATGGGGTCTACCATCAGTCCTTGCCTGCAAACCACATGCCCCAATAGGTTTCCAAATACAGTCTAGTGATCAAAATATACCTCCAGGAACTTATGAATAAATTCCTTGAATGTCGCAATGACCACACGTGAAAAGATTGCAGGCACATTCTTCAATCCAAATGGAATTACAGTGTATTGAAAACAACCCCACTCAGTCGCGAAGGTTGTCTTACTCCTATCCTCCAGCACGATTTTGATTTGGTGGTACCCAGAGAACCCATCAGTGAAGGAATATGCTTCCTGGCCACCTACATTGTCTAACACTTCATTCATGAATGGAGTCGGGAAAGGATCATGCACACAAGCGTCATTCAGTTTTCTGAGATCCACGCATATCCTTATCTCATCCTTCTGCTTCTTCTCTTGCACCACCATTGGGCTTACCCAATTAGATTCTTCCACAGGCTTAATGATGCCTACTACGAGCATCTTTTCTAGCTCTAAGCGGACCTTCTCCTTGTATTTTGGATTGAGACGGTAAGGCCTTTGCTTAACTAGCTTCGCATCGGGCTTTAACGTGATCTTCATCATTCCTAGGTCCCCGATTATTCCTTTCAGATCCGTAAAATTGGTAGGGAATAAGTCTTGATATTTGTGGACGAATTCAACAACCTTAGCCACCGTTACATCATCCCAGTAGTCTCCAATCTTTGAGAATTTGGGTTCTACCTCCGAACCAATGTTTACTTGTTTTGTTTTTAGCGGCATGGTTATATCGGGACTCTCAATCTGCAGCCCTTAAACCTCACGACGACCTTTTGTTTCTGGAATGTTAATCCTTCATGGATCCTCATCCTCTTCTTCAACAGTTATATTATAACATTCTAGCGCGCAACTCAGCTGAGTAACCCATTCAGGCTGAGTTAAGTCTAAAGGATCATGCGGTATCCTAAAGATAACTCTTTCACCTCTTCTAGCGCCTCATTAATACTATCAAACCCATCCTCAAAACTGAAGGTCATCATGAATCCTTCGCGCAGGATATCTCATTCGCATGTCCCATGGTGAAGCTTTGTTTCTATATACCAATTCATTGGGATAACATCCAGGTTATGATAGAACAGGTGCACCCACTAAGGTTGGGGCTTTTCTCGATATGCCTGGGTCCATTTGGCCAGATGTACACATGAATCATTCTACCCATCATACTTGTATGTTA
Organism: Pinus tabuliformis; assembly: GCA_031772625.1. NCBI lineage: Eukaryota > Viridiplantae > Streptophyta > Pinopsida > Pinales > Pinaceae > Pinus > Pinus tabuliformis. The sequence goes on along the minus strand of CM062818.1, from coordinate 1,738,366,957 downwards.
GTCACAGCTTAGGTTTCCCAAATCGTGTTCTCATCATCCTCCTACATTCGCGCCAATCATCAAAGCTTCCTTTGTGCGTACCCCACCATCTTGTGGGTGTAGCGCGCAGTGCCCAGTCTAAGGGCTGGAAGCACTATTTTTCTGGTACCTCCCTTCCAAATGCACCCAAAAAGATATCTACCTCATTCAGACCATCATAAGTAGGCAGATTTCTTACCTCTCATGACACACATCGTAGTGACTGGGTCATCATGTTGCAATTCAACATAGTTAGTTCATGTAATTGATTCTACCAGCGTTCTATTTCTTTGTCGAAGACCAAAGTGCAGGAACTCTCGCGATCCCATGTAATCTATCCATCCACAGTGGGATTCACCCAATCTTGGTCTCGCGCGGTTATCTTAAAGATACAGTCTAGGTTGTCATCGCTCTCATAATCGCAGACAGGTTCAGTGTAGCACGATCCTTTAGCAGGATCAAGGGGTATTATTACACGAAGTGATTTCTTCTCAAAGATCATATTTCACTTCTTCAAATTGATTACCCCATTCATATCAGTAGCCTAGTCAATTCCCAAGACCGCAGGATAGGGATTGTTGTCATCCACTATCTCTATTACTTCAAATTCATCCAGTGCGCTTGCTCCCTCAATATTGACAGTCACCCCCTACAACCGCGCCATGGGGATGATCATATGTTAATCCACCATCCTTGGCTGAATCAGAGACCATTGTAGTGTAGGTCTCCCCATCCGTTCCCAAGTCCTTTTTGGTAGGACATTTGCATCTGACTCGAGGTCCAAAATGACGTGATCCATTTCATACTCTCCTATCTGTGCGGTTAGTCTCATCTCTCATCACGTCCTTGTTTTATTTTTTCCAATCTTTCATACTACACGCAACTCACATGGCGTGGTTCCAACGCATCTATTGATGAGTTCCTATAATCCTTTCACATCCTTAATGTCGCGCAAAAACTTCATACAGGTTTCCAGGAAATTTGTGAGCATAGAGGGGTCCATCTCCTACTTAGGCTTATCCTTGCTTCCTGAGGCAGAGGCCTCAGCGAAGCTCTTCTTAGCTTTCATGAAGGTTTCACATGCATGCTCCAAATCGAAATCAGCCTCCTTCGCTGGAGCTTAAACGGACCCACACACTGTCTTCTGGCTACTTCCCTTTGTCATCTCCCATTACGATTCCACTTCTGAGCACTATATTCACGTTTGGATCTTCTTCACGTGACTTAGACCTCATCATCTGTAGGTTCTGAGTCGGCGGAGGTGGTAGCACCCCTTTGTCACGCATTCTAGCTATCAACATAGGACAACCTTCTATTTCATGATCAAACAATGTGCAATACTTGCACAACGGACGTGTTGGGTTAGTGCAATCGCGGGCGTAGTGTCCTGGTCCTCCGCAATTGTAGAAAATCAACTGTCCTTGACCTCTACCAGGTCATCCTCTGCCTCGGCCTCTTCTGCGCCCCTCAAATCCTGTTCGCGCTATTCCTGTGTTCTGGTCAAGGGGTCGCATTTTAGCCTAAACCCTATAGGAGGGAGTTCTATCCATCATCAGTTCATAGCTCCTGCAAGTACACTCATCATGTCCTACCGACCTACAAAAGTTGCAGAACAGCTGTTACGGTGCTTGTAGATACTTCTGTAGCAAGTGACAGTTATCCGTGGCATGTTTTCTGGCTACTTGACAAATAGCGCACCATAATGCAGGCCCCATGCTAGGTCCTGCTTGATATTCTGGCCTTAAAGGCATCGGTCCTCCTCCTGCAATGTAATTTGCAAAGACCGGGCAATGGTCTTTGTCATGACCCTGGCTCTTTCATTTTAAGCACCATACCTCCTCACATACCTTCGGTCGAACCGTTCTGTCCTGCTTCAGACTTTGCATCTCAAGGCACAATTTTTCAACTAAGCATGGATCTGTTGAACTCCTAGATTAGGATCTTGCATCAGAGTCTCATGTAATCTCATGGAAATCTCCAGGCCTCTGCCTGAGTTGTTATCTTTTGCTGTGACAGTGCACTCCTTAAGTGTGGTAGTATCGAAGCCACAAACCACTCGCGACGCTGTCCATATGTCAAATTCATGTTGGCTTCATGGATTGTACACTTCAGCCTCTAGTCTAGTTCCCAAGGCGTCTCGCTTGGTTGCATCGCGGTCTCTTTGAATCCCAAAATCGATTGCACCTTAAATTTCGGCCTACTAAATTCCCTATTTAATGTTGCCTAGATGTTTGCTACTCCAACATTCGGTTATCGTTAGAGTACTTAATATACCAGGTTAGACCGCGATCTTGTAGAGCACTAACCAATGTCTCCTTCTTTATATGATCATCTATAACACCTTGAGCTTCCCATACATCTCTCACAATGAACCAAAATTGGTCTGGGTCCTCATTTCGCAAGCCTTTGAACAAAGGCAACTTCACTGTATTTTCCATATTGAATCGCGGTGGAGGTGGAAGTGGTACGGAGAAGTCAGGGGTGATGGTGGTGAAGTTGGAGGTGGTGTGGGTGGAGGTGGTATTCACGGGAATCCTTGTCTTATTAACTAAATAACACTTTGTAGAGAAACCTTCGATGTCCCTTCCTCATCACCTCGCAGAGGTCAAATCAATGGACTATACTCTAGACCCTTTTGTACTTCATTCCTGTAAGTTTTTCCGCTTTGTGTAGTTCCAAACATCAAGGTAGCTGCATAACCCATTTTTTGCACAACAAAATTTTAATCCAAGTATTCAAATATCTTACGTACTTACCTCGTGGTCCTTTGAAAAAGCGTCACTTCGCCTCGCTATAGATGACTGAGGTGTTGACCATGAATTCAGTCACAAATCCTCCTATGACGCGATCGAGCCAATGATCGACAGCATGGGCGATCTTATCCTCTGATGCTTCTAACCTTCGCACTAACTTCGGGGTCCACACAATATGACCATCAAGTTTCCACCTTCCTTGGCTATCTGCTAGCTTCGCGATCCACTCGTATAACTCGATAGGGAAGGAGCAGAAAAAGATCTCATATATATAGGTATCTGTCCAACCACTGTTCTTTTGTCAGTCGCGGGTTTCTATTCTCTTGTGCCACGAATTCGTGGATTTTACTATCCAACCAATCTCCAATCTCATTCTTAGTTGGATTCCAGTGATACGACATCACACATCTCTTATGCAGATTCGGTCCTGGCAACGAAACCATTGGTTGGCTTGAGGGGGCCTGACCTAGGTTCAGCGTTCTTTAGCCAGACAAATCCCTACACTACTGGCCCTTTTGGCATCAGCATGCAGAGCATGGATCGAAGTCTCACCCGAAGCAGTATGGGGGGATGCTGGAACCAAGTTTCTGTATCCTGAGATGGTTGTGATGTCGTTTGATTTCTTCTATCCATGTCTTCACGTACGTTTCTTTTCTCTAGGGCTTGTAAGACGAACCCTGCTTTCCATTCTTCAATAACTCTGTGAAAGGATATGATCGTCCTTCGCACAGTCCAAGCCTGCTGCTCAGGTACTTTTGGACTGCTATGGCAGTGTGCCGTACAAATTCCCAAATTAATCTAAGTGCCTTGTTTACCTTATCAAACAATTATGGTTATCCCTGTGTAAAAATATATTTGTATATGCATTTAGTTATTCAATGTAATTGCATTCATTTGCGCACTATATAAGCATAATAAAGAAAATTCATATATAACATGTCAAGATGCATCAACAGAACAAAGACACAAAAATTGCAGAATATCTCTTTTTATTAATATCTTCCAAGTGGTTACAACCTCTGTCTGCCCTGCACACACAACTGCAGGGGTTCGCGCACTTAGCTGTGGATTTCTACCATAGGCCTCTACGCACTCCGCTGCAGAGTCTCTACCTATGCTACGACCCAAGACTTAGATTTCTCGCTCTAAATCTATGACTCTCTTACATCATTCATCATTATCTGTCTTTTTTACATTACTTAGAGCTTAGCTCTTTTTATACAATCCCATGGTTCGTGGACCATGGGTAGTTCTCTTACAATCGACTTTACTTTACAAAACTAAGGGTGGAATACCCTTTGTGACACATAACACCTTCACTCTCTGCGACCACAAAATGTCGAGTCTTTACAATAATATTACAAAAAATTGACTTAAACATGGGTTTTTAGCCCCAAAACTGTTCTTGGGGGATCCTGCTCCCAATAGTGATCCATAAGGAATAGAAGATAAGGGGGTTGTAGCTCCCTTCCAGTAGGTGTTGGAGAACGAGAGAAGGTTGTAGCCTTCCACAGGTGGGTGCCTGCGTATTGATATGAGTCTGCGCCAGTATAAGATTGCAATCATATTTTCCACCTAAAAATCCTAGTGTTCATATGTGCTGACTATGTGTGATGATTTATTTTGTTCATACTGCACTTGTTTACTGTTTAATTAATGCCTAATGAAGCATTGATACATTGGTTCAAGTTAAAATGTTGAAGAATTAATTGAAAAGATAGTTAACTGGATATACGCTAGTTGTCTGCATAATAGTAGTGTACATATGCAGGTTTACTTCATTAAAGTCACGTACATACATCTTAATAGAAAATGAGAAGGTAAAGTAAGTTTTAAAACACTGAGTCACACCGTCTCCCCCCCCCCCCCCACCCACCTCCCCTCTCAGTATTTTTCCTAACACTTGATTCTGATATCGCATTTAATTTCTTATATTCAATTGTTGGTGGTCCTAAGGTTGACAATAGAATTATTTTACAATATTGTCATAGCAACCTTCAACTCAAGTGAAACTGTTGTCTCTTCCACCCTCTTCCACGCTTTTTTCCTAGGAATGGTGTCAAAATATTTTCTAAAGTCTAGTAAATAATATAAGAGATCAATTTTAATATTTCAACATTCCTCTCCAATGATCCTGGGAGTAATAAGCTAGTCCATAGTTGAATGATATCTCCTTGTTGTGGAGGTAAATCCTCTCTGCGGACAGAGACGATCCCTACTAGCCCAGAACGGGTCTAGCAACAATCAAACAATGCTATCACACAAGTTCCTAATTGCAAATAAAAGTGGATGATGAGAACCTACTTGGATTCCAACGCTAATATTCGTAGAAGAGACGTTGCCCTTGTTCCTTTTCCTCAGCCGGTCACGATCCCCACGATCTCCGTGATTAGACACCTGCACATGCAAAGAACAACACAAATACAAGCATAAAATCCAATAGATGCAACTATATATCAGTCAGAAAAGATATAACTCAACATCAATCATAAGACAATGAGAGTGGAACCATAATGATAGTCATCTATTATTGATAAATGACAAAGAAGAATACAACCATTGTTCTGACGTCAAATCCTCCTTTGGCTGGGTACTCAGCTACACAAGTCTTGCAAAGCTTGTTGGGATGGGAACAAGCCTCTCTCTCCTGGGTGACAAGAATCTCCTCACTTAGATTTGGCCTTATGGGTGCAAAGAAGGCTCTTGCAGCTTCAAACTCTTGAACTCCTGGTATTCTCTATCACTAATACTAGAACTGGAACTAGCTTGCTCAAGGCATAGAGACAAGCTTTTATAGATAGAGAGGAAAAAGATGGGATCAGCCACATTATTCATGGGATTGGCTTTATCACTTAGAAACTTCCATGAAAGGTGGCAAACCACTTCCCTTCTATGGAGATTCGGAGCCAAACCATCCTAGCTCAACATAGGTTCAGTTGGTGAATGGGTTAAGGAGAACCTTCGGAAGCTTGTTCGTTGAAAACTTTACTCAATTCGGTTGGCGCGAGTGCGACTCTGAGACAGAGCGCCAATAGCGCGCCCTATTTAGAGGATTTCCCTCATTGGCGCGGGCAGTAAACTGAGGACCCGCGCTAATGCAAAAAGAGTTGTTTTCATGGGTATTCTGCAGGAGATGTCTTCAGGGCATATGAAGCTCATACTTAGAGGAATATGATGCAAGTGGTTTCAGGTCACGTCACTTCTCACAGGTCCTGAAATGAGTCCTCCAGTGTGCGGGAGAGGGGTAACAGGGACGGTGACAAATGACGACAAATTGTTGTGTAACAGATGCCCCCTAAAGCATGAGGCCCGAGGGAGAGAGAGGGTTGAAGTGCTTTACAAGAACATGCATAACTGAAAACACGGCCGCTGGAGAACCTGCGTAAAGAAGTACAACTGATATCTCAAGTACATGATATATGTGGTATGGGCGCAGCCATCCGTAACAGAGTACATAACAATCTAGATCCAAGGTATGGGTGCAACCATCCAGAGAGGATTGATAAATAGACTCAGGCATGGTCGCAGCCATCCAGTGAATGAGTCATGTAATGATCATAATAAGCCACAAATCACAACCTGGATTCCAATAAACAAAATCTAGGGTCTTGCGCTCCATCTCAACCCGAACATAGTACAAGTTCAAGCATGTGAATACATGAGTTGAAGTCGAACATGCATGAACATCGCCTGATTACCAGTCAACGATGAAAATTGTTAACAGACGCGAGAGGTACCACCAATAATGACAATGGCCCTCAAGGTACTATAGGTACAATATACGGCGTGCGAATCAATGAGCTGGCGTCGAACACCCGTAGAATCATTCGATCGGAGGCCAATGATGAAAACCTCTCGTCGAACACAAAGAACCTGCCATTGAGGCATGCAGGCTCCAAGGCACCGGAAAGGAGTCTCTAGATCAGCTTCCTGGATCATGAGCTGAAGTCGACAGGAAGTGACCTTGATCAACGGTGGGCCATAATGTTTCCCACATCATTGACACGAGACAGAGGAAAGATGTTGTGGTGAACCAGAATTATGTGAGGTATCAGAGGGAGGTTGTAATTCTGCAGAGGTCAACTTCTCTTGAACATATAGGCGGCACGACAGTGGACTTGGCAGTATTTGACATCAAATGGGCAGAGGTCAATGGTGACAAGCCAATGAGCAGATGAGAGGTCAAATAGGATAACCCAAACCCACGAAGGCTAGTGTAAAACAAGATGAGATGTCCCCACCCAGACACGAATGCAGACTAGTGCCATGTTCAAGAGCGACATACTGCCGACACGACAATAATTATGGGTCCATTTTCCCCACCATTTCTCGCGAGTACCCCAGTTATTTTTAACAAGCTTGATGGGGATAGCATATGCTTGTGAGGCGTCATTCCGACGGGATCCGATGTCATCAGGTTTTAACGAGCCTGACAAAGGAAGAACTCGACGCCTTTTCATGTTTAGAGAGTTCGAAAAGACAGCAGAAAAGTGAACTCCAGGGGGGTCATTTTTCGTAAATTTGTGTCTCGCGAGCCCGAAAAAGTATAAAACATTGCTCGAAAGAACCGCCCGATCATTACGATCGAGGAGTACTTTTCATATGTAGTGGCATCGGCCTGAAAAAGTAAAAAAATGATCGATATCACGTCGTTTCGTAACCATTAACGAGCCTGAAACGACAAAGACCCGACAATCTTTTGTTTTTTACACGGTCAGAAAATAGTTTAAAGACGACCGCCTCTTATTTACGTTTAGCGAGTCAAGAGGAATAACTCGGCAGTCTTTTCGTCTTTAAATGATCGGAAAAGAGCTGAAAGCAGACCTCCATTTTTATTCTCTTTAACGAGTCAAAAAGGGAAAATACTCGGCAATCTTTTAATACTTTACGAGTCAGAAAAGAGCTTAAAGGTGACTCATCCTAGAGGAACAAGTGGTATAAAGGGTAGCAACTAGTTCCGACAATGGTGGAACCGCTCAAAACATGTAATGGTCAAGAGGCTGGCTAATAAAACCACTCATCGCTGCGATTCCTCAGGAAAGGAAAGACAACCAAGTGAGAGCATATGATCGGCCAAAGAGATGGTGGCGATGGAATGAAACAACCAAGGCTCATCTGGCAGAATTTAGCAGATAAAGACAGCAATCACGAGATGTAAAATGGGTATGGGTTCATTTTTACACAAGCTTGAACCATGGAGAACTTTGCTTGGATTCAGTTTCATGTTTACACAAGCTTGAAATGAAAGAAAAACTATGCTTGTTATGAGTTCGCATGCCCCCAGGCATAATGACGCAAATCGAGGTACATGCCCCCCAAGCTTCATTGCATTCAACAAAGTGGATGGAATGAAGGTTCACTCTCGAGATCGATGAAAGACTTGACTTGTATTTTACGAGATCTTAATCAAAAGACTCGATTTGGAAAGGGAGTTGTTTCATTTTTTAATGAGGTTGACACAGTAAAAGAACTATCCTCATAACCCTTGTTTCATTTTTTAACGAGCTTGACACAAGATCAGGAACTATGCTCCGACCAAACCTAGTTTCATTTTTTAAGGAGCTTGACACTGGGAAAGAACTATGCTCCACACGGACCCAGTTTCATTTTTTAAGGAGCTTGACATAGGAAAGCGAACTATGCTCCGAACGGACCCAGTTTCATTTTTTAAGGAGCTTGACATAGGAAAGTGAACTATGCTCCACCCGAACTTCATCATAATGAATAGAAAGTCGGGGCTTCCAAGATTGCCACTCCCGGTGGAAGGGAAACATCTTGGAAGTCAGGGCCCAATGCCCCCAGGACACTATGCACGATGGCGGCATCACTGGATCCAGGCATGGGATAGGTGGCCACGTAGTTGATCTGTGGTGGGGTAGATGCAACTGGTGGATGAAAACTAGGAGGGGACGACAACGGCGCAGGAGGCATCGGGGGACTAACGAATGACACTTGATCGATAGTCACAATTCTTCCATCGTGCGGAAATCAAACCACACGGAAAAGAAAAGAAACGAGGACCCCCATGGCATAAACATAGTCGCGACCAAGGAGAAGACTAAAGTCTAAAACACCTTGGGTAACCAAGACGTCTATGTAGATGGTTTTGCCTCCCAAAGTAATAGGGAACTTCGGGAGAACTCCTAGAGATGGACAAGCTCCTCCGTCGAAGGCCAACAGATTCTGAGTGAATGGCCCAAACTGCGGGGAACCTAAAGCTTGCCAAGTAGTGTACAGCATAAGACTGACAGACGCCCCTTCATCCAAAACAGTGCCAGGTACTGCCTTAGCACAGGTATGTACTGTGATCTGGAAAGGCATATGGGATGGAAGGCGACCAGGGATCAGGCGATTCCAATCAAAGGAAGCGACCAGACTACTTGGTGGGGGAATCGTATGATTTCCCCCATGTGCTAAAGGAACCGAAGGAGAATCTTTGGGAGCAGCTGGGTTAGGAGAGTCATTTCGGGACTCAGGAGAATCTAAAGAGACGAGAAGAACATGGGCATGATGCTCTTCCGAAACAGAGTGATCGACGGGTGGTGAACTCGAGTCGACACTCTTTCCGACCAACGGTTGGTCTGGAACAGGCTAGGCACAGCCAGGTTCGGGAAGAGGTGGCTGGACAAGAGAAGAATATGAGTCAATCTCTTTGTCAGCAGGGGAACGATCTGCGGCTACAGAGAGACGTTGATAACCAACGGGAAGTTGGGGTGAAGGAGCTGTAAGACTTTCCAAGACAACGGAGGCTTTATCCATGAGTGGACAAAGGTGAAGGGGATGATTGCCTTCACAAAGTCTACAGGGGATTCGAATCTTCCCTTTTCCCTTACCATTCCCAACTGATAAGGTAGCATCGCCGTGAGCTTTAGAGGACGATGAGGGGGGGGGGGGGGGGGGGGGGGCCGGATCGCGAGACCATACGTCTAGTACCCTGGGAATGCCAGGACAATCGCGAAGAAGATGGTCCTTCTTGCATAATCGACAAGGAAATTTGACCTTCCGCGGAGGAGCAGAAGGTGGCCCGACTTCAGGTGTACTCGGAGTAAGAGCTGTACTTCTAGCCTCTCCCTTGGGAGCCTTCTTCTTCTTCGTCTTCTTCTTCTTCTTCTTAGCCACCGGGTTACTCGAATCGATACTTTCACCAGGCGAAGTAGAAGATGAGGATGTAGAAGTAGGTGTAGAAGGGGAGAGGTCCACCTTAGAATCAACATGATGTTGTTCAGGTGGAGGGACTGATTGATCAGACGGTGAGACGACAGGGACCAAAGAGGTTGAGAACAACCAAACCGGCAACCCAATAGTTAACCCTGGGAGGGACAACGTTGCCATATAAGGAGCACCAACATTTCCAAAAGGAGCGAAATGACCAGGGTTCCCGTCAGAGGGGATCCCTGGGTTGGTGAACCCTGGAAAAGTTGCCATCGAGAACGAAAAGAAGCCTACTCAAGCTAACGCAAACGAGATCTAACCGGGTAAATGTGAACACAGCCAAATAAATTTTAAGACAAAGGAACTGAACTTGACCTTTTCATTTTTTAAGAGTCGAGAAAAGGACAAAAAGGTGACTCTAGTTGCCTTCGAATGTTTTGTGAGCCCAAAGTGACAAACTGCTCAAGTAAGCCTTTTCTTTTAAGGAGTCCGAAAAGGATCAAAAGTGACTACTCTGGAGAAACTAGGCAAAGGGTTTACCAGACAATCCGTAAAACTGCATATACACCTTGGCAATCATATGAAAACCAAGGACTTTCCGTACGGCAGTCAATCTTCCCGAATGTTGTGTTCGGTGCGTTACGGCTTGTAAGGCGGCAGACACGGCTTCCTGTGGATAAAGGATGATAACCTAGTGGGGTCTCCGCATATACTTGACGGTACGTGGGAGCTCAAGTACGTGCTAGACCACTTGTTGCGTCACGGAAGGAGGAATCACCCAACCTTAAGTGAAACAAAAGTGACTAGGTTTAACGACGCCAGAGCACGTCTCTAGCCTAGAACTCTAAACAATGAGCATTATGTTCCAATGCGTTTTTAAGTTCATTCAGTTCATTTTACGGTTGATCTTTGATTAGGTTTCGGTTTCCAGGTCCTACCATATCACAATTCCCTAAATGCAAGCTATATGCCAAAAAGTATCATTTCGTTCGATGAACACTAACTACGAGAGGGTTGAGAACTTTTCAATCAAACAAAATGACCATAAACAATCAAGAACCACTCTAATGCAGCTAATGGCAATAAACAGAACTTTTCTTTAAAGTCACTAATCAATGAAAAGATCTAATTTCCATTAACTAATTCAACGCAAAAGAGACTGTTCGTTTTCTTTTCAATGGCAAAGTGCACTAAACAAATTTTGAGAGATAATAACAAAGAGTAAAAAGACAAATTTCACTCAATGAAAATACAATCAAGTCCGTAAATACCAAGGCAGTCCTTCAGAACCAAGAGAAGATCTCAAAGACCTCAATGGGCCATGTAATCTAAGCCCAAAACGAAGCCAAGCGAAATCCAAGCGAAAAGAAGAGAATCACTCGAATAATGCAATAAAAAGTTTAACAATCACTGAACAAGTGCAAGAGAGTAACCAAAAAGTTGACTGGACCAACAGAAGACCAAAACTCCTAAGGAAGGCTCGATGCACAAAGCCACTAGATGCCCTAGGGCTAAAATGTGAAATCGGTGGAAAATGGCAAACACCCAAAGTATGCAAATGTAATCTATGCACACTTTTCATTCATATCCTGAAAATGAGAATTCTAATTATGCAAGTGTGATCTATGAAAGAGATTTCTCAAACACACGACGATTCTAATGTAATCTAAGAACCAATCAAGTGCAAATCAAGAAAAACGGGTGTGAGTTCCAAAGATCATAAACTAAAAACACTCAAAGGCGATTAACACTCATACACAATTTAGCCCCCCCGGGCGAATGAGGGGGAAATTTTTTTGCAAAAACAAAAGAGAAAAGATGCAAAATTGTGAAAATACTGAGACAAACCTCCAAGTAATGATCAAAGGAAATCAAATTAAGAATTTGCCAAAAAAACTCAAAACCAATCAAACAAGACTCTAACACACTCAAGTGATTGAAAAAGGTGTAGCTAGACACAAAACCAAGCTTGGAAGGCTGCAAACAAGCAAACTGGAAAAGTTCACAGGCCTGGCGCGACTGTCAGGCGGAAAACTAGCGCCAATTGAGGATTGGCGCGGGCTGTACACTGGCAAGTGGCGCCAATTGGCGCGACTGTCATGCAAAAAAGAGCGCCAATCAAGTTTGCTAGCTTAAAAATAAAAACAAGCAGTCCAAGGCTTGGTCGACAGTATCCAGACAGACCAGGCAGCAAGAGACAACAGAGCATCCAACCCATAAAGCTATCTAAGCAATCAAACAAGAGAACCAAAGAGACAAGACTAACTCCCCAGCGGAGTCGCCAATTTTTTGTGGAGGTAAATCCTCTCTGCGGACAGAGACGATCCCTACTAGCCCAGAACGGGTCTAGAAATAATCAAACAATGCTATCACGCAAGTTCCTAATTGCAAATAAAAGTGGATGATGAGAACCTACTTGGATTCCAACGCTAATATTCGTAGAAGAGACGTCGCCCTTGTTCCTTTGCCTCGGCCAGTCACGATCCCCACGATCTCCGTGATTAGACACCTGCACATGCAAAGAACAACACAAATACAAGCATAAAATCCAATAGATGCAACTATATATCAGTCAGAAAAGATATAACTCAACATCAATCATAAGACAATGAGAGTGGAACCATAATGATAGTCATCTATTATTGATAAATGACAAAGAAGAATACAACCATTGTTCTGACGTCAAATCCTCCTTTGGCTAGGTAGTCAGCTACACAAGTCTTGCAAAGCTTGTTGGGATGGGAACAAGCCTCTCTCTCTTGGGTGACAAGAATCTCCTCACTTAGATTTGGCCTTATGGGTGCAAAGAAGGCTCTTGCAGCTTCAAACTCTTGAACTCCTCACTAATACTAGAATTGGAATTAGCTTGCTCAAGGCATAGAGACAAGCTTTTATAGATAGAGAGGAAAAAGATAGGATCAACCACATTATTCATGGGATTGGCTTTATCACTTAGAAACTTCCATGAAAGGTGGCCAACCACTTCCCTTCTATGGAGATTCGAAGCCAAACCATCCTAGCTCAACATAGGTTCAGTTGGTGAATGGGTTAAGGAGAACCTTCGGAAGCTTGTTCGTTGAAAACTTTACTCAATTCGGTTGGCGCGAGTGCGACTCTGAGACAGAGCGCCAATAGCGCACCCTATTTAGAGGATTTCCCTCATTGGCGCGGGCAGTAAACTGAGGACCCGCGCTAATGCAAAAAGAGCTGTTTTCATGGGTATTCTGTAGAAGATGTCTTCAGGGCATATGAAGCTCATACTTAGAGGAATATGATGCAAGTGGTTTCAGGTCATGTCACTTCTCACAGGTCCCGAAATGAGTCCTCCAGTGTGCAGGAGAGGGGTAACAGGGACGGTGACAAATGGTGACAAATTGTTGTGTAACACTCCTAAACCCAACTTGGCCTTTAGCTCTTTTACCATGGCTTTCTAGTTGTAGGATAATATTATTTTCCAAAATAATTCCATGCAACTTGGATAAAATGTGGCTAATCATAATGATCATATAATTAGAGAGAATGTTTTTATTCCCACTTTTAGATATAATCACAATGATAAGGCTTTGGGAAGCCTTTCAACACTGCCAAATTGAAGATATTATGTATGTAATGGATAAGGATAGGCCCTCCCATTTTAAAAATATAAGTTTGGTAGCCTTCAATTTGCTTAGCTTTCCCTTTAGCTAGCCACTTAACCCTAAACTCAATATCTTCTATAGAAAATATATTATCCTCTATGGGAGCATTCAAAATGGTTTCTGTGTTGTTCAATGATCCATAAAGGTTTTTAATGTAGGAATTCTAGTTCTACAAGAAAATCAAATAATTTTCTTTAGTTGTATGAATTAGAATTTTCCTCCAAAAATTTCTAGGATCATATTCAGATAGGTGCAATAGTTGCTTCATTTTTTATTTTTTATTTTTTATTTTTTATTTTTTTTTTATTTTTTATTTTTTATTTTTTTTCTATATAGTACATTTTATTCCTTTTAATAAGAGATTTGTTCATATTTTATCTTATTAAGATTTAGATATTCATGAAGAGCATCCCTAATAGTTCTAGCATTTTTACAATCATTACCATACCAAGGGTTGGTAGTTCTATTATTCTTTTTATCTCACACTTCGATAGAGAACTTACTAGTGGAAGAGGAGAGGGTTGTAGTAAAATTATGATATAGGTTTTCAATTTTATCATTATAAGTTAAGAGGTGTAAGTCCCTATTTAAATTCTTCAAGAAGAGATCCTTTAGGTGCCTTTGATTCTTACAATTCTCTTGCACATTTAAAAAAAATAGAAATGAGTAATATTTAGATTAAATTTGCGCATGGTCACATCAAATACACGAGGAATACTTCTCTTTCAATTCAATTATTTATTAGATGATTATTAGTTATTGACCCATTACATCATTGATACTTCCTATCAAAAACCTTACAATAAATCCATTACATGGAAAGACTTCCTATCAAGACTATCAAAACCAAAAGCCCAAATTGCATTGCATGGAGTTCAATCAATTCAGAAGTTGGCTTGTTGAGGTCTATGACAAGCTTGCTTGCGTGCTCTAAAGGTTGTTCTTAAACAATGGATGGATCTTTGCTAATCTTATTGTATGAAATTATAACAACCCCAAGTTAAAATTTAAAGTTAATAAAGGCAAAATAATACCAAAGTCATGGGACACGTATTCCTAGCTGAATGTTAGGCAAAACATCCTAATGGGTGTTCATTTGGTTTATTATGGCTAAGGAAATTGGAAAAGGCAATGGAAAAGGCATTGAAAAGGCAAAGAGGCATTAATTGGCATATTATTTATGAAAATAATGGAAAATAGGAGAAAAGGAAAGTGAAAGGTCACAGGTTGCATGTGAGGAGGAAATTGAAGGAAAATTAATGGAAATTGAAGAAAATAGACGCCTCATTTATAAAAATACTTATGAGGATTAGTTCATAGCCTTTTGTCAATTCAGTTTTGGAGCTCTCTCTTTATTCTCTCTATTTTCTCGTAGTCTTGCACACTTAGAGCATTATTGGAGCACTCTAGCATTAGAGAAAGGAAGGCAAAGGAAGGATAAGTAAGTAAAGGAAAGAAAAGATCAAGCAAGGAAGAGTTGGATCAAGCGTCTATAATGAGATTACTTGCAGGTATCGAGTTTCATGTACGATTTCGTTGCTAGTTTTTGCATGCATGTGTGTATTTGGTTCTCTTTCTGTCATTGGCATGGGTTTTTCCAGGCGTGCCAGTGGTTTCAACTTTGCCTCGCCATTTCCTGATAGCCAGATTGTGATGGAGTTCTCCCTTTGGTTGAGCTTGGATTGCTGAATGGTTTTTGAACTGGGTGAGCTGGTCTCAGGAAAATTCCCAAGGGCCTAGAAATCACTTGACCGGTAATGGATGGATATGTGGTAATTCCTAAGGGCAGAGACGAGAAAAGTCCTCAAGGTATTGGTGAATAAATCGGAGGCATCCATACTTGTTTAGGGCTTAGTGATCCCTTGACTGGTTTTGGTAGGATTGCGGTAAAGCCTGGTAGTGTATGTTTCTTTTTTTGGGCCTAGGAATCCCTTGACAGGTAATAATAGGATTGTGTTAAAGCCTGGTTGTATAGGAGAGGGCTTTCAACCTAGAAATCCCTTGACTGGTAATGGAAATATATGAGGAAAATCCTGAGTAAGTCCTAGTTATTTTGTTGTGAGTCCCACATTCATGCTTGGAATATGGCATAGGGGTGATCGGTTGAAGAAAGATTTGGTTCAGCCCAATCTATGGTCGGGTGGTCCGTGGAAGTCCCTGACTTGGTTGGCTTTTGCATATGTTAATCATATCTCTTTTCATCTTATATTTTTGTGAGTATTTATACTTTTTGTTATGTGGCTTTGATGGTTGTTCTATCATTGTCATCATTCTAGTTATATGCTGGTTATAAACATGGTTTTATGACAAAATTTAGTTATGACTCTCATCATGTTTTGATTAGTAAATGAATGGTTAATGAATTCATGATATAATAGATGTTATTGTAGCTATTGTGAGAGGGCATCATACCTTCTTGATGCTTTTTAGATAAGTATGAGACCTATTTGTTTAGATATGCATTTATAACCCATCAATTACATGTTCACAATGTGTTTGATGAAATTCCTGTCATGGTTAGGCCTTGTTAGTTCAAGTTCTTGTCTAAGTTTTGCATTAATAAATTTTTTCTTATGCCATTCATCATTATGGAAAGTTCTATCAAGTTCTGGGTAGAGATCTGGATCCTAACCCTTAAAAAGTGGCTCAGATCTCGAGGTCACATGCATAGAACTTGGTAATTTAGACTGCAGTCACTAGGAGGTAGGATTATCCATGCGACTGGAGGCTTACAGTCACTGGCTTGAATTTTTATGCAAGTGAATAAGAGTTTAGGTTAGTGAAAAAGAAAGTTAGCTTTGGGTTTGGGCACCTGGAGTGTTTATTTAGCTCTTGGGGCTCCTGTAGCTCCCGAGGAAGGTCAGTAAAGTTTTGGTTGAACGATTCCACTTCCTTAATTGTACCTAGGAGGTTTATTCATATCATAGTAACTCTTTATCACATATTCACCTTCACAGATCAGTGAACTTGGGTAAGTGTGGGAGGAGGGCGTTTCAAATTGGTATCAGAGTATGGTTCAACACTTGGACTGAATGGATGAAACATGTTGGTCATGCATGCATGTTGGTTGTATATGTATTTGTTATGCATGTTAGTGCCTATATGTTTGTTATACAAGCATTGACATGGTAATGGTTTTCGTGAATGAGGTCATCGTATGCAGTTGGTATTGTCATGCATGATGTCGATATGTTGTTATGATTATGATTATACATGTATTGTGCTAATCTGATTGATCTTGTAAACGAGATATCCTTCCCTGAACTTCACTAAGGTATGTTGATTATGTTTATATTTTGGTTTAGCTGACATGGAATACTTTCAGAAATAAGAGGACCAAAGATGACTAGCAAAATGGTGGATTATAGTTCATAAGACTCTCCCTATATATTAGATGAACAACATGGTGATGGGTACTCTCCTGACATATAAAACACTTTGAGAAGTTTAAGGAGGAAATAATAAATTGCAAAGAAGACAATGACAAAATCATTCAGTCACAAGAGAGACTTGTCAGGGCACAAGACAAACAAGAAGAGGTCAATGCAATTATCCTTCATAGTTTATTAGAATTGTAGAGACAGGGACCACTTAGGATCAACCATGGATAATAGGACAGGACTAATGGAGTATATTGTAGCAGGTCTCATGGTGGGCATAGGTCAGATAGGGATGACACGGTCAAAGATGGAAGGTTCTTAGATACACCTGATAGGAAAGGCAGTGGACATGGGATTTACTCTAGTTCTGGTTTTGACCGGTATCATGGTCATCATCGCTATCATCCAACTAGGAGGAGTGATAGGGGATATTTACCATATGATTTTTAGAAAGCCAAGTCACCTATATTTGATGGAGAGTTAAAGAAGCTGGAAGATGTAGAGGCATGGTTTCTTGGGATGAAGAAATTCTTTGAGTTGCATGATTACATCAAAAACATGAAGGCCAAGATAACTATTTTCAGCCTCAAAGGGAAAGCAAACATCTGGTGGGAAGATGTGAAGCGAGTTAGAGACATCAAGACAAAGGATTTGATTTGGCAAGAGTTCAAAATGATTTTCCAGAAGACGTACTTGTTATAGAGGTACTATGATAGTAAATATAAGGATTTATATGAGTTGAAGATGGGATCAATGACTGATCCGAATTGGATCCATGAAAATTATTAAGAGTTCTATGACCATATCAAATCAGGACAGACTTCAAAAACTTGTGAACAAGAGCTATCAGGAAGGACCTCTGGACATTGGCAGTTTGTAGCCAGCAAGGAACAACGAGGACCTCGGTCAAAGCGTGCCAACCGAGGCCCTTGGAGACCGCGCAATGGTGCAAACTAGCAGTTGGGAAGTCTGGATCAGAAAACAGAGGCCATTTCTGATGCGTAATTAACACTAAGTGCTAATCGCGCATCGCTAGGAAGAACCCCTCGAAATGGAAAGGCCTCGAGCGCTTGGTCACAAGGTAAGCCGAAAACTGTGGGAAAAGCACTAAAGTGAAAGGCGGGTCCCGCGCTTCAAAACTGATGGAATATTAGAGGTGTTTTGGGCAGTAAGCAGAATTGTCAGGAGACTGAGTGATGCCATACAACGAATGACACATGTCTGGCGGATGAGAGAGAAAAATTCCTCTCATCATGGGCTAACGTCCAAGCAAGTCAACCACGCGATAAGAGCGAACACCGAAGGATCTGGGGGCTCCAGATCGAACGGCGAAGATTGCGCCTGATGGGAAACCGGATTTAGAGGGAGAAATAAGTGACGACATATAAAAGTCTGAAGTTCGATTTGACCATTGAGTTGGTGGATGAATCATTACATAGAGTAACCGAAATACTGAACCATTTGAGGAAAAGTTAGCGCAGTTCATAAGAGGACAAGTGGCCACTTCCCTGTGAGATGTTACATAGTGGCGATGACGCGAAGGCAGGGAATTCCAAGCGAATAGCAGTAGGCGATCCGAAGAGGTAGAAGAGGAAACGAACAGTCATGAGACAAATTGGCTTTAAGCCATGAACAGACGGAGAACAAAAGAAGGCGAGACAGAAGAGACAGAGAAGCAGAGAACAGAAAGCCGAGCTGACCTGCAGAGCTAAGGCAGCATCGAGCAGACAGAACATGGCTTGATAGGTTCAAGTAATCCCTGTGAGGATATCTACTGGGAATTGAGTACCAAGTTGGACTCATCCCATTAAGACCAGTGAGGTCGAAGACTTGGTAAGGGGGAGTCTGTGTACTCTAGTGGCTTGGGGAATCCAAGAACCACCCTACTAAGCATCATCTGCTTCAGGAGGCTCAACTTGAGCTCCTCATTGTAAAAACTTTGTTTTAAAGACACAATAAAAGAAGGCCACCAATGAAAACTGGACTAGAGACGTAGCCCAGGAGGATTGGGTGAACTCCTTATTAATTGTTGTGTTCTTGTGTTTGCTTATTGTGTTTCACTCATTGTTTTTCAATGTCTGTGTATTTTTCAATCTTATCGATCCGTTGCCTAAGATAACATAGACACAAACCATCACATGAGTCTATAATACCTTCATTCATTAATTAAGTAACTAAGATCACTCACGAGTGATTTTCAGATCAAGTGGTATCAGAGCTTTAGGCTGTCAAGGTTAGACAAGCTTGTGTTGGATTTAGCTATTGAATGCTAACTAGATCAAAGATCAAATTAGGAGAAGGAGAGTTGGTCGAAACTAATCTTGAAATTGGGAGAGTCTATCCTCAGAAGACCATGTCAGAGGAAGGTTCTATGGGGCCAGACCCTCAATTCATAGATATTTTCCTAGCCATAAGGTCCATGGTAGAGGAAATGTATAAGGAATTTAGAAAACACAAGGATGAAGATTCATCAGGCTCCAAAGAAGACAAAGGAGAAGATGAGCCTCTCCTCCATGACCACTCAAAAGGCAAAGGGAAAGAAGAAATCTTTCTCACACCTCCTAATAGCACTGAACATAAAAAGAAGACATCTTTGATTAAAATAGATGTTAATTTGATTTACCTATATATGATGGAGATCTGAATGCAGAAAAGCTGGACAATTGGATTAGACAAATTGATGTTTATTGCAGAGTGTCGAGTATTAATTCAGACAAGAGAAAAATTCAGCGGGCAAGCCTGTGCCTTGGAGGCACCACCTTGGTTTGGTGGGAAGGCAGGACCCAAGCTGACATGAAGAGACATGGTAAGACCATTTCTGTCTGGAGTGAATTTGTTTCTGCAATCAAAAAGTAGTTCTATCCATTGGCCTGCATGTAGTAAGCCATGATGAGCTGGCAAACTCTTCGACAGTTGAAAGGGAAAAGTGTACAAGGTTACACCAAAGAATTTAGAAAGAGAGCATTGATTCTAGGAATCTCATTAGACTCACCTGAGACTCTGTTGAAGTACATTGGTGGTCTACAAAACTACATGAGGCACACTATCCTCATGTTTAATCCCACTAATATAGATGAGGTATCTGTACAAGCTACTCATCCAGAAGCTAGAGGAAAGAATGGAAGTCCAGAAGTTGGGGGATCATCCCAACCCACTGCAAGCAAGAATAAGGAGAAGAGAAAGTAGAAATGGAAAGCAAGGAAGGCTAACATTGCACAAAAGAGCAAGCCTTCATGCACTCACTGTAAGAAGGATGGGCATGATGATGAGCACTATTGGATTCTGCATCCGGAGATGAGACCTAAGAAGTTCGAGGGCAAGAAGAAGAAGACTGCTACAGCTATTCAGAAAGATTTGGGGTCAGACTTAGGAGATGAAACAAGTATTGCAGCCACAGGTATAAGAGGTAAGAATTCTGAAGCATCTACTAGTAATTCTGCAAAATCTACTATTGATGAAGAAAATGAGATAAAAAGACATGAGCTTTTCCATATTCGAGTTATTTCCAAACATCAAAAGATTGATGATTTGATTGATAGTGGCTCACAAGTAAATTTAATTTCTGAAGCAATTGTAAAGAAGTTGGGATTAGTGACTACACCGCACAAGAAACCATACCCATTAGGATGGTTAAATGATAAAGCACAACTACAAGTGACTAGACAATGCAAACTCAAGTTTTCTTTTGAGTCAACATTTGTAGATGAGGTTGAGTTAGACATAATTCATTTGGATATATGTGGAATTGTTTTAGGAAGTACTTACTTGTATGACATAAAAGCTATCTTCTATAGAGATGAGAACAAGTATCTACTTGTTAAAGATGGAATCGAATACTTTGTAAGAGCTCATAAGCTCAAGAATAATTATACTCTCATAAACTCAGGGCAGATGAAATGAATGATAAATTCATGCAAACAATTCTTACTAATGGTTGTAAAGGAAAATAAACTTGATAAAACCAATGTATTTGAGGGCTATAATGCTAAATAGCTAGCTGATTTAGAAAAGGTTGTTTCAGAGTATGATATCTTGTTTCAAGAACCTAAAGGTCTGCCACCCAAAAAGGAAATAGTGCACGATAATATTTTGCAGCAAGATGCTCCATTGCCTAACATTGGAATGTACAGGTTGTCCGCTTTAGAGAACGCAAAAATCAAGAAGTAGGTGTAGGAGTTGCTCGAGAAGGGGTTCATCAGACCTAGCACATCACCATGTGGGTCACCAATCATTTTGGTGAGAAATAAAGATGGCTCGTGGAGAATGTGCATTGATTACCGAGCACTGAATAAGATAACAATAAAAAATCGTTATCCCCTTCCTCGCATAGATGATCTTTTAGATCAATTGAAAGAAGCTGTTTATTTTTCCAAGCTAGACTTGCATAGTGGATATCATCAGGTCAGAGTGGCAGAAAAAGATGCATGGAAGACTGCTTTCAAGACAAAGCAGGGATTGTATGAGTGGCTGGTTATGCCTTTTGGCTTAACTAATGCTTCTGCTACTTTCATGAGATTAATGAATGATGTACTCAAACCTTTTCTTGATGATTTTGTTATTGTGTATCTGATGACATTCTGATATTTAACAAAACATGGGAAGAACATTTGAATCATGTTAAGCAGACACTAGATGTTTTGAAAAGAGAAAAACTTTATGTTAAACTCTCAAAATGTGAATTTGGCAAAACATCTCTAAATTATTTGGGACAAATAGTAGGGGGTGGTGAATTGAAGATAGATCGCTCTAAAGTAGCAGTGATTGTGAACTGGCCTAAACCCAAATCTGCTACAGAAGTTAGAAGCTTCTTAGGAGAAACACAATATTGGAGAAAGTTTATTTCTAACTTTTCCTTAATTGCAGCTCCCTTACATGCTTTAACAGGATTGAACAAGGCGTTTCAGTGGGGAGGCAAACAACAGAAAGCCCTTGACACCTTGAAAGAAAAGATTAGTACAGCACTTGTACTAGCACTGCCTAATCTTCAAAGACCATTTGAGATCCAAACAGATGCCAGTGACTATGCCATGGGAGCAGTGTTGACACAACACGGTAAACCCATATGTTATCATTCTGAAACATTTAATTCTGCAGTAGTTAACTATCCTACATATGATAAAGAATTGTATGCATTAGTACAGAGTGTGAAAAAGTGGAAACATTACTTAATGGTCAAAGAGACAGTAATACATACTGATCATCAACCACTTCAATATCTACACTCCCAAACTAAGTTGCAGCAATCAAGGCACTATTGATGGATGGATTTTCTACAAAAGTTTCATTTAGTCATCAGATATAAAAGGGGCATACACAATAAAGTTGCAGATATGTTATCCAGACCCATTATAAATGCATCTACTATACTTACGCATAATTTTGTGTTACATGAGAGCTACATTGAACAATATGCTCAAGATATAGACTTTAAAGATGTATATGCAACTTTAAGTCAAGGCAAACGAGTAGAAGAATTGGATTATCATATAAAGGACCGACTCCTATATCATTGTGGGAAGCTATGCATTCCACAAACTGAAAGAGTAAAGATAATTCGAGAAGCACACACTTCTCTAATATCCGGTCACTTTGGGATAAGTAAAACAGTTGCACAATTGCAAAGATTTTGTTATTGGCCAAAAATGAATGAGACAGTTTCTAGATATGTAAGAGGGTGTACTATGTGTGCTAGAAGCAAGCCCAGCAATAGAAAACTAGGCTTGTACACTCCATTACCAGTTCCTTCTCACCCTTGGGAAAGTGTTTCCATGGATTTTGTTGGAGGACTGCCTAAATTTAGGAAAGGTCATGATTACCTATATTTTGTTGTGGATAGGTTCAGCAAAATGTGTATTTTGATACCTTGTAATAAATAGATTACAGTTGAACAAACTGCAAAACTATTCTTTCAACATGTATGGGTTCATTTTGGATTACCCACTTCCATTGTATCTGATCGAGACACCTGATTTGTGGGGAAGTTTTGGTCAATTTTGTGGGAAATAATGGACACCAAACTGAAGAAAAGCACAACTTTTCATCCACAAACCGATGGCCAGACCGAAGTAGTCAATAGGACAATGATCTAGTTGCTCAGGGGATATTGCAGCAAACATCCTAAGCTTTGGGATGAACATTTGTGTTATGTGCAGCATGCTTACAACCGAGCAAAACATTCTTCTACATAGAGATCTCCTTTTGAGACTTGTTTTGGTTTTACACCCAGGTCACCCATGGATTTTGTCTTTGGTAAAGACACCCCAGTTGAGGGACACAGTGATGTGGACAGGGCAACTAGGTTCATTGAACAAATCCAAGAGATCCATCAGGCAGTACAAGAACAGCTGGAAAAGAGCCAAGGCAAATACAAGGCAAGGAATGACAAGCATCAGATGGAGCATAGTTTCCAGGTTGGAGACCAAGTCTGGCTGTATATCAGCAAGGATAGAATGCAAGGTGAAGGTAAAAAGCTAAAGCCTATCAGGTATGGACCTTTCAAGATACTTGAGAAAATTGGTGAGAACTCTTTTCACCTTGATCTACCAGCTTACATGCACATCTACTCAGTCGTAAATGAAGATTGCTTGAGACTATTTGAACCTTCACTAATTGAGGATCCTGAAGAGCAGATTCAATTGCCTTCTATTGATGACCTATTACCTGAATATCTTAATGAATTGTAGGAAGACACAGTTTTGGATAGGAAGGTGAGAACGACATGCAAGGGAGATGTTGAGTACATCAGAATTGGGCTCAAGGGTTCAAAGCCAAGCAGTGCAAAATGGATAGAGATTGGACAAGTGAGACAATTGTACCCTCACTTAGTTAATGCTTGAAAACCAACTTTTGGCAGTCCAAAATCTTTTTCAGTGGGAAGGTCGTGATCCAAATTGGATCCAAGAAAATTATTAAGAGTTCTATGACTGTATCAAATCAGGACAGACTTCAAAAACTTGTGAACAAGATCTATTAGAAAGGACCTCTGGACAGTGGCAGTTTGTAGCCAGCAAGGAACTATGAGGACCTCGGTCAAAGCGCGCTGATCGAGGCCCATGGAGACCGTGCAGTGGCGCAAACTAGCAGTTGGGAAGTCCAGATCAGAAAACAGATGTCGTTTTTGATGCGCGATTAGTGCTAAGCGCTAATCGCGCATTGCTAGGAAAACCCTCGAAATGGAAAGGCCCCAAGCGCTCGGTCACAAGGGAAGCCAAAAACTGTGGGAAAAGCGCTAAAGCAAAAGGCAGGTCTCGCACTCCAAAACCGGCAGACTATTGGAGGCGTTTTTGGGCGGTAAGTGGAATATTCAGGAGACCCAGCGATGCCATACAATGAATGACACGTGTTCGGTGGATGAGAGAGAAAACCGCCTCTCATCACGGGCTAACGTCCAAGCAAGTCAACCACGCGATAAGAGCGAACACCGTAGGATCTTGGGGCTCCAGATCGAACGGCAAAGATTGTGCCCGATGGGAAACCAGATTCAGAGTGAGAAATAAGCGACGACATATAAAATTCTAAAGTCTGATTTGACCGTTGAGTTGGTGGATGAATCATTACATAGAATAACCAAAATACTGAACCGTTTGAGGAAAAGCTAGCGCAGTTCGTAAGAGGATAAGTGGCCACTTCCCTGTGAGATGTTACATAGTGGCGATGACGAGAAGGCAGGGAATTCCAAGCAAACAGTAGCAGGCGATCCGAAGGGTCAGAAGAGGAAACGAACAGTCATGAGACAAATTGGCTTTAAGCCATGAACAGACGGAGAACAAAAGAAGGCGAGACGGAAGAGACAGAGAAGCAGAGAACAGAGAGCCGAGTTGACCTGCAGAGCTAAGGCAGCATCGAGCAGACAAAACCAGGCTTGAGAGGTTCAAGTAATCCCTGTGAGGATATCTGTCGAGAATTGAGTACCAAGTTGGACTCATCCCATTAAGACCAGTGAGGTTGAAGACTTGGTAAGGGGGAGTCTGTGTACTCTAGTGGCTTGGGGAATCCAAGAACCACCCTACTAAGCATCATCTGCTTCAAGAGACTCAACTTGAGCTCCTCATTGTAAAAACTTTGTTTTAAAGACACAATAAAAGAAGGCCACCACTGAAAGCTAGACCAGAGACGTAGCCCAGGAGGATTGGTTGAACTCCTTATTAATTGTTGTGTTATTGTATTTGCTTACTATGTTTTTCTTATTGTTTTCCAGTGTCTGTGTATTTTGCAATCTTATCAATCTGTTGCCTAAGATAACATAGACACACACCAGCACATGACTCTGTAATACCTTCATTCATTAATTAAGTAATTGAGATCACTCACGAGTGATTTTCACATCAATGACAAATGAAGAGTACACGACTAAGTTCATGTAGTTATTGAGGTATGTACCATATCTTAAGGATGAGAAAGCCAACGTTCAGAGACTTGTCAGTGGATTACCATTAGAATTTAAGGATAATATTGAGTATGATGAACCTCGGTCACTGAAAGAAGTCATTGGGAAGTTGAAACAATATTATGAGCAATTGAAAAGTAAGACAAATTCTTAGTAGGGTTGGAAAGGGAAAGACAAAGTTAAAGGTAAATGGCCATCAAAGAGAACAAGATCTTAGGATGCAAGTGAGAAAGAGAATGTTGTTCCTGACAAGAAGTTCAATGGAGTTAAGAAGGGACATGGGTCATAACCTAGAGAGCATCATAATAGAGGTGGTGGTAGGGGATAGTTGCAGTGTTGGATATGCGGCAAGGAGTATCTCAAGAAGGTTTGTTCTTCAAATCAGGGCGGTAGGGGACAGTCGCAGTGTTGGATATGTGGCAAGGATCATCTCAAGAAGGATTGTTTGTCATATTAGGGTGGTAGGAATCAAATCTACATTGAATAAGAGGCACGAATAGTTGGGGATGTTGGGCAGATCATTCCTCAGATCTATGCAACATTAGATAACAGGAAGGCGGATCACCAGGAATATGTTATGAATATGGATGGTAAGTTTTGTGATCAAGCAATTTCTATTTTGATTAGCCCTATATATAATTATAGTTATGTTAACCCTAACTTGGTGGATAAGTTTGGTTTGTGAAAAGAAGTGCATGTAGAGTCTTGGTTAGTGTAGTTGGCTATAGGTACTAAGAAAAGAGTTCATCATTGGCTAAGAGCTTGTGCATTTGAGTTAAATGGTATGCCTACATCAGTGCATCTGAATTTACTTCCATTGGGATCATAATGTATGTTTTAGGGTATGGATTGGTTTTATCTTTAGGACTAACGTTGATTGTTATGAAAAGGTCATTGAGTGCTTGGATGACAATGGAGAACAAAGAATCTTACAGGGTAAGAAGAAGGAAACATCAATCAGAATGGTTACAACTATGCAGGTGAACGCAGTCGTAGGAAATGATGTGTGTTATTTGTAGTTCATATCTCCAGTGATAAAGGTAAGGATGTTGAGGATGCAAAAGTCTTGAAGAGGTACCTGGTCTTGCAACAATTTCAGGATGTGTTTCCAACAAAGATTTCAGAGTTTCCTCCTCACAAGGAAGTGGAATTTTCTATTGAGTTGGTACTAGGGGCAACACCAACATCAAAGGCACCATATAGGATGAGCACTCCAGAGTTAGTGGAATTGAAGTTGTAGTTGAAGGAAATTCTTGACAAGGGATACATAAGGCCAAGTGTGTCACCTTGGGGTGCACCAATGTTGTTTGTGAAGAAGAAGGATGGTACTCTCAAGTTGTGTATTGATTATAGGAAGTTGAACAAGGTGATGATAAAGAGTAGGTAACCTTTGCTAAGGTGTTGGCCAGCGGATCCCCCCATAGTATGTTTTTGGGGCTTGAAGCCCGAATTTTGGTCAAGTGTAATGTAAAGACCCTGCAAAATGCGAGCGTGGAGTGTGAGAGTCTAGGGTTGTCCACCCTAAGATAATGTAATTTAATGTAAAGTCAACTTTTAGCTTGGACAAGTAACAGATAGATGCGAAGGCATGGTTAGAAGATAGAAGTGAATTTGAAGTGTAAGTCAACTTTTAGCTTGGACAAGTAACAGATAGATGCGAAGGCATGGTTAGAAGATAGAAGTGAATTTGAAGTGTATTGGGTCGTAGTAGTAGGTAGGGGCTTTGCAGCTGAGTGCGCAGAGGCCTAGTAGAGTCTGTAGCTGAGTGTGCAAACCCCTGCAGTTGAGTGCGCAGGGCGGAGTCGGGTCTGTAATTGAACTTGAGTATTAATAAAGATAAGATTGATTCAGAATATTGTGCATCTGCTTGTAGATCTGTATTTCTATGTTCTGGTTATTCTTTATGCATTTATATTATTTTCAAGTACGCGCACTAATCTGAAAGTTGAACAAGTAATAAGAATATTGGGACCACACAAACTAAGTGAAGCACTAATATAATAGTAAGGATCGGATCGGATCGGAATAATACGAAGGTGTGCACGGGTTGCGAAGAATAGGAAGCTGCGCGGAGCAGCGCAATGCGCAGGATAGGATCACGAACCTCCAGAACCCTCATCAAGACATCCCTAGGGTGCGGAAACCTGGTTCCAGCACCCTCCCATACTACTTCAGGTGAGATCTCAATGCGCGCTTTGCGGAATAGTGTCGAAAGGGCCAGTAGTACTGGGATTTGCTTGGCTAAACTCACTGTTGAGCCTGGGTCAGGCCCCATGTAGCCAACAAATGGTTCTGTTGCCGTGACTGGGATCTATCTGAGGGATGTTCGATGTCGTGCCACTGGAACCCAACAAATAAGGAAATTGAAGAGTGGTTGGACAAGAAGATTCACGAGTTCATGACATAGGAAAACAGAAATCCTCAGGTATCCAAGAAAAGGTGGCTGGATCACTACGTGTATACGGAAATCCACGAGATCTTCTTCACATCCTTTCCTTCTGAACTGTATGAGTGGATCGCGAGGTTAGCCGACAGCCAGGGAAGGTGTAAGCTCAACCAATTGATAGTGTAGACTTCGGAATAGTGCATAGACTAGAGGCATCCGAAGATAAGATCGTGGGAGTTGTGGACCATTGGCTCGATCGGATAATAGGGGGATTTATCACTGAGTTCGCGATAGATACAACCATGAGCTACAGCGAAGTAGAACAACATTCTCTCAAGGGACCGTGAGGTAAGTACATTAAGTCTTTGAATACCTGGATTAAGATTCTATTATGTGAAAAGCAGGTTATGCGAATACATTAATGTTTGGAACGACACAGAGCGAAAAGATCTACAAAGGTAGCGGGGAATTAGGAAATAGTCCCTTAATTTCACCTTCGTGAGAGAGCGAGGAAGAGCTCGCTTGGGTCTCTCCGAGAAGTGTGGTCAGTTTGATAAGGTAGTGCATTCTGCAGTTACCACCTCCACCCACGCCACCACCCGCTTCACCTCCTTCACCTCCATCGCGACCCACTCCACCTGCACCAAACCTGCAATTCAGCATGGCAAGCGCGATCAAGCTACCCGTATTCAGAGGAGTAGGGAATGAGGATCCAGACCAGTTCTGGTTCATGGTAAGAGCAGTGTGGGAAGCGCAAGGGGTCACGGATGACAACATTAAGAAGGCTACATTGGTGAGTGCACTGCAGGATCATGCGTTGACATGGTATATCAAGCACTCTAATGATCACCCAAATGCAAGAATAGCATAGATTCAGAATGCACTGAACAGAGAATTTAGCCGGTTGAAATCAGAGACATAATCAATCATCGGATTGAAGAGATTGCGATGCTTCCAGGCGATACCCCCTAGTATCTGGACTAGCGACTGAAGAGTACGATCCGTGAGGCTAATATGACGCTCACGGATGTGCAACATCACGCATGGTTTGTGGCATCTCTAACACTACACCTGAGGATGGCGCTGTCACAACAGAAACTTTCTACCCAGGCCGAAGCGTTGGAAATGGCGATGAGGTTGCATGAGACACCGATACAGGATCTAGGGCTGGGAGTTCAACAAATCCATGCACAACTATAGAATCTCTACCTGGAAATGTAGAGCTTGAAGCAGGATAGGGCACTGCGGCCAGAGGCGCGCGAGGAAGTATGGTGCGTAAAATGCAAAGGCCAGGGCCATGACAAGGATCACTCTCTAGTATTCGCAAACTACTTGGCGGGGGGGGGGCAATGCTGTTAAGACTAGAGGCACATGCAGGGTGAGTACAACACCTGCATTATGGTGCGCGATCTGTCAGATAGGACGAAAGCACATGACGGATAATTGTTATTTGTTGCAGAAGTATACACCGACACCCCAACAACTGTTTTGTAATTTCTGTAGGTCGGTAGGCCACGACGAGTGTACTTGTCGTAGATACGAGTTAATGATGGATGGGACCCCAGCCTATCGGATGCAGATAAAAACGCGAGGCCTCAACCTAGCGGCGGGGATGGCGCACGTTGGATTTCAGGGGTGAGGTTCAGGACGAGGAGGAATGGGGTCAGGAAGGGGCCGCAGACAATTAATTTGTTACAATTGTGGAGGACCAGGGCACTACACCCACGATTGTACCAACCCGACAAGAATATCTTGTTCATACAGTGCTTAGTTCGATCATGAAGAAATAGATTGTCCTACGTTGATCGCACAAATGTGCGAAAAAGGGGTACTCCAGCCTCCTTCGACCCAAAATATCCAAATGATGAGATATGAACCGCGCGAAGAAGACCCAAATGTGAACATGGTGCTCAGAAGTGGTGCAACCACAGGGGAGGATAAGGGGAAGTAGCCCGAGGAAGATACATGGGTTTGCAAGGGTCTTACAAAGGAACCTGAGTTTGACTTAGAACACGCAAAGGAGACGTTCATGGAAGCTAAGAAGAGCTTCACGGAGGCCTCCACTTCAGGTAGTAAGGATCAACTAGACCCAGGGATGGATCCGTCTATGCTTACTACCTTTTTGGAGACATGCATGAAATTGCTGCACAACAATAAGGCAGTTAAGGGACTACAAGATTTTATCACCAGGTGCTCAGGGTCAGAGGAACCACGCGTAGTCTGAAAACTGGGAAAGCATGCATTGCACACTGAGAGGGAAATGAGATTGACGGCGCAGATTGGTGAGTATGAAATGGATCAGGTAATCCTAGACCTGGGTTCAGATGCGAATGTATTACCAAAGTAGACATGGGAATGCATGGGCAGGCTCGCGTTACAGTGGTCCCCTATTCAATTACGAATGGCGAACCAACAGAAGATTTTTCCCATGGGGAGGTTGCAAGGAGTAACAGTTGATATCGAAGGCGTGAGCACACAGACGGACTTTGAAGTAATAGAGATTGTCGATGACAGCAATCCTTATCCCGCATTGCTAGGAATAGACTAGGCCACTGATATGAATGGAGTCATCAACCTGAATAAGCGGAAGATGATATTCGAGAAAAATCCCCTTCGTGTAGTCGTTCTGCTAGACCCAACCGAAGGAGCGCGCTACACTGAACCAGTGCGTGACGATGAAAGCGACGATGAGCTGGACTATATTTACCAGATAACCGCATGAGACCAGGGACGGGTGAACCCAACTGCAGATGGGAAAATCTCATGGGAACGTGTCAGTTCCTGTACTTCGGACTCAGATGAAGAAGTAGAACGCTGGTAGAATCGGTTGCACGAAGTGACAATGCTGAATTGCAATATGATGATTATATCAATACGAGAAATGCCAACATATGATGGAGTAACAACGGTGGATGAATTCCTGGACAAATTTGAAAGTGCAGTACTGGAACAACAGTAGTACGATGCGCTAGAATGGCACTACGCGCAACACCCGCACGATGGTGGAGTACACATCAGGAGACCATTGTAACTGGCGCAAATGTAGAAGGCAGATGCACTTGTGGTTTGGAAGTCCCAGCATCGAACGAGAGCTGGGCAGTCAGGACGAAGCAGTTTGTGCGCCCACCTATGTCAATGGGTGTAGACGTGTGCTATGTAAGCACATCCTAGACTAAGGATCGAAAATCAGAACCAGACGTGGCGACGCACACCACAAAATTCCACGACGGAGCATTCACAGAGTTATGCGGAATCATGAACAGGGTTTACCAGGCGAAACAAATTGATTGGGACCTGCGCGTACCAGCAGTCCGATGGGCCTATAGGGCCATGCATAAGAACCGAAGCACGAGAATGATTCCGAAGACAACGAGCAGAGTCCAGGCCATAGCTTTGGAAAAGAATCCTCACACAATAACTCCCATAATTGGGACAACATGCGAGGACTAGAGCGAAGAGATTATGCAGTTGCGCGAGGACGAACATATGTAGATTCAAGAAGCCATTCGGCAAGGGAACCTTGAGCTTCACGAACTCGAAGAAGATCGGGTACGACTAAAGCAGAGAAGCATGTTAAAGGATGCGGAAATCAGACAATTAGAAATCGAAATCGTGCAAGCAATACACGTCGACAGAAGGACAAGACAACATATGGGCAGCCATACCACCGCACTAGAAGATTGTCGCCGAGAATTTCTAGCTCTGGTACCATGGCTGCGACTGCACCTTATCAAACAAAGTAACCAGGGGAGCGCACCGCATAAGGAAGAACATGAGGCGCTCACTAGTGCGAGGGTAACTAAGGAAGGCCCATGAACCGGGTTGGAAGGTGACTTGAAGCCTCGCACCAGTGGTGCGACCACCTGACTATCCATAGGAAGCACAGTCTCAATGCTCCAAGCAGTTGAAAGAGAGCGCGGGACTATAAAAGAGTATTTATGGGAGTTGCGCGACATGGAAGCTGCACGCAGGGTCAGTATGATGCACGGGTCGCGTTCGCACACAAGGGGCTACGCTGTCGTGCGGGTAGGCTGGAAAGTGACCATTGGTGTCACTATTCATGAAAAGATGTCTAATTTAAGGCAATGACGAGTAGACGATGGCAATTAAGACACAAAGTCAGAACTAGATTTGGGACTATCTGCCACCAATCTCGCATTAATGAGCCAAATATGGGGGGAACGGTCAAATTTGAATTCAAAAGGGCTATAAATCACAGGTGGCTCTCCACCAAACAACCCTTGGCATTTTGAGAATTCAGTTGTTGCACTATCAATTGGGTATGAACCTGACGAATTTGGAGGCTGTGAGAGCAAGTCCATGGTTTGAAACATTGCCGAAGGAGACACAGGATTCCCTGATCAAAATGATGTCAACAACCAAGGGAGCCACGCAGAGCTCTACACTATCAGTAAGGGATGCATCGGAAATCCCTAAATCACCCCAAACATCGAGGCCCAAAAAGGATCCACAGGCAGCAGGACCGGTCCGTATGTCTCCACGAAATCCGCGGTTTGGCAAACTATTTATGGAAGGCAAGGGAAAGATGGTTAATATTGAGACAAATGATGAGGAGGAGGATCTTCAAGCTTTTTTAGAAGAGATTGAAGTAGATGAAGACGTGGAGGAAGACATTCAGCCAGTGTGCACTGCAGCAAAGCTGCCCAAATATGTCCCCCCACGAAAAGGGAAAGCAAAAGTACCCAAGGACATGGATACCGTTAAGAGTGCACTCGAAACCCCACTCCTCCCAGATGGAATTCTATTTGAGGGTTTAGTCCTGGGCTGCGTACCCACATGAAATTTGAAGATTGGGACCTCACAGACAGTGAAAAGTTCCCACATTTGTAGACTAGCCAACTTATGAAACAAATCAAGGAAGGGTTAGTTTCAGCACTATAGCCACATAAATGGCTGCGCCTTCAAATGCAATATGACAGTGTGTTCAGGATGGTGTAGACAGTGGTCCTAACTCAGCGGCTCGCGAGGCTACAACAGGTAAAGGCATTGAAGGATCAAGTGGACGCAGCACACCAAAAAGAGGCAGTACTTAAATCATGTGTCCAGCCTTGGATCGATGAGGCCTTCCTCATCACGGCTGACATCAAAGGAAAAATCACACAAATGAAAGTGATGCATGACTTGAGACAAGGATTTGATCCTGATAATGAACATTTGGGCGAGCAAGTAGAATGGATCCAGCGGACGGCAGAGCATTGCGCTACGGATCTTCGCGCAACACTGGCATAGTTGGATGGACTTTGCGTAAAGATTGCCACGCTAGCAGAGTGACTCGGGATGAGTCACGATGATTGTGTTGGGGGCCTGTTCGGCAGCGAATCCCCCATAGTATGTTTTTGGGGCTTGAAGCCCAAATTTTTGTCAAGTGTAATGTAAATACCCCGCGAAATGCAGGAGTGGAGCGTGAGAGTCTAGGGTTGTCCACCCTAAGATAATGTAATTTAATGTAAAGTGTGTCGGCCTACCCATGGTCCGCGGACCATGTGATTGTATAAATAGAGTGAGGCTCTAAGTGTAAAGTCAACTTTTAGCTTGGACAAGTAACAGATAGACGTGAAGGCATGGTTAGAAGATAGAAGTGAATCTGAAGTGTATTGGGTCGTAGTAGTAGGTAGAGGCTCTGCAACTGAGTGTGCATAGGCCTAATAGAGTCCACAGTTGAGTGCGCAGACCCCTGTAGCTGAGTGCGCAGGGTGGAGTCGGGTCTGTAATTGAAATTGGGTATTAATAAAGATAAGATTGATTCAGAATATTGTGCATCTGCTTGTAGATCTGTATTTCTACATTCTGGTTATTCTTTATGCATTTATATTATTTTCAAGTACGCGCACTAATATGAAATTTTAACAAGTAATAAGAATATTGGGACCGCACAAACTAAGTGAAGCACTAATATAATAGTAAGGATTGGATCGGAATAATACGAAGGTGCGCACAGGTTGCGAAGAATAGAAAACTGCGCGGAGCCATGCGGCGCGCAGGATAGGATCGCGAACCTCCATAACCCTCATCAAGACATCCCTAGGGTGTGTAAACCTAGTTCCAGCACCCTCCCATACTACTTTGGGTAAGACCTCAATCCACGCTCCGCAGACTGTTTCCGAAAGGGCCAGTAGTATCGGGATTTGCTTGGCTAAACTCATTGCTGAACCTGGGTCAGGCCCCACGTAGCCAACATGAGGATTTATAACTTGTTTGAGCAATTAAAGGGAGTAGCAGTTTTCATGAATATTGACTCGAGATCTGGATATCATCAGATACGCATCAAAGAAGAAGACACCTACAAGATTGATTTTCAGACTAGGTATGGGCATTATGAGTTTGCTGTGGTTCCTTTTGGTTTGACTAATGCTCCAACTACTTTCATGTGTTTGATGAATAGTGTGTTGCGTCCTTATTTGGAAAATTTTGTTATTGTATTCATTGATGATGTATTAATATATTATAAGAATGAGGAAGAGCATGTAGAACACTTAGCAACACTATTGAGATTGCTAAGAGAGCATCAGTTATATGCCAAGCTTAGCAAATGCAGTTTCTTTCAGATAAAGGTACATTACTTGGGACACGTTGTTTCCAAGGAAGGCATAGCAGTGGATCCAAAAAAATATAAGAGTTAGCATGAAATGGACAACTCCTAGAAATTTGGATGAGGTTAGATCATTCATGGGGTTAGCAGGTTACTACAAGAGCTTCATCAAGAAATTTTCATGAATTTCCTATCCTATTACGTCATTGCAGAGGAAAGGAAAGAAATTTGAATGGATATAGGAATGTGTAGAAATGTTTGAGTAGTTGAAGCAATTGATTACAAATTCTCCAGTTCTAAAGTTCGCAAATCTAGATAAATAATTTGTGGTATGTACAAATGCTTGTAAGAGAGGAATTGGTGGAGTCCTAATGCAGTAGGGACAAGTGGTATGCTACGAATCAAGGAAACTGAATGACCGCAAACATAACTATGTGACACATGATCTTGATTTGACAACGATATTCATGCATTGAATATGTGGAGGCACTATCTTCTTGGCGGGAGGTTAATTCTGATGAGTGATCATAGTGGGTTGAGATATTTGTTTGACCAATTGAATCTGAATGCCAAGTAGGCTAGGTGGTTGGCCACAGTCAGTGAGGTTGATTTTGAGATTAGGTACGTTAAAGGAAAAGAGAGAAGGATTGCATATACTCTTAGCAGAAGGACATAGGTAAATCATATAGCAGCTATGAGTTCATATGGGACATATTTACAGGATCAGATCACACAGGCATGACAACAGGGTGACAAATATAGGGATATTAGGCATAGGTTACAATAGTAGGGTACAAGTGAGCATGATGTGGATTATCATCTTACGATAGATGGTTTTTTCAAATTTAGGGACAAGATCTATGTGCCAGACAATAGTGAGCTCAAGAATATTATCTTGTGAGAATTTCATGTTAAGCTATATTCAGGTCACCCGGGACATCAGAAGACATTGAAAATGATGAAGAAGTTCTACTATTGGCCGAATCTAAGCAAAGAGGTAGTTGAGTTCGTCTCAAGGTGTTTGGATAGTCAACAATGAAAGGAAGACTATAAGCATCTAGGTGGTCTACTACAACCGATTCTAATTCCGGAGTGGAAATGGGAGGTCATTTCCATGGATTTCATCACATATTTTCTGAGAACATATAAACAACATGATTCTATCATGGTTGTGGTTGAAAGGTTGACTAAGGTAGCTCACTTCACAGCGGTTAAGTTTGCTTATTCAACTAGTGAGGTAGCACAGGTCTTCATCAAATATATAGTGAGATTTCATGGTATTCCTAGGAACATTGTGTTAAATAGAGATTCCAAGTTCACTTCCAAGTTTTGGAAGGAGTTAATTACAGGTTTGGGTACAAAGATAGCCTTCAGTACAACTTATCATCTGCAAAAATATGGACAGACAAAGAGGGTCAACATGATTCTGAAGGACATGTTGGGAATGTATGTTATACATCAACAATGGAAGTGGGAAGAGTATCTTCCACTGATTGAGTTTTCTTACAACAATGGGTATCAGGAGTCACTAAGGATGAGTCTGTTTGAGGCAGTTTATGGGCGGAGTTGT
Organism: Pinus tabuliformis; assembly: GCA_031772625.1. NCBI lineage: Eukaryota > Viridiplantae > Streptophyta > Pinopsida > Pinales > Pinaceae > Pinus > Pinus tabuliformis. Next base: position 1,738,331,124 of record CM062818.1, on the reverse strand, counting down.
AATATTCCTATCAGTTGGAGTGATCCGGTGAACATGGTACTGATTGGACCAGGCATGTTGGCAGATATGGAACATGAGATGCAGGTTATCAAGAAGAAACTAAAGGAAACACATGAAAAACAAAAGAGTTATGTAGATCAAGACATGGCATTTAAGGATTTTTACGTTGGGGAATGGGTGTATTTTCACATCAAACCCAAGAAGAACTCCTTGAGGATTGGGTCATGTGTGAAGTTGGAACCTCAGTATTGTAGGCATTTCGAGATCCTTGAGAGGATTGGACCAGTGGCCTACAAAATTGCATTGCCTCCAACAGTGAAAGTCCATGATATTTTCCATGTTTCATTGCTAAACAAATATGCAAAGGATGTTGATCATGTGATTGATTGGTTTGTATTGCAGGTGGAGCTAGAAGGAGAATTCCAACCAGAACCCTAGTGCATTTTGAAACATAAATAACTCATGCTCCGTAACTGAGAAATAAAGCAAGTTAAAGTGCAGTGGAAGCACTTTGGACCCGATGAAGCTACATGGGAGATGGTTGATCAAATGCGGGCCATGTATCCTTCATTATTTTCCAGTGAAGGAGAATGAGTTTTTGGTAGATGTACATATTTGTGTATGGTTTTTATTGTAAATACTGTAACGAGTTGTGTTATAAATCTCTAATAAGCAGCATGGTCGTCATGTTGCTATGATTTTCATGTTGGTTTTGATTTTCAGGAGGTTTTTCATTGTAAAAACTACATCGAGCTATGTTATAAAACTCCATGAGTAGTATGTTTTGGTTTTCAATGGTTTTGCTGGTCATAGGTGTCATAGAACACTGATGACTGTGTTTCCTTAAGGGAGAGGGGTCTATAACAACCCCAGGTTAAAAGTTCATGTAATAAAGTTAATAAAGGCAAAATAAGACCAAGGTCATGGGACACGTATTCTAAGATGAATGTTGGGAAAAACATCCTAGTGGGTGTTCATTTGATTTATTATGGTTATGGAAATTAACAAATGATCTGTAAACTTCTGTGAATATTCCAATGGATAGTTCGTCACAACAGATCTGATAATATTATATTAAAAATATAAGATTCTACACTATTACAGTTTTATTTAATTTCTAGATCTGTAGATTTTACTGTAATTAGCACATGCATGTAAAAAGAAATTAAGCATAAAAGTATAGAATGAAAAAATAATCTCACACACACATAAGACACAAGATATTATCTCTGGGAAACCATTTCGGGAGAAACCTCAGTTGGAATGTGAGGTCGCTTCGCTCTCTTTCTCTATCTGGAAATATGGTTGTAGGTACAAAGAAGTAATGCTTGTGGCCCATGGGATGCTACAGTGCACCAATACTCTTTGTGTACTCTACCTCCTATCTCTCTTGGCTATCTTTGCTCAGTTATGGAACAAAATGCTTTCGAAAGAATGGAATGCCCTTTCCTCCTAGTGGTCCGATTATAACACAACCCGATAGCCTATTAGTGGTTAAGTTTGACTACATAAACTCTTAACTAGAGTTACAAAATAGACTCTTCTAGATTCTTTTACATCACAAACACATGGCTATCCCCTTTTCCATGAATAATGGGGGTTGACGCGACATCCTCTCAAACTATAGGTGTGAAAACAGGAAGGTCAACTTCTGAGTGGCAAACATTTTGCATACAAACTCTGATTAATGCGCTTCTTGTGTCGTTGGAAAGGTCTCTATGTGTAGAATAACATGAAAATGTGTTGCGGTAAAGTGGAAAAGTTTTACCCCCAAAAATTGTCGTTTGATGCCTCACAACACTCCCAGAAGGTTTCAAACCTTGTTTCGCCAAACTAGGCTGCACCAGTAAAAAATAGTCACGTGAGCCGATTCCTCCACTTTTTCCACTCCAAATGCATCAATATGGATGAAAAACACTGTAATGATCCAATTGGCAAAGGAAAGGGTGTTGAAAAGGCAAAGAGACATTAATTGGCATATTATTTATGAAATTAATGGAAAATAGGAGAAAAGGAAGGTGAAAGGTCACAGGTTGCATGTGAGGAGGAAATTGAAGGAAAATTAATGGAAATGAATCAAATAGAGGCCTCATTGATAAAAAGTCTTATGAGGATCTATTCACAACCTTTTTTTAGTTCATTTTTGGAGCTCTCTCTCAATTCTCTTTATTTTCTCATACTCTTGCACACTTAGAGAATTCTTGGAGCACTCTAGCATTGGAGAAAGGAAAGCAAAGAAAGGAAAAGAAAGAAAAGGAAAGAAAATATCAAGCAAGGAAGAGTTAGATCAAGCAACTACAGTGGGATTACTTGCAAGTTTCGAGTTTCATGTATGATTTCCTTGCTAGTTTTGGCATGCATGGTACATGCATGTGTATTTGGTTCTCTTGTTTTCATCGGCATGGGTTTTGCTAGGTGTGACAATGGTTTCAACTTTGCCTTGCCATTTCCTAATAGCCATAGTGTGATGGAGTTCTCTCTCTGGTTGAGCTTGGATTGTCAGATGGTTTTGGAATGGGGTGATGTGGTCTCAGGAAAATTCCCAAGGGCCTAGAAATCCCTAGAACGGAAATGGCAGGATACATGGTAAAGCTTGCGATTGGAGATGGGAAGATTTCTCAAGGTATTGGTGAAGAAATACAGAGGAATCCATGCTTGTCTAGGGCTTAGTGATCCCTTGACTAGTTTTGGTGGGATTGCGATTAAGCCTGGTAGAGTATGTTTCTTTGTTTGGGCTTAGGAATCCCTTGACCGGTAATGACAAGATTGTGGTAAATATTGGTTGTATAAGTGAGGGCTTCGGGCCTTGAAATCGCTTGGCCAATAATGGCAGGATATCTGGTAAAGTCTGAGGAATCCATGGTTGTTTTTTTGTGGGTTTCACATTCATGCTTGGAATATGGCATGTGGGTGATTGACTAAAAGAAAGATTTGTTTCATCCCAATATATGGTCGAGTTGTACGTGGAAGTCCTTGACTTGGTTGGATTTGACATATGTTAATAAGAGCTCTTTTCCTCTTGTATTTTCATGAGTATTTATACTTGTTATTATGTGGCTTTAATAGTTGTTCTATCATTGTTATTATTTTAGTTATATGTTGGTTATAAGCATGGTTTTATGGCATAATTAAGTTATGGTTCTCATCATGTTTTGATTAGTAAATGAATTGTTAATTAATGCATGACCTAATAGATGTTATTGCAACTATTATGAGATGGCATCAAAGCTTCTTGACAATTTTCAGATAAGTATGAAACCTCTATGTTCAAATATGCATTTATAACATGTAGATTACATGTTCGCAATGTGTTTGACGAAATGTATGTCATGGTCAGGCCTTGTTAGGTCAAGTTCTTGTCTAAGTTTTTCATTAATGTCTTTGTCCTTGTGTCATTAATCATTCTAGAAAGTTCTGTCAAGTTTCGAGCAGAGGTATGGACCTAACCCTTAAAAAGTGGCTTCGATCTCAGGGTCGCATGCACAAAAATAAGTAATTTAGAATGCAGTCGCTAGGAGATAGGGTATTCAATGTGACTAGAGGCTTACAGTCGCTGGCTTTCCTTGTTATGCAAGCAACTAGGAGTCTAGGTTAGTGGAAAATAAAGTTAGCTTAGGGTTTGGGGACCTGGAGTGGTTGTTTATCTCCTGGGGGTCCTGTAGCTCTTGAGGAAGGTTTGTTTATTTTTGGTTGGATGATTCCACTTCCTTAAATTTACCTAGGAGGTTGAGTCATATCATAGTAACTCTTTGTCACATATTTACCCCAGTGGGTTGGTGAACTTGGATAAGTGTGGGAGGGGGGTGTTAAAGAAATGATCACATTGAGTGCATCAACCTCATCTTCCAAACTTAAAATTTGTTGTTGGAGAGCCAAGATACGCTCTAGATGTTCGACCTGTGCATGGTACATTTGGAAATTTTTTACTTGTAAGTCATTGCCTTCCCTTTACAGGGCTTCATGAGCAGATAGACATTGAGAGCATGGGTTGTCCTTAGACAAGGATTCAGAATTTGTGTTGGAGTTCATGATGCTGTGATGGTCGAAGCCTTGACCACAACACACTCTTTGTAGGAACAAACCTGGCCAACCAAAATCAATAGAATGCAAAAATCAACTAACTAGAGTAGATGGTGGGAACCTAGATACCAATTCCAGACTACTAATGGTAGTTTCCTAATAGCGATAGGCTCCAAGCTAATATGAAGACCCAATTTCCAAATTTGCAATGCAAAGAAGTTGCCACAAATAAATTTAGACTCGAAAATCACTTTCTTTGAACTAGAGACTCCCATGGGATAACATAAGTAATATAGCTCAGATTAAAGCTCAGGGAAACAGAAAAGGAACCAATTATAAAGGGATTTCCATTCCAACTTTGACTAATGGGAATTTCCAAACTAAACAGAAAGAGCTCATAGTTACCTTCTAACCAAGGGGCATGTGCTAGTCTGGTGCCAATTGGGACGTAGAGACCAGGATCTGCCGAGGAGCCCTGAAATCCAGAGAATCCCTTACACCAGATTATGCACAAGCTAAAGTTTCCAACCCACGATTGCCTAATTGAAAGAGATAGAACCAGGGCCCTAAAAAGAAGCTCTTCATAGAGAAAATTGGAGGATGACTAATTGGATTCTGCATTTGAATTCAAGGGCAAAACAATTATCCAATTCTTCGACCACGAGTATGGAGAGAAAATGCACAAAACTGACACATTTTTGAATGAAGCTTGGGCCAAATTTGAGACCAAATTAAAATCAAATCACTTGTCTTTCCACATGATTATCATCATACTTCCATTAATGTCTCATGTGTGGCTGCGAAAGGAATTCATCATAATTTTGAGCTAAGGGTGATTCCAAGAATTTGGCAAAGGATAACTGTAATTGCAAGCATGTGAGGGGGGGCAAACACCATCTACATGGCAATAGATTTCAATTGATTCCATGTCAAGGGAATTCCTTAAGGGATCCATTAGCCATAGATGAGAGCCTTTAGGAAATTTGAAGGGAAAAAGGACATCAAAGCATGGAAAATATAGCCTAGCAAATGATATAAGGAGGAGGGAACAAAAAATAAAAGAGGGGGGGCTAGAGAAGAGGGAAAAGTGGATGCAAAGCAGTAAAGGGGAGGGTAAGAGGGAAGAAGGGGATGAGGTGGCAGGAGGGGAAAGGGAAAAGAGAGAGGAAGCAAGGAGAAGGGAAAGAGCAGGGAGAATAAAAAGGAAAGGGAGGAAAAGGAGATAGAGGGGAAAGAGGAAAGTAAAGAGAGGGAGGAGGGGTGAAAACCAAGAAAGGGGAATGGTTAGAAGGGATCCAATAACCAAATATTATAGGGCCTTAGGGAATGGGACAAGACTAATTATGTCATTGATTTCAAGCTTCGCTTTGTAACACCCCATCCTCCCAGGTCCACCCAAGCAACCAACCGGCTAGGGAAACATGCGATGAGAGAGGTCACTATAAGGGATTCAATCTCCTTTTTAACCTTAAGGAAATGTAATCGACGGAACGCATAAAAAAATCCCATCCACATCAACAACAACACCCCTAGGAGACATGTTGGCCAATCAAACATCTTGCCCCTGGGTCCCACTGATGTTTTAAGCCTTTTAACTCATAGTCACTCGCATGCTATAGGAAAGACAGTGACCAACAACCAAAATTCGCTCTCATAGGCCTATGTGCCAGCGATTTTGGACTTTTCTAAGTAGACCTGTGCCAGTGACCGCACGATTTGAGCCACTTTTCTAGCCTAGAATCCCAACCTCTGCCCATAACTTGCTACAACCTTCAAAATCCATGAGAGACATGATAAAAATGCTGATAAATAAAAAAGAACCTCACGACTAGGTAGCATCCTCAACCGGGACTGACATTTTGTCAAACACTTGGTATCAATGCAACCTATAGGTCTAGGATACAAGAAAAATCATAAATGATTGAAAGAACTTATGAAACATAACTAGAAGGATTGCCTCCTTCTCCATTGAATTATTATATCATCAATTAGGTCTTGAATCCATCCATTTAACAATTACAAGGAAATACATGAAATAAACATGACATGAACCAATCATTTAACCATGCTTATAACCAACATAAACCCATGTAAATATCAGAGATAAGCCAACCAGTAAATCCACATATAAATAAGTGCAAAAGTAAGAGAAATTAGCCTTTATTAATCATAGGAAAATATGACCAGGTTCAGGACTTCCACGTACCACCTGACCATAGACATCATTGAACCAAATCTCTCTTTCAACCAGTCACCCCAGTACCATATTCCAAGAATGGATGTGGGATCTCATAGAACAACCAATCCAATAATAACCAAGGTAATCTAGAGGTTAGATCAGCTCCACCCTCATCAAGCCGTGATCACACCAAAACCGGTGCTCCCATCACAACTGAACAAAACTTGGAATGCCATATGGAATCCATCACTATCCTTAAGGAATTTTTCGTTTCCTTGTTTCTAAGGCTTTACCGCAATCCAAAACTGCATCACTAGGCCCTAAACTGAGACATCTCCCTTAGGCTTTACCGTGTATCCCGCCAAAACTGGTCTAGCGATTCCTAGGCCTTTGGGAATGGAACTTGAGAGCACCTCCACCCTGGATTCCGAAATCCATCCAGTAAACCAAAGCTTCCAAACCGACATAAACATCCCAACACCATGGCATCTAGAAAAAGGCAAGGCTAGGCTGAAAACCACTGCCATAACCTGACAAAACCATGCCACCGACAATAAGAGAACCATACATCAACATGCAAAGCCATGCATGTCCAAACCAACTAGGAAATTACACATGCAATATGTTACCTGCAAGTATTCCTGTTGAAGCTGCCTGATCCTGCTCTTCTTCCTTGATCCTTGCTTTCCTTGCTTTCCCTTTTCTTTCTTTTCCTTCCTTGATCCAAATCTAGAGTGCTCCAAGAAACTCTAAGTGACCAAGAGTGAGAGAGAGAGAGAGAATAATGAGAGAGCTCCAAACTTGAACTGACCAAGAGCTTACACTAACTAAGCTTTCCAACTAATCCTCAGAAGCCTTTTTATGAATGAGGCCTCTAAATTCTTCATTTTTCATTATTTTCCTTCAGTTTCCTCCTCACATGCAACTTGTGACCTTTCACCTTACTTTTCTCCTAATTTCCTTTATTTTCATAAATAAATGTGTCAAAAATGCCTTTTTTTTCCTTTTAATGCGTTTGCCTTATCCTTTGCAAATTTCCTTAGTAAGAACACACACATCCTGTGATGCCCACTAGGATAAATTTTCCCAACATTCAACTTGGAATACGTGTCCCTTACCCATGGTCTTATTTTGCCTTTATTTACTTTATTACATCGAATTTTCGCCAAGGTTGTAACATGCTTATTCCATCGAGTAAGCTTTGTTTGCTTCCAAATCTACCTCCACATTATGAATTCTAAGAATGTGATAAAAATATCTGGAGTGGAAGAACTTTGCTAGTCCTTTGATTCAATAAAGAATTTGAAAAAGGGAATTGTCCTTTAGATTTCCTTCTTTGGCGAGATACAAAATTGTGATTAGTAAATCTCTTAGGATAATGATGTCTTTGATTCCTTTATATTTTGCAATACATAATCCTTGGAAAATGCCATACATTTCTACCTGATCATTAGTCTTCCTTCCCAATGTTGGGTGTGGAGCATGATTATCTTCTTTATTTAGAGGTATCGCCGCATTGGACCCCATTTCGTAATGTGGCGGCAACACCGCTTGTTAATGTATGTCACCAGGGAGGTCCAAGGGGGGCGACAACGATTATTTGGAGCCCCCCTGGTGGGGGATCGGGGGTGGCGCCCCTGAAGCTAAAAATAGATGTAAAATTGCCTTGTAAAATGTTGTAATTTCGTAGTCAATCTCGGCCGTTCATTAGGCGAAAATCTGAAGGTAGAAATTATGTTTAATTTAGGTTTTTTTGCCTGGAAGGCAACCCATCACTATATATGAGGGAATTGTATTGTAGCTATGTAGATGTGTATTCTGAGCGAGAAAGAGAGAGGAGATTGTGTGAGAGCGAAGAGGGAATTACAACAGATCTGTTGTAGGTTGTATATCTTCATTTTGCTGGATAATATAAAAGGAAAGACTGGTTGTTTCTCCATGGACGTAGCGCATAATAGGTGAGCCATGTATATCTGTGTCTCTCTTATTTTATGGGTTTTCTGTGTTTATATTTCTGCAATATATTTTATGTGTTCCATTGCTCTGTAATATATAATTTTCTAGCAACTGGTATCAGAGCCGAAGGTCTATTTGGTTGATAAACTTGCAAGAGAGAAGGGTTCCTGGTTCGAGTGGGAGAAATGGCAGAAGATGGTAGGTTTAGGGTCGAAAAATTTAACGACCAAAACTACCAGTTGTGGAAGATACAGATGGAAGATTATCTGTATAAAAAAGATCTGTACCTACCATTGAGCATAAAGACAAAGAATCCGACGAGTATGATAGACATAGAATGGGATATTCTCGACAGAAAGGCACTTTGTATAATACGGATGTGCCTAGTGGCATTGGTAGCCTTTAATATTTCAAAGGAAATGACAACCGAGGGTTTAATTTCGGCATTGGCCAAACTATATGAAAAATCCTCAGCCTCAAATAAGGTATTTCTTATGAAGCGTTTATTTAATATGAAGATGTTAGAAGGTAACTTTTGATGATGAAGTTAGGGCTCTGTTATTTCTATGCTCATTGCTAGAAAGTTGGAATGGTTTAGTTATGGCCATTAGTAACTCTATCTCTAGATCTGGTACTTTAAAGTTTGATGATGTTGTTGATGCAATCCTTAGCGAGGAAATGCAACAGAAAAGCTTCAGTGGGACATCAGGTAATGCTTTGATTGTAGATACTAGGGGAAGAAAAATGGAAAGAGGAAAGAGCCTAGGATATCGCAGTAAGTCAAGGAAAGGAAGATCCAAGTCCAAATCTGGGATAGTGTGCTAGAAATGCGGGAAGAAAGGACACCTGAAGAAAGACTGCAAGTCTTAGAAGGGAAAAGAAAGAGATGCACAACAATAAATCAATCATGAAGTGAATGTGACAAGTGATGTGTTGCAATATTATTATTGAAAATAACAACAAGAAATGCTAAAAATAGAATTGCTAAAAATAACACTGCGATAAATAGAAGTTCAGCCAGTGTTGATTGTTAGATGATCCAAAAATACAAATTTTATCATAGGTTATAAATTTAGAATAAAATAATTATTAATTTAAGATATTAAATTAATAATTATTATTCTATAATGTTTAATTATTTAATGGAGACTTTTAGAATTAGCATATTGTTGTAACAAGATATGACTCTCCAAATGTGTCGTATCTTAGGCTCTATTTTAGGAGATTAGTTAGCTAGTTGGTTTGAATAGCATTTATTGTAAATGGACACTTGTTATTTAATAAGTGATCCATAATTAGAGGTAGTTAGGACATGGAGCTTATAAATAGCTCATTGCAAGAGTGTTTGGTTGTTCGGGTGTAAACTCTTGCAAATCAATTATGTAATTGTTTTTTTCTGATTAATAAAATTACGTGTCTGAGGACACTTCTGCCATTATTGTGGTATCAGAGCTCCAGTAATGTTGCAGTGGATGTGAGGAGGATCTTCCAACTCAACAAAGTCCTGGAAAACTCCATTCAGTTGGCCAGCAAATCATTGGTATGGAAATTGTACAGTTTTGTTTAAAAGGAAAATAAATTTTATCATTGATTTTAGATTTTTTAAAATCTAAAATTCATTTTTTTATTATAAAAAATTGCCTCTGCTCAGCCTTCACACTTTTCTTCTGCTCAGCCTTCACACTTTTCTTCTCCAAATCATCTATATTTTCCCTCAATTTATTAATCATTTCGCACTGAGATTCGAGTTTACTCTTCAATTTTTTGACCTGTTCTTCTGGTGGAAGATCGCTCATGCCTTCCTTTTTCTTTTAAGATAAAATTTGATACTAAATTGTGAAGGTCCTGCCAATTTAAACAGAAGAAGTCCAAAGTCCATGTATCTTCCAGAAATTTTCCCTTTCTGTCAAGGCTTTGGAACGTTTTTCAAACTCAATCTCGTCTTCACGCGTACCAGGCCAAAGCGAGATTGATTCTTTGGAATTTCATCGTATTTAAACCATTTTGAGTCGGAGTTGCTTCCGCGAATTTCTGCCATTATTGATTGACACAGTTGTTTCTTCCGCGGGCCAAATCGATAGAAAACCGGCCGAGGCATTTCGAAATTGACACAGTTGTTTCTTCATTTCAGTTCCAACTAGGAGCCGATGGTCTATAAATTTGAAAGAAACAATCGGATTAAGATTTGAAATCTGGATCGTGCCAATTTATCATCTGGAAATTTGACAGGTTAAACGAATTTCTGCCTTCGCACTTGATAAGATACGATTCCATGATGCTCACCTCTACCCAAAAGATAAGTCATGGCGCAGATGTATGCAGGAGAGCTCTGGTTCAGAGCACGTGAATAGAAACTGAGTTGTAGCAGTTTAAATTTTACGGGGCTGTGGGGCGTATATGTTTTCAGGAGCTCTCATCTGTTTGATGTATTTCTACAGCATTGTATCTCTAGGTTTTGAGAAAGCGAAAGCTCCTATGATTGTATGTGAAATGGGTGTAACTGTTTATTTTCATTAATATGATCATTTCTGGAGTGATTTGTGCTGGTATTCAGGTGCCGAAGAAGCGAGAGGTATTGCTGAGTTCTGCGCGTTGACATAAGCCTCCTGCGCGTTGACATATTGCTTATTATAATGCTGCAGATATAATGAGCCTCCTGCGCATTGAGCAAAATTGAATCATCGACAGTTGGAAATGACGCATAGTGCTGCCATTATTGTGGCAGTATCTTCTGTCAAAGTTCGAAACCCAAACTTTTCATGCACATAGTTTATGAAATCGTATGTGGATTGCAGATTCCCTTGGGCATACACTAAATTTAGTAGTTGCCTCTAGTCAGCTGTGCCAGATAGAGAGAATCTGCAGTTCAATTGAATTCACATGATGATGTGAAAATAAAATGAACATGAATATGCTGAAGCTGAATTAAATTTGTAATATTGTATTGTGCAGAAATATGGTGATTTTTTAATTTATGGTTGATGGAGCAATGAGGTGATTGTAATTTTTTGGGGCAATAAGGAGTTTTTATGTAATTTTTTGAAGGAGATAAATGTAACTCAAAGTAATTTTACTTTGAGGGGGGGTAAGTTTTTTTTTTTTTTTTATCAGATTGTGCAAAAGCACCATTGTAAAAAGTCAAATTTTGAAAGTTGCCCTGTAAAAATTTGAGAAATTGACTAGAGCCAAGTGCAAAGCTCAGTCAATTGTCCCCTGTTTTGACGACTATTAGAGGGTCAAGGCCAAGCCCCGATAGATCATGTTTTTTGCGTGGTGTGTTGTGTTGACTATCTTGTCCTTTCTGTTCTGATTCTTGGTGAGTCTCTTCAACGCTAAAAATGTCTAAGTTGATTAACTTATTTTCTGATTCCGACAAACTTGAAGGCACCAAATCTTATAAAACGTGGCATCGTCTTATTAAAAGCACACTCATTTACAATGAATTATGGCAAGGAATATGTGATGGAGATGTTAAGCCGAATAAACCCACAGATGCAGATGCACTGGAAAAATGGGAAATCAAGAATGCTAAAGCCTTAGCTCTTATTAAATCGTCTTTGAATGATGAAATGTATGTTCATATAGAAAATGCCATAGATGCATGGACTACCTTGAAAACTTTTAAAGACCTCTTTGATACTCATCCTGAATCAAAGAAGGTTGATCTACAGTTAAAATTGTTACAACAAAAATTAACTGAAGATGGTGATATTCTTGAATATCTCTCCAGACTTAAGAATATTAAGTAGGAAATTATTAATTCTGGTTTTCCCGCAATTGATGATAGCTTTATGGTCACAATTGTAATTGCTAGGCTTCCTTCTTCCTATACGCATTTTTTAGAGACTTTACAAGTAACTGGGAAATTAGAAAAACTAAAGTTTGATGAACTTTGTGAAATGTTAAGTCAACATGATAAAACTTTTGGGAAGAAGAAGAAAGTTGGTGAAGATGTTTTTCTCACAGAAGCCAGCACAAGTAAGTCATCAGCAGATAGTTCTAGAGGAAGAGGCAAATGGAATCAGAATCAAGCAGCACATAATCGAGGTCGAAGCCAAAGCAGAGGCAACAATTTTAACAGAGGAGGAAGAAATAATTTTCAAGGTAGAGGAAACAACCAAGGAAGAGGCAATTTTCAAGGACAAGGATATAATAGTCAAGGTAGAGGACAATCTCAAAATAGAGGTCAAAGCAGAGGCAGAGGATAATCTTCAGGAAGAGGAAGAGACTTAAGTCAAATTGTGTGTCGAAGATGCAACAAAGTTGGCCATTATGCTGAAGATTGTCGAACTTCACTTAATAAAATTCCCAAGTTTCAGCAGCATTCAGCACAATTTGCAAATGATCAAGATGAAGATAGCTCAGAATATGTTTTTACTTCCTCACCAGCATCACAAATTTCATCTCATCTTAGAAGTGACTATGAAGATGTCTGGATCTCGGATTCCGGGGCAACTCAGCACATGACTTGTCGACGTGATTTTTTCTGGAATTTTCAAGAATGCCAACTTAATTCAATTTTTCTTGCTGATGATACCAAACATACTCCTTATGGAAAAGGAGTAGTGAAAGTTTTTCTCCCTGACATTGGAGAAAAATTGATTTCCAATGTATGGTATGTACCTAGTTTCAAGAAAAATTTGTTGTCTTTAGTCACGATTCGACAAGTAGGACATCAGGTAATTATGGAAGATGGTTTAGTGAAGATTAATTTAGTGAAACAAAACTTGAAAACAGTTATGACAGGTTATGAAGATGGAAAACTGTTACGGATGAAAGGGACAGTTATTCCAAGGCATTCTGATTTTGCAGGGGCAGTGACTACAGGTATTTCACCTATCAGACTATGGCATGTAAGATATGGACATTTGAATTTTTGAGTCTTTCTCAATTGTAGAAACAAGGAATGGTTAAAGGACTTCCCACATTCAAAAGGGAAAATGCAAAATGTGAAGCTTGCATTTATGGGAAACAAAATCGAGAAATTTTTCCAACAAGTTCATGGCGTGCAAACAGGGGGCTACAACTAATTCACAGTGATGTTTGTGGTCCACTACAAACCTCATTTGGTGGTTGCAAGTATTTCTTATTATTCATTGATGATTTCAGCAGAATGACTTGGGTTTACTTCTTGAAGAACAAGTCAGAAGCATTTGATAAGTTTAAAAATTTTCGCCAACTTGTTGAAAATGAAGTCAAAGAAAAGATAGGTACTCTCAGGACGGATAATGGGGGAGAATTCACTTCAAATGAATTCAAAACTTATTGTAGTGAAAATGGCATAAGACGACATCTCACTAATGTTTACACTCCACAGCAAAATGGAGTAGTCGAAAGAATGAATCGCACTTTGTTAGGAATGGCGAGATTCATGTTAACATTCAAGAGGTTCAGTCCAACATATTGGGCGGAAGCAATACATACAGCTGTCTACTTAAGAAACAGATCTCCAACTGCTTCTTTAGACGGAATCACACCTTATGAAGCTTGGTTTGGTTTCAAACCTCGAGTTAAACATCTTAGAGTTTTTGGGTCAGTGTGTTATGCCTTAGTTCCGAAAGAAAAACGAACTAAGCTTGACTCAAGAAGTTTAAAATGCACAATGATTGGATATTCTGATGAGAAGAAAGGGTATCATCTTTTGACCAATGGAAAATTCATTGTGAGCAGGGATGTCATTTTTGATGAAACAGAGAGTAAGAGTGCTGAAGAAATTGAAAATCTTCTTCGCAAATTAGAAACTAAGGGAAGTAAAAGAAATGGACAAATGCAAAGTCAACCAACTTCACCAAATTGGTATGAACTTGATTTTCCTTCCTCTGAAGATGAATCATCCAGTCCATCTACATCAACAACATCATCTGGGTCTTCTAGCAGTTCATCCGCATCTCCAAGCAACAGCAGTTCTTCAGATAGTGAGTCTCCACATTCTTCACCTGAACGACGTACATCAGTTTATATTAATCCTCTTTACAATGATGGGGACTTTACAGAAGCACAAACAAGTGAGCACCAACTTCCGAAATTGGCAGTTCAACTTTTGAAAGATGTAAAGCCTGATGAACAGAATAAAACTGGCACGAGAAGGACACATAGAAGTGAAGGCAATTTTGCCCTGATAGCAAATGATTTTACTGAACCTTCCACATACAAAGAGGCAGTAAAACATAAAGAATGGCAACAAGCTATGGTTGAAGAATATCAAGCAGTAATTGATAATAACACTTGGAAACTTGTTGATTGTCCAGCAAATGTTAAACCCATAGGGTGAAAATGGGTTTACAGAATTAAGTATAATCAGAAGGGTGAACTTGAAAAGTATAAAGCACGACTTGTCACAAAGGGTTTTGCGCAGCAGGAAGGCATTGATTATGAAGAAACTTTTGCTCCAACAGCTAAATGGAACACCATCCGATTAACACTTGCATTGGCCGCTCAAAAAGGATGGAAAGTTAATCAAATGGATGTAAAAAGTGCTTTTCTCAACGGAGATTTACAGGAGGAAGTGTATATGACCCAACCACCAAGTTTTGAAATGGAAGTACAAGAACATAAAGTCTGCAAATTGATCAAGGCTTTATATGGGTTAAAACAAGCTCCCCGCGCCTGGTATGCAATGATGGATGAGGCCTGATGTTTGGAGTTGAAGTCTTCCAACGTCCACATCGTATTTTCAATTTAGGGCCTCAAAATGGCTCTTTCTTTTCTTCTCTTGGTGGCTCTACTCCGTCCTCCCTCGGTGGTGATGAGGGTGCTTCTCCTTCCATTCTCTCTGTCTCCTTAAGCCGGGCTAAGGTTTCCTGTAGAGCAGCCTCAACATCCTGTAGTCGGGCTTGTGAAGCCAATTGGTCTAACCTTTCTTTCCAAGAAGTTGTTTTCGGGCTCCCCCTCTCATAGGTGACCGATATCTTTGAGGGGGACCTCTCCCTGGGCGAAGTAGGGGCATCCTCTATAGTGATTGGGCTGCTGGATGGAGGTTGTGGCTTGCCCGTTTTTATTCTCACACTTCTCCGAGCTTTAAAATATAGAGGGGCCTCCCTCTTTCTCTTTTCCTTTGGCTTAGGAGGTGTACTGAGGGCGGCCAGCACGGCTGCTGCCTCCCTTGCAAGAATGTCGGCTTTCTTTTCCTTGGGTTTTCCTTTCTCAGGGCTTCCTGTAGAAGGCCCTTTTTCAGCTGATTTCGGGCTTCCTGTAGAAGCCGGTTTTGGTTTTCCTGTAGAGACAGGTGGCACCGCTTTAGTTTGCTTTGCTGAGGGTGTTTTGCTTTTTGACTTGGTCGAGGCTGTTGTCGAGGTGCCTTTGCTGATGTGGACTTGCTCGGTCTTGTCCACCCTGCTTTGTAATCTTTTCTCTCTGGGCGTTAATATGGGTGTGTCCTCCTTCTCTTTGGCACCCTTTTTCTCTTGTTTCCCCTTTTGCTCTTTCTTCGGTGCTTTGGCCGTGGGTCTCTGGCCTTTTTCTTTCTTCCCTGCGGGTACTGACTCCTTCTCCTCGCTGCTGGAGGAACCAAGCTCTTCAGTCAACATTTTTATATCGCCATCCTTAGTCAAATTTCGGAAGGCTTCCCATGAGAGAGGGACTTTGTATGTGTGGAGTGCATCCTCCACGAGGAGCTTAATGAGCCCGTGATGAGCTACCTGGTCTGGTGTGCCTTCTCTCAACTTGGTGGCACATTCAGTCATAGACTGCAGTAGAAAGTAGGGAATACTTAATTTGTTCTCTGCAGGTAGTTCCATCTGATGCCTTAATTTTGTGAATAGTCGAAAATGGTACCCATACACAATGCTAAACCGACCTTCGCAGGTGATGTATTTCATAATTTGGAGGCTGACTTCGCTCCAAAGTGGCAGTAAGCTAGTCCTGCGAACCTGTTGAGGGCCCTGAAATCGGGTCAACAACAAGGGGGATACCCACCCGGTCCGGAACCTAGTTGGTGGCTCCTTGCCCATTTGGTGTAGCGGGTCCGACTGGGGATAACGGGACCAGTTTCCCAATGCAAGGGGGTGTGTGTGTGTGTAGAGTTTGATTATGCTGATTCTAGAAGCAGTTTAAAACTAATTTAAATCTAACTTGTAAACTGACTCTAAGCTACTGTAATCTAATGAAAACAACATATCTAATCTACGCTAACCCGGGATATATCTTTTCCATCATGCGATCTAAAAAGATTTCATATAATAACTGGTAATAAAGATCATTCAGCTATCATAAGAATATAAACCATTTAAGATGAACCATTCTGCATAAGAAGTTAGGCAAAACAGTTGTGAACAGCATATCGCATAATAAATCATTCATATGTCAAGCATAAATAAATGACTCCACCGTACAAAAGTGCCAAATGGCAACCCACATATTCATACATTAACATATAAACAACATCAACTGTATATCACTCTAAGAATATAAGCAGAAATTCGTCAAGAGATAAAAGTACCATTTATGACTGATTTTTACTCACAAACTTCAAGCAATAACGATTTATCTCTACTTACTTCTAACATCTACTAAGAGTACAGAAGTGCAACATCAGTAGCAGACATTAAAATGCAAACATAAATAAATCTCGATCCTTCCATTCATCAAAACCTCCTCTGAGGGTGCAGAAGTGCATGTTCCGAGGACAAGTTTTTGACAAATTTCTGGACCCTTCTCCAATGCAATGAGAAGGGTTAAAATACTACTTCCTAATTCTAATAATATTATTATTACAAAATTGAGGATACGGTTTTCAAATGACCATCCTTTTTCTAATTTAGTTAAAAGGAAAAAACAACATTCTAAATGAAATCACTTGTGAACTTGGTCTTTGAAGTTGCAAGTGTCCAGCATATGCTTGAGAAGAGTCGGCTGGCTGATTTTTGCGCTGAGCTGGGCTACAAAAACGACATCTATGAGAGCTGGCGCTACCTTCTCGGCTGCGTTCGTAATGCACTTCACCGTCATCCATTGGCTGTGTGGTTTAACCAAGTACGTCCAGTAACCTTCCCAATTCAACCTAGCCAATGCTTGGATTGCTTTCCCTTTTGCCTGCGCTTTCTGCCTCCATTCTATCTCCAGTTGCAACTTGTTTGGTAGGTACCCCGGGGTGGTCTCTGTAATTAAATTGGCCCTGTGTAAATTCTCATTTACACAGTCGATAAGAATGCTTGCCTGTGTCGCCGCTGTCTCTGCTGCTTGCTCCGCCTGCGTGATTTGTTCGTCCCATTTATTAAAGAGCAGCTCCTTATGATTTTCATTAATCCTGGGTGCCCCTGCTCTTTTCCCTTCCTCATCATCTTGCCAAGTCAAATATTCTGTCACCCTCTTGTCGTTCTGATCATAGTCGCTTCGCAATTCCACCACCTGACTGGTGATTTTGTCGCTCAGTTCACAAAAGTGTCTCCACTGTGATATTTTACGTCCCAACTCTTCCTGTTGCTGCAGTAGTTGCTCGTTCAAGCCGATGGACTCTGAAATAAACTCTGCCAGCTTAGGCTCATCTTTATGCATTTCTTGCACCGTCTGCAGTTGTTTTTCTTTTTCTTCAAGACTTTTTTGATAGCCTATCTGCATCTGTTGAAAGTCTTCCTGTAGCTTTTCGAGCTGTCTGGAAGCTTCAGTGTTCGCGTTGGCTTGTTGCAACTGTTGTTGTAGCAGTTGTATATGATTTTCTTGTTCCTTTAAAAGTTGCTGAACTTCAGAGGCCTTGTCAATAGTTGCAGAAGCATATGCTCCTGCAATCTGAGACAGCTTCGTGAGATTTTCGGTCGGATTATTATTTGGGTCTTTCCACAAGACGTCCAAATGTTCAGCATCTTGAGACAGTGTATTCTCAAGCTTTCTCTTCTTTCTCTGTCTCCTTACAACTGCTTTGTGTTGGGGACTGTAGAATACATCCAGTGGGGGAATTTCTTCCACGTTAAGTAGAAGTTCTGAGGATGGAGCGATAGGAAGGTGTTCTGCTTCTGCGGCACTACTGACTATGGTCGAAACGACCTCTTGCACCACCTGTGTATTGCTCACAGGTGTCTTCGGGACTTGCCCTTCAAGATTAATTAATTCATTGAAGGTTTCCCACTCTTTATCTAGCTCTGTTGTGACAAGAGGTGCTTCGATGACAGGAGGGGGAACATCTCTTGGTGGTGAGGCGATAACTTGCTGCTGAGACATTGCACTTGACTGAGCTGTATCTTTGGTTGTTTCTTCGTTTTTTTCTTTGTCGTGAACAGACTCTTCAGGATGTTCAGATATTTCTTTCGCGGCGTTGGACTTAGATCTGGAAGTGCTGGAGTTTTCACTGAGGCTGATGCTCGGAGTCGGTTCTCTAGTAGGTATTCGCAGCCTCTCTAGTGGAATACTAGCCAGCCTTCTTTCTCTGTATAACGTGAATTTTTGGAGGTCATCTGAAGACAACCTCGACTGAGCTTCCCGCAAAATTTCTTTGAGCGAGCTCTTACTCTGAAAGAGATCATCAAACAGATCTTTCTTTCCAGAGAACACTCTTATCTTGACGTTCGTTGTGAATTCTTGGGCCACATATGTGGAGGTACAGTGCTTCCAAAAACTCGAATGTAAGTAAACCATTCTTCCCCAAACCATCTCGCGATGGGGATGATGTCAATTTGGGCCTCGGGAGAGCACCTTGGGGGGTCCTTATCATATATCATTCTATATATGGGCAATATAAGCCCATGGCAAATCTGGTAAAAATGAGGGGCAAACTGGGAATCCCATAAGACTTTATGATAAACATGGATGGGCAATGGGTCTTGGGTAGTCCATTTCCAACCCATAGTAGGAAAATTTGATACAAGACAAACAGAATCCATAACATATGCAGACAAATAAAAAGGAGGATAGACCCTTTGGGAGAAGGATCTTTTAGAACGGTAATTGACAACAGCCGTGTATAGAGTATCAGAAAGGATTTTGGCCCAATCTATGATCTCGGCGCTGGTCGCGGCATCAATTAACGGTAGCCATTCAGATGAAAACTTGTTGATATCGGGCATACCAAATAACCTACAGAGCATGGCTGCAGCAAAACAATATGGAGAGGTAAGGGAACCAGTGCTGTACATACCGTTTTTATCCTTTTTTAACGGCTCGTCTCTTCTAGACCATTCTTTAGTGGTGTCTGATAGATCTGGATTCTCTACCGCGAACTTCTTAACAAATTGTGCATTATAGGTCGCTTGCGGTTCAGGAAGATGATACATAAGCTTCAGATCTTGGGCAGCAAATGATCCCACGAGCCCATGTCCCTGGACTTTGAATTGCCTGTTTTTCAATTCCGCATCATCTAGAATCCACTTGATCATATCTGTGTATGGTAGAATTTTTGGTCTTGCCGCTATTCTGTGAAGGAAAGAACATGCTAGGTCCTCTAGGGACGCCTCCGAAGAGCGTGGTGCACCCGCGACAACAGTTACCTTCATTATTCTAGGCTTCTCCTCTTCTAACAGCCTGTACATGCCTTCCCATGTTGAGATCCCTGCGTCTCTGTTACAGGCTGTATCTGTGTACAGGGGCGCCATCTCCTTGGTCTTCTCTCTTGCTTCGGAGCTTTGAGCTTTGTTCTTCTTTCCCATTTCGCTTTGCATTTATGTCTGAGTCGTCTTTGCACTTTGTTCTTGCAGATTACGAGTGAAATGGAAATGACTGATCCAGAAAGGTGATGGGAGAGTTTTAAATGCAAGAGATAAATCAAATATGCCACCTTACGTGAAGCAAATCTCTACCAAGGCACGCGTCTTTAATCCATTTAATAACTGACAACTAATTCATTTACTATCATTAAAAGCGCATGATTTCAGGTCAGGTTATAGTAAGTGGCTTTTCTTTGAATGGCGCGCCCGAAGGATTCGTACTAAGGTGATTTATGATTTGCTGACGTACCCTCGCATGTCGCGCAATCGCAAATCGCACCATCGCAAATCGCATGGATGTGGCATCGCAGCGATCGCAATATCGCAGATCGCAAAAATTTAATGTTTGCCAAACCTTGCCTGGCTCATTTCTGCGATATGCGATCTAGCGATCGCAATATCGCAGATCGGCGAATTTTTAAGCTTTTCCTTATGGACACTAGTATGCTGCGATGCGATGTCATTATTAACACGAGGGTGGTGCGCATATTGATTTTTAGAAGGGAAATGAAGGTGTTTCCTATCCTTTTGCAATGCGACCTTAAAGATTTGCTCTCTATCACAGGCTTAGGCTTAAAATATTCAAGAAGCTTTTTCTAAGCGTATGATTGTAACTTCAAAAAGAAACTCTTGCTTTTCCTAAAAATTTAACTAAGGGTCCCCATTCATTCAGTATCATGGTTGATACTAAATTGAACAAGGGGGGTTGTTGCTGGCCACAACAATTGGCGATTCACTTGGGAGAACCAGTTATCTCTGTTTTTCTATTGACGTTTTCAAACTCCTAAAAAAAATTTTTTCAGGAAACTTGAACTTTATTATAAAAAGATAAAGCAAATGATACTTCAAACTGTCAATGATGTTTTGTTTCAACCCCTTTCTATTTCAATTACTTGCATCCCCAGATTGTCTTTGCATTTAAATCAGTCATTACTTGGTCTTGTAAAACATAAAATAAAGTCTTCTCTATGTATCAGCCCTTCTTAAATATGCTCCTTTGTCGCAGGTAGAGCCTCTGCTGCCAGCAGGCGTCCATAGCCTCGACAGGGTTACCTATTATCCAGCAATGATCCTTTATCCTGCTTGAGGTTATTTACAACTCTTTCAGAGAAAAACCCTTTTTTGACACTTTTTTCCTTTTTTATTCTCTAAAGAACAATGTCTTGGTTTGGTGGCCAAATTATGACACAGTCATTCACTTGATTTACACTTTTGCTGAACAAGCTGGCTCGTGATGAGACCCCTTGTCTTTTGATTGCAACAATCTAGAGTCATTGCCCTGTTGTGATAGACAGTCTTTGGCAAAGTCAGCAAGTTATAATATCTGTGATCATGATAAGTTGGCTCGTGATGAGACCTCTTATTCTTTGAGATATAGCGTCTTTTTAGATTATTCCTCTGAATGCTGTGTTTTCCTTTAGCAGGGAGGAAGTCAAATTTTCTTTCCTTAAGAAAGTTCTGGACGACAATGATAGGGTTGTTTTTGGTAATGGATGCTTTCATAGAGAATCTCTATTTTAATATTGATACCTTTCATTGTGCTGACCTAAAACAAATCCTTCACTGAGATAGCTTTCTTTTAATTTTTAATTTTTTTTTTTGGAGTTGTAACTATCATCATATCTGGGTTAAAGTTCTATTGATAATAAAGATCAAATTCTTAAAAGGTTTGCTGTTCATAGAAGCAGAAGTTCAAAATCTTTAACAGAGACAAGGTGTCTTTAGTAAATGTCAAATGTCGTTTAACCAGAACAAACATTATTATGAGAGGCAAACATTCCCTAGGGTTATGTAGAGAATATGAATAATTTTGCCTATCGATTATTAAAAGCAAACCTAATAACCTAGCTAAATTACTCCTACTCCTATTCTAACTATATACAGGAAATAACTATGTGAAATGATATTTCCAATGGAACCATCTATTCATTATTATTCCTAGCCGTATGAATCTTCCAAGCATCAGTAAAAAGAATCGAATTTCCCTTGGATCGTAATTGTTGGCTATGGAATAAGAACATATAACCTCAATTGGAATTCTGTCTGATTTTCCTTTCTCATGAGAAGTTCTTTCCAACTGGGTACCTATTGGATCATAAAAATTAGGATGAATTTATGTTATGAATTGATGATCTCTCAATAGGAAGGATAACAAGTCAAATGGTGAAAATGTTTTTTTAGTTTCATTGGCTTGTAACCTGTTGTTTGTTAACGCTGAGCTTTTAGCGATTTCATTTGAAATGAAAGTTCTCATATATAAATCGCTAAAACATAATTTATCAAAAGTTTGCAAATTTAAAAAGAAATCTGATTTTGTACAAAATGAGTGCAAGTGAGAAAGAAATGATTGGGTATTTATACAAATAGTGTTACAACACAACTGGGATTTACTTGTAACATCTTGCTCCTCACAAGAACTGGCCAGGTTTTGTGAATCAGGAACTAAGTTATGATTGCGAACAGGGATGGAGCTTTCCTCATGATATGAATCATAGATCGGGGTATTGTCTTGGATAGTAAAATTATTCAAATGAGCTTTTACTTTGAGATGAGGGTCGGCTGATATGATTTCTGATTTAAGATGTTCCTTATTATCTGACCCTAGTTAAGTTACTTGATCTTCTCGGAATCAAATGAATATCATGATCTTGATCACGAATAGGTGGGAGACCTTTGGGAGTCTCAAATACCTTGGAATGATTATCCAAGACTTTTTGGAGATTTGGAAAAATAGGTGATTTCGATGTGGAAACATCTAGTGAACATAATTGCGCAATTACACCTCATTGTTCCTTTTTTAGAATCTTTGTCACACCGTTAGAGATGATTATCTTTCTCGATTTCCTTGCAATACCCGTTAATTCAACTTCCTTTCCATCTACAGAAAATTTCATGAAAAGTTCTTGAACATTAAAATCTATTGTAACCATTGGACTCCTAGTACAACATTAGCACCTCCCATTGGAATGGAAAGAATTGGGCTATTCAATACATATTCTCCCATGGATAGCTTGATATTATGACACTTTCCAGAGCAATTTACAGTTCCTCCACTTGCAACCATTACTTGACACTCTAGTGTTGGATATAGGAAACAATTCAATTCTTTTGCTATCTTACAATGGATAAAATTGTGGGTACTTCCTGAATCAATCAACACTATTACCTTTTTCTTCTTGATATGTCATTCTATCTTGATAGTTTGAGGAGTGGTAATTCCAACCAATGCATTACAAGATATGGTCAGATTCATTTCTTCTTTATCTAGGGTTTTTTTCTAGGGTATATCCTCTTCTTTTGACATTTCTTGTTCCTTTTCTTCCTCCTCTTCACAATCTATGTAAAATAATTTCTTCTCGGCACACTTATGACCTTTAGTGTATTTGCTATCACAACTGTAACAAATCCCTTTTGCTCTTTTTTCTTCCAGTTGTTGTGGTGTCAACCTTACAGGTTGTGGAAGGCTAGGGGCAACAACACTTCCATCTTTATAGTTGTGAGTGGTAGGGTTCCTGGTTTCCATAATTTTGCTTTCCATTTTTCTTGCTAACCTGAATGCTTTCTCCAATGAATTAGGTTCCCAAAGGTGAACCTCATGTTGGATATTATCCTTTAAAGTCCATATGAACACATCAATCCTATGCTCCTCTGGAATATCTTTTACCCTTATGTTCAATTTTTGGAAGTCCTCAATGTGCTCCATCATTGAACCCTTTTGTTTGAGACTTATCAATTGGCTAAAAAAGGTGTTGCTTTTTGTATCCTCATAATGTGCTGTCAATTCTTCCGTAAAAATTGCCCAAGTGACAATTTGTTTACGAGAGCAAAGCCATCGATACAATACAAACTGATTTGGTTCCAAATATAAAGTTGCAATATGTACCTTTTGTGTGTTTTGCACATTATGGAGATCGAAAAATTGCTCCATCTGTAGTATCCATGTTGCGGGATCCTTGCCATCAAACTTCCTCATATCGGTTTTTGGAATATGGTGGGTCTTCAATCCAACAATAGAGTCTATGAAATCATGACTAACATTTCTTTTGTTCTCATCATGAGTTTCCTTTACTACCTTTTCACCATTAGTGACCATTTCTTGTAGCAACTTATTCGAATTTATTTTCAATTCTTCCATCTTATTGTCCATGCCATTCATCTTAGCTTCCATCTTAGCATCCATGCCATTCATCTTAGCTTCCATGCCATTCATCTTAGCTTCCACGTCATTCATCTTGGCTTCATTTACCTTTAGTGAGAGTGAAATTTGTTGTACTTGGTTTTGTAATTTTGATATATCATGTTGCATTTCTTCCTCTTCTTCACGAGTCATGTTAGAGCTTTCAGGTTTCTTACTAGGTGTTTCCACTTTCTTTCTTCAGGGCATTAATTAATGCTAATAATTCTTCACTATTCCCTTTGAATCTCTTCAAACTAATTTTTCAAACCAATCTTATGCAAAATTAAAAAAAATTACACACCTTTTTTCACTTTGTAGGAGCTTGATATTGAATCTGATGTATCTCTATAATTTTAGATCATCCAGTTCTGAAATTGCAACCTGCAGTAACCCTCGACGTCCTCTTTTCAATGCCACCAGTCTGATCGAATTTAGATTCTCCAAGAAAGAGTTATGCACAATCTCCCAAGATGACCTGATTATATACCTTTTCAGAAGAGCGAACTTGTATGAAGTGCCACGTGTCGCTGTTTTGACCTTCGAATCTAAAAAATATACACAGGAAACTACAGTCCATCCTTTTTCTGTAACTTCTTAAGAAATTGCAATCTGATGCTCAAAACAAAAGTTATGACGTTTTTCCCAAGGTCACCTGTTTGGAATGTAATTCAGGAGTCTGCAAAAATACCAACTTCCTCAGACAATATCGTCGCAAATATATCACGAAAAGCTCTGAAATTTGGACCCGAGGTTTAGAAAGATTTCAGCCCAAATGGGTTTTTTTTAGCATCTGAAACGTCTCAAAAAAAAGCTATAGTGAAAATGCCATGATGACATGTTTGGAGCAGCGAAACCCTAGAATCCAAAGTTCTGATACCAAATGTTATGGAACCAGCTCACAAAAAGATAGAAAATATAGATCAACGCCTTAGAATTTGGCCTCTTTAAGGGGGAAACATCCTTTACATTACACAAATGTACAATTCTTGGATGATTCAAATGAAAAAACCTCCTTTCTATATATAGGAGTCTAAGGGGTCATAATATAACCAAGCCGACCTAACAATAATAATATAAAGGCACAAAAATAACAATAGAGGGATTCTATGGGGCATAGTAATAACAATATGGGGACAATAGGGGCACAAAAATATTAATAAGGGATACAACTACAATAGTAATGGGGGAATCACTAGTATTATAGGGACCCAACAAATTCTCACATTTTCACAGGTTTATGCTTCTATGATCTGGATTGATGCTTTGGTATTGATGCATTCAGTGATTATATGTTAATATATTGAATTGTTAAGGTTGATATATGCTCTGCAAATCACTTGTTGTGTGTTATATGTGCATGTCACATTCTTGGAGTTAGCTAAGCGATCCTTCTCTACTACATTGATTGCTCCAACAAAACTGTGTGAAGGATAAATAGGTCTACACTCATTGTTGCTTTGTCAATTCTTATTTAGCATTGGTATGTTTGAATGTTTCTTGCTTTGAAAACCTTAGATCCCTTGATCCGTCTTCCTTAGGTTTCGGGAAACCTGTGGGGATTTCTTTCTTATCTACATGTGCATTAATCCATACAACAATAATGGTTGGTTGAGATTGAGCACAAGAAGATCGATGGCTCGCAAGGAATCCGAGATGACATAAGCCCAAAGGGGTTGCATCTCGAAAGTTATAGGAGGTCGCTTAAGAGAAACATTCGAGCTGATGAGGACTAGGATGGCGTGGTAGGGATTAAAATGCAGGGAATGTCAAGATGACATGGAGGTTTAAGCATAGGCCAGTAGAGGAACCGCTTCCAATGTAAGTGGGCCTATCGTAGCATTATGAGGTTTAAAAATGGGCTCGCATGAATGAGAATTTCAATGAATATCAATAAGAACTTTCACGTCCCAGAGTCTATTTCCTAGAGGAGACCTTGCATAATGTTGAAGGGAGAGTCGGGATGACTCAGCACCAACCTGCTGCAAAAAAAATGAGGACCAATCAGAAGTAGTGTCAGCACTGCAGTGTGGACCCTCTAGGGCACGTAAGCCTGAAGGTTCTTCCCTGGGAATGCAAGTGAGACACAAGTGGAGGGGAGCGAGATGATGCGAGCTCGAGCTGCGGTGGCATGCATGAATGCCTGGCAACCCATTCATTGGAGCATGGAGTATGTGTGGATCCACATACATGTATGCCTAGAGGGTCAACCCTAACATAAATGTTAAGTGTGAAATCACAATAAGCCGACTAACAGAGCTCGAGTGACGAGAAGATTAGCGGTAGATAACGACCTATCATAAGTGGAACTACTTCCCACTGAGTGGGCCTATCGTAGAATTAGGAGGTTTAAAATGGGTTCACATTGATGGGAATTTCAATGACAACCGACAGGAACTTTCACTTCCCACAGTTAGTTTCTCGAAGGAGGCCTCACACAGTGTTGATGGGAGAGTCAGGATGACTCGACACTAGGATGCCACAGCTGGAAGAGGACCAATCAGAAGAATTATCAGCACAACCATGTGGACCCTCCAGGGCACGTAAGCCAGAAGGTTATTCCCTAGGAGTGCAAGCAAGACACAAGTTGAGGGGAGCGACATGACACTAACCTGAGTTGTGGTGGTATACAACATGCTCGACAACCCATTCATTAGAGCATGGAGTATGTGCGAACCCAGATACGGGTCAGCCGGGAGGGTTAACCCCAATGCAAATGCAATGGACTGGGTAACCGAGCCCAGGTGATAGGAAGATTGGCGGTAAAGAGCGATTTTTCATGTGGTCGGTAATATGTGTGTGTGTGTGTGTGCATATAAATGCATATGATTTGCATTTTAATGGATAGTGTGGGGTTGTAGAACCCAAACCCATGAACGGGTCAGCATCCAATAAACAATTTCCCAATGGTGCTGAGAGACTAGCCAGGTGGGTATAGCCACGTGGTTGCCACTTGGCCAGGTTGATGACATGGCATTTTCTAATGTGTTAGAAATCCGAATGGTCATGAATATTGATCAAGAGGCCAAATTGAAGTAAAATTTTTATATCACTAGAACCGTCTTAATGATACAAACACAATGGTGATGTTGAACTAAGGTTTTAAGAGACTAGAATTTCTAGATCCCATTTCCATAACGACACCTTAGATCTTGGGTGAGTATAGTAACCACCCCCTCTTAATTAGTGTTATAGTGAGGATTAAAAGGGGGCTAATATATACACCACATTGTTTACATGGAACCCATAGCGACTACGCAGGGCACCCAAAGGTAGCATTTGGACACATGAAAATGCTTTAAGGCTTGATTTGAGGACCCTTCCCCAAATTGATGGTTGATCAATATATTTGGAAACTCATTTAGCCTTTCCAGTGCACCTTTGGAGCATTTTGAGCCCTAAAAGATCATGACATCATGCTTATTAAGGGCTTACCACTCACATGTGGGAATTTATTGACATATTTTTAGTTCTTGAGCTGTTGGGTTGGCTTGTAACCAATTTACTTTGTGTCTACTCAAAATTAAACTTGTTTTAGAGACTTTTAGTGGATTGTTAGAGGTGATAAAACTCCTATAAAAGAAGGATCACCTCTTTTCATTTATGATCATCACGCTTGTGAATTTCAGACTCTCTAGAAGAGCTTGACTAGGCCTATTATACTTCATTGTTTGAGGAGATGTGATCTTCTATGGATTTTTGCTAAATGGAGACTAGTTTTTGTGTTGGAGACATCTTTTTGGGATTGAAATAAGACATGTTCTTGCATAATTTGTGAGTGTTTATTGCATATCTTTTATGGTTTTACACAATGAAATATTGCTAGGATTTTTATTGATTCCTAGTCTAACAAATTTTAATGGGAAATTTGGTAAATTGTTGTATGTTTAATCTATATTCCTTGAACTCCCTAGAAAACCTCCTAATGAGCATTTTTCTAGTTAATTATCCCCCCATAAAAATATAGCTAGGGTTAGAAAGTGAAAACTAGGGTTTTCCCCCTTACTCGCAAAAAGTTGATATCTCCATGGTTTGAATCCTAAAGACTCCATCACCCAAGTAGGGAAAAGGCATTAGGGCGCTTTTGAAGATAAAAAAAAATTGAAAAACTTTTATCGTCCCTTTCTCTCTCTCTTTCTTTTTCAGTCCTTCAAGGAAAAAGTTGCTAGGGTTATGACAAGGGCCAAATTCAACTGGGACTTGAGCCACTAAAGCATTGGAGCTAATTTGGCATCTTTTCATTTTATTGGACCTCACAAACTCAAAATTTAGTAGTTTTCTTTGTGAAAATTTCCTTATTAGGGCTGACGTCATCAACCCTATGTAATTTAGTGCCCTAGTAAACCCTACTTCTACACAAGGCTTCTACCTAGGGCTTATTAAAGGTTTACCATTCCCTTTTGTTGATTAAAAATTTGAAGTAAACATTTTCATTGTGCTTGTATGACTAAAGGCACCCTTATTGAGTCATATCGTGAAATCCTGTAACTTAGGTGCACTTTTATAGGCTTATTTTATGGTATGATGCTCCTTGACATAAAAAAATCTACCCTAATCCAATTAAGAATTCCCTTTATTAAGCCTTTCATTTGCATCACCTTAAACCTATTGACTTAGAATAACTCTTAGGTGACATATAATGGGGAGCTAACTCTTAGGTGACATATAATGGGGAGCCTCCCATGTGGTGAAATTCCATTGAAGAGTAGGAAATGGAATGCTAAAGTGACAGTGGAAACCACCTTATTATTGTGTCTTAGTCTGGCTCTTCCCCTTGTAAGGCTTGCTAGATTTTAAGGCAACAATACCCTAATGTCTTGCTCACTAGAATACTTCTTTTTAAGACAATGATAAATATATAATGGAGATGGAAGATGACATCATAAGAGCTTTCTTCTCCCTTATATATACAATATGTGAGGGAGTTTAACATAAAATAAGGACGCGTGTCCATACAAGTAACCAACAAGGAAACCCAAAATGAAGCACCCTACAATAAAAGAATATACAAATGACATGCAATGGTTAATCCAAATGCTACAATAAAATCCCCTCCATACATAATGAACCTTGGGCTTAACACCCCTCCTCCAAGTTAATGTTCTCTCCAACAAGTTGTTATCCCAACACTCCCTCTTCCACGATTGTTCGTTATCCAAGTGTCCACGTGTAAGGTACTTCTCTAACAATGTGCCAAATTCCCCCCCATGCATAATGCTCCTCAAGATGTGTGCCAATGTGGCCACTAAGATCCAATGCTCACCCTTGACATATGTACTTAAGTCCATCACCAACCTCCATTAGTATGTTCCTTATTCCAACCATCTTCGAGGCATACATCACATGGCCCCAAGCTCCAATGGCTAAGTTCTCTCCTCCAAGTACTCAATGGTACTCCTCCTAGATAGGTACCTCTCTTAATCAAGCAATCGACTCCTCCATTGTGTGAATTCAATGAGTTAGTCATCATGTCAATTCGAGTAATAACCTCCTAGACAAGGGTGTCATTTCAACACTCTAACCAAGGTCCATCATCCACCCAAACAAAGACATCCATGACTCCATGAAGCATCGCCAAGGGGTTAGGAGTTATTATATTCAATTATGGTGTGATATTCTCTTGTAATGTTGCTATAAACCTATTATTATTTTTTTTTTTTTTTCTATTTTGGATCTCGATTTGCTGAAGTATTCACTGTAGGTTTTAACCCCGTATAGAAATTACCTGCAAATGAATTCTAAAACACAAAAAATAAATAATGCGAGAGCATAACACATAAAACACATATACACAGAGATTTTCCCCTGGATCCCAAAACTGGGACTACCAGCTTGCTTTTTCATTATATTCCTTTCAATGTTACAATACATATTTATGCATGCCGAAGCATCTAATACCATGGACCGAAAACCATTGCGTCCAAAACCATGGATCAAAAACCATAGGTAGGTTCGCCCAACCTAATATAGTGTCCAATTTTATTATTTTATTATTTTTTTAATTATTTTTTAATTATTTTTTATTATTTATTTATTTATTTATTTTTTTTTATTTATTTATTTTTTTTTTATTTTTATCGGGGCGCTGCCCTGGACCCCACCCTGTGACCCCCCTCGAACCCCCGGACAGGGGGGGCTACCCCACCCTGTGACCCCCCCACTGCGCAATTGGCGCAACGAAGGGGGGGCTCTGCCCCCCCTCTAACCCCCTCGGTTCACTACATAGGTTAGTCATGGAAAGAATATAACACAACCCAACATTCACCACAAATATTTTATCTCCTAGTGATCTAAAAAAAGAACCATAACAACAACTTGTTATGTAACTCTTCCACATATGAGCGATTAAATGGTATTGATGCAAATTTCTTAAGCAATCCATCTCCTCGAACTATTTTTACATCGTTCAAGGACTGTGCTTAAGTGGGCCATTTCCACACTTATATATGATACCAATTTCCTTGCAATCTCCATAGGTATATCCTCCACCATAGGCCCTCATTTCCATGGTCCATAACATGCTCACCAACTTTTGTATCCGTGCACCTTTGTCAGTTTGGAGCACATTATCTACTACTAATGATCTTTTTGGGTTACTAAGGTTGAGATATGGTGTTGAATAAGGGATGATATGAAATGCCATATTTATTGCAACCCTTGATCAACATTATGGAGGGGTATGCTCTGAAGATGTATTGTCTTTTCTTCGTGGACCCTAATCCAAATTAAGGGGAGATATTGAAACTAAGGTTGTATGCCACTCTTATAATGTAATCTCTTCTCTCCATGTTCCCCAATTCAAATTAAGAGAAGATGATGAAATTAAGGTAGTAATATATGTTGAAATGGTAATAATCCTCATTTGTGATTACTTGTTATTATGACTAATTGCCTTCATTATTGTATTACCAAGATAAGATTTAATAGTTGACCTAGTCAGCTTTATTTTATATTACTCTAGGTGGCCAAGGCTGGCCTAAGCATTTATGTGGGCCTATAACCCCCTCGTGGGGGAAGGGAACCATCACGTAAGTGATGCATAAATGAACACCTCATGAGTCATTTGCAACACCATATTCATTCATTTAGTGATTGATTATTTATCTTATAGTCACTTACACCTTGTGTTTCATCTTGTCTTCTCTTTTCAAGGTCAACATTTCAGTTGTGTTTGGAATATCTCACACTACAACCATATTGCTCTAGTTTAAGGGTATAATTGATGTTGTTGCTCTCTCTCTCTCTATGTGTGCGTTACTGTAGGTTGGAGGGTTTTTTAGTGGTTCCATTTGTTAGAAAATCAGAAAGGAAGAAAGATTCTCTTGTTTTGACAATTACTTGTGATATTCTTTTATTCTTATTAACCTTCTTTATGTTCTTCTTTTATCTTCTTTGCATCAAGCAATCATTAAAATAAAAACATGAATATCAATGACACCAAATATTAGGATAAAACCCCTATGAAGGGGAAAACTGAGTCAAACTCTTCCATAAGTAGATTCAAATAAAACTTGAGACAATCCAAGACCTTAGACCAGACCAAAAGGCTCTCCTCACATCACCAAGTCAACATTATATTGATTTTCAGGTCGTGTTTTAATGTATCGTTCATATCATTCCATTTATCTTTTTAGGAAGTTGAAGATACTAGCTGCTCAAACTTTTATGTTGAATAGCTTATTTTTTATGTCATACTTGTTCATAGATAAGACAATGCATCATCACATACATCTCATCCTCAATTTCTCCTTATACATATAAAACATAATCTATTGAGAAGCTAGGTTCTTTTTTTTTTCAATTGAAAATGTTACTTTTTTGTTATTCAAAGAGAATAACAAAAAGTACAGTTAATCTTACAAAAAAATTGTAAATTCCTTACAAAAAAATTATGTCTGGGAAAAACAAATTGAGGAGCTAATTTGAATTGACATATTTAATATTTTAATATATAAAGTTTCTTTTTTGAAAAAATGATTATCATGTATAAATAATCATTAAATTAATCTCACATTAATAAAATTTCATCACAAAACTCTTATTATGATTTTTCTAAAAAATAATCACTCATATTTTCTTTTACAAATTCTCTATTAAAAAAAAAACTTAATCTTCAAATATAATTTATTTATATCTATAATATATTTTATTTGATAATAAGATAATGTATATTTTAATTAACATTGTAAAATATTATGGTTTAACATTTAATATGTTATTATTGATTTTTAATAAAAGAAAAATATTTTTAATTATTTAACTATAATAAAATTAGTATTTTAAGTATATTTTTCTTTTTAAATTGATATCACATTTTTAATAAAATTATTTTAGTTATTGATTTATTGTTACATTTTATAATAATAAAATTATGTCATAAACATTTTTTAAAATATGTAACGCGTCACTTTTTTATTATTTTGATATAAATAGCAAAGCTTAAGTCAAAATAAAACAATGTCTTTTAAATTCACGTCACTTTCAAATCCACGATGATGGCTCCTTGCAGCGAATGTATTTCAAAATTTAATAATCTCTACGGCTACATTGGGCATTTCAAAATTTGATAATCTCTACGGCTACATTGGGCTCAGTGCGCAGCTGGCGGATTTGAAAGGGAAAAATTCGAATGCATTTGAAATCCCTGAGATCCGATATATCATTATCACATTTACTCAGCAAATGAAAAATGAATATGGCCGACAAACAGAGGAAGAGCGGAGAATATCGGCCTTCCATAGCTGGGAGATGGTGTGCAGGCGGAAGAGTGGAGAGTCTCGGCCTTCCATGGCTGAGAGATGGTGGGTAAGCTTGGCCTACAGACAGGAAGAGTATCGGCCTTTCATGGCTGGGAGATGGTGGGTAAGCTTGGCCTACAGGCAGAGGAAGAGTTTCGGCTTTCATGGCTGGGAGATGGTGGGCCTGTTTCGACTGGCTGCTAAGTGGAGGAGATTGGAGATGG
Source organism: Pinus tabuliformis (assembly GCA_031772625.1). Taxonomy (NCBI): domain Eukaryota; kingdom Viridiplantae; phylum Streptophyta; class Pinopsida; order Pinales; family Pinaceae; genus Pinus; species Pinus tabuliformis. The sequence goes on along the minus strand of CM062818.1, from coordinate 1,738,298,203 downwards.
TGGAAAAAATTAAGTAGTAGAGTAGAGCAGATTTTGGGTTTGCTGGAGAAGGGCGGAAGAAATTAGGTAGTAAAGGAGAACAGATTTTGAGTTTGCGGGAGAAGGGAGGAAGAAATTAGAAAGTGGAGTAGAACTTTGTGTTTTAGAATTCTGTGGATTTTAATACTGTGTTTTGTTTTGGAGCATGGCCATGCTTACTTGTTTATACCTTGAATTCTGTCTGTGCTGTGCATTTTCGTTTTTTTTTTTTTAAATGGTTTGTTGGTGTGCTTTTTTGTTTTTTTTGTTTGTTTGTTTTGAAATGGCTTGTTGGTTTAGATTTGGTTTGTTTGCTGCTTGTTTGGTTCTAGCTTCCAGGTGAGTGATGTCAAGAGGGAGAGTCATGCTGCAAGGATATGAGATATGAGAGGGAGAGTGATGCTGCAAGGATATGAGATATGATATGGGATGACTGGTTTAATGGTGAAGATTGAGAAGGTAGATATTGTTTTATTTGTTATTTAAAATTTTGATGGTAATTGTTAGATGTTTGATAGATGTTTCATGGATGGATGAGTATTTTGTAAAACATGTTATCCCACTTTTTTCTTTTGGGTTAACTTGTCCTGTTTCCTCTTCAAGTGCAGAGGAAGGAAGAATTATACGACCAGAAAGAAAGAATTATATCACCAGTGAATAGTGCTGGAAAACACAGATGCAGATGCTCTGTATTTTTTAGGTTGCAGGTGAGCATTAACTTTTGGTTTCTCTCCTGTCATAATTAATTTTTATGAGCATTAACTTTTGGTTTCTCTTTTATCTAATTAATTTTTATTGAGGGCAAGGTAGGTGTGCTGAATAAGATTAGGGTTTAAATATACCTGTACTATACAGAAAGGTTGTGAAATTTTTCATAATCTTTGATGTTTTTCTTGGTTATTCAATGTCTTAAGGTTTTATTTTTTGTTACTGGTTATTTTCAAGAGGGTTATTGATGCTGATTAGTGCAGGCATAAAACCCTTTATTGCCTAAATCTCAAGAAGAATTTGGGGTTTCTATTAAAAAAATTTTAGGAACTGTTTGTGAGTAAAATTTATTTCAATTTGATTATTATTATTATTTTTCGGTCATTGGCCTTTCTTTATTTAGGGTTCAGATACACCTTTAACTATGCAGGCAAAATGTTGGGAAAATTTTCATAATCTTTGATGTTTTTCGATACCTTTGGGTTTTATTCTTTGGTATTGGTTATCTCCAATAGGGTTATTGATGCTAATCACGGGCAACATAAAACCATCTAATTCTTAAATTTGAAGAAGAATTTGGGGTTTCCAGAAATTTTCTTTTAGAAACTGTTTGTAGATGTTCAATATGTGAGTAAAATTCTATTTCAATTTTATTATAATTCTTTTTCTCCAGATTTTTGTCATTGACTTCTTTTTTTTTTCTTAATTTTTTTATTTAGGCGAGTGACCCAGTCCAAGCCATGTTGAGCTTATAATCTAATACATATTTTGGAGTGAGATTATTAAACATTCAGTGAACTGAAGCATTTAATTGGTTTTGAGCATAACACCATCTGAAACCCAAATAAAATTTTGGGTCAGAGGAATTTTCTTGTTAGATTGTTTGAGTTTTCAGAATTTTTTTGAGACACAATTTGTAGGAGTTCAATAAGCAAGTTAAATTTTATTCCAATTCTATTATAATTCTCTTAGCTCCTGCATTTTGCAAACAGAATTTGGTCATTGGAGGTTCCCTATTTAGCTGACTGAACCACAATCCAGGCCATGCTGAGCCTATAAAGAATAGCACACATTTGGGGTAAGATTATTAACTAATCAATGAACTATAACAATCATATTCGTCAATCTCCATTTATTATTTTTCTCAACCAGCTTGAGCAAAGTGGTTTTAGGGAGCATTGATAGACTTACTAGTCCTAGAGAAACAGTGCTGGTATGCCATATAAAATGGATGGAATGAGACCTGCCAGGCCACATCTGCGTTCGATGGAAACACACCACATAGGCAAAAGCACACTAAAGCAAGACTTGTAGGAAGACATTTAGATTCAGCAAGATCCCATTATGTAAGCAAACACTTTGAATTAGGTCCTATTTAGAAAATTACGGTGTCGCAGATTTGTCCTTGCCTATGTAAGTGTAGGCAAGTTGCTTGGGATTAACTCACAATAGGTGTGCTAGGGGTGACCTAGCATAGCTAAGGAAAGAGGGTCACCCTTGTTTAGTCTAAGTAAGGTGAGGCAAATAGTAGGTATGTGATTTTTCTAATGAGTAGTTCAGAGTAGGCTCTCTCCTTTTATTCTACATAATATTAACATGAAGGAGATTCACCTATCTTTTTCCAAGATCAATACCTACATTAATGGTTTGGAAAAGGTTGAAAAGGATTGTAGTTCCCACATTTTCCTTCCTATGTAGTCTACTGCAAACATTTTTGTAGCCCAGGCCCATAAAAATGCCTTTTATATTTTTCATTTTAAGAGATTACTACACTTGTCTATAAGCATTGCATTCCCTTGCATATGTTTCTAGTGTGTTTATTTATGTACCAAGTACCTATCTCAGTGTAAGCAAGTTTCTTGGGATGAACTGACAATAGATGTGCTAGGGGGTGACCTAGCATAGCTAAGGAAAGAAGGTTCAAACTTCAAATACTTGGTAGTGGTTAGCACCTTTGTTTAGTCTAAGGCAAGGAAAATCGTAGGCTGTGATTTTTTCTAATGAGTAGTTTCCTTTTATTCTACATAATATTAACTTGAAGCAGATTCGCCTGTCTTTGTCCAAAATCAGTACTTACATTAATGAGTTGGAAAAGGTTAAAAAAGATTGTAGTTCCAACATTTTCCTTCCTATTTAGTCTACTGCAAACATTTCTGTAGCCCAGGTCCATAAAAATGGCTTTCATATTTTTCAATTAAAAAGAGTACTGCACTAGTCGTCTTTGAGCACATTGCATTTCCTTGCATATTAATCTTAGATGGAGAGAACCCAACTCCCTCCTTGTGTTTCTAGTGTGTTTATTTATGCCAATGACTGCTATTATTGGAGAGTAAGAATGGAGTATCTTGGAATGATTGATAATATTCCTTTAGGGATAGAAGCAGTCAAGCCAAAGCAATTAGCCTATCTCCCAAACATAAGGAAAGATTCTCTTACATCAAAAGACTCCCAAACAACAATCCATTTTTCTCTATTCAACATCATTGTAAGATTTACTAGTACATTTTTATTCATACAATTCCATTCATATATTTTATACGCATAACAAATGTGAGGATTTACCCATAAGGGAGTGCCCAGTTATCCATTGATGAATTTGCTGAGAAATGGATAGCTTAAGGACCCTTAACCCTCCTGAAAGGTAAAAAGTTAGTGTAGGAAAGAGTTTACCAAAAGAATTCACCCACATATTCTTTTTCCCTCTTATAATATCCGACCATGGTGGATACCTCTTATCCCAACTCATAGTGCATCTCTTGCTAAAATAGATGAAAATATAAAAAGGTTTGCACTCTTTGAACATTTTTAATTCCACTATTAAATATTTTGTGACCACACAGTAACATAGAAGCCTTCAACATATGCATATAGGTAAGACAAAGAATCCCTTCACTGTGTTTACAGTTATAACGTAGGAGCCTAATGTATATAGGGTACGGGTACCTTCAGTAGTTAGATTCTTTTTGTATTTTAACTTTTTTTAATTTGATTTAAATTGTGTCCTTAATGTTGCTTTAGGAATGAGTGAGTAACGGACCTTAAAAGTGTCAGAAATCAATCAGTAAAGTAGAAATTTAATTGATTTAAAGTAGAAGCTACTTCAAGAATGAGCCATCAAACCAAGCTGTTGGGTTAGTTTTCTACTTTCTAAACCTTTTGTTGGGGTTCTCTATTCAACTAAGAAAAATAAACTATCCCTCTGCCTCTGCAATTCCCAATCAATGCCTATTTATTAACCAAGAGCAGAGAACATACAAAGATCTAGGGACAGAGAGCAGATAAGCACTGCTTCTGTACGCCAAGTCCAGACTCATATTTGCAATCAATGCCTATTTATTAACCAAGAGCAGAGAACACACAAAGATCTGGGGACAGAGAGCAGATAAGCAATGCTTCTGTAGGCCAAGTCCAGACTCATATTTGCAATTTTTGTTCTTCTTTCTTAATATTGGAAGTAAACAATTATTATTAATAATGTAATAGTAATACTTTAGATTTTACTTTTATTATTTAAATAAAAGGTAAATACTGATTTTATTTTTGCATAGGTCTTTTTAAGGATGTTAAATCCGTGGGGAACCATTGCATAGACCAGAATGTAATAGAACAGTACAGTGAACAACAGAATATAATATTTTGTGTTACGTTACCCAATAGGTGCTCCGCATCACTCTAGAATTCACCCATTAGAAATAATGATTGTAATTGTTGATTCATAATGATGTCAATGAAAAGAATATGCCCATGAAGCTATGAGCAAGAGGGGTATTCTGGATGGGGTGCAAGAACATCACGCCAGTAAACATTCAGATGAACCTGGGCATTTTTGTTAGTTGGATGCCAATGGTGAAAAGCTTTTTATTGAGATGATCATCTACTGTGCACCCAATAACTGGGGATGGTGGGCTGACACATCATTATTAATTTACAATGGACTAATTCACAGTGTACAATAATTGACTAATAACAAATGGAGAATGACATTCTTCTATCACTGCCTTCTCAAAATATAGAATTCGGTATTATATATGTGCAATTCTTATTAAAAAATCAGATTGCCTGAAAATGTATACCCATTGCCCTAGTCTTGGGTCCTTTTTGAGTTTTGTAGCATATCAACAGACCTCTCATCTTTTGCATATTCAGTTGATAATGTTTTTTCCATCCTATGGTACGCAGCTCAGATAACATAGATAAGAAATCGACTGAAACATTATTTATGCCCTTCTTGTATTGAATTTCAAAGTAAAAACCTTGTAGTTTACTTTCCTACTTCACTAAAATTCCACTGGGAAAATAAATACTTCAAAGTTTCATGCTCCATTTGGATTTTGAGGTGCTGTCCCAATAAATATGGCTTGAATTTTTCTAGAAGGGTCAACATTTCCTAATCATAGATGCTTAACAACTTTTCCTTGTCAGTCACAATAGGCTGCTGAATTGCATGACCACTGTGTTCATGCCAGTTCCCAAAGCATCATATTTCACTTCAAAAGTCTGAGAAATATGGCTGGGCCTTTTAATTTGTCAAAGGTACACCCTTGCAGCCTCCATCCATTTAAATTAATCCTTATTGGTAAGATCTGTGAGGTGTGCCAGGATGCTTCCAAAAAGAAAACTTCCTATATAAATTGCATTTTCTATCAAATTCTCTCAACTGAGCCACATTCTTGGGAGTTGGTCAGTCAAGAAATAAGTAGTGAATTCAAGAAAAAAAGACTGAAACAGAGCCCACCTTGGATGATTGAGAAAATTACCAGGCTTTAGGCTTCTTGACACAATTTGATAGGAAGCAAAACTAGCCGTTTTTCATGCTAAATATATTGTCCTTTATACATGGAAAAATAGTGAGAGAACCAATTGTAGAAAAACTTAAGTTACTAATAAAGTCATTCATGTTAATCTTCTGTTATAAGTATTTGACAGACGCTTGAGTGTAACCCCTCTGTAGCCTCCAACTAGTTAAATCGATCCTTATTAGTAAGATCATTGAGATGTGCCATGGCTTCCAAAACCCTTGACAAAATTCTTATGTAAATTGCATACTTTATTAAGTTCTCCCAATTGAGTCATATGCTTGGGAGTTGGCCAATCAAGGAAGTAGGAGTGAAATTCAAATAATAAAGAATGAAGCAGAGCCAGCCCTAAATGATCGAGAAAATTGTCAGGCTTCAAGTTCCTTGATCACAATTTGATAGGCAGCAAAACTAAACGGTTTTTCATTCTAAATATGGTGTGTTATTTGCCACAATAATGTCGGGATAAATGGAACTAATGAAGTTATTTAGTTTCACCTTATGTTCAAGTATTTGACAGATGCCTGCTTGAGTGTTACAGTTTGCATAAATAATAAGGGAGCCCTTCTGCGGTCTCCATCCATTTGAAATCGATCCTTATTAGTAAGATTGGCGATGTGTGCCACGATGCTTCCAAAACCCTTGACAGGCTATGTAAATTGCATTTTCTGTTAAGTTCTCTCCTGCTAGTCACAATCTTGGGAGTTGGCTAATCCAGGAATAAGAAGTGAAATTCAAGAAATAAAGAATGAAACAAAGCTTGCTTGATGATTGAGAAAATTGTCAAGCTTAGGGTTCATTGATCACAAGTTGATAGGAAGCAAAACTAATGGTTTATCATTTTAAGTATTGTCTCCTTTGCCACAATAATGCTGTGTTAAATGGAAATATATTGAGAAAATCAATTGTAGACAAACTTAAGTTACTAATGAAGTCATTCGGTTTCATTTACTAATTATTTGACAGATTTCTGCTTGAGCGTTATAGTTTTCATAGATAATAAGAAGGTAGCCCCTTTGCAGCCTGCATCCATTTAAATCTATCTTTATTGGTAAGTTCAGTGAGGTGTGCCATGATGCTTCCAAAAACCCTTGATAAACTTCCTATATAAATTGCATATTCTATTAATTTCTCTCAACCAAGTCACATTCTTGGGGGTTGGCCAGTCAAGGAATAAAGAGTAAAAACTCAAAAAGAAAGAGTGAAACAGAGCAAGCCCTGGATGATTGAGAAAATCGCCAGGCTTCAGATTCCTTGATCACAATTTGATGGGAAGCATAACTAACTATTTTTCATTTTAAATATCATGTGTTTTCTGCCACAATAATGCTGGGATAAATTGAAATATACTGAGATAATCAGTTGTAGACGAACTTAAATTACTAATGAAGTCATTTAGTTTCATTTTGATACAAGTATTTGACAGATGCCTGCTCGAGTGTTACATTTTGCATAGATAAGAAGGTAGTCCCTTTGCAGCGTCCACTGATTTAAATTGATCTTTGTTGGTAAAATCAGTGAGGTGTGTCATGATGCTTCCAAACCTTTGACAAACTTCCTATACAAAATGCATATTTTATTAAGTTCTCTCAACTCAGTCACATTCTTGGGGGTTGGCCAGTGGAGAAATAAGGAGCAAAAATTCAAGAAATAAAGAATGAAATGGAGCAAGCTCTGGATGATTGAGAAAATTGCCAGGCTTCAGATTTCTTGATCACAATTTGATAGTAAGCATAACGTTGGGATAAATGAAAATGTGTATTCTGGGTTAAATGGAGATATAAATTGCATATTCTATTAGTTTCCCTCAACTAAGTCGCATTCTTGGGAGTTGGCCAGTCATGAAAGGAGCAAAAATTCAAAAAGAAAGAGTGAAACAGAGCAAGCCCTGGATGATTGAGAAAATCGTCAGGCTTCAGATTCCTTTATCACAATTTGATAGGGAGCATAACGAAGTATTTTCCATTTCAAGTATCACGTGTCTTCTGCCACAATAATGCTGGGATAAATGAAAATGTACTGAGAGAATCAATTTTAAACAAACTTAAGTTACTAATGAAGTCATTAGGTTTCACTTTCTGTTAACAAGTATTTGACAGACTGCTTGAGTGTTACTATTTGCATAGATAAGAAGTAGCCCCTTTGCAAACAGGTAGATCCTTTGCAATCTCCATCCATTAATTGGTCCTTATTGGTAAGATCAGTGAGTTGTGCCATGATTGATCCTTACTGGTAAGGTTAGTGAGGTGTGCCATGATGTGCGTCCGAAACCCTTGACAAACTTGCTATATAAATTGCATATTAAAGTTCTCTCAACTGAGTCACATTCTTGGGAGTTGGCCAGTCAAGTAAGGAGTAAAATTCAGGAAATAAAGAGTGAAACCTTTGACAAACTTCCTATATAAGTTGCATATTAAAGTTCTCTCAACTGAGTCACATTCTTGGGAGTTAGCCAGTCAAGTAAGGAGTAAAATTCAGGAAATAAAGAGTGAAACACAGAGGCAGATGACAGAAAATTGTCAGGCTTCAGGTTCCTTGATCACAATTTGATTAGAAGCAATTTGTCAGGCTTCAGGTTTCTTGTGTTCTTGGCCAGAATGATGTTGGGATAAATGGAAATACACATAGAGAATCACTTGTAGACAAATTTAAGTTACTAATGAAATCATTTAGTTTCACCTTCTGTTAAAAGTATTTGACAGATCTTGAGTGTTACAGTTTGCCATGTAGAATGAGCTTTTCTTTTGTCATAGTAATTCCTCGGATTTCCTTTATTTATCTAATTCAGTTCGACAAACTTTTTGAATAATGAATTACAAAAATGCAATGTGGTGAGTGTGAATTGAACATGCAACCTTCAGATCTTCAGTCTGATGCTCTCCAAGCTGAGTTGTCACATGTCGAATAATTCTCTGTCATCCTGTAAGGGGAATATTCTTTGTCATGGCCGGTATCAGCCAGTTTAGAAACAGTATTTGACCCTTATCAAATAAAAACAGGTCAATTGTTGTACCATATGTAAAACGTACTGAATTACTTACCTAATGGGTTTTGAAATTTATAATGGATGTACATCGCTGTTAATTTAAAAAGGACTGAATTCAGTATGTCTTGCGATGTGGGGCTTCGATCTCTCGTTACTGAATTACTTACCTAATGATTCGAAGAGTTACTTCCCTGGTGACTTCTGTGAGCTCAATGACCTCCCATCGGAGAGTCTGGCACACCTTTTTGATAGTTTCTGTTTTTATAACCAATTTATTATCAATTGGTTTTAACATTTTTTTCAACCTAATCAATTCAAATCAAATAAAAAATCTAGCAATAGTTGTTGCAGCAGCAGGTAGTGAAAATCAAGAGATAGCATGTCTAATTGTTGCAGCAGCAGGTAGTGAAAATCAAGAGATAGTTCCGTAGCGCTCAGCTTGTCTCGGCTCTTTCCCCACCCAGGCTAAACACCCAATCCAGGCAGAGGCTTAAAGCATATTTCTCTCTCGCTCTCGCTCAGCTTGTCTCGGCTCTTTCCCCACCCAGGCTAAACACCCAATCCAGGCAGAGGCTTAAAGCATATTTCTCTCTCGCTCTCTCTCCTTGTCTAGTTGTTGCAGCAGAAGGTAGTGAAAATCAAGAGATAGCATGTCTAATTGTTGCAGCAGCAGGTAGTGAAAATCAAGAGATAGTTCCGTAGCGCTCAGCTTGTCTCGGCTCTTTCCCCACCCAGGCTAAACACCCAATCCAGGCAGAGGCTTAAAGCATATTTCTCATGGTATGTCTCTCTGTCCAATAAGGTTTCCAGTCCAATAGGGAAACCAGAAGGAAATCCTTCATTCGTTCTCTGCAAGTAGCGACCTATTTTCTTTTGACTTAGACAAACTTCCGACATTGGAGAGGTCCGACTCGGAACTCTGGAAGAGCGAAACAAGCCAATCCCATATTTAATTTAATGAAACATATCTTACATGTTTTTAAATAATTCTGTCATCCTGTAAGGGGAATATTCTGTCATGGCCGGTATCAGTTAGTTTAGAAAGAGTATTTGACCCTGATAAAATAAAAACAGGTCAATTGTTGTACCATATGTAAAACATACTGAATGGTACAATGGGTTTTGAAATTTATAATGGATGTACATCGCTATTAATTCAAAAAGGACTGAATTCAGTATGTCTTGCGATTTGGGCTTCGATCACTCTCCCATCAAGTTACTAAATTACTTACCTAATGATTCGAAGAGTTACTTCCCTGAGTGACTTCTGTGGGCGCAATGACCTCCCATCGGAGAGTCTGGCACACCTTTTTGATAGTATATGTTTCTATAACCAATTCAGTATCAATTGGTTTTAACATTTTTTTCAACCTAATCAATTTAAATCAAATAAAAAATCTAGCAAGCAGCGACCCGCTCGCAATCAAAAATTAAATCAAGAGGTAACACACGCATGCATGTCTCTCTCCCTCGCTATGTCTAGTTGTTGCAGCAGCAGGTAGTGAAAATTGCATATTCTATTAAGTTCTCTCAATTGAGTCACGTGTTTGGGAGTTGGCCAATCAAGGAAGTAGGAGTGAAATTCAAATAATAAAGAATGAAGCGGAGCAAGCCCTAGATGATTGAGAAAATTGTCAGGCTTCAGGTTCCTTGATCATCACAATTTGATAGGAAGCAAAACTAAACGGTTTTTCATTCTAAATATGGTGTGTTATTTGCCACAATAATGTTGGGATAAATGGAACTAATGAAGTTATTTAGTTTCACCTTATGTACAAGTATTTGACAGATGCCTGCTACAGTTTGCATAGGTAATAAGGGAGCCCTTTTGCAGTCTCCATCCATTTGAATCGATCCTTATTGGTAAGATTGGTGATGTGTGCTATGATGCTTCCAAAACCCTTGACAGGCTATGTAAATTGGCTATGCGAGTCACATTCCTGGGAGTTGGCTAATCCAGGATTAAGAAGTGAAATTCAAGAAATAAAGAGTGAAACAAAGCTAGCTCTCTAGATGATTGAGAAAATTGTCAAGCTTCAGGTTCATTGATCACAAGTTGATAGGAAGCAAAACTAATGGTTTTTCATTTTAAGTATTCTGTCTCCTTTGCCACAATAATGCCTGGGTTTAAGTGGGAATATACTGAGAAAATCAATTGTAGACAAACTTAAATTACTAATGAAGTCATTCGGTTTCATTTGCTGTTGCAAGTGTTTGACAGATTTCTTGCATAGATAAGAAGGTAGCCCCTTTGCAGCCATGATGCTTCCAAAACCCTTTGATAAGATCAGTGAGGTGTGCCATGATGCTTCCAAAACCCTTGATAAACTTCCTATATAAATTGCATATTCTATTAATTTCTCTCAACTAAGTCACATTCTTGGGAGTTGGGCAGTCAAGGAATAAGGAGTAAAAATTCAAAAAGAAAGAGTGAAACAGAACAAGCCCTGGATGATTGAGAAAATCGTCAGGCTTCAGATTCCTTGATCACAATTTGATAGGAAGGAAGCATATCTAACTATTTTTCATTTTAAGTATCATGTGTCTTTCTGCCACAATAATGTTGGGATAAATTGAAATATACTGAGATAATCAGTTGTAGACTAACTTAGGTTACTAATGAAGTTATTCAAATTCATTCTGATACAAGTATTTGAAAGATGCCTGCTTGAGTGTTACATTTTGCATAGATAAGAAGGTAGCCCCTTTGCAGTGTGCACTGATTTAAATTGATCCTCGTTGGTAAAATCAGTGAGGTGTGCCATGATGCTTTCAAAACCCTTGACAAACTTTCTATATAAAATGCATATTCTATTAAGTTCTATTAAGTAGCGGCCTATTTTCTTTTGACTTGGACAGACTTCCGACATTGGAGAGGTCCGACTCGGAACTCTGGAAGATCGAAAATTAGGAATCTAGGAACTCTCTTAAGTGCACAAGCCAACCCCATATTTAATTTAATGAAATATATCTTACATGTTTTAAATATATCTGCCCAATCGATATAGATGCCCAGTTGCTGTTCGCGTGGATTCAGTTGCTTACCTTGAATATCAGTTGCTTGCCTTGATTCAGTTGCTGATACGGAGGTGTGTAAACCGCTTAAATGGCCGTATTATTGCATTTTATAGCCTACTTTAATCCCCGAATAGGGTTTCAGGCGTGGCTTCCTCGATTGATGTCGACGCGATTCGTTTCGTTTGCCATTAAGAACTCCTCTCAGCCCATTGTGCCCTGAACATAATTTACATAATTTTTTAATATAATACGGAGATAACATTTACCTGTCTCTTTTGAAACTTGAAATGCTTTAAGAAGAGATTCATCCCGTTCTTTAGGTTTTCTAATTAGTTTACCTCGGTACTCTATGTAGATATTGTTTTCGTAATGGGAAAAGTTAATTATTGTGTTTTTGTTTTTAATATTTAATAGTAAATTTGTGATTGAGAATTTATTTATATATTTATTTTCCTATCTTATGAAACAGGTGTAAATTAAGTTGACGGAAAGGGGGGAGGGGGCTTTTGACGAGAAGTGACAAGTTGATTGAATTGTTTTCACAATGATTTCATGTGAGATGTTAATTATAATAGATGAATTTTTATTATTTATAACAATTATTTATTTTTATTAAGGTTTCAAAGATAAAATTATTATCAGGACTTGAAGTTTATCTCTTGAAACAGGTATCAAGAAAGTAAATTAAGCGTGTAAAGTAGATTAGAAGAAATGGGAAGTGTGACTCAAAGCAGATGCAAGAGTGCTGTGACAGAAAGTCATATGTGAAAAGGTAAATTAAATTCTTCTCACAATTTTATGTGGGAGTGAAAAATTATTTTTTATCTCATAACATTTTGAATGTGATCTCTAATTTCCTTGTGGTATGAAACAGAAATCAAGAAGGTAGAATTGCACAACAGCAGATGGGAAGTGCTCGGCAAACTCTCAAACTCTTTGCAGAAGAATCACATTTTGTAATTGTAAATTGTAGTGTATTTTTTGATGTACTCACTCTCACAAACTATACATTAATACATAATCAGATATTTTTTTTTGAGAAGGGGTCAACCCCTTCTCACAACCTTCAAAGATAGCATGGCCAAAGCTATCTTGGAGGAGTGTCATTTTTGTTTGTTTGTTTTTATTTTTATTTTTGGGTGTATTTTTATTTTTTTTCAAAAGTTGTATTTGTTTGTAAAATTTTAATTATATTTATTCTGATGACTTAATGATAACTTCACCTTTCAAAATTTGATATTCACATTTTTTTTCCCAGGCAAACAATTGTTTTCACATGATATTCTTATATAACACCTACAAATGGCCACACATGATTTAGTGAAAATAAGCTCATAAACTTACATTATTCACAAATTTTTCACATTTACAAATTTTACAACTACAAATGATCATAAATGATTTAGTAAAAATAAAATTATAATATTACATTATTCACAATTTTTTTACATTCACTTTTTCTTTTCACATGATACTATATAACAAGCACAAATAATTTAGCAAAACGAACTCATAAAATTATATTATTCACATTTACAATTCTTTCATATGATACCCTTGTATAAAAACCACTAATGATTTTGTAAAAATGAACTCATAAATTACATCTAAAAATTTTGATTCAAGATTAACTTTCACATTTAAAATTGTCTTTAATATTTAAAATTTATAAAAATAAGACATCAAATTTTTAAATAATAGTTATTAATGTGTTGTGATGTGCTGTGTTGTTGTAATGTGTTGTTGTATTGTAATGTGTTAAGTGTTGTTTGTGTATATATGATTATACATATGACATTGTGTTCAATATGATGTATTTTAAATTGATTTGAAGTTATGGAAATTTAATGGTTAAAAGTAAAAATATTATGACATGGTGAGCATGCATTGCTTATGAATATGAATTTTATGAATATGTATTTTGGCTAAATTCATATTTTTATTATAGTAAAGATAGATATATCAATTTTCAAAGATATAATATATTTTAAAAATGTTACTCTTCACAGCTTTCAAAAGTATCATGCCAAAGTATGGGAAATGTTTTTTATTTTGAGTATAGTTTCCTATTTTGTATGAGTTTTAACATTATTTATAATTATGTAATTTTCTAATCATAATTTTATAATAAAAGTGAAATTTAAAAATGATATCTAATTTAATGGATTTATATATATACTAGAGATTTTTTATTTATAATTTTGAACTTCACATTTTACATTTTCTAATTTGCTTGAGTAATTTTATTTTAAATTTGTGCTTAAATAATTTTAACTTTACATTCCACATTTTAAACTATAATTCATTACATTTTCCTTTTTTTTTATCATTTATAATTTTGAACTTCACATTTTACATTTTCTAATTTGCTTGAGTAATTTTATTTTAAATTTGTGCTTAAATAATTTTAACTTTACATTCCACATTTTAAACTATAATTCATTACATTTTCCTTTTTTTTTCATATTCATATAGCTTCAGCATCATATCTAATATAGATTTAAAATGTTATTATTTAGTAAAAAATAATAATTGAATTTAAAAAATTTCAGACTCAAAATTTATATATTTATTTATGTTTTGTTGTAATGTGATTTATTTTAAACAAATTGTAGGTTATTAAAAATTTAGGTTTAATAAAATATTATTTTAATCTTTTTTACATTATAATATTATAAATTTTTATTTTTTAATTTGATTAATTTTTGTGTTAAAATGATGAATTTTATGGTTTTTAAAAATATAAATGAATAATATATTTTATAAATATGTTTATTTGAATTATTTTTTAATTTAATTAATTTGTAATGTATGGGAGTAGTCGATTTTTTTGTTAATTTTTATTTAATTAATTTGTATATGTTAAAATGATGAATTTTATATCTTTAAAAAATATAAATTAATAATATATTTGATAAATATGTTTATTTTTATTATTTTTTAATTTAATTAATTTTTAATGTGATATTGTGATGTATGGGATTTATGTGATTTGTTTTAAGCAAATTGAAAGTGAAAGTTATTGAGAATTGATGTTTAATAAAATAATATTTTGTAGAAATTTGTACATTGTAATATTACAAATTTGTATTTTTATTACTTTTAATTTAATTAATGTGTATATGTTAAATTAATAAATTTTATGTCTTTCAAAAATATAAATTAATAATATATTTGATAAATGTTTATTTTAATTATTTTTTAATTTAATTAATTTTTAATATGATAATGTGATGCATGGGATAATGTGATTAGGTTATTAAAAATTGATGTTTAATAAAATATTATTTTTTAAAGATGTGTACATTGTAATATTAGAAATTTGTATTTGTATTTTTATTAGTTTTTAATTTAATTAATTTGTATGTTTAAATGAAAAAAATTGTCTTTAAAAAATATAAATTAATAATATATTTGATAAATATGTTTTTATTTTTATTATTATTTTTTAAATTAATTAATTTCTAATGTGATATTGTGACGTATGAGAGTAATGTGATTTGTTTTAAGCAAATTGAAAGTTATTAAAAATTGATGTTTAATAAAATAATATTTTTTAAAAATGTGTACACTAGCATTTGCATCTTATGTTGCAAAGGGAACGCCGTAAGGCATAGAGTGGGGAAGAATAGGGACATGTGAATGGACATTGTTGAAAGCAATGGTGGATGATAATGGGTTACAATTGCAATAGCTAGTTATGTGTATTCTGAAAATGGATATTTTGTAAATAATAATAGGTTGTGGAAGAATAGCGACATGTGAATGGACGTTGTTGAAAGAAAGGGTGGATGATAATGAGTTACAGTTGAAAGTATTAGTTATGTGTATTTTTAAAAAGCACAGGGATATCCATAGGCATCGTTGGGCTGTTGATTCCTTCCTTGTTTGACTTTGGGATGTCATGGCTAAGCTAGCGCTTCATATAAACAAAGGATAGATTCGAAAAATTTATAAAACGGTTCCCTTTTGGAATCGAAAATCATTTGATTTTGCCATTTCCATATGGCCCAGATTGTTAACAAAGAAATGGGCCTCCACTTGCAATACATGTTGCTCCGTGCTTTGGAAGCCTCATAGATAGAAGGAGCATTGACGATGACGAAACCAAAGTCAATAGTTAAGTTCTACCAAATCAACTGGGATTGAGGACATTGTAGGAAAATATGCAAATTATTTTCAGAATTTGATCTACAAAGGGGGCATATGGTAGGCCCACACCATTTGCGCTTCTGGAGATTCTCCCAAGTGAGATTCCTGTCATGAAAAACCAGCCAAGAAAAAATAATGATTTTTAAAGGGCATCCAAATTTCCAAAACGCTGGGGGGAAAATATTATGATATGTATCGGACTCTGATAATAAAATTTGGAGATATATATGCTTTGCATATACAGCCGATGCACCACTGAGACCTTTCCAAACGAGGCAATCCCTATCTGACGAGCGATACAATCCACGCGATTGCAATGAAATAGTGATAGCATTCCATTGGGATTCCAGAGCACCGGGTAATTGCATTTCTGTAGCAGTTTTCCAGATTGGAATAACACCATCCCATTTTTTTATTGCACTGGCCCAAAAGAAATATCCCCTGCTGTGTAAATTTCTCAAAAGTTGAGAGGAGATACGGATCTTTTCTCCCATACCTGCGAATTCATCAAATCCAATGATAATATTGGATCCGGATTGGAATTTCCAAATCAATTTTTTTCTAAAGAACGACTCCAATCTTTTAAAACCTCTCCATATATATGAGCCGTTGGTGGATCTAGTGGAGCGCTGTCTATACCAATATGTCATGTCTTGCTCATCCATGTACTTAGCTCTAATGGTTTTGCTCCAGTTGGATTCATCCATAATCACTTTCCACATTGATTTACATAGAAGGGCTCTTCTAAAGGAGTGTAAATCCAATATGCCCCAACCTCCCATATTTTTTGGTCGTGTCAACTTCGAAAGCTTGCTGAGGTGATATTTTATCTTCTCCTTCTGTCCTCCCCATATGAAATTAGCTATCATTCTGTTTAAACTGTTAATAGTAGATGAAGGGATATAGAAAAGGTGTGCCCAATAAACCATGATTTGTAGCAGCAGGGATTGTGTGAGAATGGCGCGACCTCCAATTGATAAGCACCTATATTCCCATGTAGATATTTTCTTATAGAACCGATTTGGAATACATGACCAGTCGGCCAATCTGTAACCCACAGGTTTCAAATTGAATCCCAGATGTTTGAAGCCCTTCAGGATAGGAAATGCTTTAATGTTGAAAAGATCTGTTAGAAATGTGATTATACCTCCATTCACATCAGCGACATAGAATGAAGATTTTAAATCGTCGATATACATGTCGGTGGCTTTTTGAAATCTCCCAAAGATTTCATAGATACATATCCATGTTGATTTGCACAGTATGGCTGACGGAAGGATATCATCAACAAAAAGATTATGCGACATGAATATATCCCTGCAAATGGGGAGAGGCTTGTATATCTCTTGTTGGATCGCTTTCTTTATGTGTAGGCTCAGAGATTCCATAACTAGAATGAAAAGGAGTGGAGATAGGGAGCAACCCTGATGTAAGCCCCTGGCCGCTTTGAAGAAAGGAGTTGGGACACCGTTAATTAGGACTGCATAATTTACTACCACCACATAGGCCATGATCCATTTGATGCACCTAACATCTAGGCCAATCCTAGCTAGTAGGCATCGAATAAAGCCCCAGTTCACACAGTCATATGCCTTTTTAAGGTCGATTTTAAAAGAGCAACTTCTATTTTCCTGCTATGCATTGAGTGTAATAATTCTTGAGTGAGAGCCACTGCTTCTAAGATATTTCTGTCTTTAAGAAACCCGTGTTGCTCTGGAGATAGATGTAGAGATAGAGTGTTTCTAATTTGAATAGCTATAATCTTTGATATGACCTTGTATAATACGTTGCACAATGAGATTGGACGATAATCTGAAAATGTGGAGAGCTTTTTCTTTGGAATTAGAGCGATATATGTTGAGGAGATTTTTTGGCTTATGAAACCCTGTGTTCTCATTTCCTCGACCATCTTTAGGATATCTGTCTTGAATAATTTAAAGAAGTGGATGAAGAAATCGATGGTCCACCCATCCGGCCCAAGGCACTTGTCTTTCTGGAATGATTTCATTGTTGCCAATAATTCTTCTTTTGAAACTTCACCAAATAGAGCTTTGCTTAGACTTTCATCAAACATAGTGGGGTATGGGTCTATTCCCCATAGAATATCCTCAATATCACAGACAGAATCCTCACTGTAAGCCCTTCTGTAAAATTTCACAGCTTCTCTAGAAATAGCCTCCTGTGAGGAGTGAGAATTTCCTTCCTCATCCTTGATCTCCCAAATAGCGTTTGTATCCCTTCTCTTATTTGCAAACCTGTGAAAAAACTTGGTGTTTTTATCTTCCTCTCTGAGCCATAATGCTCGACTTTTGAGCCTCCAAGAGGCCTCTTCTTCTAATATCTTTTGTTTTCTTTTTTCTAAATCCCATATATGTTTTCTGATGGTGGATGTCATGGAGGGATTTTTAAAAAGTGTAGATAAGTACTCCAGTTTCCTACATATGTCCTTCAGCTCCTTTTTATTGGAGGCCGATTTCTCTTTTTGCCATTTTTTAACCTCCTTTTGAAGAAATTGCAGGCAATCAAGGAATTGCCGAGAAGAGTCATTTTCCTGCATGGGAGATAACTTCCATGTATCATTTATAAATTTGCTGAATTGACCAACAGCAAGCCATGCACAATTGAACTTGAAAGGATATCCAAATCTGCGTCCAGCATATTTCCATTGAAAAGAAATGGGGCGGTGATCAGATATGAAAGATGGTATGATGTTCATGGTAGGAGGCCCATATCTTTCTGTCAGTCTTTCATGGTAGATAAATTTGTCTAATCTTTTCGCCAGGAAGGAATTGTTGGATCGCCCATTGTCCCAAGTTGGTCCCTGACCAATAGGCAAGATATCAATAAAATTATTTTGTATAATAGATTCCCAAATGAATCTCCCCATCAGATCATATTTCTTTCCATTGCCCCATATTTCGTCATTACAAAAGGTGCAATTAAAATCTTCACCAATTATCAAAGAGTCAATTTCAAGTAGTTCAAAAGAAAGAAGATAATTCCAAAAAGGGTACTGGTTTTTATATGGAGCATAAATATTCAATATGTGAATGGGGTCTGAAGATCCACAGAAATGGGCCAGCACAAGAATGCCAGTGAAACATTGAAAAGCAGTAGTCGTAATCCATTTAGGGTCCCATAATACAACTAGTCCTCCAGACATGCCCACAGCATTTGAAGCGACCATATGCCATGTTGGTAACATCCGCCTGAAGTAAGAAATGGTTTGTGAGCTATCGTGCATGGTTCCCTGTATAAGAAGCATTTTAGATTTTGAAGAGACAAAAAGATTTTTTAGGGCCAGAAATTTGGGGTCAGCTCCAAGGCCCCGAATGTTCATTGATAGAATGTCGATCATTTGGGAAAATCATTAGGCCGACATGCTCTAAGAGGCCTTTTAAGAGGAATATCTTCAGTTGCAATTTCTGTAATAGGAATTTCAATTAAGGAAAGATCTCGGGTTGACGAGTCCTGTCTTCCCTTCCTACCCCGAAAGTGTCTACTACCACGGTTCTCTTTGCGGCGGACAATTATGTTTCTAGCTGAATTAGGGCTAATATTGGGCAAGGGGGAACGATTGGGTCGATGGACAGTTAATGGCTGAAATTTTAAAGACGCTTTTTTAAGGAGGTCAATATCGTGATCAAAAGAATTACGGGGAGAGGTTCGAGGGGATAGTGGAGGGGAAATAGGGATATATGGAGCCTTACCTTTATGGTCAGGTACATGTCCAAGGGATGGAGGTTTAGGGAAGTGAGCTATATATGGAGATTTATTATTTATATCAAAAGAGCGACCAAGTGAGGGGGAAGACGGGAATCTTTGGATGGGTGGAATGTGAGAGGAAGGGGATTGGGGTGATGAAGATATGTATTGAATATGGGCAGACGCAAGATCAATACATGGAGGCTTAGAAGATGCAGGAGGGAGGGGAATCTCAGGGTTTGGTTCCAATTCATGAGGTGGAGAAATATTGGAGAAGCCCGTTACTCTGGCCGATAGGTCAAAAAAGGACAGCGAGGGAGTTTCAGAAACAGTGGAAGAACGGGGTCGATCAGAAAAATAGTTAGAATTACGATTTGTATGGTTCACAGATACAGATCGAGATTGCGGAAGACTGGCAGATCAATCTAGGGAACGGCCTTTCGGCGAGGATAGGACGTCATTAGTTATGACTGGAGCCCGATAGACCTCCATGGTGTTAGGCCATTCATATGCCGAATTTTCTCTTTCATATGTCGAAACAGGAATATTTACAGCATGGAACTTTTTCTTCTGTTTACCATTGGGGTGACGAGGACAATTACGAAAAAGGTGTCTAGTTTTGTGACAATTTGAACACCTAAATGGGACGCCCCAATAATCTAATCGTTGTTGAATTTTGGATAGCTCCCAAGTTAAATCAATAGACTCTGGAAAACCCCCTTTGAATTCCTTTTCTATGAGAATCTAGGCCACCTGCTTGTCTTTTGCCCCAATACAGCTAGGATCGACGTATATGAATCGCCCAATAGCATTTCCTATTTTTTCCATAGATTCTTTGGTCCACAGTTCAAGAGGCAAGCCAGGCAATTTTGGCCAAATGTAATTGTTTTGGGGCGTGCAACGAAGCGGATTAAAACCAATAAACCGTCTGTGCAGAGCTAAAAAGCTCTTCTCTTTCACCCAGAGTTTCAAATAGATAATTTCCAAGTAACGTACCCAGAGGAAGTGGAAAGTAGATATTTTATTGAAAATGATTAATTAATTCTTTTAACTAACTTTACATTATTTGATAAGAGAGAAGTAGATTAATTAATTCTTTTAACTATTTATTGTATTGAAATATATTTTTTTATAACCTAATATAAAAGAAATATATAATTCCTTCATAATTCTATATAAATAATAAAATAATTAAACATGTATAATTATTTTAATGTTAATATGAAATTTAAATAGAATATCTATAAATATTAATAAAAAAAATAGTAATAAAAAAATATTTTAATTTCTATTTTAATTAAAATATTTTTATTTCAACCTCTTATGCATAAAAATATATATTATGAAAATATAAATTTGATTTAAATTTTAATTTAAAATAATATCATAAAAAAATATTTCATTATTAAAAATAATATCATAAAAAAATATTTCATTATTAAAAATAATTAAAAAAAATT
Organism: Pinus tabuliformis; assembly: GCA_031772625.1. Classification (NCBI taxonomy): domain Eukaryota; kingdom Viridiplantae; phylum Streptophyta; class Pinopsida; order Pinales; family Pinaceae; genus Pinus; species Pinus tabuliformis. The sequence continues at coordinate 1,738,277,360 of CM062818.1, read as the reverse complement.
CATTATTAAAAATAATAAAAAAAAAATTCATTATTAAAAATAATCAAAAAATATTTCATTATTAAAAATAATCAATTCTCTCAAAATTAAGATTAAATTGATCTATTAATTTTTCATTTACATACAGAAGAATCTCAAGTTATCATTGAGATAAATAAATCTCTATAGTACATACTTGTTATATCTATATATATATGAATGAAGATCTTTGCTATGATTTATATTACTGTGGCAATGCCATTTTTCCACAACAAATTCTTTTATTAGTATTTAATACATGACCCTTAAATTTTTCATATACTCAATCTTGACTTAAATACACATGAGTGCATTACAGTTCACTTTAGTTACATTTAGAATTAATAACATCACATCAATCACATGATTATTTTTCATATACTCAATCTTGACTTAAATACACATGAGTGCATTACAATTCACTTTAGTTACATTTAGAATTAATAACATCACATCAATCACATGATTTATCCATGGAAATGGTACATATGATAATTAGATTGCCACCAGGAGGATCTAAATAATTAAGTTCCAATGTACTAAGTTAATGTAGGTTCTCCACAAAACATGTATATTGGGAAATGAAATTACAATGAATGATTCTCTATGCAACACACTAGGAATTGGAAATGATAATAATTCTAATAATTCTTTGAATGTATGGTTTTAATCCCATACTGACTCACTAACGTACTGCTCAATCTCCTTGACCTATGTGATACACTAGACTTTGGTTTTTTTTCGAAACTCCTTTGCTTTCTTGATCTCCCATAATCCTCTACCTCTCCCTCCTGGCACAATGTTCTTTAATTTCATGTACCATGTTAACATGTGGTCTAATAGTGGTATACAATTGTGCCACCTTTTTATATTCATCTAGTACCTATTTAACATTCCAAACTTTCTCACATACAAAAATATTTTGTTTGGGATCCTCCGATCCAACACAGTGAAAGAACGGAATTCGCATAGAAGGATCAACGTCCATTACCATTCTCTACGTAGTTCCACACTATGAAACTTTTGATTGATTTGTTTGGCATCCTAGATCTTGATTGACTACTTCCACTATTCTGATTATTATCACTATTCCCTTCACTATTTGGATTTAATTATAATAACTTACTGGGTGATCTTACTTCTTGACGTAGGTGATAAACTCATCTTAAATAAAATCTCTCTGCTTGTCCTCCATTTATAAGGCCGGCATAGTTCGCCCTAATTTGCAGTAGGTGGTGATATCATACCCAAAAGATTCGCTCTCCTAATGGATATACATTCTGCCAGATTGGCTGGATCTGGCTACTTTCTAAATTTAACTTGACTCGACTACCTAAATTTAATGTACTTTAACAAATACAACCTCTGTCTGTGCTAAGTTTGCCCTATTTAGCTGTAGGCGGTGATCATACTGGCTCTCCCAGTGGACATAAATTCCGGCAGCTTGGCAAAATCAGGGATTACTTCTTTCAGTCCATCGGATTTATAGAATCGATCAATCCATGCGCTCAGCAATGGCATTTTCTCTGGATCTATTAAAACGCTATCGGTAGCCTTTGATAATCACTGACAAACCACCCAATGCGATGTCAAGCAAGCCGAGACCTCACTTTTTTTTTCGAGGTAATGAATGCTGTGGAAGCCACCTGTAATCAAGAAATATGTTATATTTACTATCTGTTTTTTTTATTTTTATTAATACAGAAGCGTTTTTTATTTAAAAAAAATGGCGTTTTTTATTTAAAAAAAATTGGTTCCGAGATAACTCATAATATTGAACCAACAACAGAATTTGAAGCCCAGAACCATTCACATTCCGGATTGTTTTCCAAAATGCAGCAAGGTCCCGTATAAAATTACTCTTTACAAGTTTTGTATTTTATGCAACACTTTTTACAAATTTTGTATTTTATGCAACACTTTATACTAGGTATAAAGGATCTTTCCAAAAAATTAATTGCATTTCATTCTGGTTTCTATTACATTCTACACCAAAGCTTCCTTTTCATTATGGTTTCTATTACATTCCTAATCAACGCACATTGAACAGCGGAATGACAGCTACAGTATCGGAGAGATACATTAAAAACTTGTTGGCAAGCAAAAAATTTTCAGATGCATATACATTTTTTTTATCTGTTTCTTTCTTTCTTTTTGTACTAGCAGCCTGTTGCTTCTTGGGTTCAAGCCAAAAAGCAGCCTGTTGCTTCTTGGGTTCAAGCCCTAAACGACTCACTATAGGGGATTTGAATCTGAATCTGTGTTGTTTCAACAAACTTATTAACGAATTGAAATGCCCCTGGGGCTACATTTTTTCTCTCTTATCTTTGAACGTTTTTCAATTTAATTTAATAATACATCTACAAAATTAGCAACCATAAATTTTGAGCATTCTGGACAACAACCAAAAAGGGGAAAAAAAGAAGCATTCTTTACCACACTTTCACTATGGCACCATGTTTCCAATTCGCCACCGGTCATTTGTAAAGCTCTCAAATTCCGAATTCGAAGACAAGAAGGCAGGGAAGTGTCTGGACACTTACTCCAGCAAAGCCATAGAAGCTGATCCGCTTGTTTCAGAAACTCGGATATGCTTCTCAAACAATTACCTTCGGCCCTCAATAGGTGCAACGTGCTCATATCAACATAAGGCTGCAAAGAGTTGTGGAACGACTGGTCAGGTATTCCTTGAACCCTGTTTATCCCGCGCACCTGAATTATTATCTGAAAACTGTTAGAAAACAATATGGACTTACTCGTAAATCCAAACAGTATTAACAATATATAACTTGTAAAATTTTCAGAACTAACATTTTGATTCAAACACGTACATTTGGTTGTATAACCGCATTACGAAAAAGGCCGTCAGTGGGGTGCCAAAGACGACGATGACATCTCGGAAGTTCTCTATCAGCGAAATCTCTGCCCAAGTCTCTGAGGTGATCGTGCATTTTTATACGGTTTTGACAGTCGATCTCCAGAATACACTTGTACTCTAGGTTCTGCAGATTCAGCTTTCCTCCCCAACCAGATCTGTCCCATATGCTTATGGCCAGATCTTTATCTTCTTCTATGAAGAAACAGGCAATATCTAAGAATATCTCTCTTTCCTGGGTGTCGAGACTGTCGTAACTAATCCTAAGACTGTTTTGTATTTCGGGGGGAAGTACTAAACCCGATAATTTCAGCAATTGGGCTTCCCAATACTCTAAATATTGTTTATAAAGATGAGACCCTAGCACTCTGAGAGACAATGGCAATCCATCACACGCATCCAAAAACTTTGCAACCACTTCTTCAAATCCCGCACGGGGTTTAGGCTCCTGAAAGGCATGCATGCAGAAAAGCCTTTGTGACTGTTCTCTGTCGAGGCCTGACAGCTTGTAAATCAACGAGACTCCGTTGGTTTAAAGAAAATCCCTATTGCGAGATGTAAGTAGGATTAAGCTATCGGAACTAAGAATATCTTTAAGAGGTGAAAATAATGCTTTTAACTGCCTGGAATCATTGATATCATCCAAAATTATGAGGGCTTTATAACCCAAGAGACGATGAGAAAGCTCTGATTTACCTTCAACAATGTTACTAACTGCCAGATCCCCTGAAGTCAAGCCTTGGAGGAGTTTATTTTGAACAGAAATTAAAGAAGTTTCGGCTCTCACATCTTCCAAAAAACAAGATCCACGGTAGGCTGACCTGTTGCGGTTAAAGAACTCTAATGCCAAGGTTGTCTTCCCTACACCACCAGAACCCACAATCCCCACAACCTTGGTCTCCACGCTGGGTCGCTGCTGCAGCATCACTGTTTTCTCAAAATCTTGTAGCTTTTCGTCCAAACCAGTTGGATATTCAGCTACAAACAGTTGAGGCTTTCTAATTTTTTCTTCCACCAATTGAACTACGTTCTCCAGGAGTTTGCCTTCGTCGCTGGTTATTCACAGTAAAACCAAACGTGAGTGCGAAAAACTTCGTTTATCAATACAATCAAACTATTAGGGACACAGAAACTAAAAGTTCTTACCCATAATATGCCTTTAGCTCCAAACCGCAAGTGTGAAACCTCAAGCAATGCTTTTTTCCAATCTGCAATTCTTTGTTGTGGGTATCTCCTTTTCTTTTCATGACCTCGCAAGGCTTTACCATAGACTCCATTGTTGCCCGCCGCGCAACCAATAAATCTCAAGATTTGACCCAATAGTCCATGTTGCCTGTCATCTGTCCTGATCCGTAGATCACAAGGATTAACATTATAAAAGATTGGAATAACAGTAAGAATGAACTAAATTACCTTATCGTCTACAAAGGCAGCCCAGAAACGAGCAATGGCTCGGTCATATGGATCTTTGGGAATTCTTGCGAACAGGGTTCGATTTCAGGAGCAGCTCGGTCTTAGCTCTGAGATTCTCTTCCGCGAACTGGTAATCGATACCTAGCAAATGCCACTCGAGTCATACCGAACCGCTTTACCTGCCCCTTTTCTCCCCGTTTTTTTATTTCAGTTTTATTTTAGTTTTCGATCAACGATCGAAATTCGTTCAATCGTCTAACACCATCCAGATCGAAATTCGTTCAATCGTCTAACACCATCCATCTAAGGGTGAACAATAAGACACGGGGGCAGCTGGGGGAGTCCATTTCAGATGGGAACGCCTTACGGCGTAAACATAATAAATAGTTAATTACTTAGATGAAATATGTCTTATTAAAAAAATATGTCCATTAGTGGAAGAACACCCGACTTAGATATTAGTGGAAGAACACCCGACTTAGATATTTATAACGAGCGCCCTCATTGTAGTATTCATCATTCTATCAATTATTTATCTATCAATACATTTATACAATTACGGATTTATTCTATCTTCAAATACAATCAAAAACTGTTTATTTACACCCACATACATAACAGATCCGAAATATAACAGATCCGAAATATAAGTACATTATAAAAATTCCCTATACCAAAAGCTTTATTAATTTGGAAGTTGGCTTTGAATCCAAATCTCCAAATCCCTACATGTAATAGCGCCCTTTGTCTTTGCTACAAACATCACCATCTTTGGCTTCTTGTCATTATCCAATTGCATGTTTTACTACTGCAATGGTACTTCCATGTTGGTGAATTTTAGTTTGCCATCCCCAAAATTTGCTCATAGAGCTCTCTAAATATATAGTTACCTGTTTATTTATCCATATTACATAAATATCATAAAAGAATGGTTCTCTGGTTCTCCCAACCTATGAGTACGTATCTTCCTGTCAATTTAACCGTGCTTCATAACTCTGATAACACAATGGTAAAGTGAAAATATGTTCTGGACATTGAAATGCTACATATATTAAATAGAAAATATAACACCTATTCCTTGGCTACACATCCATGATAGAGAATATAGATAAGCTTGATTGGTAGGAAAGTCATAATCCGCAGAGGAACACTGCTCATCATCACCAATGCAAGATTGCCAACATATATAAGCTTGGTCATCATGCAACCAAAATTTAACGGCTATTCCATGGCTACCAATCATAATTGATTACGTAAATAAGCTTGACTAGTAGGCAAGTCGTAATCCACAGTGGAACACTGCCCATCTTCACCAGTGCAAGATTTGCCAACATGCATAAGCTTGGTCATTATGCAAACCAATGCTTATGGCTTGTTTTACTGGGTTTTTCTTTTTTCACTAACTCAGGGTTCATTCACTCAATGCTCGAGACATCCACAACTATCTCTACAAGAACACAGTTTCTTGTTGAAACAATAGAAACAATGAGCATCCCTCACGACAATCTCCTGCATAAGAAGCTTGGGCATGGACTTCATAGCAGAGTGACAATGACTAGAACTTAAAAAGGTTCTTCTGTACATGTACGACTGTCTTAGGAGAACTGAACATGTTATAAAGTCCAGAGTCCAAATGCGATGACCAGATTTTGCTATGGTGGGAAAGATCGTGATCCTTTTACTCAAAACCATTTGGTAGAAATCCCATGTTGGGTATGGTGGAAACGAACGTCATCCTTTTACTCCTCAAAACCATTTGGTAGAATTCCCACGTTGGCTGTATATGCCACAGCATTCATCTGATCAGACAAAGTTTCAACTTCGCATAAATTGTTTCTCTTTGTGGGAGTAGTCTATCCCCCTACGAGGAAAGCATGGACCTGTTTGTTAATAACAATCCAACTGCAACCGGGTTTCTTTTTCACCTTCCTTTCTTTCATCCTGTTCCGCACACTGCCAATGTCATCCCACCTACCAGCTGCTGCATAGATGTTTGACAACAGTACATACGGTGCTGGATTTTGGGGATTCAGCTCAATAAGGTGTTGTGCTGCCTTTTCTCCGAGGTCTATATTGTTATGCGTTCTGCAGTCACTGAGAAACGAACCCCACATGTCAGCATCCGGTTTAAATGGCATTTTGTTAATAAGGTCGTTTGCCTCATCCAAGCACCCTGCCCGGCCAAGAAGGTCTATCATACAGCCATAGTGCTCCATTGCAAGAGTAATGTGATAAAATCGAGTCATGACATCAAAGTATTGCCTTCCCTCGTCCACTAACCCTGCATGGCAGCAAGCAGACAAAACACCCACAAAAGTAACACGGTCAGGCTTTATGCCAGTGAATTGCATTTGTTCAAAGAGTTCCAGGGACTCCTTGGCACATCCATTTATTGCATACCCTACAATCATTGCAGACCAGGAAGCAGTGTCTTGTTGGCGCATTCTGTTAAACACCTTGCGTGCATCTTCTGTGCTCCCACATTTTGCATACATGCCTACAAGGGTATTTCCCACAACCACATCAGAATGAAACCCACTTCTAATTACTACTTCATGGGCTTCACTGCTTCGTACCAGAGCTGCCAAAGCTGAACATGCAGGTAAGACAATGACAAAAGGTTTCTGTATTCGGTTTTATATTTACCATTTGCATCCGTCCAAAAAGTTTCAGGGCGTTTTCAGCTTGCCCATTCTGTGAATATCCTCCAATCATTGCATTCCACGAGACAACATTAGATTCAGGCATTGTCTTAAACAAGTTTAGAGCCTCTTCAACTTGCCCATTCTGTGCAAATCCAGAAATCACTGCATTCCACGAGATCACATTTCTTTCAGGCATGATCTGAAAGAGCTCGAAGGCCTCTTTAACATATCCATTCTGCACATACCCTGCAATCATAGTATTCCATGAAACCAAATTATGTCCAGGCATTTTCTCAAACAGCTCCACCGCGTTTTCCACATCCCCACACTGCGCATACCCTGCAATCATTGTATTCCATGAAATGACATCTCGTTTGGGCATCTCTTGAAACAACTTCAGGGCATCACCGACCAGTCCATTCTGTACATAGCCTGCAACCATAGCATTCCATGAGACAACATCTCGTTGAGGCATTTTGTCAAACAATTCGCGTGCAAACTCAATAAACCCATGTTTGGCATACATATCCACAAGTCCATTTCCCACAAACACATTCGTTTCGAATCCACCCTTACGAATTTCACCATGAACTTCCCTCAGGACTTCCAAATCAGTACACGCCGGGAGAATGCTGGAAAAGGTAAAATGATTGGGCTGTAAACCCATATCTTGCATTTCATGAAAAAATCCCAAGGCCTCCTGAGCATGCTCGTGCCGGGCATAAGCTGCAATCATGGCGGTCCACGAGACCACATTTTTCAGAGGCATTTCATCAAAAACCCTGCGAGCCTCTATGAGGCTCCCTAACTTAACGTATATACTAACCAGTTTATTTCCTAGCGAGATATCCTGGCATTCAAATTGCCATTCAGGCATCCCTGCAACAGAGAATCGTAAGTAGAGGAGTATGGCCAAATCCCATTCTCAACCATGTCCTGCAAAATGCGCAGTGATTCCCTCAACCGACCCTGTTTACACAAACTTTTTACCAACCCATCATTCCCTTCTTTCGTTTTCAGAGTATCTGTTGTAGCTTTGCATCTGTTGGAAATTTCGAGAACTGGTTTCACTGACAACACCATTTTTCTTCTTATGATCGTTTCTCGCTGCCATTGCCATGGCTATTTTATTAGTCCCCCATTACCTGCCGCAAGGCAGCAGGGACCATTGCAACGAGTACGCGTTTGTTCCAATGTATTTCAGGAGCAGCTCTGAGATTCTTTTCCGCGAACTGGTAATCGATATCTAGCAAATGCCATGCGAACCCGCACAATGAAGGTACTCAGAGTCATACCGAACCGCTTTACCTGCCCATTTTCTCCCCCTTTTTTTTTGCAGTTTTATTTTAGTTTTCGATCAACGATCGAAATTCGTTCAATCCTCTAACACCATCCATCTAAGGGTGAACAATAAGACACGGGGGCGGCTGGGGGAGTCCATTTCAGATGGGAACGCCTTACGGCGTAATTATAATATTACAATTTTGTATTTTTTTTTTTAATTTTATTAATTTGTATATGTTAAATTAATAAATTGCCTTTTAAAAATATATATTAATAATATATCTCTAATATGATATTGTGATGTATGGAAGTAATGTGATTAGATTATTAAAAATTTATGTTTAATAAATTTGTACATTTCAATATTAGAAATTTGTATTTGTATTTTTGTTAGTTTTTAATTTGATTAAATTGTATATGTTTAAATGAATTTACGTCTTCTAAAAATGTAAATTAACAAATCTGTTGTTGTTTTTTTTTTTTTTTAATATAATTAAATTCTGATGTGATATTATGATTTATGTGAGTAATGTGATTAGGTTATTAAAAATTGATTTTCAATAAAATAATATTCTATAAAAAATTGTATATTGTAATATTACAAAAAATTGTATTTTTATTATTTTTTTAATTTAATTAATTTGTATATGTTAAATTTGATGAATTTTATGTATTTTTAAAAATATAAAAGAATAATATATTTGATAAATATGTTTATTTTATTTTATGTATATGAATTATCTGAAATAATAATGTATATAAATGTATATAGTCTCTAACTTCTCATTTTAAATCTAGAATTATATCTTTGGGAGAAACTGTGATATGATAGCTTGCACAGTACGTTTCTACACAAGAAGGGTTTCAAGGAGAATCAGCACGACGTTTTTCGGGAAGAGATATCACGTTGGACGCTTGGGACTACCTCATGGAAGCGCGGCAGGGGAGGGGAGAGATCCCCTCCTTCAGTAATGTTACAGCTGGAACGTCTGGAAATCATAGTGGATCTGGGGGTTCGATGGATAAGTCTCCCGGTATCCCAGTGATGGGCTCTCAATGGCAGGCTAGATTGGTTAACAAGTGTCTCCCCAGAGCTCAGAAAAAACCCAGGTATGTCATACCAAATAACACGTTAGAAGATTATCGCTGTTATATGAGGGATCACGCTTTAATCTGTAAATTTATCGGTTATTGGCCCTCTGAAAGGGATTTAACGAGATGGATACATCAGAAATGGAAGCCATTGGGACACATTGATTTGAAACTGGGAGCTAAGGGATTTTTCACTGTCATCTTCACAAACTTGCAGGATAAAGAACGGGTCTTTGAAAATGGCCCATATTTTCTGAACAATGCAGGTTTGTTTATACGTTACTGGGAGGATCGTTACAACCCTAATGAGGAAAAAATCATGGCAGCCCCATTATGGGTGCGATTATTTGGGCTCCCTGACGAATTTTGGAACCCTGGAATTTTGGAAGGAATTGGAAACTCTATTGGTACTTTTGTGAAAGTTGCGGAATCTACGAGACGAGGTAAATATAATTCTTATGCCCGCATTTGTGTATATATGAACATTTCGGCCCCCCTTCCAGAGTCTATCGAGCTTGAATATCAGGATGAGATATGGCTACAGCCCATAGATTATGAACATATACCATTTCGTTGTAGACGTTGTCATCTGTACGGCCATCTTGTGAGAGATTGTCCGCTGCTCATTGCTGACACAGCTGAATTGGAATTGAAGAAGGGTAGTCAGACACGTGCAGGTGAGGAAGGGGGACAAACTTTCCAGGAGGTTCAGAGGAAACGGAAACAAAACACGGGGGTTCCTGCAATGCATACTAAGGCTACTCCCCCAATTGAAAGTCTAAATCGTTTTAATGTCCTCCATACATCTAAGGAGCAGGATGCTGAGGCAACCCAGGAGAATCGAGATGCGGACACTCATACATCTCCCTCAATGCCATCGGAACATTTGGTTAATGTGGCCGATCCGATGGAAATTATAAAGGATGGCAAGAGAAAAAGCAGGAGTCCAAGCCGTGAACCAGATGGGGAGGTAGAAGTTAGAACAGACGTTGCTATTGATAACTTGAACAAGGGGAAAGAGGTGAAAAAGGAAGTTGGAATCGAGGAAGAACAAATATTAAAGAAATTACTGGCCGATTGGAAAAAACTAGATGAACGGTTTATCCCAGAACATGAGAAGCAATTATATAAGGAGACTTTTCAGCGATATAAAGAGAAACGGGTAGCTGTTGTTGATAATCCGGATGTCCCACATTTGGAAGGAGAAAGTCCTGGTAAGAGTGGTAGGAAAAAAGGCAGAAGAACTTTGAATGAGTCTATTCAAGCTGTTGGTGAGACTCTTGTCAATTCCGGACGCGTGATACCTCTATCTGAGGTTTTTTTACCAACTTCCAAAAATTATAAATGATTGTGCTCTCCTGGAATATAAGGGGGTTAAATAGTCGGGGTAAACAGAGATATTTGAAGGAACGCATTCAGACTGGTAAGCCGAGTATTATGGTACTACAGGAAACGAAAATGGATAGTCAGACATTGATAGATATTATTCGGAAATTGAAACTAGGGTATGAGGTTATGGCCTTAGATGCTATTGCCACTGCTGGCGGTTTGGCTATATTGTGGAATCCTGAGCAGGTAATTTTTGAGCATTGGTATGCTATGCCTAGAATACTCTCTGGTTTGTTTCGAGTGGTCGGGATGAGGGAACAGATTTTGTTTACTGGGGTGTATGGTCCTCATATCAGTAGGGATCGTAAAGATTTTTTGGGACATCTCCATATGATGCGTGGTTTTAATCCCCATTCTCCATGGATAATTGCTGGAGATTTTAACATGATAAGAAATTTAGATGAGAAGAGAGGGGGGCTTCGGAGAGAGGACGGGTTAATGGAGGAATTTAGTGATATGATAAAAGATCTTCGGTTAGTTGATATTCCCACAATCAATGGGATTTATACCTGGAATAATCGAAGGGGAGGTTCGCACCAAATTGCATCCAGATTGGATCGATTTTTGTTATCAGAACAAATCCTTAATAGTGATGTTTTTCTGGAAGCACAGATTCTCCCGACCTTGGGGTCTGATCACTGGCCCATCCGGTTGGAGATTGATATGAAAAGAATCAAAGGAAGAAGACCTTTTCGTTTTGAATCTTTTTGGTTGCGGGATCTAAGATTTATTAGGAATTTGGAAGAATGGTGGACACGAAATAACCTTAGAGGCAGGGGTAAAATGCATACTATTCAGCTGAAGCTTAAGGCAATCAAACAGCAAATTAAGGACTGGAATCGAAAGGAATTTGGCAACATTTTTGAGGAAAAGCATAAACTTGAAGGTGAAATGGAGAACATCCAACAGAGGATAATTTTGGAAGGTTTAGATGAAGACAAGCGTCGGGAGGAAGGTAGAATTCTCAGTCAGCTAGAGGAACGCAGGAAGCAAGAGGAGATTTTGTGGAGACAGAAATCAAGAATACGATGGTTACGGGAAGGGGAACGTAATACTAAATTTTTCCACCAAGCCACAATCCAACATCGGCAGCGAAATCGGATTTTTTCACTCAAGAATGAGGAAGGAGAACGAATGTTAGAGCAAAAAGATATCGAGAACCTCCTACTTGATTATTTTAAAGGCATTTTAACGGAAGATCAGCAGGACAGAGGGCAGGCTATTCATCAAATATGTCGGGAGATACCGAGATTAGTTACCCCGGACCAAAATAAGGCACTCATGCGGAAAGTAACTATGGAGGAATTAGAAGAGGTGGTCATGAATATGAGTAAAAATAAGGCCCCAGGCCCGGATGGGTATACGGTCGAATTTTTTCAGGCTACCTGGCATTTTATTGGAAACGAAGTTTTGGAGGCGGTGGAGGAATCTCGAGTGAGACAGCATATATGGTCAGGGATTAATTCAACCTTTTTAACTCTTATTCCCAAAAATAACATCTCGGATGAACCTAAGGGTTTCAGACCCATTGCGTTATGCAATGTCATTTACAAGATTATTTCTACTGTGATTGTTAAACGATTGAAGTATATTTTACCTAATCTGATATCGTCGGAGCAAACTGGTTTTGTGGAGGGACGCCAAATACTTGATGGTATCGTAGTTTCGCAGGAGGTGATACACTCGCTAAAGGTCCAGAAAAAGCAAGGAATGCTTATGAAGCTAGATTTATCTAAGGCTTATGATCGGTTGAACTGGAGATATCTTCAAGCCATATTGGCCGCTTTTGGGTTTGACAACAGATGGATACATTGGATTACTAGTATGATCTCCACGCCTCATTTTTCAATATTGATCAATGGTATTCCATCAGCCTCTTTTAATGTAACTAGGGGTATTCGGCAGGGGGACCCGATTTCCCCTTTTCTATTTATATTAGCGATGGAAGGGTTAAGTCGATTGATCAAGAAGGAGGTCAACGAAAATCGAATTAAAGGTCTCCGATTGTGGGGACCTAATTTAGTTATCACACATCAGCAATTCGTTGACGACTTGATGCTCTTTGGAGAAGCGTCGCTCAGAGAGGTTAGAAATTTCAAATCTGTTTTAGCAATTTTTATAAAGGCTTCAGGTATGCTGATTAATAATGACAAGTCTTGCACTTTTATTTTTAATACCCCTGCAATAGTCCAAGCGCATTTAACTAGAGTCTTAGGCTTCAGATTGAGTGAATTGCCAACTAAATATCTAGGTGTCCAACTGGATATATACTCCCATCGTCTAAAAAATTGGCAGAGTTTATTGGAAAGAGTTCGAAAACGCTTGGCTAATTGGTCATTTCGAACATTAAATTTGGCTAGCCGCATTGTTCTTTTAAAGTCTGTGTTATTGTCTATTCCCATATATTCCTTATCTATTATGGAAGCGCCTAAAGGTATTTTATCTAAAATGCGGGAAATTCTTGGAAAATTTTTATGGAGTGGTGTGCAACAGCAACGGAAATGGGTCCTGGTCTCATGGATGAAGGTTATCCAAAGCAAAGCGGAGGGTGGTTTAGGCCTTCGTGATCCTGAACTTATTAACCAGGTCTTCGGGGCAAAGTTGTGGTGGAGATGGGTACAGGGGGGTAATGATCTATGGAAAAGAATATGGAATTTAAAATATAACATGCCTGATACTGTTCAACATCGTCTACGTCTAAGAGACACTCCCCGAGGATCACAAATTTGGAACTTTGCAAGCAATAATAAAGAAATTGTTAGGGATTTAGCTTTCTGGGAAATCCGTGACGGTAGTGCAGCAAACTTTTGGGATGATGGATGGCAGCAGCGGCGTAAACTAAATGAAGACCATAACCTTCATGAAGTTCAACAGTTAGGACAGAGAGCAGGTATGATACATATCAAAGATTATTGGTGCCCCGGAAATGTTCATGGTATTTGGCGAATATGGAAGCCGCCTAGGAATTGGGCTAATGGAATTAGTATGGATACAGAACATAGATATATTCGGGAAATGGATTCACGAAAAATCAGGATTCGAGGTGGTCATGATATCCTAAGGTGGGGTAAAACAACGCGGGGTATGTTCACTGTTAAAGAAGCATATCATTGGAAATCAAGGGGGGTTCGGGTTGCTGATCAACTAGAATGGAACAAGATCTGGAATGCTCAATGGTGGCCCAAAATTACGTTCTTTGTATGGCTGGTCTGTAATGGTCGGATCTTAACGTGGGAAAACATTCAAAAACGTGGTATGTATGGACCATCACGTTGCTATCTGTGCTCTCATGAGGAAGAAAATCTGGAGCATTTGCTCAATCGATGCATCTATGCTCAGAGCATATGGGAGGAAATCAGAGTATTATTTGGACAATCAAATCGGGATCCAACTAGTCTCAGAGGTACCTTTTTCCATTGGGGCAACGGAAATTTTCAGTGTAAAGTTGTTCGACGATTGTGGACTCTGGTGATTGGCTTTGCCATATGGGAAGTCTGGAAGGAGCGCAATCGGCGCATATTTAGAGGACAAGCCTCGTCACAGGCAATTGTTTGGGAAACCATATGTAGATCAATCAAGGAGACAATTCTATCTGAGGCATGGGATGAGAATGATTGGAAAGGACCCCAGGAGGAGCAACGAATCCTTGTAAGTTTGTCTCTAGATTATACATTGATTTTCCCTAATCTGGATCGGGGGGACCGACACTTAATCCACAGCCCAAATCACTTCAGATTGCCAGGGGATATGCGAATTAAACTGACATTTGATGGGGCATCCAAGGGTAATCCGGGAAATGCGGGATGGGGAGGCCTCTTCAGAGATAATGCAGGACGAACACGGTGGGTGTATGCGGAATGGGGTGGAGATATGACTAATAATGAAGCCGAACTCTGGGGCCTTTATAATGGACTTCGAATTGCAGTTCGTAATGGATATCTGAACCTTGAGGTGGAAGGGGATTCTAAAATTACAGTTGATATGATAGCTAAACTAAGGAATGGTAAAAGGTGGGAACAAGTTGCGATGAGCTGGCGAACAGCTGCGATCATACAAGACATTGCGGAATTGCTTGGTAGGATCGATTATATCATGGTTTCTCATGTTCTACGCAATGGTAATCAGGCTGCAGATTTCCTGGCTAACTGGAGTACTGAGGCATCGGGAAGAGTCATGGATGAGAGTTGGGATGTACACCGTGAGGATCCACGATGGAGCGCATTTCGGAATATCTTACAAAGGGATTATGATGAGGCTATGGCATTACAAGAAAATAATTAACTGTTTCCCTATTCCGAAAGGGGAGCGATCTGACAAGGTAGTTAATGTTCGGCAGGGGTTTAGGAACCGCGTGGAGTGTGATTATCATAAGGACGGCGATCGTGATCACCAAGCGAGTGAGATGTGTTTCCCAATGCAGGTAATGGGTACGTTGCCGAGGTCCCCAGCGCGATGTTATGAATACATTGGGTACGATTCAAATCATTCTAAATTTCATGGGGCAAGTGTTAAGGCAGGTGTCAGGCGAGTGGTGTTTATTAAGAAGGCGGGGTGGTGGATTAGGATCAGACATTCCTTCTGTAAATGCGCCAGGCATCGTCTGCACTTCCTAGTAAATTTTAGTATTCAGAGAGTGCGTGAGTGTAGCATGCAACCCACGGCCGTACCCAGTATGGATGGGCGAAGAGTACAGGAAGATGGCCGTCGGACAAGAAGCATGGGAAGGGTGGAAGACCAGCCAGTCAAAGGCCTGTCGGATGCTACAAGAAGTATGGGAAGGGTGGAAGACCAGCCAGTCAAGGGCCTGTCGGATGCTGCAAAGGGAAAAGCTATTGACGAGGAGTTCTTACCGCGCGTTTATTTGGAGATCCCTGATGGTTCGGAGGAGGAGTTTGATATTCATGAATATTTAGTAGATGACGATTTGAGGTGGGCGACAGGCGGGAAGATAGGGAAGAGAATCTGGAGGACAGACGATCCAGTAGACTCTGAAGAGGGCAGGGGTGGTCGCCGAGGAAGAGGACGGCCGCCGAAAGCTCGAGGAAGTCCACGGAGCATGGGAGTGAGTAGTGATGAAGGGGGTCGCGGAGGAAGGCAATCGCAGCGTCGGGTCCGAGGCAGGGCCAGGAGGGATATGAATAGAAAAATTAATGAAGCAGAAACAGCCTACACTCATGGCACTAGCCAACACATGAGAGCAGTTATAGATCAACTGGAAGAGGAAGCCATGCAGGCAGCTTCAGACCCAGAAATGGAGGAGTGGCAGACCTTTATCCCTGATCCAGGACATACTCGCGGAAGGTTGTCTTTATATAAGCAATCTTTGCATGCTTATTGGGGCATGAAACGACTTCTGGCTAGGGCCATGGAGCAAATTGCAGCTGAAATGGTGGAATTAGTCCATGGACTCCCTACTTTTAAAAGAGAATTGAGGAATATCCAGAGGACTCTCAATGTCCAAAATTACAAGTTGGACAAAATTCTGCAGTTGCTGAAGGAAAATGGTTTCGAAATCAAGGCGGAAGGTGAACCACAGATGAATACCTCAGCTCAATGATGACTGGACTATGTTGTCTACAGGTTTTCAAAGGCTTTGTTTGGCTTTTTGTCAAATTTTGTAATCTTTAATGGAATTGTCTCATACAAGATATAGGCTGTTTATGAATTTCATAGTAGACAATTTTGTATGGTTAGATAGGTTAGATATGTTCTTCTTATGGATGGCAGTTAAGAACTATAGACTGGTCCCGGTTTCCCTTCAGGGCGGGCAATGACTTTTTTATGTATCTAGCTAGTTTGTAAGTTTCACGATGTTTTTGAAGTAATAGAATTCCTTACTCAGTTTACAGGAAAAAAAAACTTCTCATTTTAAAACTTGACTTCTATGAAGTTCACATTATCTTTACTTGTATCAATCACTCCTCATGTTATAAAGTATGATTATTAACTTGACTTTGATTACTAACTTGACTTTTATCAAGTTCACATTATCTTTATTTATATCAATCACTCTTTATGTTATAAAGTATGATTATTAATCTTTAATACCTAAAGTGAGTTGATATTTGAGTGGTTATTTCTTATAACATGTAAACATGGCTAAAACTATCTTGGTAAAGTCTATTTTTTAATTAAATTAATAATTTTATTAATAATTATTAAGTTTTAATTAAATTAATAATTTTAATTTTAATATTAATTTTTTGGTTCTGCCAATAATAAATTTATAGTTAAAATGGTATTTAAAAATGATTTTGGGTCAAAGTATTAATATTATTTTTATTTTTTAATTTAAATTAATAACATGTTTATTTTTAAAGTTATATTTAAAAATTATAATTTTGGCATTTAAAACTATATTATTTAATAAAGATTGACGTGTTATATGTTTGTGTGTATATATTATTGTACCCATATAACATTGTGCATAATATGATGTGTATTAAGCAAATTGAAGGTTATTAAAATTTAATGTTTAATAAATTATTAAAAAAAAATTTGTGGGACTGCAATTTATAAATTTATATTTTTATTATTTTTAATTTAATTAATTTGTATAAACTGCAATTTATAAATTTGTGTTTTTATTATTTTTAATTTAATTAATTTGTATAAATTAAATTGATGAGTTTTATTTTAAAAAATATATAAATCAATAATATATATGACAAAATATGTTTATTTTAATTTTATTTATTTGTATAAATTAGCAAAGTATATAAAAACTTTTCATTATAAAATTTTATGTTTAACACATTCACATTATTTTATCTCTATATCAATCACTCTTTATGCTATAAAGTATGATTCTTAGTCTATTGTATTTTCATATGATACTTTAATGCCAAACATAAGTGATTTGATATAAATGCGCCTTTGCTGTTTCTTCCCATGACATGTAAACAACTAAAACTATCTAGTTAGAGTTTACTATTTGTTAGTTAAATTAATAATTTTATTTTTAATTTTTAATTTTAGAGTTTTGCAAATAATAAATTTATAGTAAAAGTGATTTTTGATTTAAGTGATATATAGTTGAGTGATTCATTAAAAATGAGTTTACAAAGATATATTTAAAAATTATAATTTTGACATTTAAAATTGTATTATTTAATAAAAATTGAAGTGTTATTAAAAATGAACTTATTAAGATATATTTAAAAATTATAATTTTGACATTTAAAATTATATTATTTAATAAAAATTTATGTTTGTTTATTATTTTTTAATTTAATTATTTTGTAATGTGATATTGTGATGTATTGGAGTAATGTGATTTATTTTAAAATAATGAATTTTATGTTTTTTTTTTAAATATAAATGAATAATATATTTGATAAATATGTTTTTTTTTTTATTTTTTTTTTAATTATTTTACAATTTTATATTTTTTGTTATTTTATTATTTTGATTAATTTGTATACATTGAAAATTGAATTTTATGTTTTTTAAAATTATAAGTGAATAATATGTTTATTTTTATATTTTATTATTTTTTAATTTAATTAATTTGTCTATGTTAAACTAATGAATTTTATATTTTTTAACTTCTCATTTTAAAATTGGTTTTTTAACAAGTTAATATTATCTTTCTTTATATCCATTACTCTTTATAACATGATTATTAACCTATAATATATTTTTCATATGATACTCTTTATACGAGAATGAAGTGAGTTGATACTTTAGTGATTATTTCTCATAACATGTAAAAGTGGCTAAAACTATCTTGATAGAGTTTATTTTAAATTAAATTAATAATTTTATTATTTTTTATTAAGTTAATATTAAATTGATAATTTTAATATCGATTTTAAAAGTGATTTAAAAATGATTTTTTTCTTGATAGAGTATTATTTTTTATTTGATAATTTTATGATTAATTTTCATTTTGGAGTTTTGCAAATAATAAATTTATAGTAAAATGAATTTGGATTAAGTGATATAGTTGAGTGATTCATTAAAATTAAACTTATAAACTTATATTTAAATTTAAAATTTTGGCAATTAAAATTATATTTTTTAATAAAATTTGATGTGTTATATATGTTTGTGTGTATATATGATAAATTATATTTTTAAATAAAATTTGATGTGTTATAAATGTTTGTGTGTGTATATATGATTGTACCCATATAACATTGTGCATAATATATTGTGTTTTAACTTGGTAGATTCTATTTTTTAATTAAATTATTAATTATTAAGTTTTAATTAAATTGATATATTATTAAGTTTTAATTTTCTAGTTTTGCAAACAATAAATTTATAGTAAAAGTGATCTTTAAAAATGATTTTGTCTCGATAGAGTATTATTTTTTTATTTAAATTGATTATTTTGTTATTATTTTAATTTTGGAGTTTTGTGAATAATAATAGTAAAAACCCCGGATGCGGGTGTCTAATCCGAACAGCCGGAGGGTACAGCTAGCACGAGGAGGCCACATGGCCATCGCTAGCTGCCACGAGTCAACCGAACGCGGGAGGAGGTCTGGCAGGTTGGCGAGTTTAATACTGAAGCCTTCACGCCGGAGTTCATTCGCATTAATGCGAGTAGGCGGTGACTGTAAGGAGCATTCATGGCGCTCGGGGTTCAAGAGCAGGCCATGGAACTTAAGGAGGCGGACTGGTATGGGGAGCGACATTCGCAGCAAGCGAAGTGTAGGAACACCCTTTGGCCTCTGGCGATTTTGGAGTTTAGGAATTGGCTTGGGGCTGCGGAAACTCTGGTTTTCTACATCCTCATGGCCAGAACCAGAGAGAGGCAACCATGCCGAAGAGGAAGGGGTCGTGGAGCACCAGGTCGCCCTCCTGCAGCTGCAGAAGCGCATCACCATTGTTGTTGTCAATACTGTTTCCGCAGAGCCGGAATTCCCCATCTGCAGGCATTTTCGTTCCTGGACTCTGATGCCCCGCCTGAGCAATTGCCAAGGCCGCTGGTGCTTCCGGCTTATGGCTCAACCATCTTCAGGCTGGGCAATCTCAATGTCCACATTTCAATTCTCTTTATTAGCAGAGCAGAAGAGGAACACGATGACAGCAGAGTTCCTACTTCTGCAAATATGGAGAATTTGGCAGGGGAACAACCGGGGGAAGCAAAGGGAAAGGAGCCAATTCAAGCAAAAGCACAGGATGCGTCGACGTCTAAAGCTGGAGAGGACTCGGAAGAGGAGCTGGTGGGCTGGGGATACCCGATTGTGGAGATGGAGCCGGAAGAAACGGAACCAGCAAACTAATTTCTCCAGTCATTCACATGCCAGGTTCATTTTGATGATTTTGGGTCTCGGTCATATGGTCATGTCCTATAATTCTCTGTCTGGTTCGAGTCTTGAGCGTGGGTCTAGTAATCTTTATACAGGTAATGCTCTGTTTGTCACTAAGTTTTTCAGTTGTGTCTGGGAGTTCGCCAATTCTCAATGTCACCCCTGCATGGGTGTTCTGCATCAGTCTCGGCCCCTGAGTGGGTGTTCTGCATCAGTCTCGGCCCCTGCGTGGGCACTGTCAAAGTTAAACTCTGTTTTTGAGGTAGTTTTGGGGCAGCAAATGCTCAGAGCATGAATTTCTCAGCTGCTTACCACAGAGCCATAGTTGGCCATGGAAAACTTGTTTCTCTGCTTGTAATTTATTCATGTATATAATATAATACCCTAGCGTAGTTTTATGGAGAAAAAAAAAATAGTAAAAAAGAATTTTCATTAAAAATGAACTTATAAAGTTATAGTGAGTTCGGGAGGCTTTTCTCCAAGCTTTTTGAGCATAGGAATAAAATCTTAAATCAAAATAAATAATTTGTTTATTTAGGCTGATAAATCATTGTTTGGTCTCAACAGACTTTAACCATATCATCATCATCATCATTATTTAAAAATTATAAGTTTGGCATTTAAAATTATGATTTTTAATAAAACTTGATGTGTTATATGTTTGTGTATATATATGATTGTACCCGTATAACATTGTGCATAACATGATGCGTTTTGAGCAAATTGAAGGTTATTAAAATTTGATGTTTAATAAAATTTTATTTATAAATTTTTTTTGTACAATTGCCATATTAAAAATTTGTATTTTTATTATTTTTTAATTTAATTAATTTGTATATGTTAAAATGATGATTGTTTTAAAAAAATATGTAAATCAATAACATATATAATAATTTTGTTTATTTTATTTTTATTTATTTGTATGAATTAGTAAAGTATACAAATATATATGGTTTTTAGCTTTACTCTAAATTTTGTTTTTTTTAACAGCTTCACATTATATTTTCTTTATATCAATCATTCTTTATGTTATAAAGTATGATTTTTAGTCTATAATATTTATTTCATATGATCCCCTTCATACCAAACATAAGTGAGTTGATACAAATGCACTTGAGTTGTTCTTTCTCATGACATGTAAATCTGACCAAAACTATCTAGGTAGAGTTTACTAATTTTATGTTTTTTAATCTCACCAAAACTATCTAGGTAGAGTTTACTAATTTTATGTTTTTTAAAATTATACATGAATAATATATTTGATAAATATGTTTATTTTTATTATTTTACTATTTTTTAATTTGTATATTTTAAAGTAATGAATTTTATGTTTTTTTAAATATAAATGAATAATATATTTGATAATTTTTTTTGTATACATTGAAAAGTTGAATTTTATGTTTTTTAAAATTATAAATGAATAATATGTTTATTTTTATATTTTATTATTTTTTAATTTAATTAATTTGTCACTGTTAAAATAATGAATTTTATGTTTTTTAAAAATATAAATGAATATAATATATATATATATATATATATATATATATATATTTTAACTTCTCATTTTAAAATTGGTTTTTTAACAAGTTAATATTATCTTTCTTTATATCCATTACTCTTTATAACATGATTATTAACCTATAATATATTTTTCATATGATACTCTTTATACGAGAAGGAAGTGAGTTGATACTTGAGTGATTATTTCTCATAACATGTAAAAGTGGCTAAAACTATCTTGATAGAGTTTATTTTAAATTAAATTAATGATTTTATTATTAATTATTAAGTTAATATTAAATTGATAATTTTAATATAAATTTTAAAAGTGATTTAAAAATGATTTTTTTCTTGATAGAGTATTATTTTTTATTTGATAATTTTATGATTAATTTTCATTTTGGAGTTTTGCAAATAATAAATTTATAGTAAAATGAATTTTGATTAAGTGATATATAGTTGAGTGATTCATTAAAATTAAACTTATAAACTTATATTTAAATTTAAAATTTTGGCACTTAAAATTATATTTTTTAATAAAATTTGATGTGTTATATATGTTTGTGTGTATATATGATAAATTATATTTTTAAATAAAATTTGATGTGTTATAAATGTTTGTGTGTATATATGATTGTACCCATATAACATTGTGCATAATATATTGTGTTTTAACTTGGTAGATTCTATTTTTTAATTAAATTATTAATTATTAAGTTTTAATTAAATTGATATAATATTAATTTTAATTTTCTAGTTTTTCAAATAATAAATTTATAGTAAAAGTGATCTTTAAAAATGATTTTGTCTTGATAGAGTATTATTTTTTTATTTAAATCGATTATTTTGTTATTATTTTAATTTTGGAGTTTTGTGAATAATAATAGTAAAAAAGAATTTTCATTAAAAATGAACTTATAAAGTTATAGTGAGTTTGGGAGGCTTTTCTCCAAGCTTTTTGAGCATAGGAATAAAATCTTAATTCAAAATAAATAATTTGTTTATTTAGCCTGATAAATCATTGTTTGGTCTCAGTGGACGTTAACGATATCATCATCATCATCATTATTTAAAAATTATGAGTTTGGCATTTAAAATTATGATTTTTAAATAAAACTTGATGTGTTATATGTTTGTGTATATATATGATTGTACCCGTATAACATTGTGCATAATATGATGTGTTTTGAGCAAATTGAAGGTTATTAAAATTTAATGTTTAATAAAATTTTATTTTTAAAAAAATTTGTACAATTGCCATATTAAAAATTTGTATTTTTATTATTTTTTAATTTAATTAATTTGTATATGTTAAAATGATGATTGTTTAAAAAAAAATATGTAAATCAATAACATATATAATAATTTTGTTTATTTTAGTTTTATTTATTTGTATGAATTAGTGTATACAAATATATATGGTTTTTAGCTTTACTTTAAATTTTGATTTTTTTAACAGCTTCACATTATATTTTCTTTATATCAATCATTCTTTATGTTATAAAGTATTTTTAGTCTATAATATTTATTTCATATGATCCCCTTCATACCAAACATAAGTGAGTTGATACAAATGCACTTGAGTTGTTCTTTCTCATGACATGTAAATCTGACCAAAACTATCTAGGTAGAGTTTACTATTTTTTTTAGTTAAATTAATAATTTTATTATAAATTATTGTTTTTTAATTAAATTAGTAATTTTATTTTTAATTATTAAGTAAATTATTAATTTTAATTTTAGAGTTTTTTACGTAATAAATTTATAGTAAAAACAATATATAATTTAAATCAAATTTTAGGTTTAAATACCATTTTTGCTATAAATTTATTATTGGCAAAAGCGATAATGTGAATGTGTTAATAGATTTACATGTCTTGGTAGAGTATACTTTTTGATTAAATTAATAATTTTAATTTTCTAATTTTGAGAATAATAAATTTATAGTAAAAGTGATATTTAAAAATGATTTTTGGTAATTTTAATATTAATTTTAATTTTCCAATTTTGCAAATAATAAATTTATATTGAAAGTGATATTTAAAAATGATTTGAGCATAATGTTTCAATTAAATTAATAATTCTATTCTTAATTTTAATTTTGTTGGTTTGCAAATAATAAATTTATAGTAAAAATGACATTTAAACCTGAAATTTGATTTAAGTGATATATAGTTTAGTGATTCATTAAAAAAGAATTTACAAAGTTATATTTAAAAATTATAATTTTGACATTTTAAAATTTTATTATTTAATAAAAATTGATGTGTTATATGTTTGTGTGTGTATATATGATTATACCTATATAACATTGTGCATAATATGATGTGTTTTAAGCAAATTGAAGGTTATTAAAATTTGATGTTTATATATTTACATATTTTAAATTTGTACTTTTATTATATTTTAATTTAATTAATTTGTATAAGTTAAAATAATGAGTGTTGTTTTTTAAACCATAAATATGTTTATTAACATATTTATTTATTTATTTGTAGGAGTTAGTATTCTCATTTTAAAATTTGATTTTTAACACATTCCCATTATTTTATCTTTATATCAATCACTCTTTATGTTATAAAGTATGATTCTTAGTTTATTGTATTTCTTTCATATGATACCCTTCATATCAAACATAAGTGAGTTGATACAAATGCACTTGAGCTGTTCCTTCTCATGACATGTAAACCTTACTAAAATTATCTAGCTAGAGTTTCCTATTTTTTTGTTAAATTAGTAATTTTATTATGAAATATTATTTTTTAATTAAATTAATAAATTTTTTATTTAGAGGTTTGCAAATAATAAATTTATAATAAAACATATTTTTATTTATTTATTTAAGTGATATATAATTGAGTAATTAATTAAAAATGAGCTTATAAAGATATATTTAAAAATTATAATTTTCACATTTAAAATTATATTATTTAATAAAAAATTATGTGTTATGTTTGTGTATGTATCTATGTGTCACATGCCCCGGTAACCTGGCATGTAAAAGTAGGGAGTTAGAATTTTTATACAATTACCACAAGTAATTAATCAATTCACAACTCCACACATCATCACTAACCATTAAATATACTATTCATTAGTACATCAAGTAATTGCCATCAAGGACGGTAAGTTTCATAACCATTATATAACCTTTACCATCACTGTAATAACATAAACTGTTTCATGAATCCATGCATCCATTTCTTAATATCCTTAATCATGTTAGATGATCATGCACTAAGACATTATGGTTGTCACATCAAATAAAGAACCATCATCATTAAGAACCCATCATTATCAACGGACACATAAGGCAATCACATCAATCACACCATTTGAACACGGATATACCCTGGAAACCCCGTAGGGTGAAAACCAGCAAACGTTTAATCTTATTATTAAACGCTCGTGAGGGTTTTCACCCCTCACTCAATGGCTTATAAGGGATTCCATCCCTTAACCATTGTATTAAAATCTTTACAATGAATTATCATCAAGTTGTCACATAACCAGCTAAAAGCTAATAAAATTTTCATGTAATCTTTTATTTACATACCGCCACATGCAACATTCCTTGTGGCATAATTGTTCTAGCAATGGACAATACTGCATGGACGAATAATCCTTTCCTGCCAATGTCAAACATTACTTTCCTTTGGCACCAACCGCCAACTTTTCCTGTCAATGCTGTTGACAACAATCTTGGCAACAAGATTAGTTACAATATCAATAATCCATTAAACAACCTCTAAAAATGATCTTTATCATCTACTCATCTGCATGAGCAAGCATCACATACTACTACTAGTACATCTATTCCAGTACATTCTTATTCCACTTTTCACACATATCTCTCTCTAAGAGATCTATCCAATAGTTTTACAAGTCCATGTTTTTTTTTCTCTAAAACATATAACACACTACTGCTCTGCGCCCTTGCACATGCATTTCTTTCCCACGGTTATTTTCCAAGATATTATCATATTCTGGCTAACATACAAAGAACACATACTTGAAGTACGTATTCTCTTAAAGAAGCTACAAGAATGAATAACTATATGCCCAAAAGCACGCCATTAGCTAACCCTTCCCACAATAGTGAGGTTCAATCAACCTGCAGTAACACTGGTGATTAGTTTATCACATCAAAGGGACGAGACGCCCAGAGAGAGGTTCTTTCACGGTGTTTAAGAATGATCACTGCATTCACAGAAAATATGAAACACAAAAATCGTAATACGGTGCATGTTGTGTGCAAAGACATTGAGGCCAGAGTTTCATCGTATTTGCAGAAAGCAATGGCTTATAATCAGCCACTAAGGTTTGGAACACTTCACATTGTCTAACAACCCATCTGAAATTAATAATGACAAGCTTTGTTAATCACAGCCAGAGTCCATGACCGTGAGAAGAAGTTCGCTGAGATTATACAATGTCAGGAAACCATGAGAGAGGAGGACTCACTTACCATTCGGATGATTCTCTAGGTATTAAGCTCGCCATTGTAGATCCCAAATGATGTAATTTTAGAAAAAGGAAAACCACACAGGAGAGAACTGGCTTACCCTTCAGATGATTCTCCAGGTATTAAGCTCGCCATCGTAGATTTTAAAGGATGAAATGATAGAAAGGGAACAACCACAGAGAAGAGGAATACGGAGAAGAAGATCTCCGCAGAAATGAATGAGATCTGATGGTTCGCATCAGATGGCCTCCCCTTCCCGCTTTCACCCTCCACTCCGAGCGACCAACACTAAAGCCAATGTCTTTTGTATAAAGCCATCCAAGATACAAATCGAACGCTCAGAGATATTCAGTCTCACGCTCTCCATCCAAGATACCAATAGAACGCTTAGAGATATTCAGTCTCACGTTCTTCCCTCCAAGATACCAATAGAACGCTCTGAGATATTCAGTCTCACGTTCTTGGTTGGCACCCAATCTCCATCGCTGGTCTGCGACAGTTACACGGAGTCTTTCTTACGGAGTCTTTCTCTCTGAATGCGCGCCAAGTTTGTATGGTGACCACTGGATTAATCAATGCAACACCCCTTCCCTTGTTTTGCTCGCAACCACTCATATTTCCTCAATTGCCATATGGGCCCGTGGGACCATGGTATCTTTGCTTTGCGCATACTCCATCCCAATGCTGTTAAAAAGATTCAGTTAATAATCGTTCCATCGATTTCGTAATGGAGAATTAACCAGATGTGAAGTAATGCCTCCCCCTCTTCGATCTCATCCCATCCTAATATCAAGAATCAGTTCCGGATGTTAAGGATCAGTTCCGAAACTGAATAACTATTCATAACTGTTAATTATGATGAGTTACGTGAGGAATTGTAACTAACTCATAACTCATTTTATGTTGAGTTACGCGAGGGATATGACATACTCCCCCCCTTAACAAGAACACCGTCCTCGGTGTTCATCTTTCATCGGAACTTGATATTTTACTCGTGGTATTACCATCTAATCCACACAAAATGTGATCCTTTCTCTTTGAAATCAACGATTTCATTCCAAGAAAAGACGACAAACAAAATAGTAATGATATAGTCATAAGAAATATCATTAGTTTAAGCATCAATAGTCATAAGCATTCGTAATTGCAAAAATATGCAACTTCTAATCGCCACCACTTGGCCCTTATTCATTCATGATAACAATTCCCTGTGTCAACTTACCATTACTTACCATCTATTTTGAAAACCATGAATATTTTCATGTAAGTATTTTAATAGTGGTTGGAAACTGTTCATTCCTCCACGGTAAGTAATTCCTGTAATATATGACTAACAAATTCAATCACATTAGTCACTATATTTTAATTCAAATGAAATACATTTGACTATCA
Organism: Pinus tabuliformis; assembly: GCA_031772625.1. Lineage (NCBI taxonomy): Eukaryota > Viridiplantae > Streptophyta > Pinopsida > Pinales > Pinaceae > Pinus > Pinus tabuliformis. Next base: position 1,738,250,021 of record CM062818.1, on the reverse strand, counting down.
ATCAATTGTGCAATGCTAGATGATTTCTAAATCACAGTGTTTTTACAAGTACTTAAAGAGCATTAACACTAATCATCAAATGATGAATCACTGCTCTCGTGCACACTGAACGAATTCTCACTAAAGACATTCGCAAGTGCTTCTAGATGTACCAAAAGAGCACCTAGCTCTCTAATCATCAAACAGTCAATCACTGCATCAAGCAAGAACTGTCTTAGCTCCCACTAAGATGTTCACAACATTAATGAAATGATACAGGAATTAAAATTTCCAATAACTCCTTATGGAACATGAAACTCATTTCATGTTAAATGTGCATAACACATTTCACACAACTATATATAGAATTTATTTATTTTTAAACATCACATACAACTTGATTAGTTAATTTCTTTAGCCATGAAAATCACAATAGACTAAAGAATTCCCAACCCATGGGAACTGGTTTCCACAACCAAATCGAGTCATTCTCACATCCAGACAGTTTCTTTGATAGAGACCTTACCAGGTCTAACATGGAATTCTACTGGCCAACCAGCTCAAGAATTCCAGAGAGAGGAAATCTGGGCAGACAAGTACCATCAACCCCTCCGGGCAGGTAGCTGCCATCAACCCAACTCCGGGTAGACAAGTACCATCAACCCCTCCGGGCAGGTAGCTGTCATCAACCCAAGGCATTCCAGCCTTCCACAATTCGGGCAGACAAGTACCATCAACCCCTCCAGGCAGGTAATTGTCATCAACCCAAGGCATTCAAGCCTTTCACAATCTGGGCAGACAAGTACCTTCAACCCTCCAGGCAGGTAACTGTCATCAACCCAACTATCCGCAACTGTCTGGCATGTTAAATTTCTCTTTTATTACTTTTTCTCGAAGTAATTTACACAATGAACCATATAATCATTATCATTACAAAATAAACATGCATGTACACTATGCATTTACACTTATCCCCCATCATGGGTCCACAACATCTAGATTGATGGGAAACATATCTATCATACACGTTATATGCATGCAAATTTCCCAAATAACATAATTCATGCATATCATATAACATCATTCTTTCTCATTTAAGATTGCAATTCACATTGCAGCAATTTTCGTGATGAGTTTTCTTTGTTGCCATTAAGCTCCCACTACTTAATCCCATCAACAACGTTAATTATAAGTATGCATCAGTCATTACCTATTCAATTTCCAAGAATTCTCATGCATACAATATTGTCATGTATAAGAGCATATGCAAATACTCATTAATGTATAAATGTCAACAACAGTTGAGTTAATACTCTCAGCATTCCCAATTTTTTGCCATAGTCTGTTGTTCCAATTCAAATCATCATTAATGGAGTATTATCTTACGTTTATTATGGCTAGCTTTAGTCATGCATCGTTAGTGTAATTAAACATAATTTCTCTAACATACAAGAACATAACTCTTATGTCACAATGACTAATCTTTGTGCATACTATTTCTTATCATATAAGCCCTTCTTTAATGTATGCAACACTTATTCCCTTCACTAGAATACTACCATCATTTCATACAACAACTACATACCTCTTTCTTAAAGGAAGTCATTTTAACCTCATTCTTCCATCCTCCTATATGAGGGTTTCTCAAGATTCCCTTCCAAGGAATCATTAAAGATATGCATCTTTACGCATAAAAATCAAGATACAAAAACAAGGTTTTACTTATCCTTTATGTATCAAAATCAAGCAATCAACACAACTCATCCAACAAGACAATCTCTCCAAGAGATTATTATTTTCAAGGAAGCTAGCATGACCACTATCTCTAAGTACACACTGACTTATAATTCCAAAGTCACAATAGCTACCAATATGCAACATGTGTTTTCTCCTACACAATTACTTTATTTCAATGCACTTAGTTCTTTTTGTGAAACAAGTAAGGATTTTGGTTCTTGTATGAACACTATTCTAATGTGTCTTTAAGGAAAGAACCTCTATTTTTATTTTCAAGAAAATTCTCATAAAATCCTGCATCTTCATACATGAAGTATGCATACTCTTAGGATGAGACTATATTTATGTATATATGTAATATACTCTTTCCTCAAGAAATTAGGGATGAATATCTATGTGCCTAGAAGCACATCCTTAGTTATCTTTTATCATGCATGTAATGCATAATCATTTCACTAGAACTTAGAAACTAACTAGAATCATAATGCAATTAGCATATATATATATATTTTCCAAGAAGCTTTTATCAAATAAAGATACATATTTTAATTCAAGCAAACTTGGCCACCTTCCATGCTATGTCCTCAGGACATTTATATACCTCATCCTCTTTTCTCAAGAAGATACTTTGGCTATATTTAGCAAGGATTTTATAGACAAGAGACAAGCATTTCACACACAAGACTCACGTGGAGTCTTCCTAATAGGAACTATCTATTTGCTTTATTAAGAAAGCATACAAAATAATCAATCTGTAACTGCATGCCTTATCACATTTTCTTTACCAAGAAAATCTATAAAAGAACCATTCTTTTATTGCATGCATTCAAATACTTTCTCTACTAAGAAATCATATAAAGCATTCATACGTGTTCTTCAAATAATTGAACAAGACACTCATCTTATCCTTGGATCAACATGCATAACTAACAAGTTAAACCACCCTTACCGGAAGCAGTTGCTCTACTTATGCAATTAGAAGCATAATCTCCTAAGTGTCGCACATGCACCAGAGTTACCACTTGATGCTAGATGCAACTACTATCATAACACTACTATGTGTCCCTTTCAGAATAATGACTTCAAGGAGACATTACGAAATCATTAACATCAACACACTATAGTTATCATTTTCCAATTCCTTAAGCATGGTCAAGGGAATACTCACATGCACATCAAGCGCTATCTAGTCATTCCCAGACTTAGAGTTTTCTGCAAGATTCTGATACCCAAAGCTTGCTCTATCTGGTCATCACCAGACTTAGCGATTCTTTTTCCCATCTCCGTCTGTCCCTACAGCACGATCTTCTTCCTTCTCCTTGCTTCCTTTTCCTTTGGAAGCATCTATAGCTGGGGAAGGTAGTTAGAGTTTACTGACAATTGTATTAACACAGGTAGTCTATTTATGAATAATTATCACATGTAATTATACCATGAATGGGTCCTAGAAATGTTACCCACTGAACATGCCTCTACCCTTAACTTCACACTGGAATGCAACATGCATAAGAAATCCATCATTCCCATAGTAGAGATAAATTCAACCATCATTAAATCGAGGCTCCAATGGTTTTTATCTCCCAACAAGTAATGATTAACATAAGCACATACCATGCTAATGGATTTCAGTTAATTAGAAGGTAATCATCATTAAAACTATTAGGACATAAGAATATACTATTCATCATGCATTCTCATGGTGAATTAAGAACTCTTCTCATAAACAACTAGAACTATAGCACAGTGAGAGTAAGAATCTTCACACACACATTCCATGCATGTGACATCAATCAACTTCACTTGTTTACGAATTGTAACAATCTTGGTCCAATTCAACTAATGCATATAAGTTCTATGGGTTAGTCATACAACACTAACCAATCTCAACTACCAATCATCTTCATGCATCCATGACAAGGCTAAATCAAAAGTTAGTTATGACACTCAAGTCTCTCTGCTTGACTCATTGCATGTTTTTCAATATCTAAAGGGGTTCTTCTAATGTCCTTTTTAAAACAATTTTTCATCCTATTCAAAGATGTTCCCCCTGATTTATATTCATGCATTGGCTCATTAAGTTTCGTTCATTGTAATTTCAATCTAGTTCAATATATGCATTGTTGTTACTGCCATATGTGCAAATCAAAAGTTGGTAGTTGATTGTCACTTCCTCAATGAGTGTTCAATATTGTTCTTAAGTGTAATGAGTGTTCAATTTTGTTTGTAAGTGCAACAAAAGTTTCATTGTCTTTTTCCTCATCAGGAATCCAATGTTATGAATGTAGTTATGCAACAACTTTATTGCTTACTACCCAAAGAAGTTATAGATATGAATCACACATATCATGCCAAAAGTAGTGTACTATGTAAATCAATATGTGAATGATTAAACTCATACCTGAGTTAATGCTCGTTGGTGGCGTACCTCAATTTATTTTCCGCTTACCAATTCCCTAAGGCGCCAGTGCTGCAACCTTTAGCTCTGATACCACTTGTCACATGCCCCGGTAACCTCGCATGTAAAAGTAGGGAGTTAGAATTTTAATACAATTACCACAAGTAATTAATCAATTCACAACTCCACACATTATCACTAACCATTAAATATACTATTCATTAGTACATCAAGTAATTGCCATCAAGGACGGTAAGTTTCATAACCATTGTATAACCTTTACCATCACTGTAATAACATAAACTGTTTCATGAATCCATGCATCCATTTCTTAATATCCTTAATCATGTTAGATAATCATGCACTAAGACATTATGGTTGTCACATCAAATAAAGAACCATCATCATTAAGAACCCATCATTATCAACGGACACATAAGGCAATCACATCAATCACACCATTTGAACACGGATATACCCTGGAAACCCCATAGGGTGAAAACCAGCAAACGTTTAATCTTATTATTAAACGCTCGTGAGGGTTTTCACCCCTCACTCAATGGCTTATAAGGGATTCCATCCCTTAACCATTGTATTAAAATATTTACAATGAATTATCATCAAGCTGTCACATAACCAGCTAAAAGCTAATAAAATTTTCATGTAATCTTTTATTTACATACCGCCACATGCAACATTCCTTGTGGCATAATTGTTCTAGCAATGGACAATCCTGCATGGACGAATAATCCTTTCCTGCCACTGTCAAACATTACTTTCCTTTGGCACCAACCGCCAACGTTTCCTGTCAATGCTGTTGACAACAATCTTGGCAACAAGATTAGTTACAATATCAATAATCCATTAAACAACCTCTAAAAATGATCTTTATCATCTGCTCATCTGCATGAGTAAGCATCACATACTACTACTAGTACATCTATTCCTGTACATTCTTATTCCACTTTTCACACATATCTCTTTCTAAGAGATCTATCCAATAGTGTTACAAGTAAAACATATAACACACTACTGCTCTGCGCCCTTGCACATGCATTTCTTATCCACGGTTATTTTCCAAGATATTATCATATTCTGGCTAACATACAAAGAACACATACTTGAAGTACGTATTCTCTTAAAGAAGCTACAAGAATAAATACTATATGCCCAAAAGCACGCCATTAGCTAACCCTTCCCACAGTAGTGAAGTCCAATCAACCTGCAGTAACACTGGTGATTAGTTTATCACATCAAAGGGACGAGACGCCCAGAGAGAGGTTCTTTCACGGTGTTTAAGAATGATCACTGCATTCACAGAAAATATGAAACACAAAAACCGTAATACAGTGCATGTTGTGTGCAAAGACATTGAGGCCAGAGTTTCATCGTATTTGCAGAAAGCATTGGCTTATAATCAGCCACTAAGGTTTGGAACACTTCACATTGTCTAACAACCCATCTGAAATTAATAATGACAAGCTTTGTTAATCACAGCCAGAGTCCATGACTGTGAGAAGAAGTTCGCTGAGATTATACAATGTCAGGAAACCATGAGAGAGGAGGACTCACTTACCATTCGGATGATTCTCTAGGTATTAAGATCGCCATTGTAGATCCCAAATGATGTAATTTTAGAAAAAGGAAAACCACACAGGAGAGAACTGGCTTACCCTTCAGATGATTCTCCAGGTATTAAGCTCGCCATCGTAGATTTTAAAGGATGAAATGATAGAAAGGGAACAACCACAGAGAAGAGGAATACGCAGAAGAAGATCTCCGCAGAAATGAATGAGATCTGATGGTTCGCATCAGATGGCCTCCCCTTCCTGCTTTCACCCTCCACTCCGAGCGACCAACACTAAAGCCAATGTCTTTTGAATAAAGCCATCCAAGATACAAATCGAACGCTCAGAGATATTCAGTCTCACGCTCTTCCATCCAAGATACCAATAGAACGCTCAGAGATATTCAGTCTCACGTTCTTCCCTCCAAGATACCAATAGAACGCTCTGAGATATTCAGTCTCACGTTCTTGGTTGGCACCCAATCTCCATCGCTGGTCTGCGACAGTTACACGGAGTCTTTCTTACGGAGTCTTTCTTTCCGAATGCGCGCCAAGTTTGTATGGTGACCACTGGATTAATCAATGCAACACCCCTTCCCTTGTTTTGCTCGCAACCACTCATATTTCCTCAACTGCCATATGGGCCCGTGGGACCATGGTATCTTTGCTTTGCGCATACTCCATCCCAATGCTGTTAAACAGATTCAGTTAATAATCGTTCCATCGATTTCGTAATGGAGAATTAACCAGATGTGAAGTAATGCCTCCCCTCTTCGATCTCATCCCATTCTAATATCAAGAATCAGTTCCGGATGTTAAGGATCAGTTCCGAAACTGAATAACTATTCATAACTGTTAATTATGATGAGTTACGTGAGGAATTGTAACTAACTCATAACTCATTTTATGTTGAGTTACGCGAGGGATATGACACTATGATTGTATTCATATAATATGATATGTTTTAATAAAATTGAAGGTTATTAAAATTTGATGTATATATATATATATATATATTTATTAAATTTGTAGGATTGCAATATTGCAAATTTATATTTTTATTATTTTTTAATTTAAGTAATCTGTATATGTTTCAAGGATGAGTTTGTTTTTTTTTTTCTTGTTTGGGTTGGTAATAAATATAAGTTAATAATATATTTAATAAATAAATTTACTTTATTTTTATTTATTTATATGAATTATTTAAAATAATAAACTATATAAATATATATGGTTTTTAATTTCTCATTTAAAATTTGACTTTTAACACATTCACATTATCTTTCTTATGTTATAAAGTATGATTCTTAGCCTATTGTATTTCTTTCATATGAACGAAGTAAGTTGATACAAATGTACTTGAGTTGTTTATTCTCATAACATGTAAACATGGCCAAAACTATCTTGGTAAAGTATTTTTTTTTTTTTTTTTACAAGACCATTAATTTTGTATTTAAAAAAAAAAAGGAGTTGACTTCTATTACATTCGAGAAAGTTTGTGGTCAAGCCTTAGTAGGAAAATGAGAGCGCAGTAAAGTATTATTTTTTAATTTTATTTTTTTACAAGACCATTAATTTTGTATTTAAAAAAAAATGAGTTGACTTCTATTACATTCGAGAAAGTTTGTGGTCAAGCCTTAGTAGGAAAATGAGAGCGCAGTCCCTCATACTTGAGTGCTTGAATCCCAAATTTCTTATAGAGCCTAAAACTATTCTTGCATATTGCCTAACTAACTGACATAGTAACAAAATAAACTTACATGACATATTGTCAGGCCAGGCAGTAACTCCTCAACCAAAAATTGATTCATGTTTATTCCTTCAAGTGGGTCTTCATTAAATACATGAGGGAGAGACTGTTCAGTTCCTCTCTTGATGACTGTTCATATTATTTATTTATCTATTTACATTATATTCACCCAATCATGAGGATTAGGTGTCAACATTCCCCCCCTTAATTTGAAGGGATGTTGGTGAGTCCAAGCATCATTATGAATCGTTCAAGCTTTTCTCTTCCAAGCGCTTTGGTGAAGATGTCTGCAATTTGCTCATTTGTGGAACAATGACGGAGATGGATTGTTTTGGCCTCAACATGATGTTAAATCAGATGATATTTAGTATTGATGTGCTTTGTTCGATCATGGAACTTTGGGTTCTTGGCCAATTTTATTGCAGAGGTATTGTCAATCATGAGTGGAGTTGATTGTACTTGTTTTACCTGCAAATCTTCAAGAATTTTCCTGAGCCACACAATTTCTTTTGTTGCTTCAGTTGCTGCCACGTATTCTACTTCTGTTGTGGAATCTGCTGGAATTGATTGTTTGCGTGATCTCCAGGAGACAGTTCCTGATCCAAGACTCATAGCATATCTTGAAGTAGATACCCTAGTTTCTTTGTCTCCATCGAAGTCTGAATTAGAGTATCCAATCAAGCTGAAGTCGTCCACCTGTGTATACTTGATTCCAAAGTCTTGAGTTCCCTTCAAGTACCTTAGAACTCTTTTTTCAATAGACCAATGTCCCTCACAAGGCTTTTGCATAAACCTGGAGAGAATTCCAACAAAAAACGAAATGTCTGGTCTGGTAGTAGTTAGGTAGTTGAGACTTCCTACAAGCTGTCTATACTTTGTTGCATCCCCAAATTCTTTTCCTTCAATAGATGTGAGCTTTAAGTTTTGTTCCATTGGAGTAGTAAGAGGGTTGCATTCTGTCATGCCAAACCTATTCAACAGATCTCCAATGTATTTCTTTTGAGAAAGAAATATTGACTTCGGATGTTGGGTTACTTCAATGCCAAGATAGTAATGAACATAGCCCAAATCAGTCATTTCAAAACTTTTCTCTAATTCTTTCTTTATGGATGCAATGTAGCTTTCATTGTTCCCTGTCATCAAAAGATCATCTACATATACCACAAGATAGACAACTATTTTGCCAACTTTCTTGACAAATAAAGTTGCATCATCAAGATCATAATATTTGAAATTGAGTTTCAGAAGATGCTCAAGTAGTTTTTCATACCAGGCTCGCGGTGCTTGTTTGAGGCCATACAAGGACTTCACAAGTTTGCATACTTTATGTTCATGTCCTTTCACAGCAAATCCTTCAGGCTGAGACATAAAACCATTCTATTTTAGATCTCCATTTAAGAAAGAAATTTTTACATCCATTTGATGGACTTTCCAACCGTTCTGAGCTGCTAGTGCAAATAGTGTCCGGATGGTGGCCCATTTTGCTGTGGGGGCAAAAGTCTCCTCATAATCGACCCCTTCCTTCTGTGCAAAACCTTTTCCCACAAGCCTAGATTTTTGCTTGTCAAGTGAGCCATCAGCTTTATACTTTTTCTTGTAGACCCACTTGCAGCCAATTGGTTTGGTTCCTAATGGAGGATCAACAAGCTTCCAAGTGCTGTTCTTTATGAGGGAATCATACTCCTTTTGCATTGCTTCTTTCAATTCATCATGAGAAGCAACTTCTTTGAAAGAAGTTGGTTCAAAATGTGTAGACAAGTTCAGTTCACAATCATAAGAAACATCCATATCAACGGGTGAATTAGAGTCATCCACATCACCTCCATTTTGCCGGTTTGAATTTCTAGTTCCTGTCTTTCCAACCTCATCAGGATGAACACTTTCAAGTGTCTTTGTCAGCCACTTTGGGGGACCTTTTTCAGATGGTCCAGGCTACTCCGCTGATTAAGTTGGGACTGAATCAAGATTGAGTCTCCCAATTCTATCAATCACATCACTTAAAGCATCATCCGTTGTTGGATTTTCATGCGGGGGAGAGTGCCGTTCAGAAGAAGATTCCACATGTTGATCTAGTATAGGAATCCCCCCTTCAAGATGTGGAATCTGATTATCAAATTCTTGAAATGATTTTTCTTTTTTGAATCTATCCAAGCGATCAAGTTGCCGCTCAACAACATTGTCAGTTTTGGATGATTCAAGAAAAATTACATCTCTAGATACAAAAAAATTCTTATTTACTTCATCATAGAGGCGGTATGCTTTGGAGGTGTTTGAATACCCCAGAAATATACACTTACGACTTATAGCATCAAGTTTGTTTCTATGTACCTTTGGTATCAAGGCATAACAGGTGGAACCAAAGACCCTGAGATGCTTTACCGAAGGAACATGTCCATACCACATTTCATATGGAGTCTTGTTTCTTATAGCATTAGATGGACATCTATTCTTTATATATGTAGCACATAGAACAACATCAGCCCAAAACATTATCTTTACATTTTTGAAGAAGATCATGGATCGTACCATATTTAAGATTGTCCTATTCATTCTTTCAGCTACACCATTCTGTTGGGGATTACAAGGCATAGTTGTTTGATGTTTGATCCCATGTTGGCAAAGATATTTTTCAAATTCATTTGATGTGTATTCTTTTCCATTATCAGTGCGAATAGACCCAATATGAGATTGTGCATAATTTTCAATCCATTTATGAAAATTCTTGAAGGTTTGAAAAGCATCAGATTTGTTCTTCAATAAATAAACCCAACACATTCTGGTGTAGTCAATAAATGTCATGATATATTTATTTCCATTTGCAGAAGGAATAGGTTGGACCACATAAATCTGAATGAATGAGTTCAAGTTTTCTATGTGCTCTTGAATGTGAATCATGAAAAGACTGTTTGCTATGCTTTCCTAGAATGCAAGCATCACATTGCTTAAGTTTCCTAGGAATTGTAGGCAAACCAGCAACACCATTTTTCTTCAACAAGCGGAGACTGCCATAGTTCAAATGTCCAAATATAGCATGCCATAATAAGCTTGATGGAAGTGTACCTTCTTCATGATAATAATTGTATGAGAAATGTTGTGCACAAGCAAAGGTTCCTTGCAGCTCGAGAAGCCTTTCTTCTTCTATTCCCCTCATGACAAGTGAGTGGTCAGATGCTTTTCTTACCTCAAGCTTGCCATCAAACATATGAATGGAGTGACCTTGCTGGTGGATGTGGACCAAGGACAACAATTTTCTCTTGAGCTATGGGAGATATAGAACATGATGTAGAAGAAAGTCTGGAAGACCAGGCAGTTTAAGACTGATTGTGCTAAGCCCTGATGGCTTGAATTTTGATTGGTTTGCAAAGTATATTGCTCCATCAACATTGTCAGTGAAATCTTCAAAAAAATCTTTTCTATGAGTCATGTGGCAGGTTGCTCCTAAATCAAGCAACCAATCATTTTTCCAAGAAGCAAGTGAAGCATTAAATAAATCTTCATTTACTCCAATGTTACATTGTGCCACAACATAGTGAGTGGATTCAGGTGCTTTACCTTTGTTTGTATCATCAGTTTTACCTTTCTGTTGGTTTCTTTTCTGCTCAATTTTGTCCCATGGTAGCTTGCATGTAGAGGCATCATGTGATCCATTTCTTTTGCAGCGAATGCAGTGCAAATCTGCCTTTTCTCCTTGAGAATGTCTGCCCCCCCACCTCTGAAATATCTTACTCTTCCTCTTCGAGCACCTCTTCCTCTTGTAGAATCTTGAGCAGGATGCTTTTCTTTATGAGCAAGGCACACAACCTCTTTAGAAGATTTAGGGGTTGTCTTCTTTCCAAAAGCTTTCTCTCTTTCAGCAAACTTTTTCACAAGAGAGTCAAAGGTGATATCTTTGAGATTTCCATTTGCTTGCAATGATTCAAGATAATTGGAGTAAGTAGGATAAAGTGCCTTGAGAAAAGTGATAAGAGGAATATCCAATTCAACCTTAGTGGATTTGATATCATGCATTATATACTTTACTTCAGATGCAAGAGCAAGAGGATCATTATTTTGCAATTCAAGAGTGAAGAGTTTAATCATGAGTTGAACAACTTCAAGTGCAGAATGTGAGTCATAGAGTTCTTTTAGCTTTTGTAAGGCTTCAAAGGCAGTTGAATATGATGAAATATGGCGACTCACCTCTTCATTTACAGATGCTACGATTAATGCATAAGCTTTGCTGTTCTTGTTTTCCTAAATGACGAGCTCTTTGTCTGAGGTAGGTTGTACTGGTTCATTATCTCCGTCTCCGACATACACTCCTTTCCACAACTCATTGAAAATGAGGGTGTGCTTTATCATCCGGGACCATTCAGGATAGTTCTCCTTGCTAGTGGGAACTATTCCCACCATGGATATGATTGAATGCATTTTGTAAAAAAAACTTCTACTGATAGAAAAATAATTCTGCCAAGATACAGTAAAATTGTACTTCTGATGGTAATTTTTTATTTTTATTTTTTTTATATTTTTTACATTTCAAAAGGGCATTCTCTCCATGTACTGTCTTTGTCTTTATTGAAAATATAAAACATAAATCAGCTAGGCATTCTCAAAATATTTCAAATCTCTTCCTCTTGTACCAATATGGATGCCAATACCTCACGCTACAACTTTATGCAACATATTTTCTCTAAACATATTTGTTCCAAATGCCTCCAATGTGTTAACATACTAATTCCTTCAACATATTACATTCATGACCCAACGTATTAAATGCTCCAATTTTTAATACAAATGCATCCAGCATTATATACAAATACTACTACAATGGTAATTTTATATAACGTAATATATGCCCGTTAAAAGCATCACATATAATGGAGCCAAAAAGTATCATGTACGTGAAGCACGTTACCACACAATTTTTGACATTCGACTGGAGCCTCTCTCTGAATCGCTTGAAAGCTTTTTGCTGAAGAAGTTAACATCAACACACGAACTTGTTTTCTGCAAAGATAAAGAGCAATAGAACGTCCAAGTTTGGAAGTTGCTCCTGCCAAGAACACCTCCTTGACATCAGGACGGATCTCATTAATAATGACTGCTGCTGTCGAGGTATTTCCATGTACAACTCGCACTCTAAAATTTGGATGTTTCTGAACAAACAAAGTACCTCCCCCATTCAGAGCTTCATTCTTATTCAGAGTTGCAAGGCTTATGACCTTGAGGTGACTGGGTCGAGCCTCTCCCCGAGGAATTTGATCTGGTTGAGACCGATGGGGACGAAAATGGCAGCGTTAGTAGCTGTTCTAATAATGGCCAAGGTTTTGGAAATGAAGAAAAGAAAGAAATTGTGGTTGGTAGGAATATTCAGCAGAGGAACCTGATAACTTGCGTGGAGCAGTGTTCTGGTGACTGCGTGGAGCAGCGTTCAGGCTACTGCATCGGAGCAACGTTCAGGTCACTAACGTTTATGGACAGTCTAGAGAGCCAGAGGGCGCAGTCAATGGTTGAAGGCAGTGTAGCAGACAAGCATACAGGTGGGTTGGAGAGAAAATGTCAGGCACTAACACCAACGTTATATGGGCAGCGAATTATATGGATAGCTTATTGTATGGAGGAGCAACACTTTTATATGGAGCAACGCTTTTAAATGGAGAGCAGAGGAGCAGACTAGGGAGTTACAAAGGGCATAAAAGCTAAAAAAGGAGTTGGCTCTGATACCATGTCAGGCCAGGCAGTAACTCCTCAACCAAAAATTGATTCATGTTTATTCCTTCAAGTAGGTCTTCATTAAATACATGAGGGCGAGACTGTTCAGTTCATCTCCCGATGACTGTTCATATTATTTATTTATCTATTTACATTATATTCACCCAATCATGAGGATTAGGTGTCAACACATATTACTTGTATACTATTGTAGAACTAGAACTGCTTAGTATTGGTTTACTGAGTTTTCTTGTTGGGACCTTTTTGATGTATGTAACAACCTCCTCCAAGTGTATACATTCATTTTTTAAAGGGCTATGATTTCTGCTTTCTGATTCTTGAACTGCATTTTCTGGTACCTGATCTCCATCTTCATCTCCGATTTGAGGTCTTGAATTGTTTCTTTGAGTCTGCTGATCATGAATTTGTTAGCTTTGCAGGTGGCACACATGTCATTCCGAGCAGATTTTTATTATTTATAACAATTATTTATTTTTATTAAGGTTTCAAAAATAAAATTATTATCAGGACTTTAAGCTTATCTCTTGAAACAGGTATGAAGAAAGTAAATTAAGCTTGTAAAGTAGATTAGAAGAAATGGGAAGTGTGACTCAAAGCAGATGCAAGAGTGCTGTGACAGAAAGTCATATTTGAAAAGGTAAATTAAGTTCTTCTCACAATTTTATGTGGGAGTGAAAATTTATTTTTTATCTCATAACATTTTGAATGTGATCTCTAATTTCCTTGTGGTATGAAACAGAAATCAAGAAGGTAGAATTGCACAACAGCAGATGGGAAGTGCTCGGCAAAGGCTCAAACTCTTTGTAGAAGAATCACATTTTGTAATTGTAAATTGTAGTGTATTTTTTGATGTACTCACTCTCACAAACTATACATTAATACATAATCATATATTTTTTTTTGAGAAGGGGTTGACCCTTCTCACAACCTTCAAAGATAGCATGGCCAAAGCTATCTTGGAGGAGTGTCATTTTTGTTTGTTTGTTTTTATTTTTATTTTTGGGTGTATTTTTATTTTTTTTTCCAAAAGTTGTGTTTATTTGTAAAATTTTAATTATACTTATTCCTATGGCTTTTAACTATAACTTCACATTTCAAAATTCGATTGATCATATTCACATTTTTTTCCAGGCAAACAATTGTTTTCACATGATAAAGTATAGTGACACGTCCCTTCCATAATACATAAAAGAATTTTTTTTTAATGGTAATTTATATTACACTTACATAACCCTTTTAACATAACTACTATTGTGCGTAGTTTATCAGTTGCTTATAACCATTCGGAGGTGATCATTCGGAGGTGATATAACTTGGACACATATTATTTCCTGACAAACTATATGGTTTATTGGTTTATGGTTCGGCTCGTTTGCATGGGTTACATGTGTAATAAACCGGCAATCGAAATGTATGCATTGTCCAACCCGTAACTTTTTCGGTGTTGAGTTGTTGGCGGCATTTAATTTTTCATGGTAGCTGTTTAACAGGTGGCCTGGCTCACCCGCTTGGCCATGTGACTTGCCGATCTTCGCACCCTCGGCCTTCACGCCTTGGGTTCCCGCTCTTTTCCTACGGTGGAGATCTACTGACCCAGATCTGAGGGCGGGAAATCGTCTAAGGGTTTGAGGGCTCTTCATAAACCCTTAGGGCTTCGCTCGCGGCTCATTTGGTACTGGAATGGTTCTCGGGTTTTCACTGGTCTCTTTACACTTGGATCCGTTTCCATTTATCGCCTCCTCCTGGACTTCATCAACAGCTCCGAGAACTTATGCTTATTTCCCAGAGACACTGTGCAGGTAATGTATTTTGTTCTGAAATTAGACACAGTCTTTCGCTATGGATTATCTCCTTCTTCCGGGATTCGCCACAAGCTTGCATGCGTTTTAACATGAGTTTCACTGCTGGATTGTATGCATCTATTAACTGTTTGTCCCTTGTTATTTGTCGTATGAAGGTAAGGATTATAGCAATGCCTCCCTTCTGCTTGCGGATTGACAGAGCTTCAGTGTTTCGACCTTCTCCGCCGCGTGCCAGGTAAGCAAATCGGCCCTAAGATCCTGGTGCGAAAACTGGGGGTTTTACCCTTGATGTGCCTGAGACGGCTGTGATTTATACATGTTTGCCTTCTTCCTTTTTTCTTCTGTTCACTGGCTTCCTGTTGTCTAAAATCCAAGCGAGGAATTCCAGAGTAGGGTCCTCATGGTTTGCATGTGTTCTCGTATTCTCAGGTTTTTGTGTTCCCGGCTTACCCTGATGGGTTATGAGGAACAGGCGGTTCCCTTGCGCGGGATAAGGCTTAACCCTGTACAACGGTTGAGTTACTTGAAGGCAACCTTGTTTTTCTATGTTTAGTCATTTAGATGCAACTGTATATATGTAAATGATAAGGGCCGCTGTGGAACTGGCCGCTGTATATGGACCCCTCTGTTCAAAGGGTGTTTTATTTAGATTTAATGAATATATTTAAATTGCTCTTTCGGTTTCATCGCTTTTATTACAACTTGCTCTGTAATTGTTGGTTCACTTCTGGTTTTTCCTCGGACAGTTTAAATGGCATGCCGCTTGTATTTACAGTATGCTCAGTCCGACATTATTGGCTTGCCATTCTGATTCGGTTAGTTGTTAAATCTAGTCCTGTGAATGGTATGTATTCCGGTTCTCCCGCTACCGCATTATGCTATTGTCCTCAAGAAGGGTAGTTGATTTCCCCTTGCTACTCATTTTTGTTTAAATGCTCCTTTTCACAGTTGCGGAACGCTGTTTTACCAGCATATGGGTATTTACTGTTAATGAGCTTAAGTTATAATGGAAATGTTAGATCGTTACTGAGTATATATATATTACTTGGTTTGAATGTACGTACATACATGTAAATACTTACGCTGTATATTACGGTTATGGTAGTTTCTGTGGTTGCATTTGTTTGTCCTTTGAATGGATACTAGGGAATCTAGATTTGGTTCATATTCCCTTGGTATCTCTTCTTAAGGTAATCGTTCTTGTAATAATTACTTCTTCAGTACCGTTCGGTTAACTGTAATTGGTTCACAGTTAAAGCAACCTGTTTCGTAATGTTTACCTCTTTCGTTCTCATTGGTTGTATGTACTATTTCACAGTTTTAAGTGAACTTTCTTGCTACTACAGACTCGTATAGTCTCTAAACTCTAAACTATGTTCACAAGTATGTTTAGATGATTTGTCCAACGGGTATTCAGTTAGGATAACCCTGGCTGGCAGTCTAAAATGGCTCGAGGCCTTTTACATTCGTTCTTTTTAATAATGGATAAGCTCAATAATTAAAGATAGCCTAATCATTCTTTGTTCGGATAACCACCGCAGTGCTTCTGATCCGACTCATTGCTTATATGTTTTTTTTGTTGAACTACCATTAGCATATCAGGTTTTCCCTTTAACAGTTATCTGACATTTAATCAGTAATATTTGCCTGAATCAAATATATTACAGCAACATGATATCGATGTGGGATTTTATAACATAATGGGTCTTCACTGTCAACTACTGGGAATTTAGCTAACAGTATTGTCTACAATCACTGTTGCACTAATTTTCCTTCAAATACTATTATGTTGAACTAATTTTTCCTTCAAATACTATTACGTACCTGGTTCGCCAGATTTGTATATATGCTTCAGAAGTTCACCTGCAATCCATGTTTGCTCTTGTCCTCCCAACCATGAGACCCATCGATAAGACTGGAATCTCCCCCCGAGCTATCTTGCATGCCTACAGCCCTCAACAAGATACATGCACCTTGTGCCTGATTATCTGGTCCTTACCAGACTTAACCAACTTTCTTTTCCTTCTCTTTCTGTCTGTCCCTACAGCACAAAATTATTTCCTCTACCCCCTTTTTCCCTTAGAGGCCTTTCCCATTAGGGAGGGTAGTTTCATCCAGTTTTCATAACTGATTTCTTCTTCAAATCCTCTTTTCAGAGGTTGCCAGCATTTCAAGAAGAATATATTTTTCCAATATATATTTAATTCACAATAAAATAATATGATTAGAGTTTAAAAAAAAAAACACTCTTTCAACTCTATCTCTTACTACAGTAAAATTCCAATATTTACATTTTCCCAGGGTCATCACATCTCCCCCTCCTGAGATTGGACATCGTCCCGATGTCTGATTCCCATAAACAATTCCGGGTAAGCCTTTTTAATGAGCTCCTCATCTTCCCAAGTGGCCTCATCAGGCCCATAGTGCTGCCACTGCACTTTAACTTGGGTAATAGCTCGCTTCTGCAGCTGTTGTGGGGAAAAATGCCTATTTAGGATGATCCTATCCACCTAAAGTGTGATAGTACTTTAGCAACAAACAAAGGCAACTATCTAGATTTTGCTTCCTTTGTGAAAGGAAAGAGAGGGAGATCAAAGGGGCCTACCGATGTCTTGCGTTTGTCCCTCAATCAAGATCCTCTTCCTCTTTGGGTGTTTGTAGCTCCTTATCTCCTCGCTTGCCCAGCTTCAAGAGAACAGCTACTTGATACCTGCGAGATCACAAGAGAACAACTACAAGAACACAACTCAAAGATACATGTTCATATTCACAAATGATTCAGGATTAGATAAATCAAATACACCAATGTAAACATACATCAAATTAACACCAGCATATAGGAGAAAACAAGATAGCTTTATTGATAAATAACAAGGGTTTGAGAAGAGTTACAACCCAGAGGGCTCTAATCCAGCGCCTCTTCCCAGCAAATGAAATTCCTATCTTCACCCCCTTTCAAAGCATACACATCCAATGATTCTGATCACAAACTAGCAGCAATTCTTTGCAATTACAACATTCCAGCCTCCCTAGACCTCATGGGAGAGATCTATATATAGGAGATTTGGAGAAAGGATGAGTCAGCTTGATGCTGGTATGAAGCTGACTAGTGTCCTCTCCCACTTCAGTTCTTGAGTCCACTTGGAGGTTCTTGCTTCCACTTGGAGATTTGGAACCTCTTACTCATCACCAGTCGAATTCCTTGATGCAAGTGTCATTTTGGAAGCTTCCTGGGCATTGACACCTTGAGGAATGAGTCTGCCACTTGTCCAAGTACGCTCAGTGCAGGTAGCCTTTGTTGGAGTTGACATTCAACGCAGGTAGACAGTGGAGCACTTGACATTCAGCGCAGATGCTCAGTGGAGCAGTTGACATGATCCAGAATTGGCTTGTTTTGAGTGTTTTTCAGTGGAGAACTTTTGAGAATTGCTGTAGTTTTCTTGCCTTGTTCCTCTAGGGGTAGAAACAACATGTTTAGGGACTTTGGATCCCTTATCTTATGGACATTTCATGCTCAATGCTGCGAGGCACAAAAATGTCTATAACAGTTGCCCCCTAAAGTATGAGTTTGTTTATCGAACGAAATGCTTTATCAAGGGGGATCCGAAGTTCATTCATTGCTGGTAGGAGACCTGTAATACAATACAATACAATACATTATTTTTCATTCTGCTTTCATGATCTAGCCGAGTCGGGCATTTCCCATGCTCAGCTTTATAAATTCATTTTCCTGTACATAGAACAGACAATCGTCTGATGGTAGACTGATGATTTGCTGAAATCATCATCCTTTTCTGTAGGATGATTATATGTTGCAATGCTGTACATGTCAATGTCTTTATTTCCTGAATATATATCGCAGCCCGGATGGATGAAACTAGATCCGGGGTCTTCAATCTCGTCCGATCTTCACTCGATGTACAAGTCGATCCATGTGAGAATTTCCTGAAGTCGAACATGGAAAGACATCGCTTGATTACCGGTCAATAATGTAAACCGTTAACAAGCGCGAGAGGAATCACCGATAAGGATGATGACCCTCAAGGTACTGCAGTACAATTCACGTGGTGTGAGTGAAGGACTTGGCGTCGAACACCACGCAAAATCTTTCGGTCGAAGGTCATTGATGTATACCTGTCGCCGGAAGTGAGAAACTTGCCATTGAGGCATGCAAGCTTCAAAGTACTGAAGGGGTTGTTCCTAGATCAACTCCTTGGATAATGAGCTGATGTCGACAAGGAGCGATCCGTCAAAGGAGGGCCTTAATGAATCCCACATCAGTGACACGGAACGGAGCTAATGATTTTGATGAGGTGAAAACAATATGTGAAATATGATTCAGGGTGGCGGTCATGAATGGATGAAGGATAATGTATGGTAGTGGATGGGACCCGGTTGACACTTTTCAAACGACTTCTCTTGAACATATAACGACACTGATGCAATGGATCGGTAGCATTACCCCAAATGTGGATGGTTTGGCGAGACCATGGATGTGACCGGTGAATGAGACAACCCAACCCGATGTACGGAGGAAAAGTGTCATGTTCAAGAGCAACTTGCTACCATCAAAGTTTTCTTGTTTCTCCCAATTTTTCCCCAGTCATTTCTGACCAATACCTCTTTATTTTTGTCAAGCTTGAGGAGGATAACATATGCTTGTTCTATAACCTGCCCTTCGGGCAAGCCCATCGCTATGTTTTAACGAGCCTAGCGATAGGGAAACTTGTTCTCATCTAAAGACAAGTTTGTCGCTATTTAATGCATTTAACGAGTCTAACGACAAGGATAACTCGGTCCTTTTCATTTTTAGAGAGCCTGAAAAGGTACATAAAGTTAACTCCAAAATTCCTTTTTCGTCATCTAATCCCTTAAGTCCGAAAAAGTATAAAACAATACAGAAGGGATGAATTTTCGATAGTTTTAACGAGACGAAATAAACAAGCGCTCGATCTTTTTGTGCAATAATCCCTCAGGTCCAAAAAGATTAAAATCTAGAGGAGGGATAGCTCTTCCAGTCGTTTAACGAGCTGGTAGGCCAAAACTCGGCAATCTTTTCATATTTTACGAGTCAGTTGAAAAGAGCTTAAAGAAGACTCGTCTTTTGAGGAACGAGTGATGAACAGGGCAGCAGCAGATTCCAGGTACAGTTTGGAATATTCCAATCACGGCAGTGTCACAAGGATGGCTTAGTGAAATCACTCTTCGCAGCTGTTCCTCAAAATGGGTAAACAATCATATGGAGGTGAACGATCGGCCAAATGAACGGTGGAGGTGACGGTGCACAAACACGACCAAGGTTTTTAGGGCTGATAAGGTTACATTTACCAAGGTTATTTACCGAGATGGATTCATTTTTTAACGAGCTTGAATGCGACCAAACCCTGCTCAAACTTATGTTTATTTTTTAACGAGCATGAACTATGCGCTAAAACTGCTCGGATCTTGCGTTTATTTTTTAACGAGCATGAAATATGTGCTAAAACTGCTCGATATACCAATTATAAGATAAGAAATGCCTCCCTAAGATTCCATTTTTTATGGAGCTTGCGCCTTACCAAAGCTATGCTCCTCATTTGGCAAATTTTGACCTTTGCCCCACATCCTTTCTTTATGCAAGTTAGGAAACGACTAATCCAAAAAACAGATAAATAACCGCTCTTTGCTTGCACTCCAAAAGATTTGCATGCCCCCAGGTATAAAATATAATTTCAAGGTTGCCCCTCCTCCTTCTCACCTCTGCTTTTCTTTGGGTGTTCACAGCTACTTGTCGTCTTGCTAGTTTAGTTTTAACGATACTTGTCTTCTCGTTAGTTTTAAAGGGTCTATACGATACTTGTCTTCTCGTCAGCCCAACTTTCAGTAGATTTTTCGCAAGATCGCAAGAGAACAGCTACTTGCGACAAGAGAGCAGCTACTTGCGACAAGAGAAGAACACTACTCAAAGACAAAACATTTGTGTTACTGAGGGAGGCTTACCTCTTTCTTGTTACCCAAAGATTGTTCTATTTGCTGCCGCAAATGAAACACTTCCTCGGCGATGTCTACTAATCTTTTCAGATAGGACAAAGGTGAGTGACCCGCCGCCAAACACGTAACTTTGACAAAAGAATCTTATTCTAGAACAACCCTCTCTTCCTTTTCGGACGGGGTACGGACTAGTCATATTCTCCCGCGGAAATTTACTCTATACCCAAGGTTTTCTCTGCCCAAGGCAGGCCAGGGTGCATGCCCCCTGGGTTCCAGTTACATCTTTCCGAATCACTCGCACTCATCGGGAAGGAGAACTGGGGGTGGAGGCATTTCTTGAATGAAAAGGCCGTTTAGGGTTGGTATTTGACTATTTGCGATGTGTGATCCCGGAAATGAAATTTGGTCTACGAGCTTGACCATTCTTCCTTCGTGTGGAAAACACGTTACTCTAAAGAGTGAGGAGACTATTGCTCCCATGCAATATATATAGTCTCGTCCAAGGAGTAGGTTATAATCCAAGGGTCCTTGAACGACCATGACGTTCATTTGAACTGTCTTCTTCCTCAATGTAATGGGCACATTGGGGAGAATCCCTAAAGGGCGACTGGTTCCCTTATCAAAACCTGATAGATTTCTCATCTCAGGTAAAAGCACTGGCGAACCAAGCGCTTTCCAAGCAATAGAGGAAAGGATACTCACAGATGCCCCCTCATCAATAATAGTGCCAGCCATTACCATTCTATAGATTTGAACTATAATTCGAAATGGAATGCTTGCTGGCAACCGGGGTCTGCCTAGTTGGTTCCAGTCAAAGGACACAACCAGGTTGCTTGGTGGTGGGACCGAATACACGGCCATATATGACTCTGATTAACTTCCTTCCTGCGATAAAGGAATGGGAGCATTGCCCCCTTGTTCATCTGAGTCTGTGTTGATGAAAAGAATCTGGATGGTGTCATCCTTCTTCTCTTCTGTGATGGAGTCATTCGAAGATGAATCTTCTGAAGACAATATCGGGTTAACTGCCGTTTCAACCTTTTGACTCTCGTCAGGTACGGATTCAGTAGTTTCATTTTCAATGACCGACGCTTTAGCTGACCACTTGAGCGGGCCAGCTGGATTCTCAACTACCGAGGGACTTGGCACGAGTTTTTTGTATCCAGGAGGAAGTCGTAACGGTGACATCGGACGATCTTCCAAAACTCTCTTCGCCTCGTCTAAGAATGGACAACGGTGGATGGCGTGATCGCCATCACACAGTCTGCAAGGAGATCTTGCTCTCCCTCTCTGTCCTTCACTCTCGCTAGTTGACGGAATGCATTCAACATGGCTATCAGAGGTTGATGCTACCGGATTGTGCAATCTGGGGGACCAGTCCCTTAGTATCCGGGGAATACAGGGACAATCACGATGGAAGTGGTCTCCTTTGCATATGACACATGGCGATTTAGGCCCGGTCAGTGCAGTGTGTGGATTTTTTCTAGATGAGTCACGTTTGCCCCCAGTCGCCTTTGGCTCCTTCTGCTTCTTCTCTTTCTTCTTCTTCTCCTTCTTCTCCTTAGGAACCTGGTTTTTATCTTTGCCAGTTCCTTCAAGCGAAGAGGAAGGGGGAGAGGAAGAGTTAGAAGAGGTGGAAGGCTGGAGGTTAACTCTAGACTCATCTAGCTGTCGATTCGACTGTTCAGGATTTGTGGTGGTCTGAACTACATTGGTTGAAAAAAGCCATACAGGTAGGCCAATTGTCAGTCCTGGAAGCGACAATGTGGCCATGTGGGGCGCACCAACATCTCCCCAAGAGGAGAAGGGACTAGGATTTCCACCAAGGGGAACTCCTTGGTTGGTGCGCTCCATTTTTCAACTGAAAGATCAACGCAGGAATAGGAGGTGATTTTGTTCCGTTTAAAATAAATTTTATTAACGACGCTTTTAGACACAACTTGCTTTTTCAGTTTTAAAGAGTCGAGAAAAAGCTAAAGATGACTCTAGTCTCCTTCGATGTTTTAACAAGCCCGAAGTGACAAATGCTCGGATGGACTTTTTCTGTTATAGAGTCTGAAAAAGGCCAAAAGGAACTGCTCTGGAGTTCTAGGTAGAGGGTGTGCCAAACTTTTCGCAAAACCACAGAATACTTTTTACGGTACGGGTGGTCGATCTTTGTGAATACTGTGTTCACTGCATTGCGAATCGTAGGGCGGTCGACACGGCTTCCTATGGATAAAGGCTTTATTCCTATAGGGGTCTCCCAATATATACGCGACGGTACGTGGGAGCACAAGTCCGTATTGATACTCACCGCTTCACCGTGGAGGAATCACCCAACCACTCAACGATAAGATACCAGGTTTTACGACGCCGGAACACGTCTCTAGCCTAGACCTCTATGTTTGCGTTATGTTCCAATGCGTTGTTAAGTTCATTCAGTTTATTTTAAGGTTGATCTTGTTTAGCAGTTTGCCTTTATGGATCACCACGAGATGTATAGATACAAATTCCTAAATGCAGTCTAAAGATGATAAGCAAGCTTTATAATCTTTTCAACAGATGAAAATCCTAACTACAAGGGAAAAGAAAGACATCATCTTTTCACAATGAGCAATCAGCACACTCTA
The DNA here is from genome assembly GCA_031772625.1 of Pinus tabuliformis. NCBI lineage: Eukaryota > Viridiplantae > Streptophyta > Pinopsida > Pinales > Pinaceae > Pinus > Pinus tabuliformis. The sequence goes on along the minus strand of CM062818.1, from coordinate 1,738,226,494 downwards.
ATGCACTTTTCCTAAATCATACATGCAAACTTATCAAATGCAAAATGCACAATGCAAGTGTTTCTTTTCCGCTTTCTTAGTATTGATGCCTACAAAGAAAGCTTTTTGCACAACTTTGAATTTGCTTTTAAATGATCAATACAAACAAGATTATTTTTTCTCGAAATCAGCAAGGGTAGAAGAGATTACAATCACTTGACGATTTCTTGAAACAAATACTTGTTTTGACATTCAAAAGAGACAAATTCAAACCATAAACAAAAGCAAATATGGATAATCAAACTGCAAACAGCCAATGGACTCTCTCCTAAGATCACAATCAGATCTGAATCAAGGGCTACAGGATGATTACTTTACTTTTGCAAAGGAAAACTTCGAATGACGTAAAAACACTTAAAAACATTCAAAGCCTTTTTGTACAAAAATGAGGTGGAATGCAAGCAAGAAAAGGAGTTTTCAGATCAGTACCAATGCTGGTTAATGGCTGCAAAAACAGAGAGCAAAACAGGGCAACAGAAGGCAGAGAACCCCAGTAGGACTAGGCCAATCTGGATCAACGCAGGTGCAGCACTGTCAGTTTGACATTCAGCGCAGGTACTCCCTTCGGGACCTGCGTTGAAATGCAGACTGGCTTCACTGTGTCTGCGCTGAGAGGAGAAACTCTCGTTTCCCTCAAGTTCAGGGTCACAGTTTGCTCAAAAATGCACTGTTTCAGACCAAATCAAAAACACAAGCAAGGTAATTTCAAAGGGATGCTTTGAAGGGTGTACTAAGATCTATCACAAGGATCATCAACTCATTTGTGAGTCTATTTTTCAGATTATAGACTCATCCATAGACTGGATCAAGGCAACACTATCTACTTTGCAATCCGTGAAACAAATGCAGTTCGAATGTAGCTGTTGAGTCTATAAAATAAGCAAATAATGGAGACACAAATGAAGCTGACTAAAACAAGTTCTTCCCCAGTGGAGTCGCCAATTTGTTGTGGGGAAAAATGCCTATTTAGGACGATCCTATCCACCTAAAGTGTGATAGTACTTTCGCAACAAACAAAGACAACTATCTAGATTTTGCTTCCTTTGTGAAATGAAAGAGAGGGAGATCAAAGGGGCCTACCGATGTCTTGCATTTGTCCCTCGATCAAGATCCTCTTCCTCTTTGGGTGTTTGTATCTCCTTATCTCCTCGCTTGCCCAGCTTCAAGAGAACAGCTACTTGATACCTGCGAGATCACAAGAGAACAGCTACAAGAACACAGCTCAAAGATACATGTTCATATTCACAAATGATTCAGGATTAGATAAATCAAATACACCAATGTAAACATACATCAAATTAACACCAGCATATAGGAGAAAACAAGATAGCTTTATTGATAAATAAAAAGGGTTTGAGAAGAGTTACAACCTAGAGGGCTCCAATCCAGCGCCTCTTCCCAGCAAATGAAATTCCTATCTTCACCCCCTTTCAAAGCATACACATCCAATGATTCTGATCACAAACTAGCAGCAATTCTTTGCAATTACAACATTCCAGCCTCCCTAGACCTCATGGGAGAGATCTATATATAGGAGATTTGGAGAAAGGATGAGTCAGCTTGATGCTGGTATGAAGCTGACTAGTGTCCTCTCCCACTTCAGTTCTTGAGTCCACTTGGAGGTTCTTGCTTCCACTTGGAGATTTGGAACCTCTTACTCATCACCAGTCGAATTCCTTGATGCAAGTGTCATTTTGGAAGCTTCCTGGGCATTGACACCTTGAGGAATGAGTCTGCCACTTGTCCAAGTACGCTCAGCGCAGGTAGCCTTTGTTGGAGTTGACATTCAACGCAGGTAGACAGTGGAGCACTTGACATTCAGCGTAGATGCTCAGTGGAGCAGTTGACATGATCCAGAATTGGCTTGTTTTGAGTGTTTTTCAGTGGAGAACTTTTGAGAATTGCTGTAGTTTTCTTGCCTTGTTCCTCTAGGGGTAGAAACAACATGTTTAGGGACTTTGGATCCCTTATCTTATGGACATTTCATGCTCAATGCTGCGAGGCACAAAAATGTCTATAACAACAGCCGCACTTCTCTCCGGTCGAGGATGTTCAGTGGCTCGACCGGAACCTCGCCTTCCGGTTCGACCTGCAATCAACTACAATTCCAGTCACTTCCTGTTTGGAATAAAAGCTTAATTAGATCAACCAGATTAGTTCTTACCCATACATCCTGCCATTTGATCACATGTTTAGGGTCGTAAACGTATTTTTTTATTATAGAAACGTGGAAGACATTGTGGATCCTAATATGGCTTGGCAGGGCGAGTTGGTAAGCTACCGGCCCCACTCTTGCCAAGACCTGAAAAGGTCCAAAATAACGAGGAGCAAGTTTGGCACAACCGCTCCATTGCAGAGTACTCCTTCTGGCTTGGATCCTCACAAAAACATGGCCACCGACCTGATATTATTTGAACCTTCTTTTCCGATCTGCAAAGCTTTTTTGTCTGTCCTGAGCAGCCTTTAAATTAGTACGCACCCTTTTTACCATGTCCTCCATTTCTTTGAGCATTTCTGGTCCCAATCTTAATTTATCCTCAGGTCCACCCCAGCTTGAGGGTGTGCGGCATTTCCGCCCATACAAGACCTCAAAGGGGCTCATTTGTGTTGACGTGTGATATCCGTTATTATATGCGAATTCAACCAGGTGTAAATATTCCTCCCATTGAGTTGGTTTCTGCATTACACATGCTCTCAACATGTCCTCCACTACTTGGTTCACTCGTTCTGTTTGACCGTCGGTCTGGGGATGATAGGCTGTGCTGAAATTCAGCTGTGTTCCCAGTTCAGTAAAAAATGCTCTCCAAAAAGTTGATGTGAATTTTACATCACGATCAGATATTATTATCTTCGGAAGTCCATGTAGTTTGAACACATTCTGCATAAAAATATGAGCAATTTTCACAGCCTTATAAGTGGACTGCACAGGTATAAAGTGTGCTGTCTTACTCAGTTTATCTACCACTACCATAATGGAGTCATTGTTCTTCTTTGTCCGAGGCAAACCGGTTATAAAATCCATAGAAATAGTTTCCCATTTCCACTCCGGAATGGGTAAAGGTTGTAATAGCCCTGCTGGATGCCAATGCTCCGCTTTAATCTGTTGACACTCCAAACACCGTGCTAAGTATTCAGCTACATTCTTTTTCATTCCTGGCCAATAATATTCTTTTCTAAGTGCGGTGATCATTTTTTGGTACCCTGGGTGCCCAGTATAGTGGCTGATGTGAAACTCATCCAAAATCAGATTTCTAAGACTAACCTTATTAGGTACATACAACCTCTTATTATAATACAACATTCCAGCATCATCTAACTCATATCCCTGCTGATTTTTCCCACTGGAAGGTTGTTGTACCTGCTGTTTTATTTGTTGGTACTCAACATCTTGATCTGCTGCTGTTTCTATCATTTCAAACAAGGAATTCTTCCATTTACTGAACGAAATCTCATACAAGCATTGCACCTTCCGACTTAATGTGTCGGCTACACGGTTCTCCTTCCCTTTCAAGTGCTTAATTTCAAAATCAAATCCACTTAGAAAATTCGCCCAGTGGGCTTGCCTCGTATTTAAGGTAGGTTGGCTGAAATAATTTGTCAAGCTGTGGTGATCTGTTAACAACAGAAATTTTCTCCCCATGAGATAATGCCGCCACATCTTCCGTGCGTGTATAACGGCTGCCAATTCTAAGTCGTAGGCAGAATATTTCTGCTCATGTTCCTTTAGCTTTCTTGATTCGTACGCGATCACTCTTCCTTCTTGCATCAATACACCGCCCACACCCTCCTTACTCACATCAGTACATACCACATAATCCTTATTAGGATCAGCTATACTCAAGATGGGTGCGGTGGTGAGTAAATGTTTAAGTTGCTCAAAGCTCCGCTGACACTCTGAGGTCCATTTGAATACCCTTCCTTTTTTCTGTAAGGAGGTGATAGGGTATGCTACTGAGGAGATTGTTAGAAAGAAGAACTTGGACATTGTAGCATTGAGGAAGCAGCTCAAGCTGCCAACCACAGAAGACCTGATGACCAAGGATATTGAAGAGGGTGAAGTACAGAAAGCAAATATGATGAAATTGATCATAGACCAAAATATACAGATTAGGCAGATGGAGGCAGAGTTGGAGAAAGGAAGACAGTTTGAAGATGGCCATTGTCCCCCTCGATGCCATTACTATTTCTCAACTGCCATCAATAGGAGCAACCAATGTAGCTACTTCTTCAAATCAGACTCCCAGTGCTGAACAGGTAACACAAACACTTCAAAACATGTCACTGCAATCAAAGGAAATTTAGACTTTGTAGGGCCAACTCAAAACTTTGGAAGTGCAAAAGGCCAAAATTGAGGCTACTCGAATTACTTAATTGGAGAAATCCCAGAGACTATTGGAAAAGTTGCGTCGGGTAGAGAGAGACCCTTCAATTGGCTAGACCTTGGCCCAAGCCAAGGAAACTATTTGGATGAACATATTAAAATCCATGAATGATATTTGCCCTTCTATCCAGATCATATTTGAGAAGAAAGAGCTAATAGAGAAGGCCACATAAACTATTGTGCAAGGGAGAGAAAAGATGGGAGAGATGCCAACAAAAGTTGCTAATATAATCAAATTCTTAAACTCAAAGTCCACATATGAGCTTGAGGAAGTAGGAGTCAGTGATAAAACTGCCACCATTCTAGAAGTCAATAAAGTCTTTACAAAGAGAAATATCATTGATCAGTTGGAGGAAAGGTGTGAAACCTTAGAGCTGCAGGTAAACAGGTTTACAAACAAAATTGAAGCCTTAATGCAAAAGGGACTAGTTGATCACTTAGGAAGAATATATCCTGAAAATGAAAGAAGTGGCTAAAAGCAGCATTAAGTTCAGTGGAATTAAGGGAAGTATGAAAGAAAAGGCATTCCTGGAGGCAGTGTCAAATGATTTCCATGTACAGAATGAGGTAAAACATATTTTTACCGTAAAACTAACTTTTGCTAAATACACAAAGATAGATTAAATTTACCGCAGGGCAACAAAGTTGACAGTACCACATGAAAAGAGATGGGAGGAGTTGATTGATTTACTTGATTGAAGGATAACTCAAGAGCAGTAAAATGACTTTTCCAGCACGAGGGTCAATTCAGCATCACACATTGTTTCGGGATCACTCAGCAACCGAAACCATCAAAACAGGGCCACCATTCTCTTCAACAGCCTACGTGGCCTATTCTTTTGCCAAGATTAAATGATATAGTTTGTAATTAGGCTAATAATACACTGTCGATCTAATAGTGATTTTGTAAAGCATTTTTGTAATTTTTATTATAAATACTTCATTGTTTGAAGTATCAAGGGTTTATTTGCTAATGTAATTTCCTTCTGCATATTGTAGTTTTCAAAGCACTGGAGCATCAATAATAAAAGGACCTTTCACACGATTCATGTGGTGTAATAAATGGTGATGTGTCTCTTCTATCTATTTGTTTAAACATTGTTTTTTCTTCCTCTATTATTTTGAATATCTGAATTAATCAACAGAAACTGTGATAAATAGGATTCATTATTTAGAGTGCCTTATTTTGGCTATTGTTAATTTTAATGTTTTCCACTGAAGTCAGTTCAAGGAATTCTTAGTTTCTCCTTGATTCTTCCTGAAACTTACACCTCTGCTATTCCACAATTCATTTAATTCTTGAAAATATCCAATTACTGCAAACCTAGCTTGCCCTGTGAGAACTTCTCTAAAAATGGATGCAAAATCCAGTTTAATTTATAGACTCCATATCTTGTTGGAATTATAACACTCAAGTAAACCAAACCCTTCAAACAAAACAAACTAGTACAATCATAACTAGCCTAAAAATTACACTAAAACAAAGCTAAATTAAATAGAGAGATCCCTCTCTGAAGCTGGCAAGGCTAGATCCCAACTTCCAAAGTGGTTTTGATGGTGTCCTATGTGTTTACTCCCTCAACCTAAAAAATATAGAATGATAACAGCCACAAAAATAATAATAATGGGATTTTATGGGGCATAATAATAACAATATGGGGACTACATGGGCACAACAATAACAATAAGGGGGTTACACTAACAATAAAAATAAGGAGCTACACTAGTATTATAGAGACCTAACACGTACCATGTTGAAAACTAGTTGATGGGAGGACCTTTCGGTCCCTCTGGTCATCCTGCTCTGCCCTGGTTTAATCCAGGGGCACCTACCCCTCTATCATTCTTAGCTACTCTCAATATCATGGATATGTACAAGTTGACGAATGACCCCATCAACCATAACTTGTTTTTGCCTCCAATCCCACATAAAATTCCTATCGACATCCCAAAGTTTGAAGGCAAGCAGGGAGATGACCCGGCCACACACGTCACAACTTATCACCTTTGGTGTGTATCAAACTCTTTGCTCAACGATAGTATCTATCTCAGAATATTTCCCCACACCTTGACATGCAACACAATTAAATGGTATATTGAGTTACCATGAGCTTCTATGAATAATTTCAACACCCTCGCCATGGAATTCCTAAAACATTTCCAGTTACCTATCTGCAATGAAACCAGAATGGAACTTCTGACTACACTTCGCCAGGACACCTCCACCCACATATCTAATCATATCCATGAATGGAGACATCGTTGGAGGCTTGTAAAAGCCCCCATTCTGAATTACCTCTTAGCAGATTGGTTCTGCAAGTCTCTTTTACCTACCATCACAAAGGACGTTGCCATGTTTGGCGGGATTACTGAAGATCAAGTTATTCGTTGTGCCCAACATTTGGATTTGATTTATTGACAATCTGGAATGCTTTATGATTTGATCCCTAATGGTCCTAGAACTTCCAAAACTCCCTCTACTCAGCCGCCTAGTTCTCATGCTGATGGTCTCGTTGGCACTACCATTGGAACTGTTGTAAAATAGGTGATCATGCAAGCTGCCAATTTATCTGTTACTGTTGATCCCATTCCTACTACCCAATATGTTGTTCCTCCCATCGCTACAATCAACTTTGTGCAATATACATAGAAACCCAATGATAAGAATGATAAGAATAAGAAGAAGACCACTCCTTCTGAAGAGCAGCAGATGACCCAAAACAACCCAAATCAGAAAGCCCCTGCTAATGCTAAATCTGAGAAAGGAAAAGAAAAAGTTGTCAAGTTCCCTTGCAAGATATGCATTGAGGACCATTTAACTTATAAATTTCCTTGTATCCAAGAGTGCATAGACTTCCTTGCACAAAAGGACACTAGTCGGACCCCTATAGTCCTTAATAACCCTTTTCCTACTCAGAAGTAGCAACAACATCTTGTATCGAATACACCACCACCTTCGCAAGGGGGAAATATCGGATCACATCCCCTCCTCCTGGAGAAGGATCATCAGCTATTTACACCTTTGAAATGGTTTATTTACAAACATGAGCCAAAAAATATGGGAATCTTGTCCCAAATGCTTCAGACACTTCCTCGAGTTCCATTCCACCACCGCCTAATGATCTGCATATCAAAAGGCTTGTTTCTGACCCGTGATTTGTCCCCCAAAAGGGAAACTATGAAGTATGACACATAATCCATCTGCTCGTGCTACCTAGAACTATAGTATTGTAGAGGATCTGGCACAAGCACCCTCTGTTATGTCGGCACTCGAAGTATTACAAGTTGCCCAACACAATGGAAAGCTTTGCTTTCATCCATAGGTGGGATCGACCCTCAATATTCCAATCTAGGTGGGATCACTTTGGTTTCTCCCACTCTTACACCATCGTCAAACTCCCTCAAATCTTTTGATGGCCACACTTTCATCCCTAAAGGATACCTCACTAGCTACCCCATCACTCTTGGTGGAAAAATTGTAACGATGGATATCGAAGTTGTAGATCGCCATCTCTATTACAATATGCTTTTAGGATGCAATTGGACTTATGTTGTGACTATTATTATTTTGTCGATCTTACGGCTCATCCTTTTTCCTCTCGATGGAAAAATTATAATTGTTGATCAATTGTACTTGTGTACCCCCGATTTTCACTCGTTACCTAGCGACAATGTTCCTTTAGTGGGTGGCTTACGTAACTCTTACATCAGTGTTGGTACCAATCTTATGAAGGGTTCCTCACTTTCAGGTTGCTTTCCTCTTCCACCGCCCGAGGTTCCACTGACCGTGTTAATGGTCTCTACTTTTTTGAATGGCCCAACGAATCCTTAGATCCTCCCGACCCCTTCCACCATTGATTCCTATGGAGAGAAGATGTTGTTGTCACCAGTGAAACTTTCTTATCGGGCTATTCAACCTGCATCTTTCTCCTTATCTACTTTGGTTACGACTAATGGTAACCCCACTTATCCCATTGCTTCTCCCCCTACTGATTTACTTATTGAAGTCTTGCCCTCAAATGAGGCCATCATGGAAATCATGTCTCTAGAGGCCCTGGGATGATTTTCATCATCATGTTTCAGTCTCTTACCCATCTGACTTGAACACAAACTCTTTAGAAATCATGTCTTTTGATCAGCCTAAGATCGTTCCTTCCCCCTACATAACTATTCATGAGATTGATGATGAAGGTAACTTAGGTAATCCCTACAGGACTTTAATTGTTGACATCTTGATCAAGATAGGTGTCGTGGAAAACATTCAGATTGGATTTGATTACACTCCCAAGTAGATTGCAAGATTCACCTACTTATTTAAGGAATTTTGTGATATTTTTGCTTGGTCTTATGAGGAAATTCCCGAAATAGATCCATCTGTCATCGAGCATGAGATCAAGACTTACACAAATTCCAAGCTCGTCCAACAAATAATTCGCCCAGTCCACCCTCGAAAGATGGTTTCCATCAAGGCAAAAGATGACAAGTTGTTTAAAGTCAGTTTAATCTATCTTGTTCCTCTAAAGGAACAAGTATTTAATCTTGTTCCAATTGAAAAAAAATAAGGAGCCATCCGTGTATGCATTGATTACCATGATTTGAATGTTGCTTATCCAAAATACAATTACCATACCCTATTCATTGACTAAATCATCGACGATTGTGTTGGATGTGAATCATTTTCCTTTATGGATGGCTTCTTGGGTTACAACCAGATCGTTATCAAACCAGTTGATCAACACAAAACCTCCTTCATTTGTCCTTGGGGTACTTTTTCACATAGCAAACTTCCTTTAAACCTTAAGAATGTGGGCGTCACCTTTCAGAGGGTGATGGAATACACTTTTCATGATATCAAACACATTGTTCAGGCATTTTTGGATGACCTTCCTACTAATTCCAAACATCGAGGGCAACACCTAGCTCATCTTCGAGCTATTTTTCTTAGATGTCACTCCTACAACATCCATCTGAATCCACATAAGTGTGTGTTCTTTGTCGAATTTGGACATTTTCTTGAGTTCATTGTCTCAAATCACAGGATACAAGTTGATCCCGATAAGGTTAAGGCGATTGTTGAATTTCCCGCACCACAATTTGTACGTCAACTCCAAAGTTTTCAAGGGAAGGAAAACTTCTTACAGTGCTTCATTGTCAAATATGTTGAATTAATGAAATGTTTTATGCACTTAATGAAGAAATGAGTTCCTTTCTTGTGGGACAATCAAGCCCAAAGATCGTTCGATGCCTTGAGAAAGGCTCTTACTTCAGTCCCACTACTGAGACCTCCTGACTACTTGCACAACTTTTTATTATATCTTGCAGCCTCGCCATCCTCTATAGGCATGGTTTTGGTCCAAGAATGCAATGATCACAGTGAGCATGTGGTCTATTACCTATCTAAAGGTCTAGCAGGACCTGAGCTTAGGTATTTTCATGTGGAGAAACTTTCACTAGCAGTGGTCTTTGTTGTCAGTCAATTTCGGCATTACATTATTCTGCGTCAAACTATTGTCATTGCCTTGGAGAACCCTATGAGACACATATTATCTTGTCAAGTTATTGGAGGTAAGTATTCCAAGTGGATAGTTATCCTCTAGGAATTTGATTTGGTCTTCACCACCGCTAAGTCGAAGAAATCTATAGTTTTCGTAAAACTATTGTCGGATCTTCCTAGAGTTGACATAAATAAGGTAACCCATGATCCCATGCCAGATGAATATGTCTATTTGGTTGACTCTTCTAACCCATGGTATGGAGATATCCTTGTGTATCTTCAGACCCAGCAATTTCACCCAAATCTATCGAAAGATGACCGTCATCGCATTGGCCACCACACAAAGCACTACTTAGTGTTGAATGATACATTTTATCACCATGGCACTCACTCAGTTCTTCGACATTGTCTCACACATGATGAAGAGGAACATGTTCTAAATGATTGTCATGTTGGGGCATGTGGCAGTCACCTTTCGGGCATGGTTACTGCCCAAAAAATATTGTGCACAAGATACTACTGGCTGACTTTGTTCAAAGATTGTATAACTACGGTCCAATAATGTCACCCTTGTCAAGTATATACAAAGAAAATATGCACGCATGTCATCGGTCCTTTCTCTAAATGGGGAATCGACTTCATCACTTGTAATCCCACTTTAGCTAATGATCACTAGTTACATTGTTTTCATCGTCGACTACTTCATGAAATGGGATGAATCCATCCCTACTTTCAAGGTTGATGGCAAGACTACCACTTTATTTCTGTTTAATCAGGTCATTTTCTACTTCGGTGTGCCCTGCATAATCGTTACAGACCATGGATCACATTTTCAGAATCACATGATGTTTGACCTAACTTCTATGCTTGGTTTTCGCCAAGATCATTCATCCTCCTACTACCCATAGGGTAATGGCCAGGTTGAAGTTCTCAATGGCATCCTCAAGGCCATGATCTGTCGGTTAGTAGGAAATCACAAAACCAACTACCATATAATGTTATATTCTGCACTTTGGGCATATCAAATGTTAGTTAAAATTGCTTGTAATGTCGCCTCCAACATTTACTCGTTTTTATAAACCCTCCAGGTAAATGTGAAACAAAGTGCCACTATGACATGAACCGACCTCCTAGCTCCAGTGAAGGAAGTGGGGCCTACAACTGAGACTTATTGACCACAAGCTGACATCCTACAAGGAATATAGATCACCTAGGAGCTCAAGAAACACCCTAGTTGGTCAATCCCTAAGTTTGAACTTTGTTTTGGTGACCTAGACTCCTAAATTCACCCTTGACACAGCATGCATACGGTTGAAGGCCTCCAACCACATTGACAAGCCTTGCTCCATGTAGTTGTGACCTAAATTGCTCAATTCAGTGCCCTCAATCTCAAGATCTGAGCCACAATTCTAGGTCAGCCTACAGACCCTTTACCAGAACTACCCGAGACTTCTCAGAATGATAAATGACATGATGATAATGCTATTCATACAAAAATTGAACAAGAACTTGACCTAACTAGGCCCAACCATGACAATCATTATGTCAAACATATAGTGAACATGTAAACTACAAGTCATGAATGCATATTTGATCATAGGAGTTTGGAACTTATTTGATAATCACTAAGAAGGTCTAATGCCTTCTCATAATAGTTGAAATAACACTTGATAGCCCATGCATTCATTAACCATCATATACTTATCAAGCCTTGAACAAATCCATAGCTAAAGTAAATTACAGATCCATACTTATAACCAACATATAACTAGGTTATTAACCATGACATAACAATGATAAATCATCATAATATCAAGTTCTCATAGAATACAATAGGAAAATAACTCTTATTAATTGATGCAAAATCCAACCAAGTCAAGGACTTCCATGTACCACACGACCATAGATTGATCTGAACCAAATCTTTCTTTCATCCAATCACCCTCATGCCGTATTCCAAGAATGAATGTGGGATCTCAAGACATAAACAACTAGGGCTTCCCAAAGATTAAATCACCTCCACCCTCAGGCTACCACAATCTTGCCAAAACTGGTCAAGAGATCACGAAACCCAAACAAGCTTGGATGCCTCAGAGTTTCTTCACCATTACCTTGAGGAATTTGCCTGTCTCCACCCACCTGTCAAGGGCTTCTCAGATATTAAACCACCTCCACCCCCAACCCTTGGGAATTTTCCTGAGACAATCTCACTTGGTTCCAAAACCTTCGACAATCCAAATCTCAACCAGAAAAGAATCCCATCACACCATGGCTATCCAGGAAATGGCAAGACAAGGTTGAAACCACTATCAAAACTAGGAAAAACCCATGCCAATGACAAAAAATGAACCAAATAAACCAATGCATGTACCATGCATTCACACATCAGCTAGGAAATCACACATGCAACCTGTTACCTGCAAAATATTCATGTTGATGTTGTTGATCCACCCTTCTCCTTGCTTGTACTTGCTTTTCCTTTTCCTTACTTTTCTTTCCTTGTCTTTCCCTTTCTTGCTTGATTTATCCTCTTGGTGCTCTTCTCTCTCTCTCTATGAAACTAATTCCAAAGAAAAATTGACAAAAAGCTTCCAATTGATCCTCTCATGCCTTTTTATTATTGATGCCTCTAATTTATTCATTTTCCTTCATTTTTCCTTCAATTTCCCTCTCATGCAAATTTGTGACCCTTTATCTCCCTTTTATCTTATTTTCCTTTATTTTCATAAATAAAATGCCAAAGAATGCATCTTTTCCTTTTCCAATTCCCTTAGCCATAAATAAACCGAAAGTGACACCCACTAGGATGTTTTTCCCAACATTCAGCTTAGAATAAGTGTCCCATGACCATGGTCTTACTTTGCCTTTATTAACCTTTATTACATGAACTTTTAACCCTGGGTTGTTATAAACCCCTCCCCCTTAAGGGAACATAGCTCGATTCAGTATTTACAATGAACATCTATTGCAAACCATGACAACATCACAATCATATCGCTTGAAATTATGATATCAGAAATTTCTCCATAGTAGACATTTTTATATCACTTATTGGAGCTTTATAACACAAATTATTGTGGTATCTACAATAAAAACCATACATATATATGTACATATACCAAAACTCCTTTGCCTCAACTGAAAAATAATGAAGGATACATAGCCTGCATCTAATCAGCCATCTCCCATGTAGCTTCATCGGGCCCAAAGTGCTTCCACTGCACTTTAACTTGCTCGATTGCTCTGTTCCAGAGAATGAGTTGTTTTTGATACAATATCTACTGAGATTCCAACTGGAATTATCCTTCTGGTTACACCTACAATACAGACCATTTATTCGCATGATCAACGTCCTTCACATATCTCTTAAGAAATGAAACATGGAAAACATCATGGACTTTCATTGTTGGCAGCAGTGCAAGTCTGTAGGCCATTGTTCCAATCCTCTTAAGGATATCAAAAGGCCCGCAATAACGAGGTGTCAAATTGGCACACGACCCAATCCCCAAGGAGCTCCTCTTTGGCTTGATGCTCAAGTACACATGCTCCCTAACTTGAAAATCCTTAAATACCTTGTGCTGATTTGCATAACTCTTATGCTTGTTCTGTGCTGCGTTTAAATTCTTCTTGATAACTTGCATTTCTTGTTCCATCTCTACCAACATCTCTCGTCCAATCAAAACCCTATTCACTTGACCACTCCAATTGATAGGAGTATTACAACTCCACCCATAAAGTGTCTCAAACAGACTCATCTTCAAGGACTCCAGATACCCATTATTATACGCAAACTCTACCAGTGGAAGATACTCTTCCCACTTCCTTTGCTGATGCATGACGTACATCCTTAACATGTCCTCAAGAATCTTGTTAACCCTCTTTTTCTTTCCATATGTCTACAGATGATAAGTTGTATTGAAGACCAACTCTATCCTCAAACCTGAAAACAACTCTTTCCAAAACCTGGAAATGAACTTGGCATCTTTGTTGGATACAATCTTCTTAGGAACACTATGCAATCTCACTATCTCCTTGATGAAAATCTAAGTTACCTCACTAGTTGAATTAGTAGACTTCACTAGAATGAAGCAAGCTACCTTGGTCAACCTGTCAACCACAACCATGATGGAATCATGTTATCTAGATGTCTTCAACAAACCTTTGATGAAATCCATGGAAATGACCTCCCATTTCCATTCAGCAATCAGAATCGGCTACAATAAACCACCTGGATGCTTGCACTCTGCTTTTACCGATTGACAATCCAAACATCTAGCCACAAACTCAACCACCTCTTTCTTCAGATTCAACCAATAGTAAAACTTCTTCACAACTGCTAGAGTCTTCTGATATCTCGGGTGACCTGAATATGGCTTGAAATTAAATTCCCTCAAGATAAGCTTCTTGAGCTCATTGTTATCTTGCACATAGATCATGTCCCTAAATCTCACCAAGCCATCTTCTGTAAGATGATAATCCATATCTTGATAAGTTGTTTTCTGTTTTTGTAACACGTGCTTAATTTGTTGGTACCTGTCACCCTGTTGTCTTGCCTATAATATTTGCTTCCACAAGTTTGTCCCATAAGAACTCATTGTTGCAATATGATTCACAAGTACTCTCTTGCTAAGAGTGTCTTCAACCATGTTCTCTTTTCCCTTGATGTACCTAATCTCAAAATCAAACTCACTAAGAGTAGCAAACCACCTAGCTTTCCTGGCATTCATATTAGGTTGATCAAACAAGTATCTCAACCCACTAAGATCACTCATTAGAATGAATCTCCTTCCAAGAAGATAGTGTCTCAACATCTTCAATGCATGAATGATTGCTGCCAACTCAAGATCATGAGTCACATAATTCTGCTCATGCTCATTCAATGTCCTTGACTGATAACATACAACCTGTCCTTCTTGCATCAAGACTCCACCAAGTGCTCTCTTGCAAACATTTGTACACACCATGAACTCTTTTTTTGGATCTACAACCTTTAGAGCTTGAGTGTTTGTAAGCAACTACTTCAACTACTCAAAACTAGCCGCACATTCCTCTATCCATTCAAACTTCTTTCATTTCCTTTGCAAAGATGTAATAGGATAGGCAATCTGATGGGCCTCTAAAGTAGACATAAATTAAGGCCCATGCCTCTAAATTAAACAATAATTTAAGGCCTATGACCATCCTTCAACACATTAAACCTCTCTTTTTTGCATTAGTTAATTTATTTTTAACTTTAATATATTCATTAGGAAGGTTTATGAATAATTGGATTTTTGTGCCTAATATTATTTATTTTTGTGGAATATTATGAGAATATTAGGCAGATTATGAAGAATTGGAGGAGGAGATAATTTAGGGACTTGTTCCCTACTACAGGAGGATCAATAATAAATAATAAATCAACAAGATATTATGGAATTATGGCACACATTATGGAACTCCAATGATTGGGAAAATCTAGGAATGTGTTCCCTGCCATTTAATGTAGACTCCTAGTATTGGGGACCAGATCCACTAATCAAGGGATTTCGGTGGGGAAAGATTCCTCCATTCATGGGGACTGATTCCTAATCATTTTGTATAAGTACCAAGTCAAATTTTCCTCTAGGGGGGGGGATATTTTCATTAGTGTTCTTGTGGAGAGAACTCGTATTTTTGTAGCTCCATTGTATTTTCTTGTAGGGATGTAATTATTTTGATGAAAATAATGAAGATTGGTGTCATGTTCAACTTCTAAATCTTGTTCTCTTCCATAGGTCTCTATGTTTTCTTTCCTTCTTCTCACTTCTTATCCACATGCATCTCTAGTTTTTATTTCTTTCTACTTCTGCATTTAGTATTAATGATTTCTTGTTGTAGGATTGAGTTAAATGGTTAATGAGAGTTCTTTTGCAGGATCACAAGCATTATTTCATCTTTGGAAAAGATTTGTAAGTTCATAATAATCATTGAGTTGCTTGGATTAGTCTTCTTATTCCCAAATCTAAATTTCTGGACCTCCTTTGTGGAAAAGAACAATAAATTTCTATTATTTTTTAGAGCATGCTAACAAGCTTCAATCGAGTTGGTTCTACTTGCATTATATCACAAAAAAGTTCTATTTCATAAAAAAAATTACCCCACTGCATTTTCACTTGGTTAGATCATGCATTTTTTAGATTTACTAACTCACTAGTTCTCGAATTTCTAGATTTTCCACTAGTAATTTTTTTCTATTTTTTTTGCATGGGTTAACAGAGGTATTTTTGAGTGATTCCACTTGGAATGGGGACCTAAGACATCCTATTTAATAACAAAATTTGTCCCATCCAATTTGGATTTGATTTTCTTGGTCATTCGATAAATTATAGTAAATATGTACATCTTGTTGGAAATCACTGTAGCACCCCGTTTTGAGCTTGAATTGAGAAAAATCATCATTGAAGCTGGGATTAGGCCTCTACTTGACCTCCATGCCATCAAGACCATTCTAACCCTCTTGATCCACACTTAGGTCAGCATTTTTCTAGTTTTCAAGAGTAGGATTTGATTTCCATTTCTTCTATCTTCAGTCTTACATTATCTCTCATCAATGTTCTATATCATTCTACAGAGTTTTCCTCATGCATGAAGTAGACAACTAGCTCATGAAATTATGTTTCCTTTAGATAATTGAAATTCTTCTTGTTTTCATGATTTTTAGGTAAATGTCAATGGTTGATGTCGTGTAGGTGTTTCAGGAGTACAAAGAGATTTCATAGTCAGCAACCTCATCCCAACTTCATCCACCCATGCTCCTCACTTACTTTCACTAAACCCTCACCAATTTTATCATTTCACAAGGAAACTTGTCCAAGCTTTTTGAGCAAATCCAGCCATCTCCCAACTTTGGTTTTGAGTTTCGAAGTGATCTTAGGCACTCCCTTGCCTCATTCCATCCACCAACCACCTTCCCTAAGCTTTCCATAACCTTCAGCATCCATCATTTTGCTCTCAGATGTATCTTGTAGGTTTTCAAGGGATCCTGTAGGCTTTCAGGACATCCTGTAGGAAATCCTATAGCATCCTGTAGAAATCTTGTTTTGAGGCCGAATTGAGGAAAAATCCTTTAGGAAGCTATCAAAGGGTTCCTACTTGTCTCCCAATCCTTCTGACCATTCACCATCATCTCCAAGACACCTGCTGCATCACCAAAAGAGATTAGCTTTCACACTCTCACATGAAAAAAGACAAAAAGGAAAACATATTTATTTTATTCATTTACATGCACAGTAATAGAAGGTTTGATGGTTTGAATCTGCATGCTTAGGACAGTACAATTTCATACATGTTAACTTAGCATTCTTTTGAAGCAAAGCCTCTTAACAGTTAGTGTAGAAAATCTGATGTAGGTTAACCCGATAATGCAATATAAATCAAAGCAGAATACTATAACCTACTTCTACTATCAATTTGCAGAAGCTTAAAGATTGAGCTAAACAAGATAACTAGAAGAAGAAGAATCAATCGTGCAATACACATGAAAATACTATGGGAAAGCCTTAGCTAAAAACCCCACTATCTATATTATTATACAAGGTGGAAATACATAGGAGTTATACAAAGCCTTAGCTCTCACAGCTAGCCAGCTCTCAATACAATCCTCACAGATGCTCACAGGAAATCTTGGCTTCTCTCAAGCCTTCCTCTCTACCCTCCAAGCTCCTATTTCCTTGCGCTATTCCTCTGGGATGATTCACCTTCAACCAAGTGGAACACTCTGATCTCACACACTATCAGAATTGCGCAATCCTCAAGGAATGATGCCTTGACTGCATGCATGAGTTTTCTTTATAAGAAAACACATGCAACTGATAGTACATTGTCCTTGACTTTAATCTCAACTAGGTCTTTCTCAGAATAGACATGCATGAGTTTCTGATGAGGGAATCTTTAGTTAATTGGAGTACACTAGTTGAGTGCGTGCATGCATCAACTCACTGTTAACTCTCTATTAGTTCCTCAAACATTTTGGAACTAATTTAACTAGACTTAACTCAGTAACCTAAGTTAACTAATTACAACTCAAATATAACTCAATCTTATCTCCTTAATTTAAGGGATAACTCTTGCATGACTTCAGAAAGACTTCTAAATTGAATTTTTCCAACTAATTAATTATTTCCAAGTAGCTGTTAAGACTAAATTTGATTTTAATTCACAATTTACTTCAAGGACAAATTAAATTGGAATATTCTTGTTGTCATATTTCAACAGTTAGTTAGAAAATGGTGCGTTTTAGCATTTGATATTAGTCTCTTTCCTTGTACTTTATTTCTTGCAATAGGTTAAGGTTCCATTTAGAACATTTCATTTTCTGCAATTAATTTGGGATTTGACTTCAGTACATGCACTCCATTACATCATGACAACAAAGGAAGGACACATTGTATGCTGCATATATAGTGTCAATACCTCTTAAGTTTGTACGAACCCTGGGTTGATAATTAAAGTCGGTAGCCTTAGGAGTTGCAGCATTCTTGTTGCAATACCGAGGCACATCACTTTTGGTGTCGTTGCTGAGGAGGTGTCAAAGTATGCATTGTTTTCGTCCTTAGTTGAATCATTTCTTTTTAATTTTTGCAAAAACAAAAAAATATTTGCATTAGGCATATTTAATTTCAAAAGTAGAAAATTTCATTCCATTATAGTTTTCATTAAATCATTAAAAAAACAAAAAACAAAAAAACTGCAACACTGACCCACCCCCCCCCCCCCATTTGATCACGTGGTGCAATAAGAGCCACATCACCATTCACTTTTGCAGGTAGAAGAAGAATATGGCAAAGAATGTAGAAGAAATGGATGGAGATGATGACAATGAAGAAGATCATCTCGGATTTCCTATTCAAGATACTGATGGTAGTGTGCACATGAAGAACATCCCTCCATATTTTCTTCCAAAATTTCATGGTCTAAGGTCAGAGGATTCGGAAAACTTTCTCTTTGAATTTGAAATTGTTTGTAGATCTTATGGTTACTTATTTAAAACTCAAAAGCTGAGATTGTTTCCAACAACATTGAAGGATAGAACTCTTAAATGGTTCATGAGTTTAGGGACTAATTCAATAAGATCATGGAATGATATGCAAAATATATTCCTAGAAAAATATAAAGATCATGATCTTAGAGAAGAAATCTTTAGAATGAATCAAAGAGAAGATGAGAGCCTTGAGGATCTAATAGAGAGGTTCATGTATAACGTTAAGAGGGAAAAACTACATCATTTAAAATCCGAAACACTAAAAACCCTCTTACCTAGAACAATTAGGGATGAGTGGATTGATCTCCTTGATCTCATAAGTAGAGGTGATGTATACCAATTATCATTTGAAGAAATTTGTGAAATATGCAAACACATATCAAGAGGAAAAGCAAGAGTAGGTAATTCAACATCAAGATCGGTAAGTCAAACTAAAATTGGAAATTTGTTTGATGATTTTAAAACATAAATTCTTAGCAATCTAACAAAACAAGTAGAAATGTAAAGAATGCAAGATGAAGGAAAATAAAATGGTGGTATTTGTGTTGCAGAATCACATGATGTTAAACGTTATCCATCATTACCAAGGTTGAAGGAAGTTTACGAAGAGGACAATGGAGCAATTCAATTGCCAATGTAGTTATGTTATGTAGCTCCAAGAGGACCATGGTGGCCTATTTAGCCTGATATGATGCAAGAGACTAATTCACAATTTAAAGCTTATGCATATCCAACTCAAAGTAATTGGAACACACTCTCTCCTTGGAAAAATTGGTCATCTCAACACTAAAACCAACCTTGGCAACAAGGTTGGCAATGAACTTATGGGAGCCATCCACAATATCCTCAGTATCTTACTCAATATCCTCCATACCAAACTCCATGTTATCCTTGCCATTCACCTTCACCTTCACCACAACCCCATCCACATCCATCTCAAATTTACACTCCCACTCAACTACCTGTACCACCATTTCCAAATCCACACATTGAAGTAGCTCAGCCCACTTACAATGTTGAGGTACAACACTTCTAAACATCTCCTCTTGAGCTCAATGGTATTCACCATAGCTCAGGAAGAGTATTAAAAAAAAGAGATTCTCTTAATATCATTGAATGACTACATCCAGAAGAAGAAGATTTGAAAGATAAGATCAAAGAACCATGGGCTACAATTGATGAATTACAAACATAAAAATTAGAGATTGAGAAAGCTCCCTCATGGTTACCATCAAATCCTCCATGTATTGAAGAGAACAATCAGCAAAAAGAGGAAGATTTGAAGGTCATGGTAGAAGAAGACATGAAGAATGATCCAGATCAGCAAAAGGACCAGGGACATCACAACTATATTGAAATATGGTTCCGCACAGTCACTAAGTTGCAACAATACTCTCTTCTTCAATTGTGCTTGTATTCATCAAAGTCAAAGCATTTGATCACTCAAGTTCAGGTACCTGTCAAAACATACATTTCAAGCCTATGCATCATTTTCTATATCATCTTGATGTGCACATGGCTCCATTGGAAGTATTCTTATACTTGAAAGTGATTTTATTTTTCAAATAGGGTAGGGTAGAAAAAAAAATGAAAAGAAGAAGAAGAATAAGAAGAAATCTCAAGCGAAAACCTTCGTGGAGGCACCTCAGATTGGGTAATTGATTGAAAAATGCCATGAGGTGGTCAATGGGTTGGAAAAAAGAAAAAGAAAAAAAAGAGAAAAAAAGAAAAGATCTTAGGTGAAAACCTCCTTTGAGGTGCCTAGGTAGACCTACTGGTTGAAAACCTCATTGAGGTGGTTAGTAGGCCAAGAAGAAGAAAAAAATTGAAAAAATAAAAAAAATCCTTGCTCCATGTATCTCTTTAATGAATGTAGGTTCTCTCCACATCTAAAAGGAACAAAAACAAGTTGGCACCAAAGAAAAAAAAATGGGTCAAACCTAGTCAAAAGAAGTCAAATTTTGACTTTCTCCTCCTTTGCTCAGATGCTCCAACAAGGTCAAGTCCATGCCAATCCATCACCCTCATCTATTTTCACAATCCACCCATCATTCTCAAGCTTCTACCATTCAGTTTGCTTACTGTCCTAAAAACTACACGATGCTTTGTTTTACTACAGGGTACAAAAATACATAGAGCATAAATTTGTTTTTGCCATAACTTGAAAACCATGCATCCATTTGCCAAGTCATTTTAGGGGAGATGCATATGGATGATGGTAACATGCTCAAGCAATTTCAACAAATTCTAGTGCACAGTTTTCGAGAAATCAGTGTCCATCACCTACAACCATTTTTGTATTTTCTCGATATTTGTGCATCCATTTAAAAAGATGTTTCGTGGGGAGATGCATATGGATGATGGTAACATGCCCCAAGTAATTTCATCCAATTCCAGTGCACGGCTTCCAAGAAATAGACCTCTATCACCTTCAGGCATTTTTAGTTTTTCTCGAGATCCATGCGTCCATTGGCCATAATGATGATGAGGACATGCTTAGAAATTTTTAGGTCAATCCATACTACCATTTGGGAGATATGGATAAAACAAGTGACTATCCTAAAAACCTGCAAGAGTCCTTGAGATCTTACAGGATACAGAACAACACCTGCAAGATTGGCAGTGAGCAGTTTAAAAGGGAAAAATAGAGGTTGGTTTCGTCAAGCAGTGTTAAGGAGGTAGGCTCTACGTTTTCCCACATTTTTCCAAGTGAGAGGAACATAAAAAACCCTTCTAGTTTGTTGAAAGTGATTGCAGCATAAGGGAATTGTATACACAAAATTTTTAAATTTGGTATCAGACATATACAAACCTCCATCCATCAGAGAAAAATGATAGGGGGAACCCATCAACACAGTGAGGATTCATCAACACCCTCCTGTACTAGATATATTCACAAGGCACAATTGGATGGGTTTCTTTGAAAAATTGAGGGGATATGATGATGAAGTAGCCAGAGATTTGCAGTTAGCTTCAACATGGAGATCTATAGGTCAAAGAAGCTCCTTCAGAGCTTAGCAACAGCATCAGGATCATCAACATCACAATCCAACACCTGCACATCAACATCAACTCAGCAATAGAATGCATGTCTCTCTAAAAACCATCAGATAGGTGCAGGTATGCAATATTCTTGACCTCTTCTCTTAAGCATATTATAGTTAGAAATTTGTTGTCAATGCATGAAAGATGAGGTTTTATAAGCTAAGGATGGGTCAACAGTCTCAACTGCCTTCAACTAGTTAATTGCAGCTCACTCCTTCACTCATGCAATTTTGAAAAAGTCAAATTATGAAGGGTGATGATTTCAAGGAATGAGGACAACAGTTTAAAAAAATAATTTTTGCAAAGGCCAAGTCACCACAGCATTCCAAGTCCGCCATCCACTCCATATTCACTATCTATTCATCATTCGTCCATCCCATTTCATTCTTGAGAAAAAACAAGAAGAGCATCCTCTCCATTTTCACAAACCTACACTACTCCCTTTGAGCGCTAGCATCATCATCCAATCCCTTTTCATCATTTCTCATCACTCACATACAGTTAGAAGACCTTGAAAGAGGAGGAATGACTACTACAAGAAGGTAGAATGTTGATACAAGAAGGAAGAAATTAATAAATTATGTTAAAACCCAAAATGACAGTGCTTAAGAGAGACCTAATCAAAACAGATAACTCTAAGGCCATTAGGCAGTCATTTAAGACACAAGAGAGAAGAAGAAGACAACAAAAGGAAATGAGGCATTCGCCATCAAAACAAAACTCAAAATGCAGTGATGAAAAGATGTTTTCCAAGAGGTTTCCAATCTATTTCTAGCTTTTGTACAAGGCCTAAAAATGGGAAAAAGGCACGGGAGTCAAGTTGAGGTCCTATCCTAGGTTCAGAATATCATTTATGCTCAAAAAGGGTTTCCTGTAGTTTTGACAGGAATTACTACAGGATGTCCTATTTCTCATATAAATGCATTTTGAATGTGTTAGAGGTGTCCAAATGGCGGAAAAAGGTAGTAGGAGGTTAATAAGGGTGTGGAAGACCTTGCCAAACTAAAAGATATTCAAGAACCCATCTTGAATAAGGGGAATAAGGCAAGCTAATGGTCTCAAGAAACAATGACATTTCTTTGCACAAAAAAGTTTTTGGGCTTGTCCTTGCAAAAATTATAGCCAAGATTCTTAATGCACAAGAGAGAGGCTGCTAGGGCCATGAATGAGGCACAATGAGGTCACTAAGTTGCTTAGATGATGAGCAACACTTTCAACAGGGGCTATGATGAGCCTCTAAACTAGACATAAATTAAGGCCCATGCCTCTAAATTAAACAACAATTTAAGGTCTATGACCATCCTTCAGCACATTAAACCTCTATTTTTGCATTAGATAATTTATTTTTAACTTTAATATATTCATTAGTAAAGTTTATGAATAATTGGATATTTGTGCCTAATATTATTTATTTTGTGGAATATTGGGCAGATTATGAAGATTTGGAGGAGATAATTTAGGGACTTGTTCCCTACTATAGGAGGGTAAATAATAAATAATAAATAATAAATCAACAAGATATTATGGAATTATGGCACAGATTGTGGAACTCCAATGATTGAGAAAATCTAGGAATGTGTTCCCTGCCATTTAATGCAGATTCCTAGTATTGGGGACCGGATCCATTAATCAGGTGACTTTGGTGGGGAAGCTTCCTCCATTCATGAGGAATGATTCCTAAGCATTTTTTATAAGTACCAAGTCAAATTTTTCCTTCAGGGAGAGATTTTCATTAGTGTTCTTATGGAGAGAACTTGTATTTTTGCAGTTCCATTGTATTTTCTTGCAAGGATGTAATTCTTTTGATGAAAATAATGAAGATTGATGTCACGTTCAACTTCTAAATCTTGTTCTCCTCCATAGATCTCTGATTTTCCTTGGGCTTGGCCATCCCAGGAGCCTCAGAGCCCTTTTGTATCATTTTATTTCCTTCTTTTCACTTCTTATTCTCATGCATCTCTAGTTTTTATTTCTTTCTACTTCTGCATTTAGTAGTAATAATTTCTTGTTGTAGGATTGAGTTAAATGGTTAATGAAAGTTATTTTGCAGGATCACAAGAATTATTTCATCTTTGGAAAAGATTTGGAAGTTCATAATAATCATTGAGTTTCTTGGATTAGTCTTTTTATTCCCAAATCTAGATTTCTGTACCTCCTTTGTGGCAAAGAACATTAAATTTCTACTATTTTTTAGAGCATGCTAACAAAGCTTCAATTGAGTTGGTTCCACTTACATTAGATAAAAAAAAAATTCTAGTTCATAACAAAAATTACCCCACTGCGCACTTGGTTAGATCAGGCATTTTCTAGATTTATTAACTCACTAGTTCTCGAATTTCTAGATTTTCCACTAGTAATGTTTTTCTATTTTTTGTGCATGGGTTAACAGAGGTATTTTTGAGTGATTCCACTTGGAATGGGGACCTAAGACATCCTATTTAATAACAAATTTTTTCCCATCCAATTTGGATTTGAGTTGCTTGGTCATTCGATAAATTATAGTAAATATGTACATCTTGTCAGAAATCACTGCAACATCTTGTTTTGAGCCCGAACTGAGAAAAATCATCATTGAAGTTGGGATTAGGCCTCTACTTGACCTCCATGCCATCAAGACCATTCTAACCCTCTTTCTCTACACTTAGGTAAGCATTTTTCTAGTTTTCAAGAGTATGATTTGATTTCCATTTCTTCTATCTTCAGTCCTACATTAGCTCTCATCAATGTTTTATATCATTCTACAAAGTTTTCCTCATGCATGAAGTAGACAACTAGCTGATGAAATTCTATTTCCTTTAGATAATTGAAATTCTTCTTGTTTGCATGATTTTTGGGTAAATGTCAATGGTTGATGCCGTGGAGGTGTTTCAGAAGTGCAAAGAGATTTCATAGTTAGCAACCTCATCCCAACTTCATCCACCCATGGTCCTCACTTTCTTTCACTAAACCCTCACCAATTTCATCATTTCACAAGAAAACATCTCCAAGCTTTTTGAGCAAATCCAACCATCTCCCAACTTTGGTTTTGAGGTATCAAGTGGTCCTAGGCACTCCCTTGCCTCATTCCATCCACCAACCACCTTTCCTAAGCTTTCCATGACCTTCAACATCCATCCTTTTGCTCCGGTTGTATCCTATAGGTTTTCAGGACATCCTCTAGGAAATCCTGTAGCATCTTGTAGAAATCATGTTTTGAGGCCGAATTGAGGAAAAATCCTTTAGGAAGCTAGCAAAGGGTCCCTACTTGTCTCCCAAGCCTTTTGACCATTCACCATCATCTCCAAGACACCTACTGCATCACCAAAAGAGATTAGCTTTCACACTCTCACATGAAAAAAGACAAAAAGAAAAATAGATTTATTTTATTCATTTACATGCACAGCAGTAGAAGGTTTGATAATTTGAATCTGCATACTTAGGACAGTACGACTGCATACATATTAACTTAGCATTCTTTTGAAGCAAAGCCTCTTAGCAGTTAGTTAGAAAATGGTGCATTTTAGCATTTGATTTCAGTCTCTTTCCTTGTACTTTATTTCTTGCAATAGGTGAAGGTTCCATTTTGAAAATTTCATTTTCTACAATTAGTTTAGGATTTGACTTCAGTACATGCACCCCATTACATCATGACAGTAAAGGAGGGACACATTGTATGCTGCACATATAGTGCTGATACCTCTTAAGTTTGTACAAACCCCGGGTTGATAATTAAAGTCGGTAGCCTTTGGAGTTGCAACATTCTTGTTGCAATACCAAGGCTCATCACTTTTGGCCTTGTTACCGACGAGGTGTCAAAGTATGCATTGTTTTCTTCCCTAGTTGATTCATTTCTTTTTAATTTTTGCAAAAACAAAAAAAAAATATTTTCATTAGGTGTATTTAATTTCAAAAGTAGAAAATTGCATTGCATTATAGTTTTCATTAAATCATAAAAAAAAAACAAACAAAACAAAACAAAAATTCTCCAACACCAACCCACCCCCCCATTTGATCACATGGTGCAGTAAGAGCCATATCACCATTCACTTTTGCAGGTAGAAGAAGAAGATGACAAAGAATGTAGAAGAAATGGATGGAGATGATGACAATGAAGAATATCCTCTCGGATTTCTCATTCAAGATATTGATGGTAGTGTGCACATGAAGAACATCCCTCCATCTTTTCTTCCAAAATTTCATGGTCTAAGGTTAGAGGATCTGGAAACCTTTCTCTTTGAATTTGAAATTGTTTGTAGATCTTATGGTTACTTATTAAAAACTCAAAAACTGAGATTGTTTCCAGCAACATTGAAGGATAGAGCTCTTAAATGGTTCATGAGTTTAGGGACTAATTCAATAAGATCATGGAATGATATGCAAAATATATTTATAGAAAAATATAAAGATCATGATCTTAAAGAATAAATATTTAGAATGAATCAAAGAGAAGATGGGAGTCTTGAGGATCTAATAGATAGGTTCATGTATAATGTTAAGACGAAAAAACTACATCATTTAAGATCCGACACACTAAAAACCCTCTTACTTAGAACAATTATGGATGAGTGGATTGATCTCCTTGATCTCATGAGTAGAGGCGATGTATACCAATTATCATTTGAAGAAATTTGTGAAACGTGCAAACACATATCAAGAGGAAAAGCAAGAGTAGGTAAATCAACATCAAGGTCAGTAAGCCAAGTTAAACTTGGAAATTTGTTTGATGATTTTAAAACATAAATTCTTAGCAATCTAACAAAACAAGTAGAAATTCTAAGAATGCAAGATGAAGGAAAAGAAAATGGTGATATTTGTGTTGAAAAATCACATGATGTTAAACATTGTCCATCATTACCAAGGGTGAAGGAAGTTTGCGAAGAGGACAATGGAGCAAGTCAATTGCCAATGCAGCTATGTTATGTAGCTCCAAGAGGACCATGGCAACCTATTTAGCCTGATATGATGCAAGAACCTAATTCACAATTTCAAGCTTATGCACATCCACCTCAAAGTAATTGGAACACACTCTCCTTGGCAACATTGGTCATCTCAACCCCAAAACCAATCTTGGCAACAAGGTTGGCAATGAACTTATGGGAGCCATCCACAATATCCTCAACATCTTCCTCAATATCCTCCATAACAAACTCCATGTTATCCTTACCATTCACCTCCACTACAACCACAACCCCATCCACATACATCTCAAATTTACACTCCCACTCAATTACCTATACCACCATTTCCAAACCCATACATTGAAGTAGCTCAGCCCACTTACAATGCTAAGGTACAACACTTCCAAACATCTCCTCTTGAGCTCAATGGTATTCACCATAACTCAGCAAGAGTATTGAAAAAAAGAGATTCTCCTAATATCATTGAAGGACTACATCCAGAAGGAGAAGATTCAAAAGAGAAGATCAAAGAACCATGGGCTACAATTGATGAAGAACAAACATAAAAATTAGAGATTGAGAAAGCTCCCTCATGGTTACCATCAAATCCTCCATGTATTCAAGAGAAAAATCAATAAAAAGAGGAAGATTTGAAGGTCATGGTAAAAGAAGACATGAAGAATGATCCAGATCAACAAAAGGACCAAGGACATCACAACTATATTGAAATATGGTTCCAGATAGTCACTAAGTTGCAACAATACTCTCTTCTTCAAGTGTGCTTGTATTCATCAAAGTCAAAGCATTTGATCACTAAAATTCAAGTACCTGTCAAAACATACATTTCAAGCCTACGCATCATTTTTTTTGTCATCTTGATGTGCACATGGATTCATTGGAAGTATTCTTATACTTGAAAGTGATTTTATTTTTCAAATAGGGTAGGGTAGAAAAAAAATAAAAATAAAAAAGAAAAAGAAAAAATCTCAGGCGAAAACCTCCTTGGAGGCACTTCAAATTGGCTTATTGATTGGAAACCTCCATGAGGTAGTCAATGGGTTTGAAAAAAGAGAAAGAACAAAAAAAAGAGAAAAAAATAAAATACCTAGGAGAAAGCCTCCTTTGAGGTGCCTAGACAGACCTATTAGTTGAAAACCTCATTGAGGCAGCTAGTAGGCCTAGAAGAAGAAAAAAATGAAAAAAAAAAAAAATCCTTGCTCCATGTATCTCTTTAATGAATGTAGGTGCTCTCCATATTTACAAGGAACAAAAACAAGTTTGCACGAAAGAAAAAAAAAAAAAAGGGTTAAACCTAGTCAAAAGAAGTCAAATTTTGGCTTTCTCCTCCTTTGCTCAAATGATCCAACAAGGCCAAGGCCATGCCAATCCATCACTCTCATCTATTTTCACCATCCACCCATCATTCTCAAGCTTCTACCATTCAGTTTGCTTATTGTCCTAAAAACTATAGGATGCTTTGTTTTACTACGGGATACAAAAATACATAGAGCAGAAATTTGTTTTTGCCATAACTTGAAAACCATGCATCCATTTTCCAAGTTGTTTCAAAGGAGATGCATATGGATGATGGTAACATGCTCAAGCAATTTCATCAAATTCTAGTGCACAGTTTTCTAGAAATCAGCTTCCATCACCTACAACCATTTTTGTATTTTCTCGCTATCCGTGCATCCATTTAAAATATGTTTAATGGGGAGATGCATATGGATGATGGTAACATTCCCCAAGAACTTTTAGAAAATTCCAGTGCATGGTTTCCAAGAAATCGACCTCTATCACCTTCATCCATTTTTAGATTTTCTTGAGATCCGTGCATCCATTGACCAAAATTGTTTTGTGGGGAGGTTCACAATGATGATGAAAACATGCTCAGAAAGTTTCAGGTCAATCCAGTCTACTATTTGGGAGATATGGATAAAACAAGTCATTATCCTTAAAACCTACAGGATTCTCTGAGATCCTACAGGATGCAGAACAATAGCTACATGATTGGCTGTGAGCATTTTTAAAAGGGAAAAATAGAGGTTGGCTTCATCAAGCAGTGTTAAGGAGGTAGGCTCTACATTTCCCCACATTTTTCTATGTGAAAGGAACATAAAAAAACCCTTCTAGTTTGTTGAAAGTGATTGCAACATAAGGAAATTGTATACACAGAATTTTTAAATTTGGTATCAGACATATACAAACCTCCATCCATCAAAGAAAAATGACAGGGGGAACCCATCAACACATTGAGGATTCATTTGCACCCTCCTGTACTAGGGATATTCACAAGGCACAATTGGATGGGTTTCTTTGAAAAATTGAGGGGATATGATAATGAAGTAGTCAGAGATTTGCAGTCAGCTTTAGCATGAGATCTATAGGTCAAGAAGCTCCTCCAGAGCTTAGCAGCAACATTAGAATCATCAACATCACCACCCAACACCTGCACATCAACATCAGCTTAGCAGCATCATGCATGTCTCTCCAACAACCATCAGGTAGGTACATGTATCCAATATTCTTGACCTCTTCTCTTAAGCATATTATAGTTAGAAATTTGTTGTCAATGCATGAAAGATGAGGTTTTATAGGCTAAGGATGAGTCAGCAGTCTTAGCCACCTTCAACTAGTTAATTGCAGCTCACTCCTTCACTCATGTAATGTTGAAAAGTCATATTATGAAGGGTGATGGTTTCAAGGAATGAAGACAATAGTTAAAAGAATAAATTTTTGCAAAGGCCAAGTCACCACAACATTCCAAGCCCTCCATCCACTCCATATTCACTATCTATTCATCATTCGTCCATCCCATTTCATTTTTGAGAAAAAACAAGAAAAGCATCCTCTCCATTTTCACAAACCTACACTACTCCCTTTGAGCCCTAGCATCATCATCCAATCCCTCTTCATCATTTCTCATCACTCCCATATAGTTATAAGACCCTGAAAGAGGAGGAATGACTACTACAAGAAGGAAAAATGTTGCTACAAGAAGGAAGAAATGAACAAATTATGTTAAAACCCAAAATGGCAGTGCTTAAGAGAGACCAAACCAAAATAGAGAACTCCAAGGCCATTAGGCAGTCATCTAGGCCACAAGAGAGAAGAAGAAGACAACAAAAGGAAATGAGGCATTCGCCATCAAAACAAAACTCAAACTATAGTGATGAAAATATGTTTTCCAAGAGGTCTCCAATCTATTTCTAGCTTTTGTCTAAGGCATAAAAATGGGAAAAAGGCATGGGAGTCAAGTTGAGGGCCTGTCCTAGGCTCAGAATATCATTTATGCTCAAAAAGGGTTTCTTGTAGTTTTAACAGGGTTTCTTGTAGTTTTGACAGGAATTACTACAGGATGTCCTAGTTCTCATATAAATGCATTTTGAAGGTGTTAGAGCTCCAAATGGCGGAATAAGGTAGCAGGAGGTTAACAAGGGTGTGGAAGACCTTGTCAAATTGAAAGATATTGAAGAACCCATCTTGAATAAGGGGAAGAAGGCAAGCTAATGGTCTTAAGAAACAATGATATTTCTTTGCACAAAAATATTTTTGGGCTTGTCCTTGTAGAAATTATAGCCAAGATTCTTAATGCACAAGAGAGAGGCCACCAAGGCCATTAATGAGGCACAATGAGGTCACTAAGTTGCTCAAAGGATGAGCAACACTTTCAACTGGGGGTATGATGGGCCTCTAAATTAGACATAAATTAAGGCCCATGCCTCTAAATTACACAATAATTTAAGGCCTATGAACATCCTTCAGCACATGAAACCTCCCTTTCTGCATTAGATAATTTATTTTTAACTTGAATATATTCATTAATAAAGTTTATGAATAATTGGATATTTGTGCCTAATATTATTTATTTTTGTGGAATATTATGAGAATATTGGGCAGATTATGAAGATTTGTAGGAGGAGATAATTTAGGGACTTTTTCCCTACTACATGAGGATCAATAATAAATAATAAATCAACAAGATATTATAGAATTATGGCACAGATTGTGGAACTCCAATGGTTGAGAAAATCTAGGAATGTGTTTCCTGCCATTTAATGCAAATTCCCAGTATTGGGGACCAGATCCACTAATCAAGGGATTTTGATGGGAAAGCTTCCTCTATTCATGGGGAATGGTTCCTAATCATTTTGTATAAGTACCAAGTCGAATTTTCCTTCAGGGAGAGATTTTCATTAGTGTTATTGTGGAGAGAACTCGTATTTTTGCATCTCCATCGTATTTCCTTGTAGGGATGTAATTCTTTTGATGAAAATAATGAAGATTGGTGTCATATTCAACTTCTAAATCTTGTTCTCCTCCATAGTTCTTTGATTTTCCTTGGGCTTGGCCATCCTAGGAGCCTCAGAGCCATTTTGTATCATTTTATTTCCTTCTTTTCACTTCTTATTCTCATGCATCTCTAGTTTTTATTTCTTTCTACTTCTGCATTTAGTATTAATGATTTCTTGTTGTAGGATTGAGTTAAATGGTTAATGAAATTTCTTTTGCAGGATCACAAGCATTATTTCATCATTGGAAAAGATTTGGAAGTTCATAATATTCATTGAGTTCCTTGGATTAGTCTTCTTACTCCCAAATCTAGATTTCTGGACATCCTTTGTGGCAAAGAACAATAAATTTCTGCTATTTTTTAGAGCATTTTAACGAGCTTCAATTGAGTTGGTTCCACTTGCATTAGATCACAAAAACATTCTAGTTCATAACAAAAATTACCCCACTGCATTTGCACTTGGTTAGATCATGAATTTTTTAGATTTACTAACTCACTAGTTCTCGAATTTCTAGATTTTCGACTAGTAATGTTTTTCTATTTTTTGTGCATGGGTTAACATATTATTTTTGAGTGATTCCACTTGGAATGGGGACCTAAGCCATCCTAGTTAATAAAAAAAATTGTCCCATCCAATTTGGATTTGAGTTGCTTCGTCATTCGATAAATTATAATAAATATGTACATTCTGTCGGAAATCACTGTAGCATCCTGTTTTGAGCCCGAATTGGGAAAAATCATCATTGAAGCTGGGATTAGACCTCTACTTGTCCTCCATGCCATCAAGACCATTCTAACCCTCTTGCTCCAAACTTAGGTCAACATTTTGCTAGTTTTCAAGAGTAGGATTTGATTTCCATTTCTTCTATCTTCAGTCTTACATTAGATCTCATCAATGTTTTATATCATTCTACAAAGTTTTCCTCATGCATGAAGTAGACATCTAGCTCATAAAATTTGGTTTCCTTTAGGTAATTGAAATTATTCTTGTTTTCATGATTTTTGGGTAAATGTCAATGGTTGATGTCGTGCAGGTGTTTCAGGAGTACAAAGAGATTTCATAGTCAACAACCTCATCCCAACTTCATCCACCCATGGTCCTCACTTTCTTTCACTAAACCCTCACCAATTTCATCATTTCACAAGGAAACTTCTCCAAGATTTTTGAGCAAATCCAGCCATCTCCCAACTTTGATTTTGAGTTCTGAACTGGTCCTAGGCACTCCCTTGCCTCATTCCATCCACCAACCACCTTCCCTAATATTTCCATAACCTTCAACATCCATCCTTTTGCTCTCGGCTATATCCTATAGGTTTTCAGGACATCTTGTAGGAAATCCTATAGCATCCTATAGAAATCCTATTTTGAGGCTGAATTGAGGAAGAATCCTCTAGAAAGCTAGGAAAGGGCCCCCACTGGCCTCCCAAGCCTTCTGACCATTCACCATCATCTCCAAGCCACCTACCACATCACCAAAAGAGATAAGCTTTCACACTTTCACATGAAAAAAGACAAAAAGAAAAACATATTTATTTTATTCATTTACATGCACAGCAGTAGAAGATTTGATGGTTTGAATCTGCATGCTTAGGACAATAGGATTGCATACATGTTAACTTAGCATTATTTTGAAGCAAAGCCTCTTAGAAAATAGTTAGAAAATGGTGCATTTTAGCATTTGATTTCAGTCTCTTTCCTTGTACTTCTTTCTTGCAATAGGTTAAGGTTCCATTTTGAACATTTCATTTTCTACAATTTTGTTTAGGATTTGAATTCAGTACATGCACTCCATTATGCCATGACAACAAAGGAAGGACACATTGTATGTTTCACCTATAGTGTCGATACCTCTTAAGTTTGTACGAACTCTGGGTTGATAATTAAAGTCGGTAGCCTTAGGAGTTGTAGCGTTCTTGTTGCAATACTGAGGCTCATCACAATCTGTGATAAGTTCCTAATGAACCAATTGTATTAACCTATTAACCCCATGAATGATCTGACTTCATCCACATCCTAAGAGCTTCCCATTCCATGATAGTTATGATATTTTCTGGGTCCACTACCATACCTTCCTTGGAAACAACATGTCCCAAGTAATGAACTTATGTATGAAAGAAACTTCACTTACTTAGCTTGGCATACAACTGATTCTCTCTTAGCAAGCTTAACATCAATGTTAGGTGTTCTGCATGCTCTTCCTCATTCTTAGAATATATAAATATGTCATCAATGAAGGTTATTACAAACTTGTTTAGATAAGGACGCACCACACTATTCATTAAACACATGAAAGTAGTTGGAGCAATATTAGTCATACCAAAAGGAACCACAACAAAATCATAATGCCCATACATGGTCTAACACGCGGTCTTGTATATGTCTTCTTCTTTGATGTGTACCTGATGATATCCTAATCTCATGTTGATCTTTGGGAACAATGTTGCTCCCTTCAATTAATAAAACAAATCATCAATTTGTGGCAAAGGATACTTGTTTTTGACAGTCACTTTATTCAACTTCCTGTAATCAATACACAACCTGAGAGTACCATCCTTCTTCTTCACAAACAACACTGGTGCACCCTAAGGTGACACACTTTGCCTAATGTATCCATTGTCAAACATTTCCTTAAGCTACAACTTCAATTCTACCAACTTTGGAGTGCTTAGCCTATAAGATGCCTTTGATGTTGGTGTTGATCCTAGTACAAATTCAATAGAGAAATCCACTTCTCTATGAGGAGGAAACTCTAAAATCTCTGCGGGAAATACATCTTGAAACTACTGCAAAACCGGATACCTATTCAAGACTTTGACATCCTCAAAATCCATACCTTTTTCACTAGAAACATGCATTGCAAACAATACACACATTTTCTTACTATTGCACTTTGCCTGCATAGCTGTAACCATTCTTACTGACGTAGGCTTCTTCTTTCCCTACAAGATTCTATTTTTTCCATCATCATCCAAGCACTCAATGGCCTTCTCATAACAATCTACCTTGGTCCTGTGAAGGTACAACCAATCCATACCCAAAAGCATACTATATGATCCCAACAGAAGCACATTTAAATGTGCTTATGTAGACATATTGTTCAGCTTAAATGCACAAGATCTCACCCAATGATGAACTCTTTTCTTAGTACCTATAGCCACAACACCAACCAAGATTTTGCATGCACTTCTTTTCTCAAACCACACTTATCCACCAGGTTAGGGTTAACATAACTATAATTAGATCTAGGATCAATCAAAATGGAAACAACTCGATCACAGAGCTTACCTTCCATCTCAATAATGGATGCCTGGTGATCTTCCTGCTTGTTATCAAATGTTACATAGATCCGAGGAATGCTCTAGCCAACATCCCTAACTGTTTGCGCCTCCTGAGCATTGTAGATATGAGGCTTTCCACGGTTCCCTGCCACTACCTTTATTTTGTTTCTCTTTAGGCTAAGGTCCACGTCCCTTCTCTACCACATTAAACTTCTTGTAAGGAGCAACATTTTCTTTCTCACCTG
The DNA here is from genome assembly GCA_031772625.1 of Pinus tabuliformis. Lineage (NCBI taxonomy): Eukaryota > Viridiplantae > Streptophyta > Pinopsida > Pinales > Pinaceae > Pinus > Pinus tabuliformis. The sequence continues at coordinate 1,738,191,839 of CM062818.1, read as the reverse complement.
CATCTTGAGGTATTTCTTGCTTTGAAGGCCATTTTGCTTTGGTCTTTTCATTATATTTCCAATCTCTCTTAGGCTAAGTCTTGCACTTCAATTTCTCATAACATTGCTTCAATTTCATGATGAATTCCTCTAGTGACCGAGGCTCATCATACTCAATCTGATCCTTGAATGCTAATGAAAGTCCATTGATGAATCTCTAAACCTTTGTCTTCTCATCCTTGAAATAAGGAACATACCTCAACAACTCCAAGAACTTAGTCATACACTCTTAATCCAGCATAGGTCCCATCTTCAACTCATAAAACTCCTTAGCCTTTCCATCATAGTATCTCTTTGACAAATACTTATTTTGGAAAAGTCTCTCAAAATCATGCCAACTCAAATCCTCTGTCTTGATGCCTTTGGCATGCTTCACATCTTCCCACCAAATGTATTCTTTTACCTTGAGACTAAAAATAGCTATTTAGGCCTTCATTTTCCATGTATAGTAATGTAACTCAAAGAGTTTCTTCATCCCAAGCAACCATGATTTTGCATCCTCCAATTTCTTCAACTCTCCATAGAATGTAGGAGGCTTGGCTTTCTTGAACGCATCTAGAAAGTACCCTCTATCACTCCTCCTGTAAGAATGATAACTATGTTGTCCATGATGTTTATCTGAACCACAACTAGAATAGAATCCATAACCACTACCCCTCGTGTCATGTGTGTCCATCCATCTAACACCTCTTATTGTGTCATCCGTGTACAACCTATGACCACCATGAGAGTTGCTACCATATGCCCCATTAGTCATGTCCTCCTCTTGCCCATAACTGATCCGTGATTGTCCTTGTCTCTGCAAGTCTGACAAACTTTAAAGGGTCATTTCATTGACCTCTACTTGTTTTTACAGTGCCCTAACAAGTTTTTCCCATGACTAAATGATAATGTCATTATCCACCTTACAACTTCTGAACTTTGCCTTTAAATATATCAAGGTGTAGGTCTTGTCAGGAGAGTACTCATCTTTGTGTGGCTCATCTGTTCTATAAGGAGAGTCACGTGAATTGTAATCCACCATTATGCTAGTCATCTTTGATCTTCTTCTTCCTGCAAACATACCATGTTATATAACCAAATATAAACATAATCAACATAACTTAGCGAAGTTTCGGGGAGACTATCTCATCTACACACATCAGTCCATATTAGCATGATACACACACACACACACACATATATATCAACATATTGACATCATGCATGATAACACTAACTGCATACAATGACCTCATGCACGATAACCATAACCATGACAATGCATGCACAACGACATGCTTCAACCCATCCAGTCCAAGTATTTGAACCATGCTCTGATACTAACACTACAAGAAAAAAGGACACTGGTGAGGGGAGAAAAATGTCACCATAAGCTCATTGGTGACAGTCAAAAGAACCTTCTTCACCAAAATTGAACATCACCAAAGGTGGCATCGCCAAATGTATACGTGTTGTAGTGACATTCAAATTCCATCACCAATAATGATTCATTATGACAGATAGCGACCGTCGCCATTTCATATGAGCAACGATGACGAACCATAGCCTCCATCACAAAAAACTGAATGTCATCAAAGGTGGCATCACCAAAAGTATAGGTGTTGTAGTGACATTCGAAGTCCGTCACTAATAATGATTTATAATGACAGATAGCGACCATCACCATTTCATATGAGAAATGGTGACTGACCATATCCTCCATCACCAAAAATTGAACGTCACCAAAGGTGGCATCACCAAAAGTATAGGTGTTATGGTGACATTCAAGGTCCGTCACTAATATTGGTTATAATGACGGATAGTGACTGTCACCATTTCATATGAACAACAATGATTTATTGCAATGGATCTTTAATGATCGTCACTGTTGGTGCATATATATGGTGACGTTCGTTGACTGTCACCAAAAGCCGCATTGCTATAAGTATAGGTGTTGTGGTGACATTCAAGGTCCGTCATGAATAATGACTATAATGACGGATAGCGACCGTCACCATTTCATATCAACAACAACGATTTATGATTACATAACTTTGAGGGTCGTCTCTATTGATGCGTATATATGGTGGTGTTCATTGACCGTCACCATTTAATCTTTTGGTGAGGATAAAAAAATGTCACCAAAGCTCATTGGTGATGGTCAAAAGAGCCCCTGTCACCAAAAATTAATCGTCGTCATTCCATATGGATGTCAAGGCACGATGGAATCGAACCACTGACCTCCTACTTATAAAGCAGGTGCTCTTCGATTGAGCTAGCACCCTTTAAAGAAGTAGACTTTTAAAAAATAGACCTTGAAACTTCATAAATTGTAAATACTACAACTTTCAATAAATTAAAGTCTCGGCAATATTTTACTAAACAAGCAAAGCAACATCGAAGCTGCAGGTCCCTACCTAATGGTTATGGAAGTTATGAAAAGTGGGTGGAGGGAAAAATAATTTTGTGTAAGAGAATCAATATGTTTAGTTGAATACTCAATTAGAAGTGAAACTCTGAAGACATTTATAATCTATAAATGACCTATAACTAGAAAATGCACCAAATATTGCAAAGGAAATGTCATAAGTGGATAGCATATGGAAGAAGAACATTGATGAAGACAGATGCAACATGTTATAGGTTGAGTGAAATAAAAATCTCAATGTTGTTGTTCTGTGTTTAGATATCTTAATGATATCTAAACTTATGTGCAAATGTAACATGGATCTTCAGAAACCATGAACGACATATGATAATATATTTATATATATATATATATATATATATATATATCCCCTTTACATAAACCAACATGAAATTTGGAATTTCACAAGTCCGCACTCAAAACATGACAGCAACCAACAAATAAAATAAATTGACTTGGACAGAAAGCAATAGCTTCACCTTCATTCTTGAGTTGCTTCTATTTATTTGAATTTGACTTGTGACATTCTTTATCTGACAAGGAATCAAAATCATCACTAGTATTAAATTCATCCAACACGGACTTTGGAGATCCCACTGACATCTGCGTTTTTGTTGCCATGCCTGAAAACCATGGATATCCATGTCAATACTAGAATAATATGTCTATCTGCTACTCAAGAATGCATTCCTTATTAACCATTTTTACCTGACAGAAACCAAAGAGACAACACAATATCAACGTACACAAAATCCCCTACCAAAATATAATCATAAGTTAGCTAAGAAGTCTAAAAGATGTTCTTAATTAATAAAAATTGTATTTGGAAATTTTGTTTCTTTAGATTTAAAAAAGATTATGTTGTACAATACTTTTGTATATTTATCCAAGAAATTATATCATGGCATATGTCACATGGTAGCAATCTATAGTACCTAAAGTAAAAAGACAAATTTTCTCAAGAAAAGAGATTTAGAAAAGAGCTTTGAAAACTATATGTTTGTCATCAAAGCTTTAATTAGTTTAACAACAAACTAGTTGGGGTTTGAAAATCAAAACCATTCATAGGAAACGAACAGGACAATGGCCAAAGTCGCTTTCATACAAATAAAGCTAGAGTCACTATTGTCATTGCAGATAACTGAAATTTGGGCAGTGGTCTAATAGTTAGAGCTTATTTGCAGGGAAGACTCGTCAATACCATCATTTTTTTTCCACGGTCTATTGTGTCTCTAGATCCAGATCAGATAGCTTGTTATTATCAAGTTCTACCTTTCAAGTGTTGATTTCTGGCTCACCTTTTAAAACACAATTCTACCACTCCATTTGATTTTGTTTTGTCAAGAGAATTGGTAGGAATTTTCCATCCTCTGTTTTACATCAATCAATAACCATTCAGCAATGATATAAACAATAACAGATACACAACAAAGGCAAAAGATGCACTTGTTGTATACCTATGTTCTAGGAATCATCTGACCTTACTGGTGTAAAGAGCTCACCCTGGAAAAAATAGCAGCCATGTGGAATTTACAAAACTTTTTTAAATCAAGCTCCAAGTAAACCAATCAAAATATGAGCATCCTTTTAATCAATAAAATCTTTGACTTAAAAGAAAAGTGGCCTAGAATTTAATCTTATATCAAACATGTCAAGTAACTAACATCGGGTGAGAAATACAGGCCATGTATATTGGATTAGTGAAATAATTCATGTGATAAAGCTAAAAATCAAATAGATGACTTACAACTAAGAAACGTGAATAAATGACTTACAACTAAGACATGAGGTTGCTATTTTGACATTGTCGTTAAATAACTCTTCTTTATGTCACAGGCCATTAAAATTTTTCTAATACTAGGTGGAAGTGGTATTGTAACATTAACCTCTGATAGAGTCTGTGTCCACGACTACTTCTCAAGATCTGCTCCATTACCAGCATTTGGGGCTAGATAAGATACATGCAAAAACCATCAACATGAAAATGAAATCTACATCCTTGTAAAAAAATGGGAGGAAAAAAATAATCCACAAATTGAAACAGACTATAGGATAACTCATTCCTACAACATGATTATCCTATCATGAACAATAAAAAAAGAAATCAAGAGAAATGTAATTTTTGCCACATTTTGACAATAATTTCCTTTTGCATATTCTATGAGCAATTGATGAAAAAAGTCAGCTAAAGCTTGTCAACATCAAGATTATAGTAAAACATAAAGGAACCGCTCCAACACATATAATCCTAAACATAAGTATCTATACATATAAGTATTTATTGAGGACATTGTATTTTGTGAAAATATGGAAGTCAAATCTTTGAAATAACACAATTTATGGTACCACTGCCTTACGAAGTCCATTCATTCGAGTATTTACAAAGTCCATTCATTTGATTATCTACGAAGTCCATTCAGGAATTAAGTCCATTTAGGAATTTCTTCAAAGTTCAAAGTTCAAACAATTTACATGTAGCCTAAACAAACTTAGATTTGAAAAGTAGATAACCCAACGATGTAGAGTATATATCTCACATTTAAATTTCCTACTTTCTAGACATTGAAATGACACTTTTTAGCATACTATTGTGAATTCAGCCCAAAATGCTAGAAAAAATATTGATGGTTATTTAAAAAAAAAATGGAAACTAGGGCCAAATTCCACTTTGAACAACTCCTTTGGGGAATATAATTGTGGCATTGAATTCCTCTTTTCTAGAGGATCAAAATCGATCTAAAGATCGTCAAATTTGGATAAGTAGAAGTGGAATTTTGAATTTATGTTTCTCTCATGTAAATTATTGAGGTCGGCCTCAACTATATGTCAACTTAAGAAGATCAAAAGTCACATCCCCTCAACTCCACTGAATTGTATATATAGAGGAGCATTCTCTCTCATTTGGGACACATCAATCAAAAGAAAAAGATATCTCTATGGCAGCGAAGATTAAGGAGGATAAATTCTGGTTATTGTTGGGACTATTTTGGTTAGGGGTTTGTCATAACAGGTTCAAGTTTGGAAGCAGTGCTTCGCTATGGTTAAGGAAAATCTTATATATGGGTTGTGACTTGTTTCATATGGGACTTCTTCCTGTAGTTTGGCTACAACTAGAAGATATTCTCACAGCTTGACCACAAGCCTTGAATCACTTGCCCAAGAAGCTGAAATACAACAGAAAGTCGTTGACCTTATATGATAGTATTCAAGTGCTTGTTGAGGATGACATGGAAACTTAAAAATAGGCTAGGACTACTACAAATAATAGAGCCCTTGTAAGAAGAAAAAGGCCACATTGTTTACAAAATTCAAGGGTTGGAGCAACATGCTTCAGAAGCCCTAATCCAGAACCACAGAGATAATATCAATGGTGACCTTAATGTGGTCATAAACCAACTCCTTAAGCTAGCCAAAGGGAGCATCATGTGAAATAAGGAAGGTCGCAGTAGAAAGGAGGATTTTGGATCAGTCAACTTAGAAAGCAATGGACTATTGTTGCCCTAACCAAACCGATCTTGTACAACAATATGATTTTTCCTCTATGAACAAACTGCCCAAATTACATGATTGAATGGATCTAAGAGAAGTGATGCCTGATCTTCATATTGGCAAGTTATTTTATATCATTTTACTCTCTCTATTTCTCTATTGAACATTTGATGATAATAATAAGAAGATTTGATCAAGGGTTTTCCCCATCTTGGGTTTTTTTCCTAGCTTGAGCCATATTCTCATGTCTTTCTGTCTTGGCTTGTCTTCTGCATCTATCATTTATGTTATTTCATCAATTACTATTATATAATGTCTAATGTGATTGGTAAATGGATTAATGGGCATATGGTTGAATGAAGTATCTAACCTAAACAAAGAACATGTTAACTGAAAATTAACATGGTATCAGAGCTCAGGTGAGGACAAGCCCAAGCTTAAAGAGATTGCAATCACTAAAGAATTTCATTGATACCTCCATCTCTCTATGGTAAATCAAGTTGTTGTTCAAATCTAGGTTATTTCTCAAGGCCTTCTTCAAGCCCTAATCAGTAAACATGGGCACCAATCCTAAAGATATTCAACTATCACAGGAAAAAGTTGGAAGACAACAAGGTATGTTCTTGTACTTTATAATAGTCCTACTCATCAAGCTTAAGACTGTATCATCATCGTAAGCTTATGGAAAGATATTTTCTATGATCCTTGGAGGTAAGGTCAATCCTCTATAGATCTCTGTTTGAAATACTATTCTCATCTCTAGAGGACTGATCAAGTGCAGGATATATCTATCTAAGATATATCGAATACTTTAGATAACAAGTATAGGCTTGCATTCATTCTATCATTACTTTTGAAGCTAAGATTCTTTCCTAAGAAGTTACAGTCCTAGACATCGATCAAGAGTACCAAATCCTAGACCAAAACATATTTCAGAAGGGTCCTGGAATCTAAAATTCCTCCATCAAATTCTAAGCATGATCACCATGATCATTGATTAGTATCAATTGTTCAACACCTATTCTCTCTATTAGTGCCTCTGGTTTTGGAAGGATATTTCGCTTTGAAGATAGAATTTTTTTATGATAGGGTAAAGTCACTATGATGCCTTGCTTTAAGGATCAAATCACCTAACTTGTTGCAGTGATAAGGCCGAGGGATTGCGTAAGAGAAAAGTTAAAGAAGGATCATATTGATCCCAAGAGACATATTATGGTTATGTTGGAGGTATCCCTAAAACAAGGTTATCGATAATTTGAGCACATGAAGGTTCAATTAGTCAACACTTGGCACTCGATGGTCATTTTACACAATCTCTTGGCCTCCTTGAAGGTCATTATTGCAGTAAAATTATAGTATATTCCTATTGGTGAAAGCTACAGTAACATTTCAGACTTTGTTATTATTATTTGGAAGGCTCATATCTGAACCTTGTGGCATATTGAACTTGCTCGTTGACTGAAGCATGATAACCTTGTCATTAACATAACTATGTGGCCTCCTTGAGAGAGAACTGATTCATTATACCATCCTACAACTCGTAAGTTGATTGGCTATTAACTTTAGATATATGTGTGTATGAAAGTTTAAATAAGCCATCTTTGTCAAGATTCTAAAAGAGGTAAATTGTAGCAACAAGACCAAGTTGACTCTATCTAATGGAAAACAATAACACAAATGAGACGAAATGTACATAGTCCACATAAAAATGGTTTTAAAATTTTATTGTTGAATATCTTACAATTGTGATAATTATCATCAACACATGTATCTATTATCCTTTGATAACACTACAGTTTGATAACTTAAAAGCAATACAGGTGAAACACAAACAAAAAATTTACTACATGTAGAATTGCTTTCCAAGACTCTCATCAGATTTGTAGTCATGCGTTTGTGCTTTATTGTTGTGACACTCACTATTTCCAAACTAAGGAAAACATGGACAAAGATAAAAATAACTTGGAAAAATTGAAGGCTCTATTTTCCTTATTAACATCTTCATTTGACAAGGATATTGGTCATATATAGGTCTTTTGGCACTCAACACTGGATGTTAATTGGATGAATGCACAAGGTCAGATTCAGGATACTTCCTTATCTCCCTTAGCTACTCAGATGAAAGATCTCTCTAGGCAGTTCCAGATGATCAGAACCTCTCATGTGTTCAGAGAACTTAATAGGACAACATATACTCTCTCAAAGGAAGGACTTTAGTTGTAGGAGAACTAAGTTCTAGAGAAGGAATTCATTGGTGGTCATTTATCTTATTTAAGAGAAAAGCATAATAGGTTCCACCAAATGGATACCTTCCTTCAGAGCATTCATATCAAACTACAGTTGTTTAACATTTTTAATTTGTAGTAAGCAGAGAAAGGTAATTTTATTGATGTCTAACAAATGACAAAAAAATTTCCAATGAGACTAGAATGTACAATCAGTAATTACCAATCTGTAGGGGTGTCCTGGGCTACCTTGAAAGCATAAAGAGAAACTTTTTTAGTTTTGTTAGAGTGCACTTGTGCCAAAGTTTTAATTCTAAATTTGGTTGCTCTTTATAGACAACTTCCACACAAGTCTCCTTGACATCCCACTTTTATCAATAAATGATACCCACATTTAGTGCAGAAACCACTAGTGGAGTTTTAAGGCCTCCTAGTCATTAGGGAAGTTGATTATTAGGATTACTTGTGACATCCTATGTATTTTTCAAATGCCAATACACCATATATAATTCTTATGTATTTTAGAAACTCCAATACAAAATCAATATTACTAGGAGTCATCAAGGCCAACAAATATATCTTCAACCATATAGTTGGCCTTGATGACTCCTAGTAATATTTTTTCCTTCACTAAATGTATATGTAAGATGAATTCACTCACATCCAAATATATGCTTCTAAGAAATAGCTTGCAGGTTATTAAGGATCATTTAAGAGGTAATGTCCAAATCATGTAGGTTAATTGTGTGTGCAAGTGTTGTAAAATTTAAATATACTTGGCTCTGGTGTGCAGTGCTCTATTTACATTTTTGTAAAGGCAGATAACATCATGTACCTCATGTGGAGTGCTATGTTTACTTTGTCCGAAAGGCAGATAACATTGACTAGAAGTGGTGAGGTATACTCATATGGACAAATGAAAAGAGCTATTTTGTTTACTGTCATGTCTTGAGGCTCCACTTCTAAACATACCACAAACACTTGAAATAATGGTGCTGGAAAGGCATGACACCATGGAAAAGTTTGTACCACACCTGTCAATGAATTCTTATGAAACTGAAGCTTATGGAATTCCTGGAAACTTTTTTTATTGACGTTGTTTCTTACCCTTCCCTTTCTTCTTATAACACTAAGAAGCATAGTGGCCATCCATACTCGAAGGTTCTACAATTCTTGCAAACTATTTTACTGTTATTGTTGCTTACCCTTCCCCTACTTCTCAAGATACTGAGAAGCATATTGGCCATGCTTCTTGCACTTAATATGGCTCAAATTATTCTTCAGATGGTTAGAAGAGCTTGAATCTTCCTTCTTCTTCTAACCCTTCGCAAATCATATTTTATTCCCTCCTTTCCTCACCCTCCCAATGAGGGCTAGCTCTAGTACATCCTCATCACTAGCTGAAACCATCTCCAATCTCATTTCCTCCTCGATAAATGCATCCCACAAACTTTTGATTGAAGGTAGCTTCTCACAAGCACATACAAACTGTACAAAATGGTGCCAAGATGGACCAAAGCCATTCAAATTGATCCAAATTAGTCCATTCTCTTCTACCTTGTCATCAAGTGTAGCTCGTTGATATCTCAACTCTTGATCTTTATCAGATAGATAACTACTGTAGTAGTGTTGCTCATGCAAGTAATGGACGATTTCTTCATTAAGAGCATTCTCCTAGACATGTTCTCGCTCCAATACAATGTAATCAAGGTAATATGCATTTCCCTATCAATATTTTTCTCTACAATGAAAGGGGTTAGATGATTCTTCACCAAATCCAAAACTATTCATTCCAGTTTGACCAATTTCTAATCATGCTCAGCCAACTCCTTGGTATCTGTTGAAAGTAAAATCTCCTTCTCCACTACGTACCACAATTCAACCTCTTCCAAGAGATGTTGCATCCTGAACTATAATAGAGTTGGAAGTGCCCTCCAACATGTGACAATCCTAAAGACCCTAACTACTTGTGATTACAACTCTTTAAACAAACATGAAAACATATTGAGAACTAAGAATCAAACCTGCAACCTCTTATAGGTGGAGGCCACATTTCGTAAACACGCAAAATAATACTCCAATCCCTAGAACAACTCAGACATCACACCCCATGGGCCACAACCTTTAAGCGGTCGAAATTTGCTTCACTTGCTTAAACTCGGGCATCCCACCCCTGAAACCCTTCAACAACTCCCTCTAACAAGTTGCAATCCTATCCATGCACAACTTCCTATTAGTTTCAGTGAAAGTGCTCTGATACCATGTAATCTAGACAATAGTAAGTAAATTTTGCACTAAAATAATATTCCTAAGATCCCAGGTAATTTAAATCCCTTGACGGGTATACAAGAATCTACAAAAACACAGTGTTGAAAATTAATAAGAGCATGTACACAAATTTGAACTCTCAATCACATCTATCTTCTATTGAATGCAAAGCAAAGAAAATACAACACAATACCTCAAAACCAAAAGCTTTCTAACCAACACGGAAGTGTTCACTACATCTCCTTTATAGAATAGGAAGATGAGAAAAGATACAAAGTATCTAGTCACATGCATGAAGCACTCAAGGTGACTCAGTCAAATGGTAGCCCAAGTTTAATAATCTAGTGTACCCTTGCTACATGGATAAGTGTGCCAGGTAAGTGCATCTCCACTGGAAGACAAACAGAAGCATGCATCCCCTTCCTTGAGAATTGTGCCCCCTACCAAGATTGGAACCTTATCATGCAAAAGAACTCTAATTATCTAGGGTTTTGTGCCCTCCAAATACTAGATCATGCATGCATGACTGAACTGAATTGAATCTAAACTACAAACTAAACTAAACTGAAGAAAAAATGGAATTGCTTAATCTTAAACAACATGCAAACTAAAATTAATTGAGGATAGAAAATCTAAAAATATACCCTATACTCTCTTACATAACAACACCTCCCGCATAATATAATGTGCATAGGAACCATGAAAAACTGCTACCATTATTACTGTTGTATGGACCTACAAAAGGTACACCCTTACTACTGTTGTACCTTCCAATTAAGTGCACCCTGCTACTGTGGAGAGGGCTGTCAGAGTTAAACAAGGTAGAAAATCTAACAAAGGATATGAACCAACTGATCAAAAAAAATATTACCATAGTGATAAATTGAATCCTTAAAAGAGTGACTAGCGTGGGAAGAGACATATTTAGGTAAAATAAAGTATAAATCTTTTCCATATATAAGACAAAATTTACTGCATGGTTTTAAGAAAATTCATCTCAATGGGATAATAATTTTTTTCAAACCCCAAGATTGAAAGGAAATTGACTTAATGTACAACAAAATGTTAGTATTTTGTTAAGATGCATCTGCATTTACTCAGAGGTGTTTATTTGATGCTATATAATTCTTAAATCCATGTTCAACCTACAATGAGTCTCTAGCTTTTCTGTTGTTAAAGTTGCAAGCCTATTTTAGCAAAGCCATAGGATTTGATCATGATGAAATGTAGTTAAAGGGTTTTTTTTGGATTTATATATTTTTCACAATTTAGTTTCAATTATGCATTTTTCCATACCAAGTAAGAAATAAAACAAACCATTAGTAGACAAACATGTAAAATATAACAGATAAAGGATATACAAATTCAGAATGGAAAGTTTTAACTCAGAAATTGAATAGACAATGTGGTGTTAATAGTACCTATATAGCAGGATTTGATATCAGGACTAAAGACACACATATTCCATCGAATGCCTCTTTCCAAGAACCCTCAATAAGAGTTTACCAAAGTTCCTTTGATTTCCCAAATGTGCTAGTTTACATCTGAGTAGACATTGTGTCCAGTGGCTTTCCAAAACAAAATAAACCACCACATAACATAGTGTTTATATATAAATTTGAACAAGAAATGTACAAGTCAAAATACCAAAATTTGGCTAGAAAATCCAAATCACTAGGACAAAGCAGGAAGAAAAGGAGTTGTACCTGTGTTATCACAGCTGTGCAAGCTCTAGTTGCAGCAGCTACAGCCAAATTTGCCTTTGTTCCCATATACTTGTTCCTATGTTTTAAGTAAAATCTCTTAGACTATAGCTATAATAGTATTGGTTAAATTTCTGATGTATAATTACTTGATGAAAATTGAATAAGCTAAACTCATGGTAAATAATATCATAAGTAATTAGTTGTAGATCAGAAAAGGTTTTTCAACATGGTATCAAAGAAGTGAGATCAGGCAATGGAGTGTGTCTTGGTGGAATGATTTCCATCAAACAAATCTGTGTATTTTCCCTGGAACTAGTTTATTTGCAGATGTGGTAATTCAAGCGTGCATTACGTAAAGATCCATTGTCTCTAGCACCATTATTATACACAACTACTTTTGAATTTTTGTTTTATCTTATTCTAGAACATGTGTAAGGAGGTGAGAATGATCATTCTCCATAGTCAAGTTGAAGGGAGTCATAGCATCAGCTCTGTGGAACAATAAATATTAATTCATGAAAATTTGCAATCCCAAGGGCATGGTTTTATGCAGTCTCCTCTACTTTGATTTGCTTTGAGCACCGTAGATATCAAAAACTAAAGGAACGATGAGCTTGGGAAATTTAAAATGGAACACTTCATCATTTAGCAATGACTGGAAATGTGATGGAATATATTCATGATAAGCCATTTGATGTGTGTTGATGTGCATTGAAGGGGTAACATGAGGCAGAGGCTATTTTCAAATATATGAGGACCATAAACATACCTTCCAATACCATCTTGTATTCTATTATGATAAATGGATATTCCAAGCAAGCCAAAATGGACGATGCTTTCAAATTGTTTGATGGAATGGTGGACCGTTATATCAAACTCACGGTTGTCATTTATATTGCACTCATTAGTGGTCTCTCCAAAGGAGGCAAGATGATGAAAGCAAATGCCCTTATAGAGGAAATGATGCCTAAATGCATGTTACCAAATATTGTTACTTACAATGTTGCTCATTCAAGGATACTACAAGGAAGGGGACACTGAAAATGCATTGAATTTCCTTTCCAAGATTGCAAGAAAAGGTTCTTCCCCTGATATTGTAACATACAACACTCCGATACATGGATTTTGTAAAGAAGGTAGATTGAGGTATGCATTGAATATTTTGAACAAAATGGGTGATCTGTTTCCAAATAATGTAACATATACTACCCTGATTGATGGCGATTGTAGAGAAGATAATATGATTGGGGATTTCAGATTGCGGAATGAAAGGGCTAGTGCTAGGAATGGTGACATACGGTGTCCTCCTCCATAAGCTCTATGAGGAAGGGAAATTGGAAGAAGCCAATAACCTTTTGCGTGAAATGGAGAAGAAGGGTCCTGAACCTGAGCACTTCACATTGATATGTTGATAAATTCATAGTGAAATATAGGTAACATGGCTAATGCCTGGAAACTTCACAACAAGATGTTACAAAGCGGGTTATTTTTTTGTGTACATACAAGGATTTTATTCATGGCTTTTGAAAGTTTGGGAAATAAATGAAGCAACGGAGGTCCTATTTAAAATGATGATTGCAGGTTTATGCCTAATTTTAGTGTTTACTCATGGCTAATTGATGGCTATTGTTTCCAACACAATGAAGAGGAAGCTCTGAAGCTTCTTGATGATTTTTTCGAAAGAGGTTTATCTGAAGATGTTTTTTATATAGTAACACTATTCGAGGTTAGGAAACCTAAGCAGGGACAAAAACACAATCAATAAAATGTTTGGAGGGGTCTTGTTGGTGATGCCCTTATTTATACTATTATTGTGCATACTTGGGAGAAAGTGAAAGAAATAAAGCTTCAAAACTTGTGAAGAAATGGCCTAAAAAAATATTATGGTCAATCTTTAAAAAAAATTGTTTTTGATGTATTCTTTAGATATAGATGGAAAACCTGAGGTTTTCTGGAATGGGATGAGAGAGAGAGGCTAGATTGTCAAATGTGCTATCAGAATGTGAGAACTATTGCACAAAATTCCATTTCCAGTATGTTATTTTGATATGTAAGTTGTAACATTAAGACTCTATGATCTCTTTGAGTAAAATATTTGTTGTCCAATAGCTTGGGATGCCTCTCTAGAATTTTTTGAATGGTGTTTCCAACACAAAAAGAAAGTACTTTAATATTGTTGAAAAGAAAACTAAATGGTTCAATGATTACAGAAGAGAATTATAATTAACGTTGCACTCAAAGGCTTCTTCAAAAATGATATGCATAAATTTGGGCTTGCAAAGAATATTCGAATAAGTCCATGCCATCCACATCTCAATGTCTGATATAGGGAAATTAGGTCACCCCATTTCTGGGGCTTAGTTTCATGGAGAAAACACCCTTATAGAAGTGGAACTCAAAGATCTAGGATAGTTTCTACTAGTTTTAAAGTTAAAATTGTCCAAAAAAGCAAGGTACTTTTAGTGCTAGATATCCCACGCTCCATTTATCAGTTTTGTATGTAGAAATCAATGTGGTTCAAGTTTACATAGAGGCTGATATAATGTTTAATGGTCTCAAGCTTTTGAAATTGCATTTCATGCAATGTAGAAATGAAAGTTCTCAAGAAAATTAAATTGTAGCATGCTCTTTGGGCCAATTTTAATGTTTCTTGAGTTTAAAAGAAGCACATTATTTAGTTTTTCTCTAATAGAATAAATTGTAACCTAAGGCAAGGAATTGCACAAAAGAACCACAAGGAAAACTTCCTTGAAGCAAAGATGAATTCAGTGAGAAAAAAACTGATGTGAAGATGCTAGTAGTCAATTTCCCAAGGGTGATTTTGTATACTCTTGCCAAAACTGAAGGCTATATCCCACTATCCAAACTATGTTCTCTCAATTACACTTGGTATGCTAATAGATGCTTCTGGGAAAAATTCACAGCCTATTTTGCATAATTCACTAGAAAATGTATTTATTGAACAAGTATTGATGAAGCAATTCAAGGCTTGATCAAATTTTCTAGTTCGAGAGCATACAATAGAAACCCTTGCTAGCTTGTATGGAAATAACTATTTAAGTAGCAAGCTCCAAAATGCAGAAGACAAGTGTTTGCTAGTGGGTTTACTTATAAGGGTTGCAGATGATGTTCATGAGGAACTCATAAGGTCTCTTAAAATTCTCTACAACAGTGCAAATAATATGTGGCATGCCATTCAAGGTAGGGAAGGAGTAGAACACTTGATTTTTCTTCTTTCCCTTTCTTCAAATAGCAGCAGGAATGTGTAGTGGCCTTGCTTTGTATGTTGTCAAATGAAAATGATGAAAGAAAATGGGAAATTACTGCTGCAGGTGGCATACCTCCTCTAGTCCAGATTCCAGAGATTGGATCTTCAAAAGTGAAAAAGCACTCTAAAAATGTTATTGTGAACCTCTGTAATCATAGTGAAGATATCCATTCATGTTTTGAAAGTGCAGATGATGTACTTGCATTTATTGGGTTGTTGAAAAAGTGGTAGTCCAAGCAGAAATAAATTATTGCAAAGATACTGAACCATTTCACCCATAAATCAAATAGTAGCAATATCAGCCAACTCATTACTTTTCTAACTGGTGACTTACCAAAAACAAAAGTTCATGTTTTGGAGGCCTTAAGATCTGTACTGAAGATAGTACTGGAAATGATGGAATTGAAACAATGACTAAAATCCTTTGTTCTACTAATGACAATACTTGAGCTAAATTTGCTTCAGTTATTGCTGCATTATTTAACTGCAGGAATTATTTACATGAAAGAAATATAGTAATTGAATACATTGGACTAGTCTTAAGGCTCCATAATGCACAATAAAAATATATTTTGATTGAAGCAACATCTTCTCTTGCTGCTATTTTTTGTTAATAAAACAGAGCTAGGAAGGTGCGAAGTTGTTGCTAACCATTAGTTAGTCTTGCAAATTCTTCAGGGATGTTTTCAGAAAATATGATCGTGAATTTTCCCGCATATAGGGTACTCGGGAGATGTTGGTCTGAATAAGGAAAAATTTTCAGAGCTCTTGGAGATGAGATGTTGAAGTTTTCCCATCTTTTCCAGCAAGAAATTAATACTTGTTTTTTGAAATGTTAATGTATAACAAGAAGGATTGAGGAATCTCTTGACTTGATCCATGAGATCAAGGAGAGAAGCCTTTTGCCTAAGCCCAAGAGTTACCATATGCTAGTTAAAGATTATGCAAAAAATGGAAAAATGGATTATGTTATGTAGTAAATGTCATGAAAATGAAAAATTACATGCCTTATGAAAATTTTTATGGCATCCTTATCGATGATTACTTGAAAGCAGGCTAGGTGAAGAGAGGATTTGATACAATGCATATCATGAAAGTGTTGGAAATAATACTGAGAGGGGGATGGGGGTGAATCAGTATTATTAAGTCAAATGTTCCTTTTTCAAAATCAAATGCTATACGCTACTTCAGTTAATTAAACTCGCGTATATACGCAACTATGCAGAAGAAAACCTGCATATATAATGCAAACTTTTAATTTACTTTATCTTTCTTATGTTGATTGTTAATCTGTGATTCAGAAGCAAATAACCAGTAACCAGAAACAGTAAAACAGAGCAGAAAGACAATCGCACACAAGAACACAAGATATAAGGTGGAAACCCAATGTGGGTGAAAACCACCTGCTGCAATTCGTCTCTATATTTTCTTTAATTAGAAACTTCTTTTTACAAATGTACTGGTGCAGTCCTTTACCAGTACGCAGGCTGCAACCTGCAGAGAGCTACAACCCTCTCTCGTTCTCCAGCTTCTCCTGGAAGGGAGCTACAACCCCCTTAGCTCTTGCACTAGCCAAGATACTAGTACGTAGGTGCTGGCCTACAGAAGGCTACAACCTTCTCTTTCTTTCAGGGACCACGTTTCATAAATTTTCAGACTGGATCCACAAATAACATCAATCAACCATCAAGAATTTCTGCATTAACCAATCACCTTTTCACCAATCAAAACTGAATCAACATAAACACTTCTCTGACGACTGTACCCAGATCACGGTAAGAGTACCACACACCAAAACTGAACCCAGAACACTGCAACAATAAACAGAAGCAGCAAAAACACAACTCAAAATGTATACGCTACTTTAATAGCCTGAAACCTGCGTGCATATGCTCCTGCGTATGGAACAAACTGCGTATACGCTGTTTTCCTTCACTGGACATACGTATATATGCGCCTTAGCTGAACTGAACCTGCGTACAGATCTACAAAAAAATAATTCACTCTTTCAAGTATTCAGGCACTGATTAACCCAGATTATCAAATTTATAGATCACGCATGTGCCAGATATAAAAGATCAAAATCATGCAAAGATATTATCATTCAAGCCAAGAGATTATGACCCATCAATATAACTTATCCTTCTTTTCGCTAAGGTTCCTCCTTCATTCAGATCCAGATTTTCTCCACAATGCTAATCACCAATATTTCAGATCTCGTATATTATCAGATATTCAATAATAATTCTGATGATTCCTTGTCACATGATCTCCTTCCTCTTTTATAGTTTTATGCCTTCCACAATACCACGGTCCAAAACCATAATAAACCAATACCAAGGGCCCAAAACCTGGGGTCAACACTTCTGACGAGATACCATGGTCCAAAACCATAGGTTCAAATTCCAAGGACTAACAACCATGGACCAAAAATAAGTTTCCCACCATGTACGCGCTTTTCTGTGCATAAAAGTGCGGGTATACGCATATGCGACTTCTGAACGTATAACCCGCATGTATACGCGTCTTCGGCAAGGTGAACCTGTGTATACAAGACTTCCTTCATTCTGAGCACCTGAACTGAGGTCTGACACCAAAGTGAGTTGCCATCAAGGACAACACCTGTACCATAGGGCCACACCTGTGCCAAAATGCCAACAATCTCCCCCTTTGGACTTGATGGCAACCCCAAGATCCTCAAAGTCATTCTCCCCCTTTTTCATCAAGGGCAAAGGGTTGTGCTCCCCCTGAGTACATGCTGATATCTCTGCTCTGCTGTGCTGAACGTGCTCCCCCTGACTGTAGGCAAGATCTGCAAAAAGGTGTTCTTCAAGAGGAACCATGACTTATACATCATAAAAGATCTTCCTATCACCAAAAGACTCGATACATACAACCATCACCCAACCAAGTGGGGATCATCCACCCAACCAAGTGGGGATACATCAGAAATTTACATATGACAACCAATCACATTGCATCAATCATCCCAGGCATAGTGGGGAAACCAAAATAGGCCGTTACATGACCTTGATAAAAAAAAAATATACATGACATAGAGACGAAATATCAAGACTATGCAAATCACCAATAACTACTATCAGCAACATCTGACAATCACTGTATATATCAGCAACCATGTTCTCCTTCTGTTCTCCTTTCTGCAGCTGATCCACCTGAACCAAAAACAGCTTGAGTACTAGAACCAAGAGCTTCTAAGGTAATGCCAAAAATGCATTATTAGAAGATTATCTGCTCCCCCTGAACCTATGCCTGATGGTCTCTGACAGACCCATATCAAACTCTCTCCAACCAGAGTCTGTCCTTGCTGATTTTCTTCAGAACTCCATATACGCGACTGCACCTGCATAAATCAGCGTATGTATGCGGATGCCCCTCATCCAACTCGCATACACCATCTTTTCTCTGAAACAGACAAGCTTCAATAGCAGGATGAAGCATCAACTACTCCTAGCTTTTGTCTGAGATATTCAAAAGTTTCCCAGGGCAGTGGTTTGGTGAGTATATCAGCAACTTGTTCCTTAGAAGGAACATACTCCAACTTAACTTTTTGCTCAAGCACTTGTTCCCGAAGAAAGTGATATTTGATAGGTATGTGCTTGGTCTTTGAATGCATGATAGGATTCTTTGAAATGCTTATTGCACTCATATTATCACATAAGATAGAGACAGGTGGAGTACAAGTGATTTGAAAATCCTACAAGGTTTGCATCATCCAAAGAAGTTGAGTGCAACAAGATGCATCATCCACATATTCCGCTTCAGCTGTAGATAAAGCAATCGAACTCTGTTTCTTGCTGAACCAAGATACTAATCTGGAACCCATAAAGAATGCACCACCACTTGTGCTCTTCCTGTCATCCACGCTTTCGACCCAATCTGCATTTGTGTAAGCATGAAGTGTGAGATCTGTATCTCTAGGATACCATAGGCCATAGTTTTGAGTTCCTTGAAGGTACTTGAAGATTCTCTTGACTGCCTGAAGATGAGTTTCCTTTGGATTTGCCTGAAATCTTCCAACTATTCCCACTGCATGCATGATGTCTGGCCAGGTACCTGTCAAATAAAGTAGACTTCCAATCATAGATCTATAGGTTGGTTGATGTATTGCTGCTGATTCATCATTTTCACTGAGACTGCATCCTGTAACCATAGGGGTACATACTGGTTTCGAATCTTCCATGCCATATTTCTTTAGAATTTGCTTGAGGTACTTGGTTTGAGACAAGAAGATACCGTCCTCATTTTTTTGGATTTGCAATCCAAGAAAGTATGTCAGTTCTCCAAGCAAAGACATTTCGAATTCTTTCTGCATCACCAAGGCAAAGCTTTGACTCATAGCTTCTTCGTTGCTACCAAAGATAATATCATCTACATACACAACAAGTATTAGCAATTTGTCATTTTCAATTTTTATATAAAGATTGATATCTGCTGATCCTTTTGAAAAACCTTGTTGATGAAGGTATTTGTCCAAGCGGTAGTACCAAGCCCTTGGAGCTTGTTTAAGCCCATAGAGAGCCTTTTTAAGTCTGCATACAAGATTTGGATCATTCCCAAGGATAAAGCCATCTGGTTGCTCTATGTACACTTCTTCTTCTAAGTCTCCATTCAGAAAGGTTGATTTTACGTCCATTTGAAATACTTTGAACTTCTGGAAGCTAGAGAGAGCAAGGAACATTCTGATGGCCTCAAGTCTAGCAACAGGAGCAAACGTTTCTTCAAAGTCTATTCCTTCCTGTTGAGCATACCCTTTATAAACAAGTCTAGCCTTGTTTCTAATCACTTCCCCATTTTCATTCAACTTATTTTTGAAGATCCATTTTGTTCCTATGACATTTTTGTCTTTTGGTCTAGGAACCAACTCCCAAGTGTTATTCTTTTCGATCTGCTCAAGCTCTTCATCCATTGCCTTAACCCAACACTCATCTTTGCATGCTTCTTTTACATTTTGCGGTTCAGTGGAAGAGAGCAATGCCAAATAGCTTGAAGCTTCTGCTATTGTTCTTCTTGTTTGTATACCTGCTTCTTTCTGCCCCAAAATTTGAGATTCTGGATGATTCTTCTGAACGTACCTGGATGGAGTCTTCTCTTCTATCCTTATCTATTCCTATGGTGCCTCTTGGGGTTCTTCTTCATCATCTGTCTGATTTGGAGAGTAGTCTTCATCGTCATCAATATTTTCATGATTCACTTGCCTAGGGATGTATCCTTTTTCATCAACCACTACATGAATGCTGTCAACAATTCTTCCAAGTCTTTTATTGTAACACTTATATTCTTTGCTGTAGGGAGAATAACCAAGGAGAATGCCTTCATCTGCCCTAGGTTCAAGTTTTCCAAGCTGCTCATCAGTATTCTTAATATAGCATTTGCTCCCAAAAATTTTGAAATGCTTTACCGAAGGAGTCTCACCATACCAGAGCTCATGAGGAGTTTGAGTGTTGTTCACTCGGACATTTGTTTTGTTGAGAAAACCGCATCATATGTAGCTTCGTCCCAGAAGGTTGCGGGAGTTCCAGACTCATCAAGCATAGCACGAGCCATTTGTTGGATTGTTCTGTTCATCCTTTCCGCCACTCCATTTTGCTGAGGAGTCCTAGCTGTAGAGAATTCCATTCTTATTCCATGTTCTTCACAGAAATCAAAAAATTCATTTGAGGTAAATTCCCCACCTCTGTCGGACCTGAGGCACTTAATTTTGTAATCTGATTCATTTTCAGCCAAGGCTTTGAAGGATTTGAATTTTTCGAATGCTTCGTCTTTGTGCTTCATAAGTCCTAACCAAACAAACCTGGAGAAGTCATCAATGAATAATATAAGGTATTCTTCTCCTCGAGGTGACCTTGTCCTAAATGGACCACATACATCTGTATGGACTAGCTCAAGAGGCCTGCTAGCTGATCCTTCCTTCTCAGGAAAGTTAGTTCTGGTTTGCTTACCAAACTGACATGATTTGCATATGGTGTTGTCTGGAATTTTGATATCTGGAAGACCACGAACTGCCTGGTATTTGCATGCTTTCCTTATTTATGAAAATCTTAGATGCCCCAACCTCCGGTGCCATAACCAGTGTTCATCATCCTTGCTTAAATAGCATTGTTGTTGTCCTTCTTCAAATATGTATAGATTATTTGGAGTTCTTCTGCCTTTGATCACTGTTTCTCCTGTATCAAGATCACGAACACTACATCCATTTGATCGAAATATTACCTCGATTCCTTGATTGCACATCTGACTAACACTCAGTAGATTATGCTTCAAGCCATCAACATACAAAACATTTCCAGCCTTGACCTTTTCTTTCAACTGAGCAGTGCCTTTTCCTTTTATGGCTGCAGGGGTATCGTTTCCAAAAGAAACCTTCTTTCCCTTTTCTAATGCAGTATATGATTCAAGTTTTTCTTTATCACCTGTCATATGCTTCGAACATCTGCTGTCGATACACCATAGATTTTCTTGTCCTTCTGCATAAAAGGCTATCCCACATCTTTCTGGTTGTGGTTCCTTCATTCTCCATGTTCTGGCACTTGAGGTTTGTTCCTTCTGAGTTGTCTTCCAAAACCTGCTCCTACATTCAGAATCTTCATGACCAAAGCTATTATAAATAGAACATTCAACTTCATTTTCAAGGGCTGAAAAGTTGTTATAAGTCCTTTTCGTGATCCCAGTCATATTCCTTTGTTTTTGAGCTTCTCTAGTCATGATTGTCTTATAGGCAACACATTGGGCTGCTTTGTGACCAAAGTTATGGCAAGAGAAGCATTGGCCATTGAAGAAACTCCTGCGATTATTAAATCTATCATCCAACTCATTGTAGTTTCTACTGACATCCATTCTTGAGGCAAATTGGGAAGATTTTACTTGAGGCTGAATGTAGCTTCTATTTGTCCTTAAGGTAGCTTGCCCTCGATTTTCTTGATAGTCTTTGTTCGTTCTTGAGGTAAATTGTCCCTGATATACCTGATGATTTCTATTAGGCCTTTGCTCGCTCCTCCTTGCTGCATCAAGATAACTTTTGGAGGTGGATGCTTGAGATGTTTCTTCATTATATCCCAGACCTATCTTAATTAGTGGAGAACGCTGCACATTGATAATCTCATCCAGAGTTTAAGATCCTTTAACAAATCTAAGATTAATAGCTTTTGTTTTCTCAATCTCCTTTCTAAGACCAACAATTTCACATTCCAAATTTTCAAGATGTTTTTCCCTTTCAGCCAGTTGACATTGCAGAGAATCAATAATCGCATTTTTCTCTTCTAAGCAAATTTTGAGATTAGATATCTCTTTATAAAAACCTTCTACATCTATAGCATCCATGTAGTCATCATCTTCAAAAGCCATTAAAAGTTTATACTTATTACCTCGTTCATCTTCGTCACTATTTGAAAGTCCATCACTATCTTCATGAGTGTAATTGCTTTTCTTATATGCATTCTGTTTCTTGTTCCATCTAACAGGTTCCTTCCCTTTGTCAATCTTATCCTTGTGAGGACATTTGGCAGCATAGTGACCGAATCTTCCACAAGCAAAGCATTTGAAAGGTAACTTACCTCGGAACCGCCCAGTACCACATTGAAGATTTCTGACAAAATTTGATTCTTCTTCTTCTTTTGACACGTGTCCTGACTCATAGTACTCGCCTTTGCCTGAAGCCTTGAAGGCAACTTCTCTCCTGTCTGATGGACCTCCTTTCCTCATTTCATAAGTAGTTAGAATTCCGTGCAGCTGTGACATTTTAAGGCTTTGTAGATTCTCTTTTTCTTCTATTGCAGAAACTTTAGATTCAAACCTAGGGGACAAAGATCTTAGAACTTTTTCAACCACAACAACCTCTTTTATTTCTTCACCCAAATTTTTCATACTATTAACAATCTCATCTACACGAAGAAAATAGTTAGCCACACTTTCATCATTATACATCCTGAGATTTTCATACTCAATCCTGAGGGTTTGAAGTTTTGCTCGTTTTACCTGATCATCTCCTTCATAGCTCAGAACAATCTTGTCCCATATCTCTTTTGCGGATTTAAACTGCATTACCTTGACAAATTCTGATTGAGATAGGCATCCTAATAGAGTATTGAGCGCCTTTGCATTTGTTTCATATTTCTTCTTTTCAGCCGGATCTGTAGGAGTTGCTGATGGAAAAGTATACCCTGTATCTATGATATCCCAGACGTCTGTACCAAGAGATTGAAGATAGGCAGTAACTCTTACCTTCCAATAAACAAAGTTTGTCCCATCAAAAATCAGTGGCCTGATTGATGCTTCCCTCTCGTAGTTGCTCATGATGAATGATCTTCCTTCAAGCGATCAAACTTCTTCTGAAGGACCTGCTCTGATACCAATTGTTGGAAATAATACTGAGGGGGGGGGGGGGTGAATCAGTATTATTAAGTCAAATGTTCCTTTTTCAAAATCAAATGCTATACGTTACTTCAATTAATTAAACCCGCGTATATACGCAACTATGCAGAAGAAAACCCGCGTATATAATGCAAAATTTTAATTTACTTTATCTTTCTGATGTTGATTGTTAATCTGTGATTCAAAAGCAAATAACCAGTAACCAGAAACAGTAAAACAAAGCAAAAAGACAATCACACACAAGAACACAAGATATAAGGTGGAAACCCAATGTGGGTGAAAACCACCTGCTGCAATTCATCTCTATCTTTTCTTTAATTAGAAACTTCTTTTTACAAATGTACTGGTGCAATCCTTTACCAGTACGCAGGCTGCAACCTGCAGATAGCTACAACCCTCTCTCGTTCTCTAGCTTCTCCTGGAAGGGAGCTACAACCCCCTTAGCTCTTGCACTAGCCAAGATACTAGTACGTAGGTGCTAGCCTACAGAAGGCTACAACCTTCTCTTTCTTTCAGGGACCACGTTTCATAAATTTTCAGACTGGATCCTAAAATAACATCAATCAACCATCAAGAATTTCTGCATTAACCAATCACCTTTTCACCAATCAAAACTGAATCAACATAAACGCTTCTCTGATGACTGTACCCAGATCACAGTAAGAGTACCACACACCAAAACTGAACCGAGAACACTGCAGCAATAAACAAAAGCAGCAAAAACACAACTCAAAATGTATACGCTACTTTAATAGCTTGAAACCTGCGTGCATACGCTCCTGCGTATACGCTGTTTTCCTTCACTGAACCTGCGTATATACGCGCCTTAGCTAAACTGAACCTGCGTACAGATCTACAAAAAAATAATTCACTCTTTCAAGTATTCAGGCGCTGATTAACCCAGATTATCAGATTTATAGATCACGCATGCGCCAGATATAACAGATCAAAATCATGCAAAGATATTATCATTCAAGCCAAGAGATTATGACCCATCAATAGAACTTATCCTTCTTTTCGCAAAGGTTCCTCCTTCATTCAGATCCAGATCTGCTCCACAATGCTAATCACCAATATTTCAGATCTCGTATATTATTAGATATTCAATAATAATTCCGATGATTCCTTGTCACATGATCTCCTTCCTCTTTTATAGTTTTAGGCCTTCCACAATACCACGGTCCAAAACCATAATAAACCAATACCAAGGGCCTAAAACCTGGGGTCAACACTTCTGACGAGATACCATGGTCCAAAACCATAGGTTCAAATTCCAAGGACTAACAACCATGGACCAAAAATAAGTTTCCCACCATGTACACGCTTTTCTGTGCATAAAAGTGCGTGTATACGCATACACGACTTCTGAACGTATTACCCGCGTGTATACGCGTCTTCGGCAAGGTGAACCTGCGTATACAAGATTTCCTTCATTTTGAGCGCCTAAACTGAGGTCTGACACCAAAGTGAGTTGCCATCAAGGACAACACCTGTACCATAGGGCCACACCTGTGCTAAAATGCCAACAGAAAGAACTAGTGTGAATTCCTATTGTTTCAAGCTATACTACCTTGGTTTAGCATCTTTTAAGGGAAATAAAATACAAAGAGGCTAATAAATTAATATGTACCTTTGGTAAATGCAAGCATGTTGTTGTGAACGTGATGCTCTAATTATTGTAGCAATGATTGTTGGAGAAGTAAGCTAGGGCCACACTTCTAAAGCGTGGGAATTTTTCAATGCCACAAAAAGCAAGGGACTAAACCCTACATGGAAACCTGATGTATATTCATTTGTATAAGAATGCCAACTCTTCAATTTTTTTGGATATTAACAACCATGGGAAAGTTGATCCTGAATGAGGAGACACCCATTTAATGTGTCTGCGTCAACAAAAAGTTTCACTGTTTGTCAAAGTTCCTCCACAAGCTTCAATACGACTTTTCCTGTGCAACTATTGTTTTAAAAGTTCTATTGCTTGGCTATAGAACCCCGTTAAAGGAGAGTTTTATATTGAAAGTATATGCACACCCAAGAGAATGTGCCTCATTTAATGAACTTGGGTTCCATTCTTGATGGGATTTTACCCTTGTAAAATCTTGGCAATGAATTTTGGATATTTTTTAGAGAATTAGGCCCTCTAAGCCATTGAGGACCAGCCAACACTTAATTATTTTTCTCAGGATTTCGTTTAGCAATGGTTGGGAACTAAACACCCTCGATTAAGCATTTCAACATTTATTCTACCATATGGAACTTCAGACACCAATAGAAAGAGAATTGCACCCCAAAATCTCTAGAACTTTGCTCATCAAACATGCAATTACAAATTTATCTCATGGCACAAATATTTGTGGAAGAATTCATGAAATTAGTACTTTCGTGAGTTCCAAATCCTGCCCAATCTGCACCAATGTCAAATTTCGCTTCCACGGTAATGCATAAATCTCACTCCAATCTAGCTAGGGCAACACCAATGTCAAATTTCGCTTCCACGGCAATGCAGAAATCTCACTCCAACCTAGCTAGGGCGACACCAATGTCAAATTTCGCTTCAACGACAATGCAGTCAATCTACCTAGGGATGGTTTCTCACCACCAAAACTAATTTTCCCAATGGGTTTTTTGGACATCGTAGCCTCACAGGATCCAAACTCTCTAAGAGTTTTTTTTTGCAAAAATACAAATGAACAAAATGAGGAGAATGCTCATTTACCCTTTTTACAATTTCCTTTTCATTTCTGGCTTTTTATTTTATTAAAATTATTATTTTTTTCAATTTCTCTCTTATTTAAAAATATATATATATATATATATATTTTCATTTTTACCTCTTACTTTATAAAAGCTAACATAAGCTGAAGTGGGAAAGGGTATTGCTTTGAAAATACAAATGACCAAAAATAGGAGAACTCTCATTTGCCCTTTTTATAACTTCCTTTTCAGTTTTGGCCTTTTATTTTATTAAAATTATTAGTTTCTTCAATTTCCCTCATATTTAATTTTTTTTTTTTTTTTTTTTCATTTCCCCTCTCATTTTATAAAAGCTAACATAAGCTGAAGTGGGAAATGAAATTGCAAAGTGAGTGAATGATAATGATATGTTGTTTAAAGATTACATAAGTTTTTTAATTAATTTGTAAAAAAATAATAGAAGACATATGGAAAAAGGTCTATGGATAATGTAATAACATGATCTTTAAGATGATTAAGAATATTTTCACATACTTTAAACAATGTGAAGATAAGGGTTTTTTGAATTGGTCAAATATTATGAGTAGTGATAAGATTGGTGGTACAAGTGCTAATATTGCCATGTTTTGGAAAATTATAAGGGCCCTCCTAAGTGGGACATGGCTATGGGTGTATTGTCTCTAATCAACTCCTTCAATTTGAGAGTTAATGTTTAGAAAAATGAACGTCTTCTTGTTTGCTTTAACCCTCTATACCTATTGACAGAAGGTGATGTTCAAGGAGTGTATAAGGAACATGTGGTTTTCTTGGCCTCTAAGGAAGGTTTTTGGTTCATTGGAAATAGTAATGATGTAAAGTCATTAGAAGTTGAGGAAAAATGTGTTCTTAGTTGTGGGGGAATATATTGCAGTCAACCAAATCCTTGACCTTTCAAGATGCACTTTGGCATGAAATTTTATTGGAAAGAGGGTAGGGATGGACTACTTTCTGAGATAGATAAAGTAGAGTCAGAGTTCAAGTTTATGCTATATACTAGCAACTCACATAGTAGCAAGAGAGATGCATTCTTTTTGTCTTTTGGAATGAAGAAGATGTAGTTTCTATATCAAATGAAGTTTGGTTTGTGGATAGGTCTTATTTGTCTATAAAACCCCACCACTCCTTTTTTATGCTAGGGATGAGACCATGTCAGACACCCTCATATGGATAAAACTTCTTGGACTCCCCTTGGAACCCTAAACTATTCAATATTTATGCACAATTGAAAACAAGCTAGGAAAAAGTATTCTCATGGATGACATCTTTGTTTCTGAAAGATAAAGGTCAATTGTAAGGATATTAGTTTATATTGATGTAACTATAGGTATTTTTGAGACAACTGAATTGATTATTAAAAAAATGCAAGTGTTCTTTACATACACTTTCCCAACCCCCGATCAATTTTCACATTTTTTATGTTGTACATGGTGGCCATACTTGTTGGTCCTTCATTTTGTCATAGTAAATATGACTTGTAACCTTTGCCAATTAACCAAATAGTATTTATATTATAAATGTGACTTTAAATTTAATTGATTTATTAAAGATAATTCAACCAACTAATTATCCTTCCAACTCTTCGAGTTTTGTAAGCTTATATCATGTAGTGCTTTGAATTTAGAATATTTTGTTGTGATGGTGGTGTTTGATCATGGATTTCTAGAAAAATCTAGAGCTTTCCCCCCCTCCTTAAGCCATCTTATGTGAAATTTTTGGCACCAGAGAAATTCTTCCTAAATGAAACCTTCTTCTAATTGATTGAGAAGCTCACTTTCTTCCTCAACTAATTTGTCAAATCGACCTTCAAGAATAATGCATTGTTGGACTTATTCCATGTGATCCTCTAATTCCTATTTGATTTGGTGGATGTTCCAAAAATATTCTCTATTCCATTTTTTTATTTGAGCTTTTAAGAACTTGATTTTCTATTGGAATTGGTGCATAATTGAGCCTAGTCGAGGAGTGGCTTCCTACCACCATTATTGGGAATTTTCCAAGAAGGAAGGATCCCTATGAAAAAAGCTTTCAAAGCGAAAGGGTCTATTTTTGGGGCTTGCTTTGATATTTTCTTCCAAGCTTACAGGCCAATGATATGATATGCAACAGGGAAGGATTAAAACCTCCACAAAGGTCTCATTGTCCCAAGGAGCTTTTGAGACCAAAAATATGTCAAATTTGAAAGTAATTTGAGGGCAGCCACCTTTTCGATTATTCCAAGTAAATATCCCATGTATAGTATCTGCATATGTGGCATGCAGGTCTTGCATGAGGTCAAGGAACAACTAGGCATCAAAGTCTAGTTATTGAAATCCACTTTTTTTCTTCCATCAATTTAATGATGTGGAAGTTACCCACTATTATCCATAGGTATTT
This sequence comes from Pinus tabuliformis, assembly GCA_031772625.1. NCBI lineage: Eukaryota > Viridiplantae > Streptophyta > Pinopsida > Pinales > Pinaceae > Pinus > Pinus tabuliformis. Next base: position 1,738,162,937 of record CM062818.1, on the reverse strand, counting down.
TAAAGATATGGAGTGGATATCATTCAATAGAGCTAGATCACATGCATTTGTAATTCTACCTATTGACTTAAAACTTTTGAATTGAAAATGACTTGAAAGAATGCATGGGGCTATAGTTATATTGGTCATGGTAATTTCCACGGGATTTCATATAAGAGCTAGCCTTCCTAATTTTCCTTTTGCATTCAATTCCATGGAAGCACTACCTTTCTAACATTTCTTTAGGATTTCACTTACACGATCGTTGGAGAATTTTGTTTTTTGTAGTATGAGTACTATAGGGATTTCCTTATGTTTTTAACCTTTTGGGAGCCTCAACTTTCCTTTTTAGTTGAGGCCCCTAATGTTCCATGTGATTAATTTCACTAAGAATGATGGGGAATGGAGTGGAATACATCCATCATGAGATCCACCTTACTTGAATTGGCTAGCATCTCGCTCACTTCTTGTATGAGGTTTTTGTTTCTTTTTTTGCCATTCCTTTTTGCTTCCTTGTGGTGCTTTGAGGGTTCTTTTAAGTTATGAGTTTGGATGCCATATATTGACTAACCTTACATTTGAGAGATCATCCCTTTATGATTACAGAGTTTCAAGTAGGGTTGATGCAACAACTACACTATTTGTTCAGGATTGTTTACAAATATTTTCCTTTTAGCTCTTCTACCATGCTTGCCAAGGTTACTTCTTCCAAATCCATTTCTTTTGCATCATCCTAGGTATCTCCTGGAATTGTGTTTTTTCTTCTAGTTTGTCTTCTCGTGGCTCTTCTTGGTTGGTTTCTGGTGCCTTTTTTTTTTATAGAGCTTTGATCTATATTTGGAACCACAAAGTTTATTTCTTGTGATGGGTTATCCACATCTCCACCATTTTTTTCGTTATTGTTTGAAATTTTTTCCTTTTAGCTCTTCTACCATGCCTGTCACAGTTACTTACTGTACATCAATTTCTTCTACATCATCCTCCATATCTCTTGGAATTGTTGCTTTCTTTTTGGGTTATCTATTCATGGCTTTTCTTTGCTGGATTTTGGTGCTCGCCTTTCTTTTGATAGAGCTTCGATATGTATTTGGATCCATAGAGTTCACTTCTTGTATTTATTTATCTAAAATTTCCATGTCCTCATCTAAGATAGTTTATTTGTTCTTTTATTTATCAACTTCAATTGCATGAATCAAAAGATATATTGGGACAAAAGGTCAAGGAACTTGGAAAATTGAAAGTGGTTGTTGAAGAATTGATGGAATGAAAAACTAACATGGATGTGGGTAAATAAAATGGTGGAGTTAATCCAAAACCATCAAATAATGTAAGAATTACATGTGTAGACTATTTAATTTTTTATATATGTTTGACAATAAGTTTGAGTTTGACCTTTATTTTCTCCTCTTAATCTACCTAATAGCCCCACATATGTTGAGAGTATTTGTGTAATTATGTTTAGAAGAAATCCAATACTAAAGAACGAGGTGGTATTCTCACCAAATGCAAAAGGGAGATCCAATTGTAAGATGTCCTTGCTTAGCTTTGTATTGAAGAAGCAAAAAATGGGGTCAAAAGGGGATGAACTTAGATATGGATAGCTTGAAGATTGTGTCGTTCGTGTCGTTGAGAATTGCTTGTGTCAGATTAAAATATACTTGGAGCAACTTGGAGATGAACCTTACTTTATTCCTATGAACGTAGATGCACTTGTGGACATTAGAAGAACATATTGTTTCCCTTTGAAAGAAAATACGTAGAAGATATTTGGGAGAAATGTGACTGTCCATAAAATGTGGATCAAATTTAGAGACTTTGTGGCTCTTTTCCTTGGACCCTACTAGTTCTTGGAGGTTGTATTTGGAGGGGTTAGTAGACAAAAACCTAATATGACCAAGAATATTAGTGTTGGAGCACCTATTGATTGGGAGAAATGCTTAGGGGTTCTAGGATTTAAGGGGTTTAACAGTTTAGGAATCAAGGGTAAAGGGAAAAGGGTTAGGGCTTAGGGGTTAGGGGGTTGAGTGCCATGGGGTTGAGGTCTATATGGGTTAGAGGTTAATGGCTTAGTGCTTAAGGGCTTAGTGGGAGCCTATGTGTAGCTCTTTTATGGATGAAAGAGGCTACTAGAAGGTAGATTGGAGCTCAGGGATTGGCCAACCTAGAAGAGTAGATTGGATCATCCCGTGTTCATTGAAGCAGAAGTGAATTGGTGGCAACCCTCCTAGAGACTCTATGTGTTTTTCTTTGATGGACTAAGGGGAAGCTAGAGAGAATAATGGGAGTGAAGGACCAATTGGACAAGATACGGCAAAGAGTATCCAACATGATTGCCATTTTATCTTGTATTCCATAGACGATTGTATTGTTCAGATTGGTTTAATATAATAGAGATTGGGTTGTACAATATTTTTGTAAAAAGTTATGTATACTTGTGCATGTGTGATTTACTGTTATTTATTTTCCGCAGTGAAAAGTAGCTTTTGCTGAGATTCTAAGATTATAAGATTCTATCCTAGACCCAAGACCGTGGAAATTCAATATTATTTTCTAGTTAACTAGGAGCAGCCTATGTGCATCGATTGAGGGAATTAGATGACGGGTCTTGCAGGTGTTTCAAGCTTAGGAAAATCAAAGAAAACTAGATTGGTTTCCAATGAAACAAAGTTGTATTGTAAGAGATCCATTGCTCATTTTCTATCAATAAAGTTCTCAATCAAGGAGAAGGTTTTCCTAGTTGAGTTCCCTAGAAAAATTGTGTTTTGCGATTGTCTCACTATTATTTAATTATGTTCTATTTTGTTTAAATTAGTAGAGAAATTGTGTGTCTTGGTGTTACAATTTAGTTTTAGAATTGTTCACTATAACAGTGCAAGGATTTTTTACATGGTATTAGAGCAAGGAACAAAGTAAAGACCAACATAAGTTGATCCATATATCACAAGAAGCAACGCAATCATAGGAGAACTTTTGAAGAAACCATAGCCTCTTGATCAATCCACATTACCTTTGATTTTCCCAAAATGCTTGAAGATCATAATTCCACAGGAGTGCCCAATCTTGCTAATCATGAAAAAAATATGATTGAATTTATAAACTATTGTCAACCCTAACCCTCCCTTCTTCTCCATAATTCAATATACAAGTTTAGATTCTTTGAAATTTTAACAATAAAATCATAGAAATGAGATCAGAAGAATACCTTTCAAACATATCCATACACCTTGGAGTTCATGAAGGTTGCAATTTTATCCATATCCGGACAACATGTTTTCTGCTCCGAATTGCAGTGAAAACCTCCAAATCCAAATCAGGAGAAGAATATCTTAATTAAAGCTTAAAAAAGAGCGAACCCAAAAATTCTCAATCACATCTAGCTTTTAATGCATTTCACTAGGGTAAAAATGCTCAATATACCCTACTATCTTTTCCGAAGCATTGATAAGATGGCCTATATTGTCCAAAAAAGAGAGTATGAACATCAAATGAAGAGTCTCTTTCATCATTCCCTCATTAAAACCATAGTCCTTTATCATCTCAAAGAGCTCAACATTGCTGGTCAAACCAATTTCAGACAAAGGGAGACTTTGGGTTGGGCACAACACTGTTTTGCCAATGACTTGGTTGGGTTCCCAAGTCGCAAAAATAGTAAAGCTATCTATGAGGGCATGACAATTAGGGAGTGCCAAGGTGTGCCAAGGTGTGCCTGGATTCTAGTCAAAGTAGATATCAAAGATATTTTATTCAAGGCCATTGAATTGGTTTACAAGGAAAAAGTCTAGACCCATAACATTGATTATTGGAAAATCTCATTTCATTATTTCAATTGTTACAAAGTTGGACATGTTCAAACCTAGTGGTTAGAGTTGAAGGCACTTTTCTCTGACAACAAGTAAAGTTTGTGTAATCTCTTTCTTTTTCCCAAGGGTTTTCACTGTCTTGGTTGTCGGACAGTGGGTCTTGTCAATAATTAATTACGTCCCACCACAGTTTCGAATGGAAGTTGATATTGTTAATTATGAGCCTAATAATGTCCACATGAGGCATTCAAATCCTAGTATGAATTTACGGTGACACTTCAATGTCTTAATAGATCATCTCCAACCAAATCATGAGGTGTTTCCAAGATGGATGGTGTTCCAAGGTAGATATTTAATTTGAGCATGAGTTGTCCAAGGTTGTTTTCATTTTGAGCAAAAATAGTAGTGCAAAAGAGCTAAGCTCTCATTCTAGCTTTGAGGTAGTAACTATCCCTAAGTCTTAGCCAAACTCCCTTTCATTTAATCTTTTTAAGCCTCTTTTGGTCCTCCATGGTTCCAAAGCTTTGTCTAAGCCAAAGCTCTATGTTAGAGTGAAAGAAGATAAGTTTTTAATGGTCATTGGTAAGGATATCAGGTTCTAGGATATCCCAAACTTGTTAGAAACTAATTTGGTAGGAAGATTTTATGGTAAGACAGTGCAAAAGGCATCTCTCGTTGCATGGGTTTTGGACAATTGGATGTCAGACCTGGGTTATATGTCAGTTTTCCATGGATTTGTTCACAGTTGGATAGGCTTTCAATTTTGCCTAAGGCTGGACTATAATAAGATGAAGGAGACAGAATGGGATTGGAGGCAATCGAGCCTAGTCCTAGAAACATGGTTGGTGGATTTTGATCCCGCTCAAAAACATATCTCAGTGAAATAACTTTGGGCTATATTTTCGAGCCCTCCCATTGTCTTCTAGACAGAGGAGGCACTTCACACTATTGGCAAGAAGCTTGGTAGATTTATTTTTGTGGGCCTTAATTGGTATGTTTCGATTAATAGGCATTGCGTCTGGATTCTAGTCAAAGTAGATATCAAAGAGTGTTTATTCAAGGCCATTGAATTAGTTTACAAGGAAAACATCTAGACCCATAAGTTTGATTATTGGATATTATCTTTTCATTGTTTCAATCATTCCAAAGTTGGACATGTTCAGACCCAATGGTTAGAGTTGAAGGCTCCCATTTTGAGGAAAAAGAGAATTTGGAAGTAAGTTAGAAGCAAGTTTGAACCAAAGCATACAATTTCAACTTATCAAAAAGTTCATGTCAGGTTGTAACCTATCCTTAAGGTTTAGCAAGAAGTTCAAGTAAACATTACGCCTCCTCTTCCTAAGATTAATTCCCCTTCATATTCTTCTTTGGTTTTATCTCTTCATATAAATTCTTTTACTTTTATGGATTTCCCTATTATTTTGCATTCTCCTCTCCATCTTCCCTCTATTTAACTTTCCCCTTCTATTCCTAATCGTATCTCCCCCCCCTTTGACCTTGAACTGTCAAGCCTCCCTAAAGAGGTTAAAATTGTAGTGAATAAGCCTAAACATTCAAATTTCCCCAGCACTCTCAAGCCTAAGGTTAGACTAATGGAAGAATGTTTATCGAAAGGAGGATTAGCTTCAAAACCACAAATATCAAATGCAATAGGTTGAAAATCTCACCTTCTTAATGCACAACAAAAATCACGACAAAATATTAAAAGGGGAAAAGGAAAAGGAAAATGAAAATGAAATACCTTTCAAAGAGGTTGGGAAAAAATAGGACTTGCAGGAGGCAAGCCTATGATTGCAATAAGGGGTTGGGAAAAAGTAGTTTCAGATAAAGGGAGACTTTGGGCTATGCACAACACTATTTTTTCAATGACTTGGTTGGGTTCCCAAATCGCAAAAAAAGTAAGGCTATCTATAAGGGCATGATAACTAGGGAGTTCCAAGGTGTGCTAGGGAATGAAAAGAAGTGCTAACACATGTGAGATAGTTCCAAGACATGTTAGGCATGCCAAGACATGCCAAGATGTGCCAGGTTCTAGGGTGTGGCACCAACGCATGTTAGGGAGTGCTAGGGAAACACAAGGGAGCACTAGTTTCAATTGCATGGAAATGAATGAATAAGAGTGTGTGATAGGGAGTGTTAGCGAGTTCCAAGTGTGCTAAGGAGGATCAACCCCACCAAATTTAAGCACACTAACCCAAGGATAATGCAAGGATCCAATGACCCAAATTGCAACCAGATACAAAACCCATTTCAAAATACTCAACCCAGATGATTTCTAAGGAAATACATGTGTCAGATACTGAATTCAACAAAACCCATTCCAAAAAAAAGAAACAACCCAGTTTAATTCTAAGGAAAATATGCGTTGGAGCTACAAACCTGTATTTTTGTCGACCCCCGACATAAACCTCTACCTAGTACTTGGTCTTACATGTATCTAAGGGATACAATATGGTAGTGTTGATGAACCCTGCTATGGATCTTGAAGTTGTGTTTGTCAAATATTCAAAATCAACCCCCATTGCATATAAATTCCACTGAATAAGATCTCTAATCTGATATATATATATATATATATATATATATATATACTGTGGGGGTACAAAATCAGGTATTCATAACCCAAAGTGTGAATACAGAAAATTGATGATTGATGTTGGAAGTCCAATAATAAGAAGTTGGGTTGCTCGCAACTGAGATTCCAACTCAAATTTTTTTTTCTCCCTAAGGGATTAGAACAGAGACAAATCAGTGTGTTTAACTAATCCAATATATGGGAGTTTGATGCAAGTGCCGACGTCGGCTCTTGACTTATCCGACTATCAGTTACAACGAAGTTCAGATTGCAACTATTGTTGACGATTTTGATAGTGTGGTACACAGTAGCATTGGACGTTTGGTGTCTCAATTAACCAAGCTGCGAAAACTTTGACTAGATCCATGTGTTGGTCTGGATTGAAGTTAGAGTTTTTTTATGAAGCTAATTTTAAAATTGGGCGGGACTGTTTTATGTAACTACATGTAATGGTTCACAACGCTATTGAATGAGGTATTGTGCACTAGTCAAGTGGACTAGGAATTGGAATTCAACATTGTTATTAGATTTATTTTAGATTTGGATTAATCAAGTATTTAAGAATTTAGATAGATTAAATTTCTTTTTATTTTTAATAAGGAAAAAATTATTAATTTTCATTAATAAAAAGTAGATATATACTTGGGATTTCATTGTTAATGTTTTTGCATGCCACATATTAGATTTTAAATTAAAATGGTTAAATTTCTAAGTATCTTATTACTCTACATTATAGTTCTTTTATTTCTGAAAATTGTCTACTATATCAATTTTCACAAAAAAAATCTTAAAGTTTTTTATGATGACAACTATAACATATATGATTCAAACATGACAAAAACATATCACAATCTATGAAAATTTTCATGGACAGATGACAAATAAATGAGATGAAGGAAAAAATTTCAAGGGCCTCCCTTTATAAGTTAAAACTGCCTTAGTTGCAAAAGGATTCCTTTGTCGAAAACTGAGTAGAAAATACCCCTTGGCACATGTACAGTTGCATCCCTTCTTTGATAGGAGATTTGCCACTAGATTATACTCTCTATAGACATTATTATAGGCCATTCTTTGAAAGGTATTCATCAAAGATCTTATGCATTGCATCCAGAAAGTAAGGGAGGGTGGTCCAAATTTTGTTCTCAATTGTACCCAATCTAGGATCATCTTGGAATCTCCAAACATAGGTAAATATTCAATTGCAATCCAGTTAGCACATAGAAGAGCCCCCAAGAGTATGATTAGCTCAACTCTATTATTTGACCCTATGCCACTATACCAACTAATATGGAAGGTGTTGTTTGGCTTCAAAACCAAATGTGTCCCACTTCCACAAACCTTGTTGGTCAGTGCTCCATAAAAAATAAAAATAAAAATAAACAAAGTATGACCATAGCTCCATGAGTCGAAAAGGTCTTCTAGGTTGTTCCTCCTCCATTAGCCATATCTCCATAAAATATGCAAACATATTTAAATATGCATTTCTAGTATCTGGTTTTGTTTGTTCAAAAATCTTCTCATTCCTACTTCTCCATATGCCCCACAAAATATAGAAAGGCACAGAACGATATGTCTTGAAACCTTCAAACCATTGAGTGAGACATATCTAAATGGAAACCATGTTCTAGATTATGTATTTTAAGTGTTTGAAGAACCCCACTCCATACCGAGATTGCAAAAGTACATGTTAGAAATATATTTTCCACGTCCTCTAAATCTTCTTTGCATAAAGAGCATCTTCCAAGATCCTCAAATCCCCTTTTATGGATATTATCCGAAGTTAAAATATTATTGTGGACCACCAACCACATAAATTTTTTTAATTTGAGAGGTATATCCCATCTCCACGTGTTATGAAACCAAAAATCATTATCATTGAAGCCACGTCCATGAGAAATATGTTTGTAAATCTCTTTAACAAAGTGTTTCCAGGAAAACTAGTGTCTTTTTGATTGACTAGCCCTCTAGGATTGGCAGCTATCCTAGAAACAAACAATCAAAGAAATTTGGGATTTATTCTATGTATGATAGATAAGAGAGAAGCAAAGGAACCAACCTGGATCTTCCACTTGACTCCTTGCTTGATCTCTCTCCCCCTTGACAGAGCTTGCAACTCCTCTCCTACTTATCCCACTTAGAGAATACCTGCAGAAACACAGTAAAAAACACCGTCAAAGCATATTGATCTATTATATCATAAGAATTGCATAATCATAAATACAATGAACATACAATGGTATTCACAAATAATAACATTCACAATTGGACATTTGTATGGAAGAAAACTCAAAGAACTTTATTAAATAGAAGGGAAAATTACAACCTAGCTGTCTGATCCAGCATCATCCTCCTAGCATCAAAGCCCTCTTCACCTCATGAAAAGCAAGATCACACCAACAATACAATGCTCTTTCTCAACCACAAACTATCAACACTTCCTTGCAAATTACAAAATTCTAGCCTCTAGATCTCTCATATGAGGGATCCATTTATAGATGTGTGCAAAGGTATGAGTCATCTCTAGGGTTTTGATTAGTGTCATTCCACTTGTTGTTTTTGGTTCCACTTGGAGATTTCTTGGATCTCTTACTCATCCCTGGGCGAATTCAGAGAGACAAGTTTCATAGGAGAAGTTTCTAGAAGATTCCATGAGCATCCACTTAGAAAACTATCTCGAACATTTGTCCATCCTCGCTCATCACGCCCTACAGAAGGCCTTATTAGTATGCATCGTACCTGGCTAGTGTAGAAGTCAGTATGCATCACACCCTGACAGTGGAGCAGTTAGTATGGTCCAGTTTTGGCCAGTTTTGGATGGTTTTTCAGGTGGAACTTTTGGGTAATGATGTAATCAATTGAACATGATCCTTTAGGGTATGAAACAACACTTTTAGGGGTTAAAGATCCCTTAGTTTATCGACATATAATATTGGGGTTGCAGTGCCCAAATATGTCTATAACAGTTTCCCCCTAAAGCATGAAGTCATAAATCTTTGATGTCGGGTGAAATGCTTTATCATGAGGATCCGAGGTTTTCGAAACTGGAAGGTGACCTGTATAAGATACAATACAATACATCATCATAATATAATTTTCATGATCTAGTTGAGGCGGGCATTCCCATGCTCAACTTTATAAATTCATTTCATGTACATAGAAAAGATAGTCGTCTGCATATGTAGACTGGTGATTCTTCAAATGTAGATTCATCATCCTTGGCTCGAATGACCATCTATGCAGCTTCTATGTACATTTGATGTCTTTATATCCCTGAATATATCACAGCCTGAATGGATGAAACTAGATCTGGGGTCTTCGATCTCATTCAATCTTCACCCGAGTACAATCCAATCCATGTGAAGAGATGTTCTGAAGTCGAACATGGAAAGACATCGCTTGATTACCAGTTAATAATGTGAGCCATTAACAGACGCGAGAGGAATCACCGATAATGATAATGACTCTCAAGGTACTACAGTACAAGTCATGTGGTGTGAATATATGATCCTCTGTCGAACACCACGCAAAATCTTTGCTCAAAGGCCATTGATGTCAACCTGTCGTCAGAAGTGAGAAACTTGCCATTGTGGCATGAAAGCTTCAAAGTACTGAAAGGGATGTTTCTAAGTCAACTTCTCAGATAATGAGCTGATGTCGACAAGAAGTGACCCGTCGTAGGAGGGCCTTGATGTATCCCACATCTATGACATGAAACGAAGCAAATGATTTTCTAGAGGTGAAAACAATCTGAAGACACAAGGTTCAGGAATGGTGGTCATGAAAAATGGAGGGTGAAGGTATTGCAGTGGATGAGGCATTAACTGGATGGTGGTTTCTCAACTGAATGACTTCTCTTAAACATATCAGTGAAACTGAGATGGATTGGTAGCGTTAACCCCAATAGATGGATGGTGTGGAATACCAATGGTGAAATGATCGGTGAACGGAATAACCCAACCCGACTCAATCAAGGTGACGGAGTGAAAGTGTCATGTTCAAGAGTGACCTCCTACCATAAAATTCTTCAAGTTTTCTTTCCTTTTTCCCCAGTCATTGCTAACCAGTACCTATTTATTTTTGTTAAGCTTGAGGAGGATAACATATGCTTGTTCTATAATTTTCCCTTCGAGCAAACCTATTGCTATGTTTTAGCAAGTCTAGCGACAGTGAAACTCGTTCTTGTCTAGGTGGACAAGTTTGTTGCTATTGTTTTAACGAGTTTAACGACAAAGACAACTCGATCCTTTTCATGTTTAGAGAGTTTGAAAAGGGATGAAAAGGAAACTCCAGCAGTTCTTTTTCATACCATAATCCCTTAAGTCTGAAAAAGGATAAAATATTACAAAAGGGATGACTTTTCGATCACTTTAGCGAGCCGAAAAGACAAGCGCTCAAACTTTTTCATGAGATAATCCCTCAGGTCCAAAAAATATTAAAATATACAAGAGGGATGGCACTGCCAATCAATTTAGCAAGCTGGAAAGGCAAATAGCTCGATAATGTTTTCATATTTAACAAGTCTGAAAAGAGTTTAAAGGACACTCATTTTTGAGGAACGAGTGGTGTTTAGGGTAGCAACTAGTTCCGGGTAAGCTTGGAACTTCTCAAAACATGGTGATGTGAAGAGGTTGGTTAAACAGAACCACTCGTCGCAGCTGTTCCTCAAAAGCGTAAACAATCAAGTGGAAGTGTATAATCGGCCAAAAGGATGGAGGTGATGGTAGGAACACAACCAAGGCTCAAAAGGCTGATAGCATGGCAATCACAAAGGTTATTTACCAAAGGCGGGTTCATTTTTTAACAAGCTTGAACCGTGGGGAACTATGCTCAGTGGTAGGTTTATTTTTTAACGAGCTTGAACCATGCGATAACATATGCTCAGTGGTAGGTTTATTTTTTAACGAGCTTGAACCATGCGACAACATATGCTCAGGTTTTAGTTTTTCTTTTTATGCAAGCTAGAAATGACAAAACTAAAAAACTAGAAAAGACAAACTAAAAAGCTAAAAAAACTAAAAGCTAAGGAACTACTGAGGTTAGGTAGGATGGTTTCGTCCAAAGAATAGACAAAACACTTCCTTTGCTTTGTCCACGGGATAGACAAAGGTGAATGGTGTGTTGAACCAATCACCTAACCTAAGAAGCCAAAAAGCTAAAAAGCTAAAAAGCTAAAAAAATGAAATTGAAAAAGGTTTGCATGCCCCCCACATGGTGAAAAGGAGAGTCTCTAATAACCATATGAAAATCACTGTGATTAAGCAAGATTGTTTCATTCACAGAGCAGACAAAACACTTCCTTGTATTTGTCCGCCAAATAGACAAAGGTGAATGGTGTGTCAGACCAATCGCTTAACCTACAGGAAAACCTATCTTTTCAGTTGGGTTCGTCCGCCAAATAGACAAGGGGCATGCCCCTAAGCTTCGTTACATTCATCGGACTACTCCCGGAAATCAGGTGGATGGAATGAAGGTTGGAGAGATACTGTTGATGTACAAGGACCATTTAGGGATGACGATCGACTTGGAGCTATGTTTGAACCGGGGAATGAAAGCTGGTCAATGGTGACAATTTTGCCTTCATATGGGAAACACATCACTCGAAAGAGTGTTGAAACAATAGCTTCCATGTTGTAAACATAGTCACGTCCAAGGAGTAGATTGTAATCTAACGGTCCTAGGACTACCATCATGTTCAAGTGAACGGTTTTCCTTCCCAAAGTTATTGGTAACTTAGGAAGGATCCCTAACGGTTGGCTGGTTCCTTTGTTAAAGCCTGACAAATTCTGTGTAACAGGCGTAAGCGATGGTGAACCAAGCGCTTTCCAAGCAGTTAAGGAAAGGATACTCATTGATTCCCCTTCATCTATGATAGTTCCAGACACGATCATTTTGTAAACTTGTACTATGATCTGGAATGGTACATAAGAAGGAAGGCGAGATTGTGCTAGTCGATTCCAATCAAAGGAAGCGACTAGACAACTTGGAGGGGGTACCATACTCTAGAGACCTATCTATCCAAACACTCGTTGAGTGTTGATTTGGGTTTGCTGCCCAGGCCTAGAAAATTGATTGCTACAAAGATTCTATGGGGCTTGGGGGTAACACCTCGCGGTGATCCACACTATCAAAATGGTCAAAGTTCTTCTTAATCTTAGATGATGTAGAAGATATCATATGACAGGTTTCCACTGTGGCCACCTCCGCAAGTCCAGTTGGAGGCGGGAGGGCAAAAGTACCCATTAAGGATGGGTCTTTCAGGAGACCTACTCCGACATTTTGAAGCAATTGAGAACTTCCATGGATCAATGGAATGCTTCCAGTAGCTTGTGAACTGTTAGGAAAAAAGGCTAGTTGGTCAATGATTGTAATTCCACCTTGGAAGGGAAATGCAATCTTTCTAAAGTATGTAGACACAACGGCAGCCATAGCATAAATCCAGGGCCTTCCCAGTAAGATATTGTAGTCAAGGTTTCCATCAATGACCTTGACTTCAATCTCTACTGTCTTGCCCCCTAGTTCAACTTGCAAGTTACTTAAAATCCCATACGGTGTGTATGTTCTTCCATCGAATGCTTTTAATGTCGTTGATGATCGTGACAAGGGTGGTGAACCTAAGGTTTTCCAGCAACTCATTAACATAATACAGGTGGATACCCCCTCATCAATTATTGTTCGATGAACAGTTTTATTGAGAGGGATTTTACCTATATAAGGAAAGTGAGTTCGGCTGGTAACTGAGGTGTGTATCCTTTATAATTAAAGGCCACAAGATTGGAATCCATTGGATCAATCCCACCTATTGCTGATAACAAAGCCTGCTTTTGGGAGGGGCAATTCTGTAGTACTTCAAGTGTCTACATAGCGGATGGCGATTGAGCCAGATCCTCCACTATATTATAATTCTGTGTAGCTAGAGCACGAGGATTAAATGTCGATTTATGTACGACTCCCTTTGGTGGCTTTATAGTTAATTCAAGAATAACAGGTGGAACAACTTTTGGCGAAGTCATCATCGAACTACTAGGTTGATCTATTGCCTTATTGTTTGACGATGGTGGATTCCCATAATCTTTGTTCCTTGTCGAGATCAAAGCATCATTTTGTTGTTTTGAGACGGATAGCATAAGCACTTGGGATGTGGAAGCATGATCGATAGCAATCAGATTAGTTTCTGGGTTTGGAAACAAATTAGTCAGCATCGCTGAGGTACTTGAAGTCTTTAACAATTTTGTAACCTTAGTTCAATGTGGACAATCTCTCGTCCAATGGTCCTCGTTATATATGTAACATGGATCACGAGGTTTCTCTCGCCCAGTAGGGTTCTCAGAAGATTTTTCAGGAGTTGAATTCTCATGTTTCTTCTTTTTATCTTTCCCTTTCTTCTTGCCCCCTGGTTGCTTTGGATTCTTGCCCTTGTCATTTGCTTTTTGACTAGAAACTGCAAGGGCTTTACAAGATGGAGCCTTTGCAGTTTGCGTGCTTGAGGTACCAATAACACCATCACCAGTGTGAGAGTCCCTATTCAATTTAGTAGGGGGAGGAATGGAAAATTCTGGCCTGGGAGCGTCAAGAATTTTGTCGTAGAGTGTGCCAGATTAAGTATAGATCAAGTCTAAATATTGGGCACAAGCAATGACTTGCTCTTCAGTGACAACTCCTCCTTTCACCATGTCCTGAGTTATAGAAGGTAATAAGGACTTAATAAACCACTCAGCTAAAAGTTGATCAGGGACATACATCTTTACCATTTGACGACAACGTCACCACTCATGAATATGATCAGATATGTGAGTAGCCATGGTCTGTTTAAAGTTGGTAAGGAGTTCTATTCCTGTTTCGTACCTTATGGGTAACTGAAAGTGGGTTAGAAAAGTAGTGGCAAGGGCGCTAAAGTTATCAAACGAAGCTCTAAGAAATTCAATATACCATTTTGTTGCCGGACCAGTGAGCGTTCTTTGAAAAAGGCGAAGTCTAATCGAATCATCATTTAGGGTGTTATATGAGCACCAAAAATGAAAAGTCATTACGTGATTCGATGGATCTTCACCTGGATTTCCATTGAATTTAGGAATATCAGAGGGAATTTTATGAGGAATCGCTGGCCACCAAGGGGCGTATGCAATTGGATCATTCGTCAGCCAGTTCAAATATGGTAGCTCTAGAGTTGCTACAAAAGGCAATTGTTGATTCAGGTTAGGTGAAGCATACCCAGGATAAGATGGGATTGCCTGAGTAGTAGGTCTTTGCATACCAGCATAATGTATCTGATGTTGGTAACTTTGATAAGGTTGTTGGACATAACCAGTATAATGTGGTTATTGATAACCATTTTGAAAATATGGTTGTCCATTACCCACAAAGCCTTGTTTCTCAGGTCCTCGGTAGGTTTGCTGGAATTGCAGTTGTTGGTATTGTACCAGTCATGGTTGTTGGACCATTTGCTATTGTCCAATACTGGAAGATTGACCAAGATGTGGAGTGATAATCCCTGTTTGAGCCTGAGTCGTTCCAGGTAAGGAAGCACTATCCTAAGGTTGTGATTGAGCTGTAGAGACAAGAGGTTGTTGTATTGCAACCTGGGATACTTGAGGTTAACACACAATAGGCATTGCTTGTACTTGCGACATAGTCACAATAGCAGGTGTAGTGGGAATATTCGACACAGGTTGGGTCGATTGCATTGAATATACAACCCTTAGTTGTTGAGGCAGTATTGGTACCCAACCGCTGGATGTAATTCCAGTTTGACCTGAATTTTGTTGTAAACTCTCATATGGTTGTTCTCCAGGAGGGAACAATGAAAAAACATACTGCCCTCCATATGGTGGCAGTCCAGTGTTCAAACGATATATAGGTCTTTGAAGACTGGTCTGCCTAAATTGATATTGGCTTGTAGGATAAATTTTTTCAGTTTCAACATAAGAAATACCAGATGGGACTTCGGATGAATAAATAGGAATAGACCATGTCGTCGAAATAGCCCCTAAGTGGACTCTAGCTAGTGACAGATAACTAGCTGGGATAGATAGTATACTAGCATACATTGTAGGAGTGGGAGCAGGAAGTTTTGTTGTGGCTGTATATGATGACATAGTCCTAGATGTTGATGGGTGCTCAGACATGTTTAGTCTATCCAAAAGATTTCCTAGCGATTCGACATGAACCTGTGATGAAGGATGATTAAAAGAACCAACTTCAGGAGTAGAAGGATATAGATGAACCCTAGTCCCAAAATGTAATGGGGTACTGGATGGAGGATCCTCTACTATCTCCTCTATAGCAATCAGTCTAGGTGGAAGAGGTAGACCGTCAGGTCCGTAAAATATTTCTAGGAGCCGAAGAAGGTATAGCTTCTGCAGTGACAGATACCGGAGGGGTGACACCTTCTGAATTCTGGAACTCAACTTCCAGATGTTCAGGTAAGTGAACTTCAGTCTGGATCAACTCTAGATGGAGTTGTTTTAGGTATAGAAGTGTCTACCATTACACTAGGATCAGTTCTAATGTCCTCTTGCAACTGCGGAACTTCTTCTCTAGAGGCAGATGTACCAGAAATGATTGGAGTAATTGTAGTCTTTGATGATGTTGAAACAAAAGTTTCAAATAAACCAGATGAATTGGACTCAGTTAAACGAGACCGTTTTTCCCAGAATGGTTTCGTTTCCAGAGTCAAAGATGGTTGACTTGCTAGTCTCCGCGAACGATGGGGTTTTGATTGACTTTCTTCCACGATTGCAGATTACTTGATCAACTCAAAATTAAGGGGAAA
This sequence comes from Pinus tabuliformis, assembly GCA_031772625.1. Lineage (NCBI taxonomy): Eukaryota > Viridiplantae > Streptophyta > Pinopsida > Pinales > Pinaceae > Pinus > Pinus tabuliformis. Next base: position 1,738,146,814 of record CM062818.1, on the reverse strand, counting down.
ATGATGTTATTCCGAATTTAATAAATTTTAATGACGCTTTGACACAACTTTGCTTTTTCAATTTTTAAGAGTCGAGAAAAAGCTAAAGATGACTCTAGTCCCCTTCAATTTTTAATGAGCCTGAAGTGACAAGTGCTTAGATGGACCTTTTCTTTTAAAGAGTCAAAAAGGAACAAAAGTGACTACTCTGGAAATATAGACAGAGGGATTACCAAACCAATCGCAAAACTACAATATACACCTTGGTGATAAATTAAAGAGAAATTACCAAGGACTTATGTACGACAGTCAATCTTCCCAAATGTTGTGTTCAGTGCATTGCGATCAATAGGGCGACAGACATAGCTTCTTATGGATAAAGGATGTAAGCCTATTGTGGTCTCCCAATATATACTCAATGGTACGGGGAGCAGAAGTCCATGCTAGCACTTATCGTATCAAAGAGGAGGAATCACCCAACCTTCGATGAAAACGATAGTTACTAGATTTTATGACGTTGGAACACGTCTCTAGCCTAGACCTCTAGATGTGTTGCGTTAGGTTCCAAAGCGTTGTTAGGTTCATTGAGATTTATTTTAGAGTTGATCTTGTTTAAAATTTTTCCTTTCAATGGTTCACTCCGTGATGTTAATTTGAAAATCCTAAAAATGCAATCTACAATGATAAGCAATCATTGTTTATTTTGATCAATGAAAATCCTAGCTACTAGGGAAAGAAAATTACGATTCTTTCAAACAAAGAGCAAAGAGCACACACTAAATGCACTTTCCTAAATCATTTTTCACACACAAGCTAAATGAAAATGCAAATGCATGTATTTGTTTTTTTTTTTTTTTTGCAAGAAATGCCAAAAAAGAGAACTAAATATAGCAAAGATTTGAAATATTTCATTCAAAGCGACATTTCGACAATTTCTTTTTCAAAATAAAAAGGAAGACTAAACGAAACTTTTCAATTTTGAATAGAAAATGCTTTCAACACTTCGAATAACAACAAATCAAATCAAATACATGACAAAAATTTCAATCAACTATTCAGAGAAGGAAGACTCAACGACACTTCTCTTTTTGACACAAAATGACAGTTACGACACTTTTGTACCAAAACGACAGATCGATTTAAGAAACTTTTCGACAAAGGATTATAAATGATGGAAAAATACATAAAAATATTTACTAATCCTAATCAATGGAGGTTGATCTATGTAATGCAAGTAGACTTCAGTAATGATGTACTGTTCATAAGCAGCAAATCAACTAAACAGAGCTGAAAACAAGGACAAAAACCCCAAATTTCAAGAAGGGTAATAGGCTCAGTCAATCATCGCACCTGGGCTTCATAGAAACAGGGATGAATCACACTTTTTCAGGCTCGGGAGGTGCAATGCATACTGGTTGACAGTGACATATAATGTGATGGGCCAAGGAGCACAACTAAGGTGGGTTTTGGCTCAAAATTGCAGATGATTTCAGTGATTTAAGTTGATCTATGATGGACAGTAAAGAGAAAAGTACAAAGGAATGATCTTGGGAGGTTACTGAGCTACCAAATGGGCATATAGAATGCTTGTAAGTTAAATGTTCAATTCATAAACTAAACCAGAGATTGACTAAAGCAACATTGATCTACTATGCAATTACAGAGCAAGAGCAGTTCGAAGGCTATCTGGATAACTTCAGGCTCTGTCTATAGTTTATAAAACAAACAACAACAATAAACAAACATCTATTCGATCCCCAGTGGAGTTTCCATTTTGTTTCCGAGAAAACTAGTGTCTTTTCGATCGACTAGCCCTCTAGGATTGGCAGCTATCCTAGAAACAAACAATCAAAGCAATTTAGGATTTCTTCTATGTATGATAGATAAGAGAGAGGCAAAGGAACCAACCTGGATCTTCTGCTTAACTCCTTGCTTGATCTCTCTCCCCCTTGACAGAGCTTGCAACTCCTCTCCTACTTATCCCGCTTAGAGAATACCTGTAGAAACACAATAACAAAACACTGTCAAAGCATCTTGATCTATTATATCATAAGCATTGCAGAATCAAAAATACAATGAACATACAATGGCATTCACAAATAATAACATTCACAATTGCACATTTGTATGGAAGAAAACTCAAAGAACTTTATTAAATAGAAGGGAGAATTACAACCCAGCTGTCTGATCCAGCATCAAAGCCCTCTTCACCTCATGAAAAGCAAGATCACACCAACAATACAATGCTCTTTCTCAACCACAAACTATCAACACTTCCTTGCAAATTACAAAATTCCAGCCTCTAGATCTCTGTGATGAGGGATCCATTTATAAATGTGTGCAAGGGTGTAAGTCATCTCTGGGGTTTTGATTAGTGTCATTCCACTTGTTGTTTTTGGTTCCACTTGGATATTTCTTGGATATCTTACTCATCCCTGGGCGAATTCAGAGAGGCAAGTGTCATAGGAGAAGTTTCTAGAAGATTCCATGAGCATCAACTTAGCAAACTGCCTCGGGAATTTGTCCATCCTCGCTCATCGCACCCTATAGAAGGCCTTATCAGTATGCATTGCACCTGGCTAGTGTAAAAGTCAGTACACATCACACCCTGACAGTGGAGCAGTCAGTATGGTCCAGTTTTGGCCAGTTCTGGATGGTTTTTCAGGTGGAACTTTTGGGGAATGATGTAATCAGTTGACCATGATCCTTTAGGGTATGAAACAACACTTTTAGGGGTTAAAAAGCCCTTAGTTTATCGACATATAAGATTGGGGTTGCAGTGCCCAAATGTGTCTATAACACCAAGATATGTTCATTATACATAACACCTTCCCATTTTAGCTTTTTTTCTTCTCAGTGAGTTTTAAACCTGTTAGACTTAATTGTGTTATGAAACATGCCCATTCCACAAATAGATCCTCTAGAAATCCAGGTTCAAATGCATTAATCCAATAACTTGTAACATAAGAAGATCATCAATCACAAGAGATATAGGTCATAAAGTAAATCCTTTTCTTATGTAAATGCTCAAGGATGTGAATAGAAAGAGTATGTATTCCCTCCACCCCTTTGATATCATCTAGTCCTATTTCTATCTTCCAACCTCTTATCTCAGATTCCGCAGTAGCCAATATTTGTTTCTCATCATGCTTCTCCATATATAATATGCCACCTTCTTCTTTGGATTCGTCTCTTTAATCCATTCCTTAAGCTGTCTATTTTTTAGATATTTCTCTTTAATAACCTATTACCAAATACCTTTTCCCTGGAAAATTTTCCATAATTTATTGAAAATTAAAACCTTATTAAAACATTATGTGTCCTTTATACCCCACCCTCAATCCTTCTCATGTCTCGCAAGCACCTCTAAATAGACCAAAAGTATCTTAATCGTGGATTTAGGCCTAGCCCAAAGGCACCTAGCTATAATAACATCAATTCTTTTGGTCTAAAGATACCGAGGGGGAAAATATATTGAGGTTTGATCCCTCTAATTTCAATGAAATCATCTCCTCCCCACTTGTCATGAAATTATTTGAAGATGTCAATTATTTAGAGTTTTGTCAAAGAGTGCAGGAAGTAGGTTACCATGAGCATCTCACAAGTATGTTTTCCCTCACCTTGAAGGAAGACAAGATCACCATTGCAGGGACTGATTTCGTGCTTTCAGTGGATTCCATCTCTCAAGTTGCAAGCATACAAAACCATGGTGAAAATTGGTTCAAAGGCATGAACTACCTACACGAGTACAAACTCTACTTGAAATCACAATACAAAGGAGTTCACTCACATGTTTTCCCATTCAGATACTTGTTGGAGAGAAATGCACCATTGATGAAGGTTGTCATGAAGTTCTTCACATGTGAGGGCATATTTTCTAGGCTATATCAATACCACATAAGACTGCTCATGCACTTTATAGCTACCAAGCCTCTAAATTTGTTCAGCTACTTGTATAGGAGCCTAACCAAAATGTCTGAAAGGTTGCAATTGAAAGCCAAAGTGCATTGTCCTAGCCTCTTTCGCATTAGCCTGCTAAAGGTTATAGTACTCCATCAGTTGAAAGAGAAGAACATGAGATGGGACACCTTCATTGAGGCAGCCTTGAAAACCCATATAACCACTTCACCAAGCCGGCACCAAACCATGTCAGTACAACCCATGGAGGTGGGGTCATCAAGCAAACATGATGAGCCTAAAGTTTCCAAAACCCACCTGATCCTAACTATCTAGCCTAAAATACTTTACATTCCAGTCATCTCTTGGCTATGATTTCATAGAGAGATCCCTCTCTGGTTTTGTAGGGCTAGATACCAAACTAAAATCCCTGTATGTGGTTACCTCTGTCGATCTCCTCATTAGCCTAGGACATTGTGGAGGAATATAACAGAGGGCATGACAACTAGGGAGTGTCGAGGTGTTCTAGTGAATGTAAGGTTCCCAAGCCATGGAAAAATGTAATGCTAGTTGTGAGGTCATGACTGCCAAGGTGTGTTAGAGAATGCTAGGGCATGCTAACATGTACCAGATAGTACGAAGACAAGTCAAACACGCTAATATGTGCCAAGTGCTAAGGTATGCCAAGATGTACAAGGGTGTGACAATGCATGCCAGGGACTCTCAAGGAAACAAAAGGTAGGAACAAGTTAAACTACAAGGAAATGAGCACATAATATGGTTAATAAGTCATCAATTTATCTTTTCCATGAGGGGCATGCTAGGTGCACCATCACTAGGTGCTAATAGGTGTCAAGTGCAAAGTGTCAATGCATTATAAGTGCCAAATCTTCCTCCATTTCTTCTCATCTAGTTTCCAATAATTGATCTCCAACAAATTTAATATTAAACCATGCCAAAGCATACCAAGTCATCTCAACACATGCCAAACATGCTAAGACTTGCCAAGTGCCAACATGTGCCAAGTGCCAATGTGTGTCACGGAGTGTGATGCATGCTATGAAGTGGAAGAGTGTGTCGAAGAGTACTAAGGTGTTCTAGAGAGTGCTAATGCATGCTGAGGAGTGTTGGGGAGTACTAGGACAACACAAGGGAGCACTATGTCAAAATGCATGGAAGTGAATGAATATGAGGGTGTGTCGAGGAGTGTCAATGAGTGCTAGTTGTCATGCCAAGGAGGGAGTGACAAGGTATGCTAAGCATGGGTAAGGCATGCCAGGGAATATCAAGGAATGTCAAGAAGTGCTAGAGTGTGCTAGGTAGTTTTGAGGTGTGCTAACATGTGCCAAATAGTGCCAAGGCATGCCAGGTGCTAAGACATGCTAGGATGTGTAGGGTGCTAGAGTATGCCAATATGCATCAAGGAGTTTCAAGGCGAAAAAATGAATAACCAAGATAAAATGCAAGGAAATGAACACATAAGAGGGTTAATGAGTCAAGACTTTATATTTTTCAAAAGGGGCATGCTAAGCACACTAATAATATGTTCCAATACATGCCAAGTGCCAATGTGTGCCAAGTGCTAATGTTTGTCAATGCAATATTATGCCAAGGTGTTCCAGGGAATGCTAGGGACTACAGGGCATGCCAACACATGATAGGGGAGTGCTATGCTATGCTAGGGCATGCCAACATGTGCTTGGGCATCCTACTCATGGAAATATGTTCTAGGTACAAAGATGTTCCAGGTACAAAGATGTTCCAGGTACAAAGATGTTCCAAGACATGTGAGGTGCCAAGGAATGTTAGTGTACTATTCCAAAGCATGTTAATGTGTGCCATGAGTGTTGAGGAGTGCTATGTCTCTCTCATTAATAAAATTGATAGAGCTTGATTATGTATTAAATAATATAGTTCCTACACACACTAGTGGAACTTTATTTAAATGAAATTTGGTAGATACTAAACCTAATAGAGATGAATCATGTGTTGACTCATAGGAAAACTATATTCTTATGACTTGAGGTAAATGATACACACTAATTACTTATTAACAAATTGACTGACTATTATAACCACTGTTGGCTTATATGGGCCTGACCCAGGTTCGGAAGAATTATTTAGCCAAGCAAATCCCGTAGCTACCGGCCCTTTCGGCAACAGTTTACAAAGCGCAGACTGAGGTCTCACCCAAGGTAGCAGGGGAGGGTGTTGGAACTAGGTTTCCGCACCCTTGGGATGTCTAGATGTGGTTTGGAGGTTTCGCACCCCGTTCTGCAACTTCGCGCTATACTGTATTCACACAGATCCCGAATACCTCTTACTGTCTATTAGCGCGCAGTCTACAGATCTAATCTATTGGATGAAGTATTGTAGCTCAGATCTACTTAGAAGGGTCTTTAAGAAAACATTTAACAGATTTGGCCAGTTCACGTACTTAGAATACACTTAGATTCACACATATCTATAACATAAGCATATGCACTTAGATTAAATAGTTATATCAATCATTCATACAGTCAGATTCGCGATAGCTCAAATTGTAACACAGAATTTGCAGAAGAAACTTATCTTTATTTCCACTTATCACCAATACATCCAGATCCTATGTGCGCACTCAGCTGTAAGGGTCCACGCACATAGCTGCAGACTCTTCTAGGCCTTTGCACACACAGCTGCAGAGCCTCTATCCACTACCCAAACCCTCGACTCGGACTTACAGATGCTTACAGAGTGTTCTCCTAAAAAACCCATTACAATTCAGATCCAAGATCAAACCTAGAAGCACTGCCTTTCCCTCATAGAGTCGTGCTCTATTTATACCTGTCTATGGTCCATAGACCAACTTACTTCCTATTATTCTATATTATTTTTCAGGTGAACAACCCTTTGACTTGGTCTTTTACATTTCGCACTCCGCATATTTTGGAGGTTTACAAAGGCTCTCAGACTCAAAACTGTTATGCGAGGCCTCTGCTACCCAACAGTCCCCCAACACAATCATCATGACTTGTCCCGAGTCACTCATTGGTGCGGCAAGACGCGTTGCTGCGGTTCACCTCCTTCTGAGTGGCACTCGTCGTCCTACTTCTTCTTAGTTGTCTCCTAGCATGCTTCATCCGGCTCCTTCTTCAATGCTTTTACCACTCCTGGCGACTGATGATGCTCATTCTACTCTGCTCGGTTAACACAGAACACGCCCTCATAGGATTTTAGCTTGAGCGGGGGAGCCACATACGAAACCTCCTTATACCACTGCATCCACTTCTAACCTTCGTATCTGCTCTTTGCATTGTCTGCTGCAGCTTGTGTTGCAATTTTGCAAGACCGTTGCTATTGTTCGCGAGATCCCAATCCACAAGGTCTTTTAGAGACGACTTATTAACTTCGTTTTGACCCATGGTCTCCATTTTTCCATCCTTCCTTTGTATTGTTGCAGTTCGTCGTCCTGCCCCTGGGCGGGGCGACGACATCCGGACCTCGCACCTCAGTCTACATTCTGTAAGCAAGTGACTGGTCCATTAACAATTGGTAGCTAGAACAGTCTCTTTCTTCGTGGCCTACCAACCTTTAAAAGTTGTAAAATAGTTGCTGGGGTGTCTGGTTGTATTTTGGTAATAGATGGAAGTTATCAGTGTTGTGCTTTCCCCCCACTTGAAAAATTGCACACCAGAGCGGGGCTACGGTGCCTGGTCTTGCCTATGCCTCTGGTCGCAGCAGTGTTGGTCCCCCCATCACCACAAGGTTCACTGAGACTGGGCAGTGATCTTTGTCGTGTCCCTAGCTTCTACACTTTATACACCATACTTTCTCCCGGACTTCTGGTCGTAGCACCTATTCTTGTTTTAACTTCTTCATTTCCAAACATAAGTTTTGGATCTGCGCTTGGATTTGCTAAACTCCCAACCCCGAGTCTTGTAACGAAGTTTCATGTAACCTCATCGATGTCTCTAGTGCTTCGGCCTGGGTTGAGATCTTCTGTTGTGATAAAGTCGTCCTCAGATGTGGTGTTAGGGATGCCATAAACCAAGCGCAGTGTTGCGCATCCGTCAATGTCATGTTAGCCTTGTGAATAGTACTTTTCAGTCTTTGGTCCAAATCCCATAGGGTTTCACTAGGCATCATCGCGATCTCTTTGAACCCTATAATCGACTATGTTTCTAACTTCGGTCAGCTAAACTCCTTCTTTAATTCAGTCTAGATGTCTGCTGTCCCCGCCGTTGGGTGATCGCTTGAGTACTTTATGTACCATGTCAGTGCTTGGTCCTGCAGTGCAATGACTAAGGTGGCCTTTCTGATATTATCATCTGCAATTCGTTGCACGTTCCATACTGATGTTAATACGAACCAAAAATGTTCCTGTTGAAAAATGTGCAACAAGAAATGTTAAATTTAGAATGTGCTAAAAATAGGACTCCTAAAAATAGCAATTTGGCCAGTGAGGTCATTGGCCACCTTGCGTGAGAGGTGAAACTACTAAAAATAGAAAGTTCCAAAAATAGCATTTCTGGGTCCCTTCCTATTTATAGCAGTCCGTGGTTTATCAATAGGAAGTAAAAACGAATTTGATCTTAATAGCAGTTTAAAATATTAATTAATTAATCTCCATGAGTTAATTAGTTAAGGAAAAACAAACTTGAAGTCTATGTGAGGACATGCAACAATTTATCTATTAATTGGTGAATTTATCCATCAGTTAAAGAGATAAGGATGAGTTGTAATTAGTTGGCTCAGTTAACTGAGTCAAGTCCAGTTAGATTAATTTAAAAGTTGTTAAATTAATTAGATTCAGTTTGTTAATGCTTGCATGCATGTAACAACTGGTATTTTCTGATAACTGAATATTATAGCTTAAATAACTCATGCATGTCAATTCAGACAAAGACCCAGTTGAGATCAGAGAAGGGATAGTGTACTATCAGTTGGATGAATATCTTTCCTATAAAGGAAGCTCATCCATGATGAGGATTTATCTCCTTGAAGTTTGTGCAGTTATTTTAGAGGTCAGTGTTCTGTGTGAGGTGAGAATCACACAGGTTGCAGCTGGAGGACTCAGGAAAAACTATGCATAGAAATAGGAGGCTTGGAGGGTAGAGGAGAAGCTTTGTGAGAAGCCTTTGACTGTCTATGAGTAGCAGAGGGATTGTACTAAGAGTTGGATAGCTTCCGAGCTAAGGCTTTGTGTAATCCGAACTATATTTCCACTTGTATGATAATACAGAGATGGGGTTTTAGGCAGGTGCTTTCCCCGGGTAAATTCTTCTATGTTATGTGTGATTGATTTCTTCTTATCAGTTATATGTGTTCTTATTGATGTTCCATGTGGTTGATTAAGCTTCCGCTAAATTATTTGTAGAAGTAGATCAAGTGTTTTGCTTTAGTATATTGCATTACCAGGTTGATCTACAGGTGGGAAATTTCTACATGGTATTAGATCTAGCTGATTTGTAGAAAAAGTTCTACATGGTATCAGAGCTAGATAATTTGTAGAAAAAATATACAAAATTTCTACATGGTATCAGAGCACAGGCGATCAAGGAGAGAACAATATACTGAGAGGAGATTTCAAAGTTTTGAGTTTTGGGCTGAGAGTTTGCAGAGAAGATCTAAAAATTTCTGTACAAAATTTTCAGAATTAAATAGCATATTTGGATTCTTTACGGAAAAATACCCAAAATAAAAAAATGGTTGAATCGGAGTTCAGATGAGGGAGATATCGCTGATTTAAAATCAGTTCTTTTTCTAGAAAATTTCGTGACGGCGGGAAAGTGGAAACAGATTGGTGTGCTAGCCAAGAACCTATATGCACTTGAGGTACAAGATGCATGCAAAGCCTTGAGGAGCAAGGAAAAGGTTAGGTACTTGGTGGTTGAGAGGGAGAGTATGTTACCTCTCAACATGCAGTGCCAGAACAAGTCTCAGACAATTGTGGAGGAGCCACGATTGGTGCAGCAGCTTCAGGAGGTTGTGGAGTAGCCACAACTAGAAAAGCTGAGTGGAGATCGATTAGAGACATCTACTCATGTAGAGACCTCCAGTAGGGGGAAACCTCAAGCCAGGTGGGTTGAGGGATCACATGCAGCCATACCTCTAGGTAGGAGGTGGGGCGATATAGAGTCATCCCAAGGAGGAGGGGCAGGATCCTTGAGGTACCCAACCTCTTAGATGAGACCTTGCTACAGGAGCCCCTATGTGGAGTAGCAGGAAATGACTGATTGGGTAGACACAGATGCGGATGGAGCGGCAGAGAGAGCTATAGTGCAGGGAATCCCAGGATAGCATAGAGCATGCAGGCTGCAGCACTGCAAGAGGCACAAGTTTGTTGCACAGTGCAGGGTAGCACAGAGAAGGGTGCAATGGTGCGAGATGCATGGAGATGTTGTAGTAGCGCAGAGGTCAAAAAGGGAGCACTTGTCAGTAGCAGGTAGAGCTTCAGCATCAAAGTATGTTCCTAGCCTGATAGAGTGGTCAGTTGGGAGTGTTTTTCTTCCAAGTGTTGTTGGAGCAAGTGGACTAGGTAAATGTGTTGCATGCAGAACATTCCAGAGTTACAGGATCGGGTTTGAGAGGAAGCCTTTCTTGTTGAGAGGGAGTGTTGAAAAATGTGCAACAAGAAATGTTAAATTTACAATGTGATAAAAATAGGACTCCTAAAAATGGCATGTCTAAAAATAGCAGTTTGGCTAGTGAGGTCATTGGCCACCTTGGGTGAGAGGTGAAACTGCTAAAAATAGAAAGTTCTAAAAATAGCATTTCTGGGTCCCTTCCTATTTATAGCAGTCCCTGGTCTATCAATAGGAAGTAAAAATGAATTTGGTCTTAACAACAGTTTAAAATATTAATTAATTAATCTCCATGAGTTAATTAGTTAAGGAAAAACAAACTTGAAGTCTATGTGAGGACATGCAATAGTTTATCTATTAGTTGGTGAATTTATCCATCAATTAAAGAGATAAGGATGAGTTGTAATTAGTTGGCTCAGTTAACTGAGTCAAGTCCAGTTAGATTAATTTAAAAAGTTTCTAAATTAATGAGATTCAGTTTGTTAATTATTGCATGCATATAACAAATGGTATTTTCAGATAACTGAATATTATAACTTAAATAACTCATGCATGTTAGTTCAGATAAAGACCCAGTTGAGATCAGAGAAGCAACAATTTACTATCAATTGGATGAATATTTTTCCTATAAAGGAAGCTCATCCATGATGAGGATTTATCTCCTTGAAGTTTGTGCAGTTATTTCAGAGGTCAGTGTTGTGTGTGAGGTGAGAATCACACAGGTTGCAGCTGGAGGACTCAGGAAAAACTGTGCATATAAATAGGAGGCTTGGAAGGCAGAGGAGAAGGTTTGTGAGAAGCCTTTGATTGTCTATGAGCAGCAGAGGGATTGTATTGAGAGGTGGATAGCTTCCGAGCTAAGGCTTTGTGTAATCCGGACTATATTTCAACTTGTATGATAATACAGAGATGGGGTTTTAGGCAGGTGCTTTCCCCGGGTAAATTCTTCTATGTTATGTGTGATTGATTTCTTCTTATCAGTTATATGTGTTCTTATTGATGTTTCTCATGGTTGATTAAGCTTTCGCTAAATTTTTTGTAGAAGTAGATCAAGTGTTTTGCTTTGGTATATTTCATTACCAGGTTGATCTATAGGTGGGAAATTTCTACATGGTATTAGAGCTAGCTGATTTGTAGAAAACGTTGTACATGATATAAGAGCTAGTCAATTTGTAGAAAAATTCTACAAAATTTCTACAGTTCCGGGTCTTTGCCTCTTGCGCCTTTGAATACCAGTAATTGGATCACGCTCGTCATTGTTACCCTTAAACTACTAATGTTCCTGGTCCCTTCAATCCTCCAATTTTCTTCTCTCTCGAGTCCCCGCATTTCACACCAGACACCCATTAGGCAGATCCCGGTCCCAGCAATGGAACCATTTGTTGGCTTATATGGGCCTGACCCAGGTCCAGAAGAATTATTTAGCCAAGCAAATCCCGCAGCTACGACCCTTTCGGCAATAGTCTGCGAAGCGCGGACTGAGGTCTCACTCGAGGTAGCAGGGGAGGGTGCTGGAACCAGGTTTTCACACCCTTGGGATGTCTAGATGTGGTTTGGAGGTTTCGTGCCCCGTTCTGCAACTTCACATTGCGTTGTATTCACACAGATCCTGAATACCTCTTACTGTCTATTAGCGCTAGTCTACAAATCTAATCTATTGGATGAAGTATTGTAGCTCAGATCTACTTAAAAGGGTCTTTAAGCAAACATTTAACACATTTGGCCAGTTCGCGTACTTAGAATACACTTAGATGCACACATATTTATAGCATAAGCATATGCACTTAGTTTAAACAGTTATATCAATCATTCATATAGTCAGATTCGCGATAGCTCAAATTGTAACACAGAATTTGTAGAAGAAACTTATCTTTATTTCCACTTATCACCAATACATCTAGATCCGCCCTGCGCACTCAGCTGCAGGGGTCCGTGCACACAGTTGCAGACTCTTCCAGGCCTCTATGCACATAGTTGCAAAGCCTCTATCCACTACCCAAACCCTCGACTTGGACTTACAGACACTTACAGAGTGTTCTTCTCAAAAACCCATTACAATTCAGATCCAAGATCAAACCCAAAAGAACTACCTTCCCTCATAGAGCCACGCTCTATTTATACCTATCTATGGTCCGCGGACTGACTTACTTCCTATTATTTTATATTATTTTTCGGGCAGACAACCCTTTGACTTGGTCTTTTACAACTTGCGCTCCGCATATTTCAGAGGTTTACAAAGGCTCTTAGACTCAAAACTGTTATGCGGGGCCTCCACTACCCAACAACCACTATGACCTTGGACACATAATGAAAAATACTCCACAAAAATGGTCTTAAATCGTTATCTTTTAACAAAAAAATAGTAACAGGTACATAGTGTCATAAAAAACTCATTGGAATGATCAGTGATGACGAAAAATTTTTGATCGTCACCAAAAGTAACCAAAAAGAGCATTGGTGAGGGTCAATAAAAGATCATCACTAGAAGTATCACCAAAGAGAGAATTAGTGATTGGCCTTTAATGACCCTCACCAAAAGTGTCACCAAAGAGAGAATTAGTGACTGGCCTTTAACGACCCTCACCAAAACTGTCATTGAAAATGGCTTTGGTGACAAACATTAAAGGACCATCACTATATACACTTACAACAATGATTTTTTAAGGACCGTCACCATATGCGATATTGGTGACAGACCTTAAAGGTTTGTCACAGGCATGAATTGTCATCAAAAACTCATTGGAATGATTAATGATGATGAACATTTATTGACCGTCACCAAAAGTAACCAAAAAAATCATTAGTGACGGTCAATAAAAGATTGTCACTAGAAGTGTCACCAAAGAGATAATTAATGATGGGCCTTTAATGACTCTCACCAAAAGTGTCACCAAAGAGAGAATTAGTGACAACCCTTTAATGACCCTCACCAAAAGTGTCATTGAAAATGGCTTTGGTGACAAACCTTAAAGGACCATCACTATATACACTTACAACAATGCTTTTTTAAAGACTGTCATCGTATGTGACATTGGTGACGGACCTTAAAGGTTTGTCACAGGCATGACCCTCACCAATGACCTTTTTTCTTGTAGTGTAATCTGCAATTCCCCCTCCCACATTTACCTGCTTTTACAAGCCCTCCAAGTAAATGTGAAACAGAGTGCCACTATGACATGACCTAAGCTCCTAGCTCTAGTTAAGGAAGTGGGGCCTACAATTGAGACTTACTAACCACAAACTAACATCCTACAAGGACTACATATCACCCAGGAGTTGAAGAAACACCCCAAGTGGTCAATCCTTGAGTTGGAACTTTGTTTTAGTGACCTAGACTCCCAACCGCACCCTTGACATTGCTTGCATGCGGTTGAAGGCCTCCAACCACACTCACAAGCCTTGCTCCATGTGGTTGTGACCTAAATTGCTCAGTTTAGTGCCTATGGTCCCGAGATCTGAGCCACAATTACAAGCCAACCTCCAGAACCATACCCAAAACTCCCTGAGAGTTCTCATAATGATAAATGACATAATGACAATGTTATTCATACAAAACTTGGACACGGACTTAACCTAAGCAGGCCCAACCATGACATTCATTTTTTCAAACATATAGTGAACATGTAAAATAAAGGTCATGAATGCATATCTGATTATAGGATTCTGAAACTTATCTAAGAATCACCAAGAAGGTTTAATTCCTTCTCATAATAGCTACAATAACACTTTTTATCCCATGCATTCATTAACCGTCATATACTTATCAAATCATGAAAAACACCATAGCTAAAGTAAATGACATATCCATGCTTATAACCAACATATAACTAGATGATTAACCATGAAATAACATCCATCAAATCATCATAATATCAAGTATAAGTGCTCATAGAATAGAATAGGAAAATAAATCTTATTGATTGATGCAAAAGCCAACCAAGTCAGGGAATTCCACATACCACTGGACCGTAGATTAAGTTGAACCAAATCTTTCTTTTAGCCAATCATGCACATGCCATATTCCAATCTTGAATGTGAGATCTTAAGACATAAACACCCAGGGTTCCTGGAGATTAAACCACCTCCACCCTCAGGCTACCATGATCTCGCCAAAACTGGTCAAGAGATCACGAAACCCAAATAAGTTTGGATGCTTTAAGGTTTCTTCACCATTACCTTGAGGAATTTTCCTCTCTCCACCCACTTGTCAAGGGCTTCCTGGAGATTAAGCCACCTCCACCCCCAACCCTTGGGAATTTTTTTGAGACCACCTCAATCAGTTCCAAAACCTTCCGACAATCCAAAGCTCAATCAGAAAGAATCCCATCACACCATGGTTTTCTAGGAAATGGCAAGGAAAGGCCAAAACCACTACAAAACCAAGAAAAATCCATGCAAATGACAACAAATAAACCAAATAAACCAATGCATGTACCATGCATTCACACATCATCTAGGAAATCACACATGCAACATGTTACTTACAAAATATTCTTGTTGAAGTTGTTGATCCACCCTTCTCCTTGCTTTCCTTACTTGTCCTTTCCCTTACTTTGATTTCCTTCTCTTTCCCTTACTTTCTTGCTTTCTCCTCTTGGTGTTATTGTCTCTCTCTTTGAAACTAATTCCAAAACAAAACTAACAAAAAGCTCCCAACTAATCCTATAATGCCTTTTTATTATTGATGCCTCTAATTCTTCATTTTCCTTCATTTTTCCTTCAATTTCCCTCTCATGCAAATTTGTGACCCTTCATCTCCTTTTTCTCCTATTTTCCTTTATTTTCCTAAATAAAATGCCAAATAATGTCTCTTTTCCTTTCCCAATTTCCTTAGCCATAAATAGACCAAAAGTGACACTCACTAGAATGTTTTTCCCAACATTCAACTTGGAATACGTGTCCCATGAACTTGTATTATTTGGGCCTTTATTAACCTTTATTACATGAACTTTTAATCGAGGGCTATTACACTGATACAAGCTTTACACCATTTCAACTTGTTTATGGCCTGGAAGAAATTATGTCAATCGAGTTTCAAATCCCATCGCTAAAGCTCATTGTTGAACTTCTATCTAGCACCTCAACAGAAGAGGAGTCTGACACCACTGCAGAAGAGGAACATTTGTTATCAATGCATCACCTGGATGAGACTCGTTGAGATGTTGCACTAGCTTTTGAAGCACATAAGTTCTTAGTTAAATCTCAATATGACAAACATGTTAAGCCTCACTCTTACGAAGAGGGAGACCTTGTTTTAGTTTATGATCAAAAGCACAACCTCTTGCGGGCATGAACACTTCAACCATTATGGATCGATCCTTATATTGTCACTAAGGTTCTTTCGAAAGGAGCCTATGAACTTCAGGACTGTGATGGAATCTCATTCGTTGAGCCCCGCAACTGGTTCTATCTAAAATTAATTATGCCTAATGTTTCATTAGGCACATGCTTTGTCATTTTATGCATATAAGTTTTGTTTCTTTTGGTGTGCTTGTTGCTTTGGCTTACTTTTGGTTATATTTGGTTATTTGTCTGATGCATGTTTCTCTTTTTTCACAGATGTCAACCTCACTCTCGCCATATGTCAGATAATATGTGGATGGTTTCAGTCATCACACATGACACATTGCATCAGTTGCCCCATTGTTCTAAATTATCTCCAAAGCGATTACCTTGTCCGGTTTCATGTCAATTGATGTAGGACTCTTCATTTCCTACCTTTGCAGAATATCTTCCTATCAACTTTAACACCTCATATAGGAAGTAGTTTGACAAACATTTTAGTACCTTCGAGCTTGAATTCCTTAGTGACAGGTTTCTATGCGTTTGATTGGGGGCCTTCCTCATTAGCTCCCACTTTGAACAATTCTAAGAGTGTTCATCATCAACTCCTTTATTCACACTCACTATGTTTTATTGTGCATCTTGGAGACCATAATTTTGATCGGCGGCCATCCTCGTGTCTGTTAACGATTTTCATCATTGGTCAGTAATTAGATGATTTTTGTCATGTTCGACATTAACTCATTTATTCACATGTATAAACATGTTATTTAGGATGCAGTAACCAAGATCTTGGTTAGAGGCTTAAATCACTCAACCTTGCTTCCTCTCCCAAGCTGCGACTACTGTTATTAGAGACAACTTATCATTTTGATAACATTATGACCTCCCTCCACATTGTGCCTATCGATGGACATGGAAATCATACCTTCATTGGATATCATTATGACTTTCCTACTGAGCATGGGAATGCCCAACTCAGGACATAATTTTATATTTTGACATATGTTGTTGTTTTCAGGTCTCCTTCCATTCTGAAGCTCTGACACTCTCTCTCTTCAGTCACAATATGTAAAATATTTCGACCATTGTCTTCTTCTCTGACCTCACACTTTAGGGGGAGAAAAAACCTCCTCATAAGCTTAGAGGAGAAGACCAACTTGTAATGGAATAAACCCTAATTCACAAGCCTATTTTCCATAGTAACACACCCCAAAAAATGGCAAAGTGCATGCTAACACGGCCCTATGACTAGCATACCTTGTTAACCTAGAAAAGCACACTCTGTCTCTTCAATAATGGTGTGTTACTTGAATTTCACGAGCTTGTGAAGGGAAATCACGAGTTAACTCACTATGAATTTGTCATTAACTCAAAGTTGACTTTAAAAAGTTGGAAAGGATCACCTCGAACTCATCTTTAGAAGTGTTACACAATAATTTGTCACTGAACTCATCTCAGTCCCTCCACTATGTCATACATTAGATACACATGTCCATATCTTCCCACTCATGCAAGAAGATTAAACAAGTGCTCTCTAATACTGAAGATTGACCCTTTTTGCCTAAGTTTTTTCATCATCGCAAGTGAACCCTTTTAAGTCTGTGACGATCCTCTGTTTTGAACTGTATCATCGCGACGTCGTCGTAGGTGTACACGTGTTTCCTGTGATGGTCGAATTTTAGGGCTCGATGCAAGTCCTCAAGATATTAATTGCGATGATTGGTCCAAATGCATTGCTTCCTTGCGATGTCGTCGCCAAGACCTAGTTTATGACTTGCGACGATCCAGATTTGGCGAATTAGTTCAAACAGTCGAACTTCTGGGTGATTCTAGAACTAGTTGTTGGGTTAGATTGGGTTTCCTTTTCTCCTCTAGGATGGCAGTTCCACCTTTTTTGAAACCTCCCTTGAGGATAAGCTCCCTCTCCCTCATTTCATGGAGGCTCCTCCTATAAAAACACTCACCATTTCTATGATCAGCTAGTTACTGGTTGCTAGTTCCTAGTTCTTGGTTTCTGGATTGAAGCAGATTAGATAGTTTTGGTGTGAGTTTGACAAGTTTCCTATGTGAGTTTGTTGATAGTTTGATAAGAGTTTGTGGAGTGCCTTATCCTTGTGTTAGAGCTTGCGAGTGAGAGAGAGATATCATCCATTTGGGAGACCCATTCTTGAGAGTGAATACTTGAAGAAACATACTGGCTGGACCCTCCGAGAAGGCTTGCGATGTCAAGACTTGGTTGTAAGCTTTGCTCTTGATTCATTTTAATACAATCAATGATGAATTCCTATATCTTGTGCACAATTTACTTGATAGCTTATGATTTCTTGACTTTATAAGTAAATAGATCATTGTTGTTCTCGATTACGTGCTCTGTTATTTTCTTATGGTGTTTTAGGTCGATTTCTCATTAAGGAGAAGGAAACAGAAGCTGGAGCGGCGCAACGAAAGCTTCATCAGACACCAGTTTTGAGGTAGGCCTCTAATGATGACTATTTAAGGAAATCGATTGTTTTTTTTGTTTTTGCTATGACTAGACCCACTCTAGGGCTAGAGGGGTTGCCTCTGCCCGCAGAGGGAACACTTTCCTACTTCACAAGTTGGCGACTCCACTGGGAAGTCCTTTTTATGTTTTATTTTTGTTTACTCTTGGTTTGTCTTTTGATTTAGTGTCTCTTGAATTTTGGGGTTGCACCTTCAGTTTTTGGATTACCTGGGTCAATCTGGGAATTCCCCTTACTGTTTGGAAGAATAGCCTGGTGTTTTTTAGGTGTTGTCACTTGTCTTTTCCCCTTTTTAAACTTGTCATTGAAGATAGCTTAACAGCTGTGACGACATCGCCCTGTCCTCTTTAGTAAATCTGTGCGTCGCTAATTACCTATCATATAGTCGTGACTTTTCCTGAAATTAGACCGTTGCAGAAGATAGGTGTACCCCTGTGATGACGTCGCTTAGTTGTTGTCTCTACACTTGCGATGATTGGCTTATCATCACAAGTTTCTTGTTATAGGCTCGCGACAATTCCTGTGCAAGTTGTTTTTTTCAACTTTACCTCCTGAAACCATCAGTCTTGCTTACCCCCTGCTGTTTTCTGTCTCCCATCAGCTTGTTTTGATTGCTTTGGTTAAGGCTTGTTTCTCTTTGACTTCATTTGAGTGAGTCTTGTGTTTTAGACCTCGTGACCTAGCTATTTGAAGTGCTTCAAACCATTTGCCTAGGTTACTTGTCTATCCAAGGTTCATCCGCAACCATCTTATTGATTTGCTTGAGGCTTTTTGCTGCTTGTTTTCTTGCTGATTGATTTTTAGTGTTGATTATTGAATCATTTTCCCATATTGATTTGATTTCTTCACTACCAAGCGTAGATCACAATTGTTTGGATTGATTAGGTTTACAGTTGCTTGTTTGTCTTTAAATCAAGAGATTGCATTCATTTAGTATACAAAAGTGAAAGTACATGTGCATTACAAATTTTCATGTTCTGAGAAATTGGAAAGCGAACTTTAAATATTTCATTAGCAGTATCGATGCACTGTAGGATTAGTGTGTTGATGCATTGTGTTTCTTAGTGCTTAAATTCACATGTCTTGGTTTTGTGATTGCTTGGGAATGAACTCTCTACCTTTATTTAAGTAGGTATTCATCAAAACAATTGATGCTTTACTCATTCTAGTTGCCTCCTAGGGATTTTTGACATACATACAATAGGGCCTAAAAATCGAAACCTAATTCAAGATCAACTCTAAAATCAACTGAATGATCTTAACAACGCATTGAAACTTAATGCACATTATTCAGAGGTCTAGGCTAGAGACGTGCTCTAGCGTCATTAAACCTAGTCACTGTTGTTTTCACTTAAGGTTGGGTGATTCCTCCTTCTGTGACTCAATAGCTACTAGTACGAACTCGTGCTCCTCGTACCGTCGAGTATATATCGGGAGACCCCACTAGGTTATCATCCTACATCCATAGGAAGCTGAATCTGCCACCTTACAAACCACAACGCAGCGAACACAACATTCAGGAAGATTGACTACCGTACGGAAAGTCCTTGGTCATTTCTCTTTCATTTGATCACCAAGGTGTATATGCAGTTTTATAGTTTGTCTGGTAAACCTTCTGCCTAGTTCTCGAGAGTAGTCACTTTCGTTACTTTTCGACTCCTTCAAAGAAAAGGATCATCTAAGCACTTGTCCTTTCAGGCTCATTAAGATAGAGTCACCTTTTCGTTCTTTTATCGACTCTTGAAACATGAAAAGGTCAAGTTTTGTTCGTGTGTCATAATATTTACTACCCACGAAATATTCTTGGTAATAGTTCAAGTTCTTGGTTACAGTACAAGTGTTTTTCAGGCTCGTTCCTGATGGCAACATTCCCTAAGTCTACCAGCCAAGGTCTTCCCCCAGATGGGAACCTTGGTCTGTTTCCTTCTTTTGGAAATATCGGTGCTCCATACATGGCAACATTGTCTTTGCTTGGGTTAACCATCGGTTTGCCCGTTTGGTTGTTTTCAACCTCGGTGGTCCCAAGTGTCATGACTCATGTTCCACCATCTCCTTCATCTAAATCATGACACGATGATTCCAAGGTTGAGCCTGCACCTTCTTCCCCTGTTTCTTCATCTTCATCTCCTACTTCGCCTAGTGAAATTTCCACATCTAGTAACCAGGAGACTAAGAAGAAGAAGAAGAAGACAAAGAAGAATACAAAGTCCGATAAGCGCAAGGCCACCCATGCAACTATTGCTCCGAGTACATCTCAGGTCAGAACACCTTCTGCTCCTCTGCGGAAGGTTAAGTTTCCTTGTAAATTGTGCAAGGGTGACCATCTTCTTCGTGATTGTCCTGGCATTCCTAGGATCTTAGAAGTATGGTCTCACGATCTGGCTCGTCCCTCATTGTCCTCTGAAGCTCATGTCAATGTTCAATCCTCAATTGGCAGTGGTAAGAAGAAAGGGAAGATTCGATTCCCCTATAGGCTATGTGAAGGTAACCATCCCCTTCACCTTTTTCTGCTCATGGATAAAGCTTCTGCTGTTTTGGAAAGTCTTACAGCCTCTTTGCCTCCACTTCCCATTGGTTATTAGAGGCTCTCTTTAGACCCTCTCCCAGTTGACAAAGAGATTAACTTAGATTCTTCTCTTGTCTATCCTCCTCTTCCCAAACCTGGCTATCCTCAGCCTATTCCTGACCAACCATTGGTCGGAAAGAGTGTCGACTTAGATTCACCACCAGTGGTCCACTCCGTTCCCGAAGAACATCATGATTATACTGCTCATGTTCTTCTCGTCTCGTCAGATTCTCCTGTGTCTGAGAACGACCCTCCTATCCCAGCTGATTCAAAGAGTCCTTCTTTAGTTCCTTTAGAGCAAGGGGGAAATCATACGATACCCCCGCCAAGTAGTTCAGTTGTTTCTTTTGACTGGAGTCATTTGACTACATTCTACCTTCCATTCTACGTGCCTTTCCAAATTACAATACATGCCTATGATAAGGTAGTACTTGGCACTGTCTTAGATGAAGGTGCGTCGGTTATCCTCATGCCTTTCACTACTTGGCAAGCTTTGGGCTCCCCATAGCTTCTACCAGTCACGCAGAATATGTTATCATTTGATGGAGGAACCAGTCAACCTTTAGGGATCCTTCCGAAGTTCCCTGTTACTTTGGGAGGCAAACCCGTCTATATAGACATAATGGTTGTCCAAGGTGCTTTAGATTTCAGTCTTCTCCTTGGCCGTGATTATATTTAAGCCATGGGAGCTCTTATTTCTTCACTTTTCCATGTGGTTTGTTTTCCGCATGATGGAAGAATGGTTACTATTGATCAATTGTCATTCTTTAGTCACCCGGTGCTTCCTGTACCACCATCACCCCCATTGGTTCTTATCCACAAGCAGTACCTTCCTTGCCACAGGTCAATTATGTGGCTATCCATTCCATCTCCACCTCTGTTGATGGTCGTGCAGATGGTCTCATACATCATGTAATAGGGGCATTGGAACCCGATCTGTCATTGGTGTCTAATGACATGTGTTCCTCCCGAAGCGTGCTTCTTCCGTCTGGTGAAGATCTCTTGGGAGCCATGTTTTCATACAACCTATGAACAGTAGTTCTGAGGAGAGTTCTTTTCTTGTATCAACCTCGTTAAAAAATTAAACAAGGAGTCTTAAGGAAAAGTTCTTGATCTTGTGTCAACCTCGTTAAAAAATGAAACAAGGGTTATGAGGATAGTTCTTTTACTGTGTCAACCTCATTAAAAAAAATGAAACAATCCCCTTTTCCAAATCGAGTTTTTCTAAGATCTCATAACATCTGAGTCGAGTCTTTCTAAGATCTCGACAGTGAATCTTCATTCCATCCACCTCGTTGAATGCAATGAAGCTTGGCGGCCATGTACCTCGATTTGCATCATTATGCTGGGTGCATGCAAACTTATAACAAGCATAGTTTTTCGTTTCAAGTTTGTGTAAACATGAAATCGAATCCAAGCAAAGTTCTCCATGGTTCAAGCTTGTGTAAAAATGAACCCGTACCCGATTTACATCTCGTGATTGTTTTTTTTATCCGCTAAATTCTGCTAGATGAGCCTTGGTTGTTTCATTCCATCACCACCATCTCTTTGGCCGATCATATGCTTTCACTTGGTTGTTTTTCCTTTCCTGAGGGACCACAGTGATGAGTGGTTTTATTAGCCAGCCTCTTGACCATTACATGTTTTGAGCAGTTCCACCATTGCTGGAACCAGTTGCTACCCTTTATACCACTCGTTCTTCTAGGACGAGTCACCTTTAAGCCCTTTTTTGACTCGTAAAATATGAAAAGATTGCCGAGTATTTTTCCCTTTTTGACTCGTTAAAGAAAATAAAAATGGAGGTCTGCTTTGAGCTCTTTTCTGACTATTTAAAAACGAAAATATGGCCGAGCTCTTGTCATTTCAAGCTCATTCTTAGTTACGAAACGTCGTGTCTCCAGTAAGTTTTCTACTTTTTCGGACTGGCAACACTATTTATGAAAAGTACTCCTTGACCGAAATGGTCAAGCGGTTCTCTCGCATATCGTTTTCTACCTTTTTGGGCTCGAGAGACATAAACTTACGAAAAGGGCCCTCCCTGGAGTTTTCTTTTTCGTGTATTTTTCAGACTCTCTAAACATGAAAAAGACTTCGAGTTTTACCTATGTCAGACTCGTTAAACTCTGACAACATTGGACTTGTCACCATGATGAGACTCGAGCTTCTCCTCCCTAGGGCTTGTTAAACTATCACTAGGTTGGATTTGTCTGAAGGTCAAACTTATATCACAAGCATATGCTATCCCCTTCAAGCTTGTTTTTAAAAAATAATTGGGGTACTCGCCAACAATGGTGGGGGAAAATTTGGAAGTCGTCGTTGGTTACCTACGGCAGCTAGTCACTCTTGAACATCGACACTTTTGCTTCTCGTCAGGTAGGGATATCCTTACATCGTCATTGGCCTTCCGAGGTTTTGGGTTGCCATTTTGCCTCATTCCATCTGATCCATGTTGCCTCCATCAAACTTCAGATCCCTTGGTACCAAAATGCTGCCGCATTCCAGAGTCGTGTCGCCGATATGTTCAAGAGTATAATCCTTCTGCAGTTCGCACCCTTACCTCCTCCTCTGATGCTCTATTTCACCATCTACCACTTGTTCCTTGTCTTGTGTCGTTGATGGGGGAAACATTATGGCCCTCCTGCGACGGATCACCTCCTATTGACATCAGCTCATTATCCAGGAAGTCAATCTAGAGATTCCTTTCAGTACCTTGGAGCTTGCATGCCTCAATGGCAAGTTCTTCGCACCTAACGACATACTTTCATCATTGGTCTTCGATTGGGTGATTCCACGAGTGTTCGAATTCGAATCACTTTTCACACTTAGTGGATTGTACTGGCAGTACCTTGAGAACCATTAGCATTATTGGTGGTCTCTCTCACGCTTTTTAACAGTTTCCATCATTGACCAGTAATCAAGTGATTTTCTATCATGCTTGACTTAAACACATATGTTCGCATGCTAGAACTTGTACTATGATCAGTTAGGGTTTCAAGACCCCAGACAAAGATTACATATGTTCAGGCTATGTGGATTGGTTCGTGATTACATACATGACTCTTTGATTGGATGGTTATGACCATACCTGAGTCCCATGGATGGCTGCGACCATACCTTTATCATTATATTTTGTCTTATCAACTGGGTGGCTGCATCCATACCACAAACCAAGTTTCATATGTCTTTTGGATGGATGAACCCATGCCTAGACTACATGTATTTCACTATCAGAGATATCAGTTGTACTTGTGCCTGCAGGTTCTTCATGCTAGTGTTCCAATTCGATTATGATTTCGTAAAGCATTTCACCCCTCCCACTCTCTCGGGCTTCATGATTTAGGGGGCATCTGTTACACAATAATTTGTCACTGACCTCATCTCAGTCCCTCCACTGTGTCATACATCAGATACACATGTCCATATCTTCCCACTCATGCAAGAATATTAAACAAGTGCTCTCTAATACTAAAGATTGACCCTTTTTGCCTAAGTTTTTGCATCATTGCAAGTGAACCCTTTTAAGTTTGCGACAATCCTCTGTTTTGAACTGTATCATCACGACGTCGTCGCAAGTGTACACAGGTTTCCTGCGATGGTCGAATTTTAGGGCTCAACGCAAGTCCTCAAGATATTAATTGTGATGATTGGTCCAAACGCATTGCTTCCTTGCGATGTCATCACCAAGACCTAGTTTATGACTTGCGATGATCCAGATTTGGTGAATTAGTTCAAACAGTCAGCCTTCTGGGTGATTCTAGAAATGGTTGTTGGATTAGATTAGGTCGCCTTTCCTCCTCTGGGATGGTAGTTCCACCTTTTGTGAAACCTCCCCTGAGGATAAGCTCTGTCTCCCTCATTTTATGGAGGCTCCTCGTCCTATAAAATCACTCACCATTGCTATGATCAGCTAGTTATTGGTTGCTAGTTCCTAGTTCTTGGTTTTTGGATTGAAGTAGATTAGATAGATTTGGTGTGAGTTTGAAAAGTTTGCTATGTGATATTGTTGATAGTTTGATAAGACGTTGTGGAGTGCCTTAGCCTTTTTTTAGAGCTTGTGAGTGAGAGAGAGATATCATCGATTTGGGAGACCCATTCTTGACAGTGAATGTTTGAAGAAACATATCGGCTGGACCCTCCAAGAAGGCTTGCGACGTCGAGACTTGGTTGTAAGCTTTGATCTTGATTCATTTTAATATAATCAATGATGATTTCCTATATCTTGTGCACAATTTACTTGATAGCTTATGCTTTCTTGACTTTATAAGTAAATAGATCATTGTTGTTCTCAGTTACGTGCTCTGTTGTTTTCTTGTGGTATTTCAGGTCGATTGCTCATTAAGGAGAAGGAAACGGAAGCTAGAGTGGCGCAATGAAAGCTTCATCGGACACCGGTTTTGAGGTAGGCCTCTGACGATGACTATTTAAGGAAATCGATTGTTGTTTTGTTTTTTCTATGACTAGACCCGCTATAGGGCTAGAGGGGTTGCCTCTGTCCACAGAGGGAACACTTTCCTACTTCACAAGAAGTTACCTATCCTAATAGAGACTATTATGTAGGGAAAGAGAAATAAATCAGAGGAAACTTTTGGCTTTTCCCAAAGTGAAGTGGTGAAGAAATTAGAGAAATCAAAGCCTCCCCTTGCCTATATATTGGAGGCCAAGCCACTTTAATTTGGGGGAGAATTCATGCATTGTTATGTTGTCAAGATACTATTGAGAGAGAGAGATTGAGGAGCTAAGAGCTGGAGGAAGGCCTGTTGCAACACCTCATGGTTGTAATCTTCCTTCATTGACTTAATAATATAAATCTACTGTTGTTTTGTCTATATCATGGTCTAATGCTCACATTTTCACGTGTTTATGCTTCTATGATCTAGATTGATGCTTTGATATTGATGCATTCAATGTTTATATGTTGTTATATGTTAGTATATTGAATTGTTAAGGTTTATATATGATGTGCAGATCACTTGTTGTATGTTCTGTGTGCAGGTCTCATTCTTGGAGTTGGCTAAGCGATCCTTCTTTGCCACACTGATTTCTCTAGCAAAACCATGTGAAGGATAAATAGGTCTACACTCATTGTTTCTTTGTCAATTCTTATCTAGCATTGGTATGTTTGAATGTTTCTTGCTTTGAAAACCTTAGATCCCTTGATCTGTCTTGCTTAGGTTCCGGGAAACCTGCGGGGGTTTCTTTCTTATCTAACAGTGCATCAATCCCTACAACAATAATGGTTGGTTGATATTGAGCATGAGAAGATTGATGGCTCGCAAGGAATCCGAGATGACATAAGCCCAAAGGGGTTGCATCTCGAAAGTTGCAGGAGGTCAATCAAGAAAAACACTCGGGTCGATGAGGATTAGGATGGTGTGGTAGGGATTACAATGCAGGGAATGTTGGGATGATGTGGAGGTCATGCATAGGCCAATAGAGGAACCACTTCCCATGTAAGTGGGCCTATCATTGCATTATGAGGTTTAAAAATGGGCTCACATGGATGGGAATTTCAACGGCTACCGACAGGAACTTTCACGTCCCAGATTCTATTTCCTAGAGGATACCTTGCATAATATTGAGGGGAGAGATGGGATGGCTCAGCACTGGCTTGCTGCAACAAAAATGAGAACCAATCAAATGCACTGTCAGCCCCACAGTGTGGACCCGCTAGGGCACGTAAACTTGAAGGTTCTTCCCTGGGAGTGCAAGTGAGACGCAAGTGGAGCGGAGAGGGATGATGCAAGCCTAAGCTTTGGTGACATACATGCATGCTTGGCAACCCATTCATTGGAGCATGGAGTATGTGTGGACTCGCAAACATGTATGCCTAGAGGGTCAACCCTAACATAAATGTTAAGGGTGAGATCGCAATAGCCCTAGTAACAAATCCTGAGTGACGGGAAGATTAGCGGTAGATAACGTCATGTCGTAAGTGGAACCATGTTGAACTAAAAACTGTCACCTTGACATTTTTCTATCTATGTGAGTTCATTACCACTCATACTTTCCTCCTTTTCAAGTCTAAAACATCAGTTCCTCATATCAAGCCTTGAAAATAAGAGAAAAGCTCTCAAAAGTCTTTAAAACTCTGGTTCTGCACTTTCTCTTTGTCTTACTTGTGGTCCCACACCTAATGGTCATGTATCCTGTGCAACTGACCGCACTGTCTCTGTGTTAAGGATGCGGACCCTTGTGAAAATTAAAAAGGCGTAAGTATATTCTGAAAAACTCACTTTCAATTATTTCTAGAAGCTTCTGGAAGGAATCTTGAGGTGGCAAGTTTGCTCTTTTAAGGTTCATGTATCTCATACCTTAAGGAGCTAACCCCTTGATGTAAGGAGCTTATCCCTTTGAAGGAGGATTCTATCCCTTCATAGGTGGAACTGTAACCTCCTCCTCTGCACTATAAAAATAAGCATTGGGCTGGTTAATAGGGAGTTAGAAGCTTGATATTTTTGAGGGAATATGCTGTTGGAACTTAGTCTTCTTTAGTTGAGTTTTTGTGAGGAGAGATTACATATCTCTATGAATCTCATTTGGAAGAGTGCAAGGCTTGTCAAAGTAAAGGAAATTCCTGTTTCGGACCACAGGAAGAACTTTTTCAACATCAAGGCTAAAAAGGTTGTAAGGTTCTTCTACTATTCAAAGTTAATACAAATATATTTGTTTTTCTCAATAAGCTGTTAATTCATGGTTTATTTTATGGATTCCTTGATCACCATAATAGGAATGATTTATAATATTTTCTATGCAGGTGCTATTTAATGTTTGCTTATTTGTGATTGCAGGTCTTCAAAGATAACTCTTTTGAACGACTGGGGAATGACTACTACGAACAAGCACTGGATCTAAGGTAGGATCTTAACACCTTTAGAGTATTTATTAATAAATCGCATATGTCTAGAGAAAGATAGATTTGTTTGTCTATTTGTTGTTAGACTATCTTTGATACTAGGGAGATCGGTCTTATCTACAAGATCGATTTATCCGGCCAACAAATTGGCGAATCCACTAGGGATTTTTGACAGGAAAAATACAGATCTGGGTAGACACTAAGAATCCTAAATCAAACCTAAACTTAACTGGGAGAAGATATCTTAGGTTTTTCAAAAATTTTAACAGGTTCTACAGGCTCCAGAAGCAACAGGTGCGGTCCCACACTGTTTACTCAAGGGAACAAGTGGATATGTCCGCTTTGTCTGTGAAGACAAAGTGCACTCCCCATAAAACTTCCAAAAATATAAACATACTTCGAGATTTTTGGAAACTACCCAGGCTGGTATATATCAATCAAAAACCAGAAAAACAATTTTCTCAGGTCAAAACAAAGGAAAACCAAAAATTAAAAACCTTCCCCAGCAGAGTCAAATCTTTGAACTTCGCCTGCATCCTAGCGGTAGATTATTATACTAAGTGGGTCGAGGTGATGCATACATTTTCGGCAGACGGCAAGAATGCTACAACTTTCATATTCAATCATATAATTTCTAGATTTGGTGTTCCTCAAGATATTATTACTGATCATGGAAGTAACTTTAAAAAGATCATGATGACTAAACTGACAAATCAACTTGGCCTGCGCCACGATAGTTCTACTCCGTATTACCTGCAGGCTAATGGTTTGGTTGAAGCTATCAATAAAGTTTTAATCACTATGATCCAACAAATCATTGGTATTCATAAATCAAATTGGCATACCATGCTATTTTTAGCACTTTGGGCATATCGGACCTCAATAAAAACATCGACTGGTTTCACTCCTTTTCAACTAGTCTACGGTTTGGAAGCAGTGCTACCTATTGAATGCGAAATTTCGTCATTACAATTAGCCATAGAATTACTCCCAGCTACTTCTGAAGAGGAGAAACATTTTTTGTACTTAGCTCAGCTAGATGAGAATCGATGTACTGCTACAATAGCAAATGAGACTCATGCGAAACAAATGAAAGCTCAATACGACAGAAGTGTTACACCCCATAATTTTTCAGAATGAGACCTATTTTTATTATATGATCAAGCGAATGATAAGCTAGGGGCTGGAAAATTTGTACCTATGTGGCATGGTCCTTACATTGTTAAATGAAAGCTGACAAAAGGGGCTTATGAATTGATAGATTTTGACGGTGTCTCTTTGGTAAACCCAAAAATGGGCTTTATCTGAAGAGATATTATGCTTAAATTCTGTGTGGAGATTTTTTGTTAGATTAGTTTCTTTACAACTGGTGTGTTTTAAATTAGAAAAGTGTCCCTAGTTTAGAGAGTGCTCTTATCACTATTCCTACTTATCTCGATTTTACTCTTGATATTGCAAATGTCGACGTCTCTTCAAACATACATTGGTTTTGCTGATGGTGCTTGTTGTAGTACATGGAACATTTCTTCCGCAGCTTGGGTTATCTATTCACCCTCTGATGAGTTAGTGTCCATGCATGAGGTAAGCCTTGGTCAAACAACAAATAACATTGTAGAGTATAGTGTAGTGATTGAGTTACTATCTGAATCCATCTCATTTGGGATTCAGAGTTTGATTGTTAGGTTGGATTCTAAACTCGTTGTATTACATCTTAACAGGGTTTATGCCATTAGAAATCCAATGTTATTAAGGTTATTTTTGAGAGTTCATCTCTTGGAACGTGAATTTGATTATATTGGATATCAGCATCTTCCAAGACATTTAAATACATTAGCAGATGCAGTTGCTTCTCGTATGATAAATAGACATTTGCAATAATCAAAACAATAATTTTAATAACATTCAATAACATGTTACACAAGATATCCAGTAATAATGATATATCATAGCATAGAAGTATGTTTCAAATAATACATTTTCTTCGACCATAGGTTGAAAAACACCTTATGATCGGAAAAAATGATAATACAAAAAGACAAAAAATGTTGTGAGTCTACAAAATCGATCATCCTATCCCTGGTGACGATCACGAAAAGAAACTACTGCTCGGGCCACCCTACATAGGAATCTCCTAAAAGTTCCTAGGACCCCAATCACATATCTCTGTAATCTAAGTGGAATATCATCTATATTAGTCTCTGGAATATCTACTGTCAAGCGCTCTAGATGATGCTCCAAGTTGGTCAGGGTCTCTACTGATTGGTCCTGTGGGGCTGGTACTGCTGCAGCTGGGTGTCTCCTCTCGTAAGGTTGGAGAGTGGCTGGTCATCGTGGACCCACATCTGCATTTAAACTTTTGATTGTCAGTTTTGGACGATTTAAAAAAAAAAACTAAAACTTAGAAAGTGTTGAAAATGGTTTTTACCTGAATCATCCCATTACTCTCCTGGTGGAAGAGTCATGTCTAGATCGCCGCGATAATCCATCCCAACGTATGAAAAGTCTCGAATCACAAAAATTTGGTTGTTCAACCAACGAAAATATTCAGGTGGAAATCGAACAACCTCTGTGCCCTCCTCAGGGTGACGGGCCATCAAAGCAACCCAACAAACCATTCTAGGCTCTCGAGGAAGACCAGCATCAACAGGAATATGTTGCGGGGCTAACATGGGGATCCTCTCTAGAGCAAAGCTGACTACGATAAATCTGTATCCAAAGTTTTTCAGCTGTCCATTCTTTGCTCTGGTTAGTTGGCCTTTCACATTTGCCAACACAGCCTCGCACCAGTTGAATATGGTGCCTTGTAAACAGTCTACAGCCATCTGCATCTAGGATCTAGTAGCCACATGCAATGCTGCATTCCCGCATAGTCTGGTAATAGTGAATGCAATAAGTTTAAGCTCAGGACGACTGATAGTTTTAATATCAATCCGTTTATCCTTGGGGTCTGCTCGATCATCGCAAAACTCCAATCGGAGACTAGTGACACACTGGCCACCTGACCTAGTCCCGAAAAGAGATAATTGTTCAGCCCGCTTGGACAAACCAGTCAAAAAGTATATGTCCTCCAACTCGATTTCAAGCCGGTGGCCACCAATCACGAAGCACTTGTCCTGTGCGTTCCTTCTGTCTACCAGCCATGTTAGGAGGTCTACTTGGGCCCTCATGCCCGATATGGCCCAGAGCTTAAGAATTCTGCATGCTCTCAATGCCTGCAATGTGGGCATATGATTTATTGCTGCAAGATCTACATGCTCGTGCTTGCATTCTCGCCAAATAAGCATTTTGAATGTCCTACAATGCATAAAAAGACATATTAAAACAAGCTTGCTCGAAAAATTTTGGGCAAAAATGGAGAAATTTAAGTTTTAAAAATCAATGTGCGAGGTCCACACCCACTGCTTACAAACAGTGCGTAGGTCTGCATGAGTTGTGAGCAACAGGTGCGGACCCATGTCTTTTTTCTTTATAGAAAAAGTTAGGGTCCACAGGGACAGTGTGTTGCACCTGCGGACCTCCCACGAGCTATTTTTTAAAACTATTTTTCCTTTAAAAATCAAATTTAAAGCCTAAAAACAAAATGTAAACAGATGAAATGCAAGTTAAGGAGGACATGGATTACCTGGAACTAATGTTTTTCGATTCCGATGGACGGATTTTCCAGAATCTTCACAAGAACTTTTTTACCCAAAAGCTCTCACTTCTCAATCTGAACTCAAATGAATATTAGATTTTTCAAGAAAATTGATAATTTTTCAACAAAAAGCATAGTTTTATCACTTTTTTGGACTCTTTCAAAAATTTACGAAAAAGCGAAACGTTGGAGTCCTCTTTAAGCCCTTTTCAGACTCTCGAAAATTGAAAAGATTGCCAAGCACTTTATTGTTCGAACTCGTTAAAATAAATGAATAATTGTCCCTTCAGTATAAGTTTACCCCTTTTACGGACTAAAATGGAATATTTACGAAAAAGGTATACGTTGACTAATTACGGTCAATAGAGTCCTGTTTAAACTCTTTTCAGACTCGTTAAACATGAAAATATTGTCGAGCACTTGTCCTTTCAAGCTCGTTAAAGTATTGGAAATGTCATCCCTCCTGTATTATTTTATCCTTTTTCGGACCTGAGGGATTATTTTACAAAAAAGTACCCCCATGGAGTTTTCTTAAGTTTTTCTTCTGACTCCCTAAAATTGAAAAACACCGAGTTTTTCCTATACTGGACTTGTTAAAATTTAACAATAAAGGATCTGTTCAATTTTAAACAGGAACGGACCACTCCTTCTTATGGTTCGAATTTTAAACTAAGTTGGACTCATCCGAAGGATGAGCTTATAAACAAGCAAATGTTATCCTCCTCAAGCTTGTCAAAAATAAAGAGGTACTTGCCAGAAATGGTGGCAGAAAAGAGAGAAAAATGAACCTATTTGTTACAATTTGTTTTTTAGAAAAGCCGTCAACCACTCTTGAACACGACACTTTTTGTTCACCTGGGTTGGGAAATCCTTTGCCTAACAGTTAATCAAACCACATTGAAAGTCTTCAGCGGGTTTCAGGGTATTAGCTTTGGGTCAATTTTCACCAAACCATTTGCAGTGTTGTTATGTGTTCAAGAGATTAGTTCAAATAAATCATTCATCTGCAAAATATCTATCATCAATTTTGACCATCCCCGAGTCAGTCCTTGCAAATATATTTCTTCAAAACTTGATATATGATTTTGTGTTGTGGGCTTGCTATGACGGATCGCTTTCTATCAACTTTGGCTCATTATCTAGCAAGTTGATCTAGAAATCGTTAGTACCTTGAAATCTACATGCCCTAATGGCAAGTTTCTTGCCTTCGACGATAGGTTGCATCCTTGACCTTCGATCGAATGATTCTATGACATGTTCGACTTCAACTCATTTATTCACATTTCGTGGATTGTACTGATTACTTTGAGAGCCATTGAGATTACTGGTGGTTTCTCTCACACTTGTTAACAGTCCACATTATTGGCTGGTAATCAAGTGGTTTCTACCATGTTCGACTTCGACACATTCATTCACATGGATAGAATCGTACTAGTTCGGGAAGCGGAAATCAAGACCCTGGATCTAGTTTCTACCATCCAGGCTGCGAGGAATTTTGTTATTCATTATACAGTGGACTATTCATAAACATATGGCTGCATCCATACTGTGTCTACATATGTCTATACTCTTGATGTATTACAAAATCATTCTTGTATCAGAACAGTTTAGTCAGTTTTCTAGTCAGTTTTGATATGAGTATGGGAATGCCTACCTCAGCGATGATATGTCTATATATATATATATAATGCATTGAATGTTTTTACAGATTCTGACTGGGGTATCCGCAAGATGATCCTTGAAATGATAAAGTACTTCACTCTTCATACATGACAGGCTCTATCTTCATCTATTACAGACTTCGCACTTTAGGGGGCAATCTGTTGCACTAAAATTTGTCCCCTTGACATTCTGCTATCTATGTGAGTTCATTACCACTCATACTTTCCTCCTTTGCAAGTCTAAAACATCATTTCCTCATATCAAGCCTTGAAAATAAGAGAAAAGCTCTCAAAAGTCTTTAAAACTCCATTTTCGCACTTTCTCTTTGTCTTACCTGCGGTCCCGCATCTAATGGTCATGTCTCCTATGCACCTGACCAGACTGTCTTTGTGTTAAGGATGCAGACCCCTATAAAAGTTAAAAAGTCGCAAGTATATTTTGAAAAACTCACTTTCAGTTATTTCTTGAAGCTTCTCGAAGGAATCTTGAGGTGGAAATTTCACTCTTTTAAGGTTCATGTATCTCATACCTTAAGGAGCTAACCCCTTGATGTGAGGATCTTATCCCTTTGAAGGAGGATTCTATCCCTCCATAGGTGGAACTGTAACCTCCTCCTCTGCACTATAAAAATAAGCATTGGGCTGGTTAACAAGGAGTTAGAAGCTTGATATTTTTGAGGGAAAATGTTGTTGGAACTTAGTCTTCTTTAGTTGAGTTTTTGTGAGGAGAGATTACATACCTCTATGAATCTCATTTGGAAGAGTGCAAGGCTTGTCAAAGTAAAGGAAATTCCTGTTTCGGACTCTAGGAATAACTTGTTCAACATCAAGGCTGAAAAGGTTGTAAGGTTCTTCTACTATTCAAAGTGAATACAAATATATTTGTGTTTCTCAATAAGCTGTTAATTCATGGTTTATTTTATGGATTCCTTGATCACCATAATAGGCATGATTTATAATATTTGCTATGCAGGTGCTATTTAATGTTTTCTTGTTTGTGATTGTAGGTCTTCAAAGATAAATCTTTTGAACGATTGGGGAATGAATACTACGAACAAGCACTAGATCTAAGGTAGGATCTTAACACCTTTAGAGTATTTATTAATAAATCACATATGTCTAGAGAAAGATATATTTGTTTGTCTGTTTTTTGCTAGACTATCTTTGATACTAGGGAGATCGGTCTTGTCTGCAAGATCGATTTATCTGGCCAACAAATTGGCGACTCCACTAGGGATTTTTGACAGGAAAAATATAGATCTAGGTAGACATTAAGAATCCTAAATCAAACCTAAACTTAACTAGAAGAAGATATCTTAGGTTTTTCAAAAATTTTAACAGGGTCTGCAGGCTCTAGAAGCAACAGGTGTGGTCCCGCACTTTTTACTCAAGGAAACAAGAAAATATGTCCGCTTCGTCTGTGAAGACAAAGTGCGGTCCCCAGAAAACTTCCAAAAAAACAAAAATACTTCGAGATTTTTGAAAACTACCCAGGCCAGTATACATCAATCAAAAACCAAAAAGACAATTTTCTCAAGTCAAAACATAGGAAAACCAAAAATTAAAAACCCTCCCTGGCGGAGTCAAATCTTTGATCGTAAAATGCGTTCTCCACTTGCTC
This sequence comes from Pinus tabuliformis, assembly GCA_031772625.1. Classification (NCBI taxonomy): domain Eukaryota; kingdom Viridiplantae; phylum Streptophyta; class Pinopsida; order Pinales; family Pinaceae; genus Pinus; species Pinus tabuliformis. The sequence continues at coordinate 1,738,112,253 of CM062818.1, read as the reverse complement.
CTCTCCACCCTATAATTGCTGGGGTATTGAATTTATTACATGTAACCCTCACTCGGCCCGGGGGCATGCGTATATTATCCTAGTGGTAGATTATTTTACTAAGTGGGCCGAGGCGATGCCTACATTTTCGGTAGATGGCAATACTGTTGCAACTTTCGTATTCAATCATATAATTGCTAGATTCGGTGTTCCTCAAGATATTATTACTGATCATGGAAGTCACTTTCGAAATATCATGATGACTGAACTGACAGATCAACTTGGCCTGCGCCACGATAGTTCTACTCCGTATTACCCGCAGGCTAATGGTCTGGTTGAAGCTATCAATAAAGTTTTAGTCACTATGATCCAATGAATCATTGGTATTCATAAATCAAATTGGCATACCATGCTATTTTCAGCACTTTGGGCGTATCGGACCTCAGTAAAAACATCGACTGGTTTCACTCCTTTTCAACTAGTCTACAGTTTGGAAGCAGTGCTACCTATTGAATGCGAAATTCTGTCATTAAAATTAGCAATAGAATTACTCCCAGCTACTTCTGAAGAGGAGAAACGTTTTTTGTACTTAGCTCAGCTAGATGAGAATCGATACACTGCTACAATAGCAAACGAGACTCATGGGAAATGAATAAAAGCTCAGTACAACAAAAGTGTTACACCTCGTAATTTTTCAGAAGGAGACCTAGTTTTACTATATGATCAAGCGAAAGATAAGCTAGGGGCTGGAAAATTTGTACCTATGTGGCATGGTCCTTACATTGTTAAGTGAAAGCTGACAAAAGGGGCTTATGAATTGATATATTTTGATGGTGTCTCTTTGGGTAAACCCAGAAATGGGCTTTATCTGAAGAGATATTATGCTTGAATTATGTGTGGAGATTTTTTGTTAGATTAGCTTCTTTACAGCTGGTGTGTTTTAAATTAGAAAAGTGTGCCTAGTTTAGAGAGTGCTCTTATCACTATTCCTACTTATCTCAATTTTACTCTTGATATTGTAGATGTCGACGTCTCTTCAAACGTACATTGGTTTTGCTGACAGTACTTGTCGTAGTACATGGAACATTTCTTCCGCAGCTTGGGTTATCTATTCGCCCTCTGATGAGTTAGTGTCTATCCATGGGGTAAGCCTCGGTCAAACAATGAATAACATTGTAGATTATAATGCAGTGATTGAGTTACTATCTGAATCCATCTCATTTGGGATTCGGAGTTTGTTTGTTAGGTTGGATTCTGAACTCGTTGTATTACAGCTTAATAGATTTATGCCATTAGAAATCAAGTGTTATTAAGGTTATTTTTTAGAGTTCGTCTCTTGGAACGTGAATTTAATTACATTGAATATCGGCATATTCCAAGACATTTAAATACACTAGCAGATGCAGTTGCTTCTCGTACGATAAATAGACATTTTCAATAATCAAAATAGTAAATTTAATAACATTCAATAACATGTTACACAAGATAGCCAGTAATAATGATATATCACAGCATAGAAGTGTGTTTAAAAAATATACATCGTCTTCGATCATAGGTTGAAAAACACCTTATGATCGGCAAAAATGATAATACAAAAAGACAAAAAATGTTGTGAGTCTACAAAATCGATCATCCTATCCCTGGTGATGATCATGATAAGAAACTACTACTCGGGCCACCCCACATAGGAACCTCCTAAAAGGTCCTGGGACCCCAATCACATATCTATGTAACCTAAGTGGAATATCATCTATATTAGTCTCTGGAATATCTACTGTCAAGCGCTCTAGATGATGCTCCAAGTCGGTCAGGATCTCTGCTGATTGGTCTTATGGGGCTAGTACTGCTACAGCTGGGTGTCTCCTCTCGTAAGGCTGGAGAGCTGCTGGTCGTCATGGAACCACATCTGCATTTAAACTTTTGATTTTCAGTTTTGGATGATTAAAAAAAAAAAAAAAACTTAGAAAGTGTTGAAAATGGTTTTTACCTGAATCATCCCATTGCTCTCCTGGTGGAAGAGTCATGTCTGGATCGTCACAATAATCCAACCCAGCATATGGAAAGTCCTGAATCACAAAATTTTGGTTGTTCAACCAACGAAAATATTCAGGTGGAAATCGAACAACCTCTGTGCCCTCCTCAGGGTGAAGGGCCATTAAAACAACCCAACGAACCATTCTAGGCTCTCGAGGAAGACCAACATCAACAGGAATATGTTGTAACATGGGGATCCTGTCTAGAGCAAAGCTGACTACGATAAATCTGTATCCAAAGTTTTTCAGCTGTCCATTATTTGCTCTGGTTAGTTGGCCTTTCACATTTGCCAACACAGCCTCGCACCAGTTGAATATGGTGCCTCGTAAATAGTCTACAACCATCTGCATCTGGGATCTAGTAGCCACATGCAATGCTACACTCCCGCATAGTCTGGTAACAGTGAATGCAATAACTTTAAGCTCAGGACGACTGATAGTTTTAATATCAATCCGTTTATCCTTGTGGTCTGCTCGATCATCGCAAAACTCCAATCAGAGACTAACGACAGACTGGCCACCTGGCCTAGTGCCGAAAAGAGATAATTATTCGAATCAAATGAAGTGTGGCCATGTTGGAGTTGAAGTCTTCCAACGTCCACATCATATTTTAATTTCTCAGAGTAAGTATGCCACAGAGATTCTTCAGCAATTTGGCATGCAAGATTGCAAGCCCGTTCTCACCCCCACGGCGCAAAACTTGAAACTTTAAAAATTTGAAGGGGGGGAAAGGTGGACAGTACAACTTACAGACAGTTGATTGGCAGCTTGATTTATTTGACAAATACTCGTCCTGATCTATCTTATGCAGTCAGTATTCTTTCCCGTTTTATGCAGGAACCACGAGACAGCCACTGGAATGCAGCCAAAAGAGTTCTTCGATATATCCAAGGAACAAAAGATTTTGGTCTTCTTTACACAAAGACTAAAAATTTTGTACTTGGTGGATATTCTGATGCCGACTTTGCTGGGAGTATTGATGATCGAGCATCAACATCAGGTTATTTAATGAATATGGGGTCAACAACAGTATCTTGGAGTTGTAAGAAACAAGCTATAGTGGCCACTTCTTCAGCAGAAGCAGAGTACATTTCAGCATGGGAAGCAGCATGTGAAATTGTTTGGTTGCGCCGAATTTTGCAGGACTTGGGCATTTCTCAGGCAGAAGCTACATCATTGTTCATTGACAGCTAGTCAGCCATCAAACTTGCCAAGAACCCAGTTTTTCATTCAAAGACAAAGCATGTGGACACCAAGTATCATCATATCAGGTCTCTCATTGCCAAAGATGTCCTCAAACCAGTTTATTGTCCTTCCGAAGATCAGATCTCCGACATTTTCACCAAAACGCTTGGCAGAATAAAATTTACTAAGTTCAGGGATGAACTTGGTATCTGTTGTAATGTATCTTTGGATCATAGGGGGGAATGTTAGATGATCCAAAAATACAAATTTTATCATAAGTTATAAATTTAGAATAAAATAATTATTAATTTAAGATATTAAATTAATAATTATTATTCTAGAATGTTTAATTATTTAATGGAGACTTTTAGAATTAGCATATTGTTGTAACAAGATATGACTCTCCAAATGTGTCGTATCTTAGGCTCTATTTTAGGAGATTAGTTAGCTAGTTGGTTTGAATAGCATTTATTGTAAATGGACACTTGTTATTTAATAAGTGATCCATAATTAGAGGTAGTTAGGACATGGAGCTTATAATTAGCTCATTGCAAGAGTGTTTGGTTGTTCGGGTGTAAACTCTTGCAAATCAATTATGTAATTGTTTTTTTCTGATTAATAAAATTACGTGTCTGAGGACACTTCTGCCATTATTGATCTTAGCTACAATGGATGGAAAAATGGAAGTGCTAAAAATAGCATTCTATAAATAGCATTTTGGGATACCTTCCTATTTTAGTCAGTCCCTAAACTAAAATAGTGAAGTAAAATTTGAATTTGATCTTAGTAGCTGTTTGTAAAATAATTAATTAATTCATCTTGAGTTAATTAGTTAAGTAAAATCAAACATGAAGTCTATGTGGGGACATGCAACCATTTCTCCATTAATTGAAGAATTTATCCATCAGTTAAAGAGATAAGGATGAGTTGTAATATTGAGTTGTAATTAGTTGGCTCAGTTAACTGAGTCAAGTCCAGTTAGATTAATTCAAACAGTTTTTTGAATTAATGTAAGTTTAGTTAGTTAATGCTTGCATACATGTAACTACTACACTTTAGATAACTAAGTATTCTCTCATAAATAACTCATGCATGTCAGTTCAGACAGAGACCCAGTTGAGATCAGATGGAGGGGCAGTGTACTATCAGTTGCTAGAATATTCCATTGTGAATATTCCTTGCATGCAGAAGGAATTTTTTCCTTTAGGATTGCGCAGTTACTTCTTCAGGTTTAGTGAGTGTGATGAGGGCAATTCACACATGTGACATCATTGGACCCCAAGAAAAACTGCGCAAGGAAATAGGAGGCTTGGAGGGCTTGAGGAGGACATATACTATGTCTATTCAGTCTTTGAGTTGTATTGTTTGATTGCATAGAGAGCAAGATAACTTGAGAGCTGATTCTTTTTGTAACTTGAACATGATTTCCACTTGTATGATAATACATAGATTGAGGTTTTAGGCTGAGGCTTTCCCCAGGTTATTTCTTTTGTGTTATGTGTGATTGATTTCTCATTTCTCAGTTATATGTGTTCTCTTGATCTTTCTCAATTCGATTAAGCTTCCACAAAGTGTTGTAGAAGTAGATCTTGTTTGTGTTTTAGTATATTGCATAATATGTTGATCTACAGTGGGAATTTCTACATGGTATCGGAGCAAAGGTGATCAAGGCGAAGAATAGTATGCAAAAGAAGGATCAGACCTTCTTGAGGTTTTGTGAGTTTAAAGCCTTGGCATAGAAAGAATCTGGAAAGAAAATAAAAGCCTTGCGTAGCGACAATGGTGGAGAGTATGTCTCCCAACAGTTTAAATACTTCTGTGCTACAGAAGGTATTAAATGGGAATTGATGGCACCCCATAATCCACAACAGAATGGGGTGGCCAAAAGGAAGAACAGATCAATTGTGGGAGTAGCTCGAGCGATGTTGCATGACCAAAGCCTACCACTACATTTGTGGGCTGAGGCATGCAATACAACAATATACTTGCAGAACAGAAGCCCGCACCATATATTGGGGATGAAGACACCTATGGAGGCCTATTCTGGGAAGCGACCTGATGTAAGTCACTTCTGAATATTTGGATCATCAGTTTACTATCATGTGACCAAATATTCCAAGAAGAAGCTAGACCTAGCAGCTGAGTTGGGAATACTTGTGGGGTACACGGATACACCCCACAACTATTGGGTGTACCTCCCTTCCACTCAGAGGACAATGGTACGCAGGGATATGAAGTTCGATGAGCAGAAATCCATGCACTTATCACTTGAGAGGGAGCTCGAGTCGCATGCAAATGAGGAACCTTCAGTTCCTAAGGAGGAGGAGCCTCAGATTGATGTGGAGCAGCCACATGCAGAGGATCCGGGAGTGGAGACATCCACTCATGCAGATACTTCCAGAGATGGGTGGAAACACTCAAGGGAAGCTGATAGGTTGATGGTGGATGTGTGGGAGAATGTGGGACAGCCATCTTCTCAGCACAGATATAGGAGGTTGCCTGGGCGGTACATTGGGTACATGGCCCTGGTTGGGGAGTGTGTAGATACTGAACCTTCTTCAGTCGAGGAGGTAGTGCAGCAATCAGTTTGGGTTGAAGAAATGGTAGAGGAGTAGGACTCTATCATTCGGAAGAGTGTGTGGGATGTTGTCCCAAGACCTCAGGGTAAGTGAGTGGTGAGTTCCAGATGGCTTTACAAGGTAAAGCAGGCAGCTGATGGTAGTGTTGAGAAACATAAGGCAAGGTTTGCTGCTCAGGGTTTCTCACAGGTCGAGGGGATCGACTACGATGATAATTTTTCTCCCGTAGCAAGGTACTCATCGATTAGATCGATATTGGCACTATTAGCTCAAATGGGGTGGAAGATCCACTAGATGGTGTGAAAACAACATTCCTTAATGGGAAGATTAAGGAGGAGGTGCATATTGAGCAACCAGAGGGTTTCAATACCTTTGATCATGAGTCGCATGTGTGCAGACTCAAGAGGGCTCTATATGGGCTGAAGCAAGTACCCAGTGCTTGGTACACCAGGATCGATAGCTATTTCACCAGTTTGGGCTTCACCAAGTGTGAAGTAGATGCAAACCTTTACCATATCATGGTAGAAGGTAAACCATTGATCATTGTTCTTTATTTTGATGATCTGATTTTGACAGGTGATGATCAACTAATATAGTATTGCAAGGAGGACCTTGCAAGAGAGTTCAAAATGAAGGACATGGGCCTTATGCACTACTTTCTAGGCATGGAGGTGCGACAGAAAGATGGGGAAGTATTTGTGTCTCAAGGCAAGTATGCTAATGAGATACTCAGGCGCTTTCACATGGAGAAGTGCGAGCCCATGCAAACTCCTCTAGCTGGGAACTGGAGGAAGGAGGATGCTACTTCAGGTGAGGTAGTAGCTGCTACTATTTATCGGCAGCTGGTGGGTTCACTTATGTATCTGGTGAACACACAACCCGACTTATGCTTTGCGGTGAACCAACTGAGTCAAGCTATGGTTCAGCCTACCAAGCTGTTTTGGAAGGCAGTGAAGCATGTGCTGAGATACCTTAGAGGCACATCTCAGTTTAGATTATGGTATAGATGGACAGAGGGAGTGAAGCTTCAGGGCTTCACAGATGCGGATTGGGTAGGGAGTCCATCAGACCAGAAGAGCACTTCTAGAGGAATCTTCAACCTTGGTTCAGCTGTAGTTTCCTGGTACAATAGGAAACAGAGATCAGTTGCACTTAGCTCAGCAGAGGCTGAATACATGGCTGCTAGTCAGGCTGCATGTGAGGCCATTTGGATGCGGAAGATTCTAGTGGGATTGTTTGGTCAGATGATGGATCCTACAGTGATCTACTGCGATAACCAGAGTTGTATCAAACTCTCTGAGAATCTAGTTTTTCATGACAGGTCCAAGCACATTGATATCTGGTATCACCATCTTCAAGACTGTGTGGTCAAGAGGATCATGTTGTTGCTGTATGTTTCGACCGAGGAACAGGATGCAGATATTTTGACTAAGGCATTGTCAAAATGCAAGTTCGAGTTCCACAGAGACAGGATTGGGGTTACTGATAATCCCTTTCTTGTTGAGAGGGAGTGTTGAAAATAGCAACAAGAAATGCTAAAAATAGAATTGCTAAAAATAGCACTGCTATAAATAGCAGTTCAGCCAGTGTTGATCTTAGCAACAATGGATGGAAAAATGGAAGTGCTAAAAATAGCATTCTATAAATAGCATTTCGGGATACCTTCCTATTTTAGTTAGTCCCTAAACTAAAATAGTGAAGTAAAATTCGAATTTGATCTTAGCAGCTATTTGTAAAATAATTAATTAATTCATCTTGAGTTAACTAGTTAAGGAAAATCAAACATGAAGTCTATGTGGGGACATGCAACAATTTCTCCATTAATTGAGGAATTTATCCATCAATTAAAGAGATAAGGATGAGTTGTAATTATCTGTGGTTACCTCGGCCGTGTTCCCTTTTCTCACAACTTTTGGGGAACAACCTGAGTGATAACATCATCGACGACTCCACTGGGGACCTGAATGATTGTTTGTTACTGCTATCTAGTTTCTAAAGCTACAAATGGAGCCTGAAGTTAGCCAGAAAGCCTTTGAAACTGTTTTTCTATGCAATTACAGGAGTAAATAAAAGTTGCTTCAGTCTATCTCTAGTCTAGTTTTAGGCTTTAAACAATTGTCTCAAAGACTTGATCGGTTTCCTTGTTTCAACATATCTGAAGGAAAGCCCAAATCCTCCTATATTTCAAAAGCTTCATTCAAAATATTGTCAAAACTTGTATTCTTCAAATACTTCCAGAAAATACCAAAAATATACTTAGAAGTTGGCTCCAAAGAAGAGAAACCATTACACTAGATCAAATCCAGATCCAAATCCTCCACGTATTTTTGAAAATCCTAATTTGATCCCAAAGAACCTTAGAAGCCGAGATAATCAAGAAAATTCTGCTAATTTAAACCTTGACACACCTCAGCAGAACTCTATCCAAACTCAGCTTACCCCCAGAAAATCACAAGCCTTTTCTGCCATTGCTGCAACTTCTTCTAGTTCACCATCAACGCTTCAAAACACCTTTGCCACTCCCCCATCCACTGCATATATCTCAGCTGTTATCCCTGTTCTTCCTGCTGTCCCTCTTTACTCTGCAAATATGGCAAACCAATATGCTCCCCTGCAATTACCTGCAAATCCAGGGGCTATGCCTCAAGATTATCAAAGCAAAATTACCTATTTTGATGGTATTGGCACCTATACAACCCAACAGCATACTAAGAAAATGATGGATTATTTTGAGAACTATGAAATTGATGATAATGATGTCAGAATGAAAATATTTGTACAAAGCTTAACTGGTGATGTTAGGACCTGGTTTAGGGCACTTCCTGTAAACACTATTGCTGACCCAGATGCCCTTTATCAAACCTTTTTAAACAAATGGGAAAAGAAGAAGGACCCATTACATATCCTATCAGAATATGAAAGCTTGAAAAGGGGCCCACAAGAAACTGTTCAAGATTACTGTGCCAGATTTAATAATGTGTACAATGCTATTCCTCAGAACCTTAGACCTCCACCAGACTTGGCCTTGATCAAATTCCCTGATGGATTTGATTCTGACATGGCTTACCAGCTTAGGGAAAGAGCTCCTCCAAGCTTAGAAGACATGCAGAGCATAGCTGTCAGTGTAGAGGCCAATCTGATTTCTAAGCGAGCTCGAGCTAGAGCTAAAAGGAGAACTCCTTTCAAAGAAGAACCTTCTGCATTTGAGCATAAACTAGATGCAATTATCAAAGGAATGGATAGACTGGGTGATAGAGTGGAAACAATTGAGAGGAAGTCCTCTTGGGATGGTCAACCAAGTAACACCAGAAGAAATCCAAACTTCAGAAAAAATCAGAACCCCAATACTGGAAAGGCTAGTCCTCACCAAAACATTAGACCTCCATTCTAGGAAAACTATGCTAAAGCTTCAACCTCTAGTGAGCCAACAGAGGACACCCAAATTAACCTAATGGGTGTAAACATTGAAAAACAAATCTTTTTGACCCAGGATGATCAAGAAGCTCACACCTTTAATCAATTTCAAACCAAATCGGGAGAATCATTTGATTTCAGAGAGGGATATGATGCAGCTATCTATGAGGTTCATAAACAATATAAATTGAGAAGCAGAACGATAGATGTTCCTGAACCCAACAAGCAGAAAGATACCAAGCAACCTAAAAAAGCAAAGGATAAAACTTCCCCTATAGAACTCCCTGCTAGAAAAGACCTCAACCCAAAAGAACCCATGGTTGAGGACATATCAGACTTACAGCCATCAAACAGTCAGCCATCCACCTCCTCTCCTCCCAAAGAAAATGCAAATGAATCTCTTGAAATTAATTTTAAAATAGATGCAGTTCATAACAACACTCCTGATAGAGAGAAAAACATTGAAAACACAGCAGAAAAAGAAAATCTTGCTTCCTGAAATGCAAAATTTCAAGTGGAAAAACCTTTCAACCTAGAAACCAAAATAGGCAAGTTAAAAATAGCAATTCCATTATCCAAATTGGCTAAACATGAGGTCTATAGAGAACAAATCAGCAGGACACTTCAAATTCCCGAAAACAGGGATACAGTGAATGTCCTAGATGACCAGCCAGAATTAATTTTTGGCCCTGAAGCAAATGGTAAATCAGTAGATGGAGGAGTTCCTCCATTTTATGTAGGTCTAAACATTCATGACAAATTACTTCACAATGCAATGTTTGATTCGGGAGCTTCCCATAATCTAATGCCTAAGTCTGTGATGGAAAAGTTGGACCTAGATATCACTAGGCCATACAAAGTTCTCTTTTGATTCAAGCCAGGTCAGATGTCTAGGATTAATCAAAGATTTATGTGTTTCACTAGTCCAATACCCTGCCAAGACCATTCTAATGGATGTAGTGGTAGCTGATATCCCACTAAAATATGGAATGATTTTATCCAGATCTTGGGGTGCAAAGCTCCAGGGTTCTTTGCAGTTGGACATGTCCTATGCTACCATCTCAGTCTTTGGCCAACCAAAGAGATTGTACCGGGAAACTTTGATGAAATATGTGGTCAGCAGTCAAGAGAAACCCCAAAAATTTCCTATCTATTCCATGCATTCTGATATGGACTCTTTCATTCTATATAATGCTGAATGTGCCCCCTAGCTAATGACAAAATTTTGGCATCAACACAAGGAAAAAGCATAAATGAAGAATCTATTGCCCAAACTCTAGAAAGTGCTGAAATAATTGACATAACATACACACAAGAGGAACTTCATAAAACTGAAAATCCAAATCTGCCCACTGAGCAAGTTTCTAAAACTCTTGATGCCAGTTTTATTCAAGAAATCCTTTGGTACCTAGAGTTTGATGGATCAGTTAATAAACTAGGAACAGGGGCAGGGGTTTGGATACATAACATGCAAAATGGTCATGCTGAAGGACATTCATACAGGCTAAACTTTAGATGCACAAATAACATGGCTGAATATGAAGCCCTTTTGGCTAGGTCTCAAATTGATTAAGAGCCTAGGGGCAGTTAGGATATTAATCTTGGGAGACTCTGACTTGGTTATTCAACAAATGAAAGGAAACTTTCTCACAAATGATCTCAGATTAAGAGCTTATAGAGGGGCAGCACTTGAAATACTCAATACTTTTCTAGAATCACAGCTTACCAAGATTTCAAGGAATCACAATTTGCATGCTTATAGTTTGGCAACATTTTCCAGCACTTGTAAACTGCCGTTTGAGCCTAATCATCATTTTACCACTGAAATTAAACATAGACCTGTTGTTCCAGACAATATTAAAAATTGGCAGGTGTTGGACAATGACACTCAGATCAATAATTTCCTGAATTTAAAGGAAGAATTTGCCAGTACAAATATAGACACAAGCACCATTTGTGAAGATGATCAAATAGACACAATTAAAAAACACATTTCAGCTGAAACAACAAATCAAATTTTGCATCCAACAATCTTTACCAGCAAAAAATAACAAGAGCTGAAAGAAATAAACTTTGATGAAATTGTTGAAGTAGAGTCTGAAGTGATTGAGTTAAAGGATAATTTTTTATCCACAGGCTTGACTCCTCTGGAGGGTATTTTTGACTCTAACGATATTCCAAGAAAGCCAAAAATGCAGCCATTAAATGCAGAAATTGAGGACTGTAATATAGGGACTCAAAAAAATCCCAAAATGATAAAACTGTCTAAAGCTTTGCCTCCTCACCAAGAGCTGAAATATATGGAACTGTTCAAAGAATTTCAAGATGTTTTTGCATGGAGCTATGAAGACATTAAGTCCTATGATACTTCTGTGATTTAGCATACAATACCCCTAAAAGAAAATCAGAAACCATTTAAACAAAAGCTTAGAAGGGTCAATCCTGTACTTCTTCCTCTCATCGAGAAAGAAGTCAAAAGAATGTATGAAGCTGGCATCATTGCACCCATCAGATTTTCAGAATGGGTCTCAAATTTAGTGCCCACTAGAAAGAAAACTGGAGAAATAAGACTATGTGTTGATTTGAGAAATCTTAATAAAGTCTCTTTAAAAGATCACTACCCCTTACCTAAGATGGATCATATTTTATAAAGGGTAGTGCGCGCCTCTAGAATTTCTCTGTTAGGTGGGTTTTCAGGTTTTAACCAGATCCTAGTTCACCCTGATGACCAAGATAAAACTGCTTTTACAACACCTTGGGGAACTTTCAAGTATGTAAAAATGCCTTTCGGACTTAAGAATGCAGGGGCAACTTTTCAGCGAGCCATGGACATAACCTTTGCTAAAGAAATTCATGACTTCCTGGTCATATACCTAGATGATCTCACTGCGTTTTCCAGATCAAATCAGGAACACCTAGATCATCTCAGACAAGTGTTTTTAATCTGCAGAAAATATGGCATATCACTAAATCCAAAGAAGTCACTATTTGGCTTGGAAGAAGGTAAGCTGTTAGGTCACACAATCTCAAAGGATGGTATCAGAATTGACCCAGATAGAATACAAGCCATTCTGCAAGTTCCTCACCCTAGGAATATTAAAGAACTCCAAACTTTCCTAGGGAAAATCAATTTTCTAAGAAGATTCATACCCAACTTGGCTGAACTGATAAGATTGCTGAACAACATGCTGAAAAAATATTCCAAAGTAAAGTGGACAATAGAAGCCAAACATGCCTTTGAAGAAATCAAAATAGCTTTAACCAAAACACCAGTCCTCACAAGTCCTAAATTTGAGAGAGATTTTATAATCTTTTCATTTGCATCTGAACATACTATTGCTGCTGTCCTATTGCAGAAAGATGACCAAGGGTGTGAAAAACCCATAGCCTTCTTTAGCAAAGCACTAAGAGATGCACCACTTAAGTATCAAATCATGGAAAAACAGGCTTATGCACTTGTAAAAGCCATTAAGACTTCAGATTTTATATCTTATACTCTCATGTAATAGCTTATGTACCCAATACTGTGGTCAAGGATATTCTAACTCAAGAAGGAATTGACGGAAAAAGAGGCAAATGGATAGCTAACATTTTAGAATATGACATTGAAATTAAACCAACAAAGTTGATAAAAGGCCAAGGATTAGCTAAGCTTATGACTGAAACCAACTTTCAAGCCCTTGACATCAATGAACTGGATAACAAACAGGAGATGGCGACTCCATATATCAATCAAGCCTTTTTACAATCACCTTGGTATGCTGATATAATTTATGTATTGTTAAACTTGCAGGCTCCTCCAGGGTTATCCAGAACTAAAAAGAGATTTCTGAAAATGAAAGCTTCAAAATTTTGTATTGTAGATAATGTTTTATTTTGGAAAAATCATGAAGGCATTTTACTAAGCTGCTTAACAAAGGATGAAACTGACAAAGTGCTGAAAGAATTTCATGCAGGGGACTGTGGTGGACATTTGTACTGGAAATCAACTGCTGATAAAATCCTAAGGGCTGGATTTTATTGGCCCACCCTGTTTGCTGATGTAAAGAAATTTGTAACTTCTTGCCATAAATGTCAAATCTTTGAAGGCAAGAGAAAGCTTTTACCTCTACCCCTCAAGCCAATTTCCACTGAAAGACCATTTCAACAATGGGGTTTAGATTTCATTGGGGAAATTCACCCTCCCTCTTCCGGCCAGCATAAGTGGATTTTGACTGCCACAGACTATTTCACTAAGTGGATAGAATCCATCCCTTGTAGACAGGCTAATGATTCAGTGATCATGCAATTCTTGGAAACCAATATCGTATCTAGATTTGGCTGTCCCGAAAAGATTATAACTTATAATGTTGTTGCCTTTAAATCCAAAAGAATGATCAATTTTTGTCATAAATACCACATCACCTTAGGCCACTCCATAGCTTATTACCCTCAGGGTAATGGCCTCGCTGAGTCATCCAATAAAATTCTGATTAACATCATTAAGAAAGTCTTGGAAGCAAACAAGAAAAACTGGCATAAGAAGCTTATAAATGCACTTTGGGCAGATAGGTTAACTACAAAGAGATCCATTGGAACAAGCCCCTATGAATTGGTTTATGGCATGGAGGCTGTATTCCCTTCTTCTTTGGGAGTCCCTGTGATAAAATTGCTGCAAGAAATACAAGCAGAACCCAATGACATTCAGAGAAGAATCAATCAGACTATTTATTTACAGCAGACTAGAGAAGAAGTGTATCAAAGATCTCAGATTCTAGAATAAAAACTCAAAAAGATATTTGACAAGAGGACAAAGGCAGAGGATTTTTTCATAGGAGACAAAGTACTGAAATGGGATTCCAGAAGGGAAGATAAAGGAAAACATGGGAAATTTGACTTCCTATGGAAAGGACCTTTTTCTATTCAGGTTGCACAAGGAAACAACACCTACTCTTTTAGAAGCCTGGATGGTACGGAAGCAGAAAGTGGGCCAGTCAATGGTCGGATGCTCAAGCATTATTTTGATCCACTTTGTTGAGATAACATGACTTTAACTTGTATATAAGAGTGTTTATTTTCTGCAGTTTATTACAACAATAAGGTAGGGAAGGAATATGCAGCAAATTTTGAGAAAAGGCAAGAAACTATGCCACCTTTTTGTGTTGCCTTTTCAAGTTCATCAGAATAATTGAAGAAGAAGACTTGGGAGCTGTAAAAATGATGACAAATACTCAAACAAACTATCCAAAAACAGTGTTGCAATTGTTTGAATCAGCTTATGAAAAATGTATATATGTTGCAGAGATACAGTGTTGTTTGTTTACAGCAAAGGAGAAATTTCAGGTTGCAGCAAGAGTTGAATATAAGGCTATCTGACCTGCTGTTCTTGGCTTTCACCTGGAAAAGCCATCCCCAAGTGGAGCCAGTGTTATGCTCCTATACCAATAGGTGTCATATTTCATGATTGACTGATGAAATGCCAAATATGTTCATCCTTTCCATGCTGCAAAGGTTCCATATTTTCAAAAAATCAAAAAATTAAAAAATGAAAAGAGGGTATGCCCTAAAAGAAAAATCAAAGGGAAAAAAGAATGAATTGGTCAAAAAGAAAGAAAATGAACCCCAAAGAAAAGACCAGGAAAGTGTGCTAGCCCAAAATGCCACTACTATCCTATGTTTGCAAAGAAGTTCATTATGCACAATCAGTTGGTCCTTGCCACACTTGATGGATGGCCAAACAGCTTAATCTTGGCCAACCCATGTTTAAATTTCCTGTTTTAGAGGTAGAGAACAAGATCTATCCAAACAGTTCAAGCTTGGCAGATAAATAGTTATATAGAGAAACAGAGGTGCTCAACAACTAAATCTAAGCCTTTGAAAGGAATAAGGGCAGACTTAGATAGGAGGGCAGCTAAAAGAAAAGAAGAGAGTAAGGGTTTGTTAGTTTAAATGCACCCAAGGAAAAAGGAAGAAAAAATGTTAGGTGTAATAAGCTGGGTAGGCAATTTTGATGTTGCAGAAGTAGGTTTATGAGAAATTGTGTCTTCTAAAAGGTGATTCATCTCATGGATATCATAAGTGACAGGGCAAGGTGTGGCTACAAAGTAAAAAGAAGCATGACTAATTCCCCTCTATATTTCCCCAAGAAACATTTACTAACCTCCCCACAAGGACACTGAGATCTGCTCAGTGCACCTAGTTCACTTCATTTCATGAAAAGACTAAGTGAAATTCTAGTTTAAGATAACTAAGCCACATTTCTTGTGAAAAAATGCTTTTCTTCCATTATGCTAAGTTTTCCAAAATTCATGGCTTGGATCCTTTTTTCATTTCCCTAAGCCTAAGTTTTTGACTTTACAACTTAGCGTTTCTTATTCAAAGATATCCTTCATATTAACATACTAACCATATTATATAAACCTCTATACTTTTCCCCCATGCCCGTATTATGTAAATATATTAAAAAAAACCCCAAAAAATCTAATATCCCGCCCCCAACTTAATTATAGCCATATTTTAATATTTTCAAGGGGGTCAAAGGTTTATTCGAAACATTATGGACAAACCTCCCTGCACGCGCATATACCAGGTTTGATTAACATTTGGATTAATCAATACTTATGCCCCTCTGCAACCAACCACAATAGCCCCGGAACTGTTAATTCATCGCTTATATCATTTGGGTCCCACGCCATAACCCTCCGCCCACTCCTTTCAGCGTCAACTGCCAGATCTGGGCTTTCCCATCCAACGGTCCACAGCAATATCAGAACCCCTCCGATGCTCGAGCTTTACCTTCTGGGAAACTGGCGGTTTCGCCGCCGTACAAAAAACACGTGGTGCCCGTCCGGTGTTATCACGACCCATTCTCCCGAAACTGCTTCAGTCCAAAAGCGGTGCGGGAAATACCATTTACTGCCCCCTAATGACGTCACCCGCCATTTCATCGCCACGCCAGCCTTCGTACCCCGCTACACGACAAAAATTACGTCATGCTGACGTCATCCGAAAAAGGTGCCAAAAGCCCGCGAAGTCAAATTTTGTTAAAAAACCCATGAAAACCGTCGTTTTCGTTCATTTTCACTCATTTGCTTCCTGAGACTGTGCATGCAAATTACGTCCAGGAAACTACAGGAGCTCCAGTCCGCCACCCGGCCTCCATAATCCAGCATCCTGCTCTGCAAATCATCGTCCAACCTGCCAATTACTCTCGTGTGCATCCCAAAAACACAGGTATTTACTCAATTACCTCCAAACCCTATGTATTTCCGATTTTTTCTCTAAATTACATCCGTAGAACCAAAAATTGAACAAATTCAGTTTATAGCTCTTGAAAAATACACCCCAACTACCCTTGTTTTATCCATTTTTCGCAAAAAACTTGACTTCCACAGCTAAAAACACAGTGAGCAAACATGGAAACTCCTGCGCCCGTCGCCCTCAATATTGCGCCCCTCAATGCACCACACAAAGAATTGGAATGGTTGCCCCTTGCTGACAGAGATTTCCAGATTAATGACTTAATTGGTGACAAGCCTCACCTCCAAGCATTTTGTGAAATTAGGAATAGCTACCGCAACAATACTGATGTCTATGGAATTTGGGAGTCCAACATGCCCATGTACTACCTCCCCTCAGTTAATGTTTTCCCTGATCTCATCCACCAATGCCATGCCAATTATGAGCCTACTCAAAGGGCAGTGATGGCCCCTTCTGGAGCCGTCCTCTTCTATATCACCCCTGAATCCATCAATGAGATGCTACACTTTAAGCCAACTCAGCCTTTGGCTCCTCTTTCCATGGGATTCTTGCTTGAACGAGGTGCTAAATTGCCCAGTTAAGAGATAACCAGATTAACTCAATTTTTCATGAGACCAGACTGCTAGCACCGAGGCCCACCCCCATATGTGCATGCTTGGTTCACTAAAGTAGGGAAATTCATTATAGATATGATATCCTACATCTTGGGATTTAAAACCAGTGAGTATGTTGATGAGACTACCTTAGTTTTGTTGTCCATGTTTACTCCAGGACAACCCCCTGCTATCAAATATGATTATGGCACCTTCATAGCTGATAAGATCCATGAGAAATTCATGAGCCTGGACAGAGAAAGAGTGTTTAAATACACATCATACATATATCATCTGTTGCTGTACAATCAACCAGATAGTTTTCAAATTCCCCTCAGAGAATTGGATTTCAAAGGAGAGAGAAGGTTTGTAATCTTCTGGACCTCAGTCTTCCACCGTGTTAGTGACTCCCCTTATACTTACTATGAATTCATTGACCTATTCATACATCCAACCTCTTCTTTATCGATGACAACTCCTCCTGCCAGACTCTCTAGTGAAATGTAGAAAATTTTACATCTCTCCAAAAACTACAGTATAGGTGACTGGTACTTATACCAGAATCACACTGAAATCAGAATATATGGCTGTGAATTGTGCCCCTACAAGCTACCCAAATTTGTGCCTATGAGACTGTTTGCACTGGAGTATTTCAGGCAGTTTATCCATGCAGACATAACCCACTTTTGCAGTGCTAAGAAAAAGGCACAGCTCAAAATAAGAAATCAATTGGGCCCTTTTGTCTTCAATAAAAGGGAAGCCTAGGAAGAGGCTGATAAGATTTTAGGGGAGCAACTTAAAATGAAATAAAGTTTTTATTGGGCACCATATAACCCAGATCATTTCATAAGTTATAGAAAAGTGAAAAACAAGCTAACAGCATATGTTCACCACAAGATCCCTAAAATTCAACAATATGCTAACCAACAAGAATGGGTAGAAGGCACATTAGTTGAAGAAATTACTAAGGAAGAGAAATTGGAAAAATCCATGAAAGAGCTTGAAAAAATGCTTGACCTGGACTCTTTTGGACAGGTATCCTTTAAGCTGCCTCAGCACACAAGAGGTGATACATCTTTTGCCGGGACTTCTCAGCAACCCACACAAAAAGCTAGCACAGGGTCAGCAAAGGGCAAAGAGGTAATAGGTGCAGAGCAGGACATAATGATATACTAGCCTGCTACATCAAAGGAACAAGGCCAAGGGCAGGTTCCTCCAGCACAAACAAAAGCACCAGAAGTCCTTGCACTACAAACCCCTCTAAATGAGGAAAAGAGCAAGAAAAGGGACAGACAAGAAGATACACCGATCAGCGGTTTTGCAGAGTAGCCAGGTGAGAAAAGGCAAAGGTTGAACCCCCTATCAGAGGAGGATTTTACTGAGGAGACCACCGACAGTTTGAGGGAAGAACGAATGGTCAGCCAAGTTACATCCCAGGTCATAGAAACATTGACCAGTTCACACAGGTAGGATATGGAAAGACAGCATAGTATGGAATTTTCACCCACCAGGCCACAAAGCAAGCAAGGTTCTTGTAAAAATTTCTGTTTTCCCACCCCGGTTTTCAGTTTCACCTTATTTCTCCCATGTAGTTAAATGCCCATTCCCATAACCATACATTTAACAGACTGAAAACAATAAATATGGCTGAAAACACAAATTCTGAAAATTTTTCAAAATGCTGGAAATTGCAGAAATAAAAATCAGCAATTAAAAACAGCCATTAAAACACATTAAAACACTGATATTTTTGGTCAACTTGACCCTAGAAAAACCCCCTACAACTCTTGGGGAAAACCAGTTTGAGAGCTCTTCTTTATTTCTGAAAATTGCCTTTTTACAGTGAGAATTATTCAACAAGCAAATTTACAACTTATCTCCTTTCCCGTGCCTCACAGCAATCTGGAAATTACAGCAAACAGGACAGCAATAAATGTTGTACGACCTCCGTTTTGTGTGCAGAAAAATCAGCAAACTGCTCTTCGATTTTTGTGCAAAAATCTGCCTTTCACTATGTGCTGAATCAGCTGTACAAATCTGCTCAACTGCTGCCTTGGAATGAGTGCTAAGCTGCTGTCTCCTTCTCCTCCCTGCTCAGAAATCTCTCTTGCTCTCTTGCTCTCCTTCTCCCAATTTGCTCATGAAAGAATGAATGACCTTTTCCTCCTTTTCCTCCTTTAATATAAATCCAAATGACTTTTGGGTGACCCAAGTGACTTTTGGGTGATCCCTAAATCCAATGGCTGAAATAGATTTAGATCAATGGCTGAGATTAAATGCTCATTTAAATCTCATTTTCTATTTTTTAATTCACCCCACTTTAATAAAGACCCACTTAGTCATTTATTTCCAAAGTCACTTTTCCTTTCTAATTTTTCATTGACTTTATAAAAGTCACTTTAAAATTAGACTTAGTAACTTTATCACTTAAAGTCACTTTCAAATTAGATTTAACTTTATAAAAAATTATAAAGTTACTTTAGGAGAAAAATTAAATTCTTTTGGACACTTTTCCCTAGGCCAAAGATCAAAGCCTTTGGGAACCACCTGTCCTCCGGTACCAAATTTCAACACTCCCTCTTACCGAGGAAGGTGTTCCTCACCACACCCATCTTGTCTCTGAAGTAGACATGCTTGCCCCGTGGTAAGGCTTTGGTAAGAATATCTGCAACCTGCTCATCAGTGGAAATATACTCAAGCTTCACAGCTCCCTTCTGAACATAGTCTATGATGAAATGATATCTGATCCCGATATGCTTTGACCTGTCATGAAATACTGGATTCTCCATGAGTTTAATGCAACTCTGATTATCACAGTAAATCACTGAAGGTCTCAACGGCTGACCAAATAAGCCAAACAACATCTTGCGAAGCCAGATGGCCTCACAACTAGCTAGACTGGCTGCCATATACTCTGCTTCTGCTGAACTCAGTGCTACTGACTGCTGCTTCCGGCTGAACCATGACACTACTGCTGAACCCAACCCAAAACAACACCCTGAAGTGCTCTTCCTATCAGAAGCACAACCTGCCCAATCAGAATCAGTGTATCCTGCCAATCTCACTCCATCTCCCTGCCTGTAGTCTAGACCATAATCCACTGTCCCCTGCAAGTACCGCAAAATGTGTTTTGCAGCCACCCAGTGAACCTTCCTAGGCTCACACATAAACTGACTCATCGTGTTGACTGCAAAACAGATATGTGGTCTAGTGTTGACCAAATACATCAAGGAACCAATCAGCTGCCTGTACAATGTGGGATCCACCAACTCGGAATCCGAAGCATGAAGCTTCTTCCAGTTGGTGATCATCGGTGTTGACATGGGTCTACAATCCTCCTTGTGGAATCTGCTAAGGATGTCCACAATATACTTCCCCTGCCCCAGGAAGAAATGCCCCTCCTCCTGCCACACCTCCAAACCCAAAAAGTAATGCATCAAGCCGATGTCCTTCATCTCAAACTCCGCCGCAAGATCTCTCTTGCAGTGCTCTATGAGTCTCTCTGCACCTGTAATGATCAAGTCATCCACATACAGCACCAGAATGAGAGGCTCCTCACCAATCACAATAAAGTAAAGGTTCGGATCTGCCTCACTCTTTGTGAAACCCATCCCCTGCAAATATGTATCTATCCTGGAGTACCAAGCTCTGGGAGCTTGCTTCAGGCCATAAAGGGCCTTCTTCAGTCTGCACACATGGGACTCCTTCCCATGCACCTCAAAGCCCTGTGGTTGCTCAATGTACACCTCCTCCTGTATGAAGCCATTGAGAAATGCGGTCTTCACATCCATCTGGTGGATCTTCCAACCCATCTCTGCTGCTATTGATATAATGGAGCGGATCGAAGTATATCGAGCCACGGGAGCGAAGGTCTCCTCATAATCAACTCCCTCTACCTGGGAGAACCCTCTAGCCACAAACCTCGCTTTGAATTTCTCAATGCTACCATCTGCAGCATGCTTTACCTTGTAAAGCCATCTGGAAGTAACCACGGATTTGCCCTCAGGCCTCGACACCACCTCCCAAACATCATTCTTCATGATAGAAGAATACTCCTCCTGCATGGCCTCTCTCCAGACCTGCTGGCTAGCTGCCTCCTCATAGCTAGAAGGCTCAAAGTCAAGGATGCTGGTAACCATCGCCATATAGCTACAGAACCTCTCAGGTGGTCTACTCTCTCTGACTGGCCTCTTCGGCTCAGCAACAGATGTGGCATCTCTCAAGGCGTCCTGAAGCCACTTGGGCTTCCTCTTCCCTGAGCATGCTTCTCCCATAGGAGAATGAAACTCCTCCTCCTCATCACCATCAGTAGCCTGAACTTCTGACTGTCTGTCTGCTGTCCTCCTGCCTGCACCTGAACCTGTAGAAGCTGAGGTACCGTGTGAACTGTCCATGAATGGACTCCCTAGTGAACTGCTCTGTGAACTGCTCTGCATGCTGCCCAGAGCACCACCCCTCTGGCTCGGCGAGCCACTGCTCACTGATGGACCTGACATCCTCATAGATGTACCTCCGGATCCTCCTGATCCCTGCCCACTGGATCCCTGTGATTGACTCAACTGCTGCTGAGGGTCTGGCTGATCTAGATATTCTAACTCCTGTGACCTCCTAAAGGCCCTGTCCTCCTCGAACTTCACATCCCGTCTGACAACAACTCTCCTCTGTGTAGGAATGTAAATCCGAAAGGCCTTTGAGGTCTCACTGTAGCCCACAAAGATACCCTTCTCTGCGGTGGGCTCTAGTTTGGTCCTCTCCTCCTTGGGTATATAGGAGTATGTAATGCATCCAAAGATATGAAGATGACCAAGATCAGGCTTCTTCCCAGAGAAAGCCTCCTCAGGAGTCATGTGCCCCAAGGCACGATGCGGACTCCTGTTCTACAAGTAAACAGCTGTGTTGCAGGCCTCTGCCCACAAGAACAATGGCAACCCCTGATCATGTAACATGGCTTTGGCAGCCCCTATGATGGATCTGTTCTTCCTCTCCGCAACCCCGTTCTGCTGGGGGTTGTAAGGAACAGTGAACTCCCTCCTAATGCCTACCTCCGCACAATAGTCAACAAACTCTCCAAGGGTGTACTCTCCTCCATTGTCCGACCTCAGGGACTTGATCTTTAGACCTGTCTGAGTCTCCACAAGAGATCTGAACTCCTAAAACCGCTTGAAGACCTCACTCTTGGTCTTCAAGAAATAAATTCAGGTCCTCCTGGAGTGATCATCAATGAATAAGACATAGTACTCATATCCACTCAAGGAAACATGAGACATCCGACCGCTCATATCAGAATGAATCAAATCAAGTATCCCCGTCGCTCTACTGTCACTACTGGGAAAAGGGGATTTGGCAAACTTGCCCATCGCACAACCTCTGCAAGTATCAAAGTGATCAGTACTGAAATCTGGCACACCTGTGGTGATCTCCCGCAATGTCCTCAAGGCTCCATGATACATGTGTCCCATCCTGTGGTGCCAAATCTCACACAGCTCAGAACTGCTAGCTCTGCTGTCGGTACTACAACTCAATGCCAAAGGGGGATGGAATGCAAACTTGTACACCTTTGCATGGTGTACACCTATCACTCTAGCTGAATCAGCTGGAGAGCCCCTGGGATACATCAACACCTGTCCTCCCCTGAACAATACCTCATATCCTCTGTCCTCCAAAGTTGAGACGGATATGAGGTTCTTCCTCATCCCTGGCACATAAAGAACCTCTGACACCATCAAGGGAGGTTTGGACTCCCTCTGAAATGTCACTGTCCCCACCCCGACTGCTCTAACAACTCTGTCATCACCGAGTACTACCTCAATATCAGTGCCACTCTCTGAAAGCTCTAAGAAGTACTCCCGGACTCCTGTCATGTGACGTGAAGCCCCACTGTCCACATACCAGATACCTGAAGATGCTCCGCTAATTGAGGGAAAAGCATGCTCCCTCTGAACCTGTGTGGCTGGTGATCCTGCCCTAGAGGACTCACACGTAGTGAACGCAAACTCTCGGTCAAAACGACCAGCAAAGTCCTCAATCTCTGCTGAAGCTGCCACGTCCTGGTTCTTCCCCTTCTTCTTCTTCTTCTCCGGACACACAACTGCATAGTGTCCCATCTTCTGACAATTCCAACACTTCACCTTGGAATAGTCCTTCTATGAGTTACCCTGTTTACCTTTACCTTTGCCTTTGCCTCCACCTCCGCTTGTGGAAGCCTGCTTCTTCCCTTTGCCTTTCTTGCCTCCTGCCACCAGTGCTACGTCCTCATTCTGCTCAACTGGCTTGGCTGCCCCAAGCTGACCTTTCCTGATCTCTATTTGAATGCAATCATCCCAAAACCTCTCCCATGTGGGAAGGGTCTCATGTGCACAAACCCCATCAGCAAAGTTCAACCATGAACGGGGGAGGCCATTCACTGCAATCCGCACCAACTCAGTGGGTGGAATGGCGTCTCCAATCGCTGCCAACTCATCTCTCACATTGGTAATCTTTGTGAGATATCCAGCTGCACTATCATTACCCATCTTAATGTTCTTCAGTTTCTCCTTCAGGACCATCTTCCGGTTCTCATTGGTACTCTGGTAGAGATTGGACAATGCTATCCACATCTCATGGGCATTGCTCTTTCCTCTCACATGAGGAATGCAATGGTATTTGATTCCATCTAGAATCAGCCTCTTACCCTTGTTGTTCTTTCTATTATAAGCTTTCAACTGAGTAGCATCAGTAGGCATAACAACAGGGTGTTGTGCTGTATGCACCATGATATCCCAGACTTCTGCCTCCTCAAAGATACTCTGCATTCTCTCCTTCCAAACGCTGTAATTTGTATGCTCATCCAACCTATCCTCCACCCTCAATCCCAATGATATCTTGCTGTCCTAAAACTGAAAAATAACACTGCTGTGGTAAAGATAAAACTGCTGTTTATGAAAAATCAGCTTGCTGGAATTTTCTGAGTGAAAAAATCAGCAGCTGTATTTTTTTCTTTTGCTGTCCCAAACTGCCCTTCAGCACTCAAGCTCTGATACCATGTAAAAATTTCTGTTTTCCCACCTCGGTTTTCAGTTTCACCTTATTTCTCTCATGTAGTTAAATTCCCATTCCCATAACCATACATTTAACAGACTGAAAAAAAATAAATATGGCTGAAAACACAAATTCTGGAAATTTTTCAGAATGCTGGAAATTGCAGAAATAAAAATCAGCAATTAAAAACAACCATTAAAACACATTAAAACACTGATATTTTTGGTCAACTTGACCCTGGAAAAACCCCCTACAACTCTTGGGGAAAACCAGTTTGAGAGCTCTTCTTTATTTCTGAAAATTGCCTTTTTACAGTGAGAATTATTCAGCAAAAATTCAGCAAGCAAATTTACAACTTATCTCCTTTCCCGTGCCTCACAGCAATCTGGAAATTACAGCAAACATGACAGCAATAAATGTTGTACGACCTCCGTTTTGTGTGCAGAAAAATCAGCAAACTGCTCCTCGATTTTTGTGCAAAAATCTACCTTTCACTATGTGCTGAATCAACTGTACAAATCTGCTCAACTGCTGCCTTGGAATGAGTGCCAAGCTGCTGTCTCCTTCTCCTCCCTGCTCAGAAATCTCTCTTGCTCTCTTGCTCTCCTTCTCCCAATCTGCTCATGAAAGAATGAATGACCTTTGCCTCCTTTTCCTCCTTTAATATAACACCAAATGACTTTTGGGTGACCCAAGTGACTTTTGGGTGATCCCTAAATCCAATGGCTGAAATAGATTTAGATCAATGGCTGAGATTAAATGCTCATTTAAATCTCACTTTCTATTTTTTAATTCACCCCACTTTAATAAAGACCCACTTAGTCATTTATTTCCAAAGTCACTTTTCCTTTCTAATTTTTCATTGACTTTATAAAAGTCACTTTAAAATTAGACTTAGTAACTTTATCACTTAAAGTCACTTTCAAATTAGATTTAACTTTATAAAAAATTATAAAGTTACTTTAGGAGAAAAATTAAATTCTTTTGGACACTTTTCCCTAGGCCAAAGATCAAAGCCTTAGGGAACCACCTATCCTCCGGTACCAAATTTCAACAGTTCTGACATTAAGAGAACATTCATTGAGATAAAGGCTAAGAATGAACCAATAAGAATCCAACTTTATAATCAATTGGTGAAAATGGTCCCCACTAATCAACAAAGGTTAATGTCATCATATGACATTTAAGAGGGAAAAATGACCCTTAGTCACTTCAAGCCCAAAATGCAGCAGCCACAGTCAGTTGCTGATTACATCAAGACCAATCTGGAAGTGTTAGCTAAAGACATTCATCCAATGGACCAGATTGAGTTACATAAGCAAACCGGAGAAATGGTCTACTCCACTTTGGCAGAAAAAGCATTATTGGCTCACAAATTGCGGAATTCATTAAATAATACCTCTGCCCAATTGGATTTAGAAAAAGCTTCCTCTTTAGCCAAAGATAACAGGATCAAATCATTGGAAGAAATTATTATTGAGCTAGGACATGATCCCAAGGATGCCAAAGGCATTAAAGCATTAATAAAAAAGAAGGAAGAAGACATTGCAGCTCTCAGGAAGCAGCTCAAGCTGCCCATTACTATACATCCACAAACTACAGAGATTGTTGAGCAGAAATCACAGGAAGATATAATGGACCTGCTAATGAAAATGAATGAGAGATTGGCAGAAACAGAGCAAGCATTGGAGAAATCACTACAAGAAAAGCAGGGAGAGTCGGCCTCCCAGCCACCTGAAGTAGCTCCAACAATTACAACTACTCCTCCTACAGTTACAACAACAGTGCCTCCCACAGTCCAGGCATCAACAACAGGAATCACCACAAGTACAACAGCAAGCAGCAGCGCTACTATGAGCACATAGGAGTTAATAAAAGCCATGGAGGATTTAAAACTCCAAGTATCAGAAATGAAAGAATCCAAAGAGAAATTGGCAAAATTAGAAGTGAGTTATGATAAATCCAAGATGACTGTGGCAGAAAAAATAAGAGAGGTAAAGGCATTAGAAAACAAGGTAAGATCCTTAGAAAAGGATCTCTCTCTACATAAACCCCTGGCAAAAATCAAAACAATTTTTTGGACCAACATTGGCCAATCCCTCACTGATATATGGAAATCCATACAGATAATTCATGAGCAGATTGATTTGGTAACAACAGCTCAAGGGGAAATTCAAAAGGCTAGGGATTTATTGGGACACATGCCCGAACAGGCCAATAGGCTAATACAGTTCTTGAACACCCACACCAAGGAAGAGCTAGCAGCACTGGATATCGGGGACAAGACAGGCACCATTCTAACGGTCAAAAGAGTTCTAACCATGAGGAACTTCATACAAAATCTGGAGAGGAAGTGCCAAGACATGCAAGTAGAGATAAATGCTTTTACACAGAAGTTTACAGCTTTGCAGGAAAAGGG
Source organism: Pinus tabuliformis (assembly GCA_031772625.1). NCBI lineage: Eukaryota > Viridiplantae > Streptophyta > Pinopsida > Pinales > Pinaceae > Pinus > Pinus tabuliformis. The sequence continues at coordinate 1,738,085,795 of CM062818.1, read as the reverse complement.
TTCTGCCCAGTTTATTAACCAATGACTATAGACTAATGACACATGCAGACTATGCTCACAGGTTGAATACATATGCGACTAATCAAATCACAGCATCATCAAGTTTTGCAGGAGAGAAGGCACTGCCATCTGGACAGAGCCTGTATGACAATTTAGAAAATCTGTTTTATATTGAGCATGAAGTGAGACATCTTTTCACAGTCTAGCCTACTTTATTCAGGTACACGGATGCTAATGAAACTCTAATAAAACTGTGCAGACACCAATTACCAGATGACCAGTGGTGGCAAAGCATGTTAGAGATCCTGTAGACATATCTTTGATTTCTTTATATCTTTGATAAATCAAAAAGTTCGTGTCACGCACCATAAAGTGGAAAACAGGAAGGGACGAGAATCAAGCTCGTGCCACAGCGTATTAAAGATGGTCTAGATACAGCCGAGAGAGCCGGGGAAGCAGCGCGCAATATCAGCGGAAACATCCACCGGCCAACTCACCGAGCTAACAGTCAACATATCTCAGCAACCTAGCAGCCAGCACAACAACATTAATTTCTACATTTATTTTCTCTGTTTTAAAGATCATTTACTTCTCTTGTAGAGTAGGTAGAGGAAGTTATTGCTAGATATTATCTCATTGAGATATTTTGTAAAACATTTTTGTACAAATACCTCCCCATGCAAAGTATTAGGGGTTGGTGATACAGTTCTGGAACTATGTTGTAACTTTGAGAACTCTTCTGAATAAAGGGTTTCCGGAATGCATTGTTGCTGAACTCTCTGGTTATGGAATTATTGGCAGAAGGCTATGTTGCATAATTCTCGAATTATTTCATGGATCAATAAGTCTTTTTAACTCATATTTTATAGTTTCTGTGTTTTTATATATCATCTATGTTCATAATCTTAATAACAGGGAAAACGAATAACCCAGAACTTGCTTAACTGCACTCTGTGTTCAATCTGTGTTATTGTTTATGTTTTCTTCAGAATTAGCATAGATAGGAATTCTTAACTGTTCCTGTTTCCCCTGGTTCTTAAATTTTGAATATAGCTAAGGAATTCTTAATTGCTCCCTGGAAATATTCATCCACTTTCCCTTTGTCAGCATGATGAAGGATTCTTAGTTGCCCTTCACCCCCTGGCCCCATCTCACCTGATTCTAGCTTACAAATTGTTCCATGGTTGATTACTTTGCTCTGTAGTACCTCCCTCTGTCAAAGAAACCATATCCAGCAGTTCATCATCATAGACTCCATTAACCAAATGGGCTGAACTTCTCATATTTACACCCCTGTTCTATTGAATGTCACCATCCAAAAATCAAACAAACCCATGTACCTCATAACTGGCTTAATATACCCCAAAACAAAGCTAAACTATAAAGAGAGAGCCCTCTCTGGATGCATATTGGCCAGAATCTGCATCTAAAAGATTGGTCTGTGGTTACCTTGGCCGTATTCCCTTTTCTCACAACTTTTGGGGAACAACCTGAGTGATAACATCATGCATTGGAGGAATATTACACGGCAAGCACACATGCACATCACAAGCGGTCTACCTTTCTCATTTTTGATTGCATGTCATAGTCAAGAGAATGCATACACTCAACATCTGCACGTGTTGTAGCATAACATCATGGTAGTACCACACAATGCATTTCATGCAAATTCACTCATCTGTGTTACGTGGTTACTTGTAAGCTCGGAGTGTGTTTATCTTCACTATTACATCTTTCTTGTTTGTTGGTTCACACAACTGTCTTGTTCGTGAACCATGCCTTCACCCACATGGGTCAACCAATGCGCCGATGGCTGCATTGGAAGTATCACTTCACGTGAGATGACCCATGCACTATTAGCTTAGGAGTAAGAGTAGTTTTTTCTTTCATTTAGTTTGCTTGCATGCTTGTTTTCTTACTTTCTTCATTTATTTGTTTGTTTGTATGCTTGCTTGTTTTCTTACTTGTTTTGTTTCACTTTTTCTTCTACTTTTGTTTTGTCATGTTGTTTGTTAGTTCTCTTGTTTTGTTTTATAGGATAGTCTCACATGAAACCATGTATGACTCTTGAGGCAAGCTTGGTAAAGTACAAGAGGCCTTGTGCTGCTATCACTACTTGATTATCTGTCATCCTGCCTCTGTATGAAGAACTTTTTACTTTTAGTCCATGATACGTCGAAGGAAAATACGTACTATTCGAAGTAAACCTTGGTGAAAACACAATGCTTGCATGCTAACTAGTGTCATCTTCTCTAGTCAGTTGTTTTTGGGTTAACCCTTGTCAACTCAGTCAAGTAGAGTAAGGTGGGGGGGGGGGGAAACCTTAACAGGCACGTTAGAGATACAATAAACTACTTCTCTACTGGAACAACCTCTTCTTCTCTCAATAAGTCGGGATCCCTCTTCCACCTCTGGAATTAATAAGTGTTATGCACAATTACGAAAATGGAAAAATCGAAAAATAAAAAAATGAAAAGTGAAGAAATTTCAAAATGAAATGAATAAGGAGAAAGAAGAGAAAGGCTTCCTGCTTAGGGAGGTGATGTAAGTAACTTTGCTGGGGTACTGACCAGGCTTGGTGGTAGCAGAACCATGCTTGTGTTCCTATGTGATTCCGTCGGGGTACTGTCCAGGCCTGCTGGCAGTGGAGCAACACCAGAGATGAAACTAAAACTTTGACGACTATACTGCTTGTGCATCAATATACCCCTCAACCCCAATCGAAACAATTGTGTTGCCTTAGCTTGGAATGTGTGTCAATCGACCAAGAGCTTGGCAGATGCTACATCTTACAATCAAGCTAGTGTGGAAACCAAGAGGAGCTGAGAACTGAACAATACTTCCAGAGGTGTTAGACTTTCTTTTCATGAACAAGGTTCATTCAGAGCACTGAATTTCTACCAGTGCGTCGCCAAGTGTTGTGGTGGCTACAAACACCCTCCTAAATTTTGCCTTAGCTTCGTTTTTGAGCCTCCCTTCCAACCTTCACAGCAGCTTGCCTCGCTTCATCAAGTTCACAAGCTTCAATGTCTTTCTTTCAGAAAGGCATCTTGTTGATCACATCTTGATCCATTCCCCTCATAGGTTGTTCACCCAAACTTGGTCTAGCTGCAAGCTAAGCAGATTCCCCAAGAAAATTGTGCATTTCTGGACGGCAACCAGCTTTCCCTCCTGTTGATGCCTCTAAAATTGTGGCACCAACATTGGGGGATAACCACCTGGTCCGAACCTTAGTGCAGCTCCTTCTCCGTTTGGTATGGTGGCTCCGACTGGATATTATGGGACCAATTTCCCAATAAAGTATGATTTGATGAATGGGTGTTTTAAATGTATAAAAAGATGATAGGTGGTTTAATCTATAAGCTCTAATATATATATATATATATATATATATATATATATATATAACCCTGGTGATATCATAATAATGCGATTATTGATGATTCCTAACAGACAAATGATTATATAGATTATTCACTTATCCACATAAATATGTATTTAAATGATGATTACTTTGAATAAGAAATTAAACAAAGTAATGTGAAAACATATTGCATAACATACTAATATTTATTGTTGACATATGTATATAATATAACAATTCTAGATCATTCAAAAGTGAAATAATACAGAGTTGTTTGAAACATGAGAATATATCAACAATAACAAATCAATGGAATGCTAATTACATAAAACAAGACAAAAAGAACAATGATAGAAGTACCATATGCATTTGAGTCTCATTAAGAAAGTAACAGTCTGGTTCAATCTTCTTATTATGAAAACTCCAATAAGATACAAAAATGCAAGTCTTTATGAAGCTCTTCCATAACAAGTTTGAACCTCGATCCACGGCTTATAAAAAATAAATTAAGAAGTGCAGAAGTGCAAACTTCTCAAGTCTAGTTTTATACAAATTGAGGACCCTTTCTAAAATGACATGAAAGGGTCTTTATAGTAAAATTAAAAACAAACTATCCATAAAAATTGCTGAGAGTTGTTGGAACTGCCTTCATCAAAATATGGGATTTGAATTTCAAAAATAGAATTGCGATAACCTTTGAAGAGATTCATCGCATCTATGTTTTCTCTTGTATCTTCAACTGACAAATCGAGAGCATGGTTTGGATTTCTAGAGGATGACTCATCCTGGAGTGTAACTATCCTGTGTATGTGGCATCTGAGAGCTTGGGCATCATGCGATCAACGGCATCAACAAGGCACTTGATAGTCATCTGTTGGCTGTGTGGCTTGACCACAAAGGACCAATGTGCATCCCAGTTAATACTTTGTACTTTGTTGAGCTGCTCCTCCTTGGTGTCCAAATCTTGCTTCCATTGCTTCACTAAAACTTTCGCCTTTGGAAGATTTCCTGGGGAACAATCAGAAATTAAATTGGCACCATATAAGTTATCATTCACTAGCTCAATAACATTATTCATTATAGCCCTGGCTCTGGAGGTAGCTCTTTCTACTTTTATCAACTGTGTTTCCCATTCTGAAAACAATATCTCTTTATGAGACTCTTCAATTTCAGGTAATTTAGCAGCTCTTCCATCTTCTGTGCTTTGCCAGGAGAGATAATCTGTGACTTTATCATCCACATCTTCAAATTCTAACCTGGTATTGACTACTTGGCCAATCAGTGATGTCATTGTGATGCATAATGGATCAATAAGAGATATTTTCTGACATAGTAGATTCAGTTGTTGAGATAAAGCCTTATTTGCCTCTAAGGATTCCTTCTTAAACTCTTCAACCTTGGGATAATCTTTGAATTGTTCTATAGAGAGTTGTAACTGTGTGATTTTCTCTTCTTTAGATTTAATCTCTTCTTGATGTGTCAATTTAAGCTGCTCAAGCTCTTGAGACAGCTGTTGTTGTCTTTGAATGGCTTGCTGGCCAATTTTTTGTTTTTCCATGTTTAATTATTCTTCAAGCTGCTCACTCTTATGTTTCTCTACTGTTCACTGTTCCTCAAGCCGATTAATCTTTTGATGCTCTACTGCCGACTGTTCTTCAAGATGATTAATATTTTGATCCTTTTCTTTGATCAATTCATTAACTTTAGTTGCTTTATCAATTGTAGCAGCTGTGTATGCCCCTGCAAATTGAGATAACTTGGTCAAATCCTTAGAAGGATTGACCTCTGAATCTTTCCATATGACATTCATAAATTCAGATTGAGGAGCTGTGGATGATGTTTGGTCTATTTTCCTCTTTTTCCTCTTCCTCTTGACTACAACCCTGTTTTTTGGGCTGTAAAACACATCCAAGGGTGGAATTTCCTCAATGTTCAATGTAATCTCTCCTGAAGGATTTTCAGGGATTATTTCTATCTCTTTTTTAGTTGTGTCTTTGTTGGGTGTCTCTTCAATCACAATATCAGGAATAATGGGCCGTTGTGTTCCGGGAGGCACTGATGTGATAATGTTTTGAGGATCATTCTGACTTTTTATATGTTGATCAAATTTCTCCCATTCTTTAACCAATATGGGATCAATGTGAACATCAGTTCTTAGTGGTTCACTGGCCTTATCACTTGTTTCAACTTCTCCAGAAATATTTTCTATAACCTTCTCTCCATTGTGCTCTACTTGCTGAATGATTGATGTAGTATTTAATAAATCTAGAGGTACTATCAGTAACCTCTGTGTCCTATATTCAATGAATTTGTCCATTTTCTCGGCACCCAATTTGAATTTTTCCAGATGACTTACTGTTGAGAATAACTCTGTTGAAGCAAATAAGTCATCAAACTCATCTTCCTCATGCATGAATTTATTAACTTTCATACCAGTGGTGAAATTGAAAGAAACCTTATTTGGGTCATATTGTCTCTGAGGGATAACATCTAAACTTAGATCCTTTGTCTTGTTTGCTTCTTTCTCGACATGTTTAAAATCATGCAATGAGTAGGTGCTGCAGTGAAGAGGAAAGGGAGGTCACAATTGTTTCTTAGAGTCTTTAAGATTTCTAGACATCCCTTTTTCTACTATCTGGTAGGCTACTTCCCTGGCTAATAGCTTATCTGGAATGTAAAGTGGAAGGACATGAGGATCTATAATGCTGCCAAAAACCCTAACATAGGTGAACCTCTCTTCCTTGAACCAACTGTTGATTGAGGTTAAATAAATGCTAGCCTTGTCAGGCAGCCGAGGAGTAGGTTTATTAAAGATAATTTGATGGACGGGTAGGATGAAACCATGGAAAATCCTATATAAATGATTCTTGTATTCAGACTTCCATAAGTATTTATGGTAAACATGAATGGGGGTTGGATCCTGAACAATCCATTTCCAACCTAAGATGGGAAAGTCGGAATTGAAACAAATTGTGTCAACTATGTAAGAACTCATATAGAATGGGGGCACAGTTCGGGTAGTGACATATCTGTTCTTTCTATAATCCAATATTTGACTAGCCATTTTATCTGATAGGATAGTTGCCCAATCCATCACAAAGGATTTTATTGTTGCTTCTATCAATGGAGCCATTTCAATAGAAAATCTAATAGAATCAGGGCTTCCAAAGTGTCCACACACCATAGCAGCAACATAGCAATATGTAGACGCTAAGGAGTCCATAGAATACATACAAGATGATTCATGTTTGTGCTTGTTAGGAAAGTGTCTCCATTGCTTGACAGGGTCTGATTCAATCTGATTCTCCTTGGCGAAAGCTTCCAGGAACGATTTGTTGTAGTGTCATTGGGGATCCAGCAAGTGATACATTCTCTTGACGTCTTCAGGTTTGAAAGATCCAATCATCCTTCCATCAGTTGTGAAGAGAGCTCTGTCCGTTACGTTAATGCTCTCAATTACCCATCTTACCATATCATTATATGGTAAAACCTTTGCATGGGCCACTATGCGATGGAGGAAAGAGTTAGCCAAATCATTGAGCGTGTTTCCAGATTCATCAGTTCCATCAGATATTGCTTCTTCTTCTATCTCCTTCGGATTTTCATTTTCAAGCAAAGCATATATGCCTTCCCACGAGATCTTACCAGAGCCTTGACAGGTAGTATCTAAGATTAACACCAATTTTCCTTGTCCTTCTTCCACTGTAAGGGGAGCCTTTTCCTTTCAATCTTTCTTAGACATATTGACTGACTGCATGATTTTGGATTTACACTGCAAAATGAGAAAGAGGAGCGTGATAGGCGAAAAAATTTGATAGCAGCCAATACAACTAATTACAGACTAAAATGAGTGTATGCACATTAGATGCAAAATATCTCATATTGTACATAGTCACAAAGGATGAAATCCTTAAAGGATTATAACCATAACTGCCTCCTAATGCTTTACCGTATCCTCATGAAGTGAAACTTTAATGATGACTTAATATATATCGCATTGCAAGTTTTCCAATGGTCCTTTTAGAATGGGTGTCATAACTCTGCGGTTTTGCGATTAGCGATTATATTATTTAAATACTTGTAGAGCCATCGCATGTCGCAAATTAGAAGTTACAAGCACTATGTTCAAAAGAATTCTTTGTATTGTTGTGATTGTGATGAGTGATGAGCTAGCACGTAGAGTTGGCGTGTTTCTTGTCAAACTTGGAAAATCATGTTTTTCCTTCGTAAATCATGTTTTCCTTTATAATTGATTTAACACTATATCGCGAGTCTTCATAGTATATATTACTTGATTCTATTGGGAACGCAATATGGAATGTGCGATCACAGTGGTTATATCACATTGCAAAGTTTCAAAGGAGTGGTTTCAATGTTTTCCTATGGATTGGCGATATGCGATATGCAATAGCCTTATCGCATCGCAAGGTTTCAATGAAATGCCATAACTTATTCCTTAGGATTAAAGATATGCGAAATGCGATAGTTATATCACATCGCATGTTTATAAATGGATCATTTCATTTTAAAACTTTGCAATGAGGAATTTGAGATGACTTTGATCGCATCACAAATTTTCAAATGTATGTTCATTGGTCTTAAGCAATAGCAATTTGCGATGAGCGGTTCCAAACACTCATAAAGAAACTTTTATATGAAAAGTATGGAAAATCTATTTTTACTCAAAAAGTTTTATTGCTTTTTATATCCTAAAGGGGACCTATTTATTATTTAGCATATTTAGACTAAGATTAAAAATTTGAAATGGGGGGTTTGTTGTATAGCACAACACCTCCATAAATTGTGCAATCCTATCTGGCAGTGTGTTGGGCTCCAGGGTTGCACAATCCTGCCAGTTAACACTCCTAGCAGGAATTGCGCAATTTTCCCAAGAAGGGCTGCTCATCCTAGAATTTGTGCAAATTTGGGAAGCAGTCAGTGGCTCTGCCAATAAATTGTGCAAATCTCCTGGGCAGTCAGCCCAACTCCCAGCGAGAAATACGCATTTGCTTCAAGCAGTCGAACGACCTCTTGCATGTGCAGCTGAGTTGAGCGGTTCCCTCTGGGACCGAGCAAAATAGACTTGCATGCATGGGTTGCTTCTCCCAAGGAAGCATGCAAAGGCATCCCTTGTTTTAGGGATCTACATTTAGTTGTTGGAGGTTACATGCAAGAATCAATTCAGAAACCTCCCACTAGTTGTTGCTTCCCCTAGATTTGTGGCATGCATGTCACAACCTCGATGTTATCAAAACTCATCAAATGGACGCTACAGAGCTCATTCCTCATATCAACCTTGCAGCTCTGACATCCCACATCACATATAGGAGCAGTTGGCACATTCAACTCAGTTATTTTGGGGTAAGCTTGCTTCCCATGCCTTGTGCTGCATTTCTGTCACTTTTTCTATTTTCACTTGTGGGAGTACTATTTGCTTGATTTCATTGAACACTTATTGTCATTTACATGTATACTAGCGCGTCCTAGCTCTGTTTTAGTTTTCGTTGCTATCTTACTGTTGTCGCATGCATGAAACTATTTTGCACGGACATTCGCCTAACTGGAGAACTGCCTCACCCACATGCATGTTGATCTATTTGTTGAATCATTCGTTCATGTTTCCCATGCACTGTCGATCACTTCTACTATCACTTAGTGTCACCATGCATTTACTGTCTTAGTTACTTTCAGTTTCCCATCGGCGAGTCAGGACAACCTTGGCTCGGACTCTGCCTTCACCAAGGCTGCATTATGCAATCTGGGGAAGGAAGGCTCACCTTCCTCTCCAAATTTGTGCAGTCCTGCCCAACACTGGCTGCCAACACTTTTTTGTGCATTTCAGGAGGACAATGGCTACTTGGCCCAAGAAATTGCACAAATATGTCCCTAGGCCAGCAGTCCTTCCCAGCTGGAATTGTGCATTGCGCAATCCCAACAGTCAGCAGCTAGAATGGACTATGCATTGCGTAGTTCCAACAATCATCCAGTCTCCCAATAGCCCAGACTATGCCTTGTGCAGTCTTGGCAGTTGGACTCTTGACCTCCCTGCCAAAATTGTGCAACCTTCATGATCATGCACCCAGGTATGTTGCAAGTTAGTTCTCATGTTCATTTTGGTTTTCGACTGATAGATTGCTTGCCATGAGTGTTTCCATCTCTCCAGGTATCCCAGGTGTTCATCTACCTTTCAGCAGTACAGGTGCAATGGTTTCCAGGAGAGCAGAGACGAAGGCACTGTTCAAAGCACACTTGGGGATGAAATCGAACAAGTGTCCATGGACTTGACTACCCATGAAGACATCAAGTTGTTCGTAGACAATGACATCAAGATATGACAACAACAACGTCACAATGAGAAACATCATGAACGGAAGTTGAAGACAACATACCAAATGCAATGAATGCAAGAGGAGGGCTGTTGACAACATGGGGTGGAACAAGGTTGCAAGCTCAAGCAGGTCCATTGATGATGAAAGCAACTTTGAAGACTCCGGCTATGAAGTGACAACATGACATGAATATCGTGAAAAGGAAGAAGATGGAACAAAGAAGTAGTTGCATGTGTTGAAGCAACAACTCAGGAAGAATATGAAGCTACACAAACAGACGAATGAGCTGCAATAGGAACAGGGACAACAGTGGGGGCAACATGCACTCACGAATGAAATTGTAGTTGTACAAGCTAAGGATCCATCCCAAGAGCTGACACGGAGAAGACATGGTGAGTGGTGTTGTTGATCACATGAAAGGGATTCAACAACATGCATGTCGTTGAGTGCATGCATGCAATCCAACCCATTCAACACACTCACCAAGGCGAAGACAAGAAGCAAGTCCAACTAGGATTGAACATGTACTTTGGAAAGTCAATGTGCATGACCACCATCACACACTTGAAGATCAGCACGGACACTATGCATCAGTGTGTTGCCGGTTCAACCGTACCTAAGAAGACCATGCACGTGTTAGCAGATGAGTTGGATGAAGGAGCCAAACCAATGCACCGGTTGCAACGAAGGCAAGAGTTCACCTCAACAAGATGTCACCATGAGGTGCATGCACACCATCACAGATGACCAAGCTTGGCATCAGCTCACCAACTTCACCATCACAAGCATGTCAAAGAGTTGGTCTCATCACGGTGGACCGAGTGTCAGTGATGTCTTGCAAGGCTTTCTCATGACATGTTGTTGATCCCAATTGGATCCATGAAAATGATCATAGTTCTATGACTGTTTCAAATCATGTCAGACTTCGAAAATCTTGTGAACAACGAGCTATCAGGAAGGACCTCTGGACAGTGGCAGTTTGTAGCCAGCACAGAACAACAAGGACCCTTGGTCAAAGCGCGCTGACCGTTGGCCCATGGAGACCGCGCAGTGGTGCAAACTAGCAAATAGGGAGTCCAAATAAGAAAACAGAGGCCGTTTATGATGTGAAATTAGCGCTAATCGTGCATTGCAGGATAAAAACCTCAAAGAAGGAAAAGCCCCGACACCTAGTCATGTGGAAAATAGGTAAAATCGTGGGAAAAACACTAAAACTGATAGGCGGGTCCCGCGCTCCAAAACCGACGGAATATCGGAGGCATTTCGAGCGGTAAGTGGGTTCGGCTGAAGACCTAGTGATGCCATACATTGAATGATGTGTGTCCGATGGATGGGAGAGAAAACCACTCTCATCGTGGGCTAACTGTCGAGCAAGTCACCCGTGCGATGAAAGCGATGACCGTAGGATCTAGAGGCCCTTGATCAAATGGCGGAGATTGCACCCGATGGGAGACCGGATTTGGCGAAAGAATAAGCTGAGGCATATAAAGATTTGAAGTCTAATTTGACTGCTAAGTTGGCGGATGAATTATTTCACAAAGTAATCGAAATAACGACCGTTTGAGGAAGAGATAGCGCCCAGTTCGTAAGAAGACAAGTGGCCACCTCTCTATGAAACGTTACACAATGGTGATGAAACAAAAGCAAGGAATTCCAGCAGACAAAAGTAGGTGTTCTGAAGAGACTGAAGAGGAAGCGAACAGTCAAGGGATGGATTGGCTTTAAGCCACAAACAGACAGAGAACAGGGGGAGACAGAGGAGAGAGTGAAGCAAGAAACAGAGAATAGAAAAGTCAAGCTGACCTACAGAGCTAAGGCAACATCGAGTAGATAGAACCGAGAAGGCTTGAGAGGTTCAAGCAATCCCTGTGAGGATATATGTCGGGAATTGAGTACCAAGTTGGACTCACCCCATTAAGACCAGTTTAGGTCAAGACTTGGTAAGGGGGAGTCTATGCACTCCAGTGGCTTGGGGAATCCAAGAACCACCCTACTAAGAATCATCTATTTCAGGAGACTCAAATTGAGCTCCTCATTGTAAAAACTCTACATAAAGACGCAATAAAAAAAGGCCACCACTGAAAGCTGGACCAGGAGACATAGCCCAGGAGGATTGGGTGAACTCCCTATTAAATTATTTTGTTTTTGCATTTGCTTGCTATGTTTCTCTTGCTGTTTTCCGATTGCCTGTGTATTTCGCTATCTTATCGATCTGTTGCTTAAAATAACATAGGAATATCCCAGCACATGAGTCTGTAATACCTTCATTAATTACCTGAGGTCACCTAGGGGTGATTTGAGATCAAGTGGTATCATAGCTAGAGGTTGCTAAGGTTAGACAAACTTGTGTTGGATTTAGCTGTTGAATGCTAACTAGATCAAAGCTCAAGTTAGGAGAAGGAGAGTTGGTCGACACTAGTCCTGAAATTGGAAGAGTCTATCCTCAAAAGACAATGCCAGAGGAAGGTTCTATGGGGCTAGACCCTCAATTTATAGATAGTTTCCTGGCCATAAGGTCCATGGTAGAGGAAATGTATAAGGACTTTAGAAAACATAAATATGAAGACTCATCAGGCTCCAAACAAGATAAAGGAGAAGAAGAGTCTCTTCTCCATGACCACTCAAAAGGCAAAGGGAAAGAAGAAAGCTTTCTCACACCTCCTAATAGCCCTGAACATAAAAAGAAGACATCTTTGACTAAACTAGATGTTAAATTTGATTTACCAATATATGATGGAGAGTTGAATGCAGAAAAGCTGGACAATTGGATCAGACAAATTGATGTTTATTGCAGAGTATTGATTCAAACAAGAGCAAGATTCAACTGACCAGCCTACACCTTGGAGGCACTGCCTTGGTTTGGTGGGAAGGCAGGACCCGAGCTGACATGAAGAGACATGGCAAGACTATTTTTGTCTGGAGTGAATTTGTTTCTGCAATCAAAAAGCAGTTCTATCCACTGGCCTACATGCAACAAGCCATGATGAGCTGGCAAACTCTTCGTCAGTTAAAAGGGCAAAGTGTACAAGGTTACACCCAAGAATTTAGGAAGAGAGCATTGATTCTAGGAATCTCATTAGACTCACCTGAGATTCTGTTGAAGTACATCGGTGGTCTACACAGCTACATGAGGCACACTATGCTCATGTTTAATCCAACTAGTATAGATGAGGTATTTGTTCAAGCTACGCATCTACAAGCTAGAGGAAAGAATGGAAACCCAGAGGTTGGGGGATCATCCCAGCCCACTGCAAGCAAGAATAAGGAGAAAAGAAAACAAAAATAGAAAGAAAGGAATGCCAACACTGCACAGAAAAGTAAGTCTTCATGCACTCACTGTAAGAAGGATGGGCATGATGATGATCACTGTTGGATTCTACATCCAGAGCTGAGACCTAATAAGTTCGAGGGAAAGAAGAAGAAGACTGCTGCAGCTATTCAAAAATATTTGGGGTCAGACTCAGGAGATGAAACAACCATTGCAGCCACAGGTATAAAAGGTAAGAATTCTGAAGCATCTACTAGTAATTATGCACAATCTACTATTGATGAAGAAAATGAGAGAAAAAGACATGAGCTTTTCCATATTAGAGTTATTTCCAAACATCAAAAGATTGATACTTTGTTTGATAGTGGCTCACAAGTAAATTTAATTCTTGAAGCAATTGTAAATAAGTTGGGATTACTGACTACACCTCACAAGAAACCATACCCATTAAGATGGTTAAATGATAAAGCACAACTACAAGTGACTAGACAATGCAAACTCAAGTTTTCTTTTGGGTCAGCATTTGTAGATGAGGTTGAGTTAGACATAATTCCTTTGGATATATGTGGAATTGTTTTAGGAAGCCCTTACTTGTATGACAAAAAAGATATTTTCTATAGAGCTGAGAACAAGTATCTACTCATTAAAGATGGAATCAAATACTTTGTAAGAGCTCATAAGCTCAAGAATAATTACACTCTCATAAACTCAGGGAAGATGAAACAAATGATAAATTCATGCAAACAATTTTTATTGATGGTTGTAAAGGAAAAGAAACCTGATAAAACCAATGTATTTGAGGGTTGTGATGCTAAACAACAAGCTGATTTAGAAAAAGTTTTCTCAGAGTATGATATCTTGTTTCAAGAACCTAAAGTTTTGCCACCCAAAAAGGAAATAGTGCATGAAATTAATTTGCATCAAGATGCTCCATTGCCTAACATTGGAATGTACAGGTTGTTCACTTTAGAGAATGCAAAAATCAAGAAGCAAGTGCAGGAGTTTCTCGAGAAGGGGTTCATCAAACCTAGCACATCACCATGTGGATCTCCAATCGTTTTGGTGAGAAAGAAATATGGCTCGTGGAGAATGTGCATTGATTACCGAGCACTGAATAAGATAACAATAAAAAATCGTTATCCCCTTCCTTGCATAGATGATCTATTAGATCAATTGAAAGAAGCTATTTATTTTTCCAAGTTAGACTTGCATAGTGGATATCGTCAGGTCAGAGTTGCAGAACAAGATGCATGGAAGACTTCTTTCAAAAAAAATTAGGGATTTTATGAGTGGCTGGTTATGCCTTTTGGCTTGACTAATGCCTACTTTCATGAGAATAATGAATGATGTACTCAGACCTTTTCTTGATGATTTTGTTATTTTATATCTGGATGACATTCTGATATTTAGCAAAACATGGGAAGAACATTTAAAGCATGTTAAGCAGACACTAGATGTTTTGAAAAGAGAAAAACTTTATGTTAAACTCTCAAAATGTGAATTTGGCAAAACATCTTTGAATTATTTGGGACATATAGTAGGGGTGGTGAATTGAAGATAGATCCCTCTAAGGTGGCAGTCATTGTAAACTGGCCTAAACCCAAATCTGCTACAGAAGTTAGGAGCAACACAATATTGGAGAAAGTTCATTTCTAACTTTTCCTTAATTGCAGCTCCCTTACATGCTTAACATGATTGAACAAGGTGTTTCAGTGGGGAGGCAAATAGCAGGAAGCCTTCGACACCTTGAAAGAAAAGATTAGTACAACACCAGTACTAGCACTGCCTGATATTCAAAGACCCTTTGAGATCCAAACGGATGCCAGTGACTATGCCATGGGAGCAATGTTGATACAACACGGTAAACCCATATGTTATCATTCTGGGACATTTAATTCTGCAATAGTTAACTATCCCACATATGATAAAGAATTGTATGCATTAGTACAGAGTGTGAAAAAATGGAAACATTAATTAATGGGCAAAGAAATAGTTATACATACTGATCATCAACCACTTCAATATCTACACTCCCAAACTAAGTTGCAGCAATCAAGACACTATAGATGGATGGGTTTTCTACAACATTTTCATTTAGTCATCAGATACAAAAAGGGCATACACAATAAAGTTGCAGATATGTTATCTAGACCCATTATAAATGCATCTACTATACTTAAGCATAATTCTGTGTTACATGAGAGCTACATTGAATAATATGCTCAAGATATAGACTTTAAAGATGTATATGCAACTTTAAGTCAAGGCAAACGAATAGAAGAATTGGATTATCATGTAAAGGACCGAATCCTATATCATTGTGGGAAGTTATGCATTCCACAAACTGAAAGAGTAAAGATAATTCAAGAAGCACACACTTCTCTAATATTAGGTCACTTTGGGGTAAGTAAAACAGTTGCACAACTACAAAGATTTTGTTATTGGCCAAAAATGAACAAGACGGTTTCTAGATATGTGAGAGGGTGTACTATGTGTGCTAAAATAAAGCCCAACAATAGAAAACTAGGCTTGTACACTCCATTACCAGTTCCTTCTCATCCTCAGGAAAGTGTTTCCATGGACTCTGTTGGAGGATTGCCTAAATCTAGGAAAGGTCATGATTATCTATATGTTGTTGTGGATAGGTTAAACAAAATGTGTATTTTGATACCTTGTAGTAAACAGATTACAGCTGAACAAACTGCAAAACTGTTATTTCAACATGTATGGGTTCATTTTGGATTACCCACTTCCATTATATCTGATTGAGACACCCGATTTGTGGGAAATTTTTGGTCAAGTCTATGGGATCTGATGGACACCAAACTGAAGAAAAGCACAGCTTTCCATCCACAAACCGATGGCCAGATAGAAGTAGTCAACATGACAGTGATTCAGTTACTCAAGAGATATTGCAGCAAGCATCCTAAGCTTTGGGATGAACATTTGTATTATGTGCAGCATGCTTACAACAGAGCCAAACATTATTCTACACAGATATCTCCTTTTGAGACCTGTTTTGGTTTCACACCAAGGTCTCCCTTGGATTTTGTCTTTGGTAAGGACACAACAATTGAGGGACACAGTGATGTGGACAGGGCAACTAGGTTCATTGAAAAAATACAAGAGATCCACCAGGCAGTACAGGAAAAGCTGGAAAAGATCCAAGCCAAATACAAGGCAAGGAATGACAAGCATCGGATGGAGCATAGTTTCCAGGTTGGTGATCAAGCCTGGCTGTATATTAGAAAGGACAAGATGCAAGGTGAAGGTAAAAAGATAAAGCCTATCAGGTATGGACCTTTCAAGATACTTGAGAAAATTGGTGAGAATGCTTTTTTCCTTGATCTACCAGCTTACATGCACATCTACTCATTTGTAAATGCAAAGAGCTTGAGATTGTTTGAACCTTCACTAATTGAGGATCCCGAAGAGCAGAGTCAATTACCTTCTATTGATGACCTGCTACTTGAATATCTTAATGAATTGCAGAAAGACACAGTTCTAGACAGGAAGGTGAGAACGACATGTAGGGGAGATCTTGAGTACCTCAGAATTGGGCTCAGGTGTTCAAAGCTGAGTAGTGCAAAATGGATAGAAATTGGACAAGTGAGACAATTGTACCCTCACTTAGTTGATACTTAAAAACCAACTTTTGTTGGTCCAAAAGCTTTTTTAGTGGGAAGGTCGTGATCCAAATTGGATCCATGAAAACTATCAGAGTTCTATGACTGTTTCAAATCATGTCAGACTTCGAAAATATTGTGAACAACGAGTTATCAGGAAGGACCTCTGGACAGTAGTAGTTTGTAGCTAGCATGGAACAATGAGGACCCTCGGTCAAAGCGTGCTGAACATTGGCCCATGGAGACCACGCAATGGTGCAAACTAGCAAATAGGGAGTCCAGATCAGAAAATAGAGGTCGTTTCTGATGCAGGATAAAAACCTCAGAGAAGGAAAAGCCCTGGCACCCGGTCATGTGGAAAACAAGTAAAACTGTGGGAAAAGCGCTAAAACCGACAGATGGGTCCCGCGCTCCGAAACCGGCGGAATATCAGAGGCATTTTAGGTGGTAAGTGGGTTCGGCTAAAGACCCAACGATGCCATACATTGAATGACACGTGTCGACAGATGAGAGAGAAAACCGCTCTCATCGCAGGCTAACGGTTGAGAAAGTCACCCGTGCGATAAAAGCAATGACCGTAGGATCTAGAGGCCCTAGATCAAATGGCGGAGATTGCACCCAATGGGAGACCAGATTTGGCGGAAGAATAAGGTGAGGCATATAAAGATTTGAAGTCCGATTTGACCGCTGAGCTGGTGGATGAATCATTTCACAAAGTAATCGAAATAACGACCATTCGAGGAAGAGTTGGTGCCCAGTTCGTAAGAAGACAAGTGGCCACCTCTCTATGAAACGTTACACAATGGCGATGACACAGAAGCAGGGAATTCCAGTGGAAAGAGGCAGGTGATCTGAAGAGATGGAAGAGAAAGCGAACAGTCAAGGGATGGATTGGCTTTAAGCCATGAACATATAGAGAACAGGGGGAGATGGAGGAGAGAGTGAAGCAAGAAGCAGAGAACAGAAAAGTCGAGCTGACCTGCAGAGCTAAGGCATAATCGAGTAGACAGAATCGAGAAGGCTTGAGAGGTTCAAGCAATCCCTGTGAGGATATCTATCGGGAACTGAGTACCAAGTTGGACTCAACCCATTAAGACCAGTTGAGGTTAAGACTTGGTAAGGGGGAGTCTGTGCACTCCAATGGCTTGGGGAATCCAAGAACCACCCTACTAAGCATCATCTGCTAGACTCGAATTGAGCTCCTCATTGTAAAAACTTTGCTTAAAGACGCAATAAAAAAATGCTAGCACTGAAAGCTGGACCAGGAGACGTAGCCCAGGAGGATTGGGTGAACTCCTTATTAAATTTTTGTGTTTTTTCATTTGCTTGCTGTGTTTCTCTTACTGTTTTCTGATTGCCTGTGTATTTCGCAGTCTTATCGATCCGTTGCTTAAAATAACATAGGCATATCCCAGCACATGAGTCTGCAATACCTTCATTAATTACCTGAGGTCACCTAGGGGTGATTTCAGATCAGCTGTCTCACATGAGTACATGTGCATTATAATTTTGAGTCATGTCAAGTGTAAGTCAAGTGTCAATGTTTGGATGTAACAGTCATAGAGTAGGTGAAGAGTCATGAGGGTAGTTGAACTATCACAAAGGGGAATGTCAAGGGTCACCCAACCCTTTGCTATAAATAGTCCCTCATAACTCATTGTACAGGCTTTTGGTTAGCCAAGCTTCTGATAAGTCTATCTTGGAAAGAGCTTGGGCAGTATTGTAATGCGCCTTGGCTTCTCCACTGCATAGAGCTATTTCATCTCTTTGGAGGAGCAGGCGGATGTGGCTATAACGTTCCACTGATGGGGCTAGCAGGTTTACATGGATGTATTGTATGATTGGAACTTACACTTTTTGTATAATAAGAGCCAACACATTTTCATGCATATGTTGTTATTGTAGTCGGATTGCGCCACTTGCCTTAATAATATATGTTGTTTAACTTACGTATTTGTGTATGAACTGATTTGTATGCATTTATATGAATCTTGTTGATAATTTGTTGTATATGTTGTTAATGATGTCCCTTCTATGTCAACTGCTCTGTCGGACACCAGAAAAACCTTTCACATGAACCTTGCTATAACAAATGTTGCACTCGTTTGGACTGATCCATGAGTGTTGTACGTGTTATCTCACCTTGTATGATGTGACTACCGCATCCGAGTGCACTGCTTTGCTGGAATTTGTGCATGTCCTTTTGTGTTGTGTGTTCCTAGCCAAGTTGAGATTGATCCCTTTCAACTTGGAACTCATCTTCACCCTCATCTCACCCTTATGTGTTAGAACCTTTCATACACCTTCCTTGACTCACTGCATCAGTCACACCCTTGCTACTGACAGAGTTATCTTACTTGCCTCTGTGCGACAGCATGGTCAAGGCATTAACTTACGACCCACTACTGGGACTCGTACACCAAACTGTCTGAGGTTTAATTGGGACTTCTTACCAGGGAGATCCCCTTGACATGTTGGTGGGTACAATACCGTCAATAGGATATCAGGGATGTTTGGGCAATAGTTTGGCCTTCACCCCCATTGAGCGACATGGTAGACTAGAGAGCCAAATCAACTTCCATTTCTTCAGTGGCTATGCGAGTGCCTGGGGGATGGTGAAGGACAACATCATGGAGGTAGAAGTTGTATGAGGGGATGGATCCCACGACCCAGGTGAAACAGTAGACGTGGATGGTGGGGTTTCTTTGACAATTGGGGAGGTTGATGCTGATTGGAGTCCCTTGCCGGTGAGGTCGACAACAGGCACGATAGGCATGGCCTTTTGCTTCTTGGTTGTGGATACCTTGGTACTTTTGGTCTATCTGGTCTTGGGGATTGTTGGCTTTGACTGTGAATAAGGGTCATGAGGGGGGATAGCCATAGCTAGGGGAGTAGTAATGATTGGATTGAACAAAGTAAGCCCTTGAAATGCAACATACTGGGGAGCCATAACTGATGAACCTGTGAAGCTGGAAAGGGTTTGCTTAAGGGAACTCATCTATTGCTGCATTTAACAGACCATTGGTTGTAAGTCCTCTTCCGCCCCCCTCTTCATTCTGCTCTCGGATGCATCTCCTATCAGAGGTTGTGGTTGCATGCCCTTAAACAAATATTTGTATTGGTCATCTTTGATATCACAGGAGACCCCTAGCCACGACTCAAAATTAGTGTGGAATTCCCCTTCTGCTAACATAAAGTTTTGTAGCCTCATTTGAAAATTCTTAGGGTGGACACATTATGGCCTGAGGTAAGTTTGGCAATGCGTCACCCCAAACCATATTTCTTGTGAGTAGTTATCCATAAATCCTTTGGGAATTCTTTCCACTGCCCTTGTGGTTGCGAGCATCTTCTTGTACCAGTTACTAAAGGCTACCTCGTTGATCTCTTTACTAGTGGGATCTCCGGATGTTCTCCACAACATGTATTTGAGTGCTAGTGCTTGTTAATCTATGATTTCTACCCAGTCCCTCCTTCTTGGAAAACACCATTTCCACATCCCAAGGTCATGATCAAATACCCGAAAATGAAATTTGTGCTTCGTGTGTAGACATCCTTGCATGCTTCAAATAGTTCATTTAGCAGGAACTCATACCTATTGAGAAAAATCCCTTACGAATAATGTTCTGCAATTGATATGGTGTCCAAAACACACTCATTCCTGGAGAAATGTTGCATCACTTTCCCGACAATGATATAGGATGCGAATCTAATATGGTATTTGTTGATTAAATCTATCTTAGCACCCTTACCACCGCGCTTGGTGTTATACTTGCAGTAATAGTCATCATCTCCCTCTTTCTTGGCTCACTTCACCCTGCTTGGAACGTTGTCGAGACTGCATTTCTTTTTGTTGATAATCATGTGAGGTGTTGAATGTCATCCACATGGATTGGATATTCCTTGTCTAACTAGAGCGAACCACCATGCATCCTGCTAACTAGACATTTAGTGCATTGCATTGCAGCAAAAGATGTTCTGAATATTGGTAGACTCCTCAAATTGATTAATGTCGATTGCTGAAGTCCCTGAAATGCTACCTTCATCGTTGTCGCCTTGGTGCCATCACCCTTCATAAATTATTTTGTATATACCTCTTGCTTGAGAGCTAGGAACTAGAAGAAATCTAAGAAGTCATTGTCTACCAGCGTTGCCTTGTTGTATTTCCCATATAATGTTTCTAAAACAAAAATTTTCTCATCTAATTTATCTTCATGAACTGATATGGGCATCTTCGTCATTTTGTAGTGTCATTGGTAAACAATAGACATAGGAGGTTGATAGAGAATGCTTGGGCAATGTTGCTAAGATTTGAACTGAGACTCGAACAATTATGCCACCTAAGTTGTAAATTCTGAAACTTCCTGCATAGTCATCTGAATTAAGTAGATCAACTTCAACACGACGTTTATGACTAGATTCGCTAACTAATTACTACAACAAATTTCCCTATGCAGACTCGATCATGTTAGCCTTTCGTTGATTGATCTAGACCTGACTTGGATGATGTATCATGGAAAAAAAAAAGTACAAAGTGGAGCAAATGGGTAATATGTGGCCGTAATGGTGGATGTTTATTAGTTAATTCTTTCCATAACGGGAAAATATTCTACGAAAATTTACTGGACAGGGGTATTATTGCCTAATTATTACAGAAAAGACTCTGAGTACGGTAGATAACACGTGAAATGTACGACTGACCTCCCCGACCACAGCCGGTTGTGGTGTGGTGGCATAGGTGCCATAACTAAACTAAGACACGAGTTTTATTGAATTGGAAGTAAAGAAATAAATGGACTAATTGCTTGATTGACTTATTCCTACTAACTCTAAACCTACCTAAGGGCCCTTTTCAGAGACTGCATCAATTAGAAAATTGGGTGTTGGGTTGGTGGAAAGGCTTCAGGCGTGCGCCATTCACCCATCGTGGTATCAATATTTCGTCTAGTTGCATGAGCTTCACCGCTTCGGACTCCCTAATTTCCGCGATTATGAATGAACCTAACCAACGCATATGCAACTTTCACGGGAACTTCTGGAACTTTTTGTCATACAATAAAACTTTCCCTCCAACTGTGAAAGTTCTTTTCTTAATGTGCCTATCATGTCATGCCTTTTGTCTTCTTTTCTCAACGGACTGATGGAATTCGGCTAGAAATTTGGCTTCATCTAATTCCATCCATTCCTCCAAGTGCTTATGTAGCAATGCATTGTCTGTCATCTTTGCAGCTCAGGCAATAAAGATGCTTGATACTGCAAATTAAGCCAGTACCATGGCTTCCCGTACATATACCAATTGGAAATTTGGTTGCTTGTGTGATTGATTTATTGTCGTTATGTACACCCATAGTGTGGCTGGTACACATTCATCCCAATTGTCTTGAGTCACCAAACATATCTTCATTAGTCCCTTTTCAAGTATCTTGGTGAAGGCTTTGATTGTTCCGTTACCCCAAGGATGGTATGGGTTTCTCTTATGATGTTAGACTAGGAAATTCTGCAGGAGAGACAAAATTGTTTCATTTATAAAATGAATTCCTTGGTCACTCATCATGCTTTTTGGGCACCCAAACCTTGATATGATGTTTTAAAAAATGAACCTTGTAGCTATGTATGTTGTACAATCTTTCACTGGTGTCGCCTCCACCCATCATGTGAGATACTGGGTAGTTGTGATAATATACCATACGATCTTGACTGTGCATACTAGATCTAATGGTAACTCATCACAATGCGATGGTTTTCCAACTCTTTGACATACATCACACCCTTTCGCATATTCTTTGGCATCCTTGTAGAGTGTAGGCCACCATAACCCTGCTTGCAAAACCTTCCTTTCTGTTTCTTTTCCTCCGACATGTCCTCCTGCAACTCCAAAGTGGCACTCACATAGGAAATTTTTTCTTTCATGCTAGATGAGACACCGCCGCAAGACCTGCTCGAGGTCCATCTTATACCAATGTCCTACGATCAATTGATAGTCATCCGCTCTCACCACCATGTGTCTCTTCTACACCATCGTATATCCCTCTGGACATTTCCCTGTGGCCAGGAAAGTTGTGATTTCTTACAAGTAATTTGGTATTGCTTCTATGCGGAAAAAATTAGCATCTGGTAGTTTCTCATCCAAGGAGCCCCTACTTTCCCCTTTTTCCAGTCTTGAGAGGTGATTAGGTCCCACATTCGACTGACCTGGTTTAATGATGACCTCGAATGTAAACTCCTGGAACAACAACAACCACCTACAAATTCTTCCCTCTAAGACTAGCTCGTTGACCAGGTATTTCAATGTCGAGTGGTCTGTGAAGAATTTGAATGGGGCTCCAAGTAAATAGTGCTGAAACATTTGCAAGAAGCACACCGTGGCTAATGCTTCTCTCTCGTTTGTGTGTAGTTCTTTTCTGTAGATGACAAATTCCTACTTGCCAAGTAGATTGGATGATCCAAGTTCCCTTCTCCTGGTTGTGCCAACATTGCCCCTAGATCAATGCCTGGTGCATCAATATGTACATGAAATTTCTTATTCCAGTCTAGATATACCAAGATGGGAGAACTTACCAACTTTTCCTTCAGGTTGTCTAACGTTGCTTGAAAAGTCTCCATCCATTTGAATGCTTTTGTCTTCTTAAGAAGCTTCTCCATGGGAGTGGTGATGGATGCATAGTTGTGGATGAATCATCGATAATACCTTGTGTGGCCCAACATCGATCGCAACTTCTTCACAATGGTCAGTGGGTCCATATTTGCAATTTCCACAACTTTTGCAGGGTTGATACAAACACCCTCTTTGCAAACGATGTGGCCCGACAACGTACCAAATAGAACTGCAAAGATACACTTCTTTAGGTTCAAAGAGATTTGTAACTATTTGCACTGATCAAACATCACTCTAAGTAAGTTGTCATGCTTCTTCAACAGGTTTTAAACTGTCTAATTGTCCATGTATACCTCCAAGAATCGGTGAATGTAATCTCTAAAAGTGGCGATAACAATCCGGGAGAAAATGACAGGTGCATTCTTTAGGCCAAATGGCATGATGTGGTATGCATATGAGCCCCATTCCATGGTGAATGTTGTTTTCTTCTTGTCCTCCTCTACTATTATAACTTGATGGTGCCTTGAGAACCCATCTGTGAAGGAATATGCTTCATTCACTGCAACATTATCCAAGACTTCATCACTGAAAGGCATGGGGAATGGGTCATGTACACAAACGTTGTTGAGACTATGGTATTCTACACAGACCCTTATCTCTGTGGCATCCTTTTTGTTCTACATCACTATTGGGTTGATCTATTCTACTTTGTCTACCATAAAGATGAGTCATTCTTGCAGCATCTTATCTATCTCCTTCTTGACCTTTTCTTTTACTCTTGGATTTAGCCTATATGGTCTGGGCTTCACAAGCTTGGCATCAAGCTTTAACACAATCTTCATTTCTCTAATGTCTCCTTTGATTCCTTTTAATCCAGTGACTAAAGTTGGGAATAAGTCCTCATACTCTGCCAATAGATCAAAAATTTCCATGGATGTGTGCTCGTCCTAGTAGTCCTTGATTGATGCCTTCTTAGGTTTATCCTTTGTGCCAATGTTGTGCTTCTGGATTTTTACTGGGAGCAAGTGAGGGGAATATGTTGTCGGTCCTTCTCGAAAATCCTTTTCTCCTTCAGTGTCCTGAAACATTAGGTGACTCAATCCCTCTAGACCATCCTCCTCTGGATCTACGCTCACCTTCCTGTAAGCCATGGACTCTGGGTACCATAACTCGTAAAAGTATTGTAGGAACTTTTCGTTAATGCATCCTTCCCACAACTGACCTAATGTGAAGAGGATTATTTTGATGACATATAGAGCCTCAGTTAGTCGTTTATCACTATCTTTGAACGAAAAACTGCTACTGAATTATCCAGCGCATGCGTCCCAGTCCCCTGTTTATATTCGAATTTCTTCCTGTATGTACAACACTTGAGGGACTGTGCCCAAGATGTGTATGAACATGTGTACCCATAGTTCCTTCGGGATCCGTTCCCTGTTCCATCTGTCTATGCAGCTCTCCAGGTGTTGTCGAGGATCAGAGTTTCCCCTGTATTTTACAATCTCTCGCGGTCGGTCCCCTTCTTGCTTGAACCCTTCTCTCATGGCCTGCTTGATTTTATCCTAGTCATGAAGGGTGTTGTGGTGTGCTCCCCATCACAGTGCAATATCCAACAACAGTACCTTGTGGCTTTCCCTTAGGGTTTTATCAACCCTATTTAGAAATACGTCTACCGAATCTATACCATGGAAAGTGGGATAATCACTTACCTCCATTCCAATCCAATTGATGCGACATATCATAGTGCAACATATGGTATTGACTTTGTATCCTCCTTGCTACAAAACATCCCATGCAGCCTCAGAGCCAACCTCTGAGCTTTGTATACTCCTCGAACTGACTGATTCGTCCATCGTGGAATTGATGTAATCCTCCCTCCTCCCAATTATTAATCAGTAGAGCTGGTCTAGCGTTCCAGGTTCATCTCGGTCGTCTACCGGTTCTGTGAGTCTTGGCCCTTAGTATGGATCGAGTGGTTGTATCATCCACATCCCCTCCACCTCAATGATAATCAACTCTTTCTTTAGATTGATGAAAACCTAATTCTCATAAGCCCAGTCAATGCCGAGCAATGTTGGGTAAGGATCTTTGTCACCCATTATATCTATCACCTCAAAATCTGCATGTGTCTTCACTCTTGCTACATCTACTTCCACATCTTCCAGCCTTCCGATGGGAAGAATGCAGTACTGGTTAGCCATCCATAGTTGGATTGGTGAATACTTCAACTATGGTTTCCCTAGTGCCTCCCATGTTTTCCTGGGTAGAATGTTAACGTCCGAACCCAAGTCTAACATTGTATCTTTGATCTGGAATCTTGCAACTTGTGCGTCAATTCTGAATTCCCTACCTATTCTCTTCTTATTTCTTTTCTTTCTTCCCCACTTTCTCCTTCTGGTAGAATTGCTTTCAGACTCCTTCAAAGCTCCCCCAACATCTGATAATTGTTGAACATCCACAAGAACAGTCTAAACCATTCCTCAATCGGGTGGGAAACAATGGGTTTTGCCAAATCTAGAGCCTTATACTTCTGGGATTCCTTCAGTTTTTCAAACAACTTGGTTGCCTCCTGATAGTACTGCTTCTGTTGTCCGGGGTCATATGATCGCTTTGGGGAAGCTACCCAAAAAATCAAGGGTTGGTCTGGAACCCCCCAGTCAACCCCCATCTTCTTTCCACCCCCGGTGACTATGTTTATGTTGGACAGTGGAATTATTTCAGTAGCCCTCGGTTTTGAATTGATCAAGTTAGTCCCTCACTACTTGGTTTGATCTTCCCATCTCACAATCAATTCGGGGAAATCCTCTCTTGCATGTGCATTAACTCGACATTGAGAGCACCAAGGTCTTCTTGGAATAGGACAGTTCCTGGCGACATGTCCTTCTTGGTCGCAGTTATAGCATCGCACAAGTCCCATGCCCCTTGTTCTTCCTCATCGCATTCCTCCTCCTCCTCCTCGCCCTCCGCGAGTAGTCTCATTGATCCTAAATGTCGACTGGTCTAGCTTCTCTGCTAGTGCATCCAATGCTTGACACTAGTCTGTGTGGTGAGTCGTGGATGCGCAGAACTCATAGTAGTTATTGTTTGGTACGTTTGAGTACCTCAGCAATATCAGACACAACCATGGTGAATGTCCATAGCTCCTATAGACCTCACATTACTTAGGTTGGTTTTTTCCCAAGAATGCTCCTTGAGATCCTATCGCCACAACTCCTATTGTAGATGGAGCCCCCGATGGCCTGGTGGTCCCTGATGTAGTACTCGTCCCTCTCAGTCTTGGGCACTCAGTCGTGACATGACCTTCAACCAAACAATGGGTGCACCACACATTGGGTATCACAGGGTGGATCGACTATAAGTCTTTCAACTTCTCCGTTAGGTTGGCTATCTGGTGCTGGAACCCCATGATCGACGAATCTTGTGACCCTATCCCCCCTGATACTCATGTGGATACCTTGCCATAGCCTCAATGTGATTTGTTTGCTCTAGAGAATTTTGTAGGGTCTCAATCTTCTGTTGTGTTAAGGGTGCCCAGGTAAGGGGTAGGAGTGCCTTGCTAAGCCAATCCCTCTAGTGATTGGGGTTTATGGTGTAACTCAACTTGCCGATCACATCCTTGAACCTCTGCATCAAATCCCAGGTAGTTTCCCCTTCCCGCTGTTTGATCTCCCATAACTCTGACAACCCTTGTTGATCTGTTTTGGGAAGCTTGAATTCTTGCACGAAGCTCTTCTTGATGTCGTCTACGGTTGGATTTTGGTTTAACTCTACCCATTTGATAAACCATCTCAGGGATCTCTCCCTAAGGGTGGTCTAGAATTTGATCAACTTCACATTGTCGGGTGTCTAGTGAGCTCTCCATATGGCTTCGCATAGGTACCAGTGTTACTTCACATCCTCGTTCCCTTGGCCAGATAACTTTGGGTATCTGGTAAAGGATCCAGCCATTCTGGCCTGAGCGTGTGGTACAAGCACAAAGCCTTGAGTTGCAAGTCGTTGATATCCTTGTAATCCTAGATTACTAGTACAGCTATTCCCACTATTGTTAGAGGTACCAAAACATGTTTTATATCTAACATGCACACTATGTATCTATATCACTTTAAGCAACTTAGCAACAAATTTACCATGACTGTTGTAAAGTACTAGGGGAAGGTCAGGGTGAATGCTACCTAAGCTTCGGGGGGTTGGATGCTTGATTCCATTTGGCACGTTGTTCTCCGCAAACAACTGTCTCATAACATCGCACATCTCATCTTCCATATCTTCCTTGGGATTATTGTGACCACTTCCATTAGACACCTCCCCCGCAACTAGGGAGGGAGGGCTCCTATGACCTTTCGGGCTTCCATCTGGCCTGTCTACCTCTACCCCTTTCTCTGAGTTCTCCTCCATCTCATCTCTTCCTTCTAGACCCTTCGACACCACTCTTGCTTGGTGTGGTCCCTTTTCCTGCACTTTCATTACCTGCATGGCCCTTTCTTGCCACTTTTCTGCTATCAACGCTCTCTTCTACACTCTTACTTCCGTAGCCCTCTGTGAATCCTCTACATCCATCATTTCAGTGTCAACACAGTCCCCCCCTCAATAACATTACCCCCTTTAGCTCCTTCCCCTGGAACTGGGGTTTTACGCTACAATGCTCAACCCTTGGAAAGAAATTAAGCCTTCTTCCACCATCAGAATATTAATCCAAAGAGTTACTTCCTTCAACAATTTTCCTCTCAGCCTAGATATGAACACAACATCAGCCTTCGAGAAGAATTGATAGCTTTCTGCCGTGAACTCGATCATGTATACCTCTAGAGTAGTCTATACGCAAAAATCTACCGCTCTTGTTAGATCGGTGTCAAGGTGGTGGATCATTGTAAGATTTGTAGGAACCCATCGGTGACGGGATGGCATCTGTCCTTCTGACCGACCCTTCACTTGTAGTCTCTGCAACCAATTGTACAGTTATTTCGAGAACTTACACCAGAAGATCTCGTATTGATCACTTGCAGCTTCTGAGTAAAAGATTTTGCCGTTCACCTTAATGATGGTCCAGCTTCGAAGTACAGCGTGTTGTGACACAAACCGATCCACTTGGTTGTCCCGCCAGTTTCATATCTCTTTCTTAAAAATCCTCGATACCATATTCTGAACCCCTATTTTTTATTTCAAGTCCTGGTGTTATATGGAATTTGTATCTACGGATAAACACATCTTCCCTAAGTGGGTAGCTACACTTAGAACAACAGAATTGAAGAGTTTAACCTTTTCCTATGATAGATAGATGAGACAAAGGGACCTACTTGTGATCTTTCGCTTCCCTTGATCTCCTTTGAATTTCTCCCGTCGCTCCCTTTCGAACTGAATCCGCTCAATTGGTACCTACAATAAAAAACAGAAGACAACAACAAATCAAAGCATACGATCTATCTATTATAAACAAATGGAATCGAAAGCATTTGCACATATAATCATCATAGATAAAGACAAGAATATGGGAAAAGGAGTAAACAACTTTATTAATGATAGAAGGAGGAGTTACAACCAAAGTAGTCTGATCCCATGTCACTCATCCAGCTTTAGTTCCAACCTTCATCACACCAAAAGCACACCAATCCAGCAACATAACATTACTTGATTATGATCTCAAACCTCAAACCAACAGTATTTCTCTATAATCTTCAAAGTCCAACCCCTGATCACTATGATGAGTGGTCAATTTATAGGGAAATTGAGGTGGTTTTGTCATAAATTGGGCATTGAATGGATTTCCATAATTGGAGTTAGTTTCCATGGAGGAAGGGATGAGAGGATAGAGGGTTAATTAATCCATTGCCTATCCAAATTCGAGCTCATAAGATGGGATAAGAGCTGGGATCCTTCTAGAATGATCTAGAACCAAGGAATATTCCCAGAACCCTATGCAAATTTCGCTCATTCTCACCCAGCACAGGTGTAAGTGGGCCTAAGTGCACTGAAGCGCAGTTACCCCTAACCAAGGCTGCGCTGGTCTCCCAAGGAAGCATTTCAGTAGGGCTTCAGGCCAGGAAACTTTCATAGATGGAGGCATTCAATGCGATGACTTGTCTAGGGCATGTAGCAACAAAATTAGGGTTTGACGAGTCCTAATTGTACTGATTTGAATGTCGGGAATGATGTTCCCAAATAGACCTGTAACACAACAGAACCATTTGTTGGCACACAAATGACAATAGGGAAGAGACCCTGGGTTTAGGCACAAGGAGCCAACAAGGCTCCATTGTAGTCTAGGACAACACCGACATTTTCACCTTACCTGGAGGGGCAAGGAGTCTCACTCAAGGCATGCGGCGACCGAAGTTAGATGGGGCCGAAGGGGGTATCAAGGAAGTTGCAAATAACATACATCAATAGCTCATAACACTCAACCCTCTGTACTATCCAAGCATGTTATTCTACTCATATCAACACAAGAAACTACCTGGCTAATGATCATTCATTTAAAATTTTAAATAACCCACAAGAAACACAAAAATACAATATGGATCCTAAACTACTTCTTTCATTAATTGAAATATAAGAGAGTACATAATAGATTACAAAAGGCTCGAAGCCTATTTATCAAATACACAAAGAGCACAACTAACAAGAATGGTCATAGCCAGAGTAGAGGACAATCCTCGCCTCTCTACAATTGATTTGGCTCTCTGGATCCTGTCCTCGCTCGTCTACTTCATCGCCAACCCCCTCCTCGTGCTCTCTCCTACCTTTTATCCTTTGCTCCGCATTCTCACTGCCAGTTCTACTTGGTTGACTTTGCCCTCGGTTGCCTTCTATTTTCCCTTGCTCAGTTGCTCTTGTTCTCTTCTGCCACCTTTCTGCAACTGCCCATTCACTCTTGTTTCCTGCCCCTTTCCTTGGATATCAATTCTGCAACCTCAACTGTTGTCCCTGCCACCTGTTCTTGGCCTTCCTTCCCACAGAAACCCAAAATTCAAAACGAAGGCCCCAACAAATGGTTTTGCTAGTTGTACCACCCAACAATTATGGGAGGGAATGTGCCAAAAAGTCGACCCACCCTCAACTACTCCATTCCAATCATCATCATGTACTAGGAAGTAATTGTGCTTGGAAGCTAACCTTTAGAGAGTATATGAGAAAAAGTTTTTCGGTGTAAATCACATGATAATACATTTGTCGACGCATTTCGAACCAACGACTGTGGTTCATCGTCAGGGCAAGTTGAAGAATCAGATCATGGCTACAAATTAAATAGGGAGAGTAGATCTTCCAAAGACTAGAAAAACAGCTATATTAGAATAGCATATATCCTCCCATCATTGTTGGTCATTACTTTAAATATAAGACACTCAAGAAACAAAGTGGCAAATAGACTTGCCATCAAAGGATGCAAACAATCATCTACACCACTCTTTATAATTTGGGAAGGTTTTCTCAATTTAGTTTGGAGAAACGACTATGATCTTCCCTGTATGGGGTGGGAAGAGATGGTATAAGATAAGATAGGTGGGGAATGGTTTTGCTAGTTGTACCACGTAGCAATTATGGGAGGGAATGTGCCAAAAGGTCGGCCCACCCTCAACTACTCCATTCCAATCATCATCGTGTACTAGAAGGTGTTTGTGCTCAATTCAAGCACATGGTCATCATTTCGCTAGATTTAATGGTTTTTATGAGCCTCGGTTCTCTGATTTTGTTGCATTTAGCATGGTTGGGCTCCTCTGCGTGTCTGTCGGGTTTTTCCAGAGATTTCCGTGCTTTTCCTTACTGTTACCTTGATTGTCTTCGCTCTAATCGACAGGCTGGCAATTGCTTAATTATCTCCACCTCCATCCTTTTGGAATCCTTTCACAATTGCTGCTCTCTAACCCGGTTTTTATTCTGGTGTTTCTATTCCCCTTCTTGTAGGTTTATTTGTTTTAAGTTTCGTTTCCTATTTGAGGTGTAGGGATGCCCCTAGTGTGCATGTTATAGATGTGGGATTACTGTGAGGCTCGGGGAGGAGCCTGAGGGGCATGGGTTCGTCAACGCGCGGAATCCTCAAGAAAGCTTTACCATGACTAAACTCTGCTGGTAATTCAAGCCACCTGGATACTCACACAGCCCATACAGGGGTTGTCACAATCAATACATCTAAATAATAGATTTATATCGGCATATGAAAATGTCGCTGGGAAGAGTTTTGCTGGATTGAAATGAGGCCAGGGAGGAGATTCTGTTAATGCTTGATGAGCTCTAACTCCATATGAAGTCCTTGGATCGTAGTATGCAAAGGATTGAAGAGCTCTAACTCCATGTGAAGTCCTTGGATCGTACTATGCAAAGGATTGAATAACATGTGGTTCTTCTACTAGACCCAGGAAGCTCTTACTGGCATGGCAAAGAGCCAAGTGACTCAGAAGCTTTCTGACTCATCCTAGTCTCAATGAGTTGCTATTATTTTTCAGGTGATTTTTTTTTTGGCTTATCAGTCTGATTTAGCTGCTTAGTTGGATAGTCTAGATGTTTGGACCAGAACTCAGGTATATTTTGGTTTTCATATCTGACATCAAATTCAAGTAATTAAGAGTGTATAGTTTCCTTAATAGCAAACCAGAGCATACTAAAACTAAGAAATATATATATCACTTTGAATGATGAATTGGAAAACTTCACTCCACGTAAAAAAACACATTTTGGATTTAAATATCTCTAACAATTAATTTTAATCTAAGGTCTTATTTTAATTTTGTGAAAATCAACATCACTGGTTTCTTGGTCATTTTATTATGCAACGCCTTGTCCTGAACTAGACTGTTATAAAGGTCAATTATGTGTTGTATCTATTTTCATTTTGAGGCATTTCAAATGGTACTCGCTCCTTATTACAAGTTTAACAAAATTGAACATAACATAATTAAAATGCAGAAATCTCGTTTTCTGATTTCAAACTTCTGATTATTAGAGGGCCAACTTGAAAAACCATCATTTTTTTTTAAATTTACACAGGATAGCATATAAATGTAAATTTTATTTCATAACAAATGAAATAAAAATGAAAAATCTATTTAATAAACAACCATCATTCTTTTGAAATTTACACGGGATAGCATATAAATGAAAATTTTATTTCATAACAAATGAAATAAAAATGAAAAATCTATTTAATAAACGGTGTAAGATGATTTTATATAACTTGTAGAAAAACAATTAACTAAAAAATAATGAAACAAGAATCACTGCTATTGAAATGATGTCTTATCACAGTTAAGTTAGATAGGACAAGACTGTCCAAGAAGTATAATTCATTCAAAGCTCCTCTAGGCAGTTTATTGATTATAGTATTCTCCACTAAGATTCATAACAAGTATGCAGCCTGATTTCTGAAGTTGGCAACCTGTTATAGATATGGCCCTTCAACTGACAGATTTAAGTCAATGTCCTTGGCAAGGTACCCTGCAATGTTTACATCTTTTATAGGTTGCTGGATAGACTTGCCATATTGGAATTACTCGTAATTGATCTTGTATGAAAAAAGTTCAGGTTCCCGGTATTAAACTAAATATATGTACTGAGTTAAAACATTACATACATTAAAAAGAAAGCATGTTATAAAGTAGAAAAAGTCAAACAAATTTTATCATCTATCCTTCCATGGACATTACTCTCACATGCCCCAAACTACTGCTTAAGACAACATTCCACAATAATGCAGAGGATTACAGCAAAAAGATCTGACAACATAAGATTTATACACATTAAGAAAAGGGCCTGTTACAGAGAAGGAAAAATCAGACAAACTTCATCATGTATCCATCTATGGACATTACTTTCACATATCCAAGCTACAGCTAAGACATCATCAAGAATGCAGAAGAGTACAGCAAAAAGATCTAACAATATTAAATTTGTATACACAAAAAAAGAAGCCTGTTACAGAATAGGAAGAATCAGACAAACTTCATCATCTATCCTTAAATTTACATATATTAAAAATAAAAAATAAAAAAGCTTGTTACAGAGTAGGAAGAATCAGACGAACTTCATCATCTATTCTTCCATGGACATTACTCCCATATGCCCCATGCTACAGCTAAGGCAGCATTGCATAAGAATGCAGAAGATACAACAAAAAGATCTGCCATACTAAATTAAGAAAAAGAAACTTGCTACCTGGTAGAAATGATCTGACAAATTTCATCGTCTACATGCCCCGAATTGCAGCTAAGAAAAGTACACCACAATGATCTCACAGGCTTCATAGTTCGTCCTTCCATGGATATTATGCCCGCATGCCCCGAAGTGCAGACAAGAGAGCATTGAACAAGAATGCAGAAGAATACACCAGAATTCCATTGTCAATCCACCTGGCCGAAGAGTATGCGAGACTTTCAACTCCACTACGCGTCATGGTTGACCTGGAAGGTCTGTGAACATATTCGGGCGAATACTCTCCCAGTAGATAACACCCAATTCCCCATTTCACCCAAACTAGGGCTTGCAGAGCACTATAGTGCCATGTTCCAAAGCCCTTTGTACCCAAAGCTCCTAAAATTGCACTGGCTGTTGCAATGCAACCGATCTCTAAAACTATCACTACCCTAAGCAGAAGCTTTTTTCTCCCACTAATTTTCTTGGAAAACATTTCTAAACAGTCCATACCCATGCCAATACAGATGACTGTTATTATCGCAACAACTTTAGGCTTAGAGGGTGGAATGGAGTTTATTTTATACAATTTTCCAACGCCGCTTTCTAATGCAGCAAGCACAATCCAAGTAACAGAGCAAATCAAGTTGATACAGCCCACTATAAACGATAAGGTTCTGAGGTTCAGAAGAGTACTACCTCTAAACCTCAGCACTTGGCAAACACTGGTGTTATCGACAGTACTCTTGACCACAGCACTGGTTAGAAACACATTGGCACAGAACCCATTTCCTTTACTGTCCACGATGTAATGGCTTATTGCCCTTCTCGCTAATAGGGCACTAGAGAAGCCATCTACTTTGAAGCAACCAGTCAGTACAAGGTTGATTAATACTTCTGCAAACCTTGGCACTATTAAGGAGGTAGTTCTGTAGAATACTTCTTCCAGTCTACCTCCTCTGCTCTGATCCAGGTAGTTTTCCAGGGCATCAGAAGCCATGACTATGGCTCCTCTGTCTTCCTGATCTTTAGACTTGAAAGATCTCATCAGCAGGCTTGTCCAGTCATCAGTGGTTGCAGGATGCAGTGGAATGCAGATACAAATAGGGATTTCTTCGATGGGTGGCTTAAATTCAAAATCAAGCATTTCACAGACTGCAGGCAATCCCACGTCGGAAATGTTCCCCACATGATTGAACAAATGGCAGCCACTTCTTATGCATTGCAGAGATGGCAGTATGCACAGGGTATCCGACACTTGTTGTAGTGTTCCAGGCATCCTCTTACCAAGTAAGTTTGTGATATCTCTGACTGTCCTGAATACAATGCAATTACAATTGCATCCAGGGATGTTATGTGAACAAATCTCTTGAATGGCACCTGCACATTCGGATGGAATTTGGATTGAACGAGATCTTAATGCATCTTTTAAAGGAGCACATTGGAGCAGTATGGAGGCCACATCATGGGCATTGTGTATATATTTCATGAATTGCTGGATGGAAGAATTGGATGTATCCATTGACAACATTACAACAGAGGCATCACTAAATTCATGTGTGGTGGTCAGTCCAAACTTATCTATGTCTTTGATTTTGGGTATGCCTTTGATTTTGGGACCTGTGAGGGTGGCCATGAGATCCCTGGCACCCATTTCCAAATAAAGTCTTCCTCTTAACAGGCTTGTAATAAAGAGTGCTAGATTGCCTAAGCAGGCCAGTCCAACATCACTTAAATTAACAGATCCTGTCACACTGTCACTTAATTCGAGCTGTGCTACAGCAATAGCAGATAACCACACCAATGAAACAACCAACTTTACCACTAACAACTGGATCATCATATATATGCTTCCCAGCCCACCTTTGAACACGCCCATTTCAGTCTAAGTGAAAGTTTCTCTGTACTTACCTTTACAGAAGCTCCTATTAGTTCACTGGATCGAGGTTGTGCTCTCAAACCTCAAGAACAAAGTTGATCAATTAATCATAAACAAGAATTTATCTTCCTCTGCTCAATCCATATTGTGCCTTAATTTTTTTATAGCAAAGTGGGACAGATGATATGTTTGTTGATGGGTTTAATTTTTTATAGCAAAGTGGGACAGATGATATGTTTGGTGATGGCTTTTCTTATGATATCAAAGTTTTAAATCTGGTAATTGGGTTACTCTAAAATTTTTCTTCAATTTCTAATTTCATTCTGATATAAAAGTGTTAAATTTTTATACTAAAGTGGTTCATTCCTGGACACCTAATTTCATTTTAACATAAAAGTGCTAAATTATTGTACTAAAGCAGTCCAGATAAAATGATTTCCTTGGACGGCAATCAAATATATAGTGAGCCCCATCATAAAGTTTTTTTCTAACATATAATTCCATTCTAATCTAATTTCATTTATGAGATTAAAATTTTTATTTTATCAATGACATTATATTTAATTATTTCTTCATATAAATTATAATTTTAATAATAATTAATAAATAATTTATTATTATAATTTTTTTTCTATTATCCAATTTTATACCGATTTAAAAATTAAAAATTAAAAATAATCTATAATAATGTTTTTCTTTAAAATCTAATAACATTTAAAATAAAATTTCTCAATTCTAATAAAATTAAATCAATAAATTAATATATTCCCCTTTGAAATATATACCTAACTTCATTATAAAATTTCCATCCAGCATAAATTCTATCCTTAACAAATAAATTAAGTATTTTCAACATAAAAAGCTTTATTCTTAAGAGAGTGTAGGTTTCTATAATACATAATTATAATAGTGTTGTGGCTTTTGGAAACCTCTCATTCATAACTTTGATCATTAATTTACCCTTTTCCTCTTGGGTTCTTATTTTTTCTTAATTTATTTTAACCTATTGAATTTAAACCCCCCTCTCCCTTATTCATTGTTATTTGTGTATTAATCATCCTCTGTTCTTTATTAATCGACCACACACCCGCCCCCAAGTGCCCCCACCCTCTCTTTTTGTTTTCATATCAAGTGCCCCCACCCTCTCTTTTTGTTTTCATATTTTTTTTCTCCAGTATATAGTATTGTAATTTGACCATCTGTTATATGGCATTTATTCATTAGCTTTTCTATTTTTTAATTAATTACTCATTAAAGTTTTCATTAAATTTTCTATTTTCTTATTCATAACACATTAAGTTTAATATTTAATAATTGTTATTAATTATACATTAACCTCAATTGTTAATTCATAATACAATTTTTCTTTTAATTCATTAATTATGATTTGTAAATTTAAAAATATTCATTATTTATTTCAAATGTTTTCCGTGATCTTTGAATTCTATCCTTCACTCTATTCTTTGAATTCTAACTTTTTTTCTTCTAAGTAAGGCTAATTCTATTAAAAGATACAAAAATAAAATTACAATGAGGCCCCAGCCTCAGCGATTATGAGCATTGTTCATCAGGAGTATCTAAACTGCCCCATATTTGGGGAAACCAGTTTTCCATAGCAAAAGAACCATACATGAGGCCTTGACACAACACATAATAACACAGAAGAAGTTTTGATAGAACGGCCTTTTGTTCAGACAAAAAAAAAAAAACTAACTGTTGGGGGGAAAAGTATCTAATGCAGAATGCCTCTATCCCACTCTGAAGGTGATAGTACTTCAGCAACAACTGAATGCAAAGCTATTCAAGAATTCTTCTTTATGAGATGAGAGAGGGAAGAAAAGGATGATCTACTAACCGTTATCTTGCGCTAATAGTCGATCCAGTCTTCACTCCTTGCTGCTTGCTCCTAGCTCCTTGCCCTTTCACCGGCCCAGCTACACACAGATCCTGTAAAAGCACAAGAAAAGGAAACTACAAGAAGCATACATCCATAATCGATTATAGGATTAGCATAAATCAAATATACAAGCATCTATTCATCATAAAGACACATGCATATAGAAGAACCTCAAATACTTTATTGATAATAGAAGTAAAGTTCTGAGAGAGTTACAACCACAATGGGCCCAATCCAGCAACACCTCCCAGCTGAAAGAAATCTCCTCTTCACCTCCTTCAAGCAAAACACCCAATAGCTCTATACACAAACCAACAGCACTTCCTTACTTGCACAAAATTCCAGCCTCCCTAGACCTCATGAGAGAGCTCTATATATAGGGTTTTGGAGAAAGGATGAGTCATCTTGAGACTGGCCTGAAGCTGACTTGTGTCCTCTCCCACTTTAGTTAATCTTCAGTTCTTGAGTCCACTTGGAGAATCTTGCTTCCACTTGGAGATCAAGACCTTCTTACTCATCACTAGGCGAATTCCTTGACCCAAGTGTCAGTTTGGAAGCTTCCTGGGTAGTTGACACCTTGCAGAATGACTGTGCCACTTGGCCAATCTCGCCCAGCGCAGGTAGCCTTCATCAGTTTTGACCTTCAGCGCAGGTACAAGGAGGAGCAGTTGACATTCAGCGCAGATGCTCAATGGAGCAGCTGACATGATCCAGAAATAGCTTGTTTTTGAGTGTTTTCAGGTGGAGAACTGATTTTCAGTGCTGTGGTTTGCAGACCTTGTTCCTCTAAGGGTAAGAACAACATGTTTAGGGACTTTGGATCCCTCAGATTATTGACATTTCATGCTCCATGCTGTTAGGCACAAAAATGTCTATAACACTAACACAACAAGTGACTTGACCAAACTAGTCAGCAGTTAAGACCTTAGCTGCCTCGTGGGTGGCAACGGATGCCACGTGGCTTCATTTGGGCACATCCGGGTCTGGAGACTCCTCTACTATGCGACATGCATGCTGATACCAGTCTTCATCCTCTTCTGCCACGCCACCTTGTGGCCCCCGCGCAGGAAGAGTGCCACTCGTACTACCAGCCATAGCCATCAAACTAGACGCTCCAATTGAGCTACCACCTGGTGGCCGAATGTCTTCAGAATGTCCACCTTCTGCATGCAGACCGCCACTCCGAATTCCCCTGCCCTCTTCCTCCGGGAGCATCCCTGAGTCTCGGCTAATTCCATGACTACGCTCCTCTTGATGTTGCGCTTCAAAGCTTCTCAATGGAGCGCCTTGCAGCTCGCTTTCTTCAGAGAAGACAATGGTTATGTTGGCAGTGATGATAGGTCTGTTTAGGTTGCTACGAAACCTGAACTGAGTCGAGTGAGGGGCCGGAATGGGGGGCAAAGGAAATGTAGCAGTATGAAGCTTGAAATCGTTGTGTTCAGCAATTGAAGCCTGCGCACGACCCCATCCACTGCGAGTGTGAGGATAATGCCTGTGAAGCGAGCTATGAGGGGGAGGATTTTCATGGGGAAGAGAAGGTGAGGCAGGTTCGGGGCTCTGCACTGCCTGTGGGCGAGCACTACCACCGTGAGTGCCACCTCTGCGACTCCTCATGCGGTGGTGGACCATGTCAATATGGTGGGAAGAGAATTCAGCAGGAGAGAAGGCTGGGAAAGATAGCAAAGGATGAACAGAGGGCGTCTGGGCTGGATTCAGAGGGCAAAGCCTGGAATGGGAATGGTGATGCCCATTTCCAAGGTCGACACAACACAGTAGCCAACAACGGCTCTTAGTAATCGTTCGACTGCAGGGATTTCCAGCTTGAGGTGGGCAGATACAGAAGGAAGGAGGGGAAACTGAGTGGTTGGGAGGCTCCATTTCAAGGCAGAAGATGTCCAGGTCTCGGCCTAAGCAGCCATTAAATGCTGCTTGCAGGCGAGCCTGAATTCGTCTCAGATGGGCATGGGATGGTGCGCTGGCCACCATCTGGATCATCCGAACACCGCCTAACAGTCGATTCCACATTAATTGCCTCGGTAGTCACTCGCATCCGGGTGTTTGAATTCTAACTTTCATCTAACATTCATTTTCTATTTCATATGCCTATTTAAGCACATATACACTCTTTTCTAATATTTCAACTTGATTTGGTTCTTAAAGATGAGTAGAGTGTCCACCCCATATGTTGGACACAATCCTCACACCATACATATAGTAATGATCTCCAAAAATAACACTACTATATGGTTTTAATTTTTTTTTTATATTTCCTTAAATATAAACATTAAATTACCATTCAAAATTAATTGAGAAGAATGCAATTTTAATAATAATTAAATAAAATTATAAATTAAAAACTTTATTATCTCAAAAACATAATATTTAATTATATCTTATATTAATTGATATAAATTATAATTTTAATACTAATTAAAATTAATAATTTATTATTATCAAGTTTTCTTCTATTATCTAATCTTATATTAACTTAAAATTTTAAATTTTAAATTAATTTATGATAATTTTTTTCTAATTCCATCCATTAAAAAAACACTTCTAAATTCTTCTAACAAAATTAAATAAATAAAATACAATACTTTCCTTTAAAATATATAATTAACTTCATTATAAATTTTCCTTTTTACATAGAATTCCATCATCCATCATTAAGATATGAATTAAGATATTTTCAACTTAAATTCATCTTTGAAAAAAAAAACTTTAAAGAAAATTGTCCATGGGGTCTTGGATAAATGGTGATTGGATGCTTTATTAAGGCATTCCTTGATGTGAAGTTACTGGTTCAACTTCTCTCCATGATCGGGATGATATATTGGCCATGATGAAGATGTAGTCATGCCAAGCTCACAAAAAAACCGTAATAATAATAATTAAAGAAGATTAAGAATTGTATTATAGTTTAATTTAAAAGAAAAATTAAATTTAAAAAAAATAATATAATTTTATCTTTAAAAAAAAATATTATCATTCACATATATATAGTCAACTAGAATTATCTTAGGTGGTTAGGTAGAATCACTATTATCTTTTGTACTTAGAAAGTTAGATTTAAATCTTAGCTAATGACATAATGAGCTATACTTTAATAATTAAAACTTATTTTGTACAAATTTTAAAAATTTTCAAAACTTTATTTTATATATAGAATATTTAACCTAGAGTTAATAGTAATGAAATGACTTT
Organism: Pinus tabuliformis; assembly: GCA_031772625.1. NCBI lineage: Eukaryota > Viridiplantae > Streptophyta > Pinopsida > Pinales > Pinaceae > Pinus > Pinus tabuliformis. The sequence continues at coordinate 1,738,045,517 of CM062818.1, read as the reverse complement.
TCTTAAGGAAAAAAAAAAACAAAAATATTTATTTATAGTGAAAACAAAATACATGTGTGTATATGTTTAAGTATTACATTGGACATAGGCCCAAAAAAACCTATGATGTTCATTATTATATCATTTACATTCTTGTTCAAAAAGTTATTAATTTCTAATGTAATCTATCTAAAATCTATTGTTGTAGAACTAGTCTAGATCCAACTTAATCCCGAGCCTATGAAGCATCGAGAAGGATAAAATATCTCAAAGTGCAAACCTCTTTTTTTGAGTGCAAAAATTGAGGAAAGGATTGCATCTCGAGAGGTTTGATCCCTCTCAGCACTTAACATATCCAAGGTTGGATGGATCTAGGTTGGTTTCAGTCATATGTGGTCATACAAAACTTGTTGAACATCTAATTATTCTGATCATTTAAATGTGCTAAATATGTGTAAGATTAATCTAGTCAGTTTGATTTTAAATTAGCTCAATTACCTCAATTTTGTTGAGATGATAGATATTGTTAATAACTTCAAGATGAAAAATAATGAAATAAGATTTTTTAATGCAAAGTGATAATGTAACTATGTTGAATGATAGAAATGTGAATAATAAGAATGTAGTCAATTACAAATATTCTTCATTGTTATCAATCTCAAATTATTTTCTTCTATTGTTCTTATTGTTACATCCTTTAGTTTTGTCATCTTTTCATATTGATCATATGAAAAGGGCAATTCAAATCACAGACCCTTCAAATATTTAACTCCGGCTATTGTAGTAAATGGCATACATTGTCTATCTTGCTCTCCCATATTAACAATAGTTTTCTCCAATGTCCATCATTGTGACTTATGGAGTGTTAAAACCCAAGTAATTTTCAATGGCAATGGTTTTCTATTGCCTCATTAGAACGCAAAGTGACTAACAATGTTGAATGATGGAAAATGGGAATAATACGAATATAGTCGATTACAAATAGTTTATAGTTTCAAGAAGAAAAAGATTAGGTAAGTGAACATTTTATTTAAAATGAAAATTCAAGTAGTTTATTTATGGTTGAATTAATGTAACACATAAATCAATACACGTCATCAATAATTTTTTTGTGCTTACACTAGAATCAATGCTCACTATTAACCTATTTATTTTGAAATTAATGTACATAATACATCTAGTTAAATCAAATAAAAAATCAACATTTACACTAAAATCAATGTATCTATTTAAGGGAAAAACCAAAATATTCATGGATTTCTAATTCTAACTTCTTTTACCTTTTGTAAAAGCCTTACTTCCTCTTCCTTTGTAGTTAATAATGTTAAAAATATATATAATACTATATAATATATTTATTTGTCTCTATGTATCCCTTTCTTCTTCTTCTCTCTCTCTCTCTCTCTTGTTGGAAATGTAACTAGGTTCAGGTTCGGTCTTCATAATTATCACTGTAGTTGTATTTCATGTAAAAGTTATAATAAGAAATTACTATTATTATTATTATTTTCATTAGTCAAAGCATGGTCTTCATTCTTGTAGGGTTATTTGAGTCAAAAAAAAATTATTGAGTCAAAGTCACTTTTGGTCTATTTGTATGAAAAAGAAAAATTATTTACTTTGAGTCAAAAGAGTCAATTTGTTATCCACAAACCAAGTCAGCCCTCTTGGACAAGTCGACCTAGAAAGAAACCTATTTGACCTCCTGGACGTGTATATATAAAGAGCAGTTCAATCTCATTAGAGAACTCACTCACCGCTTCGGCTTATCTGCTAAGAAAAGAAGAATTTCAATGAGAAAGTCAAAGAAGAGAGAGAGGAAATTCTAAGGAGAAAGAAATTTTATGTTCAAACATGCGAGTTTTCTAAGGCAATTTCTGTGGAACTACAGGCTCGAAATTTTAGGAGATGACCAGATTTCTGAGATTTGACTAGTGTTGACTTTTGTTGACCAGGATTTGTTGGAGATAGATTAGAGAGTTGAATTCAGTCTTATGGCAATCTTTGTCTTGTTCTTGGGTCTTGGATATTTCACTTTGATCTGATTCTATAAGAAGATAATTTTTGGGTTCTCCCCCTTGTGGGTTTTTTCCCTCGCTTGGAGCCTAATTTCTTATGTCTTGTGATATTCATGTTTTATATTCTTGGTAATTGCTTGATGAATAAAATAACATAAATTTAATAAGCCAACAAACATTCACAATTAATTATCAAGTAAGAGAAATCAATCCTAGTTTGCTAGCCTATTTGTTTCTCAACATGGTATCAAAGCTAAGGTGAAGAGAAGGCAGATTGAAGATCGCATCTAGTTGGCTTATTTGAATATATCCTTACAATATTTATTAAAGAAGAGTTGAAGGCAAAAACACAGTTACGGAAACCCTAAGTAGGGCTAAGAAATCAAAGCAAAAGTCCATCATGCAGAAAGAAATCAGAGAAAATGTCCATCATGCAGAAAGAAATCAAAGAAAATGTCCATCATGCATAAAGGAAGATCAAGTCTCTAAGGATTGAGCCAGGAGTATAAGAAAGATAATAAACATGGTTCGTATACCTTCAAGCTAGTAAAGGACCAATGAATAGTCCAAATCTCTGTAACATATGATTTTTTTGGCATAAAAAACCAAATTTTCTGTGACAAACATTATGTGGTGGCATTCATGTTGGACATTGGATAAACAAATGCTCCATGTGTGTTTCGTGACATGGAATAACCGCCTCTCGTGGATCCTTATCTCTGGTGATGTGATCATTAAATAACACCTGTGGGTTTTGGTCTAATGACAATTGTGATTCCCAACAAGTGGTATCAGATTGTAGGTCACGAGTTTGATACACACCCAACTCGCTTTGGGCGAGGGAGATTGTTGGACATTGGATAAAACAATTCTCCTCGTGTGTTCCGTGACATGGACTAAAAGTCTCTTGTGGATCATTATCTTTGGTGATGCGATCATTGACTAATACCTGCGGGTTTTGGTCTAACGATAATCGTGATTCCCAACAATTCATACTTTTTTTATTAAATCTCTGAAGCATCTAAGCTCCATGACAACATTCTAAAGTTAATTACATATTTGAAGCACTCCATGTTATATGCAATACATAAAAAGACTATTGAAGGATTAAAATAGAAGTTATATTTGATCTCTAATAGTCCTTACTTAAGTAAAGCATCCAAAGTTTGCAGTTAATGTTCTCTGAGGTTTATACAAATATTTTGTGACATCATATGTGAAGTATAAGAACTATATTATATCTTCCTATGAAGGAATCCAATACAACCCATAACAAGCTTCATTTTGCAACATTCGATTTAAAGGGAAAAAGGAATTAATCTGTATGGTAAGCAAAAAATCCAAGGTCTCTGTGACAAATCAAAATAAGGCATATGAATTATTTCAAATTGAAGTTCATCAACGCAAAGGAAAAGGCTACTCGAAAGGTTAAAATATAGTTCTGAGTTTGAAATAGTATGAAGTATGAAGGAAAAGACAATGCATATGTCTCTAAGGTATGTAACAGTGCATCTTTGAGAAATAACTAAAGTAAAATCCAAATTTATGATTAGTTTGAGGATGGAAGCAAACATCCTGATATATTTGTAAGTCAAGTGATGACCAATGTATGAAAGCCAATGAAATCTCTATACTAGAATAAAGACAAATTTCAATATTTCAACAAAGCTTGGAAACCAATCCTCAGAAGACTAAACATTCTCTTCATGGAAGACAACATCTGAATCCACTCGTGGTTTGAGAAAATATTCCAAGGCATGACATGAAGATTCAAGGCCACATTTAAGCGAGTTCTATTCCCTACATATGTTACAAGTTCTATATATATTATGAGTTCTTAAACTCCTAAATGTTATAAAATTATATATTACGAAGCAATGGAACACATAAAATATTGCAGAAATATAAACACAGAAAACGCATAAAACAAGAGAGACACAGATATACGTGGTTCACCCAGTTTGGGCTACATCCACCCCGAACAGCCAGTCCTTCCTTTCTATTATCCAACAAAATGAAGAGACACAACCTATAGCAGATCCGCTGTAATATCCTCTGTTTTCTCTCACAGTCTCACCTCTCTGTTTCTCGATCACAGAATACACATCTATATCTCAGCCTCAAATACAATGCCATCATACAAAGAGAGGGGTTGCCTTCTAGGGAAAAAACCCTAAACTAAACATAAGTTCTACCGTCAGATCATCTGCCTAATGAATGGCCCAGATTGACCAGAAATTACTATACTTTTACAAGGCAATTTTACATCTGTTTTTAGCTTCGGGGGCACTGCCCCAAGCCCCCGCCGGGGGACCTCTGGCCCCCAGACCCCCCAGTCGGGGAGGATCGGCCCCCACTGGACCCCCGCGGGGGGGACAAGTCCCCCCCGCACCCCCCGCGTGGAGGGGTGTACAAACTTCCTGGGGTATACATCCGACTGAAACAAAGACCTCCGAACAATCATGGTCCACACACAACACTCAATATAACACAATACAATCCAATTTCTTCGACAACAATTCCTATGACATCTCCTATGAATTCATAGCATTCGAATGAGAAGGATACCTCCCAATTTGTAACTAAAAATGAGCATGGAAAAATTGAGAGAAGCTTTGTAACACTGTATGCATACAAGAACCTAAGGAACACTTATTATATATATATATATGAAAAGGACAAAGTTTATATGCAAGTACAAAGATCTAAGGATTATCATGCGAAGGGTAGATGTGTAAAGATGATATCCTTATAGTGAAGGATGAACCTACAACTATTTGTCTTAATCTTTTGAAGGTTACCTTATTCGACCTTAAGGGACGAAAAATATGTAAAACATCAGTAGAAGTCGAAACCTTATTAACTCCATTGAAGAAGAAAATATTATCTCAGTGACACAAATATATGAAGCAACCATGTTACTAATAATCTTATGCATAATAGAATAATTAATGACACTTTGAAGCCGGCCTATTTATTGAATCCGGGAAGATGAAGGACACTGCAAACAACTCAAAGAAATGATTCGTATTCTAGTTAAATGACCAAAGATTCGAAGAACCTATGAAAGAAGATGACAATGTCTATTGGAAAAAAAGATCAATTTTTTGTGTACATAGAAGCCATGTAGTTATAATGATCTTTGGAAATATAGTAATGCCTCATAGAAAGGGTTTGTGTAGATTGTTAATATGTTAGCACACCAAATGAAGACTAAGTATTGTAATCAAGAAATGAAATGGTTAAAAGGCATGTGAATAATATCATTAGGGTTTTGCAGTTAACCCTTTAGCATGTTTGTAGAATTTTTCAATTCTTGAATGACAGGTCTTGATACTATGGAGAATCTAGGGTTTGAATTAGAAAAACCCAGGAATAGAAACCCTAACTAATTTTCTCCATTGTAAAAATAAAATCCTAGTTCTTGAGAATTACAATAATAGCATCATGCTGATGTGAGGACAAGGATTGATGAAAAAGGTTCAAGATTAAGATAGAGTTGACTCTCCTCTAAATGATAAGTATTCTATACCAATTTTCTTTAATTATTACTGTTGCTATTTTGTTTAGGCACTTTGTCCTTTTGTTCTTTCTAGTCTAGGCTAATAAGGGTTGTAGGTCAAGACAAAATCAATCTAAGCTTGACTAACAAATGGAAGATTTGGAAGAATGTAGCAAAGCATGAAGACAAAACGAGAATATGCATCAAAATAAGTCCATTAAAGGGCATCATGAAAACAAGATTTAAAAGGGAAAAAGTTTACCTGTCTCAACTAGAAAGAGGAAGTTGGTAGATCATGACTAAATACAATACTAATTGAAGTTTGGCAGAAAATCCAAAGAAGTTTATGATCAAAAGAATATGGCAGCTCTAGGGCGATACATGTTTGGTAATTTAATTGATGTTAAATTACTTACATGAATTATCAACCAGGGCTAGTAAACTGATGAAATGTATGTGCATTGTATGTGCTAGGAGTCTTTGTCACTCATACAATTTCTAATTTAATTTTAGTTATCGAAATTCACATGTTTCTCTATAGCTATGTAAGTAAATAAATCACTCATTTAATCAATTCTACTTTCCTTGCTTAAATAATGATCACACTCTTCTTGAAAGAAACTTCACAATTGCCTCATAAGATCACTCTCACACTTTGCTTGAAATAAGATCACTCACACACTTGCTCTAAAATAAAATCACTCTTGCTTATAAAATCACACATGCTTAAATGAAATTCACATTTGCTTGAATGAAAATCACACTTGCTTGTAAATGAAAATCACTCTTAAAAATCACACTTTCTTAAATGGAAATCACACTTGTACTTGAATAAAATCACTCTTGCTTACAAAATCACACACGCTTAAATCAAAATCACACTTGCTTGAATGAAAATCACACTCTCTTATAAATGAAAATCACACTTGCTTAAATTAAAATCACACTTGTACTCGAATAAAATCACTCTTGCTTATGAACAAAATCATACCTACAATAAAATCACACTTACAAATGAATATGTTTTAATTTAAAGAATGATTAGTTATGTAATTGAAAATCACTACAATGTAAAGCTTATACTTATACTACTATATTAGATTATACTCTATCCATGTGCATTTGAAATCTCTCCTCTCCTGAACAATAAAATGATTAGCAAAACAATCTCAAACTTGTATTTAAGAATCAAAACTCAAATACTCAAATGAATTGACAAAAATCTACAAGAAATATAAACTAAAATACTGACTGTTAATAGATGAAGACCTTATTATCTCAAGGGGGGCCTCCTACGAGAAGCAGGTAGCATTATAAATCTTTCACAAGATAACTATCCATGCATTGAGAATGCACAAGAGAAAATGGAATCAAAACAGTGTTTTTATATATCAAAACGGAGTGCTTACAAATAAAATTCCCCATCTTTTTTAGCTATGTTGAGAGGCATATTTATAAAACCTTTACGAAATAAATATTTTAAGAGATTTATGCCTATGCTAACCGACATTGGCTATAATTAATTGTAAGAGATAAGATATCGTAGTCTTTCTCATGATTTGCTATCAATGCAGCAAATCATGAGGCAAAAAATTTACATCTCGCTCACTTGATTCGCCCTCCATGGTGGTTGAATTATCCTTTGACCGAGTTGATAGAGTGCCTTATTTATCAATCCAACTTTTGAACATAGGAACAAATTGTTGTCCCAACTAATTTCCAACTACCCATATGCCTTGTTTCTCGGCCAAGGCTCCACAACCTATCAAACCTTGGACTTAGCTTCATAAACATTTATTAGCTGGAGAATCACTATAATTCAGTAGCTCAGGTAGATATTAAGTTAAATAAGAAAGAAAAATAACATTTATGAAATACAAGATGATTATGTACTTGCTATGCTATCAACCCTGTAAAATGATACCCAATTGTACTTATGAAGGTCAAAAAGGAAGGATTGGAGTAAAAAAGTATTGTCAAAAAGAAGTAATTCTGGGGTTCAACATTCCCCCACACGGAAGACATTGCATGATCTCATGAAAAATTTTGAAATTTGTGAGTCCTTCTTGTTACTAAACTTCCTCAGATACTTGAGCAAGGACATCCAAATTACTCATCCTTGATTTCTTAGCAATAACTATCATCCTCGACTTCTTCATCAAAATTCTGTGTTTTGGCTTGTATTTCGCACCAACAAAACCCTTATACACTGGCCCTTTTGGCAACGAGCCGCAAGAAGGTCGAAGTCTCACCCGAGGTGGCTATGGGTGATTGCAGAGACATGTTTCTGCAACCTTTAGGGACTGCACGAAGTGGCTCTTAAATTCGCTTTTCTGTATTTTAATTATCCTTCTAACCTTTATAACATTATTGCACAGTGTATTGTAAATACAGACTTTGTCACATTTATTTTAATATCAACATATTACGGAAAAATAATAGTTGGCTAACATACCAATTACTTGCAATTACTTCACATAAACAAATAGAACAAAAATAACAGATACATATACAAAATATTGCACCAAAACTTCTTCTTCTTTATTAAGATAGATCTTTGAGTACATACAGCTTCTCAACTTGCGCACCTAGCTGCAGGTTGTCTACGCACTAAGCTATAGACTCTTCAAAGGCCTCCACGCACTCAACTTTTTTGTATTTTAATTATCCTTCTAACCTTCATAAAATTACTGTGCAATGTATTCTAAATACAGACTTTCTCACATTTATTATAATATCAACACATTACAGAACAATAATAGTTGCGATAACATACCAATTACTTCCAATTACTTCACATAAACAAATATAACATAAATAATAGATATAGATAGAAAAAATTTCACCCAAACTTCTTCTTCTTTATTAAGATAGATCTTTGAGTACATACAACTTCTCGACCTGCGGACCTAGTTGCAGGTGGTTTGCACACTCAGCTACAAACTCTTCCAAGGCCTCTACGCACTTAGTTGCAGAGCCTTTCCTTAAGACCCAAAACAAAAAACAAAAGACTCAATCACTTGTGCTCTCTCTATGATATGATCTTATGATTCATTTTCGATAAAGATTTTCATGTCCTTAAATACATTACATTGCTACAAAAACCATGGTCCACATACCATGGACTCAACAAAGCAATGAACTAAAACCTTGACACCTGTTATAAAATGAGGGGATTCGACACACCCTGAAGCCCCTAGAGACTGTGCGGTAAATAGAATTTCACGGGTTGCGTGCACTCCACTCCTCAAAATGCAGAGTCTTTGAGCAAAACTAGACTAAGTTGGGTCACGCCCAACAACATGAATTTTTTTCACTTTTTCTTTTCAATGAATGATAATGCACTTCCATATTTCATAGCTAAGCAATGTAATTTATGCTCAATTAAAATCCCAAAAACAACTTTTCAACACAATGTAATCTAATGCAATTCAAAAAGTAAACCTTGAGATGAAATCTAAGCAAATGCAAATGTCGTTTCTTTTGTGATTTCCAAAAGAACTAATAATTCTTTAATCAACAGCAAATCAATATTCTTTCCACACATAAGTAACAAATAGTAAATCTAATTTACCTAAAGACCTAAAGATTCAACCAAAATCCACTTTCACTACTTCACAAAATGGGACGAATTTTTGCAAACCAATAAAAAATCAACAAAAATACTGACAAATCCAAAGCACACAAAGCAGGATGATACTTCAGAGATCAAGGCACACTAGAACTTTCTAGGAGAAACCCTAAAAATTCTCAAGTTTTAAGGATCTGCTTGACTGTAACAGTCAAAATTCATGCTGACAGGGCTTTCAGTGCTACTGTAATTGAAAAAACTGCACTGACAGTTCAACTGTTCCTGGGTAAAATGAGCTAGGAAAGAAATACTTGGAAGAATAAAAATAATTCCAAAGATAGATCCAAACTTGATAGTATAAAGAACAAACTATTCAGAATGTAGACCCATAATGAATCTAAATTATAGATCGATAGGAGGTGCTCAAACTAATCATGAAGACCAAACATAAAAATGAGGTTTGAAGGGCTATAATCTCCCTAGTTGTTATAGACATTTTTTGGCACCACAACCCCAAGCATGAAATTTCCATAAACCAAGGGCTCCTAAGTCCCTAAAAGTGTTGTTCTAACCCCTAAAGGAACAAGGTCAACTGATTACAACTTCTCCCAGAAGTTCTCCATGAAAAACTACTCATAATTGGTCAAAACAGGATCATTTCAACTGCTCCATAGGCAAAGTGCGTTGCATCTCACCTAAACACACTGTGTGGGTGCGTTGCATTTCAAAAATCCCTTCTATGGGGTGCGATGGGCGAGAAATGACAAATGGCAGTGTCATTCCACGAGGTGGAGAGGTAATGGAAGCTTCCAGAAACTTCTCCTGTGACACTTGCCTCTCTGAATTCGACCAAGGATGAGTAAGAGATCATCAATCTCCAAGTGGAAGCAAGAACTATCAGAGGGAAGACACTAATCAAATCACAAGCTGACTCATCTCCCTTACAGATATCTATATATGGACCCCTCATCCCAGAGATCCAGAGGTTGGAATTTTGCATATTGTAAGGAATTGCTGTTGGTTTCTTGAGACAAACATCAGATTGTTGGGTGATCTAAGCTTTGTATGAGGTGAAGAGGGGCTTCCTTGCTGAGAGGATGATGTTGGGTCAGAAAAACTGGTTGTAACTCCCCTTGGCTCTTTCTTGTTTATCAATAAAAGCTATTCAAGTTTTCCTCCATACTCTTGTGTAATTTATGTTTGCTGCATTTGTATGGTCAATTTACATTTGATCCTAGATTGTTTATGATTATAGATCCATGTTCTTGTATAGTGCTATGCTACTGTGATCTTACAGGTACTTTGTGAAGCTGGGCGTGCAAGGGAACAAGTAGCGAAAGACTATCAAGAAAGAGAGGAATCGAATCAGGAGATTAGCGCAAGACAGAGGTTGGTCTTCTTTGTTCTTCTCTATCTATACTTCATAAAGGAAAAATGAAAGTAGCTTTACTTTGTTTGTTTCTAAGGCAGCTATCACACCTTAGTGGGATAAGCAGTTCTGAGTAGACACTTTTCCTTGTAACAAAATGGCGACTCCGCTGGGGACGAATTAGTTTGTTTGTTTATCTTCCTTGTTGTCTATTTCCTAGACTTACATACGGAGTCTGAAGTCGTGCCAGGTAGCTTTCGAACTGCATTTTCTATGCAAATGCAAAGTAGATAAATGCCGCTTCAGTCAATCTCCGGGATCTGTTTATGATTTAAACAACTGATTCACAAAATCTCTGATTTCCCCTTGTGGTAGCTCTTAGATCCTCCTTAGATCTACCCCTGATTGTTGTATTACTAATTACCATTTGCTAGGCCAAAACCCATGAACTGAACTGCAAATTGTGACCCAGAACCCAAGCAAAGTCTCGTCTCTGGCCCAGCGCAGGTACTGTTATGAGAATCTAAAATTCAACACACTTCTCGAGTGTAGTAGGTGCACTGCATTTCAAATGCCCTGTGTTACAGGTGCGCTGATCAGACTAGGCATTGTGCAGTTTTGGTTTCTATGATTCATTCTTTCCAGTTCTATTCATGAATTTTGCTGCCTGTGATCAGTATATCTCTGTTTAAAACCCCTTTTCCTTGCTGTTATTCCGCCTCCTTTGTACAAAAGAACTGTAAATGCTTTTGTGTGTTTGTTGAGTCATTTTCAATTCTCCTTTGCAAAAAGTAACATAATCGCACTGTCGTCCTTTGATTTGAAAGTGTCGCAAGTGTCGTTTTCAATCATAGGAAAGAGTTTGATTGCTGTAGATAGTCAATTATCTTGTTACTATTGTTTTTGGTCTGAATTTTTAATTTTCCTAGTGTCGAAAACAAGTATTCATTTCCAAATCGTAAGGTGTTGTGATTGTCTCCATTTTCGATTTCGAAAAGAAACTTGTTGATAACTATCGCTTGAAAAGTAATTCAGATTTGTGCATCAACTTTCTTTTTATCATTTACATACTAAGAAAGTCGAAAACAAATACATGCATGTGCATTTGCATTTGGACAGTCTGATTGGTTTGATTTAGGAAAGTGCATTTAGAGTGTGCTCTTTGCTCTTTGTGAAAGGATTCTGTCTTTCTTTCCTTAGTAGCTAGGATTTTCATTGCACAAAGAAGATAAAAAGATTGTTTATCATCTTAGATTGCATTTTAGGAATTATACTACATCTCGCGGTGAACCTAAAAGGAAAAATTCATAAACAAGATCAACTATAAAATAAATTCAATGAATCTAACAATGCTTTGGAACCTAACGCACAACATTTATAAGTCTAGGCTAGAGACGTATTCCAGCGTCGTAAAGCCTGGTAACTGTTGTTCTCACTGATGGTTGGGTGATTCCTCCACTTTGAGACGATAATTTCCAGTACGGACTTGTGCTCCCACGTACCATCGAGTATATTTTGGGAGACCCCAATAGGCTTAATCCTTTATCCATAGGAAGTCGTGTTTTCCGCCCTATCGATCGCAATGCACTGAAAACAGCATTCAGGAAGATTGACTGCCGTATCGTAAAAAGTATTCTGCAGTTTTGCGATTGGTTTGGTAATCCCTCTACCTAGATTTCCAGAGCAGTCCCTTTCGTTCCTTTTCAGACTCTTTAACGGAAAAGGTCCATCTGAGCACTTGTCACTTCAGGCTCATTAAAAATCGAAGGTGACTAGAGTCATCTTTTGTTTTTTCTCGACTCTTAAAAATTGAAAAAACAAGTTGTGTCAAAGCGTCTAAAATTTATTTTAATCAGAATAACATCATTGTTCCCTCGTTGATCTTAGAAGTTAGTCTCCCTTCATCGCAAGTTCTTGTAGAATCGCTAGGAAATCTTTTGGATAGACTAGAAATGTCTGAACAACCGTCAACATCTAGGACTGTGTCATCTGACATAGTGACGACAGAACTCCCTGCTATCACTACAAAAATGTTTGCCGGTATACCTTCTGTCCCAACTGGCTCTCAATCGCTAGAAAGAGCCCACTCAGGGGCCATTTCGACAGTATGGTCTGTTCCTGTTTGTTCATCCGGAACAATATCCAGAAACTCTTATGTTGAGTATCAACAAATTGATCCATTTGGAGGTCAATTTGGGCAGTCTGGCCCTCAAGGGCAAACCATTCCCTTAAGTACTAGATTGCCACCGTATGGGGGGCAGTATGCCCTTTCATTATCCCCTTCGGGAGGACAGCCATACGGGAGTTCACAACAAAATTCGGGTTATACTGGAATTACTTCAAGCGGTTGGGTACTGATACTACCTCAACAACCAAGAGTTGTATATTCGATGCAGCAATGCTTACCTATGTCAAATATACCAACTACGCCAGCTATTGTGACAGTGTCGCAAGTTCAAGCGCTGCCTGTTGTATGTCAGCCTCAAGTTTCTCAGGTTGTAATGCAACAGCCCCTTGACCCTGCAACTCAACCACAATCACCGACTAGTGGAATGACACAGGTTCAAACGAGTAAAATTACCCCTCATCTTGGTCAAACAGTTAGTATCAGGCAACAACACATGGCTAGTGCAATACCAACAACCGCAGTTCCAACAAGTATACCAAGGTTCTGAGCAACAGATCTTTGCAAATAGTGGGCAGCCGTGTATTCAAAACGGTCAAAATCAACCATTTTACAATGGTCATGCCCACCAACCTTACCAAATTTACCAGCATCAAATGCATTATGCCAGTATGCAAAGACCAACTGCTCAGACAATCCCATCTTATCCTGGGTATGCTTCACCTAACCTGAATCAACAGTTACCCTTCATGGAAACTTTAGAGTTACCTGATTTAAATTGGTTAACAAACGATCCAATCGCTTACGCCCCTTGGTGGCCAGCGATTTCGCATAAACTTCCATCAGATATTCCTAAATTTAATGGAAATCCGGGTGAAGATCCATCGAATCATGTGATGACCTTTCATCTGTGGTGTTCATCAAACACCCTAAATGATGATTCGATTAGGCTTCGCCTTTTTCAGAGGACGTTAACTAGTCCGGCAACAAAATGGTATATCGAATTGCCTAGAGCTTCATTCGACAACTTCAGTATTCTAGCCACGACCTTTTTAACCCATTTTCAGTTACCGATAAGGTACGAAACGAGAACAGAACTTCTTACCAACTTCAAACAAACGACGACCACTCACATATTTGATCATATACATGAGTGGCTACGTCGTCGTAGAATGGTGAAAATGTATGTTCCTGATCGGCTTTTAGCTGAATGGTTTATTAAGTCATTATTGCCTTCTATTACAAAAGATGTGGCAAAAGGGGGAGTCGTCACCGAAGAGCAAGTCATTGCTCATACACAATATTTAGACTTGATTTATACTCAGTCTGGCACGCTCTACGATAAAATACCTGACGCTCCCAGACCAGAATTTTCGGTCCCCCCTCCTCCTAAATCAAACAATGACTCTCATGCCGGCGATGGCGTGATAGGCGCAACAGACACGAAATCGACAAAGGCTACATCTAGAAAGGCCCGTAAGATTTCCAGTCAAAATGCAAAAGAGGAACTTCTTGCCTCGGAAGTAAATGTCGTGTCGACCGACAAGGTCATATAACTAAAGTAACCAGGGGGCAAGAAGAAAAAGAAAGGGAGAAAGAAGAAGCAGGATGAGTCATCTCCTGAAAAAGCTTCTGCAGACCCTCCTGGGCGAGGGAAACGCCTTGCGGGGTGTCATATATGCGATGAGGATCATCGGACGAGAGATTCTCCACATAAAGCTGAAGTTAAGAAACTCTTTAAAAGTTCAAAAACCTCAACAGTATTGACTGATCTGTTTCCAAGCCCAGGAACCAAACTGGTTGCTAATCAAAATGTTTTCTGATCCCAAGTGCTTATGTTGTCTATCTCAAAGCAGAAAAATGATGCTTTGACAAGGAATAAAGATTACGGGAATCCACAACTGTCGAATAACAAGGCTGATGAACAACCTAGTAGTTTGACAACAACTTTGACCGAAGTTGTGCCACCTGTTAGCGCTTGAAATTTCACCTTAGGCTGAGAAAGGCAAACTCCAAGGCAACATCAAACCACTTAGCCTCGTAGCTAGCCCTACGGGGCAGGAGAGGGCTCTCTCCGGTATATCTCGGCAAAGATCTTCAAAGGGCGGAGATAACCAATAAAGAACACTGATTTTAGGCTAGTAAACTGATAAAAGGTTTGATTTGAGATTTTTAGGATTTTGGTGGAAAATCGGGGAAAGGCAATTTTGGGTGCGGGGATTGGACACAGTTTTCACAGGGGGCTCTTTGGGGCAAGATAGGAGACTGTATTGACACCTTTGAAAGAGTTGGATGGATGAGAATGACTGGTGAGGAGCTAAGGAGAGCAAGCAATCACCTTGAATTCCCCTTAAACAGATGAAAACACTGATATTAAGCAAACCTAAAAGCAGAGCATGGTAATCATGAATTCTACTTTAACACTTCATTTGCCTAATTTGCAGAAGGAAAAGTAAGAAGATGATTCACATAACAAACTTACAAGTACAAAGAGAAACACACCATCAATACATGTAACCACAGGAATCCCAAAAAAGGACTGCAAAACCCTGGTCTTTCTTCCTTTGCCAAAATTGCAGAGATACAATGATTAATACAATAGAAAGCTTTCTCCCTCAAGAGTCCAACCATGAAAATGACCAAGAAAGTACATAATATAGGAAATCTAACATCTTTCCTTGCCTCTAGGGGTTGAGCTCACTATCCTAGGAGCTATTTCAACCAATTCCAAATTGAGCACTAAAATCTAGGCAGTCAAAACAACTTGCCTCTATAAGCTAGGAAACCAATTCATTCATTAAATTTTTTGCCTATTTCATGAATGAATCTTCTATAAGAGATAAATAAGTGTCAAAGTATCATAAAATTACATCATTTACATCAAGGAGGATAAAAATCCACTCCAAAAAGTCAAACCTAGTCAAAAATGCGTTTTGCTGAGTTGTAGGTGCATTTATGTGAAAATAGCCTGATGCGTAGCGCCCTGAATCTCAACGCATAACGCGCTTTTGGGCCTGATTTTGAGGCACTTCCCGGAGTCCAAATGAGGAAAAAGTGGGCTTGTTGGAAAGATCTGGATGTCTACTTTCCAACCCAAGTGGAATTTCTGAATTTTGTGACCATTTGCCCCTCCAAAATTGCAATCTCCCAAGACTACTTCCTGTGTGTCAAAAAGGTGGCAGAAAGTAATTTTTTGCTTGTTTTTTGACCTTTTGGAGGCTCAAAACTTGATGGAATCTCTTGGCAATTGCTGAGAAAGTGTATTTTTGCATGAAAAATCCAAAAATGCTGAGTTTTCATGAAATGGAGTTGCCCATCTTCAGGGTAGCGCGCGGCGCGCTACGCGTTGGGGAGGAAAACCTGTTTTTTGCCCAAAAAAAATCACAAATGACCAAAAATGCTCAAATTTTTTTGAAATTTGTGTTGGAGGTAAGTCATTTAGCACCATGCTCCTTCAAGGAAGCCTCAGCCAAGATGTGGAGGGGATCGGGCCTTTTTCTTCGTTTTAGTGCCTTGGCCAACCGTCCTTTGAGCACCTTCATTTTTGCTTTACATACATGCATCTAAGCCCAATAATGATTCTTCATGTTCCGGAGCATGTCCTTATCTTTTTTAGCATTGGCCAACAACCTCTCCAAATGAGCATTGACCCGGAGAAGCATAGTCTCTCGCTCAATGGGTACCAAATCACCGGGTCTCTTGCGAGCCAAGTTGCGGTCTTCATGGATCCTCCGCAACTCATCGAGAGTGTGCTCATCCTCTAATTGCTTGTTGCACTGCTCTAAATATGTGATTGTCCAATTTTCCATCTCCAATTTTTGCTGCAACAAGTCATTTTCAGCCTCCCGTTGCTGAATGATCTTCTTAAGCCCCGAGCTAGGAGAATGGGTGCCAAGATCAATGATGTCAATATCTGGATCACCTGACAATCCCTCCTCAATCATGGGCTGCTTTCCCCTCTCTGATACCTGTGCTGCTGTTGGAAACGAGGCCCCTTCCACCTGGTGTGGAGATAACACTCGCGGTGTTGATGAAGAAGGCGAGACCCCTTCCACCTGATGTGGAGAAAATACTCGCCGAGCTGATGCAAATAAGGCCCTGCGGCCTCTCTAATATGTGATCAATGAAGGGGAGCTGACATGTCTGGGCTCAGGGATGTCATACTGCTGTGAAGGTCCTCCCTCCTCATGAACAACCTCAGGGGGTGGTGGTGGCGCTGTGAAGAAATCTCGAGAGATGAAATCCTCCCATGGAATACCTTGCTGGGCCAACTGATGCATGACCACAATCTTGATCAAAGCATAATGGTAGATGCTCCTGTGTTGCTGTGTTGGGCTCTTTCTCTGCACCAAGGGCACCATCCTCTCAATATTCTGACACATGAAGAAAGGAATGTTCATCATCCGTACCCATGTGAAATGCATCAACAAGCGGATATGATACGAATACAAACGTGAAAATTTGCCTTCACAGGTGAAATAGCGAATGATGAGCCTCATCAAGGGTGCATACTCATCCCTCAAGAATCTGAAAGGAAACACACCTGTTAGGTGCCTCATATATACATGTTTAATGTAGGGCTCATACTGGAATCTGTCCAACAGTGGCGCTTGTTCCACTCTTCTCCAACATTGGGTATCCCTGTTGCTTGAGCAACAACCTCAGGTGACAATGTAAAATCCACCCCTGCAAGATTCACATGCCCGTTGTGCAAATGCAAAACAAACAAGCGGACCAATTCCCTGTGGTGTTGAATTTGGGAAATTCTCTCGCAATATCCATAGCATGATTGATGACGGAAACATGTGACTGCAAGTGGACAAGCTTGCAAATAGGCCAAAGAGGTGGGCTCCTCTCTCACATGCTGACCACCCTTACCACCCCTGTGAGGCCTCCTTGGCACCTCAACCTCCGTTGTTGACTCACGGTCATCACTTTGCTCATAATCTGTTTCGGTTTCTGACATGGTTTCAAGAGCAAAATGGCTGAAATGTACTGTTGCTTCTGCACAAATGACCTGTTGTTTTGACTGTTTGAATGCTGCTCCAAGGGGACAAAAAACACAAGGGAGATGTTAGGGAGGGGGACTTTTGAGGGGATTTAGGGAAAATATATAAAAAAGGGAATTTAGGGAAGGAATTACGACACATACATCATCACATAGTCATAATTTGTAGGGGTTTGATAGGAGGTAGGATTTAGGGAGATTTTATTGAATTTTAGGGATAGGGGTAGGGTTTTAGGGCTTTTGATATTTTTTTTTGTTAGGGAGATTAGGTGAAAATGACAAGGGAGGGGATAATGGGAATGTGGGGAAATGAGGGAGTGAAAAAGGATGACCTTGGGCAGCAAATGTAAAACCCTAGCTCACATGCATTCGATTTTTTTTTAAAACATAATGCATATGAATTTTCCATTTCAACTTGATGGCATTTGACACATTTTCACGCTCATGTTATCTTTACAAAGCAATAACTTCAATTATTTGAGGCCTTCCTGAAGAACTTGAGGAGGAAGAAGTCGATTTGTGGCTCACTGGCAAATTTCTGAAGGTGGAAACCCAACGCGTAGCGCGCGGGCTCTGGAGTGTATCGTGCACCCAACGCGTAGCGCCCGACCAATTTTTGCACTGCAGAGACTGCCCTGACGCGTAGCGCGCGCCCAACGTGTAGTGCGCATGCCTTGATGCGTAGCGCGCAGGTGCAGTCACCAAATTCGCCCAGTTTCACACTAAATCGCCTTTCACACTTGCTCTTGGAGTCTTGGAGGCAAAAGAATTACAAAATGAGGAGAGAGAGGGGCTTTTATAAGCTTGATTTAAATTTATTTCCCCTCAAACCCACTTTATAATGTTTATGCAATGACACTTTTTAAAACTAATTGCTGCTGACTCGTGGTTTCCTTTTGTCATGAAATTGGTTGAAATGATGCTTTTTCTTGAAAATTTTTGCAAGAATAGCTTCTAAGGAGTCTTGGCAAAGGAGACCAAGGCCGCATGCCGACTTTTGAAGAATTTGAATTTTTTACAAATTTTTACAAAAATGAGAAAATGACCTTGCCTTAAAAAACAGGGTTTTTGAACTCAAGGTAGAAATTAGCTATACAATATGAAATCCTTTGAAATGATGCTTTGATGAACATCCCTCTGGCCTGATGGGCATTTATTGACCTCAAAAGACATGACCTCAAAAGACAAAATTGGACAAAACCCTAGACCTAGGACCTTGATTTCAAGACAAGACCAATGACCCTGTAAGGAATTTATTGACTGAAACAAACTTGATCCAGCAATGCCAAGAGGGGAATAAATGACACAAGCTCCTCCATCAGGGTTATGGCATGCCTAATGGAATGCAATAAGATGATACTGATGAGACACCTACTTATGCAAATGCAAAGAGCTTTGATCGCTGATGGAGGGCTACTAGACCGACTCTACCACCACCCATCATTCTTGAAGCAATGATAAGGCCGCCAAAGGGAGTAGTACATAAATCGACATTTAATCCTCGTGCCAAAGTAGCACAGAATTATAATATAGTAGAGGACCTGGCCCAATCGCCGTCTGCTATGTCAACACTTGAGGTACTACAAAATTGCCTCTCCCAAAAGCAGGATCTATTATCAGTAATAGGTGGGGTTGACCCAATGGATTCCAATCTTGTATCCTTTAATCACAAAGGATATGACCCTCAGTTACCAGCTCAACTAGCTTTCCTTATTCAAGTGAAAGCCCTCAACAAAATTGTTCATCGAACAATTATTGATGAGGGGGCATCTACATGTATTATGTCGATAAGTTGCTGGAAAAATTTAGGCTCACCACCCTTGTTGAGATCGTCAATGACATTAAAAGCATTTGATGGACGAGCATACACTCCATACAGGATTTTAAGTAACTTGCAAGTTGAACTAGGGGGCAAAATAGTAGAAATTGATGTTGAAGTAATCGATAGAAACCTCGATTACAACATCCTACTGGGAAGGCCCTGGATATATGCCATGGCCGCAGTTGTGTTGACCTACTTCAGGAAGATTGTATTTCCCTTCCAAGGAAGAATTACAATCGTCGACCAACAAACATTTCTCCCCAACAGTTCACAAGTTACGGGAAGCATTCCAATGATCCATGGAAGCAATCATTCGCTTCAAAATATCGAAGTAGGCCTCCTAAAAGACCCTGCCTTAATGGGTACTTTTGCCCTACCGCCTCAAAGTAATCTAGTGGAAGTGGCCATAGTGGAAACCTACAATATGAAATCTTCTATATCTAATGGGTTCATAAGATTCCTAAACATTTTGTCAACATGGATCATCGCCATTTTAGAAATATTGTAGCAATCAATTTTCTTGGCTTGGGGGGTGAACCCAAATCAACGCTCATCGAGTTTTTGGATAGATAGATCTAAGGAATATGGCACCTCTTTAGATCCTTGGTCGCGTGTACATTCTATAGATGAAGGAATCATTCAACCAATGATGATAGGAGAGGCACCATGGGAAGATTACCACCATCGCTACCATCTTCCGGATTACCACGAAGATTATTCGAGCAACCTTAATCATCCATCAGTTTTTGATTTTCTATCAAATACTGTAAATACGGTGGATTCCAAGGACGGTTCTTATCTCGTGTCGACCTCATTAAAAAACGAAACAAGGAGTCATGAGGATAGTTCTTTTACTGTGTCAAGCTCATTAAAAAATGAAACGACTCCCTTTCCAAATTGAGTCTTTGATTACGATCTCGTAAAATCAAAGTCGAGTCTTTCGAAGATCTCGAAGGTAAAACCTCATTCCAACCACCGAGTTGAATGCAATGAAGCTTGGGGGGCATGCACCTCGATTTGCGTTATTATGCTGGGGGCATGCAAACTTATCACGAGTAGTGTTACTGCAGGGTTCAAACTCGTTAAAAAAATAAACTCGGCACGAGCAGTGTTACTGCAGAGTTCAAGATCGTTAAAAAATAAACGTGCATCGAGTAGTTTTAAGACATAGTTCAAGCTTGTTAAAAAATAAACATAAGTCATGAGCAAATGTTTCCCCCCAGTGTTTAAGCTCAATAAAAAAAATGAACCAATTTCCCGGTAAATAACCATCGTGAATGTAGTATTTCAGCCTTTAAAATCCTTGGTCGTGTTCTCATCATCACCTCCACTCTGTATTGGCCGATCATTCACCTCCATTTGATTGTTTACCCCTTTTTGAGGAACAACTGCGAAGAGTGATCTCACTAGCCATCCTTGTAACACTGCCGTGATTGGAAAATTCCAAACCTTACCTGGAATCAGCTGCTACCCATTTTATCACTCGTTCCTCAAAAGACGAGTCTCCTTTAAGATCTTTTCAATTGACTCGTAAAATATGAAAAGATTGCCGAGCCATTGGCCTCTCCAACTCATTAAAGGGACCGGAAGTGCTATCCCTCTAAATTTTAATCTTTTTGGACCTGAGGGATTATACACAAAAAGATCGAGCGCTTGTTTTGTTCGGCTCGTTAAAAGTATTGAAAATTCATCCCTTCTATATTGTTTTATACTTTTTGGGACTTAAAGGATTAGATGACGAAAAAGGAATTTTGGAGTTTCCTTTACGTTCCTTTTCAGACTCTCTAAAATTGAAAAGGACCGAGTTATCTTTGTCGTTAAACTCGTTAAAATTTTAATAGCGACAAACTTGTCTATAGACGAGAACGAGTTTCACTATCGCTAGGCTCGTTAAAGCATAGAGATGGGTTTGCCCGAAGGGAAAATTATAGAACAAGAATATGTTATCCTCCTCAAGCTTGAAAAAAATAAAGAGGTACTGGTCAACAATGACTGGGGAAAAATTGGGAAGAAAACTTGAAGAAACTTTATTGGTAGCAAGTCGCTCTTGAACATGACACTTTCAATCCGCATCCAAGTCGGGTTGGGTTGTTTCATTCATCGGTCACATGTTATGAAACCAGCTCAAGAAAAGATAGAAAAGATAGATCAACGCCTTAGAATTCAGCCTCTTCGAGGGGGCAACCTCCTTTACATTACATAAATGAACAATTCTTTGATGATACAAATGACAAAACCTCCTTTCTATATATAGGAGTCTAATGAGTCACAATATAATCTAGCCGACCTAACAATAATAATATAAAGCCACAAAAATAACAATAGAGGGATTCTATGGGGCACAGAAATAACAACATGGGGGTAATATGGGCACAACAATATAAATAAGGGGTATAACTACAATAGTAATGGGGTAATCACTAGTATTATAGGGACCCAACATCGCATCACCATGGTCCCATCACACTATCCACATTTGGGGTTAATGCTACCAATCCATCATGTCAGTGTCGCCGATATGTTCAAGAGAAGTCATTCAGAGAATTCACCTATGTCTCACCTGCTACAATACATTTACACTCCATTCTTTCATGACTGCCGCCCTGAACCTTATGTCACCAGATTGTTTTCACCTCCATTAAAATCATTTGCTCTGTTCCGTGTCATTGATGTGGGATTCATTAAGGCCCTCTTATGACGGATCACTTCTTGTCGACATCAGCTTATTATCCAAGAAGTTGATCTAGGAACACCCCATTCAGTACTTTGAAGCTTGCATGCCTCAATGGCAAGTTTCTCACTTCCGTCGACAGGTTTACATCAATGACCTTCGACCGAAAGATTTTG
This sequence comes from Pinus tabuliformis, assembly GCA_031772625.1. Lineage (NCBI taxonomy): Eukaryota > Viridiplantae > Streptophyta > Pinopsida > Pinales > Pinaceae > Pinus > Pinus tabuliformis. The sequence goes on along the minus strand of CM062818.1, from coordinate 1,738,023,276 downwards.
TGTGATGTTCGACGCCAAGTCCTTTATTCACACCATGTGAATTGTACTGCAGTACCTTGAGGGTCATTATCATTATCGGTGATTCCTCTCGTGCTTGTTAACAGCTCACATCATTGGTTAGTAATCAAGCGATGTCTTTCCATGTTCAACTCTAGAACATCTCTCACATGGATAGACTTGTACTTCGAGTGAAGATTGAACAAGATTGAAGACCCCAGATCTAGTTTCATCCATCGAGGCTGCAATATATATTCAGGGAAATAAAGACATGAAATGTACATCATTGCTGCATAGATGATCATCCAATCAAAGGGATGATGGCTCTATCAGAATTATCAGTCTACACTCAGACGATTGTCTGTCCTATGTACATGAAAATGAATTTATAAAGCTAAGCATGGGAATTCCCACCTCAGCTAGATCATGAAAATATTATGAATATAATGTATTGTATTGTATCTTATTACAGGTCTCCTCCCAGCTTGAAAGAACTTCGGATCCTCATAATAAATCATTTCACCCAACATCAAAAGATTAATGACCTCATGCTTTAGGGGGCAACTGTTATAGACATTTTTGGGAACCGCAACCCCAAGCATGAAATGTCCATAAAACAAGGGCTCCTAAGTCCCTAAAAGTGTTTTTCTAACCCCTAAAGGACAAGGTCAACTGATTACAGCTTCTCCCAGAAGTTCTCCATGAAAAACTGCTCAGAATTGGTCAAAACAAGATCATTTCAGCTGCTCCACAGGCAAAGTGCGTTGCATCTCACCTAAACACACTGTGTGGGTGCGTTGCATTTCAAAAATCCCTTCTATGGGGTGCGATGGGCGAGAAATGACAAATGGCAGTGTCATTCCGCGAGGTGGAGAGGCAATGGAAGCTTCTAGAAACTTCTCCTGTGACACTTGCCTCTCTGAATTCGACCAAGGATGAGTAAGAGATCATCAATATCCAAGTGGAAGCAAGAATTATCAGAGGGAAGAAACTAATAAAATCAAAAGCTGACTCATCTCCCTTACAGATATCTATATATGGATCCCTCATCCCAGAGATCTAGAGGATGGAATTTTGCATATTGTAAGGAATTGCTGTTGGTTTCTTGAGACAAACATCAGATTGTTGGGTGATCTAAGCTTTGTATGAGGTGAAGAGGGGCTTCCTTGCTGAGAGGATGATGCTGGGTCAGAACAACTGGTTGTAACTCCCCTTGGCTCTTTCTTTTTTATCAATAAAAGCTATTCAAGTTTTCCTCCATACTCTTGTGTAATTTATGTTTGCTGCATTTGTATGGTCAATTTACATATGATCCTAGATTGTTTATGATTATAGATCCATGTTCTTGTATAGTGCTATGCTACTGTGATCTTACAGGTACTTTGTGAAGCTGGGCGTGCAAGGGAACAAGTAGCGAAGGACTATCAAGAAAGAGAGGAATCGAACCAGGAGATTAGCGCAAGACAGAGGTTGGTCTTCTTTGTTCTTCTCTATCTATACTTCATAAAGGAAAAATGAAAGTAGCTTTACTTTGTTTGTTTCTAAGGTAGCTATCACACCTTAGTGGGATAAGCAGTTCGGAGTAGACACTTTTCCCTGTAACACTAGTGGAGTCACCATTTTATTGTGCAGGAAATATTTTCTGCAGATGGAAACAATCCCTCTAGTCCTATGGGAGGATCTAGCAACAAAATAGACAAATATGTGCAAATTTTCCTAGTTTATGTCAGAAAATACAAAGGAAGATAGATGCCTGACCTCACTCTGATTCTAACACCCATTGATGTCATTCTTGATCTTCTTGCTTCCAATTTAAATACTCTCTATGCCTTTGTGGATGAATAAATACAAGGAAGATCAAACAGAGACAACAAAGGCATACATAGCATAATTCATTCTAACATAAACTATGTGATAGATCAAGGAGTATCACACTAAAGGAGTAATGATTTACACACTTATGGAAAACAAAAACATAATGTATTATTAATATAAAGTAGGGGAAGCATACAACCACTTAAGCCTTGAAGTTGGAAGTCACCTTTAGGTGATTTTCCAAGTCCTAGCCAATACCTTCAAGCACTCGTTTCTCCTTAGCAAAATGGGCAGCATTTAGGCATAGTTTCAACATAGGAAGGCAACCAAGCAATAGCCAACCATTTGTGGATAGTAGGGATCTCATTTATAGGGAAGGAGAGAGAGTTAAGGATCCATACAAGGAGATACAGGTTCCACAACTCAAGGGAAAGATACATGAAAGTAGGATCAAGGACCAAGAATGGGAGATCCCTCTCTAATCCTTATTCACCTGTAACCGGCTCGTTGTTCGTGAGACTTCTAGTAATAGAAGCTTCTCCTCTACTTTAGGAAAATCTATCTAAAGAGGTTCAACACAGGTTTTACTTATAAAATCCTTGGCAAGGCTAGGTCAACAGAGTGCAACAAGTTACCAGCATGGGTCACCAGTGGTGCAAACGCGTCGATCCTGAAAACTGGGTTTTTGAAAAGTTTTCTCATAAACTCTTTCAGGGCAATTTTTCTTCTTTGCTTCAAGGATGCTTCTGTATATGTTTCATGGTGAATACCTTGACAACTTTCATTATTTTGACACTTTAGGATACGAGACGTGAAGTGTTACAAAATACTGTGTAATAATCTCTTCCTCAGAGAGATTTTCTTTTTCAGATTCCTGAATAACAATAGATGGTGCTTCTTTTCCAATACTCTACCAGATCTAAGGAGGACATTGCTTATATCTAATCGAGTTATCATGTAAGTTTTGGAAATTATGTCCTTCCATATTGTAAACAGGTTGTGAATTTTCATTATTATTTAGATTTGGAAGTGGCTGGGCAAGAAGTTTATTTGGTCTTTGTGGAAATGGTAATGAAAGTTGTGGATTTGGATTTTGAGGTTGAGAGGGTTGAACAAGCTGAGGAAAATATTGTGGTGGAAAAACATGGTAAGGTTGTTGAAACTGAAGATATTGAGGGCACATGCCATAAATATTTTTCCATCCCTGTGCCCAAGGTTGAGGCCAAGGTTGCCAAGGCATGGGTGTAGTTCAATTACTTTGTGATGGTTGTGCATACGTTTGAGTGTTGAAACCTTGGGTCATATTTTATTGTGGATTTTTCCATGGTATCTTAGCAATAAAACAAAGGGGTTCTACTTGATTTGGTATTACCTCCTCTTGATAGAAAACTTTAAGACCTCGTATTGAAGCACATTTCTTTGTATCATGACTTTTTGCACATATAACACAGGTTTCTACACTTTTTTAGGTTAAGAGGGCATTCTCTCAAGGCATGCTTCTTTCTACATTTTGGACAAAAGATAGATAATGCAACATTTTTAGCCTTTTGCTTCTTTTGTACTTTAAGGGTATCTATTTGTTGAGTAAGACTCCCCAAAATATTTGTTTTAAAGTTGTCAAGAAAATTGTCTATTTCAACCCTGCTTACTGTCCCAGCTACAAATTTATTAATCCTAGACATAACAAGATCTCTTGGATTTTTCCAGTTCTTTCCTTACCTCTTGAAATGTGTATGCATAATTCACAAATATCTCCAAATGATAATTGAGAAATATCTCCTTTACCCATCAAATTGAGAAGATGAATCCACTCATCTCTAATAGATTTTAGTAAGAGAGCATTTAAAGTTTCTTCATATAGATTATGCATTTTATCCCTTTTAACATTATAAGAAAATATTTCAATGAAATCTTCAAGATTTTCATCTTCTTTTTGCATCATTTTAAAGACTTCATCTTTAATATTATGGGGCATACAATAATCTTTGTATTTCTCTAAGAATGTAGTTTTCATTTATTCCCATGCTCTTATAGAATGTATTCCTAAGCCCATAAACCATTTTAATGTTGCATCCTTAAGAGTGGCTGGAAACAATTTCAATTTTTGAGTATCAAGCAAGTGGCCATAGGATCTACACAAGACTTCAAATTCAAAGAGAAATGTTTCAGGATTTTCATTCCTTAATCCATGAAAATTAGGGAGGATAGAGGGTAAGATATTTTTCATTGTGGTTGTAGTATCTTCATCGAGGATGGGAAATCCAAAAGGTTCTGGATCTCCTCTACCTCCTCCTCTCCATCTACCTCCACCTCTTCTACCTCCTATATTTCCTCCTATTCCACCTCCAATCCTAGGTTGTTCACCATTCACATTATGTACTTCTCCTTCCCCTTCTCCTGCCATTGTAGATTCTTTAGAAGTAATGTAAGGTTCCAAAATTGGATTTTCTAGTTCCTCTTCTAGCTCCTATGGTTCTTCTATCAATGGAATATTAAAATAGGTTTCTTCTTCTTCCTCTTCACTAGGGATTTCTAGTTCTTGTCCTAGAATTTGTTCTCTGGTTGAAGATAGAAAAATTACTCCTTTTGTTGGCGATGCAGGATCCTATTTTTCCACTATGGCTTCAGTTGTTGAGGTTGGTGAATCTCTAAGTTGAATTTCAGATATAAGTACCTCAAGAATTTTGTGTCTGCCTGCAATGGATGGAATATGAGTTTCGGTGGATGGTGTTGCACTATGAGGTTGTAGTGGGGTGAGTGATGATGTTGGAAACAAATTTCTACCTCTACCTAAAAATCTACCTCTAGAATCTCTTTCCCTATGCATATCATTTTTTTTAATGAATAGAAAAAGAAAAAGACTCTTATATACACTTTCCCTAGAAACGATGCAAAAATGTTTGGTAATTTAATTGATGTTAAATTAATTACATGAATTATCAACCAGAGCTAGTAAACTGATGAAATATATGTGCACTATATGTTCTGGGAGCCTTTGTCACTCATATATTTTCTAAGTTAATTTGAGTTATCAAAATCCACATGTTTCTCTATAGCTATGTAAGTAAATAAATCACTCATGAAATCAATTCTACTTTCATTTCTTAAATAATGATCACACTCTTCTTAAAAGAAACTTCACACTTGCCTCATAGGATCACTCACACACTTGCTTTAAAATAAAATAACTCTTGCTTATAAAATCACACATGCTTAAATGAAAATCCCACTTGCTTCAATGAAAATCACACTCGCTTAGAAATGAAAATCACTCTTGAAAATCACACTTTCTTGAATGAAAAACACACTCGCTTATAAATGAAAATCACTCTTGAAAATCACACTTTTTAAAATGGAAATCACACTTGTACTCGAATAAAATCACTCTTGCTTATGAACAGAATCATACCTAAAATAAAATCACCTTATAAATGAATGTGTTTTAATTTAAAGAAGGATTAGTTCTATAATTGAAAATCACTACAATGTAAAGCTTTTACTTCTACCGCTATATTATATTATACTCTATCCATGTGCATTTGAAATATCTCTTCTCCTGAACAATAAAATGATTAGCAAAGCTATCTCAAACTTGTATCTAAGAATCAAAACTCAAATACTTAAATGAATTGACAAAAATCCACAGGAAATATAAACTAAAATACTAACTGTTAATAGATGAAGACCTTACTATCTCATGTGGGCCATCCTATGAGAAGCATGTGTTGAGAAATGGCAACAAGAAATTCTAGTTTAATTTGTCCTTGAATTAAACTGAGAATTAAAATTGAATTCTATTCTCATAGAAACTTGTAAATAGTTAATTAACTTAATTAGCTTAGGAATTTTAATTTGGAAGTCTTTCTGTAGTCATGTATATGTTCTCCCTTAGTTTTAGGGGTCCAATATGAGTTTAAATGGAGTTGGAAATTAGATCACTCAGTTTACTGAGTTATGTTCATTTAAATTAGTTCCAAACCGTTTGTGGAACTAATAGAGAGTTAACAATTAGTTGATACACTAGTGCATCCACAAGTGTCACTCTAGTAAAATGAAGATTTCCTCATCAGAAACTCATGCATGTCGATTATGAGAAAGACCCAGTTGATACTAGAGTGCAGGGATAGTGTACTATGAGCTGTATTATTTACTAGGGTGTAAACATCATGCATGCATCAGAGATTGATCCTATGTTTGGATAGCGTGGTTTGGGAAGCATGAATTCCATTTAAATTCAGGTTATTCATACTAGGAATTATGCAAGAGATTAGGGGCTTTGAGAGCTACATAATTGGCTAAGTGTTGGCCAAGTGCTAGCTTTTGAGATGAGAGAGTTGAGCATACTTGTGCGGAATTGTTCTAGTGAGAACAAGATTTGTGTCTTCACTCATATTTCTGATATATAAAATATAAATAACGGGGTTTTGAGTAGTATCTTTCCCCAGATACATCTTGTGTTATGTGCCATTGATTTATCTTCTTCTTGTTCATATTTTTTTCATCGATCTACTGGCTTCTGCTGGTTGAAAGTAGAAGTAGATTCTTGTCCCATGATTTAGTACATTGCATGAGCTTATGAATCTACAGGATTTTCTACATGGTATCAGAGCTGAGAAAAATATGTTAGAGGAGATTTCAAAGTTTTGATTTTTGGGTTATTTAGAATTTTCAATACATACTTCAGGATTGGCAGATGGCATTCTACAGTTTGTGGCTCGAGTATGCCTTGGAAGGCAACTCAAATTTTATAGCCTAGAGGGACAGAATATGATAACTTAGGGTAAATTGTGTATTGTATTCATTTATATGCATGACATTTTGGTGAACACTTGACCCATCTTCAGGGCCATTTCACTAAATATGGGTGAAGTGTTTATTGGGACGAGAAAAAGGTATGTTTTCTCCTCGTAAAGAGCCTAATTTAGCATTTAACTTCATATGTTTATCTTCGTTTTATGGATCAAAATATAGGAAACAACAACTGAAGTTATGTAAAAGTGATTTGTAACACATTAGATAAATTTGGGCATGGAAAATTGACTTTTACTATCTTTATGTGCAAAGACGCGAACTGGACAATGATTGTCCAATCAACAGAACAACAACAGCTAGTAAAGGAAAAAGACAACATTTGGGGCAAGCAGAAAGCGGAAGACCAAGAGGACCAATGCTATTTTATGATGAAATTAGATCAAGTATTGTGAAATCCTTAGGATACCTTGATCCTGAGGATTAACTTTTATCTATTTAATTTTCTAAATGTTATGTAAAGCTGTAAGGCGAGCTAAACAACTAGTCTAGAACCTCACAAATTGTAACTATTCTTCTGGACATATAATACTTTCATCTTAGTGATGTTGTAACTTTGTTACTTATTTTAATGAAGAAGACTGTGTTTAATTCATAATTGTATTCTGAGTATCTAATAGTGGGGAATTCTGGAGACTTTGGGCTTGGTCAAGATAAGATCTACTGCTTCACCTGTGCTATAATCATTTATCTTTATTCTTTACTGTATGTTATTGTTAAGTTAATATCATTCTGATTACCATGAGGATTGATGCTTCTAATTTACATTTGATATTTATTCAAGATTCAAGATTTAGCCACATGTTACATATGCGTGATGCTCTTTATCGAATTGGTTATGTTAATTCTAGCATTAGATTTCTATTCATTCTAAGTAACGTTATCATAGATTTCAAAGCTAGAATTGATTTCTTTTCGTGAGATGCTTATATGGTCATTTGTTGTTCAATTATCATTTGATGTTCAATCATCATTTATTGTTCAATTATCATAGCTCCCTTTCATGTTAAATAAGTTAGATTCAATTATAGTTAAGGCTGCCAAGTGTGATTCTTTCTATTTGTATTCAGATTCATTTGCTTTCAGAATAGGTTAAGTAGAATTGAAAAGTGTCTTATGAATCATTTTCAAAAGTGTTTGGACTGAATTTAGATAAATAGAGATTAGAAATTGAAATGATTCCAACATAGATTGACCTCTGAATTCACTGCATATATAGTGCTAATACTCTTGAAATAAAAAGACTTGCCCTGGGTTGATAATGAATGTAGGTATTAAGATTGTTTGTAATAGGACATCTTAGTGCACCAACATTTTGCTGTAGCTATCAGGGAGAGTGTTTCAAAGTGATTTCATTTTATCTTGCTGTAAGAGAATTTGGTTTTAAAAATTAGAGGTAAGAACCTCCGTGACCAACAATTAAAGCGATTGCTCATCAACCCACTTTTCAACAAAAGCATAGAGGTTAAATATAAATATTTTTTATGAATGACTAGGAATAGAAAGATAGAAAAATATTAGAACCCCCCACCTAAATCCACAAAACCTAAGGGATCGGTCAGCCTTGGGAGGACAAATTTTATAGATGAAATCATAAGAAAAGCAGAGTCTCAGGTATCAGTAGAATTCTGGACTATCACTGGAAAAGCTCTACTGTAATCCATCAAGCAGCAGGCTCACCATTTGCAACCTACGCTGAGATTCATAGCCAAATTCGAGGATTTGAACAGAGTTTTCAAGTTACAACAAATTTACATTCTAATCCTCTTCAAGAGGGAAAATCATGTAACTTAAGAGAAGGAGAGGGAGAAACCAGTGGACTGTTAAGGCGGGACCTCAACTGTCTGAACAAGGATCTCCTATGATCCCAAATCTAGGCAGTGCTACAAAAGAAACTCGGATTGCTAATCCTCCGGTTAATAAAAAAGCATCCCTTGACATTCTTGAAGGATATTGGCACATTTTTGGCCAGATGGAAAATCAACAACCTCAAGGTTAGACCTCGACATTGGAATACCTCATAGTTGACCAAGTGGCCAATGTCCCAATGAAAGCCATTCCTTTACAAAGCATCCCAGCTTTTCATGTGATGATCATAGAGGATCCTTATGCCTTATTATTTGAGTTTGATGTCCTCTACAGAGGATATGACTATACCACCAACCCTAAAAAAATAAAACTGTTCCCTTCTACTTCGAAAGGAGCAGCTTTGAGATGGTTCATGGGTCTGGGCATACATACTATTAACTCTTGGGATGACATGAAAAATTCCTTCCTCACAAGATACCAAGACTTTTGCAAGACTAGGGAATTAAAAGATGAAATATTTAAGATGGCTGCAAAGGATAATGAAACTCTAGAAGAATATGTTGAACGATTTCACTATAATTTTTAGAGATCTCCTCACACCACCTTACCAAAATAAGTCCTGAGAGCTATCTTAATTAAGGGAATGAAAGAAGAATGGATATAAACTCTAAATTTTATGGGGAAAGGAGATATTTCTCAAGAAGATTATGATGAAATCGTTCACTTGTGTATCAGGTGTTCGCGAGGTAGCACACACACAGGGTCAGGAAGCCAAGATCCTATAACCAGAGGAAGCAAACCACATAGTGGAGGTGTAACAAGAATGGAAATTGGTAACCTCCTGGAAGACTTCAAGATGGACATCCTAGGCACCCTCACAATGTAGCTGGATGTCCTGTAGGCTAAACAGAAACAAGCTTTAGTAGAACAAAATTTGGTTGTTTTCTACCCATTATGTTAGAAGAAGCACAACCAACGGGAATGTCCATTTGTTATAGATATTTTTGTGCCTAACAGCATGAAGCATGAAATGTCAATAATCTTAGGGATCCAAAGTCCCTAAACATGTTGTTCTTACCCCTAGAGGAACAAGGTCAGCAAACCACAGCACTGAAAATCAGTTCTCCACCTGAAAACACTAAAAAACAAGCAGTTTCTGGATCATGTCAGCTGCTCAACTGAGCATCTGCGCTGAATGTCAACTGCTCCACTCTGTACCTGCGCTGAATGTCAAAAGCAATGAAGGCTACCTACGCTGGGCGAGATTGGCCAAGTGGCATAGTCATTTTGCAAGGTGTCAATTGCCCAGGAAGCTTCCAAACTGACACTTGGGTCAAGGAATTCGCCTTGTGATGAGTAAGAGGGTCTTGATCTCCAAGTGGAAGCAAGAATCTCCAAGTGGACTCAAGAACTGAAGATTAACTAAAGTGGGAGAGGACACTAGTCAGCTTCATGCCAGTCTCAAGATGACTCATCCTTTCTCCAAAACCCTATATATAGAGCTCTCTCATGAGGTCTAGGGAGGCTGGAATTTTGTGCAAGTAAGGAAGTGCTGTTGGTTTGTGTATAGAACTATTGGGTGATTGCTTGAAGGAGGTGAAGAGGAGATTTCTTTCTGCTGGGAGGTGTTGCTGGATTGGGCCTATTATGGTTGTAACCCTCTCAGAACTTTACTTCTTCCATTAATAAAGTATTTGAGGTTCTTCTATATGCATGTGTCTTTATGGTGAATAGATGCTTGTATATTTGATTTATGCTAATCCCTGAATCAATTATGGATGTATGCTTCTTGTAGTTTCCTTTATTTGTGCTTTTACAGGATCTTTGTGTAGCTGGGTCGGTGAAAGAGCAAGGAGCTAGGAGCAAGCTGCAAGGAGTGAGGACTGGATCGACTATTAAGCGCAAGATAACGGTTAGTAGATCATCCTTCTATTCTATCTCTCATCCCATAAAGAAGTAATCTTGAATAGCTTTGCATTCAATTGTTGCTGAGGTACTATCACCCTTAGAGTGGGATAGGTTCATTCCGTATTGGATACTTTTCCCAACAACACCATTGGACATGATCTAGACATGCGCCATTTGCACCAAGGATCACACCACTGAACAATGTCCATTACTTCCAGGGTTGAAAGTAGTTTTAAAGGAAGTAGAAGAAGAGACAGAGCCAATATATTTAATGAACCAACGTCAACAGTGGTAGGCCAAACCTACATGTATGTCACAAGACACATCCCAGTTCTTTCCTTCTTCATCATTTAATCAACAACAGAACTCTGGGGCAGCATGGCAAGGCAAATCACCTTACTCGAATTGGAAATCCCAGCCATTTCCTATGACACCTTGGCCAACTCAATCCTTTCTAGGTAATGGCTGGCCAAATTCTCCTTTTACTCCTGTTTGGCAAGGTAATCCCTATCCATCCCAGTGGCCTGCCTCTACTTCTAAAAATCTGAATTGGTCTCTGAATTGGAAGCGACCTTTGGGGATATCCAATACACCTATGGGGATAAGTCTTCAACCTCAACCTGCATTATCAGCTCCATATCAATTATAGCAAAATCGTCAGCCTCTTCTACACCCTTAATTGCCAGCTCAACCGAATCTGAATCCCAATACCAAACTAGTTCAACTGGTGCAAATTGTCAAAAGCTCAGACTATGAGATTGAACAAAAAGAATGTAATGAAATTGGATTGAGGTCGGGACGTATCATCACCCCTGAGGAAAACAGGGACCAACCATCAATTAAGATGGAAACCCCACATGTACATATGCCATCAACTGTAATTGACACTGAAATAAAACAAGGAGAAGATACAAATCAGAATAAAGATGAGAAGCTCATAGTCACTTCTTCCCGGTTCACCGAAAGGTTAACAATACCTAAACCAATTGTTTATCTAGATTTTGATCTTGTAGGGGAAACATAAAATCTTTGTATTAAAATTCCTCTCCTCCAGGCCATCCAAGATATTCCTATTTATGCTAAAAGATTAAAGAGCTATGTGTAAAGAAGTCATTGAGGAAAGAAAAAACTTCACCCACCATTCATGTTGTAGGGACCTTATCTGATTTACTCTTGGGAGGGGAAACTCTAGTAAAATATGAAGATCTAGGGAATCCCATCGTTACAGTTCAAATATATGGCCACTCCTTTTCAAAGAAGCTAGTTGATCTAGGTTCAGCCATTAACACCTTAACAACAAAAACCTAACAGACACTTGGTATTACGACTCTGGAACCAACCAACCACCCTACTAGAACTTGTTGATCATTCGGTGGTAAGTCCAGAGGGAACTTTATAGGATATTATGGTTTCTGTTGATTCATGGGAGTATCCATTAGATTTTCTTGTTATAAACCCAAAGAGTCAATTGGATGGCAACCCTCTGATGCTGGGTTGACCTTGGCTGGCAATAGCTAATGCTTATGTAGGCTGTCGAGAGGGCCGCATGACCATTGCTAAGAGGGATGCTGTAAAAAATATTGTTATATCCTCTTGCCAAACCAAGTCTACCCATTGTAAAAATACGTAAACAACCACCCGCATACCTAGAATAAAGCATTCGTTGACCACTCATAGTAGCATAGGCACTTGAATTCAAGGATTAGACTAAAGATGATGTTTATCAACAACTTTATCAACCAACCACCTAATGTGAACAATGTAAAATGTCAAATGTTAAAAGCAATTCTTGATAATGAAGCCTTGGAAGTGTTGGAAATAATACTGAGAGGGGGGGTGAATCATTATTATCAAGTCAATTATTTTTCATTTCACAACTAGATCATATATGCTACTTTAGTTAGTGAAAACGATGTATATACGCTACTACAGATAAGGAAACCAGTGTATACCCTGCATACTTATAATTTAATTTATTCTTCAGATGTTTATCATTACTCTGTGCATCAGAACCATATAAACAGTAACCAGGAACAGTAAAACAGAGCAGAAGACAATCACACACAAGAACACAAGATATAAGGTGGAAACCCAATGTGGGTGAAAACCACCTGCTGCAATTCGTCTCTGTCTTCTTTTAATTAGAAACTTCTTTTTACAATGTTTCTGTACTGGTGCAGCTTTATACCAGTACGCAGGCTTCAACCCGCAGAAGGCTACAACCTTCTCTCATTCTCCAGCTTCTCCTGGAAGGGAGCTACAACCCCCCCTAGCTCTTGTACTAGCTGATGTACTAGTATGTAGGTGCTAACCTACAGAAGGCTACAAGCTTCTCTTTTCTTCCAGGGACCATGTTTCATAAATTTTCAGACTGGATCCATGAATAACATCAATCAATCATCAAGAACATCTGCAACAACCACTCACTTTTGCACCAAACAAAACTGAATCAAATAGTCACCTCTCTGAAAGCTGTACCCAGAACATAGTAACAGTAACCAGACGCTAAATCTGAACCCAGACCACTGCCATAATAAACAGAAGTAGCTAAAACATATTTCACGAGACGTACACTACTTCAATGTGTACAACCTGCGTGCATACGCTTCTGAATCAAGGCAAACCAGTGTATATGCTCTTATGCATAACATAACCATCGTGTATACATGCCTTTTATTCACTGAACCTCCGTACAGATCTATAAGAGATAATTTATCCTTTTCATTTATTCAGACATCAGTTATACCTAGATTATCAGATTTATAGATCAAGCCACGTGCCAAAATAACAAATCAAAATCACACAAAGATACTATTTTTCAAGCCTTAAGATCTTGACCCATCAATAATACTTATCCTTCTTCTTGCGCTCAGGTTCCTCCTTACTTTAGATCAAGCTGTGCACCACAACCCAACGACCAGTATTCTAGATCTAGCTCTTCATAAGATATTCAATACTTGAGATGATGCCTTTGCCTAAAGATCTCCTTCCCCTTTTATAGTCTTAGGCCTTACACAATACCATGGTCAAAAACCATAAAGAATCAATACCAAGGACCCAATACCTTGGTTCAAAACTTTGGACAAGATACCATGATCCAAAACCATAGGTTCAAATACTACGGACTAAATACCACGGACCAAAAATAAGTCTTCCCACATGTACGTGCTTTTCCTTGCATGAAAGTGCATGTATACGCATACGCGTCTTTTGGACGTCTAACCCAAATGTATATGCGTCTTGGTCAAGTGGAACCTGCGTATATATCATTTTCCTCCATTCTGAGCCCCTGAACTGATATCTTCCATCAGAGGGAGTTGCCATCAAGGACAACACCTGTGTCATAGTGCCAAACCTGTGTCATAATGCCAACAATCTCCCCCTTTGGACTTGATGGCAACCCTAAGTCATTAAATTCATTCTCCCCCTTTGACATCAAGGGAAAAGGGTTATGCTCCCCTTAAGTATATGCTGAAATCTCTGCTCTGTTGTGCTGTCCATGCTCCCCCTGACTGTAGGCAAGATCTGAAAAAGAAAGATGTTCTACAAGAATAACCATGAATTTTACATCATAAATTACCTTCCTATCACCAAAGACTCTATACATACATCCATCACCCAACCAAGTGGGGATATACCAATATTGACTCATCCACCCAACCAAGTGGGGATACACTAAAAGTTTACACATGACAACCAAGTACATTACATCATTCATCCCAGGCATAGTGGGGAAACCAAAATAGGCCGTTACATGACCTTGATAATAAAAGATATGACATAGAGATGAAATATCTAGAACAAGACTATGAAAGTCATTAATAACTACTACCAGCAACATCTGTCAATCATCATTCAGATCAGCAACCAAGTTCTCCCTCTGCACCTATTCTACCTAAAACAAAAATAACTGTGTACTTGAACGAAGAGCTTCTAAGGTAATGCCAACAATGCATTATTAGAAGTATATCTGTGTTATGAAACCAGCTCACAAAAAGATAGAAAAGAGAGATCCACGCCTTAGAATTTAGCCTCTTCGAGGGGGCAACCTCCTTTACATTACATAAATGAAAAATTCTTGGATGATACAAATGACAAAACCTCCTTTCTATATATAGGATTCTAAGGGGCCATAATATAATCAGAGCCGACATAACAATAATAATATAAAGCCACAAAAATAACAATAGAGGGATTCTATGGGGCACAGAAATAATAATATGGGGGTAATAGGGGCACAACAATATAAATAAGGGGTATAACTACAATAGTAATGGGGTAATCACTAGTATTATAGGGACCCAACATGCCCCTCTCCTTCAAAAAAGTGTTGTCCTCAACGCTTGAGTAGTTCTGGATACTTCTGCATACAATTCTCATCCTCCCATGTGGAATCTTCAGCGGATAAGTTCTTCCACTTGATAAGATACTCTGAAATTGATCGATTTCGTAGCTGTCGAGTTCTTGTTTCTGTGACTGTTTCCGGTTCCAATATAATTTTTCCTTCCTCGTCAAGTTTTGGCAATATTGTTTGAACTGGGAGCTTGTCGCCTATAACCTTCTTTAAACATGAAACATGGAAAACTGGGTGCAATCGAGAAGCTGCAGGAAGCTCCAATTTGTATGCCATAGTACCAATCTTTTCCAACACCTTGTACGGACCATAATACTTTGGTGATAATTTATTATCCTTCTTAGCTTGCTTTAGGGACATTTGCTTATATGGTTGTAGCTGTAGGAATACCCAATCACCTACATCAAAAATTCTTTCACTGCGATTGGTGGGCTCCAGTATTGTAGCAATAATGCTACAACTCCTGGAGCTTCCTATCTCTAATTTTATCAACCCGGTAGTTCGTACAAACTTGGAAGCGACGGTGCTGTATGCACAAGTACTAGCTCTTGTCGCAGCTGTCACTTGGTCAGCTGGCACAAGTCCGCTAGGGCTCAAGCCAACTTCTATAGGCTCACAGAAGAAGCTTTATGAATGATGGACGAAAGCTAACTCAAAGGAGACTAGTCTAATTGCAGAAAGTAACTGAAAACCAATAAAGCATGAAAACCCTAGTAAACCCTAATTTAACTAGCTAGACCCTAACTATGCAAAACTATGAATGAAAAAACTACCAATAATGCCATTACTTGCAGTGAACTAAAATACATGCATCTAAGCTACTTGCATCTGCAAAGACATGTTTTTGTATTTTTTCATTAAGTGGTTGGATTTATTGTGATGATGCTTTTGATTAGGGTTTGGTTGTGCAGGAGCGGTTGGAATGGAAGGAAAGCATGGGCAAGGTCAGGATGGCTAAGGGATGTCCCAGAGGGTCTCCAGCATCAGTCCACAGAAGCCTACCACATTCGGATGCTCAGCAACCAAGTTGCAGGTTCCTACAGGAAGTCTGCAGGGGATCCTACAGGAAACTCAGGGGTTTCTACAGGAAGTCTGTGCAATTCTACAGGATGTTTGGCCATGGAAGTTTTGGGAGATGGTGAAGTGTTGGAGTCGTGTGGGAGGATAGGTTAGATGGAGATGGAGCTGGTGATGGCTCAGGAGCAGAGAAATCAGATGGAGGAAGAGTGCATGCAGTGGTTTGATGGCTTGGAAGGATGGGATCAACGAAAGTGTAAGTAAATGGAGCTATGTGAGAAATGGGAGAGCTGGAAGGTAAATGAGCTGGACAGAGGCCGAGTGGGGCTTGAGGAGAGATCAAGAAGAAGAAGAAGAAAGTGGATTGATAAGGAGCAGCGTAAATGAAACAAATGACTTATGCACCAAAAACGAGAAATTCATTAACCTATGATAACTATGCCATGAAACCTATGAGCAGCAATGGAAAACCAAGAAATGAAACTTATGCGTGGAAGTGGAATGTAGAAGTATGGTTCAATGTCAAAAATGCATGGATAGATCTTCAACGAAAATGTCTATGTTGCAGCTTGCATGGAAGTGAGAAGAACTGCGTTTCTTTTTGGTGGTTGGTTATGGACTGCACCCCAATCCCTAACAGAGATGGCAGTGAGCCTTACAACCTTTTGCTGGAGCTCCAATAGATTATTTCTATCCTCTTCTAACCTAAGCAACTGGAAACAAATTCACCATAAACTAATCCTATCTAAGCTCATGAAAAAGACTAAATTAACAAACTGTAAATTCGAATTGCATGTGAAAGTAAAAACTCAAAGTGCTGGAACGAAATGCAAACATATTACAACACCGAGGAGATCTATTGCTCTCAGGTTGGGCCCTAACCTGAGAGCTATAGCTCCCTTAGAAACTCATAATGGGATCAAAATCTGCCTGCCTTTATTCATAAACGAAAGTCTGATGACATGCCAAAATTGGCTTACAAAAGGAACAAAAACCAAGCTGTAGCTCGTACTTCCAAATTACAAGAGTAATACCAAGGTTCAAAAAGCTTCTATCCAAGGCTACGGCCTCAGTAATTATGCAAAATGATCATCCAACAGGTGTCCTTGATTTGAGGAGCTCGGCTGTCCAACTGAAGTTTAAACTGCTGATCCTGTAGGACAGTCATAACTGCTGTTCCTGTAGAACAGTTATAATTGCTGTTCCTGTAGAACAGTTTGCTGCCTCTAAGCTTAGTGGGGAGATGGATTGGAGCTCGGAGCTATGGTGGGAATCACGAGGAAGGTCCCCAAGACCGTGGACATCCTCTCCTAAAAACCAGCAGTGCCACCTCATTGTCTCCTTGTCTCCTTTCTCGTGGTCTTTTCTCCCTTTTAATGCCAAAATCCTGAAAGCATCATGTATTAGTCATGTAGATAGAATGCCTACCCTTCTTCCTACAAACAACACGAATAAACCAAGAAATGAATGCATAAGCAATAAAAAATGAATGGTTTGAGCAGAGCAAGTAGGCCAAATGAGCCCAAATTGTACCAAAAATTGGGGCTCATCATCACCCCCCAGCTAAACTATTTGCTCATCCTTGAGCAACTTTGCCCTGGATCCTCGTCTTTGGCCGAGAACTAGAGCCCGGAGCATGCTTTTCCTTTCCTGTTTTTGGTGGCCTTGCCTTTTCTACCGAGGGTGGCGCTTCTTCCTTTCCCGTTTTTGGCGGCCCTGCCTTTGCTGCCCCTGGTGGTGACGAAGGTGATGCTTCTTCCCCCTTTCCTATTTCCTTGAGCCGGGCTTCGGAAGGCGACTGGCCTATTTTTCGTGTCCAGGAAGTTATTTTTGGGCTTCCCTTCTCAGGGGTGGCTGATGTTTTAGAGGGGGTTCTTGCACTGGGTGAAGTAGGGACATCCCCTAAAATGGTTTGGCTGCTGGGTGGAGGCTGTGGCTTGCCCGTGGTCATCCTCTTGCTTCTCCTGGCTTCAGATGGTAGAGGGGTCTCCCTCTCCCTTTTCTCCTTCGGTTTTGGAGGTGTACTGAGGGCGGCCAGCGCCGCTGCTGCCTCCTTTTCGAGAATGCCAGCCTTCTCTTTCTTGCGTTTTGCTCTCTCAGAGCTCCTTGTAGAGGGCCCCTCCTTTTCAGATTTCGGGCTTCCTGTAGAAGACCCTGCTTTGCCCACTTCCGGGCCTCCTGTAGGAGATTCTTTCTTTCCCGCTTTTGGGCTCCCTGTAGAAGGCCCTCTCTCTATCTTCAGACTTCCTGTAGGAGGCTGTTTCTCAATGACTTTCAGGCTTCTTGTAGAAGCCCCTTTTTCCAATTTCGGGCTTCCTGTAGAAGCCTTTGTCTCCGTTTTTGGGTTTCTTGTAGAAGCCTATTCTCCAACGATTTTCGGGCTTCCTGTAGAAGCCTTGGTCTTTGCTTTTGGGCTTCCTGTAGAAGCCTGCTTCTCAATGATCTTCGGGCTTCCTGTAGAAGCCTTTATTTTTGTTTTTGGGCTTCCTGTAGAAGCTTGTTTCTCAATGATTTTCGGGCTTCCTGTAGAAGTATGTGTTTGTGTTTTCGGGCTTCCTGTAGAAGCCTGTTTTTGCTTTCCTGTAGACACAGGTGTCTCCACCTCTGTTTTCTTGCCTGCCTGAGTTTTACTTTTTACTTTGGTTGCAGGTGCTGTTGAGGTACTTGGGCTGACGTGGACCACCTCAGCTTTGTCCATTCTGCTCTTCATCCTCTTTTCCCTTGCTGACAGGATAGGTGTGCCACCTTTTTCTTTGTCCTCCTTTCCCTCATGCTTCTTCCTCTATTCTCTCTTCTGTACTGTTGTCGGGGTCTCTTGGCCTTCTTCTCTATGTTCCTCGACCACTGCTTCGTGTTCCTCACTGCTGGAGGAACCCGTTTCTTCGATCAACATTTTAATGTCCCCATCTTTTGTCAAATTCCGGAAGGATTCCCATGAGAGGGGAACCTTATATGAGTGCAATGAATCTTCCACAAGAAGCTTGATCAACCCATGGTGGGCTATCTGATCTGGTATACCCTCTTTTAGCTTGGTGGCACACTCCATTAGAGACTGCAGGAGGTAATAAGGGATGCTCAGTTTTTGTTCTACAGGAAGGTCAATTCGGTGTATCAATTCAGTGAGCAGCCGAAAGTGATATGCATACACGATGTTGAAACGGCCTTCACAAGTGATGTATTTCATGATTTGTAAACTGACTTCATTCCATGGTGGCAACAGGCTCGTTCTTCGCACCCCATTTTTGTCCTCTGAGAATTCTTCCTCAGGTGGAAAGAATTCTTTCTTTGCCTTCTGGCTCAGCTTTCTTTCTTCCTTATCCCACGACAAACCCATAGGAAGTTCTGTGATCCGACTGATATGTTCTGGGGTGAGCTTGAGGCTTAGACCTCTGAAGTTTACTGTGGCCAGTGTTTGGGATTTAGGCTTCAGAGCCTGCAAGAATTCTTTGGCCACTTCATCATCGTAACCCTGCAGCTTATCACAAAAAGGCATCCATTGTGCTCTGGTGAAGAGCTCTACCACTGCCGGGTTTCTCCTTAGTTTAGTTGAATCAGTGGGTTCCCGTCTTATAAACCCACCCGGCATGATGAACACGGTCGGTTTAATTAAAGGTGGCAAATGCAAAAGAGATTTGGTCTATTAAGGCAGAGCATGCATATAATCCACAAAATTCAACACAGTCTACTTATACCGACATCTTGTAGAACGACAGCATAGGTACAACAAACAACAATTCCACCAATATCTTTATGACCCAACTGTGGACGATGGTCTTGCCACTTCTACTAACCAGTTGCATGAAGAGTTCAGGGTTACCTCTTTAATTGGCCACCTTTTTCGTGAGGCACCCGCTTCCATGTAGAAGACTGCGTTCCTGTAGACTACGTTCCTGTAGAACTGCGTTCCTGTAGAAACAGTGCGCAATTCTCGGGGAGGACTGTAGTTGGCCCGCGCTCGAGGTGTGCTTTACCGGCGTTCTGGTAGCCAACAGCTCGACGTATCAAAGTGCAGAGGAGATCAGAATAGCCACCCGAGTTTGAAGTGTTGGATGATAAATGCATGCGCATGATCTAGCCGATTAGATTTTGAATCGGTGCAATCCGTGGCACGGGGGATGAGCTGTCCCCGCCGGACCGTTGGGCGCCGTCATCCATCATCCGCCTGCGTATTCACTTGCTGCCGCATCCATTCCCACAGATTTGCCGCCGCCTCTTCCTGTTAAACTCATGCTCTGACAAGAGTGTTCTCACGTGCGTGCCGTTCATTCTCCTTGTCGTGGCCGCCACCCAAACATCCAATTACACTTTATCTAGCTGACGTGGCCAGTCGACTGGCCATACAGCCGCTCAACCATTCAATTTTATGCTTTGCAAACAATTTCAAAGTAAGATTCATGCGATTTGATGGAAGGAAGGGTTGAGACACTTACTTGCGTGGCTGCACACGATTTTTCTAGTTCTTGGACGATGGTGAGTGGATCTACCTGCTGCGTGCGACTTACACAGACCCAGAGGCTCGTGGTTACAGGCTGCCAACGATGGAGTGGATGTTTTTCTTGCATGCGCCCACGTTTCATTTCAGATGGCGGTGCTGTGAATGGTATCCACTCGAGCAGGTTGAACTGTTACAGGATTCCCGTGAGGTGTCTCGTAACAGTCCTTTCTCCTTGGGTGCATGCTGCACGACGGAGGTTCTGGCGTTTCAATCACGTTCCCGGAGCTCTTGATGCCTGCGGTATGAGATCCCAGCATTTGTTTAACTTTGAAAATGGCTTTTCCCGTGAGAACTCATCGGTCTTCTTTGTTGGTGCAGGGAACTTGGTCGCATGTCGACAAGGATGGTGGAGCAAGGTGACAACAATGTGCAAGGGTGCCAACAGAGGCTTGCATGCATCCAAACCAATCCCTAGTCGCCAAATCTCCTTTTAAGATGAATTCTAGCTGTCCAAAACTCCTACAGGAAGTTTCCTGTAGAACACAGAGCTTCCTGTAGAAAGTTCGGCCTTCCTGTAGAAAGTCTGTACTTTCCTGTAGAAAATCCGCGCCTTCCTGTAGAAAGACTGCATCTTCCTGTAGAAAGACAACATCTTCCTGTAGAAGATTCAAACCATGATAAAATTGCACATACCTTGAAAAAACATGGGTACTCTTGGAGGAGGTGTTAGTGAGGTTCCTTGACAGCATGATAAGGACCCTTGGCTTTGAGTTGAAGGGCTTCCTCTCCTCCATAGAACATCTGCAACCTGCATGCAATTTTACCATATTTTGCTTATTGTTTTTTTCTTTTTTCTCTTTTTTTTTTTTTTTGAAAGATAACAGGGGCGCCTCAAAGAGGTTTTCACCCGTGCCATCTGCCCTGAGTGCCTCAGAGAGGTTTTCACTCAAGGATCTTTTTCACCTTTTCTCTTTTTTTTTTTGAAAGACAATAGGGGCGCCTCAATGAGGTTTTCACCCCTACTACCTGCCTTGGGTGCCTCAGAGAGGTTTTCACCCAAGGATCTTTATTTATTTATTTATTTTTTTTTTTTTTTTTTTTTTTTTTTTCATTTTTTTTTTTTTTTATCCTTCAGGGTATGCCAAAAGCAGAGGCAGAACCCTTCTCTATGACCAATACAGATTTCTCCATAGTTTTGATGAACTCTTGTCTTGAGAGAGGTCTCCTGTAGATCTTCAAACGATGCCCATTGACAAGCATGGGAATGGCTTCCTCATCAATGGTTCGAATGAGGACAGATCCATTGTCATGGCATTTCTCCACTGCATATGGTCCTAGCCATCTGGTTCTCAGCTTCCCCTTGAAGTCTTTGTATCTTGAGTCATACAACAAAGCCTAATCTCCCGGCTGAAATTGCTTGTCATGGAGATGTTGGTCATGCCACACCTTTCTCTGAAGTTGAACCACTTTTGAGTGAAGGAGGGCCTGCATCCGGTGCTCATCCAGGCCATTCAGCTGTAGTAGCCTTTCTTGTTGTGCATGGCTGAGATCTAGGTCCAGCTGAGCTGCCATCCTCAAAGTGTTGTATTCAAACTCAATGGACAGCAAAGCTCTCTTCCCATAGACCAGCTCATACGGTGTGAAGCCGGTGGTGGTCTTCCAAGTGGTGTTGTAAGCCCATGTGGCTTCAACCAGGCGATCTGCCCAGTCCTTTCTGCTGCTGCTTACCACTTTAGTCAAGATCCCTTCTAATGCTCTATTGGTGACTTCCACCTGCCCATTTGCTTGAGGGTGATAAGGGGTGGAAGTCCTATGCTTGATCTTGTGATGAGCTAGGAGATCTTCAACCAGGTTGGAGGTGAACTGGCTCCCTTGATCGGTGACCAACTCTCTTGGATAGCCAAACTTATAGAAGATGTTCTCTCTTAGGAACTCGGCCACCTTTTCTTCGGTTGCTGCTTTGATTGCTTTGGTTTCTGCCCACTTTGTCAAATAGTCAGTACACATAATGATGTAAGTCCTTTGCCTCGAAGAGGGGTTGATTGGGCCCACAAAGTCCATGCCCCACTTCTCAAATGGCTCAAGAGTCACTTGAGGTTGGAGAGGCATCTCATCCCTTTGGGTCGGTTTCCCCATTCTTTGGCATTGGTCACACTGACTGACATATCTTCTGACATCTTGATGAAGTGTGGGCCAATAGTAGCCTGCCTGCAGGATCTTGAAGGCAGTTCTCTTTGCTGCAAAATGTCCTCCACAAGGCTCGTCATGACAAGTGAGGAGGATATCAAAGACTTCCTCCTCCCTTACACAACGCCTTAAGATCTGATCGGGGCCAAGCTTGAACAGATTGCCCTCGATCCAAGTGAATGAGGCACCTTTTCTGATGATTCTTCTCTTCTCTCTGGAAGATAGGTGTGGAGGGAACTGTGTTGAAACAAGATAGTTTGCTATATCAGCAAACCATGGAGAGAGTACTGAAATAGCAAACAGATGTTCATTAGGAATCTGGTCGTCCACTGTTCCATCCTCATCTGCAGACAAATCCAATCTAGATAAAAAGTCAGCAACAACATTTTCTCTACCTGGTTTGTCAACAATGGTCAAATCAAACTGCTGCAATAAAAGTAACCATCTAATAATACGAGCATTCACATCTGGTTTATTCATTAAATATCTAATAGCAGCATGGTCAGTATGTACAAAGGTCTGGTAACCAGTAATATAATGTCGGAACTTGTTCAATGCATGGACCACAGCCAAAAATTCTTTCTCGGTTACAGTGTAATTCAGCTCAGCTTTGGACAAGTTTTTGCTAACAAAGTAAATGGCATATGGAAGTTTCTGCTCAACTTGTCCTAAAGCTGCACCTATGGCTTTGTTCGAGGCATCAGTGTGGATGTGGAAAGGTAGGGCCCAGTTTGGACCTCTCAGGATTGGGGCTGACACCAACTTGTCTTTTAATTCGTTTAAAGCCCTCTGACAATCGTCAGTCCAATTAAACTCCACATCTTTTGCCAACAGGCCAAACAATGGCGAGGCTAGCTTGCTGAAATCTTTAATGAATCTCCGGTAGTATCCTGCTAATCCCAAGAAACTCCAGACATCCTTGACTTTTGAGGAGGTGGAACCCTCTTGATGAGAGCAATTTTGTTAGGATCCACGTGCAATCCTTAGCAAGAAATGGTATGGCCTAGCACGGTCCCTTCAGTCATTAGGAATTCACATTTTTCAGGACTGAGGGACAAGTTCATCTCGGTGCATTTGGTTAGGACTTTTCCCAGGTTGGACAATGCTTCCTGGAAGTTGGCCACATAAGGAGTAAAGTCATCCATATATATTTCTACTGCATCATGGACCAGCTCCGAGAAGATGCTCAAGACATCTCTCTGAAAGGTAGCAGGAGCATTGCATAGCCCAAAGGGAAGGACTCGATAAGCAAAGGTACCCCAAGGACAAGTGAAGGTGGTCTTATCTTGGTCTTCCGAGCTGATTTGGATTTGGTTGTACCCGCTAAACCCATCCAGGAAAGAGAAGAACTTCTTTCCTGCCAGTCCATCCAACACTTGATCTATGAAAGGTAGAGGGAAATGGTCCTTCTTGGTAGCTTTGTTCAGTTCTCGGTAGTCCACACAGATTCTCCATTTCCCATTTTTCTTGGGAACCAACACTAGAGGGGACACCTATTCACTATCTGAGATGGGGTAAATGAATCCGCCATCCAACAGTTTTTGCAATTCTTCCTTGACAATGTCCTTAAGGGCTGGATTCATTCTCCTCTGAGGTTGCCTAACCAGTTTACAATCCTCTTTGATGTATATATGATGGGTACAGACCAAAGGATGGACTCCTTTCATTTCCTTATAGCTCCAAGCGAAAGCATCAAGGTGGTTGGCCAATAGACTACACAACTCCTTTTCCTGGGAAGGAGATAGGGAGGAGCTGATCTTCAATGCTTTCTCAGGGCAAAACTCCACATTCTTGACTCTGGGAGTAACAGGGTTGGTTGTACAAAGATCCACTAAGGTGCTGGCTTGGGCATCCTCCACCAATTTCTCTGAGGGTAGTGCACTGGAAGGTGGATTCTGGATCAAGGTCTCGATCAAGTCATCCTCGGTTGGGGGGTCTCTTCTAGTGGCCTCTAAGGTGCACAGAGGTGCTGAGTACACCTCGTCTTCCTCCCCTTCTTCCAACCAGAGTGGTAAGTCATGCTCCAAGGAGGGTTGGGCAGGAGGGTATAGGACTAGCTGCTTGGACATGGGACCATTTTTGATGGTCATGTTTCCTGCACGACAACTTATGTAAGCATCTGCAGTAGCTAACCAAGGCCTTCCCAAAATGAGAGGATATCCAGTAAGCTTGGCCTTTGGTTGCAGAACCAGGAAGTCTACAGGGTATTCCCAAGAGTCAATAGAGACCAAGACATCCTCCACAATCCCTTCGGGAGTCACGGTGGAGCGATCTGCTAATTGCAGTACTTGTTATAGACATTTTTGTGCCTAACAGCATGAAGCATGAAATGTCAATAATCTGAGGGATCCAAAGTCCCTAAACATGTTGTTCTTACCCTTAAAGGAACAAGGTCAGCAAACCACAACACTGAAAATCAGTTCTCCACCTGAAAACACTCAAAAACAAGAAGTTTCTGGGTCATGTCAGCTGCTCCACTGAGCATCTGCGCTGAATGTCAACTGCTCCACTCTGTACCTGCGCTAAATGTCAAAAGCAATGAAGGCTACCTGCGCTGGGCAAGATTGGCCAAGTGGCACAGTCATTCTGCAAGGTGTCAATTGCCCAGGAAGCTTCCAAACTGACACTTGGGTCAAGGAATTCATCTTGTGATGAGTAAGAGGGTCTTGATCTCCAAGTGGAAGCAAGAATCTCCAAGTGGACTCAAGAACTGAAGATTAACTAAAGTGGGAGAGGACACTAGTCAGCTTCATGCCAGTCTCAAGATGACTCATCCTTTCTCCAAAACCCTATATATAGAGCTCTCTCATGAGGTCTAGGGAGGCTGGAATTTTGTGCAAGTAAGGAAGTGCTGTTGGTTTGTGGATAGAACTATTGGGTGATTGCTTGAAGGAGGTGAAGAGGAGATTTCTTTTTGCTGGGAGGTGTTGCTCGATTGGGCCTATTATGGTTGTAACCCTCTCAGAACTTTACTTATTCCATTAATAAAGTATTTGAGGTTCTTCTATATGCATGTCTCTTTATGGTGAATAGAGGCTTGTATATTTGATTTATGCTAATCCCTGAATCGATTATGGATGTATGCTTCTTGTAGTTTCCTTTCTTTGTGCTTTTACATGATCTTTGTGTAGCTGGGCCGGTGAAAGAGCAAGGAGCTAGGAGAAAGCTGCAAGGAGTGAGGACTGGATCGACTATTAAGCACAAGATAACGGTTAGTAGATCATCCTTCTATTCTCTCTCTCATCCCATAAAGAACTAATCTTGAATAGCTTTGCATTCAGTTGTTGCTGAGGTACTATCACCCTTAGAGTGGGATAGGGTCATTCCGTATTGGATACTTTTCCCAACAACAAATTGGCGACTCCACTGGGGATCGTATCTTGTTGGTTACTTGTGTTTTTTGCTATTCATTTTATAAACAAAGGGAGTACCGAATCGAACTGTGTTTGAATCCTTCAAATACAAAGTAGAGGGCAGTTACTCTAGCTCAGTTTCTGGGCAAGTTTATAATTTGAAGAGCTGATCCACAAGGACTCTTATAAGCTCTTAGTGATAGCTTTTCATCCTCCTTATTATTCCTTAGTGTGTCCTTGACTGATAACTTCTGATTTGAGCAAAAACTGTGAATTTTTGAGCAATCTGTGACCCGGAAACCACCAGAAACGAAAGTTTCGTTCTTCAGTGCAGGCTATACAAAGGCTGTTTGCATTTCAGCGCAGTTCCCGAAGGGACTACCTGCGCTGAAGGTCAAACAGGCAGTGTTCCACCTGCACTGGACCAGTTCTGCCTTGTGCTGCTGGGGTTGCCTGCTGTGTCTTGCCTTGTTTTCACTCTTGTTTTTGCTGTTTGTTACCAGTCAGTAGGCCTATCTGAAACCAACTTTCCTTATCATTATTCCGCCTCGGTTGTATAAAGAAACTGTGTTTGTTCTTTGTGTATTTCTTTTACATTTACAGTTTCCCATAACGAAAGTGAACCAGTCTTGCTGTGGCCTCTTAGATCTAGACCTGTGATAAAGTGTCGTTTTGATCTTAAGAGTTAGTTTGTTTGCTGTTCATAGCTGATTGAGCTTTTGCTTTCATCATATTGGTTTGAATTTATACATTTCTAGTGTCGAAACAAGTAAATCTTAAGGTGTCTTTTGATTTTGGACAAGCTTGTTTGCTTTCACTTGAAATTGAATTCAAAATTATACAACAGCTTTCTTTTTGCATTTCACCAACATTAAGAAAGAGAAAAGAAATACTTGCATTGTGCATATACATTATGACAGCTTGCATGTTGATTTAGGAAAAAGTGCATTAGTGTGTGCTCTATGATCTGTGTGAAAAGGTGTTATCTTTCTTTTCCCTCAGTAGTTAAGGTTTTCAAAGTTGAAAGATTGAAAAGCTTGCTTATCATCTTAGACTGCATTTAGGAGTGTTACTATACATCTCGTGGTGATCCATAAAGGCAAACTGCTAAACAAGATCAACCTTAAAATAAATTGAATTTACATAACAATGCATTGAAACATAACGCAAACATCTAGAGGTCTAAGCTAGAGACGTGTTCCGGCGTTGTTAAACGTGATATCTTAGCGTTGAGTGGTTGGGTGATTCCTCCACGGTGAAGTGATAAGTATCAATACGGACTTGTGCTCCCACGTACCGTCGCGTATATATTGGGAGACCCCTATAGGAACAAAGCCTTTATCCAATAGGAAACCGTGTCGGCCGCCCTACTGATCGCAATGCAGTGAACACAGCATTCACGAAGATCGACCACCCGTACCGTAAAACGTATTCTGTGGTTTTGCGAAAAGTTTGGCACACCCTCTGCCTAGAACTCCAGAGTAGTTTCTTTTGGCCTTTTTCAAACTCTATAACTGAAAAAGTCCATCCAAGCATTTGTCACTTCGGGCTTGTTAAAACATCGAAGGATACTAGAGTCATCTTTAGCTTTTTCTCGACTCTTAAAAAGTGAAAAAGCAAGTTGTGTCTACGCGTCGTTATAAAATTTATTTTAAACGGAACATAATCACCTCCTATTCCCGCGTTGATCTTAAGTTGAGAATATGGAATGCCCCAACCAAGGAACTCCACATGATGGAAATCCTAGTCCATTCTCCTCTTGGGGAGAAGTTGGTGCACCCCACATGGCCACATTATCGCTTCCAGGACTGACAATTGGCCTGCCTATTTGGCTATTCTCAACTAATGTAGTTCAGACCACCATGGTTCTTGAACAGTCGAGTCAACAATTAGATCAGTCTAGAGCTGCCCACCAACCTTCCACTTCTTATAACCCTTCCTCCAATCCTCCATCTTCGCAAAGTGGGGCTGGCAAAAGCCAAGCTCCCATGGAGAAGAAGGAAAAGAAGAGGAAAGAGAAGAAGAAGAAGGAGCCTAAGGCGACCGGGGGCAAGCAAGAGACATCTGACAAAAACCCACACACAGCACAGACCGGGCCTAAATCGCCATGTGTCATATGTAGAGGAGACCACTTCCATAGAGATTGTCCCTGTATTCCCCGGATACTAAGGGACTGGTCACCTTGTTTGCACAATTCGGGAGCATCAACCTCTGATAGCCATGTTGATTGCTTACCGTCAACCAGCGAAAGTGAAGGATCAAGACGAAGAGGGAGATCAAGATCTCCCTGCAGACTGTGTGAAGGCGGTCACGCCATCCACCGTTGTCCCTTCTTAGACGAAGCGAAGAGAGTTTTGGAAGATCGCCCGGTTTCACCGGTAATACTTCCTCCTGGATACAAAAAACTCATGCCAAGTCCTTCGTTGGTTGAAAATACAGTTGGCCCGCTTAAGTGGTTAGCTGAAGTGTCAGTCATTGAAAATGAACCTACTGAATCCAGACCAGACGAAAGTCTAAAGGTCGATACGGCCGTTGACCCAGTTCTTCCTTCAGAGTTTTCATCTTCAAATGACACCGTCACTGAAGATTCGTCTTCAAGTGACACCCTCGCTGAAGAGAAAAAGGATGACACCATCCAGATTCTTTTCATCAACACAGACTCTGATGAGCATCAGGGCAATGCGCCCATTCCTTTATCGCAGGAAGGAACATCGTCAAGATCGTATCCGGCCGTGTATTCGGTCCCACCACCAAGCAACCTGGTTGTGTCCTTTGATTGGAACCAACTAGGCAGACCCCGGTTACCAGCCAGTATACCATTCAGAATCATAGTCCAAATCTACAGAATGGTAATGGCTGGAACTATCATTGATGAAGGGGCATCTGTGAGTATCCTTTCCTCTATTGCTTGGAAAGCACTGGGTTCCCCGGCGCTTTTGCCTGAGATGAGAAATCTCTCGGGTTTTGATAAAGGAACCAGTCGACCATTAGGGATCCTCCCCAATGTGCCTGTTACATTGAAGGGGAAGACCGTTCAAATGAACATGATGGTCGTTCAAGGACCCTTGGATTATAACCTACTCCTTGGACGAGACTATATATATTGCATGGGAGCTATAGTCTCCTCACTCTTTAGAGTAATGTGTTTTCCACACGAAGGAAGAATGGTCAAGCTCGTAGACCAACTTTCATTTCCGGGATCACGCATCGCAAATAGTCAAATACCAACCCTCAATGGTCTATTCACCCAAGAAATGTCTCCACCCCCAGTCCTCCTTCCCAATGAGTGCGAGTGATTCAGAAAGATGGGACTGGAACCCAGGGGGCATGTATCCTGGTCTGCTTAGGGCAGAGGAAACCTTGGGTATAAAGTAGAATTTCCGCGAAAGAATATGACTAGTCCGTACCCCGTCCGTGCAAGGAAGAGGGGTTGTTCTGGAACATGATTCTTTTGTCAAGGTTACTTGTTTGACAAAGGTCATTCAACTTTGTCTAAACAGGTAGGCTACCAAGGAAAGAGATTCTATTGCGGCAGCAAATTGTAACCATCTTTGGATAAAAGGCAAGCCTCACCCATTAAAACTAATGTTTTAGAGGATAAGTAGGGGCAACCTCCAAAGAAAGGGATTCCTTTGCTGCAACAAGTAGTAACCATCTTTGAGTAACCTAATGATAGACATCGCTGAAGAAAGAGTTTCATTTGCGGCAGCAAATAAAACCATTCTTTGGGTAACCAGAAAGAGGCAAGCCTCCCTCAATAACATTAATGTTTTGTCCTTGAGTAGTGTTCTTCTCTTGTCGCAAGTAGCTGCTCTCTTGTCGCAAGTAGTTGTTCTCTTGCGATCTTGCAAAAGACCTGTTGAAAGTTGGGCCGACGGGAAGACAAGTACCGCGTAAGACCCGTTAAAAATAACGAGAAGACAAGTATCGTTAACATTAGACTAGCAAGACGACAAGTAGCTGTGAACACCCAAAGAAAAACAAAGGTGGAGGAGAGGAGGGGCAGCCTTGAAATTGTATTTTATACCTGGGGGCATGCAAACCTTTTGGAGTGTAAGCAAAGAGCGGTCATTGATCGTTTCCTAACTTACATAAAGAAAGGATGTGGGGCAAAGGTCAAAAATTGCCAAATTTAGAGCATAGCTTATGTGAGGTGCAAGCTCTATAAAAATTGGAATCTTGCAAGAGGACATTTCTTATCCTATGACTGGTATATCGAGCAGTTTTACCGCGGAATTTATGCTCGTTAAAAAATAGAAAAGCGAGATCCGAGCAGTTTTAGCATCATAGTTCATGCTCGTTAAAAAATAAACATAAGCTTTTGAGCAGTCAAGCTCATTAAAAAATGAACTTCCCGGTAAATAACCATTGTGATCGTAAATATTTTAGCCATAAAAGCCTTGGTCATGTTTGCACCCGCCACCTCCATTTCATTTGGCCAATCGTTCACCTCCATATGATTGTTTACCCATTTTGAGGAACAGCTGCGAAGAGTGATTTCACTTAGCCATCCTTGTGACACTGCCGTGATTGGAAAATTCCAACCTGTACCTGGAATCTGCTACTATCCCTGTTTATCACTCGTTCCTCAAAAGACGAGTCTTCTTTGAGCTCTTTTCTCTTGACTCGTAAAATATGAAAAGTTTGCCGAGTTTTGGCGTTCCAGCTCGTTAAACGACCGGAAGAGCTATCCCTCTTCTAGATTTTAATCTTTTTAGACCTGAGCGATTATTGCACAAAAAGGTCGAGTGCTTGTTTTATTCGGCTCGTTAAAGTTATCGAAAACTCATCCCTTCTGTATTGTTTTATACTTTTTTGGACTTAAGGGATTAGATGACAAAAAAGGAATTTTGGAGTTAACTTTCTGTACCTTTTCAGACTCTCTAAAAATGAAAAGGACCGAGTTTTCCTTGTCGTTAGACTCATTAAAATGATTAAATAGCGACAAACTTGTCTTTAGACGAGAACGAGTTTCCCTATCGCTAGGCTCGTTAAAACATAGTGATGGGCTTGCCCGAAGGGCAGGTTATAGAACAAGCATATGTTATCCTCCTCAAGCTTGACAAAAATAAAGAGGTACTGGTCAAAAATGACTGGGGAAAAATTTGGAGAACCTTGAAGCTTTAATGGTAGCAAGTCGCTCTTGAACATGACACTTTGTCCTCCGTATCACATCGGGTTGGGTTGTTTTCATTCACCGGTCTCATCACCATGGTCCTCGCCAAACCATCCACATTTGGGGTAATGCTACCAATCCATCACATCAGTGTCGTTATATGTTCAAGAGATGTGTTCAGAAAGAGTCAACCGTGTCCCATCCACTGCCATACATTATCCTTCATCCACCCATGATCGCCACCCTGAATCATATTTCATAGATTGTTTTCACCTCCACTAAAATCATTAGCTCCGTTCCGTGTCATTGATGTGGGATTCATTAAGGCCCTCCTTTGACGGATCGCTTCTTGTCAACTTCAGCTCATTATCCAAGAAGTTGGTCTAGGAACAAACCCCCCAGTACTTTGAAGCTTGCATGCCTCAATGGCAAGTTTCTCACTTCCGGCGACAGGTATACATCAATGACCTTCGACCAGAAGATTTTGCGTGGTGTTCGACGCCAAGTCCTTTATTCACACCACGTGAATTGTACTGTAGTACCTTGAGGGTCATTGTCATTATTGGTGATTCCTCTCGCGCTTGTTAACGATTTACATTATTGACCGGTAATCAAGCGATGTCTTTCCATGTTCGACTTCAACGCAATTCTCACGTGGATCGACTTGTACTTAGAGTGAAGATAGAACGAGTTTGAAGACCCCGGATCTAGTTTCATCCATCCGGGCTGCGATATATATTCAGGATATAAAGACATTTTGTTATATACATCATTGCAGCAGATGATCATCCTACTCCAAGGATGATAATTTCAGCAGAGAATTATCAGTCTACCATCAGACGATCGTCTGTTCTATGTACCAAAATGAATTTATAAAGCTGAGCATGGGAATGCCCGCCTCAGCTAGATCATGAAAGCAGAATGAAAAAATAATGTATTGTGTTGTATCTTATTACAGGGCACCTCTCAGTGATTGAATGAACTTCGGATCCTCCTGATAAAGCATTTCACCCGATAAACGACCTCATACTTTAGGGGGAAACTGTTATAGACATTTTTGTGCCTAACAGCATGAAGCATGAAATGTCAATAATCTGAGGGATCCAAAGTCCCTAAACATGTTGTTCTTACCCTTAAAGAAACAAGGTCAACAAACCACAGCACTGAAAATCAGTTCTCCACCTGAAAACACTCAAAAACAAGCAGTTTCTGGGTCATGTCAGCTGCTCCACTGAGCATCTGCGCTGAATGTCAACTGCTCCACTCTGTACCTGTGCTGAATGTCAAAAGCAATGAAGGCTACCTGCGCTGGGCGAGATTGGCCAAGTGGCACAGTCATTCTGCAAGGTGTCAATTTCCCAGGAAGCTTCCAAACTGACACTTGGGTCAAGGAATTCGCCTTGTGATGAGTAAGAGGGTCTTGATCTCCAAGTGGAAGCAAGAATCTCCAAGTGGACTCAAGAACTGAAGATTAACTAAAGTGGGAGAGGACACTAGTCAGCTTCATGCCAGTCTCAAGATGACTCATCCTTTCTCCAAAACCCTATATATAGAGCTCTCTCATGAGGTCTAGGGAGGCTGGAATTTTGTGCAAGTAAGGAAGTGCTGTTGGTTTGTGGATAGAACTATTGGGGGATTGCTTGAAGGAGGTGAAGAGGAGATTTCGTTCTGCTGGGAGGTGTTGCTGGATTGGGCCTATTATGGTTGTAACCCTCTCAGAACTTTACTTCTTCCATTAATAAAGTATTTGAGGTTCTTCTATATGCATGTGTCTTTATGGTGAATAGATGCTTGTATATTTGATTTATGCTAATCCCTGAATCGATTATGGATGTATGCTTCTTGTAGTTTCCTTTCTTTGTGCTTTTACAGGATCTTTGTGTAGCTGGGCCGGTGAAAGAGCAAGGAGCTAGGAGCAAGCTGCAAGGAGTGAGGACTGGATCGACTATTAAGCGCAAGATAACGGTTAGTAGATCATCCTTCTATTCTCTCTCTCATCCCATAAAGAAGTAATCTTGAATAGCTTTGCATTCAGTTGTTGCTGAGGTACTATCACCCTTAGAGTGGGATAGGGTCATTCCGTATTGGATACTTTTCCCAACAACAGTACTGTCGAGGTCTTCCTCAAGGAACACTGAAGATTAAGCTTAAGCATGGTATCCCTGGTCATCACATTAATGGCAACCCCCAGATCAATCAAGGTGTGAGGTATAATGGTGCCATTGATGTGAACATCTACTACAGGACTTCCAGGATCTAGGTACTTTGGGCAGATGACTTGTCCTAACATAAGGTCAGACAGTTGTCCTATGACATTGATAGTTGAGGCATCTTTCTTCCGTCTGCCTGGGTGTTTGAAACACTTCTCCTTAACCAGTTTGTTGTATATTGGCACATCCTTGATGGCTTGGAGAAGTGGTATTTTTACACACAACTGCTTGAGCTCACCCAGAAGTTCATCCTCCTCTGGGTTGGGTTGTGTGGTGGCTGTTAGTCTCTCAGGAAAGGGTGGAATAGCCTTTGGTTCACTTTCCTGTTTATCTTCCTCATCCTCTGGGGGAGGAGGTTGGCGATCTGGTAGAGTCTTTCCAGATCAAAGATTGATCACCTGGATCTCCACAGCATAGGTTGGGCATGAGGTTTCCCCAGTGTATACCTGCTGGGCCTGTCTATTGTTGGGGTTCGGGTTCGGTTGAGCAGGCATTTGAGGTTGCCTTGGAGGAGCAGGAGGTAATGGATGAGGTTGAACTGGTGGTGGAGGCAAGATGGTAGGAGGAGTGTTGTATTGGGGCCTCCACCCTGACTGAGGTGCATTCCATTGAGGCTGTGGCTGGGCATGTGAGTGATATGAATGAGAAGTAGGTTGAGTGGGGTACTGAGGTGGATAAGACCATGGAGGAGGCATGGACCATGAAGGATGAGCAGGGGGACCCCAGGAAGGCATAGGAGTCGATTGGTTGGGGCTGTAATAAGCTTGAGATGCCCCTTGCATCCCCTGCTGATAAGGTCTAGATCCCTGAGGCCTCCTTTGGTTGAGGTAATAGAGAGGCTCTGTGGGAGCTTCTGTCCCTTGGTACATGGCTTTAAACCCAGGTAAGGTTGGACACTGATTTGTGGGATGGTCCTCCTCACAAACGAAACACACTTCAACCGAATGCAATGGACATTCGTTCTTAGGGTGCCTCCTTGTGCACCTAGGGTAGAAGACAGCCAAGGCTCTCTCAGCCTCTTCTTTCTTTTGCTGAATCCTGAATGTGTCAAGCTGCATGGCAATGTTTTGTCTCACCTCACTCTTAAGATCTTCTAATTGATTTGCAAGCTCATGTTTAGAGAAAGGGACACTAGTTGAGAGGTGGTTTCCTCTACCTCGTTTCCGAGCTGCCCTCGAGTGGTTTCTGAAAACAGTCTTGATGTCCTCATAAGGCAGTTGGTAAATGTCCCCCCCAGCTAACATGTGAAGGGTATCTAAGAGATCTTCAGGGACTCCTCGGAGCAGGACCAACTTGAGGGATTCAGGGTCAAGTGTGCACCTGGCCCGCTTATAGCTTAGTTGGAACCTCTCCTCATAATCCTCTAAGGAATCATCATTTCCCATGGACATCCGAAAGATTTCCCCCTTTGTTTCCTTGGACCTACAGTAATCCCGGTACTTGGTGTTGAAATCTTGCTGCATCTGAGCCCAAGTGGTGATACTATTCCCAGGTAAGCCCATGAACCAGCGTAGTGCTGCATCCTTGAGAGTGGAAGGAAAAAGTTTCAGCGTTTGCTCATCTTCAGTATAGTCATAGGTTCTACAAAGGACAGCAAACTCAAACAGGAAGGTGTCTGGATCTTCAGTGGTCAGCCCATGGAAGTGAGGTAAGGCAGAGGGGCTAATGTTTTTCATTTTCATCTCTCCATTGGTCTCTCGGATGGGGAAGGCACCTTCTATTCTCTCATCTTCTCTTCTATTGTCAGCCATAGCTTCAGATGGAGTGGTCTCTAAATCTTCTTCTACTATAGGGTCTTTGGATATCTCAGGGTGTTCACCTATAGGTTCTTCTGGGTCACTGTCACCAAAGAAGAGAGAAGGGTGACTCAGTGATGTGGTGGGGGTGTTTGGTAGGAATTTGCCTGATCTATCTCGGTTCCTACGAGGCATGAAATGGAAAAGACTTTCTTTTTATTTTGATTGCTTTTGCTTTGCTTTTCTTTTGGTACCTGCAAAACTGAGACAGATTGATCTACAACTAACTATGAAAGATGTGAAATTAAACTGAAAGCAGGAAAGAACTAATCTACGTTGCTCAAAGGAAATTGCAAGAATGGAAATGCTAGTCTACGCTTGCAGAAAGGAAATGCTAATCTATGAAAGCAGGAAATGCTAATCTATGAAAGCAGGAAATGTCTATGCTACTTTTGCAGAATGGAAATGAAGTAAACTACTTAGCAGAAGGCAAGAGTAAGAAAGTAGAAGAAAAGCAACAATTACTAATACTCTAACGCTTCCCCGGCAACGGCGCCAAAAAGATGGTGGGCTCCAGTATTGTAGCAATAATGCTACAACTCCTGGAGCTTCCTCTCTCTAATTTTATCAACCCGGTAGTTCGTACAAACTTGGAAGCGACGGTGCTGTATGCACAAGTACTAGCTCTTGTCGCAGCTGTCACTTGGTCAGCTGGCACAAGTTCGCTAGGGCTCAAGCCAACTTCTATAGGCTCACAGAAGAAGCTTTATGAATGATGGACGAAAGCTAACTCAAAGGAGACTAGTCTAATTGCAGAAAGTAACTGAAAACCAATAAAGCATGAAAACCCTAGTAAACCCTAATTTAACTAGCTAGACCCTAACTATGCAAAACTGTGAATGAAACAACTACCAATAATGCCATTACTTGCAGTGAACTGAAATACATGCATCTAAGCTACTTGCATCTGCAAAGACATGTTTTTGTATTTTTTCATTAAGTGGTTGGATTTATTGTGATGATGCTTTTGATTAGGGTTTGGTTGTGCAGGAGCGGTTGGAATGGAAGGAAAGCATGGGCAAGGTCAGGATGGCTAAGGGAGGTCCCAGAGGGTCTCCAGCATCAGTCCACAGAAGCCTACCACGTTCGGATGCTCAGCAACCAAGTTGCAGGTTCCTACAGGAAGTCTGCAGGGGATCCTACATGAAACTCAGGGGTTTCTACAGGAAGTCTGTGCAATTCTATAGGATGTTTGGCCGTGGAAGTTTTGGGAGATGGTGAAGTGTTGGAGTTGTGTGGGAGGATAGGTGAGATGGAGATGGAGCTGGTGATGGCTCAGGAGCAGATAAATCAGATGGAGGAAGAGTGCATGCAGTGGTTTGATGGCTTGGAAGGATGGGATCAATGAAAGTGTAAGTAAATGGAGCTATGTGAGAAATGGGAGAGCTGGAAGGTAAATGAGCTGGACAGAGGCCGAGTAGGGCTTGAGGAGAGATCAAGAAGAAGAAGAAGAAGAAAGTGGATTGATAAGGAGCAGCGTAAATCAAACAAATGACTTATGCACCAAAAACGAGAAATTCATTAACCTATGATAACTGTGCCATGAAACCTATGAGTAGCAATGGAAAACCAAGAAATGAAACTTATGCGTGGAAGTGGAATGTAGAAGTATGGTTCAATGTCAAAAATGCATGGATGGATCTTCAATGAAAATGTCTATGTTGCAGCTTGCATGGAAGTGAGAAGAACTGCGTTTCTTTTTGGTGGTTGGTTATGGACTGCACCCCAATCCCTAACAGAGATGGCAGTGAGCCTTACAACATTTTGCTGGAGCTCCAATAGATTATTTCTATCCTCTTCTAACCTAAGCAACTGGAAACAAATTCACCATAAACTAATCCTATCTAAGCTCATGAAAAAGACTAAATTAACAAACTGTAAATTCGAATTGCATGTGAAAGTAAAAACTCAAAGTGCTGGAACGAAATGCAAACACATTACAACACCGAGGAGATCTATTGCTCTTAGGTTGGGCCTAACCTGAGAGCTATAGCTCCCTTAGAAACTCAGAATGGGATCAAAATCTGCCTGCCTTTATTCTTAAACGAAAGTCTGATGACATGCCAAAATTGGCTTACAAAAGGAACAAAAACCGAGCTGTAGCTCGTACTTCCAAATTACAAGAGTAATACCAAGGTTCAAAAAGCTTCTATCCAAGGCTATGGCCTCAGTATTTATGCAAAATGATCATCCAATAGGTGTCCTTGATTTGAGGAGCTCGGCTGTCCAACTGAAGATTAAACTGCTGATCCTGTAGGACAGTCATAACTGCTGTTCCTGTAGAACAGTTATAACTGTTGTTCCTGTAGAATAGTTGGCTGCCTCTAAGCTCGGTGGGGAGATGGATTGGAGCTCAGAGCTATGGTGGGAATCACGAGGAAGGTCCCCAAGACCTTGGACATCCTCTCCTAAAAACCAGCAGTGCCACCTCATTGTCTCCTTGTCTCCTTTCTCGTGGTCTTTTCTCCCTTTTAATGCCAAAATCCTGAAAGCATCATGTATTAGTCACGTAGATAGAATGCCTACCCTTCTTCCTACAAACAACACGAATAAACCAAGAAATGAATGCATAAGCAATAAAAAATGAATGGTTTGAGCAGAGCAAGTAGGCCAAATGAGCCCAAATTGTACCAAAAATTGGGGCTCATCAGCGATGTTGATCTGCATGTTGTTTCATTCTATTTTGTGCCAACACGAGGTTAACCTTTAAGAGTTGGAGGACTTGTTGTTGATGTTCGATGTGATGTTCCACTGCTTGAACCTTAGAATTTTCTCTTAAATATGATGTGATTGATGGTGGTTGGTACCCATAAAGTTCCATAAATGGGGTCATTTTTGTTGCTGTATGGAAGGAAGTGTTATACCACCATTCAGCCAGAGGAAACCATTTGACCCATTGTGTCTGTTTATCAGATACAAAGCAACGAAGATATCCTTCCAAACATTTGTTTACTATCTCAGTTTTCCCATCAGATTGAGGATGATAAGATGAGCTATGAGCTAACTGAGTACCCAGACAAGAAAATAATTCTGTCCAAAAATTTCCAGTGAAAATGGGATCTCTGTCACTTACAATAATCTTTGGGTTTCCATGTAGCTTTTGAACTGTTTCCATAAATGCAGTAGAAACTGTACTGCTTTAAATGGATGTGATAATGCACAAAAGTGTGCATACTTGGTAAGTCTATCAACTACCACCATGATGACACTCTTTCCCTCAGACTTGGGTAAACCTGTGATAAAATCCATTGAAACCTCCTCCCAACGTTGGCTTGGAATGGATAAAGGTTGTAATAGACCCAGTGTCTTAATTGTTTCAACTTTATTTTGTTGGCAAACCAAACATTCCGCCACAAACTTTTGAATATCTGATTTAAGGCCATCCCAAAAAAATTCCTTCTTAACCCTGTGGTAAGTTTTTAAAAATCCTGAGTGCCCTCCTAAGGGAGAAGTGTGCAATTCCATAAGAATCTTTTGTTTTAGCTGGGAATTCTTACAGAGGTATAAGCGATCTTTGTACCATAACGAATCATTTTTCCAGCTAAATGTATCAAAGTACTGGAATCTTGTTGTAGCTTTCGAATAAGTGCCCACACTTCTTCGTCATTCTTCCATTCCTCCTTTGCTTCGTTTATCCAATCTGGTTGGATAATAGAAATGGCACACAACAATGCTTCCATATCCTCATCCTTTCTTGAGAGTGCATCTGCCACCACATTTTGCTTCCCTTTTTTGTAGATGATTTCAAAGTCATAACCCAACATCTTTGTGACCCACTTTTGTTGCTCTTCAGAGGATAATCTTTGTTCTAAAAAGTATTTAAGGCTATCATGATCCGTTTTTACCTTGAAGTGTCTTCCCATTAGGTAGGGTCGCCATTTCTTAAGTGCATGGAGTATTGCCAACATTTCCTTCTCATAAATAGCTTTGCTTAAAAACTTTCCCTTGATTGGACGACTTTCAAAAGCAATGGGTCTTTCATCTTGCATTAAAACATCACCAATTCCATTTCCTGAAGCATCACATTCCACAATAAAGGTTTTTGTGAAGTCCGGTGTAGCTAAGACCGGTGCTTGGCACATTGCCTCTTTAAGATGTTTAAAGGCCTTTGTTGCTTCCGGAGTCCATGAAAATGAATCTTTCTTCAATAATGTTGTTAGAGGTGCTGCTATTCTCCCATAATTCTTAACAAACTTGCGATAATACCCTGTCAACCCAAGAAATCCTCGCAGATGCTTTATGGATGTGGGGATTTTCCATTCCTTAATGGCTTTAATTTTGCTAGGGTCTACCTTAACTCCTTCATGAGATACAATATGACCCAGATATTCCACCTCCTG
Organism: Pinus tabuliformis; assembly: GCA_031772625.1. Lineage (NCBI taxonomy): Eukaryota > Viridiplantae > Streptophyta > Pinopsida > Pinales > Pinaceae > Pinus > Pinus tabuliformis. Next base: position 1,737,984,130 of record CM062818.1, on the reverse strand, counting down.
GACTCCAAAGAAACATTTGGATCTTTTTGCATATAATTGTTTCTCCTCCAATAGTTGTAGCACCTTGTCAACATGTTCAACATGATCCTTCCAAGACTTGCTGTAGATTAGTATATCATCAAAAAATACTAACACAAATTTTCTAAGGAATGGTTTGAAAATTGAATTCATCAAACCTTGAAATGTTGAAGGTGCATTGGTAAGGCCAAAAGGCATGACCAAAAATTCATAATGACCCTCATGAGTTCTAAATGCCGTTTTCGGAATGTCTTCAATCTTCATTCTGATTTGATGATATCCTGAACGAAGATCCAACTTGGTGAAGTAAATTGATCCATGCAATTCATCCAGTAATTCATCAATGACAGGAATGGGGAACTTATCTTTAATAGTGAGCTTGTTGAGCTCCCTATAATCTGGACACATGCGCCATGATCCATCCTTCTTGTGCACCAATACTACTGGAGCTGAGAAAGAACTTTGACTCGGTTGAATTATACCAGCCTCTAGCATTTCTGCAACCATACGTTCAATTTCACTTTTTTGGACATATGGATATCTGTACGGCCTGATGTTTGGAGGAACACTTCCTGGAATCAGATGAATAGCATGATCATGATCACGCATAGGTGGGAGACCTTTGGGAGTCTCAAATACCTTGGAATGATTGTCCAGGACTTTTTGGAGATCTGGAGAAATAGATGATTCCAATGTGGAAACATCTAGCGAACATAATTGTGCAATTACACCTCTTTGCTCCTTTTTTAGAAGCTTTGTCATGCCATTAGAGCTGATTATCTTTCCTGGTTTCCCTGCAATACCCCTTAATTCAACTTCCTTTCCTTCCACAGAAAATTTCATGAAAAGTTCTTGAAAATTAAAAGCTATTGTACCCAAGGATTGTAGCCATTGGACTCCTAGTACAACATCAGCACCTCCCATTGGAATGGAAAGCATTGGGCTAGTCAATACATATTCTCCCATGGATAGCTTGATATTATGGCACTTTCCAGAAAAAATTATTGTTTCTCCATTTGCAATCATCACTTGACACTCTGGTGCTGGATATAGGAAGCAATTCAATTCTTTTGCTACCCTACAATGAATAAAATTGTGGGTGCTTCCTGAATCAATCAACACTATTACCTTTTTCTTCTTGATTTGTCCTTCTATCTTGATGGTTTGAGGAGTGGTAATTCCCGCCAATGCATTACAAGATATGGTCGGATTTATTTGTTCTTCATCTAGGCTTTGTTCCTGGAATATATTCTCTTCTTTTGACCTTTCTTGCTCCTTTTCTTCTTCCTCTTCACAATCTATGTAGAATAATTTCTTCTCAGCACACTTATGACCTTTTGTGTATTTGCTATCACAATTGTAACAAAGCCCTTTTGCTCTTTTTTCTTCCAATTGTTGTGGTGTCAACCTTGTAGGTTGTGGAAGACTATGGGCAACAACACTTCCGTCTTTATAGTTGTGAATGGTATGCTTCCTAGTTGCCATAATTTTGCTTTCCATTTTTCTTGCTAACCTGAATGCCTTCTCTAATGAATCAGGTTCCCAAAGGCGCACATCATGTTGGATATTATCCTTTAAAGACCCTATGAACACATCAATCCTATGCTCCTCTGGAATATCTTTTACCCTTATGTTCAATTTTTGGAACTCCTCAATGTGCTCCATTATTGAACCCTTTTGTTTGAGACTTATCAATTGGCTAAAAAAAGTGTTGCTTTTTTTATCCTCATAATGTGCTATCAATTCTTCCGTAAAAATTTCCCAAGTGATAAATTGTTTACGAGAACAAAGCCATTGATACCATACAAACTGATTTGGTTCCAAATATAAAGTTGTCATACGTACCTTTTGTGTGTTTTGCACATTATTGAGATCAAAGAATTGCTCTATCTGTAATATCCATGTGGCGGGATCCTTGCCATAAAACTTCCTCATATCGATTTTTGAAATGTGGTGATTCTTCGATCCAACATTAGCATCTATGGAATCATGATTAACATTTCTTTTGTTCTCATCATGAGTTTCCTTTACTACCTTTTCACCATTAGTAAGTATTTCTTGTAGAAAATTAGTCAAATCTGTCTTCAAATCTGCCATGCCTGTCTTCAAATTTGTGTTCAAATCCATCTTCAAATTGTCCATCTTAGCTTCCATGCCATTCATCTTAGCTTCCACGCCATTTATCTTAGCATCTGTTAACTTTTGTGAGTGTGACATTTGTTGCACTTGTTCTTGTAATTTTGATATATCATGTAGCATTTCTTCCTCTTCTTCATGAGTAATGCTAGAGCTTTCAGGTTCCTTACTAGGTATTTGCATTTTCTTTCCTCGGGGCATCAGTTACCGATAATAATGCTCTACTATGCCCTTTGAATTCCTTCAAAATAAATTTTCAAACCAAGCTTAAGAAAAAATTTAAAAAATCTACACACCTATTTTAACTTTGTAGGAGCTCGATATTGCCTCTGATGTATCTCTGTACTTTCCAGTCATCTAGTTCTAAAATTGTGACCTGTAGTAGCTCTCTGTGTACTCTTTCCAATGCCACAAGTCTGACCCAAATTGGATTCTCCAAGAAAGAGTTATGCGAAATCTCCCACAGTGACTTGATTATAGACTAGTTCAGTAGAGCTAACTTTTACGATGTGCCGCGAGTCACTGTTTCGACCTTTGGATCTAAAAAACACCCACAAGAAACTGCAGTCCGTCCTCTTTCTGTACCTTTTTACGAAATTTCAATCCGATCCTCAGAGATAAAGTTATGACAATTTTCCCCAGGTCACCTGTTTTGAATGCAATTCAGGAGTCTGCAAAAATACCAACTTCCTCAGATCATATCGCCGAAAATATAGCACGAAAAGCTCTAAAATTTGGAGCCAAGGTTCAGCGCCAATTCTTCTAAAATGGGTTTTTTTTGCGACTTCTGAAACGTTAGAGAAAAAACGTTATAGCGAAAATTCCACGATGATCTGTTTGGAGCAGCGAAACCCTAGAATCCAAAGCTCTGATACCAAATGTTATGAAACCAGCTCACAAAAAGATAGAAAAGAGAGATCCACGCCTTAGAATTCAGCCTCTTCGAGGGGGCAACCTCCTTTACATTACATAAATTAACAATTCTTGGATGATACAAATGACAAAACCTCCTTTCTATATATAGGAGTCTAAGGAGTCACAATATAATCTAGCCGGCCTAACAATAATAATATAAAGCCAAAAAAATAACAATAGAGGGATTCTATGGGGCACAGAAATAATAATATGGGGGTAATAGGGACACAACAATATAAATAAGGGGTATAACTACAATAGTAATGGGGTAATAACTAGTATTATAGGGACCCAACAATCTGCTCCCCCTGAACCTGTGCCAAATGGTATCTATCAGACCCACATTAGACTCTTTTCAACCTGAGTCTGACCCCACTGCTTTCCTTCAAACCAACATATAAACGACTGTATCCACTTAAACCGGCATATGTACACAGATCCTCCTCACAAAACTCGCGTACAACCACTTTTCTCTGAGATAGACAAGTTTCAATAGCAAGATGACGCATCAACTACTCCCAGCTTTTGTCTGAGGTATTCAAAAGTATCCCTGCGCAGTGGTTTGGTGAGTATATCAACAACCTGTTCCTTGGAGGTAACATATTCTAACTTGACCTTTTGTTCAAGCACTTGTTCTCGGAGAAAATGATATTTGATAGGAATGTGCTTGGTCTTTGAATGCACGACTGGATTCTTTGAAATATTGATCACACTTGTATTATCACAAAAGATGGACATAGGTGGAGTACAAATGATTTGAAAATCATGCAAAGTTTGCATCATCCAAAGGAGTTGTGTGCATCAAGATGCAACAGCCACATATTCCGCTTCAGCTGTAGATAATTCATTTGAACTTTGTTTCTTGCTGAACCAAGATACTAATCTGGAACCCATAAAGAATGCACCACCACTAGTGCTTTTTCTATCATCCACGCTTCCTACCCAATCTACATCTGTATAAGCATGAAGTGTGAGAACTGTATTTCTAGGATACCATAAGCCATAGTTTTGAGTTCCTTGAAGATACTTGAAAATTCTTTTCACTGCTTGAAGATGAGTTTCCTTTGGATTTGCCTGAAATCTTCCAACCATTCCCACTGCATGCATGATATCTGGTCGGGTACCTGTTAAATAGAGCAGACTTCCAATCATGGATCTATAGGTTGGTTGATGCACAGCTGCTGATTCATCATTTGCACTGAGGTTACATCCTGTTACCATAGGGGTACATACTGGTTTCGAATCTTCCATGCCATATTTATTCAAGATCTACTTGAGGTACTTGGTTTGAGATAAAAAGATACCATCTTTATTTTGATGGATTTGTAAACCAAGAAAATATGTCAGCTCACCAAGCAAGGACATTTCGAATTCTTTCTACATCACCAAAGCAAAGTTTTGACTCATGGCTTCTTCATTGCTACCAAAGATGATATCATCAACATACACAACAAGTATTAGCAATTTATCATTATCAATTTTTATATATAGATTGCTATCTGCTGATCCTTTTGAGAAACCTTGTTGATGGAGGTATTTGTCCAGGTGATAATACCAAGCCCTTAGAGCCTGTTTAAGACCATAGAGAGCCTTCTTCAGTCTGCATACAAGTTTTGGAACATTTCCAAGGATGAATCCATCTGGTTGCTCAATATATACTTCTTCTTCTAAGTCTCCATTCAGAAAGGCAGATTTCACGTCCATTTGAAATACTTTGAACTTTTGAAAGATAGAAAGAGCAAGGAACATTCTGATGGCCACAAGTCTAGCAACTGGAGCAAAAGTTTCTTCAAATTCTATACCTTCTTGTTGAGCATACCCTTTACAAACAAGTCTGGCCTTGTTTCTAATAACTTCTCCATTTTCATTCAACTTGTTTTTAAATATCCATTTTGTCCCTTTGACATTCTTATCCTTTGGTCTTGGAACCAACTCCCAAGTGTTATTCTTTACAATCTGCTCAAGTTCTTCATCCATTGCCTTGACCCAACATTCATCTTTGCATGCCTCTCTTACATTTTGTGGTTCAGTGGAGGAGAGAAATGCTAAATATCTTGAAGCTTCTGAAATTGTTCTTCTTGTTTGTATACCTGCCTCTTTCTGCCCCAAAATTTGAGTTTCTGGATGATTCTTTTGAACGTACCTGGATGGAGTCTTCTCTTCTATCCTTATTTGTTCTTCTGGTGCCTCTTGGGTTTCTTCTTCATCATAAGTTTAATTTGATGTTGAGGGATAGTCCTCATCATCTTCGAAATTTTTGGAATTTACTTGCCTAGGAATGTTTCCTTCTTCATCAACCACTACATCAATACTGTCAATAATTATTCCAAGTATATTTATTGTAATACTTGTATGCTTTGCTGTGGGGAGAGTATCCAAGGAGAATGCCTTCATCTTTTCTCGATTCAAACTTGCCAAGATTTTCATCGGTCTTTTTAATATAACATTTTCTTCCAAACATTTTGAAGTATTTTACCGTAGGAGTCTTACCATACCAGAGTTCATGAGGAGTTTGGGTGTTGTTCACCCAGACGTTTGTCTTGTTGAGAATAGTAACTGCAACAAATGCAGCTTCGCCCCAGAAGGTTGCGGGAGTTCCAGACTCATCGAGCATAGCACGAGCCATTTGTTGAACTGTTCTGTTCATCCTTTCCACTACTCCATTTTGTTGAGGAGTCCTTGTAGTAGAGAATTCCCTTCTTATTCCATGTTCTTCACAAAAAACAAAAAATCATTCGAGGTAAACTCCCCGCCTTTATCAGACCTGAGGCATTTGATTTTGCGATCTGATTCATTTTCAACCAAGTCTTTGAATGATTTGAACTTTTCGAAAGCTTCGTCTTTGTGCTTCATAAGTCCTATCCAACACATCTTAGAAAAGTCATCAATGAATAATATAAAGTATTCTTCTCCTCAAGGTGAAATTTTCCTATATGGACCACATACATCAGTATGGACAAGTTCAAGTGGCTTGCTAGTTGATCCTTCCTTCTCAGGGAAGTTAGTTCTGGTTTGCTTACCAAACTGACATGATTTTCATATCGTATTGTTTGGAATTCTGATGTCTAGAAGATCACGAACTGCCTGGTATTTGCATGCTTTCCTTATCTGAGAGAAGCTTAGATGCCCCGATATTTTGTGCCATAGCCAGTGTTCTTCATTCCTGCTTAGATAACGTTGTTGTTGTCCTCCCTTGAGAATGTATATATTATTTGGAGTTCTTATGCCTTTGATCACCATTTCTCTTGTATCAAGCTCATGAAAAATACATCCATTTGATCGAAATATCACCTCATTTCCTTGATCACACATTTGACTGACACTCAATAGATTACGTTTTAAGCCATCAACATACATAACATTTCCTGCTTTGACCTTTTCTTTTAAAAGAACATAACCTTTACCTTTTATGAGTGTAGGGGTGTCATTTCCAAATGATACCTTCTTTTCCTTTTCTAATGCACTATATGACTAAAGTTTTTCTTTATCACCTGTCATATGTTTCGAGCATCCACTATCGATGTACCACTAATTTTCCTGCCCTTCCGCATATAAGGTTATACCACATATTTCGGTTACGGTTCTTTCTTTCTCCAAGTTTTGGAACTTAATGAAACTTGCTCTTTCTGAGTTGTTTTCTAAAACCCACTCCTGCATTTAGAATCTTCATGACCGAAGTTGTTACAAATAGAACATTCTATTTCATTTTCAAGCGCAGAAAAGTTATTGTAGTTCCTTTTCATGATCCCAGTCATACTTCTTTGTTTTTGAGCTTCTCTAGTCATGACGGTCTTGTAGGCAACACATTGAGCAACTTTGTGTCCAAAGTTATGACAAGGGAAACAATGGCCATTGTAGAAATTCCCGCGATTATCAAACCTGCGGACCAAATGATTATAGTTTTCATTGACATCCATTCTTGAGGCAAATTGAGAACGATTTACCTGCGGTTGGTTGTAGCTTCTGTTCATCCTTGAAGTAGATTGCCCCTGATTTACTTGGTGATATCTGTTCATTATTGAAGTAAATTGTCCATGATATACCTGGTGATCTGCATTATGCCTTTGTTGTTGATTGTCAACCTGTTCACTTCTCCTTGCTGCATCAAGATAACTTTTGGAGGTGGATGGCTTTTGCGCTTGCGATGATTCATTATATACAAGACCTGTCTTGATTAGTGGAGAACGCTGCACTTTGATAATCTCATCTAAAGTTTCAGATCCTTTAGCAAATCTAAGATTAAGGGATTTTGTTTTCTCAATCTCTTTTCTAAGTCCCACAATTTCACATTCTAACTTTTCATTGTGTTTTTCCCTTTCAGCAAGTTGGAATGTCGGAGTATTTATAATCATATTCTTTTCTTCTAAACAAATTTTGAGTTTAGAAATTTCTTCATCAAGACCTTCTTCATCTATAGCATCCAAGAAATCATCATCTTCAAAAGCCATCAAAAGTCTATAATTATTACCTTGTTCATCTTCATCACTATTTGAAAGTCCATCACTGTCTTCATGTGTGTAATAGCTCTTCTTACTTACATTCTATTTTCTGTTCCATCTAACTGGTTCCTTACCCTTGTCAAGCTTATCTTTATGAGGACACTTGGCAGCATAGTGACAGACTCTTCCACAAGCAAAACATTTGAAAGGTAGCTTACCTCTAAATCTTCCAGAACACCGTTGAAGGTTCTTGACAAAATTTGATTCTTCCTCTTCTTCTAACATATGTCCTGAGTCATTGTAATCTCCTTTTGCTTTGAATGCGACTTCTCTCTTGTCTTATGGTCCCCCTTTTCTCATTTCGTAAGCAGTTAGGATTCCATGCAGCTGCGACATGGTAACGCTCTGAAGATTCTGGTTTTCTTCTATGGCAGAAACTTTTGATTTAAACGTAGAAGACAAATATCTTAGAACATTTTCAACCAAAACAACTTTTTTTATTTCTTCACCCAAGTTTTTCATACAATTAACAATCTCATCTATACGTAGAAAATAGTTAGCCACACTTTCATCATTATGCATTCTGAGATTTTCATATTGAATTCTGAGAGTTTGAAGTTTTTCTCGTTTTACCTGTTCATCTCCTTCATAGCTCAGAACGATCTTGTCCCATATTTCTTTTGCAGTTTTGAGCTGCATGACCTTGACGAATTCTGATTGAGATAGACTCCCTAATAGAGTATTGATAGCCTTTACATTTGTTTCATACTGTTTCTTACCAGTCAGATCTATAGGTGTTGTTGATGGAAATGTGTATCCTGTTTCCACGATATCCCAGACTTCCGTATCAAAAGACTGAAGATAGGTTGTGATTCTTACCTTCCAATAGACGAAGTTGCTCCCATCAAAAATTGGTGGCCTGATCGATGCTTCTTTCTTGTAGTTGCTCATGATGACAGATCTTCCTTCAAGCGATCAAGCTTCTTCTGAAGGACCTGGCTCTGATACCAATTGTTGGAAATAATTACTGAGAGATGGGGTGAATCATTATTATCAAGTCAATTATTTTTCATTTCACAACTAGATCATATACGCTACTTTAGTTAGTGAAAATGGCGTATATACGCTACTACAGATAAGGAAACCAGCGTATACCCTGCAGACTTATAATTTAATTTATTCTTCAGATGTTGATCATTAGCCTGTGCATCAGAACCATATAAACAGTAACCAGGAACAATAAAATAGAGCAGAAGACAATCACACACAAGAACACAAGATATAAGGTGGAAACCCAATGTGGGTGAAAACCACCTGCTGCAATTCATATCTGTCTTCTTTTAATTAGAAACTTCTTTTTACAATGTTTCTTACTGGTGTAGACTTATACTAGTACGCAGGCTTCAACTTGCAGAAGGCTACAACCTTCTCTCATTCTCCAGCTTCTCCTAGAAGGGAGCTACAACCCCCCTAAGCTCTTGTACTAGCTGATGTACTAGTATGTAGGTGCTGACCTACAGAAGGCTACAACCTTCTCTTTTCTTCCAGGGACCACGTTTCATAAATTTTCAGATTGGATCCATGAATAACATCAATCAATCATCAAGAAAATCTACAACAACCACTCACTTTTGCACCAAACAAAATTGAATCAAATAGTCACCTCTCTGAAAGTTGTACCTAGAACATAGTAACAGTAACCAGACATCAAATTTGAACCCAAACCATTGCCGTAATAAACAAAAGTAGCTAAGACATATTTCACGAGACGTACGCTACTTCAATGTGTACAACCTGCGTGCATACGCTTCTAAATCAAGGCAAACTAGTGTATACGCTCTTATGCATAACAGAACCAGAATGTATATGCGCCTTTTATTCACTGAACCTGCGTACAGATCTATAAGAGATAATTTATCCTTTCATTTATTCAGAAATCAGTTATACCCAGATTATCAGGTTTATGGATCAAGCCACGCGCCAAAATAACAGATCAAAATCATACAAAGATACTATTTTTCAAGCCTTAAGAACTTGACCCATCAATAGTACTTATCCTTCTTCTTGCACTCAGGTTCCTCCTTGCTTCAGATCAAGCTGTGCACCATAACCCAACGACCAGTATTCCAGATCTAACTCTTCATAAGATATTCAATACATGAGACGATGCCTTTGCCTAAAGATCTCATTCCCCTTTTATAGTCTTAGGCCTTACACAATACCATGGTCAAAAACCATAAAGAATCAATACCAAGGACCCAATACCTGGGTTCAACACTTCGGACAAGATACCATTATCCAAAACCATAGGTTCTGTTATCACTAAACAAATCTCAAAGAAAAAATGGAAGGTAATGAAGAATTGGTCTTGTTCACTTTCGTGTTCCTTTCATGCATAAGAAACACTTGGCAAGCTTAGGGTCAGCATACATCAGAGTTCTTTGAAGGCTCAAGCGAGGCAGTTCTCCATTTCAACTCAAACAAGACACATCAGAAGGGTCAATGCAACACTAAGAGCTAGAATCAGAATTATGAAGAAGAAAATTGAAGATCTAAAGACACAACTAAGCCAGCATGAAGGACATTCTTATCCAAGAGAAATCACATAGCAAGTAAGACTAAGTCCTAAATTTTGATGGATTACCTTTTGAAGTTTATCTTAAAAGAATGGTGTCCATGTTTTGAGTTTTGAACAACTTCATGGAAGATGGAAAAGCCATTTCAAGGAAAAGAAAGGTCAAGAGAGTTAAATTTTGGCCTCAAACTATGTTTTTTGAAATTACACAGTAGTTTCGTAGCGCGCTATGAAACTGCTGTAGGTGATGCCTAATACACAGCAGTTTCGTAGCGCGCTACGAAATTGCTGTAGGTGCATATTATGAATTAGTGGACCAATTTTGAGAGACAAAGGGAAATCTTTTCAAACAGGAATCTCTGCAAAGGATCATTTACAAAATTTCAACATTCAGCAAGGGCAAAACAAGTAGAATAAGGACATCTTTGAACTCTAAGCTATATGTTATAAAGGTGGTCATTATTTCATAGCTAGTATTTACTAGTCAACTTCTAGAAGAGTTCCTGACCAGTTGAAAACTCATCTCAGAAAAGTGAAAGAGGTTTTCATTCCTAAGATACTGAAATACAAAAACCTCTTCCACTTTCTTCAAATCCATTATGATCTGGGAGAAATGAATGACCATTGCGCTACGAAACTGCTGTAGGTGCAGTTTTTCACAAACATATTTCTCCTGTTTTACACCTGTTTTTCAAAGACATATTCTGGGCACTAAGAAAGGTATTCCAAAAAACAAAGAGAGGTTTTTATTCAGCACGGATTGGTTCACAAAATCCTCCTTCATTTTTTCAAAATACATTTTTTATGAGAATATACGAGCTCTGTCCCAACACCTATTTTTCAGCTAGAACAGAGAAAGGAATAGTCTCCTAGTTTCCAGGAACAGTAAAAGGATGAGCCATCAAGGGCCAGATGGAGGGTTATGAACACCATAAAATTTGAATTCATGGAGTTATAGGTGTTAAATAATGCTTTAAATTTTTATATAAGGTTTTTGTAATCATAATAAGGAGTTACACTCCTAGTTGTATTAGGTTTCTAGGACTGCTAGTTAGTTGTCATTTGCATTTAATAGTTAGTTTTAAGTATCAATAGGTGTCATAGTAGGATGAATTCGAATTCCCCTCATGCTGGAGGAGGAATCTAAGTCATGTAATGAACTCTATATATTGGAGAAGATGTAATACACCAAGGGTTGGAGATTTTTCAGAGAAACACTCATATTGTGTCATTGTAGAAGATCATGTTTTTATGTATACAAACTTTGGCTTTACTTCTCAGGATTCAGAAAGAGTTAAATGGTGGCTTGTTCTATGTTGTCCTTATTTCCTTATTTTCAGTAGTATGAATGTATGATACTTAGAATTCATTTACATGCTCTAACTTCCTTCATACATTTATGGACTGTGTTTCTTACTTGTCTCTATGTGTTAATTGATATGTTGAACTCCAGATGCCCTGATTTCCATGTAAAGTTAATATAATTGTTATACTGAAGCATTTCTTGACTCCATAAGCTGAATGGATGTTTACTGATCATGTTCAACCATTCATATTTTTCACTTGTTTCATAGAGTTAGCCATCTATTCATTATCAAAATCTTTAATCTTGTGAGAGAGCCCTCTTATGTTGGGGAGGCTAAGCCTAAGCCAAAAGTAGGTTTGAAAGAGTTACACAAGGTCTTCCTAATCAGCAGCCTATCAGGGTTGGAGTTTGGTGATAATATATTCAAATACCAAGGACTAAATACCACGGACCAAAAATAAGTCTTCCCACATGTACGCGCTTTTCCTTGCATGAAAGTGCGTGTATACGCATACGCGTCTTTTGGACGTCTAACCCGCGTGTATACGCATCTTGGTCAAATGGAACCTGCGTATATATCATTTTCTTCCATTCTGAGAACCTGAACTAAGATCTTCCATCAGAGTGAGTTGCCATCAAGGACAATACCTGTGTCATAGTGCCAAACCTATGTCATAATGCCAACAGGAAGAATGTTTGAAGGATACTTATGATAAACATATCCAGAAAACCACTGTTCACAATGGAAAACCTATTGAAATCGAACTAGGCATAGTTTTAAACATTAATGGTAGCCTGGACAGTTATCAACAACAAAATCTCATTCAGGTTTTGCAAAAATATAAAGGGTCTTTTGCCTGGGATTATCCTAATATGAATGCTATAGACCCATAGTTGTGTACACATCATATCTATACCAAAAAGGATGCTCATCCTATCCATCAGCCTCAATGGAGATTGAATATGCATCTCAAGGACATTGTAAAAGAAGAGTTAGAGAAGCTGCTAGACGTGAATTTCGTTTATCTCATTTTGGATAGCAAATGGGTCTCTCCATTGGTATTTATCCCTAAGAAAAATGGGAAGTGGTGTATCTGTGTGGATTATCGAGAATTGAACAAGGCAACCCAAAACGATCACTTCCCTCTTCCATTTATTGATCAAGTCCTTGATACTCTGGCAAGGAAGCAGTTCTTTTCCTTTCTAGATGAATTCAACAGCTACAATTAGATTCAAATCACCCCTGAAGACCAAGACAAAACAACCTTCACCTGCCCATGGGGTACATTCGCTTATAGAGTATTACCATTTGGCTTATGCAATGCCCCAGCTACATTTGAAAGGGCCATACTCAGTATTTTTGCTGACCTGATAAATGAATGGCTTGAATTTTACATGGATGACTTTACCTCGTATAGGGATGACTTTGATAAAGTGATACAAACATTAGAGAAGGTTTTGGAATGATGCATTGCTACCAGGCGGTGTTTAAGCAATGTCAATTGTCACATGATGATGACCAAAGCCATAATCCTGGGACATTACATTTCTACAACAGGGATACTGGTAGATCCAACAAACATACAGGTAATTCTCTTGCTACCTACACCCTGTACTCAAATGGAGGTACATATCTTCCTTGGAAATGCAGGCTATTATCGCAGGTTTATCAAAAAAATTTCACAAATTGTTGCACCTTTATATGCTTTATCTAGAAATGTTGGTTTTAAATGGTCTGACAAATGTGACATGACTTTTACAGATTTAAGAAACTAGTTTCGATGGCACCAATATTACGTGGACCAAACTGGGAGCTGCCTTTTCACATATCCATAGATGCATCAAATGCATAAATAGGAATTGTCCTCGACAAGGAGGAGGACATAAAACCTTATGCTATATATTATATCAAAAAAAATCTTACTGTTGCTAAACTTAATTATACAGTGACAAAAAAAGAATTCTTAGCTGTCATTTATGCCATAAACAAAGTAGACATTATATAACTGGCTATCAAGTTTTTCTATATATTGATCATTCTACCATTAGGTACTTAGCCAACAAACCTATTACAAATGGTCAAGTGACTCGTTGGTTATTGATTTTGCAGGAGTTTGATATCACCATCAAGGATTGTCTGGAGAAGGAAAACCCAGTTGTTGATTTTTTGTCTCGAGTTCCAAAGGTAAATGATCCACTAGCAGTGGACGACCAATTCCCATATGAAAATTTGTTTGCCGTAGCAGTAAAAATGCCATGGTATTCATATGTAGCAAACTATTTGGCAGTAGGGAAGCTGTTCAGGCACTTGACAGCAAGGGAAAGAAAACAGATTGTCCAACGCAGCACCCAGTTTTCTTGGATTGACCGATACCTTTTTCACACATGGTCTGATATGTGTATACACAGATGCATTCCTGAGGATGAGATTTATGACATCTTGAAAGCTTGCCATGATGAGCCCTGTGGGGGACACTTTGCAGATCGTAGGACAGGGCATAAGGTACTGTAGATGGGCTATTATTGGCCCACTATTTTTAAAGATGCTAAGAAATATGCGCAGGCTTGTTTTAGCTGCCAAAGGATGGGTCAGCTTACCCAATCTGATGAAATGTCGTTGCAACCCCAACTGGTCATAGAACCCTTCGAATGATGGGCATTGGACTTTGTTATCCCATTTCAACTGCCATTAAACCAAAATGCCTATATATTGGTTGCCACAGATTATGTGACAAAGTGGGTAGAAACAATGGGTTTTCCAAGAGCTATAGAAGAAGATGTAATTAATTTCCTTTTTGGGCTATTTGTGCGGTATGGTTTATCATGACAAGTGATAATAGATGGGGGATGGAAATTTGTAGGACACAAGATTAGAACCACTCTCAGAAACCACCACATTACACATATAATCACTTCCCTGTATCATCCGCAGGTGAATGGGTAGGTTGAAAGCACCAATAAGGTCATCGAAGTAATTCTGACCAAGATAGTCTCAACACATCAGCGAGACTGGGATGCTAGATTTCCAGAGGCCTTGTGGGCCTATCGCAACACTTGGCGAAATACTACTGGATATTCTCCATACCAATTGATGTTTGGCAAAGAACTTGTTTTTCCTATTGAATTTGAAATAAAGACTCTAAGAACGACTTAGGAAGTGGGAATGGACCTAATAGAAGCAGAAACCAAGCGAATTCAACAAATAAATGAATTGGAAAAGGATTGACTACTAGCTCTACAACGAACTACAATTATTCAGCAGCAAAGGGTAAAGTGGCATGAGAGTCTTATAAAAAAAAAAGACTTTTCAAAAAGGAGATTGGGCACTCCTCTATGACTTCATATTCCAAGACTTTTCGGGCAAGTTACAAACAAGGTGGCTCGGCCCTTGTGAAATTCAAGAAGTGCATAACAATGCTACTCTCACTTTGACTACCATTGATGGGTCTAGCCATTCTTTCAAGGTGAATGGGCATTGGGTACATCTTTATCACAAACCACTCACTAAGGAGTCTTTCTATCAACAAGTACATGAGGAATTGTATCTTTCTTTAGCTGTAAATAATGTATATATTCTCTTATGGTTGATTGCAATTTAGTTAGGCATCACCGTGTAAATATGAGGATTTTTCTTAGGTGTTTGGTATGTGTTGTTCAATCCATTGAACGATTCCTATTCAATAAAATGAACAACACATATTTTAGCATGTGTGTTTCTAGTCAATCGATTGAACAATTGTTGTTCAATCAATTGAACAACACTTATTTTTTGTGTGCGTGTTGTTGTTCAATCGATTGGACGATTTCTATTAAATTAGTTGAACAACACTTATTTTTGTGTGTGAGTTGTTGTTCAATCGATTGAATGATTATTGTTCAATCAATTGAACAACACTCTGTCTATTTTGTTGTTCAATCGATTGAATGATTGTTGTTCAATTGATTGAACAACACTTTCGGTGTTTTGTTGTTCAATCGATTGAACGGTTGTTGTTCAATCAATTAAACATCACTTTGTGTGTTTTGTTGTTCAATCGATTGAACGATTATTGTTCAATAAATTGAACATCACTTTTGGTGTTTTGCTGTTTAATCGATTGAACGATTGTTGTTCAACCAATTGAACACCACTTTTTGCGTTTTTTCGATTTTGTTGTTCAATCGATTGAACAATTGTTGTTCAATCAATTGAACAACACTTTGTGTGTTTTGTTGTTCAATCAATTGAACAACACTTTTGGTGTTTTTTTGTTCAATCGATTGAACAATTGCTGTTCAATCAATTGAACAACACTTTTTGTGTTTTTACGATTTTGCTATTCAATAAATTAAACGATTGTTGTTCAATCAATTGAACAACATTTTTTGCGTTTTTCAATTTTGTTGTTCAATGGATTGTACAATTGCTGTTCAAACAATTGAACAACACTTTCTGTGTTTTTTGATTTTTTCTGTTGTTCAATCGATTAAACGATTGATGTTCAATCAATTGAACAACACTTTTGCATTTCTATAATTTTGTTGTTCAATCAATTGAACAACACTTTTTGTGTTTTTGTGTTGCTTTTCAACCGATTGAACAATTGTTGTTCAATCAATTGAACAACGCTTTTTGAACGATTGTTGTTCAATTAATTGAACATCCTTGATTTTTATTTTTGTTTGTTTGTTGTCTAAATCGGTAGAATCAATAAACTGTGATTTCTTTTTGTTGTTTTATCATCGGTCATTCTTTTTTACATTTTCTCTCTTTTACGTTTTGAATAAAAACCATCTGGTTGGATTTGCACCTAAGATAAAGAAAAACAATAATGTTAATACCATCATGACCCATGAAACCTTTTGATGGTTATCTTTATTTAAAAGCTGACATGGTGCATATCTATAATGACTGGTTGAATATCTTCCCTTTGGACACATCATAAAATGATTTATTATTTTAATACCATACTGCTTTATCTTTCACACTTTCAAATGGGTAAACCCCTTTGATATGATGATATGGGGGTAAAAGTATAACTTTAATTAGCATTTTTTTACTTATTATGCCATCCAGGACTCTTAAGGAGTAAATGAACCTCCCTCTATTTACAATAAAAACATCAAAATATGAAATCATGAAAATATAGAAATATGAAAATGCAACAAACATTGTCTTAAAGAGGGTAGGGGGTCTTAGTATGAGCCAACCTACCATGATCATAAGGATTTAATGTGTGACATTCCATTTTGGCCACCAAACCAAGGTAATGACCTTCTTGATAATTAAAACTATCAGAAGGACAGGGGTCTCATCACGAGGCAACTTGATCACCTTGTTATATCCTGGTGAATGTCACTATGATTATTTGGTTACCATGCCAGCATAATGGTCTCTTTATAGCAAGAAAAGAGAGAATCATCTAAAAATCAAAAGGAGGACTCTGGCTCATTTGAAGGGTTAAAAAGAAACCCTGTCGAGGCTATGGATGCCTGCTGGCAGTAGTGGCTTTACTTTTGGTATTGAAGTACTATGTGACACTGCCAAATTCTTTCTATCCTATTACCACCCATGGATTCATTTTTAAAGGAAAATTTCCCATTTGAACAACATTCTTAAAAAGCCAACATGCATGGTAACTTATATCTTATATTCATTATAACATATTTTTCTAATCACTTTAATGACAGTCATTAATACTTACGATTGATCATGTGTTTGTTACTTTTCCACTTAAGGTAAAAATCTTTTGACATCATCATTTAAATCTCTATTTTAATTTACCGACGTTTCAAATTTGATGATATGTACTGCTTTAATTGTCGTTGTCGTATATTGCACCACTTTTATTGATTGGTTGCCTACATTTATGATTTACCGATGCTTTCTCTTCTTTTTCCCATGATTGGCGGACGTGGATTCCCTTTTCTCATTGGAGGGGGGATGGTCTGCATATGAACAACATGTGTGACAATTTATGTATAGTTGTGTGATAATAATTAAACTGATTTCTGGTTAAAGGACTGCATGATGATTGTGTATGTGTAATGATTATTAAGCTATTTCTGATTGGAGGAAGGATGGAAACCATTATGGATAGCATGCGGATTAATTATGATCCTGCCTCAAATATTGTTGATGAGACAAATGACTTGGATGTATGTGATATTAATTCTCAAAACATTGTCATTTCCCTGTCAATAGCTTTAACGTTCTTTGCTGCTGTTCTAAACTGTGAAAGTGTGAGAGAAGTGCATGCAAGTGAACCAATCATAGGAAAGTAGCAGCCATGGAAGGAAGATCCGTTCGATATGGACCCATAGTACTCATGGTATCAGATCAGGCTCGTGAAATTCTTGAGTGTGTTAGGTGGTTGCAATATTTGAATAAATTACAGGGATTTCACGAAGAGATGACACTTGAATTTCTACAGAATTTGTAGAATGGAAACACCATGGTAAGAGGTAGGAACATAATGGTCTTCAAAGAAATCATAGCCGAAGTCACTGGACTTCCAACAGAAGGAACAAGGTGGATGGAAAAACATGTTCTTATGCACAATGCAATCACAGTATTTTGGGGCCTGTTATCACTCCAGGAAACTCTCATAGTTTGCAGCTCAAAGATGCCTGGTAACATATAATATTCAATATTGTTCTCATAACTATTGGAATGGATGATGGTTTGGATCAAGTCAGATAATCGTTTAAGCTCTATTCTCACTCAAGACATGTATGAACACTCTCACCAATACAAGGATTTAGACTACTAATGCTCAATAATTTATAGATTCAATGAATAGATGGAGAATACTGACTATACCAACAGATTGCATACATAAACATAAATGAATGTATAGCTACATACAACAAAAGAGAATACTGACTGTACCAGTAGATACATATATGACCACATATGAATGGCTAGCTACAAGTAGTAAAAGGAGCTTGCAAATCTAATTTATCAAAGCAGAGATAAGATGACAGTTATCTGGTCTTAGGCACAAAAGAAAACCTGAAAAAACTATTCAAGTGCAATCATGGAAAAACAAAGATAATGGACATTGAACATGTAATAGCAAAAGAAGCTTGTATTGCTAGAATGAAGATGAGAAGCTTGAAGGAACCGAGGAGGAACAATCTCCAGAAGTTGAACCTATATTACATCTTACTTTTAGCTATTTATAGCCTGTTTACAATGCTCCTAAGCTCTAAGAGGCTCAGAGCCTTGATCTATTTGATCTATCTTGTTAATTGATTGATTCCCTCAATAAGCAAGCGTGGCTCAGAGGTTTTCTCCTTATAACATAGGAATAACCATATTCAGATATTTTGGATAGATTGCTACACTATCTGGGGCTCTCTCGTGCCAGATATGCCCCATAATGTTTCTTTTGATGAGCTATGCTGGGCTATTCATGCGTTGTGCTGCTTCTCAGTCGCTATGTTAGTTTGGGGAGAAGCTGCGCGTGCTGTGGCCCTTTCAATGGTTTAACAATGCATGATTTCTGTTAAAATAGAACAACACTGCTCTATTGTGGACCTCTATTGAAAATAATGAATATTTCTATTTTAAATAGAAAACACAACAACGCTTAGAATTCTCACCCCTCTCTGTCCTTTTTGGACTTTAAAAGTCCTAAAAAATGATTAATTCCTTTATCAGGTCCACCCTTGGGGTTATCGCAAGTCGCATTCAGCCCGCTCCCTTTGTATTTCATTAAACAATGAAAACACATAAAAATTTTGAAAAAACATTGAAAGAAGGTTTTTCGCGCATTTCAAATATGATACATTTTCATTCCAGAAACCCATCGAGTCTGGGTTCCACCGCTATTGAAATGCCCCAAGGTTTCCTTTGTATTTTGTTTAAACAACAAAAATACACAAAATGCATTGAAAATGGGCCTTTGGGGACTTTAAATTTTATGTATTTCACTTCTCGGACCCTTTCTGGTCTGGGCTTCATCGCAATAAGCATTGCCTTGAGGTTCCTTTGTATTTCGTTATATAATGAAATACATGAAAAATGCATTAAAAATAGCTTTGGCATGGACCTGAAATCTTATGAAACATTGTTTATAATAATGTCGGGTCTATGAAATCGGGTCGCACACACACACACACACACACCTCTCTCTCTCTCTCTCTCTCTCTCTCTCTCTCTCTCTCTCTCTATATATATATATATATATATATCTATATATCTATATATATATATATATATATATATATATGTATATATATATCTATATATATATATATATATATATATCTATATATATATATATATATATATCTATATATATATATATATATATATATATATATATATATATATATATATATATATATCTATCTATATATATATATATCTAGATATATATATATATATATATATATATATATATATATATATATATATATATATATATATATATATCTATATATCTATATATATATATATATCTATATATATATATGTATATATGTATATATATATATATATATATATATATATATATATATATATATATATATATATATATATTTATATATATATATATGCAAAGGCCTTGCCCCAAGTTTTCCATCGATAGCTATCCGACGATGTAACGTGGGTCATCGATCCACACGCGCGATCCACGGTCCACACTTAATCGTCAATCGCAGTCGCAACTTACATATTGTCTAAGCCGATACTGCCGATTTGCCTCCGCTGATTGTGACCCGCCAATCCGATCATCGGCAATTGCTGATCGATGGTGTCCAAAGCCAATTGCCATTGCCTGTGACCGTCGATTTGTGATTTCATCTTAGATCTGGACCGTTGATCAAACAGATCTAACGGATGCTATGCATTCCTGATAATGCATTTTTGCCCTTCCAAGGGCTCTCCTCCCTCACTTGTTTGGATATTTAGATGATCTTAAGCATGTTTGAAGACTTAGGGAGTGCTTTGGAGCATATTTGGATCCATTTGCATTATTTTAAGAAAACTTTGGAGACTTTGGGAGGGTTTTGGATCCATTTTTGGGCCAAATGCAAAAAACGCTAACACTAGCTCCTTCTGGGGATGAAAGCCTCCTTGTGAGGTTTCAAGAACTGCAAAACAATGCCTTTCCTGTATAAATAAGATCAAATCTTCCTCCTAGTGTTGCATTGGGAATGGAGTCTATTTAGCATGAAATAAAAAACTTGAAAACAACATATTTACAACACCAAGGCTTGAAAGCCTTAACTAAAATAAAGTTTGAAGAACAACCCATTGACTGGGCCATCAAAAACATCTCCTCCTTCCTTTAATGTATCCCTTTTGAGAAAGCAGTCACCAAACTGAAAATTGACCCTTTTTACCTTACTATCAAAGGTTTCTTTCTCTTGGTCAATTTGTATATCATCAAAATCATCAAAGACTTGCAAAAGCCTATTGATTTGATCACCTACTTCAAAAAATTTCCAACATTTGACATTATCAGGTAGAGATGGTCTATATTTCACCTCATCTTTGTATGCTTTCGACCTTTGATGTTTTTCTTGGAAGGTTTTGTACACCTGCTGAATGATAAGGTCTGCTTCATACTCTACTGTGTCATTTGTGACCTGAAAAGTTAATATAAAAGATGAATCAATGCATTCTTGTGTGGGGGACACAAGGACTTCACCTGTTCCTGCAACTTCCTTAGAGCAAGCCCCATCAAAGAACATGTCCCAAATCTATGGGCCTTCTTCCTCTATGATCTAATAAACTAGTTGTTTAAGCTGCATAGAGGTCAACTAATAGGCTTGGTAATGTCAAGACCGAGCTTATCCATGATAGCCTTGGGCATTGGATTATGGCCAGTTCCAGTGTCCATAAGGAAATTATTAAGGATTTCATCATGAATAGATAAGAAACATAGAATGATGGGGAGTTTTCTTCACAATTTTCAATCATTGGGCTGAGAATAACAGCTGGTTAGTCATCTTGCAGATTTACATAGTTAGTGGAGGCTTGGATCACTTTAGGCTCAAGCTCCTCAAGGATGGATGCTTTGAAGGACTCATTCTTCACTAGTTCAATCAGAGGCATAGGTATTCTTGGCTTCTGAATGTCTGATTGAAAACTGAAAGAAGAAGGGGACTTGTCAAGGCCTCTTATCTCCATAGATGGAGCTTTGAGGATGATAGGATCAACTGCTGGTTGCTCTGCTTATTAGTTTGTTGTTCTATAGGGACAACAGCTTTTATGAGCAGGACTTTCCTTGACATTATTCATCATCGATCTCAGATTATATTGGTGTTGATCTTTAGTTTGTAGAACAGCTTCACCATCCCATTCTTGGCTAATTTGGTCATTGAATAATGACTTCTCATAGGCAGCTTTGGTTAAAAAGGTGGCGCTACCTTTGTATTCCATACAATGGATCTCATCATCCTCTTCAAACTGCTCTTCCTCCATGACTACATTTTGAAGAGGGGTCTTCACCCTTTGGTCTTCATTGGCATCTTTGTTTCTTTGCAAAATCTGCAACTGCTCATTTTCTCTTCTATATGGATTTGGATTTGGAGGAGCAAAGGTATTAGGAACCCTTTCTTTCCCATAATGTTGCTCAACTTTCAATTTGGAAACTTCAGAGGTTAATGATGCTATCATCTTGGCCATTTTATCTATCTTGGGATCTGAAGATGATGAAGCCTCGCCCCTCTATCTCCTTCTATCAGCATTACCTTTGAGCTTTTCTGCAACCATGATGTTTGATTCTACTTCCAGGGTTACATCTTGCATATCAGCCAAAGAAGAACATCGCCTCTCCCTCAACAATAAACAGAAGTTAGAATTAAAGACGCTGGCATAGATGAGTCTAGTAGAGGTAGTGGTGGGTTTTACTTTAGTTGGTATCTTATTGTACACGCGATTAAACCTCTTATTAAAATTAGATAGCAGCTCACCATTTTCCCTTTGTAAGTTCCCAAATTTAGTGTGGTAGTAAAGGATATCCTTCTTATTCCCCCAATGCTTTAGGAATGCATCATCTAAGGCCTAAATATCTGCTATAGATGTTAGGGTCAGTTCCCTGAACCATTTTCTAGCCTCTCCATTTAGGCTTTGGATAAAGACTCTCATTCAGACATCATCTTCACTAATGTCCAGGTTATCAGCGTAGCTATAGAATGACTCAATATGTTCTTCAGCTGAAACACCTTCAGTTCCAGTGAACTTAGGCATACTTATGATATTCTCCAGTAGGCATAGAATTCAAAGGAGTGGGCAGTATTAGAGGTCCATACCTAGCATCTATGATTCTTTCCATTTTGGTAGGTGCTTGTGGACATGCCATAGATGTGGTGGCTAAAAGAGTACTGGCAGTCTGAATGATAAAGGGTTGAGGAGTGACTGATAAGACTAAAGGAGTATGATGGATAGGAGGTGAGGTTTCCTTTGGGCATACAACAAAAGGAAAACCTAAAGAATAAGGAGCTTTATGAATCTCTAAGATTTTTTCTTCGCTGCTAGTATTAGAAGCTATACTCTCAACATATATTTGTTCTATTACAGGCCTTTCTTGAAGAGATATAGGAGATTGTTTAGGTTTACCTGAACCTAATGCTCCTTTCTACAATACCTTTCTTTCTTTGATGATCTTTTCAGGGTCAGGTACTAGGTCAGCTTGTGACTTTTGAGGATTTCTTTGAGTATGCCTCACAAACTGAGCCAGAACTATGAAGTGGAGTCACCAAGAGGTTCGACCTCCAGTAGAGTCACCAGATAGATGATTACAACCAAAAATGTACCCAGACAATGTCTATCATCAAAGCTGGATCTGTGTCATTTCCCAAGGAAGCTGAGCTTCAGTTTCCTCTCCCTGGCAACGACGCCAATTATGTTAGGTTGTAGCTCGGAGATCCCTAGTAACATATAATCTTCAATATTGTTCTCAGAACTATTGGAATGGATGATGGTTTGGATCAAGTCAGATAACCATTTCAGCTCTATTCTCACTCAAGACATGCATGAACACTCTCACCAATACAAGGCTTTAGACTACTAATGCTCAATAATTTATAGATTCAATGAATAGATGTATAATACTGATTGTACCAATAGATTTCATACATAAACATAAATGAATGGTTAGCTACAGGAAGCAAAAGAGAATATTGACTGTACTTGTAGATGCATATATGATCACATATGAATGGCTAGCTACAGGCATTGAAAGAAGCTTGCAAATCTAATTTATCAAAGCAGAGATAAGATGACAGTTATCTAGCCTTAGACACAAACGAAAACCTGAACAAAATGTTCAAGTCCAAGCTTATAACAACAAAGAGAATGGACATTGAACATATAATAACAAAAGAAGCTTGTATTGCTAGAATGAATATGAGAAGCTTGAAGGAACAGAGGAGGAACAATATCCAAAAGTTGAACTTGTATTACATCTTACTTTCAGCTATTTATATCCTATTTACAATGCTCCTGAGCTCTAAGAGGCTCGAAGTCTTGATCTGTCTCATCTGTCTTGTTAACTGATTGATTCCCTCAATAGGCAAGCGTGGCTTAGAGGTTTTCTCCTTCTGATAGAGGAATAACCGTATTAAGATATTTTAGATAGCTTGATGCACTGTATGGGGGCTATCTCATGCCAGAGATGCCCCATAATGTTTTTTTTGATGAGCTTTGTTGGGCTATTGATGCATTGTGCTTCTTCTTAGTATCTATGTTGGTTTTGGGAGGAGTTGTACGTGCTGTGGTACTTTCAATGGATTAATAATGCATGCTTTCTATTAAATAGAACAATGCTACCCTATTGTGGACCTCTATTGAAAATAATGAATATTTTTGTTTTAAATAGAAAACACAACAACACTGAGAATTCCTGCCCTTCTCTATCCTTTTCGAACTTCAACAATCCTAAAAAATGATTAATTCCTTTATCGGGTCTGCCCTTGGGGTCATCACAAGTTGCATTTAGCCTAATCCCTTTCTATTCCGTTAAACAACGAAAATACATAAAACTATGAAAAAACATTAAAAGACGGTTTTCCACGGATTTCAAAGATGATACATTTTCATTCTGGAAACCCATCGAGTCCAGGTTCCATCGCTATCGTAATTCCCCAAGGTTTCCTTTGTATTTCATTTAAACAACGAAAATACACAAAATGCATTGAAAATGGGCCTTCTGCGGACTTCAAATTTTACGTATTTCACTTCCCAGACCCTTTCAAGTCTAGGCTTCATCGCAATCGGCACTGCCTTGAGGTTCCTTTGTATTTCGTTATATAATGAAATACATGAAAAATGCATTAAAATTGGCTTTGGCGTGGACCTGAAATCTTATGAAACATTGTTTATAATACCATCGGGTCTGCAAAATCGGGTCGCACACACACACACACACACACACACACACACACACACATATATATATATATGCAAAGGCCCTGCCCTAAAGTTTCTGCTGATAGCGATCTGGTGATGTAACATGGGCCGTCGATCCGCGTGCGTGATCGACGGTCCACGTTTAATCACTGATCATAGACGCAACTTACATATTGTCTATGCCGATACTGATGATTTTCCTCCACCGATTGTGACCCGCCAATTCGATCATCAGTGATCACTGATCGATAATGTCCAGCGCTGATTGCCATTGCCTACAACCACCGATTTGTGATTTGCCGCTTAGTTCTAGGTCGTTGATCGACCAGATCTAATGGCTGTTGTGCATTCTTGAGTTTTAAGCCTGCAATAATGGTTTTTGACTATTCTAATGCATTTTTTGCCTCCTAATAGTGCATTTCTGCCCTTCCAAGGGCTCTCTTGCCTCGCTTGTTTGGATCTTTAGATGATCGTAAGCACTTTTGAAGACTTAGGGAGTGCTTTGGAGCATATTTGGATCCATTTGCATGAATTTAAGCAAACTTTGGAGACTTTGGGAGGGTTTTGGATCCATTTTTGGGCCAAATGCCAACAAAGCTAATAGGACCCAGGCGAGAAATTGGTGCGAAGAGGAAAAGGGGTTCACCCTATAGCCTTGAGATAGCCATGGTAGGAATTGGCAGCCATTGTGCAGAGGTATATCACATGTGACAGATGACAGGATGTGGTAAAGCCCTACCAACTTAAACTGTTAGCTATTTTAAAACAGAAAATTAGAGTTAACTTGTCATTTTATTTAAATTCCCTATTGCATGATGTTGCTCATCAAGTTAAAAAAGAAAAGGACCCACATACAATCATTAGTCATCATGGTCTGATCAAATTTATTATCATTCATGGACTGGCCCAGCTTCAACTAACCTGGGATGATATTTTAAATCCTACTCTGATCCCACTTATAAAAAACCCAGTAACTGAACAATAAGGGCCAAGAGCCACAAGTCCGAAAAGGACACAGAAAAGGAATAATTTCTATGTGGCCTCGAACCGAGCAAAATGAAGACGCTCTATGTGGGTGAAGTCATAGCGACACACCCCAATTCAAATAAATGAGGCTGGGCCATCTCACATACCCCCTCCAAGTCCGCAGGATGAGTCCTTACAAGACTATGAGGAAGAGGTGCCAAGAGTACCAGAAAACATGGGGATATTTGGTGACGGAAGGGAGCAATCCAGGAATTATGAAGGGAAAAATTGTGCCCCTAACTAGTCTGACCCTAATGGCAGTCCTGGAAACGATCAAACCTTATCGTTTACTGATAATTTGGAAGAACAGAGGGAACCAATCCCTTCTGTGGAGAAGCCCCTTGAAGCAGAAGTGCATGCAAAAGAAACCATTAGAGAAGGAAATAAAGCAGCAGCTACTGGTCCACTGGACCCCCAATTGAAGAAAACCCTACAGATGAAACCTTGGGAGGTGAAAATCAACAAGGAAATACTAGTTTTATGAAGTCCCCTGAGGATGAGGCCCACCTAGAAGAAATCCCTGAAAATGATAATTGCTCAGGAGACACCATTCCATTGGAGTTTCCCAAGAAAGAAATTCATAATGAAAGAGACCTGGAAGGTGAATATCCATTGGGAGATACGGTTCCAATAGAACCCCACCCTAATGTCGACACAATTCCACCTAAACAGGGACCTGAAGTAAATACAGTCATGCCACCATCGATAAGAAGCCTCACAACAAAGCAAACATACAAGGACAAACTCCGGAAAATTCTCAAGAAATATAGGAGGCAAAATAAAATAATTAAGCAGCTAAGACAATGGTTGAAGGAAGCAGACATGGTTAAGAAAGTGAAAGCAGAATTGGAGATCACAAGGACCTAAACTGAAGATTTCCCTGGGGAAAATGCTACAACCCAAATTGAAACCCTGTTGGTTTATTCAAAAGAAACCCAAATAGAGCCATGTATTTTAGAAGACAGTGAAATGTAGACACAATATCCTTGTGTTTTCCCATAGGAAACTCAAACAAACATCCCTACTCTTGATGTTGCCATTCAAACTGATCTGAAGAAAACACCCAAGCTGATTGTTGCATGATTCAAGAAGTAACCGAAGTTGTTGTTCAGATTGATCCTATGGAAACACAGGATGATGAGGTCCAAATAGAGGAGACAAATGCCTACATTCACCTAGTAAGGGAAGCGTTCATTAGGAAATTGCAGAATGAATTAGTTAAGACTCAACAATAATTGACACGACGTAAAGAGGAAGTAGTTCCCCTACGAGTACACTAAGAATTACAAAATAAATTTGAGGCACTCACGGTCATAGAGGATGAAACTTTCGCAAATTATAAGGTTGAGAAAAAGAAAGTTGAAAGAGCACAGGTCAAGTTACAAAAGGCTAAAGAGCAATTGGAGACTATTTACTCTCTTTACTCAGATACCCTATCATGCTAATCTCCTGCTACAAACTATGAGTTGTTCCTCCTATAAAGGTACCTCCTATTGAAGATCAAAGCCATTAAATATGGAAAGTATGTGGAAATCAAGACCACCCCAGACTTCATCAAGTGTTTCAGAGAATAGAACGAAAAGGTACAATGCCTCTTGTGTGAAATTTACATGCATAATTGCTTTTTAGAAGATGATAGAGACAACAATCCTGGCCCTTTTATAGGGGATATCAAATTCCAAGCCTCTCTTTCCTTTCCTACTATCTAGATCAAATGGGCTAAATCCAATAATATTTTTCAAAAGAGAGAATATGGCATCAACTTTTGGGTGAGGGGAGAACCTGCAAAACCCCTGCATCTCTCTGTAAAGCAAAAACAATTTCTAAAACGAATGGGTGTTGTGGGCCAATTAGGGCCATTCCACACAGACATTATACAAGCAACAAAGGAGTACTTCTAGGATATCAAAGAAGAAGCTTTGTCTGCAACTAGACAAAGGTGGGAAGCCTCTAGCAATACTTATTGGGCACCAAATTGGCCTATATTTTCCCCGCATTTCCACTCCTCTTTTCACCCTTTTTTCATTCATTCGCATATATTTACTATGTAACATTATGAGGTAATTCCCCTTTATTGTCTCTTGGGATATTTAATTCATGAAGTAGAGTCATGAAGGTTTCTACCTACAAAAACCGCTAAAACTTGTGATGACTGCAGATTATGGAGTACAGGTGTTGACCGTGCAACATATCACAGTAGTTCCGTGATTCACAGCAGCTGATCGACCACGAAGAAACAAACTGACTGATTGCAGCTGCTCTCAACCCATTTTTGACCATTCCTGTTCTTGGTTCTCTCAGCTCTAGTGCTGCGATACAACTGATGTATATCTTTGGGCATAGAGTTGCCAGGTTTCGGGGAGAATTATTCTCCTTTGTACTGTATAAAAGATGGGTCATTCCTATATCAAAGGGACCCCGATATGATATTGTAACAACATTATTTAGATTAATAAGATATAACCATTTTGTTGATCTGCCGTTCACTATGAGTAATGCAGCCCTGACCAGAGAGCCGGGCCTGCTCTTCTGATCAAGTGTTGTGTGTTTCCTTGTGTTGTGTGTATTTTCCATTTTCTATGTTTATTTCTTGTTGCTTCTATAGATCTATTAGATAACTATGAATACATTTTTACATTTTGTAGTTGAGTTTTACTTCTGTCTCAGTAATGTTTTGATTATCAGTCATGAACCCTTGGTTGAGGGCATATCGTAACCTTTCCCCTGCATATACCTTGCATGTTGTCTTGAAAATAATATGCACCTGGATTGATACACTAATGTAGGAAAAGGACTGGATAAATTATTCATATCTAGACACCAACATTTTGGCTCCGTTGCAAGGGAAGGTCTATGCCCACGTGGGAAGCAATGAGAACTACTTTCTTGGAGAAATACCAAGACTACTGTAAATCATGGGATATTAAAGAAAAGATTTTTAAATTTATACAGAAAGAGGACGAAAATATGGAAGACTATGTGGAATGCTTCAAATACACATTGCAGAGGTCAGGTCACTCCGACCTGGATAAAGACATTTTGAAAATTATCCTCCTTCGGGCCTTCTGAGAAGACTCTTTGGAATTGTTGAATATATTCAAAAAGGGGATATATCAAAGGAGGACTTTGATACCATCTGTGATTTGTTTTGATACCATCTGTGATTTGTGTATTCAGTGCTCAGGAGTGGTTGCAAGAAATAAACGAGGGTTTCGATCAACAAAGGTATCTGGTGGAGGTGTTACAAAAGCAAAAATTGGGAACCTGCTGGACAACTTGAGGATTGATATCCTGAGTACCTTGTCTCAATAGATGGACACACTGTACGTAAAACAAAAACAACTAGAATTAGAAAGAACTATGGCCATATTTTTCCCCACATGCAGAAAGAAACATCCACAGAGGGAATGCCCATTGAACTCTGTAGAGGAGTGTGCAATCTGTGAACTGAAGCACGTGACAAGTTCATTATTTTCTTTGCCAAGACTAAAAGCCGCTTTTCAAGGGACAGGAGAAGATATGGAGCAGCTGTACTTTATGGGGCCTATGAAGCCATGGAAACCTCGGTCGTCAATGGGAAATCAAGGTATGTTTCTAGATCCATCTGAATATTTTAGAAATTTTAATATGGGTCCCCAGACTATACCTTATCTGCCCATATGGCCCTAATACCAGTTTCTATATTGGTAGTAATGGGCTCCTCAAGCTAGTTCAAGCTCCTCGTGGGCTCCGAACTGGCGAGGACCTTCCCCTCCTAGTAAGTTTTCTCAGCCAATGCCACAACAACAAATTCAGTTGCCCTCTAATGTGCCCCCTGGTAATTAGCCTATTCGTCCTCAACTCCCTATCCAATCCAATCTGAATCCTAATAATAAAGGGGTTCAACAAGCTGACACCCTCAACCTGCCTTCATATAGCATCTCCACTACAGAATTCTATGAGATGCATTTATGATCTGGGTGGCCCGTAGGCACCCAACCCTTGCTAGTTATCATTGAACAGATTGATAGTGAGGAGAAGGAACCAGAAATGGTCGGAGAGGAACCAAACTGAGTTAACAAAAATCATAGACCTCCTCAACTGCTAGCTACTCAGCGACACCAAGCTAAACCACCCTATCTAGAAAGGTTGGTTGTGAGTAAACCAACCCCTCAAATTGAGTTTGACTTGTTAGGGGAGCTACAGAATTTATTTGTCAAGATCCCCCTGCTGCAAGCCATGAAGGATGTACCTATATACGTGAAAACTCTTAGGGTATATTGTGCTAAGAAACCTAAAAATAAATCAAGAGATTCTCTCACCATTCATGTAATGGGGAAACTATTAGATTTCATGATGGGAAGGTCCATGCCTGTAAAGTATGGGGATCCCGGGAACCCAATTTTGATCATGCACATTAATGGGGTAGAAATTCCAAATGTACTGGTAGATTTGGGCACTGCCATAAATGTCATCACTGCTGAAACCATGCATGCATTAGGACTTCGTAACTTGAAACATACACCTACGGTGTTAGAATTGGCAGATCGATCTATAGTTAAACCAGTAGGGAAATTAGAAGATATCATGATTTTAGTGGATTCATGGCACTATCCCCTGGACTTCCTAGTACTCCAAACATAATCTCCAGCTGGAGACCATCCCTTGATCTTGGGAAGATCATGGTTGGCAACCGTAGACGCTTATATTGGGTGTTGTTCTGGGCATATGATCATCTCAAATGGGAAAAACACTAAGAATCTAGTGTTATGTCCTCCCATAGAACCTAACCCATTAGAAAAACTAGCAGGCCACAAGAAATCTATACGTAAGAAAGAGCCTAAATCAAAAAATGAGGAGTTAAGACCAGTTTTCACTATTGGGCAGGCTCTCTAGTTGAAAGATGAAACAGAAGATGACACAATTACTACCTTTATCAGTGATCCTTGTTCTATTTCAGATTTGAATAAGCAAATCCTGGAGTTCGTCTTGAGCTAAAACTCAGGAAAGTATTGGAGTAGAAGAAGGATTCGAGGATCTACCCACAGCCACACCCCATGACAATGTTTCCATGGAAACAAAACCGGGAGAAACCTTGAATATCAATCCAGAGCTATCAGATACCCAGAAAAAACAACTCCTGCATGTTCTTTGGAAACACAAAGAAGCCTTCACCTGGGATTACTCAGATATGAAGGGAATTCTTGCTAATTTGTGCACTCATCACATGTACATTAAGGAGGATTGTCATCCTGTAAGGCAACCCCAGAGAAGAATGAACCCTGCCCTAGAAAACATTGTTAAGGAAGAAATCCAAAAGCTGGTGGATGTGGGATTTATCTACCCCATTTGAGACAACCAATGGGTTTCCCCATTGGTAATGGTCCCTAAGAAAAATGGTAAATGGCGAATATGCGTGGACTGCAGAGAACTAAACAAGGCAACTCAGAAATACCATTTTCCGTTACCATTCATTGACCAAGTCTTGGATACATTAGCGGGGAAGAAGTTTTTTTCCTTATTGGATGGATTTAGTGGGTAAAACCAGATCCAGATAGCTCCTGAGGATCAGGATAAGACCACATTTACATGCCCCTAGGGAACATTTTCATATAAATTCCTCCCATTTGATCTCTGTAATGCACTTGCAACGTTTCAGAGGGAAATTTTGTGGATTTTCTTTGATTTGATGGATGATAATGTTGAAATCTATATGGATGATTTCATGGCATATGGAGACTCATTCGAAGAAGCGTTGGGAAAGCTAGAAAAAATTCTTTGCAAGCAGGTGCATGTCTCCTTAAGTACGGAAAAATGCCATATGATGATGAATGAAGGAATAGTCTTGGGACACTTGCTTTCAACTATAGGAATCCAGATGGATCTAGCCAAGATAAAGGTAATACAACACTTTCCAATACCCAGAACACCCACTCAAGCACGTATCTTTATTGGTTGTGTTGGTTATTACAGGTGCTTTATAGAAAATTTTTCTAAAACAACACATACGCTTTTTCAATTACTGACAAAAGATGTAGAATTTGTGTAGACAGATGACTGTGATGTAGCCTTTGTCAAGACCAAGAAATTGGTATGTAGTCCTCTGATCCTTAGAGGAGCAGACTAGGCATTACCATTCCATATTCATGCTGATGCTTCCCAAATAGAAATTGGGGTAGTTTTAGGGCAGTAGGTGGATAAGGTACCATATGCAGTTTACTATGTTAGCAAGAACTTGGCCTCCGTTGAGTTAAACTACACAGTGAGTGAAAAAGAATTCCTCACTGTCATCTACGCAATCAACAAGTTCTGACACTATATCACTAGCTACCCCACCTTTGTGCACACGGATCATGCAACCATCAGGTATCTAATGAATAAACCCGTTACTCCTGGTCGTATTACAAGATGGACTTTGCTACTTCAAGAGTTTGATATTACCATAGTAGATAAACCAGGAAAGGACAACGTGGTTACAGATTTTCTATCTAGATTAGAAAACAATACCAAAGGTACACCTATCGAAGATAGCTTTCCAGATGAATATCTTTTGCAATTTCCGCTAACACTCTGTGGTATGCAGATATTGCTAACTATCTTGCTAAAGGAAAGGTACCTCGTCATTTGTCATACAAGGAACAACAGAAAATTATTCATCATAGTACCTGATATTCATGGATGGTAGGATACCTCTTTCATATGGGGGTGGATCAACAAATTTGACGATGTGTATCAAGGATGATATCTATGAGATATTGAAGGCTATCCATAGTGGGCTTTGTGGAGGAAATTTTGTAGATAAAAGAACAAGCCACAAAGTGCTGCAAATGGGATACTGCTGGCCTTCTATCTTTCGAGATGCTAGAGATTATGTCTGAAGATGTGACAGCTGTCAATGTATGGGACAACCTGGGAAATTAGATGAAATGCTATTATAGCCCCAGATAGTCCTGGAACCTTTTGAGAAATGGGACATCGATTTTGTTGGACCCGTCAACCCACCCTCCCATCAGAAGGTTCACATCTTGGTCTGTACTAATTATGTGACTAAGTGGGTGGAAGCCATAGCGATTGTGAAAGCAACAAAACATGTGGTGGAAGACTTCCTTTTTGAAGAGATTTTTGCCCAATATGGTACCCCGAGAGAAATTGTTTTAGATGGAGGAGCACAGTTCACATGCCACATGATAGAGAAGCTTATGTAGAAATATGGGGTCAAACACAGAGTGACAACTCCTTACCATCCCCAAGCGAATGGACAAGTAGAAAATACAAACAAGGTGTTGGAGAATATCTTGACAAAAACTATAGCAAGTCATTGTCAGGATTGGTCACAAAACCTCACAGAAATTCTTTGGGCGTATAGGACGACATGGTGAAATACAACTGGGTTTTCACCATTTGAGCTAGTCTACGGGAAATCTCCCTTGTTTCTGGTTGAATTCGAAATCAGTACCCTCAGAACGGCTTTGGAAGTAGGATTGAACTTATTAGAGGCCCAGAAACACCAGCTGGAACAACTCAATCAGTTAGACGAGATTCGTTCAGAAGCTATCCATAGAACTACTACTGTCCAATAGCAAAGAATGAAATGGCACGATAAATTTATCAAGAATAAGGTGTTTCATACAAGGGACTGGGCATTGTTATATGAATCCCAGTTCAAAGATTTTAAAGGAAAGCTTCACACTCGTTGGATGGGACCCTATGAAGCGGACACTTATTCGCCAATGGCACAGTTAGATTGGTTACAATATATGAAAAGCGTGCTTCCTTTCTGGTGAACAGACACTGTCTGAAGTTATACCACCATCCAACGTCTAAAGATGCCTTCATCAAACATCTTTTTGATACATCTGGTTTTATGGTTGTTGGTGTAGACAATGCTCCCTCTGCCTTCTGAAATTATAATAATAATAATAATAATAATAATAATAATATGTTGTTACTACTTACTTGTTTGTCTTTTTGCGGGAGTAAGAACTGAATTATGACAAGGAGAAATGGAGAAATTTTGCAAGTAACAACCCTTGCTGTTACTCCACTATTGTTGTTACTCCGCCGATGTTGCTACTCTACTGTGTTGTTACTCCACCGATGCTGTTACTCCGTCGATGCTGTTACTCCACTTTTGTCGTTACTTTGCCAGTTATCTTTGCTGCTACTCCACTGTTAGGTAGGTCGCAAGGTACGCCTTCATTGACTCTTATGGATTTAATTAAAATATTCCAAAAAGCGACTAGTATGTGCCGCAGACGACCACATTAAGTTGGGGGGGTCCCGTCATAAAGAAACGACGACATACCTAAAACTGTAATCATATCACATCATTACCAAATCCAATGAAAATGGAACCGAAAAAAATTATGCACTTTTGTAATCATGATTCCCACACATTGGAATTTGAAAACATATGCCAAAAAATTTACCAATCATTTCCCCAGTATGTTGTATTCAATTGCCATAATCATTCACCTGTACTACCACACCCTGCCATCAATTGTTGTGTTTTTCAAGGTGTACCAGTCATTATTATCCTTTCACCCCACAACCACCATGCTAATAATATTGTCATCGTCAGTTGGGTTGCTGTTACTCTCTCCCATACCAGCTGATTGTACCCATCGTGTTGATCCAGTTCTTACAACGATGAGTAGACTGGCTGTGCGCCATGTACCGGAGGGCATGAAAATGGTCAGAAATAATTCAGAGGTATGGCAGGTCTTCGAAAATGCAAGGTGGAAAATTTATTTTGACACATTGCAAGGATTTAACAAGGCAATTGCAATTGAATTCACACTCAATTTAGAAGAAGAGAGCTCTCAGGTATGGGGGAAAGAAATCCCTATCACAGAAGAAACCATTGCAGAGGTCAGTGGGCTACCCCAGTAGGGGCATAAATGGTTTTCATGGAGAACCACCCTCCCGGAGTTCCCTGAAGCATTCTTACATGCTAGATAAAATGTTTTGTAGAAGGGCTAGGGGTACGACCGAAACTCATTATCACACCCATGGGGTGAGGTAGCATGTTTTGTAATGAGATACATAACTTGCGAGGGGAGGTATACCACCACGTTTAAATACCATTTCATAATATTGGCACACCTCCGGTTCCCACAGGTGGAAGCCTTCTCATTGAATATGTGTTTCTTCCTGTTAAGAAGTCTTTAGCTGATGGCGTACTCGGCTCGGTGTTCACAAAAAGTGGTAGCAGTCATTACCAACCATGGCCTAGTCTAGCTGCTAGTCATGCATGCAATTGGTCGATTTCAAATCCTATGGGAAACATTATGGGATTCTACAGAGGAAGAAATAACTACTGCTAGAGCTACTAGAGAGGAAGAGCCGGAATCAATGGAGGAAGGAACTGGAGCAAAGGATGAATACATAGATCAAGAGGAACTAGAGGAAATGGAGATGGAACTTGAAGAGCAGGAACAAAATCAGGAGTGTGAACCAGGAAAGACAGTCGAGGCTGCTCCACAAGAACCAGCCTCGACCTCGGAACCAATGGAAGAAGAAGTGCTGCAGCAAGGGGCCAATATAGAAAGGGCCACTAGCACCACGACCCAGGCTGTCCTTCAAGAATCAGCCTCGACTATAGAGCCAGTAGAGCAAAGTAGCAACACTATAATAAGCAAACAGGGACCACATCAAGCTGAGGTGGAGGAATTCATTAATATTACGGTTGGGGTGTCCCACAAGAACCACCCTTGACCGTAGAACCAATGGAGGAAGAACAAAACAAGAAGAGCTCGAAGCTGAAAGAACTTTGGGGCCAACGAAAGAAGAGGATAGGGGTTTAGTGGATGGAATCGATGTGATTATGCAAGATTCCATCTGGACCAAAACTATGCTAGAAGAAACAATGCCAACATCATCTATTCAAGAAATACCAGACATGGAAGGTGGTGTCCCACAAGAACCACCATCAACCTTTCCAACTTTGGAGACCATAGAAGAAGTAAATGTCAGGATTGATGTTGTTCCACAGGAACCAATATCAACCTTAGAACAAGGAACTACACAGGCAGGGGTTTTAACCTGGAGAATAGTTGTTGCAGACAGAGGGAAAGAACCTGAGACCACAACTGGGGCCGAGACATATTAGGTAAGAGAATTCTTTCAATTTTCCTCTTACTTCTCCATTCCAAAAGGAGCAAGGGTGTCTTGTTTTGCCTGAAATATAGAAGGGGAGGTGGTGAATCCACTGATTTTGAAATATGATAGCTCGAAGAAGGGACCAGCTGCCACAGGCTTGTTGGCCACAAACCCTCACAAAGACCTTTCTCAAGGACCCATAATAGAGGAAGAGGCAGATGTTTTTGACACAAGGGAACCTGGAAAGGAAACTGTGGCTAAACCATCGATGGACGTTCACCGAGTAAGCCCGACACCTATTGAGATAGCTTAACAATAGGGTGAGGTAGGAGATAGTAAGAAAATGGTTGCTCCCCAGGTAGAGAAACCAAGCAAATAAGCCCTGTCGAGTAACCTTGTGGATACTTCCTTAGGTAAATCACCACTTGTTGAGCCTACTGTAGTACCAGATGAGGTGGTGGTTAAACAAGAATGGGTGGAGTTGTGTGAACAATGAAGGCTACCTATGAAGCGGAAATATCAGATTTAGTTTAAAGAAACGATGTGACTCAAAATAGAGGTTAAGAGGCTAAGGAAATAGATGCACTGGTTGAAGAACTAAGTGAAGAAATATAAGTGGTGGGCTAAGAAGCCCAAACCCATGACGACCGAAGTAGGGACACAGGTAGAGGAAGTGGCAACAACTTCTATTGCCACTCAGATAGACCCAATAGAATATTTGTTTGAGGGCTGTGAATTTTCTTTGTCGGCTGATGTTCAGACCTGGAAATCCATCGTGGCATGATATTAGAATGAAGCTAAGAAAGCCCATGAGCAAGCATCCATGACTATATTTGAATATGTAGAGCGCATTGATATAATGTGATTGAGGCATGAAAAGAATCAATTCAAGGTGGAGTTGCTAGAAGGAAAAGTGGCAGAGTTAAAAGCCGATAAAAGCCGATAAAGAGCAGATGCTCCATTTAGCACAGGAAGTGATGGCATGTTGCCCTCCTGCCTCCTGTTACCCTTTATTTTTGCATGAGTGCTTTCTTTTGTTTTGTTTGGAAAGCATCCAGAAAGGAATTAGTCATGAGATTGAGGATGGTGTACAGTTCCTCCGGATATTGAGAACCCATGATGTGCCAACTTAGCACTTGATGTCCGAGCTTTATATGCAAGGGTATCTCTTGCGTGTTGAGAGAGAATTTAATCAGGTTCCATATGTGGGGGACATTCACATAAGGGCCCTCACCTCTTACACTTCTAATCAAATAAGTTGGCAGAAGGCTTCTGACACGTTCGAGTCAAATAAGGCCACGAAGCCTTTTATGGTAAGAGGAGAACTTGAGAGATCAGTGACTATGTATAATAAGCACACTACATTTTTGGAAATTATGGGAAACAAGGAACGGATGCTGAGGACCCAAAAGTGGTGCATCGATCTCTGTGTCAAACAATTAGTCATGTTTCAGGCTGAGGCCCTGGATAGTTGTCAAAAGAGGTGGATGATGTCACCCACATTTGTTCGGATCAGGGAACCATTTGGAGCACCAAATTTTGCACGGGAACTTAGCAGTGTGCTAAGATATGTGGCGTGCATCCAAATTTGTGGGGTCCGATCGATGGGAATTTGATTCCAGTACCCTGTTCTATGGCTGCCAATAGAATACTACACCCCATCCTATAATGTACCAAATGATTGGTGGAAGGAAGTTCTCCTCTCAGAAGGGTTCAAGGTTCCAAGAACAGAAATGGCCGAGGAATATGATCTCAGCCAGCTTCAGGAAGCACACAGCCTATCCAGCCCAGACCTACAGAGATGGTGAGCTGCATGAGGGCGTGCAGAAGGCTAGTTGTGGGGAGAAGTTGGGCACCAAATTGGCCTATCTTTTCCCTACATTTCCACTCCTCTTTTCACCCTTTTTTCATTCATTCGCATATATTTACTGTGTAACATTATGAGGTAGTTGCCATTTATCGTCTCTTGGGATATTTAATTAATGAAGTAGAGTCAGAAAGGTTTCAACCTACACAAACCATTAGAACTTATGATGACCGTAAATTATGGAGTACAGGTGTTGACCGGCCAACATATCATAGTAGTTTCGTGATTCACAGCAACTGATTGACCATGACAAAACAACATAATTGATCGCATCTACTCTCAACTCATTTTTGACCATTCCTATTCTTGGTTCTCTCAGCTCTAGTGCTGCGATAAAACTGATGTATATATTTTGGCATAGAGTTGCCAGGTTTCAGGGAGTATTACTCTCCTTTATACTGTATAAAAGACGGGTCATTCCTGTATCAAAGGGACCTTGGTATGATATTGTAACAACATTATTCAGATTAATAAGATATAACCCTTTTGCTGATCTATCGTTTGCTATGAGTAATGCAGCCCTAATTAGAGAGCTGGGCTCGCTCTTCTGATCAGGTGCTATATGTTTCCTTGTGTTGTGTGTGTTAGTGTCAGTCTTTCCAGCCTTCCTCCAGTGATAAAATATGCTCTTACAAAGTGGTCTCAGAGTGTCCAGGTCAAATTTTGTCATTTCAAAGAGTTTTCAAGAAAAATTTGGTCACTAGGCATTAGGTCTAGGGTTTGCTTTCACTCCTTCTAAAGTTGTCCAAATGTCGGTCCATGTCATTATTCAGCTGAGTCTATCATCATTCATAGGGTTTTCATCATAATTTCAAGTTCCATAGGGTCATTTTACAGCTTATCCATGCTTCAGTTGCGCCTAGGTAAGGTCATTTCCCTCTCCTAGGGTTTTGAAGGCAATTTCTCTTGGATGGTCAAATCATCGGCAAAAATTGTATCCAGATGTTCATACACCTTCCCCTATCCTTAAAGTACCTTATTAAATGCTTCCCATCCCTTAGATCCGCCAAATTCCTCATTTTCGCACAAACCCTAGTTTCTTGCTACAACTTGGCAATTTTCTAGGTTGGGCCTGTGTTTTACCATTTTGGACCCCTTCCCCTCGCTCAATATTTGAGATTCCACTTTCCCTTGCTTCCTAACATCCCTCCCCACTTCCAAAAATTTCCCCAAGAATTTAGAAGCCTCTTATCCCCTTCATTTCGCTTCATTTCGACAAAATTCCTTGTTTCACACATCAGGATAAGTTTCACTCAAAAGCTGTTTCAGAGAAATGAAAGATGAATTTTGGAAAACTGAGAGAGGTTTTTGTCTAAAACATGCCAAAGAAGAAAAACCTTCTTCACTTTTTGCACAGGTGTCATGGTTTTATAGAAATGTCAAAAATACAATCGCTAGATCCAAGGAGGTTGGCCAAGGCACTAAAACGACGGAAAAGGCCCGATCCACTCTAAATTTTGGCCAAAGCCTCTTTGAATGAGCATGGTACTTGATTGGGTACTCCCAGCCCAAATTTCAAGAAATTTGGAGAAAATTTTGTCAATTGTGAATTTTTTGTGCCACACACAGGTTTTTGCTCTCAACATGTCGCGCGCCGCGCGCGACCCTTTCGATGGGAAACTCCTTTTCAGGAAAACTCAGCATTTTTGGATTTTTCATGCAAAGATACACTTTCTCAGAAATTTCCAAGAAGTTTCACCAAGTTTTGGGCCTCCAGAAAGTAAAAAAACAAGCAAAAATTGACTTTCTGCCACCCTTTTGACACAGAGGAAGCAGTCTTGGGAGATTGCAATTTCGGAGGATAAAATGGCCACCAAATTAATAAATTCCACTTGGGGTGGAAAGTAGACATCCAGGCCTTTCCAACAAGCCCAATTTTTCCTCATTTGGACACCTGGAAGGGCCTCAAAAGCAGCTCCAAAGGAGCGCGACGCGTTCAGGATCAGGGCGCGACGTGTTGGGTAGTTTTCATAGAAATTCACCTACAGCTCAGCAAAACGCAGTTTTGACTGGATTTGACTTTTTGGAGTAGATTTTGATCTTACTTGTTGTAAATGATGTAATTTTATGATATTTTGACACTTATTTATCTCTTCTAGAAGATTCATTCATGAGATAGGCAAAAATTTAATGAATGAATTGGTTTCCTAGCTTATAGAGGCAAGTTGTTTTGACTGCCTAGTTTTCAGTGCTCAGTTTAGAATTGGTTGAAACAGCTCCTAGGATAGTGAGCTCGACCCCTAGAGGCAAGAAAAGATGTTATATTGCCTATATTATGTACTTTCTTGGTCATTTTCATGGTTGGACTCTTGAGGGAGAAAGCTTCTATTGTATTACTCATTGTATCTCTGCAATTTTGGCAAAGGAAGAAAGACCAGGGTTTTGCAGTCCTTTTTGGGATTCCTGTGGTTACATGTATTGATGGTGTGTTTCTCTTTGTACTTTTAAGTTAGTTATGTGATTCATCTTCTAAATTTTCCTTCTGCAAATTAGGCAAATGAAGTGTTAAAGTAGAATTCATGATTGCCATGCTCTGCTTTTAAGTTTGCTTATTATCAATGTTTTCATCCATTTAAGGAGAATTCAAGGTGATTGCTTGCTCTCCTTAACTCCTCACCAGTCATTCTCATCCATCCAACTCTTTCAAAGGCATCAATACAGTCTCCTACGTTGCCCCAAAGAACCCCCTGCGAAAACTGTGTCCAATCCCCGCACCCAAAATTGCCTTTCCCCAATTTTCCACCAAAACCCTAAAAATCCCAAATCAAACCTTTTTATCAGTTTACTAGCCTAAAATCAGTGTTTCCTCATTGGTTATTTCGCCTGTTGAAGATATTTTCCGAGATAGACCGGAGAGAGCCCTCTCCTGCCCCGTAGGGCTAGCTACGAGGCTAAGTGGTTTGATGTTTCCTTGGAGTTTACCTTTTTCAGCCTGAGGTGAAATTTCAAGCGCTAAAAGTGTGTATTTTCCATTTGTTGTGTTTAATTTTTGTTACTGCTACAGATCTCTTAGATAACTATGAATACCTTTTTACATTCTGCAGTTGATTTTTACTTCTGTCTGAGCAACGTTTTGATTGTCAATCATGAACCCTTGGTTGAGGGAAAATTGTAACCTTGCCCCTTCATATACCTTGCATGTTCCCTTGAAAATAATATGGACTTGGATTGATACATTAATGTAGGAAAAGGAGTGGATAAATTATTCATATCTGGACACCAACAATACTGTTAGGAATATAGAACCATTTGGATTCAAGAATTTTAAAGCTGCCTCCTCTCACTTACACAAATACAGTAACATGGTCTTAACCATGGGGCTTGAGTGGATAGGGTGTCAGTATAGAAGCCCAATTATATGGTATCCTCCAAATGGGTACCGCAATGATTATAACTTGTCAGATCATCAAGTGAACCAGGACATTGCAGTTCTTAAAAAGAAAAATGGTTCCACCTATTCCTTAACTTAATTACACCTTAAAAATTTTACTGCGTGAGGACATGCAATAAGGTAATCTAGTGAGTATGTTGGGACGAGAAAAAGGTATGCTTTCTCCTTGTAAATACCCTAATTCAGCATTTGTCTTCATATGTTTATCTTCGTTTTATGGATCAAAAGAGAGGAAACAACAACTGAAGTTGGGTAAAAGTGATTAGTAACACATCATATAAATCTAGGCATGGAAAACTCACTTTTACTATCGTTATGTGTAGAGACGCGGATTGGACGATCGATGTCCAATCGACAGAACAACAATAGCTAGTAAAGGGAAAAGGCAACGTTTGGCGCAAGCAAAAGGTGGAAGACCAGGGGGACCAATGCTATTTTATGATGAAATCAAATTGAGTATTGTGAAATCTTCAGGATCCCCTGATCCTGAGGATTCACTTTTATCTATTTAATTTTCTAAATTTTATATAAAGCCATAAGGCAAGTTGAACAGCTAGTCTAGAACTTCACAGTTTGGAACTATTGTTCTGTACATATAATACTTTCATCTTGGTGATGTTGTAACTCTGTTACTTATTTTAATGAAGAAGACTGTGTTTAATTCATAATCGTATTTTGAGTATCTAATAGCGGGGACTTCTGGAGACTTTGGGCCAAGTCAAGAGAAGATCTACTGCTTCACCTATGTTATAATCATTTATGTTTATTCTTTACTATTTGTGTTAAGTTAATATCATTTTTATTACCATGAGGATTGATTATTATGATTTACATTTGTTGTTTATTCAAGACTCAAGATTTATCTATGTGTTACATATGCATGATTCTCTTTATCAAATTGGTTATGTTAATTCCAGCATTAGATTGTTGTTCATTCTAAGTAACGTTATCATAGATTTTGAAGCTAGAATTGATTACTTTCTGTGAGATGCTTATATGGTCATTCACTGTTAAATTATCATTTGTTTTCCGATCATCATTTGTTGTTCAATTATCATAGCTCCCTTTTGTGTTAAATAAGTTAGTTTCAATTCCAGTTAAGGCTGCCAAGTGTGATTCTTTCTATTTGTATTCAGATTCATTTGCTTTCAGAATAGGTTAAGTAGAATTGAAAAGTTTGTTATGAATTCCTTTCAGAAGTGTTTTGATTGAATTTAGATAAATAGACATTAGCAATTACAATGATTCCAACATAGATTGACCTCTGAATTCACTGCATATATATGATTGACACTCTTAAAATAAAAATACTTTCCCTGGGTTGATAATGAATGTAGGCATTGAGATTGTTTGTAATAGGAGATGTTAGTGCACCAACAATGTTAACGTGAAAGGTTAGGCACATAAACGAAAACAATACATAGTTTACCAGAAGTTATCAACATCAAGTTATGGACTGTGAAAATATCCATGCCAAAAAGAAACCAAGTCTCGTTAAGTGGCTATCAATTCAAGAATAACACGATCTAAGTTCCTGCTCCTACTTAAGTTCATACAAGTATTTCCTCAATTTGAAAATGTAAAATTTTTTCCCATGAACCTGAGAACCTTAAGGTTTTTGTATGTACACTTCTTCCTCAATCACACATGTTATAGAAATATTTGGGCACATCAACCCCAAACTCAAATGTAGATGATATTAGGGCTCATCAACCCCTAAAAATGGTTGTCTTATACCCTAAAGAAGCTTAGTCATCTGAATGCTTCATTCCACAAAAGTTCCATCTAAGACATCATCCATAAAAGTGCCAAAACTGAACCATATTAGAAAGCCCTTTGCTAGGGTGAGATGCATACTGTATGCTACACTAGCTAAGTGCGATGCATCACACTTTGGCCCTTTAGTAGGTGTGATGGGCGAGGTTAGACAAAGTTCCGGGATAGTTTGTTAGTTGGTTGCTCATGGAATCTTCTAGAAACTTCTCCTATGCCACTTGCCTCTCTGAATTCACCCAAGGATGACCAAGGGAACTAGGAAACCATCTCTAGTTTCCCTCTCTTTTGGAACAAATTCCAACAAATGGAATCAC
Organism: Pinus tabuliformis; assembly: GCA_031772625.1. Taxonomy (NCBI): domain Eukaryota; kingdom Viridiplantae; phylum Streptophyta; class Pinopsida; order Pinales; family Pinaceae; genus Pinus; species Pinus tabuliformis. Next base: position 1,737,940,939 of record CM062818.1, on the reverse strand, counting down.
TCATCAATTCCCATGGATTACTCACACCCTTGCAAACATCTATAAAATGATCTCCCATCCAAGAGATCAGAAGGCTGAATGGTTGTGAATTGTAAGGAAGTGCTGCTATTTTCAGTATTGAGGAGAGAGTATTGTATTGTTGGTGTGTTCTTGCTAATTCATGAGGTGAAGAAGGATTGAAGCTGGGAGGATGGTACTGGGTCAGACAACTGGGTTGTAATCTTCCTTGTTATTAATAAAGTTCTTTGAGATTTTTCCCAATTGATTGTGTTAATTGTAAATGCTTTCAGTTGTTCATTGTATTTCTAATTCTATAATGTTTATGTTGTAATAGATCATGATGCTTTGACAGGTCTTTGTTTCTGTAGTGTGCAGGTACTCTCCAAGCGTGTTAAGTATGGGGAGGAGTTACAGGATCAGCCAAAGGAGAAGGAGATCAAACGAGGATTCAAGCGCAAGATACAGGTTGGTCCTCTATTATCTCACTTTGTTAGGTCCCTATACTACTAGTGTAACCCCTTATTGTTATTAGTACAACCCCCTTAGTATATTGTTGTGCCCATGTAGTCCCCATATTGTTGCTCCCTTGAAGAGGCTAAATTATAAGGTGTTGATCTATATTTTCTATCCTTTTGTGAGTTGGTTTCATAACACACTCTTATCTATTACTCATAGGAAATCTTTTGAAATGCTTTGACTGTTGTTTCTAGGTTAGCTGCCAAGCCTAGAGGGCTAGCATTCTTTAGGAATACTAGTTTTCCTAGAAAAAAATTGGCGACTCCATTGGGGAGACCAGATGTTTATTTGCTATTTGTTGTTCTGTTATATAAACTATAGACAGAGTTTGAAGCTAGCCAGGAAGCCTTCGAACCGCTCTTGTCATGCAATTGCGTAGTAGATGAATGCTACTTCAGTCAATCTCTAGTTTAGTTTATGTATTGAACATCTGATTTGCAAACACATCTAGAAGCCCTTTTGGTAGCTCAGTAACCTCTCAAGACATTCCATCATACTTTTCTTACCATTACTCCTCAAAACCAACCTTAATCCATTGAAAACTGTTGTGAATTTGAGCCAAAACCATCTTCAGAAGTGCTCCCTGACCATCGCACTGTCTTCCACTATGACTCAGTATGCATCTCACCTCCCGAAAGAGAAAAGTGTGATGCATCTAATTTTCTATGAAGCCCAGGTGCGATGACTGTCTGAACTCAACATTCCCATCTAGGAGTTGAGGATTTGTGGCTAGTTTTCAGTTTTGTTTGGTTATTTGCTGAATTTGAACAATACCACATCACTAAAGTCAACTTACATCACTTAGATTAGCCTCTATTTACACTAGGATTGGTGAATGTTTTTGTGTGTTTGTTCCTTTTTTACAATCCATTATCAAAAATAGTGATAGTCGATTTGTTGTTTTCGATAGAAAAAGTGTCGTAAAGTCTTCCATTTTTGTCGAAAAGTGAAGTGTTGCAAAATCATCCTTCATAGCTTATCGATTAAACTTTTTTGATGCTTTTGATTTGATTTGAGTTTGTTCAAAGTGTCGAAAAGATATTTCTTCAAGTTTGAAAGTGTTGTTTTGAGTCTTCCTTTCCCTCTTTGAAGAAAAACTGTCGAAAATTTCCATTTTGTGTGAAACCTTTTGAATCATTGCTACATTTATTTTTCCTTCTTGAATCATTCACATTAAGGAGCGCTGAAAACTAATAAATGCATTTTTCATAGTGCATACTAAGGTTTGTGAATTCTTGATAGGAATAGCTAGGGAAATTGCATTAGATGTGCTCTTTTCTCTTTGTCAAAGTTCTGATTGCTCTATCCTTTAGTAGCTAAGGTTTTCATCGTTCGAACTAAATCAAAAGTTTGTTTATCATGATCGTTGCATTTCAGGAATTTTGAACATACATCACCTGGTGAACCTTCAAAGAAAAATTTTAAGCAATATCAACTTAAAATGAACCTCAATGAACTTAGCAATGCTTTGGAATCTAACGCAACACACTTAGAGGTCTAGGCTAGAGACATGTTCTGTCATCATTAAACCTAGTGGCTATCATTTTCTTTGAAGGTTGGGTGATTCCTCCTCTTTGATACGACAAGTGCTAGCACGGACTTATGCTCCCTGTACCGTCGCGTATATAGTGGGAGACCCCAATAGGCTTAAATTCTTTATCCATAGGAAACCGAGTCTTCCACCTTATCGATCGTAATGCACTGAACACGACATTCAAGAAGATTGACTGTCGTACATAAAGTCCTTGGTAATTTCTCTTTAATTTATCACCAAGGTGTATATTGCAGTTTTGTGATTGGTCTGGTAAACCTTTTTGTCTAGATTCTTTAGAGTAGTCACTTTCATTCCTTTTTGACTCCTTAAAAGAAAAGTTCCATTTGAGCACTTTTCCTTTCAGGCTCATTAAAAATTGAAGGCGACTAGAGTCATCTTTAGCTTTTTTTCTCGACTTTTTAAAACTAAAAAAGTAATGTTTTGTCCAAGTGTCGTTAAAATTAATTGACCGCAAATAACATCCCTATTTCTTAGTTGATCTTAGGTTGAGACATATGGCAACGAATTCGAAGTCCACTGATCAAGGAATTCCTTTTGATGGAAATCCTAGTCCTTTTCCTTCTTTCAGAAATATTGGTGCTCCATATATGGCTACATTTTCCCTTCCAGGATTTACCATTGGTTTTCTAGTATGGTTGTTTTCAACCCCCTTGGTTCAAAATGTCATGATTTCTCCGCAATCGAGTACACCTCCAACTGGAAAAAAATCAACCTCCAGTTGATCCTAAAGTTGACCCTTTGCCTTCTTTCTTGTTTGTTTCTTCCTCCCCTTCTTCCTCTTCGCCTGGTGAAAGTGTTGGTACTAGTAACTAGGTGGCTAAGAAGAAGAAGAAAGGGATGAAGAAGAAGAAGAAAATTCAACAAAGGGGCAACCAAGAAACCATCGCTCTGAATGCAACCATTTATGAGAAACCATCCATTAAAGCACACAAAGTTTGATATCCACGCAAAATTTGTGCGGGAGACCATCTTCTTCGAAATTGTCCTGATATTCCTCAGATCTTGGAAGAATGGTGTTCTCGTTCACATCATCTCAAGTCATCAACCTCTGAAGACCATGTTGGTGACACACCATCAACTAGTGATAGTAAAGTTCATGGAAAGAAGGGAAAAGTTAAGTTTCCATGTAGGTTATGTGAAGGGAATCACCCCATTCACCTTTGTCCCTATCTAGAAAAAGCCAAGAAAGTGTTGGATAACCGTCCTGCTTCACCACAGTGACTTCCATCTGGTTACAGGAAACTCTCCCTAAATCCTTCACTAGTTGATGAACCGACTAACCAAAATCAATCGTAAGTTGGACCCACTCTCTCTGAAAGTGAATTCTATGAGTCTATACCCGACCAAAATCAACAGGTCAAGGTAACCGTTGACCCGATTTCACCTTTGGTAAATCGTACCTTTTCTGAAGAGGGTGAACACCATACCACTTAAGTTATTTTTGTTTCTTCAAGATTCAAATGATCTTGGGGGCAATCCACACGTTCCATCAAGACAGGAGGAAAATCCTCTAGTTCTCATAACTCAAGGGGTTAATTCTCCTATTTCTATGGTACCCCCTCCAAGTAGTCTTGTCACTCCTTTGATTGGAATCGACTGGCAGGATTCTGCCTTCCTTCTTATGTGACTTTCCAGATCGTAGTACAAGTTTGTAAAATGATTGTATCTGGCACTATTATAGACGAAGGTGCATCAGTGAGTATCCTTTCCTCAACTGCTTGGCAAGCGCTTGGTTTGCCACCACTTGTGCCTATTACACAGAATTTATTGGGCTTTAACAGAGGAACCAGTCAACTGTTAGGGATCCTTCCTTAGTTACCTATTACTTTGGGAGGGAAAACCATTTATGTGAACATGATGGTAGTCCCAGTCCCTTTAGATTACAATTTACTTCTAGAGCACGACTACGTTTATGGCATGGGAGCTATTGTTTCAACACTCTTTCAAGTGATTTGTTTCCCGCATGAAGGCAAGATTGTCACCGTTGACTAGCTTTCATTTCCTGGTCCAAATATAGCTCCTAGTCAACCATCATCCCTAAATGGTCCATTTGTACCTCGGGTTAATTATGTGGCAACCTGTTCCATACCTACATCAACTGACGAACAATTCAATGGTGTCGTACATCATGTATTGGGGGCATTGGAACCAGATCTCTCCTTCATGACATTTTATGAGTTGTACCAAGGAGTTTGAGGATGGTTCATTGTCTTGTGTCAACCTCATTAAAAAATGAAACAAGTGTTCCTGAGGAGAGTTCCTTTTCTTGTGTCAACCTCGTTAAAAAATGAAACCAAGGAGTTTGAGGATAGTTCTTTTACTGTTCCAATCTCGTTAAAAAATGAAACAACTATGAAGAAAGTTCCTGGTCTTGTGTCAACCTCGTTAAAAAATGAAACAAGGAATCTGAGCATAGTTCCATGTCTTGTGTGAAGCTCGTTAAAAAATGAAACAAGGAATCTGAGGATAGTTCTTTTTCTTGTGTCAACCTCGTTAAAAATGAAACAAGAGTTATGAGGATAGTTCTTTTACAGTGTCAACCTCATTAAAAAATGAAACAACACTATGAGGATAGTTCGTTGTCTTGTGTCAACCTCATTTAAAAAATGAAACAAGGAGTTCAAGGATAAGTCCTGGTCTTGTGTTGACCTCGTCAAAAATGAAACAAGGACTATGAGGATAGTTCCTTGTCTTGTGTCAAGCTCATTAAAAAATGAAACAAGGTCCCCTAGAGAAAAGTTCCAAGTCGAGTCTTTAAGTAGATCTCGTAAAATCCCAGTCGAGTCTTTCACTTGATCTTGTAAAAGAACCTTCATTCCATCCACTTGATAGCCATGAGTAGTCTACTTAGGTGAGTGTAATGAAGCTTGGGAGGCATGCACCTAATGGTAAAGATAAGTTTCCTTATAGGTTATGTGAAGGGAATCACCCCATTCGCTTTTCTCTATCTGGACGAAGCCAAAGAGGTGTTGGATAACCATCCTACTTCATCGCAGTGACTTCCATATGGTTATAGGAGACTCTCCCTTTCATCATACTAGGGGCATGCAAACCATTTTCAAGCATAGTTTTCATTTCAAGCTTGTGTAAAAATGAGACTGAATCCAAGCATAGTTTTTCTTTTCAAGCTTGTGTAAACATGAAACCGAATCCAAGCATAGTTCCCTATGGTTTAAGCTTGTCTAAAAATGAACCCATTTCTATTTTAACCTTCTTGATTTCCATTTTATCAGCCTCTTTTATCAAATGAGCCTTGGTATCATTCCATCACCACCATCTCTTTGGCCGATCATACGCTTTTACTTGGTTGTTTTACCCCTTTTTTGAGGAACAATTGCAAGGAGTGGTCTTATTAGCCAGCCTCTTCACATAAGTCAACATGTTTTGAGAAGTTCCAACATCACCAAAACTAGCTGCTACCATAGACACCACTCGTTCCTCAAAATGGAGTCATCTTTAAACCTTTTTCAGACTCTTTAAACATGAAAATATAATCGAGTGCTTGTCTCTTTCAGCTCGTTAAAGTATTGGAAATGACATTCCTCTTGCATTATTTTATCCTTTTTCGTACCTGGGGGATTATTTTACGAAAAAGAACTTATGGAGTTTTCTTTTCGTCTCTTTTCAAACTCTATAAACATGAAAATAACTGATTTATCCTTGTCGTTAAACTCGTTAAAACAATGGCGACAAACTTGTCCATCTAGGCAAGACCAAGTTTCGCCGTCGCTAGACTCCTTAAAACATCAAATAGCGATGGGTTTTCCCAAAGGGAAAATTATAGAACAAGCATATGTTATCCTCCTCAAGCTTGATAAAAATAAAGAGGTATTGGTTAGCAATGACTGGGGAAAAAGGGGAAAAATCTTGAAGATTTTATGGTAGCAAGTCGCTCTTGAACATGGCACTTTCACTTCATCTCCATGATTAAGTTGGGTTGGGTTATTCCATTTGTTGGTCATCATACCATTGGTCTTTCATACCATCCATCTTTTGGGGTTAACGCTACCAATTCATCTCAGTGTCACTGACATGTTCAAGACAAGTCATCCAATTAATGTCTCATACACTGCAATACCTCCAACCTTCATTTTTTAATGACCGTCATTCCTGAACCTTGTGTCGTCAGTTCATTTTCACCTCTAGAAACCATTTTCTTTGTTTCATGTTGTAGATTTCGGATATGTCAGGGCCCTCCTATGACGAGTCGCTTCTTGTCAACATCAACTCATTATCCAGTAAGTTGACTTAGAAACACCCTTCTAGTGCTTTGAAGCTTGTTTACATTAATGGCAAGTTTCCCTCTTCCCGTGACAGGTTGACATCAATGGCCTTTGACTGAAAGATTTTGCATGGTGTTTGACATCAGATCATGTATTCACACCACGTGAAATGTATTGTAGTACCTTGAGGATCATTATCATTATCGGTGATCCCTCTCGCATCTGTTAACAACTCACATCATTGGCTGGTAATCAGGTGATGTCTTTCCATGTTCGACCTCAGGACATCTCTTCACATGGTTTGACTTGTACATTGAGTGAAGATTGAATGAGTTTGAAGACCCCAGATCTAGTTTCATCCATCTGGGCTACGATATATTCAGGGATATGAAAACATCAAATGTACAAAGAATTTACATAGATGGTCATCCTAATCATGGATTACGACTCTATATCTGTAGAATCACAAGTCTATATCTGCAGATGACTATCTAATCAATGTACATGAAATGAAATTTATAGAGTTGAGCATGGGAATTCCTCCCTCAGCTAGTTCATGAAAAATCATATTATGATAATGTATTGTATTGTAACTTATGTAGGTCACCTTCTAGTTCGAAACGTCGGATCCCCATGATAAAGCATTTCACCCGACATGAACATTTACAACCTCATGCTTTAGGGGGCAACTGTTATAGACATATTTGGGCACATCAACCCCAAACTCATATGTCGATGATATTAGGGCTCATCAACCCCTAAAATGGTTGTCTTATACCCTAAAGAAGCTTAGTCATCTGAATGCTTCATTCCACAAAAGTTCCATCTAAGAAATCATCCAGAAAAGTGCCAAAACTGAACCATATCAGAAAGCCCTGTGTTAGGGTGAGATGCATATTGATTGCTGCACTAGCTAAGTGTGATGCATCGCACTTTGGCCCTTTAGTAGGTGTGATGGGCGAGGTTAGACAAAGTTCTGGGATAGTTTGTTAGTTGGTTGCTCATGGAATCTTCTAGAAACTTCTCCTATGCCACTTGCCTCTTTGAATTCGCCCAAGGATGACCAAGGGAACTAGGAAACCATCTCCAATTTCCCTCTCTTGTGGAACCAATTTCAACAAATGGAATCACTCATCAATTCCCATGGATGACTCACACCCTTGCAAACATCTATAAAAGGATCTCCCATCTAAGAGATTAGAAGGCTGAATAATTGTGAATTGTAAGGAAGTGCTGCTATTTTCAGTATTGAGAGGAGAGTATTGTATTGTTGGTGTGTTCTTGCTAATTCATGAGGTGAAGAAGGATTGAAGCTGGGAGGATGGCACTGGGTTAGACAACTGGGTTGTAATCTTCCTTGTTATTAATAAAGTTCTTTGAGATTTTTCCCAATTGATTGTGTTAATTGTAAATGCTTTCAGTTGTTCATTGTATTTCTGATTCTATAATGTTTATGTTGTAATAGATCACAATGCTTTGATAGGTCTTTGTTTTTGTAGTGTGCAGGTACTCTCCAAGCGTATTAAGTACGAGGAGGAGTTACAGGATTAACCAAAGGAGAAGGAGATCAAACTAGGATTCAAGCGCAAGATACAGGTTGGTCCTCTATTATCTCACTCTTATCTATTACTCATAGGAAATCTTTCGAATTTCTTTGACTGTTGTTTCTAGGTTAGTTTCCAAGCCTAGAGGGCTAGCATTCTTTAGGAATACTAGTTTTCCTAGAAACAAACTGATGACTCCACTGGGGAGACCAAATGTTTATTTGTTGTTTGTTGTTCTATTATATAAACTATAGACAGAGTCTGAAGCTAGCTAGGAAGCCTTCGAATCGCTCTTGTCATGCAATTGCGTAGTAGATGAATGCTACTTCAGTCAATCTCTGGTTTAGTTTATGTATTGAACATCTGATTTGCAAACACATCTAGAAGCCATTTTGGTAGCTCAATAAACTATCAAGACATTCCACTATACTTTGCTTACCATTACTCCTCAAAACCAACCTTAATTCATTGAAAACTGCTGTGAATTTGAGCCAAAATCATCTTCAGCAGCGCTCACTGACCATTGCACTATCTTCCACTGTGACTTAGTATGCATCTCAACTCCCAAAAGAGAAAAGTGCAAAGCATCTAATTTTTTGTGAAGCCCAGGTGCGATGACTATCTGAACTCAACATTCCCATCTAGGAGTTGAGGATTTGTGGCTAGTTTTCAGTTTTGTTTGGTTATTTGGTGAATTTGAACAATACCTCATCACTAAAGTCAACTTAAATCACTTAGATCAGCCTCTATTTACACTAGGATTGGTGAATGTTTTTGTGTGTTTGTTCTTCATTTACAATCCATTATCAAAAGTAGTGATAGTCTATTTGTCATTTTCGATAGAAAAAGTGTCGTAAAGTCTTCCATTTTCGTTGAAAGTTAAGTGTAGCAAAATCCTCCTTCATAGCTTATCGATTAAACTTTTTTTATGATTTTGATTTGATTTGAGTTCGTTCAAAGTGTCAAAAAGATATTTCTTCAACTTTGAAAGTGTTGTTTTGAGTCTTCCTTTCCCTCTTTGAAGAAAAATTGTCGAAAATTGCCACTTTGTGTGAAACCTTTTGAATCATTGCGTATTAAGGTTTGTGAATGCTTGATCGGAATAGCTAAGGAAATTGAATTAGATGTGATCTTTGCTCTTTGTCAAAGATCTGATTGCTCTATCCTTTAGTAACTAAGATTTTCATCATTCGAACTAAATAAAAAGTTTGTTTATCATGATAGTTGCATTTTAGGAATTGCGAACATACATCACGTGGTGAACCTTCAAAGGAAAATTTTAAAGCAAGATCAACTTAAAATGAACCTCAATGAACTTAAAAATTCTTTGGAATCTAACGCAACACACTTAGAGTTCTAGGCTAGAGACGTGTTCCGACGTCATTAAACCTAGTGGTTATCGTTTTCATTGAAGGTTGGGTGATTCCTCCTCTTTGATACGACAAGTGCTAGCACGGACTTGTGTTCCCTGTACCATCGCGTATATAGTGGGAGACCCTAATAAGATTAAATCCTTTATCCATTGGAAACCAAGTCTTCCACCTTATTGATCGCAATGCGCTAAACACAACATTCGGGAAGATTGACTGTCGTACGTAAAGTCCTTCGTAATTTCTCTTTAATTTATCACCAAGGTGTATATTGCAGTTTTGCGATTGGTCTGGTAAACCTTTTTGTCTCGATTCTCCAGAGTAGTCACTTTCATTCCTTTTCGACTCCTTAAATGAAAATGTCCATCTGAGCACTTGTCCTTTCAGGCTCATTAAAAATCTAAGGCAACTAGAGTCATCTTTAGATTTTTCTTGACTCTTTAAAATTGTAAAAGCAAAGTTGTGTCCAAGTGTCGTTAAAATTAATTGACTGCAAATAACATCCCTATTCCTTAGTTGATCTTAAGTTGAGACATATATCGACAAATCCAGAGTCCACTGATCAAGGAATTCCTTTTGATGGAAATCCTAGTCCTTTTCCTTCTTTTGAAAATATTGTTGCTCCATATATGGCTACATTCTCCCTTCCAGGATTTACCTTTGGTTTTCCTGTATGGTTGTTTTCAACCTCCTTGGTTCAAAATTTCATGATTTCTCCATAATCGAGTACACCTCCAACTGGACAAAATCAACCTCTAGTTGATCCTAAAGTTGACCCTTTACCTTCTTCCTCTTCGCCTGGTGAAAGTGCTGGTACTAGTAACTAGGTGGCTAAGAAGAAGAAGAAAGGGAAGAAGAAGATGAAGAAGCAAATTCAACAGAGGGGCAACCAAGCAACCGTTGCTCTAAATGCAAACACTGATGAGAAACCATCCGTTAAAGCACACAAAGTTCGATATCCATGCAAAATTTGTGCGAGAGACCATCTTCTTCGAAATTATCCTGATATTCCTCAGATCTTGGAAGAATGGTGTTCTCGTTCACATCATCCTATGTCATAAACCTCTGAAGACCATGTTGGTGAAACACCATCAACTAGTGATAGTAAAGTTCATGGAAGGAAGGGAAAAGTTAAGTTTCCATGTAAGTTATGTGAAGGGAATCACCCCATTCACCTTTGTCTATGTTTCAATCTTGAAGAATTCACATAAGAGAAACCATGTTGGCAATCCATCTATTATAGCATCATACTAACCAACAATGTTTCCACATTAAGGCCTGACTAAAAGCTCTATCTCTCAATAGATTAGAGCACAATGTTGGCATGACCAATGACTTATAGACACCTTAGTCATTGTCTCTCAAGATACATACCCACCCAGGTGTTCACTGAGTATGACCTTCTAATACTATTCTTATCTTGGGTTCCCAACCCTCAAATAATATCAATCCTCTTGCTTACTCTTGTCTTTGATGCCCTACACATCCTCAAAGAGTATCAGATGCCAAATGATTACCCATTCCAATCATCCTTTCTTCCTAAGTGAAGAAAAGAATGTTGTGTCTATCTCTTCCTTTTAATTGAGGAAGACATTCCCAAGTATCCTTTGTCGAGGTACTTTTCCATTCATTAACAACGTATTCTTCATGGGTCCTCCAGTTGCTTGATCCCCTTCCTTCCCTCGATGTCATGAAGTCCTTATTCGAATATTCTTCTTGGTAGGGTACCATCCATCGATCACTTTCCATATTGGTTTGTCATGTCATTTCTTCCTTCATGGAAAGTGCCCTTCTTGTCATATATTAGGTTCTCTTGTCATCTGGCTACTCCTTTTTCATCCGTCCATGCTTCAGAATACTCTTCTCATGGATGCTTTGTTGTACTTGCTTGTTTCCATATTTTGATATAATAGCCCTTCATGACTTCATCCTGATATTACTTCAACATTAAATGGTTCTTTTGCTAGATTAATTCTTCATTATGACATCTTTGTAGAGTAGAATCAATTATTTCCACCTTTCATATCTCAAAGGCCTTCACAGGTGCGAAGGGTCCTTTGATCTTTTTCTTCCTTTGTCATAGTTTTCATGCCTTCTTTCAGGATATTTCTTCAAAGTATCTTGTCAGATAGTGATTATTTTTGATCATGGTGTTCTTCACATTCTTGATCTCTTTCTCCATTTTTTTTCTTCTTGGATAGATTAGTCAACTACCTTATGCTCCTTGTGGGAGCACTTCTTCATTGATTTCTTCTAGGACTAGTCAACATTCCTTCTTCATTTCTTAGTCAACAATCTTATACTACTTATGTGAGTATTTATTTTTGTTGACCTTCATTTCATTGTAGTACATGAATTTGAGCATGTCATTTGTGAAAGAGATTCTTTCCTACTTGATCATGTCATATAAATATTCCCATGACTCAATACTATACATATAATAACATGAATTAAACTTTGATGCATACATAATGCATCTTGATTCTCCTTTTATGATCTTAGATTCATTTGGTTGTCCTTGGTGTGGCCCTTATTACTTCATCTTAGCTTGCCTACATATCATCTTTTTCTTGAATCCCATGAATGGGACTCCTAATGAGACATTTGCTTTTGTTTATGAATCTTCTTTTGAAGATTCCATCAGAGGATCTTGAATACTCTTACCCTGCAAATGTTTCTTCATTTCGATGATGCAGATCTTTTAAGCTTCTTAATCATGATCCATTTTTATTTCATTGTGGATGAGGTCCTATACTAGGTATGCTCCTTATACATGAATATATTGAGATATATCTACCATGCTCCTATATTCTAGAAGATATTTCTAACCATGAATTTTGTTATATTTATAAATACCCCTTCTATATTAGTATTTGGAACTCTATGTACATCATACTTCTAGATTCTAGAAGATGTTTCTATCCATGCAATTTTATTCTATTCCTACATGCTCCTATACTACTCAAAAATTTGAAAGAAGACTTTAAGTAAAGAAGTAGACTTAGTCATGGTAGAGATCTGGAGGATCTTCCTTCTTTTGCTTCTTGTCTTCCTCTTTAATTTCTTGAGTAACATGAGGTTCTTCCCTTTTTCATTTGCTGTTGTTGTCCTTCTTTGGTTTAGGACAATTCTTTTTGTAGTGTCCATATTCATGGCATCCAAAGCATTGAACTTTGGACATATCATTGTTGTTTGTTCTTTGTGGACAAAATTAGCCAAATGTTCCTTTTCTCTTGGCCATGGTAGAAAATGCTTCCTCCTTTGATCCCACATATTCCTTTGCTTTTATTTTTGTTTCCTCTATCTTACATAGATACCACATTTCACTTAGTGGGGTGGCTTCCTTCTTTGCATATATGATTGATGTGAAGTTTCTCCAATCCTTAGGTAGAGCATTGAGTACTACAATTTTTATTTCCCTATTGGACATGACTTCCCCTAGATATTGATGTTGATCCCTCATCTCAAAGATATTCATGAAGTAGGGAGATATTCCTTCCTTTGATATTTTAATTTTGTACAATTCATTTCGTAGAGATATCACTTCTCTAGTTGTGGTTACCGAGAATAGCTCTACTAGTTTATCATAGATTTCGTTTGATGTTTCAAGTTTTGAGACATAAGGAACAAGGGAGTCTTTGATGGATTTGATTAGAATCCTTTGTTCTCTTGTCTCATCCTTATTTTACTTGAATAAGGCTTGAGTTTGTTCCTTGGCAGGGATAGTGATATTCCCTTTGATGTGTTCTTGAATTTCATTCTCCTTGAGAAGTAAATCAGTCCTCTTCTTCAATGAAAGAAAGTTATTGGTACCTACCAAATTTTTTATTTCCTTGCAAAAAGACATTGATGTATATTCATAAGGGGACATATACTTGATAGATTTTGAGATGTAGTGGACTTTATTTCTCCTAGAAGACTTGATGTCTTGCCTTCCTTATATCTTTATGTCCTTCAAGTTTCTTTTTCCAAGTGGGCTTTCTTGATGATGAGATTTGATTGATGTCTTATAGTTTGATGTAGGTCCTTCTATGATTTTTGCTTCTTGTAGGCACCTTTATGTAAGGTTCTTCTTCTTTCTTTGTAGTCTTCCTTGATGAATGATAGATTGTAGACCTTCTTTTTCTTGAAATGATTGAGACTTCTTGGATTGATGATTAAAATTTTGTAGATGTCCTTTCTTGATGAGTTTTCTTGAGATTCCCTTTCCATGATCTGTCACCTTAGCTCTAATACCATGTTGAAGAATCAAGGGAAATTAGGTGCAGTGTGATTATTCTTGACATGATAAAAATTTGTGTAGTATTTTTACTTTTTCTTGTTAGCTTAATCTTCTTCTTCTTCTTCTTCTTAATGCATGTGTGTGTACTTCATCAAACTGCTACCAAAAACATAAGAACAAAAACACAAGATGTTGGCTCTCTGCCAGGACCAAAACCTCTCTTCTCTTGAGAGGAAAACCATTTGGTAAATTTCTCTTATTGAATGTTCTTATTGATCAATGCCAAACCCTAGACCCTTGGGAAGAATGTCCTCCAAGAACAAATCAAGTCCTTCCTCCTTTTTGCACCTTATTTTTCCAACACTTTATCCTCCTCCTTTCAACACTTCATTCCCCGACACTTCATCCTCCTTCTTCCGACACTTCATTCTTCTTTCAAGGGTTGGTATACCTTTTTTCACTTCCTCTACAAGAATTTTTTTATCCTTGATCCTTATTACACATAAGGAAACCTTTCTCGCTTGCCCAGATGAGCTCTCAATTGAGATATAGTTGTAGACCTGTTATTATTGTAGTGTAGCCCTGTTTCTTTGCACGTGTGAGGGGATTCCTTGTGAGATAGGCCTCTTCCTTCTTCGCTTGAGTGAGCTCCTTTTTTGCCTGAATTAGAGGCCTTATAGGCATAATTATCTAGCCCAAACAATGAAGTTTATGTGACTAAGATAAAGGGTTGCTATGACAGCAGGGAGACCCTCTCCTTTTCGCACATGTAACTGTCTTTTAGACCTAGAACATACTTCCAAGGCTCTATATTTCTTCCTCCTTCGCTGCACTAGAGTCTCCTTTTCTTTTCTTTCTCTTTACCCTTAACTCGTCTTTCTTTCTTGTTGATTTCAGAGGAATTAATCCTTGATGTTGGAGGAATGGACAACCTCTATATAGAGAGGTTTGTCCCTCCTTTAGGTCGATTTGAAGGCCGACACGCTGATTGTGGGCCGACTTGTGTTCTTTGCTACAAATTTCTTCCTTTGATGGTGCCTTTGATTGGAGGATACTTGAATTTTCTTGGAGGTGTCTTCTTTGACTCTAATACATATGTATACCTAGTGTAACATTCCCTTAAGGTCTTCAATATAATTTTTTTGACTCTTTGACTCACCTACAGCACTTTAACATGTGTTAGACCTATTTCAATGAGAAAGAAACTCATTGAATTATATTATAAAAATACTATTTCTTTTCTTGAATAAATACAACTATCAAAAGTACATTTATGAAGACCGAACCTAGTTAGATTTTATTCAACATAAACTAGGGAAAATGTCTCACCATAATCCTGTCCCTCTTTCTAAGAGAATCCTCCAATCTACAAATATTGCTTTTCACTTGTTAATACTACCATCCACTACATGATTAATCTTATATATCCATTTCAAGTTCACCACTAACTTCCCTTCAGGTCTTGGTACAATCTCCCATCATCATTATTCATAATAGATTCGTATTATTTCATCATAACATCCTTCCAAACTTGTTGGATAGTTGGCTCCTCATAGATGGAAGGTTCAATATCAATGAGATTAGTCATCAATGCTACATATTTATAATATTTATGAGGTCTCTTTATTTCCTTGAAGGTTCCACATAGAGATGCATGTCCTTCTACTTCCTACAAGGTAGATCTAAGCCAAGCTAGCCTCTTCTTGATCTCAGGAAAAACAACTAGATCTATTTGTTCACTAGTCCCTTCTTGATCTTCATGATTATCTATGAGATGTTCTATAGAATTGGAAGGACTTGAACCCTCTTCCTTGAAAGCTTCATGTTTCTCATCATCATCAGAGTCCATGGGAGGTTCTTTGGACTTCCAATAAGAAACATTATCATCAAAGGTAAAGTCCATGTTGACTTCGAATTTTCATTGTCCTCGAACATAGATTCTATAGGTATTTGATGACTTTTTGTACCTAGCAAATATTCAATTCTTTCCTAAAGGCGCTAGTTTCTTCCTCTTAGCTTTGGTTAAATGTATATAAACTATCAAATCAAGGATTCTCAAATGTCTAACCTTTGGTTTTTGTCCTGTGAATTCTTCTTCAGGAGTCTTATCTTCCAAGATTTGATGAGGAATTCTATTTTGAATGTAGACTATTGACATGGATGCTTATCTCCATAAGAACATGGGTATGTCTTGATCATGCATCATTTCCTTGTCAGATTCTTCAATGGACCTATTATTTCTTTCAGAAACTGCATTTTGTTGAGGATTGTAAGGGACTATCAATTCCCTCTTAATCCCAACTTCTTTACAAAAGGAAACGAGTTCCTTGGAAGTGTATTATCCTCCATTATCTAATATTAGAATCTTGATTTTCTTTTTGGTCAATTTCTCTACTTTAGCCTTGAATTATTGAAATTTACTGAAGAATTTATCCTTGATATTCATGAAGTATATCCATCTATTTCCTGTGAAAAGAAACTTGTATTTGTTGAAAAAATGTATCTAGTGTTAGTTTTCATAATTGTATTTCAGTCATGATGTAATGTATTTGTCAAAACAAAGGAAAATAAATTTATTTATTAGCATGGGTTTCATGCTTTATTTATTTTATTTTTAGGTAAAAGCTTCCAATGTAGGCTTCTAGGGTTGTGTCCTGAGTCCTAGTAATTATCATTATGTAATAGACCCTTCCTGGGCTTTGTTTATCAAGAAATAAATTTATTTTGATTTAAATTGTGTCAAATAAGCCTCCTCCACCAAGTCAGCCTCAAAGAAAACAAGTCAGCCTGAAAGGGATCTAGAAACCACTATATATAGGAAACAATTTGGCCTCATTTGTAGTATAAGACAAGAAAGTTCAACATGCAATTGTCAGAGAATAAAAACAAGAGTGAATTACCTAAGGAGATAAAACCCTAACAAAGGAGACACTTGTCAACCAAGAAGAAGTTTAATTTCTTTCTGTTCTACCACACATGTGAGTTTTTGGGTTGTTGTTGGAGGACCAAAATTTCAAATCTACTGTAAGGTTGAAATTCTAGAAGTTGGAGGGCCAAAATTTTGTGTTGTATCTAAGTTGAAGTTGTTTAACTAGAAGAGACTTATGAAGTTTGAGTAATCATTTTGGAAGGATGACTTGGTGGAGTGAGGAGGGTCTTTTGGTTTGGCCTAGGTCCTGGATTGTCTCAATTGATTTGAATCTTCTAGTATAAGAGTTTTACTGTGTTTCCCCTTCATATGGGTTTTAGCCCTAGTTGAGTGCTTATATCTAGTGTCATTGATCTTCTTTTTTTGATTTGATGATTTCTTTATGAGAAGAAGATAAAAGAAGAACATTAAGAAATTTAATAAGAATGAAATAATATCACAAGTAATTGTCAATATAATAAAATATTTCTTCCTGTTTGATTTTCTAACATGGTATTAGAGCTAAGGTGAAGAAGGAAAGAAAAAGGAAACTTGAAGGTCTATTGAAATAAGGGTTGAGAACAAGGTTTCAAGGAAGATCATATGGGATATATGAAATCATTTCATCTGTAAGGAAGACATTATAAAGTCTATTTCAACCTCAATGAAAACAAAAAATAAGCTAAAAGGAGCCTCCAACTATAGGGCATGGAAGAAGAGTATAGGTCTCATATTTTCTAAGCACAAAGTATTGCATTTTGTTCAAGGAAAAGTTGAGAAACCAATAGATGATGCAAGAAAGGAAATGTATAGGGAAAATAACATCTTGGCCATGAATATAATTGTAGATAGAGTGAGGGACAATCTAATACCCTACATATCCAAGATCGATATTATTCAATGTAACTGGCATAGTGACTATGAATGAAGACAATATTACTATGGCCATAAAGAATGAAAGTCTTAAGAGTACAAGCAATCTTGGTGGAATCTCCTCAAATATTTCCATTAAATCCTTAGAAACTGGTGATGGAAATCATTATAATATAAATAATTTCCTAGAAAAAATTTAAAAGGATCCAAATTTCCATATCAAAAATTTTAATTGAAAATGATAGTATTGATATTAAAGGAAATCACAGTGGACACTCCTCAACATCCTTGAATTTTAAATGCTTAGGTAATATTAGTTCATCATATTGCGTTGAAGGTGACTTGATGCATAACCACAATAAACTCATTGAAGATATTGCTACACCCTGGGTAAGTAATCCATATCGTATGGTCTCCTCAGGAATTTCATCTGATAATGTTGGAACCATCATTAAGCTCACATCTGTGGATTCAATTGTTGTTGTGAACAATGATTACTTGTGTAATAGATCTGAAATGTTAGAAAATTATATATTACGGAGCAATGGAACACATAAAATATTGCAGAAATATAAACACAGAAAATGCAAAAAACAAGAGAGACATAGATATACGTGGTTCACCCAGTTTGGGCTACGTCCACCCCCGAACAACTAGTCCTTCCTTTCTATTATCCAGAAAAATGAAGAGACACAACCTACAACAAATCCGCTGTAATATCCTCTGTTTTCTCTCACAGTCTCACCTCTCTATTTCTCGCTCACAGAATACACATCTATCACACAGCCTCAAATACAATGCCCTCATACAGAGAGAGGGGTTTCCTTCTAGGGAAAAAAACCCTAAACTAAACATAAGTTCTACCGTCAGATCATCCGCCTAATGAACGACCCAGATTGACTAGAAATTACTATACTTTTACATTTATTTTTGGCTTCGGGGGCGCTGCCCTCGAGCCCCCCCGAGGGACCGCTGGCCCCTGGACCCCCCAGCCGGGGGATGGGCCCCCCTCGGACCCCCGCGGGGGGGACAAGTCCCCCCCGCACCCCCCCACGTGGAGGGGTGTACAAAACTTCCTAGGGTATACATCCGGCTGAAACAAAGACCTCTGAACAATCATGCTCGACACACAACAATCTCCCACTCGGAGAATGATTATAGCAACTCCACTGCTGCTTCATTTACTAGACAATTACTCCTCTTTGGACCTGGCTGTTTCTCATCTTCATTGTCATCCTTGAAGACCAATTGAAACTGAGCATGTTTTCAGTTTCTCCCTAGTTACGACTTTTCTTAGCATATCTGCAGGATTCTGGCTAGTGTGTATCTTTTCCAGCTTCAACTCTCCATCCTCCAACATTGATCGTATGAAATGATACTTGAGCTGTATGTGTTTAGTCCTGGAATGAAATGCTGAGTTCTTTGCAAGATGAATGGCACTTTGGCTATCACTGTATAACGTGCCCATATCATGCTTCTTACCCAACTCACCCATAAACCTTTGTAACCAAATCATTTCTTTACTAGCCTTTGTAGCAGCAACATACTCTGCTTCTGTTGTTGAAAGTGCAACAACACTTTGGATTTTTGAAACCCAACTAACAACTATTCCTCCAACAGTAAATACATATCCTGTAGTGCTCCTCCTATTATCTCTGTCACCTGCCATATCTGCATCAACATATCCTTGTAGGGAGATGTTTGAACCACCAAAGCATAATGCTTGATTTGTGGTACCTTTCAAATATCTGAGAATCCATTTCACTGCCATCCAATGTTCCTTTCCTGGATTGTTCATGTACCTGCTTACAACTCCCACTGCATGTGCAATATCGGGCCTTGTGCATACCATTGCATACATTAAGCTTCCAACTGCTGATGCATATGGAACTTTAGACATATAATCCATGTCTTCTTGGGTCTTTGGGCACATTTCCTTGCTAAGTTTGAAATGGCTAACAAAAGGTGTACTAACTGGTTTTTCATTGTGCATTTTAAATCTTTTCAACACCTTTTGTATGTACTCATTCTGAGAAAATGTTAATCTACGATTTTTCCTGTCTCTAGTTATTCTCATACCAAGGATTTGTTTTGCAGCTCCCAAATCCTTCATTGCAAATGAATTTGCCAATTTTCTTTTGAGCACATTTATTTCCTGCATGTTAGATCCTGCAACAAGCATGTCATCTACATACAATAACAATATAATATAGCTGCCATCATTTTGCTTTTTCAAATAAACACAATGATCAGAGTGACATCTAGTGTAACCTTGTTCAGACATAAACTTGTCAAATTTTAGATACCACTGCCTTGGAGCCTGTTTTAAGCCATACAAGCTCTTCTTCAACCTGCACACTTGTTTCTCCTTCCCTTTCACCTCATATCCTTGTGGCTGCTGCATATATATCTCTTCCTCCAAATCCCCATGGAGAAAAGCTGTCTTTACATCTAACTGCTCAAGATGCAAATCTTCAGCTGCTACAAGACTTAAAATAGTTCTGATTGAAGTCATTTTAACAACAGGAGAAAATATTTCATCAAAATCAATACCTTTCTTCTGTGCAAACCCCTTCACCACAAGTCTAGCTTTATACCTCTATTTTCCTCCATCTTCTTCCTTCAGCCTGTAAACCCATTTATTCTACAATGTTGTTTTACCTGCAAGCAACCTGACTAAGTCCCAAGTCTGGTTATGTGCTAAGGAGTCCATCTCTTCTTTCATGGCTTGCTCCCACTTCTTCCTGGTTTCTACCTGCACTGCTTCTTCATAACATTTGGGTTCACCAAAACCAGTCAACAATAAATAATATAATGAAGGAGAGTAACGTTCAGGGGGTCTACTTATCCTGGTAGATCTTCTAACACCACTTTCGGGTGTTTGGGGTGCTTGTTGCTGTTGTGGTGGTTGCTGTTGTTGTGGTTGTTGATTATTATTATTTTCAGGCACCTTTACTTTTTCAGTGATTTTGTCAAGAACTGTGTATTCCTTGTTTTCTTTTTCTTGCTTCTTTTCCTGCAACTGATTCTTATACAAGACCTTCTCATTGAATATTACATCTCCGCTCCTAATGATTTTGTGATTTTCATAATCATATAAGTGATAACCAAAATCATTAACACCATATCCAATAAAGGTACATTTCTTTGACTTTGCCTCACGCTTTGTTCTATTTTCTTTATCAATATGGACAAAGGCCTCACAACCAAAAGGCTTTAAAAAAGAGTAATTTACCTTTTTACTTGTCCATGCTTCCTCCGGAATACCACCATCCAAGGAACTTGAAGGCCCTCTGTTTATTAGATAAACAACAGTATCTACAGCATCTACCCAAAACTGTAAAGGCAATCCTGGATGCAATCTCATGCACCTTGCATGCTCCATGATTGTTCTGTTCATCCTTTCTGACACACCATTTTCTTGTGGTGTTCTTGGAAATGTATTCTCTCTACGAATTCCTTGCTCTGAACAATACCTATCAAACTCTTTGCTGCAATATTCACCTCCATTGTCTGATCTAAGACACTTCAATTTCTTTCCTGTCTCAATCTCAACCAAAGCTTTCCATTTCTTGAAAGTATCAAATACATCAGATTTATTCTTAATACAATAAATCCAAGTTTTTCTAGTTTCATCATCAATAAAAGTAACATAATAACGAGAGCCACCGAGAGATGATACCTGAGCAGGTCCCCATACATCTGTATGCACAAGCTCTAATTTTTCATTCTTCTTTTCTTTCCCAACTCTGAGAAATCTGACTCTCTTCTATTTTCCATAAATGCAATTCTCACAGAAATCCAAATCAACATTCTTCAAACCCAACAAAAAATTCCGTGAGTGAAGAATCTTCATCCCCTTTTCACTCATGTGTCCAAGCCTATGATGCCATAATGCTAGATCTGCTCCTTTGGAAGTTAAAGCATTAATAGAGTTAGAAATACCATTGCATAAATACAATGTACCAACCTTTTCGCCTTTTGCTATTACCAGGGCTCCTTTAGTGACCTTCCAAGCTTTATCTGTGAAAGTTGTCACACAACCTTCACTGCCTAACTGCCCTGTTGAAATCAGATTTTTCTTTAGATCTGGAACATGCCTTACCTCCTTTAATAGCCATTGGTTTCCATTCTGCTGTTTTACAAGAACCTTACCCATTCCAACGATTTTACAGGGTTTATCATCACCCAGACGAACTTGTCCAAAATATCCTTGAACATAGTCATGAAAGTATTTCTTATCAGGTGTGGCATGGAATGAAGCCCCTGAATCTACCACCCAGGAATCAATAATATTTTTGAAAGAAAGAATCAAAGAATCTTGTAACACCTCACCTGTCACATTTGCTTCATGATTGTTTTCTTGCTGTGCATCTCCTTCTTTTCCCTTCCGAGATCTACAGTCTTTATTTAGGTGTCCTTTCTTTCCACATTTCCAGCACACTATCCCCGATCTGGACTTGGGTCTACCTTTCCTTGATTTACTGCGATATCCTGAGCTCTTTCCTCTTTCCATTTTTCTTCCTCTAGACTCTGCACTCAAAGCATTTCCAGATGTCTCACCAGAGCTTTTCCGTTGCATTTCCTCGCTAAGGATAGCACCGACAACATCATCAAACTTTAAAGTACTAGATCCAAAAACGGAGTTACTAATGGCCATTACCAAACCATTCCAAATTTCTGGTAATGAGCACAAGAATAACAGAGCTCTAACTTCATCATCAAAGTTTACCCCTACAGAACTTAACTGACTTGTAACTGTATTAAAATCATTTAAATGGTTTGCAATAGATCCACCTTCCGACATATTCATATTAAATAACCGTTTCATAAGAAACACCTTGTTTGAGGCCGAGGGTTTTTCATATAGTTTCGACAACGTCTTCATCAAACCCTCTGTCATGGTTTCCTTCGAAATGTTGAAGGCGACTGACGCAGCAAGGCACAACCGTATTGTTCCGAGTGCCTTTCTATCGAGAAGGTTCCATTCTTCATCTTTCATACCCGTCGGCATCTTTGTTTTTCCGCCCAATGGTAGGTATAGATCTTTCTGATACAGATAATCTTCCATCTGCATCTTCCACAACGAGAAGTTTTGGCCGTTAAATTTCTCGACCCTAAACTTACCATATTCCGCCATTGCTCCCACTCGAACCAGGAACCCTTCTTTCCTGCGAGTTTATCAGCCAAATAGACCTTCGGCTCTGCTACCAGTTGTTAGAAAATTATATATTGCGGAGCAATGGAACACATAAAATATTGCAGAAATATAAACACAGAAAACGCATAAAACAAGAGAGACACAGATATACGTGGTTCACCCAGTTTGGGCTACGTCCACCCCGAACAACCAGTCCTTCCTTTCTATTATCCAGCAAAATGAAGAGACACAACCTACAGCAAATCCGTTGTAATATCCTCTATTTTCTCTCACAATATCACCTCTCTGTTTCTCGCTCACAGAATACACATCTATCACATAGCCTCAAATACAATGCCCTCATACAAAGAGAGGGGTTGCCTTCTAGGGTAAAAAACCCTAAACTAAACATAAGTTCTAACGTCAGATCATCTGCCTAATGAATGGCCTAGATTGACTAGAAATTACTATACTTTTACAAGGCAATTTTACATTTATTTTTGGCTTCGGGGGCGCTGCCCCTGGACCCCCGCGGGGGGGACAAGTCCCCCCCACATGGAGGGGTGTACAAAACTTCCTGGGGTATACATCCGGCTGAAACAAAGACCTCTGAACAATCATGCTCCATACACAACATGAAATAGTTAACAACTCAAATAGATCGAAGGATTCTGGCATTCCTTCTTGTCAAGCTTCCTTGAATCCTATTGGTACTCCCCCTTCTTCAAACAAAAAATTCATCAACATCTCCTCTCATGAGCTGACTAATGATGAAATCAAAATTTTGAACAAAGGCCTAGGGTTTGCCATTTCCCCCAAAAAGATTCCCTTCAAAAATATTATTTGTAGTGTGGAATATAGTATTCAAGGGCTGAATGATGTTGACAAATAATGTATTCACCAAGAATACTCTCTCATCATGAGGAAAGCTAGACCAACCAAGTCCAATTTAAATCCCAAACTATTATTGGCTCTCAAAAACTTAAGGAATAATGATAAAATTGTTATCTTGAAGGATAACAAGGGAGGAGCCATAGTGGTTATGGATAAAGAAGACTACAACTCCAAAATGAAGGACCACCTCTATAATGGTGGTTGTTACAAGAAGCTTCAAAATACGCCTATCTCAAAAATAACTAAGGGGGTTAAGAAATCTATCAAGGAATAAGATATTGATGACAAAATAAAAAAGAAGTTAACCCTGTGTAGTGAACTAACCCCTAGGATTTATGGTTGATCCAAGTGGATCCAGAGAGACACATAAGACAAAGAGGGCTTATGAATGCTCACAAATAAAAGTGCTCAGATGACTTCGATCGAGGACCAGAGTGTAGATCTTCTCGTCTTGATCGTGGAGGTGCGAATGGTTCATCAATCTGAGCTCGTATGAAGGAGAACGAGCCAGTCAAAGTTTTGGTCAAAGTCAGTTGTGGGCCAGGTTTAAAGTGTCCTACAATTTTACTGACCCCGAGGCATAAACCTAGCTCCCAAAATCAGTCGAATTTGTAGCCTCGTTAATTTGCCAATGACCCTTATTTACTAAAAATTTAAAAATGACTCCTATTTATAATATATATATATATATATATATATATATATATATATATATATATATATATATATATATATATATATATATATATATATATATATATATATATATATATATATATACATATATATATATATACACATATACATATATATATATATATATATATACACATATATATATATATACATATATATATATATATATATATATATATATATATATATATATATATATATATATATATATATATATATATATATATATATATATATATATACACATATACATATATATATATATATATATATATATACATATATATATATATACATATATATATATATATATATATATATATATATATATATATATATATATATATATATATATTAATATGGTGGCGGGCCACCACCCCTACCACCCCCAAATATATCATAACAAATTATAATTTGTTTGGGCCGATGGGCCATCACCCCCGCCAGCCCTCCCATAACCTTACCCAAAAGTGGAAATATATTGGCTCAACAACCATCACCCCACCAAGCCCTCACACCATAAGCCCTCATAAAAAGTTGACACATTATATTAATAGGGGTGGGAACGGGCCACCTCCGGTGGACCCGACCCACACCTCGACACCTTTAAACACTACAATCACATGGGATATAGGACCCGCAAGGGTCGAACTCACCTGACCCACGTGGCTAGCCCCCAATTTGGTGGCCCCAAAATTATTATAGGCCCAACTAAAAACATATACAACCAATTAAATACATACGGGGATTTTGGGGTGGGCTACCCAATGCGGACCCAACCCCCATTTTCAAATGAATTTTGGTTTGTTTATAACCATAAGGTGGTAAAATGACAGGGGTAGGGTTGACCACTTGACCCCTCCTCAACCAATTCGCCAGGTTTACCATTGCGCCAAATGGATTTCATTGGTAAATCCGCTCGTAAAATTATATAAACTCCAGAAATTTTACCATTGCACAAAGTTCGAGGCAGATGGAGGAACCAAGATCAGGCACGTAAATCAAAGTGAATTAATTAATTTTTAATGTAGGAACCATGAATTTTGCAGGAGGTCCAAATTTCCACTTTGTCAGATTTTGACAAATTTTATATGGATTCAACACCTCTTGTTGCCATGAATGCAATAGCATTGTCTGTTTCTCCATCGAAGTTCTTCATTTTTTCAGTCATTTTTCAAAATGCACGTGGAACCATGATTGTTGCAAAAACAAGGTGTGAAACCATGAGCCTTGAAATTTTCCCGAGGAGGTAAAATTTTTCCATGTCATAATATAGTCAAGTTTATACTTGTTTTTCACGGTTTTCCATAGGGATCACAATGGAGAGGTCAGATTCACCATTTGAGTTTCGAATTTCCAATCCACCCATGGATCAAGATCTTTGAGGAATCTAGGGGGAATCTAAAAGATTCCTTGAGCCCCAGATTCTCAACTTCTCAGAATTCAAAAATTGGACAATCGTTTTTGCACTATTCGACGTCATAAATCTGATGGTGCATTCAGATTTCTCATTCTCTTATTCTATTCTTCAACCACTTTTCTAAGTAGAATGCAGGTGTCAACCTCCATGTGCGAGAAGTTATGTGATTGATGTCGTGATATTGATGGTCCGAACAGCTTCAACAGTTTGACATCCACTTCTTCAGATGGCCCTTGGTTGTGAGGTATATGCAATGTTCATGTACTTCTTTTGCTATGCATTATGCTGCACAAGTCCTTGATTGATGTTTTATGTGGGGTGCTTTTTCTTACTCATCTTATGATCCCTGCTTGATGTGATGCGGAATCATTTATGTGATGTACTTGTTGTCATGATTCATCATGTTATGTGTTGAGATCCCTTGTTGTATGTTGATGGCATACTCTTGTTGTCATCATGCATGTTTTGCATTGAGATCCCTTTTATGCCATGTTGGCGGGATTCTCATCATGCTTGAGTTTTATGTCATATTGATAGGAGTCTTTTGGTTGAGAGCTCCTGTAGAGGAACATCTCTTAGGGCCAATCCTGTGTGAGGGCATTTCTCCTTGTATGATATTGACGTCACCTCTATGTACATCATCACCATTGATAGCACTTAATGCAATGGCCTACACCATCTTGACACCGAGGCTCAGAGACATAGTCCCTCCTGGATGAACAACGTTATCAATGACTTGTGTTTTTGTGTTGCTAATGATTGCTATGTTCCTCTTCTTTACAAAATGCACATGTATTCACTCATGTTCTTTTAAAAATTGAATTTAACACATCACGAAAGTAAAAGGTCTTGGAAGGATCCTTTGTCACACCCGGACCTGGATCAAGTGGTATCAAAGTAGTCTTTGTGTTGAAGTGAATTGCAGCATGAAAAATGGAACGTGCAGCAATAGAGGATGAAAACACGATGTACGAGACCATGCTCAACATTTCCAAAAGGGTAGAAATAATGTATGAAACTCTATAGAAAGAGACAAAGGAAAAGGAGCGATTGCAGCTTCAGTTGCAAGCCACAGAAGAGGCCATGGAGGAACTGAAGCAAAACAAACATAATCTTCAAAGAGAGAACACTGACTTGAAGATGCGTCTACATGAAGAGAAAGAGGAGAAACATAGACTACTACGACAACTACAAGCAAAGGACGAGGCCTTGAAAAGTTGCAACGTGACGCATGTGAGGTAAAATGTAATTCTCCAAATTCATGTATGTGTCCTAACGATGATTTTCCTGTTTTTGAAAATCATACCACAGGAATTGTCTCCAAACTGTTGAAGAGAATGGGGTATGAAGGAAAAGGCTTGGTGTTAATGGTCAAGGCACTATCAACCCCGTTAAAGTAGAGGAATTACCGTGTCAAACAGGACTTGGGTATGTTAGAAAGGAAGTTGGGGAATGCGCCACAACAGTTAGCGAACCACCAACAATGGATGATGAGAGACCCTCATCAGTTCTTTCCAAATCGACAAAGGAGGTAAAATATGTTGATTTCCTTTTAGTTTTGTTGTCACATAGTATGACTTTTGTTGGAGATGTGGAGATCCCAATTACAGGGACAAACATGAGGCTTCTTACAAGGATGAGGCACGAGGAGGAAGAAGAACTTGGTGTTAATAACCAAGACATAACTCAACCTTTAGAGGTTGTGCATGAACATCGATTTGCAGGCTTGAGATACACTAAAAGGGAGTGCTCGAAGGTGTTAGAGTCGTCAGAGACATCGATGAAATCATCGAGGAAAGAGAATTATGGGAATACATCCCCATCATCCCATGGCAGTGCCCATTGCAGGGAGGGAGCTAAGACAAGTTCTCATTGCCATACTGATATCAGAGAGAACAAGGGAAGGTATAACCACTTTCGATCTTCGAATGTTCATTTCAATTATCATCATGTTGTTAATAATGAATGTAAAACATGGCATCGAAAAACATGCACCTTTTGTGGATTACATAACCATACATTATCTAAGTGTTGGAAAAGAATGGCAGCACGCAAAAGGATGAGGCATGAAAGACCCTCTCAACAGCATGTAAAGAAGCAGGTTAAGTAAATCTAGAGGAAGAATATGTATTGCAGTCAGTGTGATAGAAGTGGCCATCAAAGAGCCACTCGTTAGAGGCTCCATCCAGAGCAATGCCTTAAAGACAAAGCGTCAGTGCGTGAACCATGTGAAGCAGATGTTTGACAAGAAAAACCACCACAAGGAGGTGACCCATTCACATTGATAAGTGAAAAATGGTTTCTAGACATGTTATCATTTCATGGTCGTGCTTTTGTAAATCATTTGTTGCATTTTAAGATGTAAAATTGATGATGTGTTTTCCATCACTTATTCGGCAATAGTGATGTTTGGTCTTATTTGGTGTCACATGTTAAACTGTTGTCATGCGGAAAGAGTCAATTTTGCGGACAAAACCGACCTCCCTAGAAGCTAAGGTTTTCTAGTGACAAACAAGACAATTAAACACTACCTTTCTCTAAATATGCATTTAGAATACAAGTAATCAAGTGCTTATAACATAACTTTAGTCCAACGCTTTGTAGTAGTCCAACCTCGCCGATCCGGATGAGCTCCTCCTTCTCTTCGAAACCTGCATTCACTAACAAGCCAAAAGATTACATAGCACCTGAATAACTTATAAAATAAAACATATTCATCATACAGACCAAGGAGTATATGAAACAAATCATGTATAACAATCTGTTGAGAAAAGTGAGCTTAATTGTATTAAGTGGAAACAAAAGAAACCATTACAACCTGAGCCTTGGTGTTGTGCAGGTCCCTCCTAGGGTCTAGCAAGAGTTCTCCTTTACTTTGATCAGCTCAACCACTTCCAAATAAGGCTAGGAAAGGATGGGAATCTCTCCTCTCAAGCTCTATAAGGGAGTCCTAATTCCAGCAGCATCTACCCTTAGGAATGTTCAGCTTTCAACCTCCCCTCCCTCTGGCCCAATGCCTGTATTTATAGTGCTTTAGAGGAAGTTAATCAGGTCCACCATCAATGGGATAAGCCCCTCTTTGAATGGGATAGCTCCCCTCTTGATGGGATAAGTTCCTCTTTCATAGGGATACATGAACCATCTGGAGGCGCTCAATACACGTCAAACAAACTTCTAGAATGCTCTAGAAATGACCACAAGTAACTTTTTTGAAGTGAAAATTGCGCCTTTTGACCTTTACAGGAGTACGCACCCACCCCTTTACAGACAGAGCGTACAAGGACGCATGTAATGTGAACTTGAGGTGCGTACACGCAGGTAAGGCTAAGAGAAATTGCGTAACCAGAGTTATTTGACTTTTTAAGGACTTTCTCTCTTTCTCGGAGTTTGACATGAAGAGCAGAGGTATGAGACTTGCCAAGGAGGATAGTATGACAGTTGATGGAGCCATACTAACTGCAAGTAGTCATGGTGACAAATTTTAGTGTAACAAATTGCCCCTTAAAGTGCGAAGCCTGTAGTAGATTAGGGTTTCATATCATCTAGGAAGGGTGAAGTACTTTATCATTTCAAGGATTATCTTGTGGAGAGCCCAGTCAGAACCTGCAAATATTCAACACAAAATACATATATAAGATCATATCATCGCTGAGGTAGGCATTCCCATACTGAGATTAAAAACTTTAACTAACAAACTAACTACTGTTCTGATATAGGAATGATTTTGCAGTACATCATAATCATAGACTTGTGTAGACACAGTATGGACGCAACCATCTGTTTATAGTTGGTCTATTATACAATGAATACAAAACTCCTCGCAGCCTGGATGGTGGAAACTAGATCCAGGGTCTTCATTTCTACTTCTCGAAATGGTACGATTCTATCCATGCGAATAAATGAGTTGATGTCAAGCATGGTAGAAACCACTTGATTACCAGTCAATGATGTAAACTGTTAACAAGTGTGAGAGAAACCACCAGTGATGTCAATGGTTCTCAAAGTACCCAGTACAATCCATGAGATGTGAATGAATGAGTTGATGTCGAACATTTCACCGAATCCTTCGATCGAAAGTCAATGATGTAAACCGTCGTCAAAGGCGAGAAACCTGCCATTGATGCATGCAGATTTCAAGATACTGACGATTTATAGGTCATCTTTCTAGATAATGTGTTGATGTCGATAGAAAGCGACCCATTGCAGGAAAGCCCACAACACGAAATCATAGATCAAGTTGAAGAAATGTAGCTGTAAGGACTGACTCAGGGATGGTCGAGATGGATGACAGGTATTTTGCAGATGAATGGTTTATTTGCAGTGACCTCTTGAACACATAATGACACGACAGATGGCTTGGTGACAATTGACCCAAAGTTAATACCCAGAACCGGCTGAAGACTTTCAATGTGGTTTGATAAACTATTAGGCAAAGGATTTCCCAACCCAGGTGAATGAAAAGTGTCGTGTTCAAGAGTGGTGATAAGGTTTTTCTGAGATAGAGTATAACAAATAGGCTCATTTTTCTCTCTTTCCCCCCACCATTTCTGGCAAGTACCTCTTTATTTTTTACAACCTTGAGGAGGATAAAATTTGCTTGATTATAAGCTCATCCTTCGGATGAGTCCAACTTAGTTTAGATTCGAACCCTAAGAAGGAGTGGTCCGTTCCTGTTTGTAATCAAACAGGTCCTTTACTGTGAAATTTTAATGAGTCCAATATAGGAGAAACTCGGCGTTTTTCGATTTTAGAGAGTCTGAAAAACTTAAGAAGACTCCAGGGTTGAACTTTTTCGTAAATTTGTGTCTCCCAAGCCCGAAAAAGTATAAAATAATACTTGAGAGAACCGCTTGATCTTTTATGACCAAGGAGTACTTTCATAGTTAGTGTCTTTGACTTGAAAAGTAAAAAGCGATCAAGGACACGTCGTTTTATTTCCAGTATTGAATTTGAAACGAAAAAAATCCGACAATCTTTTCATGTTCTTACGGTCAGAAAAGGGCTATAAGAGGACCGTCTTTTAATTCCGTTTTAACGAGTTTAAAAGAAAAACTCGGCAATATTTTCATATTTTGAGAGTCTGAAAAGGGCTTAAAAGAGAACTCCAAAGTTTCACTTTTTCGTAAGTTTTAACGAGTTCAAAAAAATGATAAAAATGTACTCATATTGCCGACTTTCAATTTAATTTACGAGCAGGAAAAGACAGAAAGAACTCGGCATTTTCATTTGTTTTATGAGAATGAAAAATAGCAAAATAATCTCGGGATTTTCATGAGTTTAACGAGTCTTGAAAATAACTGAAATTGACTCGAGATTTTCATTTCTACTTCCCGAAAAGGTACGATTCTATCCATGCGAATAAATGAGTTGATGTCGAGCATGGTAGAAACCACTTGATTACCAGTCAATGATGTAAATTGTTAACAAGTGTGAGAGAAACCACCAGTGATGTCAATGGTTCTCAAAGTACCCAGTACAATCCATGAGATGTGAATGAATGAGTTGATGTCGAACATTTCACGGAATCCTTCGATCGAAAGTCAATGATGTAAATCATCGTTAAAGGCGAGAAACCTGCCATTGATGCATGCAGATTTCAAGGTACTGATGATTTCTAGGTCATCTTTCTAGATAATGTGTTGATGTCGATAGAAAGTGACCCGTTGCAGGAAAGCTCACAACACGAAATCATAGATCAAGTTGAAGAAATGTAGCTATAAAGACTGACTCAGGGACGGTCGAGATGGATGACAGGTATTTTGCAGATGAATGGTTTATTTGCAGTGACCTCTTGAACACATAACGACACGACAGATGGCTTGGTGACAATTGACCCAAAGTTAATACCCGGAACCGGCTGAAGACTTTCAATGTGGTTTGATCAACTATTAGGCAAAGGATTTCCCAACCCAGGTGAATGAAAAGTGTCGTGTTCAAGAGTGGTGATAAGGTTTTTCTGAGACAGAGTATAACAAATAGGCTCATTTTTCTCTCTTTTCCCCCACCATTTCTGGCAAGTACCTCTTTATTTTTTACAAGCTTGAGGAGGATAACATTTGCTTGATTATAAGCTCATCCTTCGGATGAGTCCAACTTAGTTTAGATTCGAACCCTAAGAAGGAGTGGTCCATTCCTGTTTGTAATCGAATAGGTCCTTTACTGTGAAATTTTAACGAGTCCAGTTTAGGAGAAACTCGACGTTTTTCAATTTTAGGGAGTCTGAAAAACTTAAGAAGACTCCAAGGTTGAACTTTTTCGTAAATTTGTGTCTCCCAAGCTTGAAAAAGTATAAAATAATACTTGAGAGAACCGCTTGATCTTTTACGACCAAGGATTACTTTCATAGTTAGTGTCTTTGACCTGAAAAGTAAAAAGAGATCAAGGACATGTCGTTTTATTTCCAGTATCGAATTTGAAACGACAAAAATCCGGCAATCTTTTCATGTTTTTACGGTCAGAAAAGGGCTATAAGAGGACCGTCTTTTAATTCCGTTTTAACGAGTTTAAAAGAAAAACTCGGCAATCTTTTCATATTTTGATTGTTTGAAAAGGGCTTAAAAGAGAACTCCAAAGTTTCACTTTTTCGTAAGTTTTAACGAGTTCGAAAAAATGATAAAAATGTACTCATATTGCCGACTTTCAATTTAATTTACGAGCAGGAAAAGACGGAAAGAACTCGGCATTTTCATTTGTTTTACGAGAATGAAAAATAGCAAAATAATCTCGGGATTTTCATGAGTTTAACAAGTCCTGAAAATAACTGAAATTGACTCGAGATAGGTTTCATTTTTACAAAAGCTTGAAACGAAGAAAAAATATGCTTCAAAGTAGTTTCATTTTTACACAAGCTTGAAACAGAGAGAAAACTGTGCTTGATGCCCCCTACGCATAATTTCTAGAGCGCATGCCCCCCAGCTTCATTTCATTCAACCAGTTGGATGAAATGAAGGTTGAGTTGCGAGATCATTTGAAAGACGCGACCTAAAACTGGAAGAAAATTATGCAAAACACTGAAATAACTAACCTAAATATACAACTTAACATTTATGAGGTCTAGTAAAACTCTCGCCTCAAGTAGAGGAGGATTTGTTTCATTTTTTAACGAGCTGGACACAGGAAAATAATTATGCTCGGATTCGGTTTCATATTTATGCAAGCTTGAAACGAAAAACTATGCTTGTTATAAGTTCACATGCCCCCAACATAATGATGCAAAACGAGGTACATGCCCCCCAAGCTTCATTGCATTCAATGAGGTGGATGGAATGAAGCTTTACTTTCAAGATCTTGGAAAGACGTGTGGGAGTTGTTTCATTTTTTAGTGAGGTTGACACAGGAAAAGAACTATCCTCAAAACCCTTGTTTCATTTGTTAAACGAGCTTGACACAAGATAAGGAACTATGCTCATAACTACTCTCTACAATCTACCTAACAAAAAACTTTACTCTAAAAACCTTGATTCATTTTTTAACGAGCTTGAAACAAGACAAGGAACTATGCTCATGACTCCTTGTTTCTTTTTTTTTAACGAGCTTGACACAAGACAAGGAACTATGCTCTAAAATCCTTGTTTCATTTTTTAATGAGCTTGACACAAGACAAGGAACTATGCTCATGACTACTCTCTACAATCTACCTATATATCCTAAAATCTACATGATTCATTTTTTAATGAGGTTGACTCAGTAAAAGAACTATCCTCATACCAACTGATTCATTTTTTAACGAGGTTGACACAGGAAAAGAACTGTCCTCATACTCACTGATTCATTTTTTAACGAGGTCGACATAGTAAAAGGAACTTTCCTCGTTACATCCAGTTTCATTTTTTAATGAGGTTGAGACGGGAACAAACTATCCTCGCACACACTGATTCATTTTTTAACGAGGTTGACACAGTAAAAGGAACTTTCCTCACAACACCCTGTTTCATTTTTTAACGAGGTTGACACAGTAAAAGAAACTTTCCTCGTAACACCCTGTTTCATTTTTTAACGAGGTTGACACAGTAAAAGAAACTTTCCTCGTAACACTCTGTTTCATTTTTTAACGAGGTTGACACAGTAAAAGGAACTTTCCTCACAACTCCTTGTTTCATTTTTTAATGAGCTTGACACAAGACAAGGAACTATGCTCATGACTTCCAGTTTCATTTTTTAACGAGGTTGAGACTAGAAGAAACTATCCTCACACTCACTGATCATGGCTTCCAACTAGAAGAAAGACATGTCAATGGACACACCTTGATCATGGCTTCCAAAAGGTCTTCATTAGAAGGAAGAATAGTTCTCTGGAAGGAACACATGTCAAGGGACTCAAAAGGGATAAGAACATCATGTTCAAGTAATCCCATAGAGTTTTCCATGTCAATTACCGGATCTAAATCAAAGGAAGATGAGCAAACAGTGAGAGGTTCACTTACATCGGTAACTGAAAACATGGGACCAGTTGCCACATAATTAACCTGTGGCAGGGTATATACCACTTTAGAATCAAGAACATTTAGGGGTGTCATATTATTGGTAGTTGAGACAAGACTAGGGAACGAAAGCTGGTCTACAGTCACAATATTTCCATTGTGAGGGAAAGACATCACGCGAAAGAGTGTCGATAAGTCAGTTTTCATTTCATAAACACAGTCTCGCCCAAGGAGTAAATTGAAATCCAAGGGACCTCGAACTACCATAAGATCAATACAGACAGTTTTACCTTCCAAGGTAATATAAAACTTAGGAAGGATCCCCAAAGGTTCACTAATGGTTCGGTTAAAAGCTTTCAGATTCTACGTAATAGGTGTAAGCTGAGGGGAACCCAAAGCTTTCCAAACAGTTGAGGATAAAATACTAACAGAAGCACCTTCATCTACTTGAGTACGATGTATGTCCCTACCACCAGCCTTGAAAATGATTTGGAAAGGGATGGAGGAAGGAAGACGAGGTTCTGTCAGTCTATTCCAATCAAAGGAAAAGACCTCAGTGCTTGGAGGGGGTTCTGTAGAAACAGGTGAAATGCCCCCCGACATAGAAGAATCTGATGTAACAAGAAGAACCTGAGCAGTATGAAGTTCACTCTCGAAAGGGAAAGTGGGATCGACCGAATGTGAAATTGAATCGACCACTTGATCAACTAATGGATCATCAACTTGAGTGACATGAGTTTCACTCTCCAATGGAAGAGTGGGATCGACCGAATGTGAAATTAGATCAGTCACTCTGTTAGTTGACGGTAGGTTGGGAGAAAGTTTACGGTAACCAGTTGGAAATTCTTGTTGTGGAACAGTAAGGTTTTCCAACAATGTTGAGGCTTCATCCATGTGAGGGCAAATGTGAGTTTGATGACTCCCTTTGCATAACTTACAAGGAAACCTAACTTTACCCTTTTTCCCAGGAACTTGACTATCACTGGTTGATGGATCATTGGAAATTTGATGAGATTTTTTTGACCATACTTCCAGGACCTTTGGAATACCAGGACAATTGACAAGGAAGTGGTCACCCTTACAAAGCCTGCAAGGGTATTTGGGTTTACGATGCATGTCGGAGTTTTCCTCAACACAACTAACACTTACAGTCATGGTTGGTTGGTTGACTTCTTTCTTATCTTGCTTCTTCTTCTTCTTCTTCTTCTTCCCTTTCTTCTTCTTCTTAGCCTCCTGGTTACTAGCATCAAGGCTTTTACCAGGCGAAGAGGAAGAAAAATTAGGCGAAGAAGGTAAAGGGTCAACAGAAGGTTGGTGATGTTGAGATGGTGAACACTGTTGAGGTGAAGCATCCGGTTGAGATGGAACAATTGGAGTATTTTGGGCCAATGAAGTTGAAAATAACCATATCGGTAAACCTATTGTAAATCCAGGTAATGACAAAGTAGCCATATAAGGAGGACCAACATTTCCAAAGTAAGGAAAAGTACTAGGATTCTCGTTAGGAGGGGTTCCTAGGTTGGTAAATTCCGAAACATTTGCCATTATATTCAACTTCAGTGAATTTTATTAACAATTTTTAAAACTAAAATTAACAATTCACAATTCACACCTAACAATTAAAATTCACAATTCACACCTATGGTCTCTAAAAGTAAAAACAAACAAATTAACACACGCTATCAAATCTAGGAGTCAAACCACACACAAACAGTAACCTTCCAGACCGAAAACACTAGTTGGTCGAAATCCAACATTGCAGAATTCAGTACAGAAGTGGGGGGTGGAACAGTTACCCCGACAACCTGCTTAATGAATAGACTGGACCAAGTTCCTCCACTTTAACCGTCTCGAGTGAAGTGAACCCCCCAGAAAATCCAAGTGAGTCTAGCCGACGTCTGCTCCAGGTACAGTGGGATCTTCCCTCCACCGTCACCTTGGGTAGAACCCTAAAGATAATGGTCACTAAGGTTACCAACAACAAAAAATATGCCTGGGGGAACAGTCTACGATCCGATAGCATGCAAGGGCAGAGTAACAAGCTCAATCCCCTTGCCGGCTCCTTGACAATAATCCAAGGTTTACCGACAAGTGACCCCAGGCTCCTCGACAATGGTCAATCCGAGGTTTACCGTTTGTAGTACGTGCGTATCTGGCGTCGTTCCTAATGAAGGAGGATTGATCCCCTCACTGGTTCGGACACGATCTCGTGCTTATCCTTTAAGAGGAGCTTTCCCAGAGCATAAATGTAACAGTTGGATTTATCCTACCACAAGATGAGCTACTTGTTTGGTTTTGTTGTCTTGGAGAGTTAACTAAAACCTATTCCAAGACACTAGCCTAAGCTATGTTGGTGTATTAGAACCCTAGAAATGTAAAAATTACTAGATGAATTTTAATTAAGCGCTGTGTTATTAAGGTTGTTATTACTCAAAGGGGTAAATGGATACGAAACCAATGGTGTTATGACCCGACTCAAAACTGAATGCAATCGAATATGATAATGTAATCCTTTCAATTCGATGAATCCTAACTAAAGTAAGGAGAGAGTTTCCATTCACTTCCAACAATGCAAAAAATTGATCACTAAGAGAAAATATAACAAATTCTCTAATGCACTAATTTCATCAAGAAAAACTAATGCAAATCAATTCCAAAATAGTTTTTTATTTTATTTTATTTTTGTGTAAATTCAAATCAAAGAGAACTGATCTAAATCTATGATTGATTTTTCAGAATGTAAACCATGCAATTGTAATCTATGTACAATTCACTTGAAAAGTATGCAAATGTAATCTATGCACATTTTTCATTCATATTCTGAAAATGAGAATCCTAATTATGCAAATGTGATCTATGCAAGATAATTCTCAAACACAAGATGATTCTAATGTAATCTAAGAACCAATCAAGTGCATGTTGAGAAAATTGGGTGAGAGTTCCAAAGATCAAAAAATAAAAACACTCAAAGGCGATTAACACTAATACACAATTTTGCATCTTTTTGCAAAAACAAGAGCAAAAAGATGCAAAATTGTGAAAAGACTGAGACAAACCTCCAAGTAATGACCAAAGGAAATCAAATTTAGAATTTCTCAAAAAAGAGACTCAAAACACCCAATTGATAAAAGCTTAAAGCAGGAATGCCAATGAAATTAGCCAAGATGAAAGCTTCTGACAGGTGAACAGTGGATCTGGGCAACAAAAACAAGCTATAAACAAAATCTAAAGGATAAAAGAGAAGAAATTGAAATTTTCTATGCTTTTAACAGGGGTACGTAGGCAGCCTGTTTGCACAGGTGCGGCCACGCTCTGTGTACACAGCAAAAGTGCCTACAGTTACGCACTGTGCTTAACACAGAGGGTGCGTACTGCTAGAAAAACCAAGAAAAACTAAAATATGATTTAACCCTAAGCTATCCCACCAAAATACACAGTCAAACAGCCAAAAACCAGAAAAAAATGACTTTTCTCAAATCAAAGTTTCACACAAAGGAAAAATCATTCACATCAATGGAGTTCCCCAGCGGAGTCGCCATTTTGTCATGCGGAAAGAGTCAATTTTGCGGACAAAACCGACCTCCCTAGAAGCTAAGGCTTTCTAGTGACAAACAAGACAATTAAACACTACCTTTCTCTAAATATGCATTTAGAATACAAGTAATCAGGTGTTTATAACATACCTTTAGTCCAACGCTTTGTAGTAGTCCAGCCTCGCCGATCCGGATGAGCTCCTCCTTCTCTTCGAAACCTGCATTCACTAACAAGCCAAAAGATTACATAGCACCTGAATAACTTATAAAATAAAACATATTCATCATACAGACCAAGGAGTATATGAAACAAATCATGTATAACAATCTGTTGAGAAAAGTGAGCTGAATTGTATTAAGTGGAAACAAAAGAAACCATTACAACCTAAGCCTTGGTGTTGTGCAGGTCCCTCCTAGGGTCCAGCAAGAGTTCTCCTTTACTTTGATCAGCTCACCCACTTCCAAATAAGGCTAGGAAAGGATGGGAATCTCTCCTCTCAAGCTCTATAATGGAGTCCTAATTCCAACAGCATCTACCCTTAGGAATGTTCAGCTTTCAACCTCCCCTCCCTCTGGCCCAATTCCTGTATTTATAGTGCTTTAGAGGAAATTAATCAGGTCCACCATCAATGGGATAAGCCCCTCTTTGAATGGGATAGCTCCCCTCTTGATGGGATAAGTTCCTCTTTCATAGGGATACATGAACCATCTGGAGGTACTCAATACACGTCAAACAAACTTCTAGAATGCTCTAGAAATGACCACAAGTAACTTTTTTGAAGTGAAACTTGCGCCTTTTGACCTTTACAGGAGTACGCACCCACCCCTTTACAGACAGAGCATACAAGTACGCATGTAATGTGAACTTGATCCAGGGTCTTCATTTCTACTTCCCGAAAAGGTACGATTCTATCCATGCGAATAAATGAGTTGATGTCAAGCATGGTAGAAACCACTTGATTACCAGTCAATGATGTAAACTATTAACAAGTGTGAGAGAAACCACCAGTGATGTCAATGGTTCTCAAAGTACCCAGTACAATCCATGAGATGTGAATGAATGAGTTGATGTCAAACATTTCATGGAATCCTTCGATCGAAATTCAATGATGTAAACCGTCGTCAAAGGTGAGAAACCTGCCATTGATGCATGCAGATTTCAAGGTACTGATGATTTCTAGGTCATCTTTCTAGATAATGTGTTGATTTCGATAGAAAGCGACCCGTTGCAGGCAAGCCCGCAACACGAAATCATAGATCAAGTTGAAGAAATGTAGCTGTAAGGACTGACTCAGGGATGGTCGAGATGGATGACATGTATTTTGCAGATGAATGGTTTATTTGCAGTGACCTCTTGAACACATAACGACACGACAGATGGCTTGGTGACAATTGACCCAAAGTTAATACCCAGAACCGGCTGAAGACTTTCAATGTGGTTTGATCAACTATTAGGCAATGGATTTCCCAACCCAGGTGAATGAAAAGTGTCGTGTTCAAGAGTGGTGATAAGGTTTTTCTGAGACAGAGTATAACAAATAGGCTCATTTTTCTCTCTTTTCCCCCACCATTTCTGGCAAGTACCTCTTTATTTTTTACAAGCTTGAGGAGGATAACATTTGCTTGATTATAAGCTCATCCTTCGGATGAGTCCAACTTAGTTTAGATTTGAACCCTAAGAAGGAGTGGTCCGTTCCTGTTTGTAATCGAACAGGTCCTTTATTGTGAAATTTTAACGAGTCCAGTATAGGAGAAACTTGGCGTTTTTCAATTTTAGAGAAACCGGAGTCGCCATTTTGTCATGCGGAAAGAGTCAATTTTGCGGACAAAACCGACCTCCCTAGAAGCTAAGGCTTTCTAGTGACAAGCAAGACAATTAAACACTACCTTTCTCTAAATATGCATTTAGAATACAAGTAATCAGGTGTTTATAACTTACCTTTAGTCCAACGCTTTGTAGTAGTCCAGCTTCACTGATCCGGATGAGCTCCTCCTTCTCTTTGAAACCTGCATTCACTAACAAGCCAAAAGATTACATAGCACCTGAATAACTTATAAAATAAAACATATTCATCATACAGACCAAGGAGTATATGAAACAAATCATGTATAACAATCTGTTGAGAAAAGTGAGCTTAATTGTATTAAGTGGAAACAAAAGAAACCATTACAACCTGAGCCTTGGTGTTGTGCAGGTCCCTCCTAGGGTCCAGCAAGAGTTCTCCTTTACTTTGATCAGCTCACCCACTTCCAAATAAGGCTAGGAAAGGATGGGAATCTCTCCTCTCAAGCTCTATAAGGGAGTCCTAATTCCAGCAGCATCTACCCTTAGGAATGTTCAGCTTTCAACCTCCCCTCCCTTTGGCCCAATGCCTGTATTTATAGTGCTTTAGAGGAAGTTAATCAGGTCCACCATCAATGGGATAAGCCCCTCTTTGAATGGGATAGCTCCCCTCTTGATGGGATAAGTTCCTCTTTCATAGGGATACATGAACCATCTGGAGGCGCTCAATACACGTCAAACAAACTTCTAGAATGCTCTAGAAATGACCACAAGTAACTTTTTTGAAGTGAAACTTGCGCCTTTTGACCTTTACAGGAGTACGCACCCACCCCTTTACGGACAGAGCGTACAAGTACGCATGTAATGTGAACTTGAGGTGCGTACACGCAGGTAAGGCTAAGAGAAATTGCGGAACAACTGTGAAAGTGATGTTATGTTTCCATCACTTGTCAAAAAAATAGTGTTTGGTATTATGTTTGTAAATCATGTGTTGTAGTGATGATGTGCTTTCCATCACTTGGTGAAGCAACAATGATAGGTTGGTCTTGTTGTCGTAGCTCGGGTATTGCGTCCATCTTAATGTAAACTTGACTATCGAGTATGTGTTATAAACTCATGGCAAGTGTGGGATGTTTGGGTCATTAGCCAGTCATGTAATTCAAGCATGTAATTTGCAAATAATGTACTACAAGTTGTAGAAGTTGCAGGTGTTGGTTCGTCGCTTAAGGCTCCGAAGAACAAAGGTGAAGGAGATGGAAGTGAGACCTTTTTAGGATGCTTGTGACGTAGACAAGGTACAAAGGAGTTGTAGATTATTTTTCATGCTTTTGGAGGACCAAAAGCTCCTCAGTGGGGAGGATTGATCTAGGTGGTTCCAGAGAGACACATAGGACAAAGAGGGCTTATGAACACTTGAAAATCAAAGTGCTTAGAATGAATTTGACCCAGGACCAGAGCGTAGATCCCATCGTCCTGATCGTGGAGGTGCAAATGATTCATCAATCCGAGTTCGTATGAGGGAGAATGAGCCAGTCAAAGTTTTGGTCAAAGTGGCTTGTGGGCCAGGTTTAAAGTATCCTACAATTTGACTGACCCCAAGGCATAAACCTAGCTCCTGAAATCGGTAAAATTTGTGGCCTCATTAATTTTCCCAATGACCCTTATTTTCTAAAAATTTAAAAATGACCCCTATTTATAAAAATAAAAAATAAAAATTATTAATATGGTGGCGGGCCACCACCCCCGCCACCCCCGAATATATCATAACAAATTATAATTTGTTTAGGCTGATGAGCCATCACCCCCACCAGCCCTCCCATGACCTTACCCAAAAGTCAAAATATATTGGCTCGGTGGCCATCACCTCGCCGAGCCCTCACACCATAAGCCCTCATAAAACGTTAACACATTATATTAATAGGGGTGGGCACGGGCCACCTCTGGTCAACCCTAACCACACCCCGACACCTTTAAACGTTGCCATCATATGGGGTATGGGACCAGCGGGGGTTGCAGCCCCAAAATTATTATATGCCCAACTTAAAATATATTATACAACCAATTAAATACGTGTGAGGATTTTGGGGCGGTCCACCCAATGCATACTTGACCCCCATTTTCAAATGAATTTTGGTTTGTTTATAACCATAAGGTGGTAAAACAAAAAGGGTGGGGTTTGACCACCCAACCCCTCCTCAACCAATTTGTCAGATTTACCATTGCACCAAACAAATTTCATTGGTAAATCTGCCCATAAAATTACATAAACTCGAGATATTTTACCATTGAATGAAGTTAGAGGTAGATGGAGGGATCAAGAGTGGGTACAGAAATCGAAGCAAATTAATTAATTTTTAATGCAGGAACCATGAATTTTGCAGGAGGGCCAAATTTCCACTTTGTTAGATTTTGAAAAATTTTATATGGATTCAACACCTCTCGTCGCCATGAACGCAATGGCGTTGTTTGTTTATCCATCGGAGTTATACATTTTTTTGGTCATTTTTCAGAATGCATGTGGAACCATGATTGCTGCAAAAATAGGGAGCAAAACCATGAACCTTGAAATTTTACCGAGGAGGTAAAATTTTGCCATGTCGGAATATAGTCAAGTTTATACTTATTTTTCATGGTTTTCCCATGGTCATGCTTTTTTAAATCATTTGTTGCATTTTAAGATGTAAAAGTGATGATGTGTTTTCCATCACTTATTCGGCAACAGTGATGTTTGGTCTTATTTGGTGTCACATGTTAAATTGTGAAAGTGA
Source organism: Pinus tabuliformis (assembly GCA_031772625.1). Taxonomy (NCBI): domain Eukaryota; kingdom Viridiplantae; phylum Streptophyta; class Pinopsida; order Pinales; family Pinaceae; genus Pinus; species Pinus tabuliformis. Next base: position 1,737,899,074 of record CM062818.1, on the reverse strand, counting down.
TGTTATGTTTCCATCACTTGTCAAAACAATAGTGTTTGGTATTATGTTTGTAAATCATGTGTTGTAGTGGTGATGTGTTTTCCATCACTTGGTGAAGCAACAATGATAGGTTGGTCTTGTTGTCGTAGCTCGGGTTTTTCGTCCATCTTAATGTAAACTTGACTACTGAGTATGTGTTATAAACTCATGGCAAGCGTGGGACATTTGGGTCATTAGCTAGTCATGTAATTCAAGCATGTAATTTGCAAATAATGTACTACAAGTTGTAGAAGTTGTAGGTGTTGGTTCGTCGCTTACAGCTCTGAAGAACAAAGGTGAAGGAGATGGAAGTGAGACCTTTTCAGGATGCTTGTGACGCAGACAAGGTACATAGGAGTTGTAGATTATTTTTCATGTTTTTGGAGGACCAAAAGCTCCTCAGTGGGGAGTATTGATCCAAGTGGTTCCAGAGAGACACATAGGACAAAGAGGGCTTATGAACACTTGAAAATCAAATGCTTAGAATGAATTTGACCCAAGACTAGAGCGTAGATCCCATCGTCCTGATTGTGGAGGTGCAAACGATTCATCAATCTGAGTTCGTATGAGGGAGAATGAGCCAGTCAAAGTTTTGGTCAAAGTGGCTTATGGGCCAGGTTTAAAGTGTCCTACAATTTGACCGACCCCAAGGCATAAACCTAGCTCCTGAAATCGGTAAAATTTGTGGCCTCATTAATTTTCCCAATGCCCCTTATTTTCTAAAAATTTAAAAATGACCCCTATTTATAAAAATAAAAAATAAAAATTATTAATATGGTGGCGAGCCACCACCCCCGCCACCCCTGAATATATCATAACAAATTATAATTTGTTTAGGCTGATGAGCCATCACCCCCACCAGCCCTCCCATGACCTTACCCAAAAGTCAAAATATGTTGGCTCGGCGGCCATCACCTCGCTGAGCCCTCACACCATAAGCCCTCATAAAACGTTAACACATTATATTAATAGGGGTGGGCACGGGCCACCTCTGGTCAACCCTAACCACACCCCAACACCTTTAAACGTTGCCATCACATGGGATATGGGACCAGCGGGGGTCGAACCTACCCGGCCCCCAACCGGGCGGCCCCAAAATTATTATATGCCCAACTTAAAACATATTATACAACCAACTAAATACATGCGAGGGTTTGGGGCGGTCCGCCCAATGCATACCTGACCCCCATTTTCAAATGAATTTTGGTTTGTTTATAACCATAAGGTGGTAAAACAAGAGGGGTGGGGTTTGACCACCCAACCCCTCCTCAGCCAATTTGCCAGATTTACCATTGCACCAAACAAATTTCATTGGTAAATCTGCCCATAAAATTATATAAAATCGAGATATTTTACCATTGAATGAAGTTAGAGGTAGATGGAGGGATCAGGAGTGGGTACACAAATCGAAGCAAATTAATTAATTTTTAATGCAGGAACCATGAATTTTGTAGGAGGGCCAAATTTCCACTTTGTTAGATTTTGACAAATTTTATATGGATTCAACACCTCTTGTCACCATGAACGCAATGGCGTTGTTCGTTTCTCCATCGGAGTTCTACATTTTTTTGGTCATTTTTCAGAATGCATGTGGAACGATGATTGCTGCAAAAATAAGGAGCAGAACCATGAACCTTGAAATTTTCCCGAGGAGGTAAAATTTTGTCATGTCGGAATATAGTCAAGTTTATACTTATTTTTCATGGTTTTTTGCAAGGATTGCAATGGCGAGGTCATATTCACCATTTGAGTTGTAGATTTCCAGTTCACCCATGGAGTAGGATCTTTGAAGAATCTAGGGGGAATCTAAAATATTCCTTGAGCCCCAGATTCTTAACTTCTCAGAATTCAAAAATTGGGCAGTCATTTTTGCACTATTCGACGTCATAAACTCTGATGGTGTGTTCATATTTCTAATTCTCTCATTCTATTCTTTATCCACTTTTATAAGTGGATTTCAGGTGTCAACTTCCATGTGTGAGCAGTTATGCGATTGATGCCATGAGATCGATGGTCCAAACAACTTCAGCAGTTTGACATCCGCTTCTTCAGATGACCCTTGGTTGTGAGGTATATGCAATCTTCATGTACTTATTTTTCTATGCATTGTGCTGCACAGGTCCTTGATTAATGTTTGATGTGGGATCCTGTTTCTTACTCATTCTTATGATTCCTGCTTGACGTGACATGGAATCGTCTATGTGATGTACTTGCTGTCATGATTTGTCATGTTATGTGTTGAGATCCCTTGTTGTATGTTGATGGGATACTCTTGTTGTCATCATGCATGTTTTGCATTGAGATCCATTTTATGCCATGTTAGTGGATGCTCATCATGCATGAGTTTTATGTCATACTGATAGGAGTCTTTTGATTGAGAGTTCTTGTAGCGGAACATCTCTTAGGGCCACTCCTATGTGAGGGCATTTATCCTTGTATGATATCGATGTCACCTCTATGTACATCATCACTATTGACAACACTTAATGTAGTGGCCTACACCATCTTGACATCGGGGCCCAGAGACGTAGTCCCTCCTAGACGAACTCCGTTATCAACGACTTATATTTTTATGTTGCTGATGATTGTTATTTTCCTCTTCTTCACAGCATGCACATGTATTCACTCATGTTCTTTTAAAAATGCAATTTAACACGTCATGAAAGTAAAATGTCTTGGAAGGGTCCTTCGTCACACCTGGACCTGGATCAATGGTCTTCCTAAAATAAAAAAAGAACGAATTATTTTGAGGCCCATTGTAAACACCATCAACTCTTGCACCTATATGCTTCCAAATATGTGGTTGGAATTCTCAACCCTCTTGTTGGCAATACTGATTCCTACATTAAAGATTCTAAATTTTTTTGGACTTGATTAAAGATCATAAGTGGAAACCCAATGAACTATTATTAATATTTTATGTTGTCTCCTTATTCACTAAAATTCCTCTTAATGAATCTATAGATGTTGTAAAAATGTCACTGACCCCTTACTGCCAAACTCACTGAAATTTGCCTTAGATCAACCTTCTTCAGTTTCCAGGGTGAATTCTTTGAGCAAACCACTGGAGTTGCTATGGGCTCCCCCTTGTCACCAATTGTTTCCAATCTCTATATGGAAATGTTTGAAAATAAATCTATCAACTCTTAACCCTTAAAACCAAAAATATGGAAGAGATTTGTTGATGATACCAATGTGAAATGGCCTCATGGGGATTTAGAACTTAACAAGTTTTTGGAACATCTTAATGGAATCTATGAGGACATTAAATTTATCATGGAATTAGAAGATAATAATAACATCCCCTTTTTGGATGTTCTTATCTCTAAATTAAATGACGATAGCATTGGACATCAAGTATACAGGAAGAATATTCACACAGAGAGTTATCTCCATGTTGATTCTCATCATCATCCCGCTTAGAAGATGGGGATCCTTAACACACTTATCACTAGAGTGTCAAGATTATGTGACAAGGAGCATCTCCAGCAAGCAATTGACCACCTCAATAAGGTTTTTCTTGATATTGGTTATAGCCACAGTGACATTTGCAAAGCCATCAAAAGAACAAACAAGGGCCCTCCTTCCCCAAATTCCCCTCCCCCTCCAATGGGAAAACATTCCTCCCTTACATTCGTGATACCACTTATAAAATTTCTAAGGTCCTTAAGAATAATGGTATTACTACATCATTTAAACCCCTTGAGACAATAAGACAAAAACTAAGATCAGTTAAAGATAATATTGATTAGCTTCAATTCAAGGGTGTCTACAAGATCAATTGTTCTTAGGGAAATTGCTACATTGGGGAGATTGGTCAATCATTCAAGATCAGATTCAAAGAACATGGGGTTGGGGTTAAGAGTGAAAGGGTAAACTCCTCAACACTTGTTGAGCATTCCTCCAAAACTAAGCACAATGTATGCCTTTAAGATTCTAAAATCATCACTAAAGAGGATCATTATTTCAAATGCAAAATTAGAGAACCATTGGAGATCATCAAGTACACAAGCAATCTAAAAAGAGATGGTGGTACTAAGGTGAGCACTAGCTGGAGCCCTTTAATCTCATATATCCAATGATTGTTTCCGTCCTTTCATTTCTTCCCTCACTCTCTCCTATGTTTTACTTTATTAAAAAAAATTGGTTATCATATTATTTTATTTTATATTTTTATATTATTTTAATTTAATTTGTTTGTTTTAGTCCTATTTTATTCTATTCTTTATTATTTATTGCTTTATCTTGTTTATTTTCACTTTTTTCCCTCTCTTTATTTTATTTTCCCTTCTCTATCCCTTCCTTTTATTCATTTCCTTTGTTATTTTATTCATTTATTCCTCTACGATCTTATTCCTCTTCTTCTTTCATTAGGGCTCTTTCATCCCTTTGAGCCTCTCATTCTTCTTGGATTTTCTCTCTCTTATCATTTTCCTTTTTCTTTATCATTATTATAATTTCTTCTTTTATTATGCATACCTTCTCCTATTTTATTATTATTATATTATATTTTATTATTTTTGTTTTTATTTATTTATTTTTTTTGTTTCTTTGTTTCTCTGTTTCCTTTTTATTTATTTGTTTATTTTATTCCTTTTGTTTGTCCTTCTTCATTTTATTTCTTCTTCTTATTTCCCTTATTCATTCCATTTTTTTTTTTTATCTTATTCTTTCTTATTTTATTTATTTATTTCATCTTATTCTTCATAAAAATTTGCTCCTTATTTTTCTCTTTGAATTGTTATGTCGGCCTTTCCTTGATTTTTGGATTTTAATTTATTTGTTTTTTTTTCCCTTCTATCCTTCTCTCACATCATTTCTTGATGATGAGTCTTGTTTGTGACTCGAAACTTAGATATATAAAATTACTACTGTGGATATTCCTCTCAATTCTCTCCTATTAAAACCCTACCACAAAAATCTTCAAAAAGAACTTGATTATTATTCATGTTTTAGTTTGATGAAACCTATGATTTGTAATAAAAACCTAGTAGAGTTTAACATGAAATTCTAAAACATAATATTGAATCCATTGATGTAAAATGTTATGATTGAATTTTTAACTTGATTTACTTGTTGATATCTAAGGCTTTAAGTCTCGATGATGGAATCTAGTGTTTGTGACAAAACCCTAGCAATTTGTTAAAGTCCAAAACATAAAAAGATGTAACCCTTGTTAACTATGAAGCTAATTAGGTTTAGGTATTTGATGTCTAAAGTTGATTATTTTGATGTTTCCATTCTAATGACATGATCTTGATATAGTTGACTTCATACTGCTATATATTTGTACTTGGTTGTACTTGTTGTTGAAAATTTGTAGGCACATAATCTTCAAGATGTTGAAGGTGCTCATAATTAAAGATGACTTGACAATAACGATGATGATAATGGATAAAAGAAGCCGTAAGAATAATGATGACATAAAATATGAATAGATAACTTCATTTCCATAATAAAGAATGATGTTCCTAAAGAAAATGAAGCTTTGAAGTTTCTCTGATGTTATAATAAAGAACTTGTAAGAATTTGATCTTCCTAATTTAAGAGGGAGATGGGATAAAAGAAAGTATATATATCCATAGTTGAGAGTGAGGGTATATTGTGAAAACTATAATAAATAATTTGAAGAAATAATAAGATCAAAGAATAAATGAAAGTACTACATATGGATGTTCTTGATTCATGAAGTTGCAAACAAATACCTAGTTATGTTAAGAAGTGTTGAGGTGGTGTTTGGTGCTGCTGAAGAAGTTAAAGAAGAAAGATTCTAACGAGATGTATTTGGATAATATGATGATGATCTAAGTAGCATCAAAATTATTGAGGACACTAGATGTTTGTGCTAAATATGTATATATATTAAAATTTTATTACTAATTGGGTTTTTGATTATGTAGGATCTCTCCAAAAGAAGGTTGAACGTTTTAAAACATGCTTGGATTGATGGATATATCTGATTTAGTTTATATGAAGAGATGAAGAATCTTGGGGCAACATGATGTTTGGGAGGACATATGGTCAGCTTTCGATGATGTTTAGATTCCAAAGTAGGGAGGGTGACATTGGCATTGGAGCTTCGACCTTAGATACACACCTAGATCCCTGGGTTGGTGTTAGAGTGGAAGCTTGACTGTACCTACAGTGGCTAAATCTTGGAACACACCTTAGTCCCAACCGATTAGATACCTTGGTCAAGTATTTGATTCATAGCACTGCATTTTCTATGACTCTTCATAGAACATATCATTTTTATATCTTCCATGTAACTCTGTATATATGTAATAATGAATTCCTCCCTATTTCAGAGGGAGCGTTGAAAACATATAACTAGTGTAAGTCTTACTAATTGTATTCGAGTCACGATGTAATGTATTTTTTAAAATAAAGAAAATTAAATTTATTTATTAGCATGGGTTTCATGCTTTATTTATTTTATTTTTAGGTCAAAGCCTCCATTATAGGCTTATAGTATTTGTGTCTTGAGTCCTAGTCATTGTCATCACATAATATACCCTTCTTGGGCTTTGTTTATCAAGAAAGAATTTTTTTTGATGTAAATTGAGTCAAATAAGCCTCCTCCACCAAGTAAGCCTCAAAGGTAGCCATAAACCATTATATATAGGTAGCAACTCAACCTCATTTGGAGTATAAGACAAACAAGTTTGATCTGTAGTTGTTGGAGAAGAAAAAGAAGAGTGAATTACCTAAGTAAAAGGAGAAAACCCTAGCGAAGACAGAGGAGACATTTGTAAAGAAATAAGAAGTTTATTTTCTCTCTCTTCTACCACACGTGTGAGTTTTTGGTTTTCTACTCGAAGACTAAAATTTCAGATCTGTTGTAGGGCTGAAATTATGGAAGTTGGACGGCCGAAATTATATGTTATAGTTGAGTTGAAGTTGTTTAACTAGAAGAGACTAATGAATTTTGAATAATCATTCTATAAGGCTGACTTGGTGGAGTGAGGAGGGTCTTTTGGTCTGGTCTAAGGTCTTGGATATATATATATATATATATATATATATATATATATATATATCTATATATATAGGAAGGAAAAAAATCCAATGGCTTCTGCAACACCAGCGATCGTGATCCGCACTCCCTCTTTCTCCTCCCGCGGGAGTTCTTTCAACGGGACAGCGCTACCCGCCGCATACCTCAAGTCTTTGTCCTTCATTCCATCCAAGAATACAGTCTCTTGCCGTGCTCACAAGCCGGCCGATGCAGAAATCTCAAGGACTCTCGCAACGCGCAGGCAGCCCGCTCTCTCGCTGCTCGCTGGAGCAGCAGCCCTCACCAACAAGGTCTCTCCCGCAGAGGCAGCCTACGGCGAAGCTGCGAACGTGTTCGGAGCTGCGAAGAAGAACACTGAACTCATCACCTACAGAAGCGAGGGTTTCACCCTACAAATCCCGTCAAAATGGAACCCCAGCAAAGAGAAGGAGTACCCTGGACAGGTACTCAGATACGAGGACAACTCAGACGTAGTCAGCAACGTCTCCGCCATCAAGGATTTCGGTCCTCCCCAGGAATTCATTTCACAGGAAAAGAGCCCGAAAGCAGCAGATCTGCCCTCATACACAACAGAACAGGCAAAATCCGGTAGGGATTACATCGACCCGGAAGCGGCAAACAAAGAAAGGGACCTGCATGCAGCAGATCTATCCTCTCCCATAATAGATCGGGCCAAATATGGCAGATCTGGGAGGGATCTATCTGATCTGTCCAGATCCAGGCAGAAGATAGGTGGGAACCAGCCAGATCTAAAAACCAAACCCATAAAATCGGACCTGGAAAAGGCAGACTCAGTGGATCTGAAGGCATCCTCAACAGATCTATGGTTCCAAATCTTTATAAAGCCCCCCTCGGGGAAATCAACCCCAATCTGGGTTCAAGCTTCAGACAAGGTCTCAAAACTGAAGAAAATCATTGCCAATCACAGTGGCCTTCCGGAACGATACCAACATCTGCTCTCAGAAGGCAGATCGATACAAGATCACTGGACAATAGGCCACTACAACATTAAGCCAGGATCTAACATTATAGTCAACATGAGGCTTCGGGGAGGCGCAGCAGCCAGCGGATCACAGATTCCAGGCTCTTTTCGTGATGCAGTCAATGGGTCCAGCTCAAAGAATACAGGCTCCTTCAAGGACGCGGTGAACGGTAAAGGGGAAAACATTCAACCCAAACCAGCACTAGCACCAGAGCTACCAGGTCCCTACATTGTGGAACAAACACTGGAATCTCCAACGATCCAAGTAACTTCACCAGGGGTAATTAATCTACACACTGATCTAGCCACTCATGCTGTTATATGTAGATTTAATGGTTTCTGGCCAAAATCAGATGCCCTGCATCACTGGATCCTCTCAACATGGTCACCTGACTGTGAAGTTCATCTATGCTCAAAGGGTTTCTTCATAGTTCGCTTTACAACAGAACAGGAACGTGACAACATTATCAATCAGGGGCCATGGTTTTGGGGAAAGGCTGGCCTCTTCACCATCCCCTGGTTCCCTGAATTTGATGCAAATACTATGAAAGTAACAACCGTTCCTGTTTGGGTGAGACTGCATAACCTCCCTCTACACTTCTGGCACAACACAGTTTTATCAGCCATAGGGAATTCTTTGGGGAAATTCCTTAAAACAGATGAAGAAAGAATTAACCAAGGAATATTCACCTATGCTAGAATATGTGTAGAAGTGGATCTAAGTCTGGGGCTACCTGATCACATCACATTGAACTATAATAATACGCAGAGGATACAACCGCTTGATTATGAAAATACAGCATTCAGATGCCTTAGATGCATGCAAACAGGGCATCTTCAAAACACCTGCCCTCTGGGCAAGAAGGACCCCAAAGCGAACAAGAAACAACCAAAAAAGCCGAATGGATGGCAGCACACCGATTGGAGGGAAAAAGAGGACATGCAGAGGGCAGAGCATACAGTGAACCAAGAGGAACAGGATACAAATATGGAACAGAACGGCACACAGGAAGAAAAAGCACCAGACCCTCAAATGGAGGACCATTTTCAGCAACAGACAAATCCACAGCTGGAATTTAGTGGCAACAAAAGAACTCACGGATCTGAAGGATCAGAATCCGACAAAGAATCTCCAGTGAACATACAAGAGCACTCGCAGGCCATCATTGTTCCCCCTCCTGACTCACAGGGTTGGCGTAGGGTGGAAAAGAAGAAGGGCAGAAAAATATAGGCTTGATGTATTTGCAAATTTTTTATTTTTTTTCAGTTTTGTCCTAACCATGGACAGCCATATGCATATGCTCTAAGCATCTACAAAATGTAATTTATTTCAACATGAATATAAATTACGACTTTTTTCTACGGGAAATATATATATATATATATATATATATATATATATATATTATGATTGCTTGATGAGAAGAAGATAAAACAAGAACATTAAGAAAGTTAATAAGAATACAAGAATATCACAAGTAATTGTCAATATAAGAAAATATTTCTGCCTTTCTGATTTTCTATCAATATTTTCATTCAATAATAGATAGAAAATACATTTTATATGTACATGCTATTAAAATGTGCATTCTCCATGGATCTAATTCGATCCATGAGTAGCATACATAAGTCAAAATCATATGCCAAAATCATAACCAATAACAACAAAAAGTTCCATAATATGTACATACAAAGCAAGTAACAAACATAAAAAAAAAAGTAAATAATGGGGGAGATCAAGAAGCACCGATCTTCTTGTTCTTTCCTTTCTTTTTCTAGAAGTGTTGCCAAACCACTAAATTTGTGCCAAATGGAACCAAATCCAATAGAACTCAAAAAAATCTGAAGGATGATCCTTATACAAGTTGGAATTCTAAGATAGATGGACATACTTTTCCCTCCCAAACCATCCACTATGTGTGAATCATTAGTCTATTGTTCTGAAACCATGAGAGTTTCAGTATCTACCATGTTTTATTTAGGAGAAGCATTACCCTGTGTCACCACACCCCCAATAGTGTGTAAACCATGATGTATCTGAGCATCCTCTTCTAGTTGGGCTGGCTGATTTTCTCGGATGTCCTCCTCCTCATAACTTTTTAGGTGAGGATCAGTATACTACCAACCTTCTCATTTATTTGATGGCCTCTTCTTATTTTTTGGGTTATTTTTTTCCATGGGATGTGTTTTGTAAATATCCAATTTGAAAACATTTTTGGCATCTAAAAGCCATGTTATCATAATCTAAAACTTGGGTCCAAGTGCAATATAATGTTTCTTTTGCATTGAATCATCCGTATCCAGAGGTATAGTCCCACGAGAATTCCATAGTATTGTCCACTCATATTGCGCCAAACACTCTAAAAGGAAACACAAATTCTCGTAAACGAAAAGATATTCCTTCTTAAACATATAAAGAATCAATTCCATTTTTATGATACCTGCGGGCGAAGGTTTTTTGGAGCATAAGTAAATGTCGTGATTTGGTGTCCAAAGGGTTAATATCCATTGGTGAAGAGCCTAAAGTCTAGACCAAAAACCATTAAATATAAAAATGACAACCTTTGATTTAAGAGCAGAAAAGAGAGTGTTTAATTATGAAATATTTACATCCATGTTGGGGGCATTATCCATTTGTTCAACAATGTATGGTATGGCATTATTTTAAATTTGAGGTCTAGTGATATTTTGAAGAAGACCATTTGGAAGGGATGACTTTAACTTGGCAACATCCTTGTATGAATATGATCCATTTTGTGTCCTAGATTCTGGAGCCCTACTGCGCAACTGCAAATTCAAGATAATAGTCAAATTCCTATAGACACATTTGTCTTTGATCTGTGTGAAATCATGTAGTATAATCCATACATATATGAGATTTTGGTACTTAATAGGAATAAAAAATTGTTCTTGATATTTTTTTTCAGGTAAAAAATGGTATCTGAATCATTTATCCAAAACAGAGTTGGCTGCCCATGTACGCTTTTTATGAAACCTAGAAAGTAAAAATTTATCCTATGATAGAGGAACAATAGTCTCCATCCAAAGATGGCTCGTTTTCATTTTATGTGGATATATAGCCCCACAGGTACTGGGACCACCATCCTTCATCTGATTTAGCACATCCTGATCAATGCCCAAATAATAGCTTGTGGGATAATTTAAAACCTCTGACCATTCAATAGCCAAAATAGAGAAAACAACACATATAGGCAGACATGATAGTAGGATTGAAAAATACCTCATCCCACTTTGTCGATAGATCCAACATGTGCATTTGACGGTAAACCTAGAAAAAAATGCATAGATATCAAAACTTTGTAACATCATAAATAAATACCTCCCCTATCATGGCCGCTCTAGAATTGATCATAAAAATTAGGGGTTTCATCTTGTTGAAGACGAATATCATCATAATATAGAGCTTAGATAGTAGAAGACAACTGAGAGCCATGTGTGGGTCTCTCTTCCATGAATTTTTTAGCACCACTTCATAGGGAAAGCCCCAAACCCCCACCCAAAAGTCCACAAAATGCCCAAGCTTGGACCAGAGTAGAGACGAGCTTACCAATCCATGCCAAAAGTGATTGAAACCAACCAGGGAGATAAGGAACTTGTTGGGGAATCATCCTTTGGCCTTGTATCTAATGAAAACCCGAGGATGTGTCGTAATTCCTATTCTAGTATCATGGTCGATCAAAATAGATCCATGTATAGCGATATTAATCATCAATAAAAGTTACATAGCATAGGGAGCCTCTAAAATATTTTACTAAAATTGGACTGCACAGATCAGAATGAACTAGATCCAATATTTCCTTTGACCTACTGTCATTGCTTGGAAAATACTTCTTGAAATTCTTCCCAAGTGCACAACCTTTACATACTTCTTCATTGTTATAGACATATTGGGTACTTCAGCCCCAATCATATATGTCGATAAACCAAGGAAAAGTGTTGTTTCATAACCTAAAAGATCATGGTCAACTGATTACATCATTTCCCAAAAGTTCCACCTGAAAAACCACTCAGAACTAGCCAAAACTGGACCATACTGACTGCTCCATGGTCAGGGTGCAATGCATACTGACTCCTACACTAGCCAGATGTGATTCATACTGAAGAACCCTTCTGTGGGGTGCGATGAGTGAGAATGGACAAATGTCTGAGGCAGTTTTCTAAGTGGATGCTCGTGGAATCTTCTAGAAACTTCCTCTATGACACTTGCCTCTCAGAATTCGCCCAGGGATGAGTAAGAGATCCAATAAATCTCCAAGTGGAACTAAGAACTACAAGTGGAATGACACTAATAAAAAACCCAAAGATGACTCACACCTCTGCAAACATTTATAAATGGATCCCTCATTTGAGAGATCTAAAGGCTGGAATTTCGTAATTTGTAAAGAAGTGCTGATAGTTTGTCTTTGAGAAGAAGCATTGTATTGTTGGGTGATCTTGCTTTTCATGAGGTGAAGAGGGCTTTGATGTTGGGATGATGATGCTGGATCAAACAACTGGGTTGTAATCCTCTCTTCTACTATTAATAAATTTCTTTGAGTTTTCCTCCATACAATCATGTATATGTGAATCTTGTTATTTGTGAATGCAATTGTATGGTCAATGTATTTCTGATTCTGCATTGTTTATGATATTACAGATCGAGATGCTTTGATGGTATTTTGTTACTTTGTCTCTACAAGTATTCTCTAAAGCAGGACAAGTAGGAGAGGAGTTGTAAATTCCATCAAGGGAGAGAGAAATCAAGCAAGGAGTCAAGCGGAAGATCTAGGTTTGCCTTCTTTGCTTCTCCCTTATGTATCATATATAAAGGAAATTGCAAAGTCCTTTGATTGTTTGTTTCTAAGATAGCTACCCATCATAGTGGGACTAGTAGATTGAAAAGACACCAGCTTTCCCGGAAACAAAATGGCGACTCCACTGGGGAACGAATAGTTTGTTTGTTTGATAGTGTAAACTACAGACAGAGCCTGAAGTTAGCTAGATAGCCTTCAAACTGCTCTTGCTATACAATTGCAAAGTAGATGAATGTTGCTTCAGTCAATCTCTGGGTTGGTTTATGAACTAAACCTCTGACTTACAAGCATCCTAAACACCCTTTGTGGTAGCTCAATAACCTCCTGAGATCATACCCCTATACTTTGTTTTACTGTCCATCATAGCTCAACCTAAATCACTGAACTTAGCTACAAATTTTGAGAAAAAACCCAGCTCAGGTTCACTCCCTGACCCATCGCACTATCTGTAATTGGAAACTAGTATGCATCGCACCTCTCATGTGTAGTAGGTGAGATGCATCCCTGTTTTTGAGAAGCATAGGTGCGATGACTGAGTAATACTATTTCTCTCTTTGAAATTTTTGTTTTTTCTCCTTGTTTTCAGTTCTATTCAGTTGTTTTGCTGCTTATGATCAGTATCTCATTGTTGAAGCCTCCTTCCTTTACATTTTTCAGCCTCCATTGATTAAAGATTAGTAAATGTTTTTATGTAGTTGTCCATCATTTACGATCCTTAATCAAAAAGTAGCTTAAATTGAACTGTCATTTTTGATACAAAAGTGTCGTAACTGTCATTTTTAGTCAAAAAGAAGAGTGTCGTAAAGTCTTCCTCTAGATAGTCGATTGTACTTTTGTCATTGTATTTGATTTGAATTGTTAATATTTGAAGTGTCAAAAGCAATTTTCTATTCGAAATTGAAAAGTGTCATTTTAGTCTTCCTTTCATTTTGAAAAGAAGTCGTTGAAATGTCGCTTTGAAGAAAATAATTCAGATCTTTACTTAGTTTTCCTTTTTGGCATTCTCACATTAAGGAAACGAAAAGCAAATACATGCATTTGCATTTGCATTTAGACTGTGTGCAAAAATGATTTAGGAAAAGTGCATTTAGTGTGTGCTCATTGCTCTTTGTTGAAAGAATCGTTATCTTCTTTCCTTAGTAGCTAGGATTTTCATTGCTAATAAAAATAAATGACTGCTTATCATTTTAGATTGCATATTTAGGAATTTTATGTCTACATCACATGGTGAACCTTGAAAGGAAAACTTCTAAACAATATCAACTCTAAAATAAATCTTGATGAACTTAACGAAACTTTGGAACCTAACGCAACACATCTAGAAGTCTAGGCTAGAGACGTGTTCCGGCGTCGTAAAACTGGTAACTATCATTTTCATCAAAGGTTGGGTGATTCCTCCTCTTTGATACAACAAGTGCTAGTACGGACTTGTGCTCCCTGTACCGTCGAGTATATATTGGGAGACCACAATAGGCTGATATCCTTTATCCATAGGAAGCTGTGTATGTTGCTGTATCGATCGCAATGTACTGAACACAACATTTGGGAAGATTGACTTCCGTACATAAGTCCTTGGTAATTTCTCTTTAATTTACCACCAAGGTGTATCTTGCAGCTTCGCGATTGGTTTGGTAATCCCTCTGTCTAGATTTCCAGAGTATTCACTTTCATTCCTTTTCGACTCCTTAAAAGAAAAGGTCCACTTGAGCACTTGTCACTTCAGGCTCATTAAAAATCGAAGGGGACTAGAGTCATCTTTAGCTTTTTATCGACTCTTAAAAATTGAAAAACAAAGTTGTGTCAAAGCGTCATTAAAGTTTATTTAATTTAGAATAAAAATTTCCCCTTTTTAATTTTGAGTTGATCAAGTAATCCGCAGTCATGGAAGAAAGTCAATAAAAACCCCATCATTCGCGGAGACTAGTGAGTCAACCATCTTTGATTCTGGAAATGAAACCATTCTGGGAAAAACAGTCTCATTTAACTGAGTCCACTTCTCTTGGTTTATTTGAAAATTGTGTTTCAACATCATCAGAGACTATAATTACTCCAATCATTTCTGGTACATCCACCTTTACAGAATAAATTTTGCAGTTACAAGAGGACATTAGAATTGATCCTAGTGTAATGGTAAACACTTATATTCTTGAAACAGCTCCAGCTAGAGCTGATCCAGATACTGAAGTTCACTTACCTGAACATCTGGAAGTTGAGTTCTAGAATTCAGAAGGTGTCACCCCTCCAGTATCTGTTACTACAGAAGCTATACCTTCTTCGGTTCTAGAAATATTTTACAGACCTGATGGTCTACCTCTTCCACCTGGACTGATTGCCATAGAGGAGATAGTAGAGGATCTTCCATCCAATACTCCATTTCATTTTCGAATTGGGATCCACTTATATCCTTCTATTACTGAAGTTAGTTATTTTAATCATCCTTCATCTCAAGTTCCTATTGAATCACTAGGAAATATTTTGGATAGACTAAATATGTTTGAGCAACCATCAACATCTAGAACTGTGTCATCTGATACAGCCACAATAGAACTCCCTGCTGCCACTCCAACGATGTTTTCTGGTATACCATCTATCCCAACTAGTTATCAATCACTAGATGGAGTCCACCCAGGGACTTTTTCGACGACATGGTCTATTCCTATTTGTTCCTCTGGGATCCTATCTGGCATTTCTTATGTTGAAGCTCAACAAATTGATCCTGCATACCAGTTTCAATTTGGGCAGCCCAGTCTTCAAAGACCCATCTATCCTTTGAGCACTGGATTGCCACCATATGGGGGGCAGTATGCTTTTTCATTGTTCCCTCCTGGAGAACAACCATATGAGAGCTCACAACAAAATTTAGGTCAAACTGGAGTTACATCCAGTGGTTGGGTACCAATACTGCCTCAAAAACCAAGGGTTGTATATTCAATGCAACCAGCCCAACCTATGTCAAATATTACCACTACACCTGCTATTGTGACTGTGTCACAAGTACAAGCGCTGCCTGTTGTATGTCAACCTCAAGTCTCTCAGGTTGCAATACAATAGACTCTTGTCTCTACGGCCTAATCACAACCTCAGATTAGTGCTTCCTTAACTGGAATGACTCAGGCTCAAACGGGTACTATCACTCGACATCTTGGTCAATAATCCAGTGTTGGGCAACAACATATGGTCCAACAACCATGGCTAGTGTAATATTAACAACCGCAATTCCAACAAGCTTACCGAGGACTTGAGCAACAAGGCTTTGTAGGTAATGGGCAACCGCATTTTCAAAACAGTTATCAACAACCATACTATACTGGTTATGTCCATCAACCTTATCAAAGTTACTAGTATTAGATACATTATGCTGGTATGCAAAGACCTACTACTCAGGCGATCCCATCTTATCTTGGGTATGCTTCGCCAAACCTGAATCAACAGTTGCCTTTTGTAGCAACTCTAGAATTACCAGATCTGAACCAGCTGACAAATGATCCAATTGCTTACGCCCCTTGGTGGCTAGCGATTCCTCATAAACTTCCCTCTGATATTCCTAAATTCAATGGAAATACGGGTGAATATCTATCGAATCACGTAATTACTTTTCATTTGTGGTGTTCATCTAACACCCTCAATGATGATTCGATTAGGCTTCGCCTTTTTCAGCAAACGCTAACTGGTCTAGTAGCGAAATGGTACATTGAATTTCCTAGAGCTTCGTTTGATAACTTTAGCACCCTTGCCACTACTTTTTTAACCCACTTTCAGTTACCCATAAGGTACGAAACGGTAACAGAACTCCTTACCAACTTTAAACAGACAACAACCACTCACATATTTGATCATATTCATGAGTGGTGATGTCGTCATCGAATGGTAAAGACATATGTTCCTGATCAGCTCCTAGATGAGTGGTTTATTAAGTCATTATTACCTTCTATTATTGAAGATGTGGCGAAAGGAGGATTTTTCACTAAAGAGCAAGTCATTGCTCATGCACAATATTTAGACTTGATCTATACTCAGTCTGGCATGCTCTATGACAAAATCCCTGACGCTCCTAGACCAGAATTTTCCGTTCCTCCCCCTCCTAAATCGAACAGGGACTCTCATGCCGGTGACAGCATGATTGATACCTCAATTACGCAAACCACAAAGGCTCCATCTGGTAAAGCCCTTGCAGTTTCTAGTCAAAAAGAAAATGAGAAACTTGCCTCAAAGGTCAATGCCATGTCATCTAACAAGGGCAAAGAACCAAAGCAACCAGGGGGCAAGAAGAAAGGGAAAAATAAAAAGAAGAAACAAGAAGATTTGACTCTTGAGAAATCTTCTGGAAACCCTACTGGGCGAAAGAAACCTAATCAACCATGTTTCATATGTAATGAGGATAATTTCATGAGAGATTGTCCACATCGATCTGAGGTTGTGAAGTTTTTAAAGACTTCAAATACCTCAGCAATATTGAATGATCCGTTTCCAAACCCAGAAACCAATCTAGTTGTTATCGATCATGCTTCCCCATCCCAAGTGCTTATGTTATCCATCTCGAAACAACAAAATGATGCTTTGATATCAAAAAGGAATAAATATTATGGGAATCCATAACTGTCGAACAATAAGGCTACAGATCAACCTAGTAGTTTGACAACAAATTCACCAGAAGTTGTTCCACCCATCATTCTAAATTAACTATAAAGCCACCAAAGGGAGTAGTACATAAATCGACATTTAATTCTCGTGCTCGAGCAGCACAGAATTATAATATAGTGGAGGATCTGGCTCAATCACCTGTTAGGATATTTCGACACATAGGAAATATTTAAGTACAACTTGGTCTAGTATAGAGTTAGGTAAAGTGTGTTTCTTTACTATGTACATTTTGTAACTTACAATCCGATGGTCATGATATGTAGTGATCCGATGGTTCATTCTCTCCTCAGTATTACCAACACTTGATCTGTGACTTAACACCCGATTGGTCCATGATTTCTATTTAAAGCGCATGGAGGGTAATTTGTAGGGTAATCCGTCTATGAGAGAAGCATATGTAAGTTTTCATTCTTTTATTAATAAATTGCCTGAAGTGGCCGCGTTGGCTCAGGCCGTGGACTGTTTCCCTCTTTGAGGGTTTTAACCACGTCAAAATACTGGTGTATTGATCTGTGATATGTTTTTGAGCGGTGTCCTTTGGTGTTCTGTCTGAGGAACTTACCCTATAAATTCCTACATGGTATCAGAGCTATTTGAGGGCCACGTCCGTTGGTGATCCAAATCTGAAGCCGATAGAACTGCATCCGACTGTCGTTTCCTAGATCTACTGTTTCTAAATGCTTTCGAGCCGAGAGGACCGCTCTGTTGTGTTGGGAGCATCTGTTCCAGTGAGGAACCCCTTTTGTTTCACGCGAAAAGGTTTCCAGTAGCCTTAGCTGCGTCATTTTTAAGATCTGGAGGTATACAGTGTTTATTTGCAGTTTACAGTTATTTTCTCTCTGTTTATTTCGGTTTTGGTTTATTTAGCATTTTTTATTACCAGATCTATACCTTAAATTTCTGCGTATGCTCTTTGCCCTGCGACTCTGTGCGATCTCGGCAAATCAGAAACATTAAGGAAGGATTTTTCTCATGCGTATGCTCTTTTCTGTTGCGCCTTAGTGTGATCTCGGAAAATCAGAAACAATGAGGGAAATATTTAGTTTCCGGCTAAAGCTAACTTTGAGCTGCAAGGTTCGTTTTTTTTTTTGTATGTCCGTGTTGGGTTTTGTGACGCAACCCAAAGCATCAACCCCTCCCCCCGCTCTCTCTCTCTCTCTCTCTCTCTCTCTCTCATTTTTTGTATAGCTCACTTGGTGCAAAGCTAATTTATGAGAGTAGAGGTCTTGGGTTCAAGTCTCCATTTTGTGGGTGTGGATTTTGGTGGGCTCCAGTATTGTAGCAATAATGCTACAACTCCTGGGGCTTCCTTCTCTAATTTTATCAACCCGGTAGTTCGTAAAAAACTTGGACGCGACGGTGTTGTATGCACAAGTACTAGCTCTTGTCGCAGCTGTCACTTAGTCAGCTGGCACAAGTCCGCTAGGGCTCAAGCCAACTTCTATATGTTCTTAGAAGAAGCTTTCTAAATGATGAACGAAGGCTATCTCAAAGGAAATTAACCTACTTTGCAAGAATGAACTGAAAGCCAACCAAACATGGAAACCCTAGTAAACCCTAATTTGACTAGCTTAATCTTTATGATGCAATGGTGGGAATGCAACTTCTAGAAATGATGCCATTACTTCTAGTGAGATGAGATGCATGAATTTAAACTACTTCCATTGAAGAGAACACATTTTTGTATTTTTTCTCAAGTGGGTGGAGTTATTATGATTGTGCTTCTTACTGGGTCTTGACTGTGCAGGGGTAGTTCAAAGGGAGGAAGGCTTGGGAACGGTCAGGAGGGCTCTGAGAGGTTCCAGGGGATGCCTCACATCATTCCACAGAAGTCCACAACGTTCAGGTGCTTGGCAACCGTGTTTGCAGGCTTCTACAGGATGTCTGTAGGGGATCCTGCAAGAAACTCAGGATTTCTACAGGATGTCTGCTAACTTCTACAGGATGTTCTACAGTCGAAGTTTTGGGTGATGGAGGAGTGAAGGAGCTTTATGGATGGATGGGTAAGATGAAAGAGGAGCTTGTGATGACCTATGGACAGAGAGATGAGATGGAGAGAGAGTGGATAGAGCTGGTTGGTCGATAGAAGGGTAGAGGCAATGGAAGGTCAAAAAGATTGAGCAATCGTGGACAGTAGAAGGGTTGGAAGGCAAATGAGCTGAATAGAGGATGAGTAGGTGGCTTAGGCACGGTTCAGAAGGATAAGAACACGATGAAGTGGTGCTGCGCAGTGTAAATGAAACAAATCACCCTTATCTTTCATGTGATACGAAAGTTCACCAACCTATTCTAACTGCTTTATTAGGAATCAAAGAACAACAATGTAAGTTGAAGGGAAACCGTGCATGATGCTGAACCAAAGAGTCATTACTCAAGATATAATCGCATGGAAAATTCTTCAATCGAAAACATTACATCAATACTTGCATGCATATGTTAAAACAATGTTTTTTTGGCAGTTGGCACGGTCTACACTTCCGGTCCCCAAACAGAGGTGAAAGTGAGCATGCATTCAACCTTTTTTGAACTCAACGTAACTTCAATATCCCTACGCTAATTCTGAACTACCGAAACAACTGCATTCATGAAACTAACCTACATAACCAAACCGAAACAGTCAACTCAGCAAACTGTGTTTTTCAAGTGCATGTAAAGGAAAGAAATGCAATGATAAAAGAAAGACAAGTAAAAATACAAAGGAAAGGAGGTCTATTGCTCTCAGGTTGGGCCCTAACCTGAGAGCTATAGCTCCCCTAATAACTCAGAATCGAATCCAAATATGTCTGCCTTTTATTAAGAGATCATAATCATGAGTCTAACAACATGCCAAAATTGGCTTACAAAGAGCAAAAACAGAGCTACAGCTCGTAATCCAAAATCTATAACAAAATTTCAAGAGTCTCATCGAAGGCTATAGCCTCAATATTTATACATGATGGGGGCCAAGCTGGCCTCCTCAATTAGTGGAGCTTGGTTGTCCAACTGAAAGTAAACTGCTGTTCCTGTAGAATCCATTGGCTGCCTTCTAGCTCGGTGGTGATAGCTGTTGGAGCTCGGAGTTGGGGTGGAGATCACGAGGGAGGTCATTCAAGGCTGTGGACAACCTCCCTATAAACCCGCAATGCCACCTTGGCTGTCTCCTTGTCTTCATTTGCGTGGTCTTTGCTCCATTTAATGTCAAAAAACCTGAAATCATCATGTATTAGCCACATAGGCATAATGACTGCCCTTCTTCCTACAAATAACACGAATATACTATGAAATGGTACATAAGTGATAAAAAATGAAGGGTTGAGCAAGGTAAGTAGGCCAAATGAGCCCAAATTGTTACCAAAATTTGGGGCTCATCATCACCCCCCAGCTAAAATATTTTCTCATCCTTGAGCAATTTTTCCCCAGCTCCTTGTCCTTGGCCGAGAACTAGGCTCCGGAATACGCTCTTTCTTTCCTACTCTTGGTGGCTCTACCTGTTCTGCCCTTGGTGGTGATGAGGGTGCCGCTCCTTCCTTCTTCTATGTTTCCTTGACCTTGATCCGGGCTTTTGAAGCCGATTGGTCTAACCTTCCTTTCCAAGTAGTTGTTTTTGGGCTCCCCCTCTCGTAGGTGACCGATATCTTCGAGGGGGACCTCTCACTGGGTGAAGTAGGGGCATCCCCTGTAGTGGTTTGGCTGCTGGATGGAGGCCGTGGCTTGCCCGTCTTTATTCTCACACTTCTTTGAGCTTTAAAGTATAGAGGGGTCTCCCTCTTTCTCTTCTCCTTTGGCTTAGGAGGTGTGCTGAGGCCGGCCAGCACAGCTGCTGCCTCCCTTTCACGAATGTCAGCTTTCTTCTCCTTGGGTTTCACTTTTTCGGGGCTTCTTGTAGAAGACCCTGTTTTAGTCAATTTCGGGCTTCCTGTAGAAGACCCTTTTTCAATAATTTTCGGGCTTCCTGTAGAAGACCCTTTTTCAATAATTTTAGGGCTTCCTGTAGAAGCCGGTTTCGGCTTTCCTGTAGAAACAGGTGTCGCCGCCTTGGTTTGCTTTGCTGCATGGGTTTTGCTTTTTGAATTAGTTGCGGTCGTTGTCGAGGCACTCTTGCTGATGTGGACCTTCTCAGCCTTGTCCACTCTGCCTTGCAACCTTTTCTCTCTTGCTGTCAAGATGGGTGTGTCATCTTTCTCCTTGTCATCCTTTTTCTCTTGTTTCTTCTCTTGCTTTTTCTTCTACTCTGTGGTTGGGGTCTTTTGGCCTTTTTCTCTCTTTACTGCGGCCACTAACTCTTTCTCCTCACTGCTAGAAGAACCGAGCTCTTCGGTTAGCATCTTTATATCCCCATCCTTTGTCAAATTCCTGAAGGCTTCCCATGAGAGAGGAACCTTGTATATGTGGAGCGCATCCTCCACGAGGAGTTTGATCAGTCCATGGTGGGCTACCTGGTCTGGTATGCCTTCTTTTAACTTGGTTGCACACTCAATCAGAGACTGTAGTAGAAAGTAAGGGAGACTGAGTTTGTTTTCTACAGGTAGATCCATCTGGTGTCGTAATTCAGTGAGTAACCAAAAATGATACCTGTATAAAATGCTAAAACAGCCTTCGCAGGTGATGTACTTCATAATTTGCAGGCTCACTTCATTCCATGGTGGCAGTAAACGGGTTCTACGAACCCCATTTTTGTCTTCTGAGAATTCCTCCTCTGGTGGAAAGAATTCCTTCTTAGCTTGTTGGCTCAATTTCATTTCTTCTTTATCCCATGGTAATCCCATTGGGAGCTCCGTAACTCGGCTGATGAATTGTGGGGTGAGTTTGAGGCTCAGACCCCTGAAGGTAACGGTGGCCAACATTTTAGATTTCGGCCTTAGAGCTTGCAAAAAATCTTCTGCCACTTCGTCATCATAGCCCTGCAATTTGTCACAGAAGGATATCCATTATGCTCGTGTGAAGAGCTCCACCACCTCAGGATTTTCTCTTAACTTCGCTGAATCAGTGGGCTCCCTTCTGATGAACCCACCCGACATGGTGAAAAACTGTTGTGTTAGCTGGAGGTGGCAAATGGGGAAGAAATTCGGTCTACTGGGATAGAGCATATGATTACGCCTCTGTCATGCACATAATTCACGAAGCTTACCCCCTGCAAACCTTTAACACAGCTAATTACACTGACATCCTATAGGACGACAGTTCATGCACGGCAGACAACAATTGCAACAATTTTCTTCGACCAGACTGTAGATGACGATTCTGCCACCTTAAAAAACCAATTGCATGGAGAGTTCAGGCTTACCTTTTTAATCCGCCACCTTTTGACGTGAGGAACCCGACTTCCTGTAGAAACAGTTTTCCTGTAGGAGCAGCGCGCGATTTCCGGGGGATACTGCAGTGGATTTGTGCTCTTGGTGTTGCTTCACAGGCATTCTGATGGCCAAAGACTCGGAGTATAGAACTGCAGAGGGATCTGGATGATCACTCGAGTCGCAAACGGTGAATGATAAATGCATGGGGTTGATAATCTAGCCGATTAGATTTGAATCAGCGGAATCCGTGGCGCGGGGGTGAGCTGTCCCTGCCGGACCGTTGGACGACGTCACACCATCATTCTTCTACAAGTTTACTTACTGCCGCATCATTCCCGCAGATCCGCCGCCGCCATTCTCGTTAGAACTCGTTTCTCCCTGAGTGGACAGTTCTCACGTGTCCACTGCCCATTTTTTCCATGGCCACCATTCACACATCCGGCTCGACCAGCTGACTAGTCGACGTGGCCAATCGATTGACCATACAACCGCTCAACCCATCCATTTCACACTTGCAAACATTTTCAAAGTAAAATTCATGCAATTTGTCGGAAGAAAGGGTCGAGGCACTTACCTGTGCGGCCGCAACACAATTGTTCAGGCTCTTGGATGACGACGAGTGGATTTGGTTGCTGCTGCTTGATTTACACAGGCCTGGAGGTTCACATTCATAGGCCGCTGACGATGGATTGGATGCTTCAGCTGCATGCGCCTGCGTTTTCATTGTATATGGTGTGCACTCTAGCGGGCTTAACTGTTACGGGACTCCTGCAGGATGTCCTCTAACATTTTCTTCCTCCTCGGGTGCATGCTGCACGACGAAGGCAATGGCCCCACGATCACGCTCACAGAGCTCATGGATGGCTGGGATGGATATGGTATGACATCTCAGCGTTTTTTCATCTCAAAAATTGCTTTTCTCTTGATAACTCAATGATCTGCTTTGATGGTGCAGGTAACTTCATTGCATGTTGACAGGGATGGTGGAAAGAGGTGACAACAATGTATAAGGGTGACAACAGTAGCTTGCATGCGTCCAAACCGATCCTTGGTCATTTAGATCTCCTCATAAAATGAATTCTGGGCCACCCCGAACGTCTACAGGAAGTTTCCTGTAGAAATGCAGAACTTCCTGTAGAAAGGTTGCGTTTCCTGTAGAAAGTCTGCACCTTCCTGTAGAAAGTCTACATCTTCCTGTAGAAAGTCTGCATCTTCCTCTAGAAGACTCAAGCCATGATGAAATTGTGCACGTACCTTGGAGAAAATGAGTATTCTTGGAGGAGGTGCTGGTGAGGTCTCCTGGTAGCATGATAAGGATCTTTGGCTTTGCATTAAGAGTCCTCCTCACCTTCATAGAACACCTGCAACTTGCATGCATTTTCACATTATGAACTTGTTGTCCCTATCTTTTTGCTTATTGTTTTTTCTTTTTTTTTTTCTCTTTTTTTTTTTTCTTTTTTGAAAGATAACAGGGGTGCCTCAATGAGGTTTTCACCCTTGCCATCTGCCTTAAGCGCCTCAGAGAGGTTTTCACTCAAGGATCTTTTTCAAATCTCTCTCTTTTTTTTTTTTTGAAAGACAATAGGGGTGCCTCAATGAGGTTTTCACCCCTACCACCTACCTTGGGAGCCTCAGAAAGGTTTTCACCCAAGGATCTTTATTATTTTTTTATTTTTTTCTTCTTCTTTTTTTTTTTTTTTAGACCTTTCAGGGTATGCCCAAAGTAGAGGCGGAACCCTTCTCTATGACCAACACTGATTTCTCCATAGTTTTGATGAACTCTTGTCTTGAGAGAGGCTTCCTGTAGATCTTCAAGCGATGCCCATTGAAAAGCATGGGGATGGCTTCCTCATCAATGGTTCGAATAAGAATAGATCCATTGTCATGGCATTTTTCCACTGCATATGGTCCTAGCCATCTGGTTCTTAGCTTCCCCTTGAAATCTTTGTACCTGGAGTCATACAACAAGGCCCAATCTCCCGGCTAGAATTGCTTGTCATGGAGGTGTTGGTCATGCAACACCTTTATCTGAAGTTGAACCACTTCTGAGTGAAGGAGGGCCTGCATCCGGTGCTCGTCCAGTCCATTTAGCTGCAATAACCTTTCTTGTTGTGCATGGCTGAGATCTAGATCTAGCTGAGCTGCCATCCTCAAAGTGTTGTACTCAAACTCAATGGATAGCAAAGCTTTCTTCCCGTAGACCAGCTCATAAGGTGTGAAGCCGGTGGTGGTCTTCCAGGTGGTGTTGTAAGCCCATGTGGCCTCAACCAGGCGATCTGCCCAATCTTTCCTACTGCTGCTCACCACCTTAGTCAAAATCCCTTCCAATGCTCTGTTGGTGACTTCCAATTGCCCATTTGCCTGTGGATGATAGGGGGTGGAAGTCCTATGCTTGATTTTGTGGTGAGCTAGCAGGTCTTCAATCAAGTTGGATGTGAATTAGCTCCCTTGATCAGTGATCAACTCTCTTGGGTAGCCAAATTTGTAGAAGATGTTTTCTCTTAAGAACTCGGCCACCTTCTCTTCTATTGCTGCCTTGATTGCTTTAGTCTCTGCCCACTTTGTCAGGTAGTCAGTGCACACAATGATGTAAGACCTTTTCCTCGAAGGAGGGTTGATTGGACCCACAAAATCCATACCCCACTTCTCAAATGGCTCAAGAGTCACTTGAGGTTGGAGAGGCATCTCATCCCTTGGAGTCGGTTTCCCCATTCTTTGGCATCGGTGACATTGGCTGATATATCTTCTGACATCTTGATGAAGTGTGGGCCAATAGTAGCCTGCCTGCAAGATTTTAAAGGCAGTCCTCTTTGCTGCAAAATGTCCTCCACAAGGCCCATCATGACAGGTGAGGAGGATATCAAAGACCTCCTCCTCCCTTACACAATGCCTTAAGTTCTGATCAGGGCCAAGCTTGAGCAGATTGCCCCTGATCCAAGTAAATGAGGCACTTTTTCTGATGATTCTGCTCTTCTCTCTTGAAGATAGGTGCGGAGGAAACTGTGCTGAAACAAGGTAGTTTGCTATATCAGCAAACCATGGAGAGAGTACTGAGATAGCAAAAAGACGTTCATCGGGCATCTGGTCATCCATTGTTCCATCCTCATCTGCAGACAAATCCAATCTAGATAAAAAGTCAGCAACAACATTTTCTTTACCTGGTTTGTCAACAATGGTCAAATCAAACTGCTGCAACAAAAGTAACCATCTAATAATACGAGCATTCACATCTGGTTTATTCATTAAATATCTAATTGCAGCATGATCCATATGTACAAAGGTTTGATAGCCAGTAATATAATGTCGGAAGTTGTTCAGTGCATGGACCACAGCCAAGAACTCTTTCTCGGTTACAGTGTAATTCAGTTCGGCTTTGGACAAGTTTTTGCTAACAAAGTAAATGGCATATGGAAGTTTTTGTTCAACTTGTCCTAAAGCTGCCCCTATGGCTTTGTTCGAGGCATCAGTGTGGATGTGGAAAGGTAGGGCCCAGTTTGGACCTCTCAGGATTGGGGCTGACACCAACTTGTCCTTTAATTCATTCAAAGCCCTCTGACAATCGTCAGTCCATTTAAACTCCACATATTTTTCCAACAAACCAAACAATGGCGAGGCTAGCTTGCTGAAGTCTTTAATGAATCTCCGGTAATACCCTGCTAATCCTAAGAAACTCCGGACATCCCTTACCTTTTGGGGAGGTGGAACCTTCTTGATGAGAGCAATTTTGTTAGGATCCACTTGTAACCCTTGGCAAGAAATGGTATGGCCTAGCACAGTCCCTTCAGTCATCAGGAATTCACATTTTTCAGGACTAAGGGACAGGTTCATCTCAATGCATTTGGTTAGGACCTTTCCCAGATTGGACAATTCTTCCTGGAAGTTGGACCCATAAGGAGTGAAGTCATCCATATAGATTTCCACCGCATCATGGACCAGCTCCGAGAAGATGCTCAAAACAGCTCTCTGGAAGGTAGCAGGAGCATTGCATAGCCCAAAGTGAAGAACTCGGTAGGCAAAGGTACCCCAAGGACAAGTGAAGGTGGTCTTATCTTGGTCTTCCGGGCTGATTTGGATTTGGTTGTACCCGCTAAACCCATCCAGGAAAGAGAAAAACTTCTTTCCTGCCAGTCCATCCATCACTTGATCTATGAAAGGTAGAGGGAAATGGTCTTTCTTGGTAGCTTTGTTCAGTTCTCGGTAGTCCACATAGATTCTCCACTTCCCATTTTTCTTGGGAACCAACACCAGATGGGGTAAATGAATCCGGCATCCAACGGTTTTTGCAATTCTTCCTTGACAATGTCCTTAAGGGCTGGATTCATTCTCCTCTGAGGTTGCCTAACCGGTTTACAAGCTTCTTTGATGTATATGTGATGGGTACAGACCGAGGGATGGAATCCTTTCATCTCCTTATAGCTCCAAGCAAAAGCATCTAGGTGACTGGCCAACAGGCTACACAGCTCCTTTTCCTGGGAAGGAGATAGGGAGGAGCTGATCTTTAACGATCTCTCAGGGCCGAACTCCACATTCTTGACTCTGGGAGTGACAGGGTTGGTGGCACAAAGGTCCACTAAGGTGCTGGCTTGGGCGTCCTCCACCAATTTCTCTAAGGATAGTGCACTGGAAGGTGGATTCTGGATCAAAGTCTCAATCAAGTCATCCTCGGTTGGGGGGTCTCTTCTAGTGGTATCTAGGGTGCACAAAGGTGCTTAGTACACCTCATCCTCTTCTCCTTCCTCCAACCACAGTGGTAAGTCAAGCTCTAAGGAGGGTTGGGCAGGAGGATATAGGACTAGCTGCTTGGACATAAGACTGTTTTTGATGGTCATGTTTCCTGCACGGCAACTTATGTAAGCATCTGCAGTGGCTAACCAAGGCCTTCCAAAAATGAGAGGATATCTAGTAAGCTTTGCCTTGGGTTGCAGAACCAAGAAATCTGTAGGGTATTCCCAAGAGTCGACAGAGACCATGACATCCTCCACAATCCCTTCGGGAGTCACAGTGGAGCGATCTGCTAGCTGCAGTACTGTCGAGGTCTTTCTCAAGGAACCCTGAAGATTGAGTTTGAGCATGGTATCCCTGGTCATCACATTAATGGCAGCCCCCAGATCAAGCAAGGTGTGAGGTATGATGGTGCCATTGATGTGGACATCTACTACAGGACTCCCAGGATCTAGGTACTTTGGGCAGATGACTTGTCCTAACATAAGGTCAGACAGTTTTCCTAAGACATTGATGGTTGAAGCATCTCTCTTTCGCTTGCCTGGGTGTTTAAAACACTTCTCCTTAACCAGTTTGTTGTATATTGGCACATCCTTGATGGCTTGGAGAAGTGGTATTTTCACACACAACTGCTTGAGCTCTCCCAGAAGTTCATACTCCTCTGGGTTGGGTTGTGTGGTGGCTGTTAGTCTCTCAGGAAAGGGTGGAATAGCCTTTGGTTCACTTTCCTGTTTGTCCTCCTCGTCCTCTAGGGGAGGAGGTTGGCGATCCGGAAGAGTCTTTCCAGATCGAAGATTGATCTCCTGGATCTCCACAGCATAGGTAGGGCATGATGTTTCCCCAGTGTATACCTGCTAGGCCTGTCTATTGTTGGGATTTGGGTTCGGTTGAGTAGGCATTTGAGGTTTCCTTGGAGGAGCAGGAGGTAATGGTTGAGGTTGAACTGGTGGTGGAGGCAGAATGGCGGGAGGAGTGTTGTACTGGGGCCTCCACCCCGACTGAGGTGCATTCCACTGAGGTTGTGGCGGGGCATGTGAATGATATGAATGAGTAGTGGGCTGAGTAGGGTACTGAGGTGGATAAGACCATGGAGGAGGCATAGACCAGGAAGGATGAGCAGGGGGACCCCAGGAAGGCATAGGAGTCGATTGGTTGGGGCTGTAATAAGCTTGGGGTGCCCCTTGCATCCCCTGCTAGTAAGGTCTAGGTCCTTGTGGCCTCCTTTGGTTGAGGAAATAGAGAGGTTCAGTGGGAGCTTCTGTCCCTTGGTACATAGCTTTAAGTCCAGGTAAGGTTGGGCATTGATTTGTGGGATGGTCCTCCTCACAAACGAAGCACACTTCGATCGAATGCAATGGGCATTCGTTCTTAGGGTGTCTCCTTGTACATCTAGGGCAGAAGATAGCCAAGGCCCTCTCAGCTTCTTCCTTCTTCTGCTGGATCCTGAATGTGTCCAGTTGCATGGCGATGGTCTGTCTCACCTCACTCTTAAGATCTTCTAATTGATTTGCAAACTCATGCTTGGAGAAAGGAATACCAGCTGAGAGAGGGTTTCCTCTACCTCGTTTCCGGGCTGCCCTAGAGTGGTTTCTGAACACAGTCTTGATGTCCTCATAAGGCAGCTGGTAAATATCTCCCCCAGCTAACATGTGAAGGGTATCTAAAAGGTCTTCAGGGTCTCCTCGGAGCAGGACCAACTTGAGGGATTCAGGGTCAAGTGTGCACCTGGCCCGCTTATAGCTAAGTTGGAACCTCTCCTCATAATCCTCTAAGGACTCATCATTTCCCATGGTCATCCGAAAGATTTCTCCCTTGGTTTCCGTGGACCTACAGTAGTCCCGGTACTTGGTATTGAAAGCTTGCTGCATCTGAGCCCAAGTGGTGATACTATTCCCAGGTAAACCCATGAACCAGCGTAATGCTGCATCCTTAAGAGTGGAAGGGAAGAGTTTCAGCTTCTGCTCATCTTCAGTATAGTCATAGGTTCTACAAATGACAACAAACTCAAACAGGAAGGTATCAGGATCTTCAGTAGTCAGTCCATGGAAGTGAGGTAGAGCAGAGGGACTATTGTTTTTCATTTTCATGTCTCCATTGGTTTCTCGGATGGGGAAGGCACCTTCTATTCTCTCATCTTCTCCTCTATTGTCAGCCATAGCTTCAGATGGGATGGTTTCTAATTCTTCTTCTACTATAGGATCTTCGTATATCTCAGGAGGTTCACCTATAGGTTCTTCTGGATCACTGTCACCGAAGAAGAGAGAAGGGTGACTCAGTGATGTGGTGGGGGTGTTGGGTAGGAATTTGCCTGTTTTATCTCGGTTCCTACGAGGCATGAAATGGAAAGACTTTTTGATTGCTTTTGTTTTTTTTCTTTGGTACCTGCAAAACTGAAACAGATTGATCTACAACTAACTATCTTGCTGAAATAAAAATGCAGAATTGAAATGAAAGCAGGAAAGGACTAATCTACTTTGCTCAAATGGAATTGCAGGAATGGAAATGCTAGTCTACGCTTGCAGAATTGAAAGGCTAATCTATGCTTGCAAAATTGAAATTGCGGAATTGAAATGCTAATCTATGAAAGCAGGAAATGTCTATGCTACTTTTGCAGAATGGAAATGAAATAAACTACTTGGCAGAAGGCGAGAGTAAGAAAATAGAAGAAAAGTAACAATTACTAATACTCTGATGCTTCCCCGGCAACGACGCCAAAAAGATGGTGGACTCCAGTATTGTAGCAATAATGCTACAACTCCTGGGGCTTCCTTCTCTAATTTTATCAACCCGGTAGTTCGTAACAAACTTGGAAGCGACGGTGCTGTATGCACAAGTACTAGCTCTTGTCGCAGCTGTCACTTAGTCAGCTGGCACAAGTCCGCTAGGGCTCAAGCCAACTTCTATATGTTCTTAGAAGAAGCTTTCTAAATGATGAACAAAGGCTATCTCAAAGGAAATTAACCTACTTTGCAAGAATGAACTGAAAGCCAACCAAACATGGAAACCCTAGTAAACCCTAATCTGACTAGCTTAATCTTTATGATGCAATGGTGGGAATGCAACTTCTAGAAATGATGCCATTACTTCTAGTGAGATGAGATGCATGAATTTAAACTACTTCCATTGAAGAGAACACGTTTTTGTATTTTTGCTCAAGTGGGTGGAGTTATTATGATTGTGCTTCTTACTGGGTCTTGACTATGCAGGGGTAGTTCAAAGGGAGGAAGGTTTGGGAACGGTCAGGAGGGCTCTGAGAGGTTCCAGGGGATCCCTCACATCATTCCACAGAAGTCCACAATGTTCAAGTGCTTGGCAACCGTGTTTGCAGGTTTCTACAGGATGTCCGCAAGGGATCCTACAGGAAACTCGGGATTTCTACACAATGTCTGCTAACTTCTACAGGATGTTCTACAGTCGAAGTTTTGGGTGATGGAGGAGTGAAGGAGTTGTATGGATGGATGGGTAAGATGAAAGAGGAGCTTGTGATGACCTATGGACAGAGAGATGAGATGGAGAGAGAGTGGATAGAGCTGGTTGGTCGATAGAAGGGTAGAGGCAATGGAAGGTCAAAAAGATTGAGAAATCGTGGACAGTAGAAGGGTTGGAAGGCAAATGAGCTGAACAGAGGATGATTAGGTGGCTTAGGCACGGTTCAGAAGGATAAGAACACGATGAAGTGGTGCTCCGCAGTGTAAATGAAACAAGTCACCCTTATCTTGCATGTGATACGAAAGTTCACCAACCTATTTTAACTGCTTTATTAGGAATCAAAGAACAACAATGTAAGTTGAATGGAAACCGTGCATGATGCTGAACCAAAGAGTCATTACTCAAGATATAATCACATGGACAATTCTTCAATCGAAAACATTACATCAATACTTGCATGCATATGTTAAAACAATGTTTTTTTGGCAGTTGGCACGGTCTACACTTCCGGTCCCCAAACAGAGGTGAAAGTGAGCATGCATTCAACCTTTTTTGAACTCAATGTAACTTCAATCTCCCTACACTAATTCTGAACTACCGAAACAACTGCATTCATGAAACTAACCTACATAACCAAACCGAAACAGTCAACTCAGCAAACTGTGTTTTTCAAGTGCATGTAAAGGAAAGAAATGCAATGATAAAATAAAGACAAGTAACAATACAAAGGAAAGGAGGTCTATTGCTCTCAGGTTGGGCCCTAACCTGAGAGCTATAGCTCCCCTAAGAACTCAGAATCGAATCCAAATCTGCCTGCCTTTTATTAAGAGATCATAATCATGAGTCTAACAACATGCCAAAATTGGCTTACAAAGAGCAAAAACAGAGCTATAGCTCGTAATCCAAAATCTATAACAAAAGTTCAAGAGTCTCATCGAAGGCTACAACCTCAATATTTATACATGATGAGGGCCAAGCTGGCCTCCTCAATTAGTTGAGCTTGGCTGTCCGACTGAAAGTAAACTGATGTTCCTGTAGAATCCATTGGCTGCCTTCTAGCTCGGTGGTGATAGCTGTTGGAGCTCGGAGTTGGGGTGGAGATCACGAGGGAGGTCATTCAAGGCTGTGGAAAACCTCCCTATAAACCCACAATGCCACCTTGGCTGTCTCCTTGTCTTCATTTGCATGGTCTTTGCTCCATTTAATGTCAAAAAACCTGAAATCATCATGTATTAGCCACATAGGCATAATGACTGCCCTTCTTCCTACAAATAACACGAATATACTAAGAAATGATGCATAAGTGATAAAAAATGAAGGGTTGAGCAAGGTAAGTAGGCCAAATGAGCCCAAATTGTTACCAAAATTTGGGGCTCATCAGATTTTTTCATTTCCGCACATTCCCGCACTTCGTCGGCGACTTCGTCAATTTTTTTTTAAAAAGCCATAACTTCTTCATCCGGAAGCCGTTTTCAGAACCGTTTTTTTTTAAACGGCCTAATTTCTCTCTCTCTCTCTCTCTCTCTCTCTCTCTCTCTCACTCACTCTCATGGGGGCGGATTTTTTCATTTCCGCACATTCCCGCACTTCGTCGGCGACTTCGTCAACTTGTTTTTAAAAAGCCATAACTTCTTCATCCGGAAGCCGTTTTCAGAACCGCTTTTTTCGAAACGGCCTAATTTTTCGAGATCTTTCCATTGGTACACTTAGTTTCAGCATCTACAGCTTCAATTTTAGTTAAAAATGGAAAGTCCATTCCAAGTCATTCTTGATAGCACTAACTACTTCCAATGGTGGTCCTACATTGTGGATTTACTTAGAAGTAAAGGTATTTACAGAATAGCCACAGGCCAAGAGACCAAACTGAAAGATGAAGATAAGGTAGCTAAATGGGAAAATAGGCAAGACCAAGCACGTGGGTTGATAGGGATGTCTATTTCTCCAGATCTTAGATTCCATATTGCAGAACTTGATACTCCTGATGAAGCACTGCAAAAAATTACTAAAGTCTTTGGAATTAAAAATGAACTTAAAGCCCATCAACTTGAAAATGAATTGCTTACATTGGACCCCAATAATTTTTCTTGCATTGAAGATTTTTTGTCCAAGTTCAAGACCCTTAGACTTCTCTTAGAAGGTGTTAAGGTTAAGAAAGAAGATAGTAGCCTTATCTAATCCATTCTTACTAAGTTGGGACCAACCTATTCTGTGTTTGTTTCCACCTTCCATTCTACAAGAGAAGCCTTCATTTCTCAAGGACAAACCTACAAGTCCCCTTCCTTTGATTCCTTTTGTGATTCTTTAATAAGAGAACAAGAAAAAATCTTACACCTTGGTCTTCTTCATCTTGGAAACTCTTCTAAGAAAGCGTTAGCCGCCCAGCAACAACCAAATCCAAAGAATCCTAAGAAGTTGTATCCTAAAAAGAATGGTCCTAAACCAAACAAGGGTCCTAAGCAATTTCAGCGTCAAAATGAAAAATCATTTCAACAAAATGATAATACAAATAAAAACAAAGGGAAGAAGACTGATAAACATTGCAACTTTTGTAATCGAGATGGCCACTTAGAATCCAAATGCTTTAAGAAGATGGAAGCCTTGGAAGCAACAATGAAGAAGCATAACATCCATTTGGAGCAATCTTCAACTTCAACTTCATCTTCAGGAATGGCACTTTCTGCATGTGGTTGCCAAGCATCTCGGTCTGGCTATGCACTAAAAGTATCTTCTTCTTCTCATTCTCATGAGTGGCTCATTGATTCTGGAGCTTCTTATCACATGGCCAAAAACAAAGCCATTTTTTCTTCTTTAAATGATTGTAACACCAAAAATATATATGTTGGTGATGATAGATCTCTTAGTGTTGTAGGGACTGGAACTGTTCATCTAGAAAATGGTCAGTTTAATGATGTATTATGTGTTCCAACCTTATCCTGCAACCTTCTCTCTGTATATCAGATAATCCATTTAGGTGAAGGTAAAATCGTTGAATTTTCACCTCATGATGTTGTAATTAAGGACCTAAGAGATCCTAGACAGATTATAGCTACTGGCATTGCTGATGATTCTACAAGGTTGTATAAGTTTCACAACTTTGGGTCATCAAATCTTCCCTCAGTATTTGTTGCTCATAATGATGAAGTGAGAAAACTTTGGCATGAGCGATTTGGTCACTTAAACTATCACTCTCTTCAGAATCTATGTAAAGAAAATATGGTGACAGGTCTTCCAATGGTATCTTGCAAAGATGGTATTTGTTCCGGATGTGTACTTGGAAAACATCATCGGGACAGTTTTGAAAAACGTGCCTCTTGGCACGCCTCAACCCCTTTACAGCTCATGCATAGTGATTTATGTGGTCCACTTACAGTTGCTTCATTCTCTGGCTACAAGTATTTCTTAACTTTCATTGATGATTTCTCCAGACGCACTTGGGTGTACTTCTTAAAACTCAAGAGTGAAGTATTTAACATGTTCTTGGCCTTTAAGGCCTTTGTTGAAAAACAATATGGACATCAAATTCTTAAGATAAGATCTGATAATGGCGGAGAATATGTTAAAAACACATTCATCAACTTTTGCACTAAGAATGGAATTCAAATGCAACATACTGTTCCATATACTCCACAACAAAATGGTGTAGCTAAAAGGAAGAATCACACCTTAAAGGAAATGGCTAATTGTATGCTTCAATCTAAAGGACTTAGTCTTAATTATTGGGCAGAATAAATTAACTGTGAAAATTACATAATAAATCGCACTCCTACTAAGATTTTAAAGAATATCACTCCAGAAGAAGCATGGAGCTCAAACAAACCAGATGTAAGTCACTTTCGTGTTTTTGGAAGTGAAGCATGGGCCCATATTCCAGATGAGAAACATAAAGCTTTAGAACCTAAGAGTGAAAAATGTATTTTTGTTGGATATTCTGAAGATGTCAAAGGATATAGGCTTATTCCACTTAAGTCCAAAAATGTTATCATTAGAAGAGATGTAAAGTTTGCTCAAAATATATCGGCCTGCGAGCCTAGTTTGGCGGATGTGCCACCTCTCCCTATCTCTTCTACTTTTGAAAATATTTCTTCTTCAGATGATGAAAGCGAGGATGAAAATCCTCCCCCACCTTCTCAGGATCCTCCTTCAGCTCCTCAGCTTCCAAAATGGGTCTGTGCTACTTGGGATGCAGCAGGTGATCTTGCCAGTGATCCTACAGATCAGCGACGTACACGTTTTCAGTTCGAGAGAGCCTCTTCTTTACTGGCTTAAGCTTCAGTGAATTATGATCTTGACACCTTTGCAGAAGCTTCAGGCCATCCAGATTGGGTAGCAGCTATGAATGAAGAATATCATTCATTATTGGAAAATGATACATGATATCTTGTTCCTCTACCAAAGGGACGCAAAACTTGTTAGATTGAAATGGGTTTACAGAACCAAGTATGGACCAGATGGGAAAGTTGATAAACATAAATCTCGTCTTGTTGCTAAGGGTTTTTCACAAGTTGAAGGCATTGACTATACTGAAACCTTCTCTCCTGTTGCCAAAATGAACTCTATCCACCTTGTTCTTTCCCTTGCTGCCTCTTTCAAATGGGAAGTCCATCAGATGGATGTTAAATCCGCCTTCTTGCATGGCGACTTGCATGAATAAATCTATATGGAGCAACCTAATGGCTTTATACAAACAGACTCCAGCCTTGTATGTCGGCTTAAGAAATCCCTTTATGGTCTCAAGCAAGCTCCTCGAGCTTGGTATGCCAAAATGGATAACTTTCTTTTAGAATCTGGCTTCTCTAGATGCCATTCTGACAATACTGTCTATACCAAGAAAGTGGGCAAGTCTCTTATCATTCTTATTCTTTAAGTTGATGATCTTATCCTGACTGGTAGTGATCCCAACCTTATAAACCATGTGAAGTCTAGCCTTAAAAGGAAGTTTGAAATGACAGACTTAGGACACTTACATTAATTTCTCGGTCTTCAAGTCTTGCAATCCAAGGAAGGTATTTCCCTTTCTCAGTCCAAGTATGCCTGTGATATTCTATGCCACTTTCACATGGAAGAATGTAAGCCAGCCCCTTCTCCCTTTCAATCTGGAGTCAAACTTTCAATCACTTGTACTTCTCCTGAAGTTGATGCTACCTTATACCATCAACTTGTAGGAAAACTTTTGTATCTAACCCATACTCGTCCTGACCTTTCCTTTGTTGTTGGCCTTGTTGCTTGGTTTATGCAAAACCCACATGAAAGTCATTGGAAAGCAGCTAAAAGAATACTTTGTTATATTCGAGGTAAAGTTCAGTTTGGGATTCATTACAGTGCTGAAGCATCTCCTTTATTGGTTGGTTTCACTGATTCCGATTGGGCTAGTGACCCTGATGATCGGAAGTCTACTGTAGGTTATGTGTTCACTCTTGGTTCAGGACCTATTACATGGGCTTGCAAGAAACAAGGTGCCATTTCTCTTTCTTCAGCAGAAGCAGAATATTGTGGTGCCGTAGAAGCTAGTAAGGAAGCCTTGTGGCTTCATAAGATCCTGTCAGAGTTTGGCTTTCAACAACAACATCCAACTACACTTTGGTGTGATAATCAAAGTGCCATTGAGCTATGCAAAGATCCAGTTCAACATCAGCACAGCAAACACATTGAACTGCACATGCACTTCATCAGAAAGCTCGTTCATGACCATGTTCTTGAAGTGCAATATTTTTCAACAAATGATCAAGTTGCAGACATCTTTACAAAGGCTCTCACAGAGGCGAAGTTCACTAAACTTCAATTTATGGTTGGAGTTCAGGAAGTTGTCACTAAGGGGGGATAGGCTCTAGTGCCTCCTTCCTTCTCCTATTGTGTCATATTTGTAAATCCTTCAATCCTATCCCAAGTTGTTCTTAAGGGGGGATGTTAGGATATTCTGACACATAGGAAATAGTTAAGTACAACTTGGTCTAGTATAGAGTCAGGTAAAGTGTGTTTCTTTACTATCTACATTTTGTAACTTACAATCTGACGGTCACGATATGTAGTGATCCAACGGTTCATTCTCTCCTCGGTATTATCGACACTTGATCCGTGGCTTAACACCCGATTGGTCCATGATTTCTATTTAAAGCGCATGGAGGGTCATTTGTAGGGTAATCCATCTATGAGAGAAGCATATGTAAATTTTCATTATTTTATTAATAAATTACCTGAAGTGGCCGCGTTGGCTCAGGTCGTGGACTGTTTCCCTCTTTGAGGGTTTTAACCACGTCAAAATACTGGTGTATTGATCTGTGATCTGTTTATGAGCGGTGTCCTTTGGTGTTCTATCTGAGGAAATTACCCTGTAAATTCCTACATCACCATCCGCTATGTCGATGCTTGAAGTATTGCAGAATTTCCCCTCCCAAAAACAAGCTTTGTTATTAGCAATAGGTGGGATCGATCCAACGAATTCCAATCTTGTGGCCTTTAACCATAAATGATATGAACCTCAGGTACTGGCCCAACTTGCTTTCCTTATACAGGTAAAAACCCTCAACAAAACTATTCATCGAACAATCATTGATGAGGGGGCATCTACCTGTATTATGTCAATGAGGTGATGGAAAACTTTAGGCTCACCGCCCTTGTCACGATCATCAACGACATTAAAAGCGTTTGATGGAAGAACATACACGCCGTATGGGATATTAAGTAACTTGCAATTTGAACTAGGGGGCAGGACAGTAGAAATTGAGGTCGAGGTCATCAATGGAAACCTTGACTACAATATCTTACTGGGAAGGCCCTGGATTTATGCTATGGCTGCTGTTGTGTCAACATATTTTAGAAAGATTGCATTTCCCTTCCAAGGTGGAATTACAATCGTTGACCAACTAACCTTTTTCCCCAATAGTTCACAAGCTATTGGAAGCATTCCAATGATCCATGGAAGCTCTCAATCGCTTCAAAATGTCAGAGTAGGTCTCCTAAAAGACCCCGCATTAATGGGTACTTTTGCCCTCCCACCTCTGAGTAATCTGGTAGAAGTGGCCACAGTGGAAACCTGTCATATGATATCTTCTACATCATTAAATATTAAGAAGAACTCTAACCATTTTAGTAGTATGGATCATCGTGAGGTGTTGCCCCCAAGCCCCATAGCAATCAATTTTCTAGGCCTGGGCGGGGAACCCAAATCAACACTCAGCAAGTGTTTGGATAGACAGGTCTCTAGAGTATGGCACCTCTTCCGATCCTTGGTCTCGTATACATTCTACAGACGAAGGAATCATTTAGTCGATGATGATAGGAGAGGCGCCATGGGAATATTACCACCATCATTCCCACCTTCAAGATAACAACGAAGATTATTCTAGCGACCTTAATCATCCTTCAGTTTTTTATTTTCTATCAAATACTGTAAATATGGTGGATTTTGAGTGAAAAATGACCAATATTGAAGAGACTATCGCCATTAATATCTCGACCAAACCTAATGTTGTAGAGAATATTCATGTTGGTAAAACTTGTTCTCCTTCAAAACTGGAAATATACTGCGCTCTCTTTCGTGAATTCAGAGATGTCTTTGCATGGTCATATGAAGAAATGCCAGGCATCGACTCAAGCATCATTGAACATGAAATCAAGATGTCAAACCAGTATGACAACGACTTCAACCGGTTCACCCAAATAAAGCTACTGCCATTAAGGCAGAGGTTGAAAAACTTTTACATGCTAGTTTCATTTACCCTATTCCTCTCACTGATTGGGTATCGAATATTGTTCCTATGATGAAAAAGCAAGGAACAATTAGAGCGTGCGTCGATTATAGGGATGTAAATCAAGTTTGTCCAAAAGACAACTATCCTACACCCTTCATCGACTAGACAATTGATGAATGTGCCGGACGCGAAATCTTTTCGTTCATGGATGGATTTTCCAGATACAATCAAATCAATATTCGCCTACAGGACCAGTCAAAGACTGCTTTTATATATCCATGGGGCACATTCACGTACCGTAAATTACCTTTTAGTTTGAATAACACAGGGGAAACCTTTTAGAGGGCAATGAACTATGCATTCCATGACATCAAGCACATTTTTCAACCGTATCTCGATGATATACCTACTCATTCACGAAAGCAAACTGATAATCTGCAGCATTTGAGAGCTATATTTCTGCGTTGTCAACACTATAAGATACAACTCAATCCACACAAGTGTGTGTTTTGTGTTGGTTCTGGTTGATTACTTGGTTTCGTAGTTTCTAAAGATGGAATTCGACTCAACCCATGTAAGGTTCAGGCAATTATTGACATGCCTCCACCTTCAAATTTTCTTCAGATTCAGAAACTCCAAGGGAAAGAAAACTTTCTAAGGAGGTTCATTCCAAATTATACCGAACTTACTAAGTGTTATACATGTATTTTGAAAAAAGAAGTACCCTTCAACTGGGATCAGGTTGTGCAAGCTTCCTTTGATGCTTTAAAGGATTCCCTAGTAAAAGCATCATTAATGTACGCTCCTGACTATCAAAAAGACTTTAACTTGTATCTCGCCGCTACAGATACAACCATCGCAATGGTTTTAGTACAAGAAGACAATGGAATAGAACATCCAGTATATTATTTAAGCTGCAACTTAAATGATACAGAAAGCAAGTACTCCTATGTTGAAAAGCTGGCTCTAGCAACTGTTCAAGCAGTACATATATTTCGACACGATATACTCTTTCACAAAACTACCATTTTGTCAGATTGAAACCCTATGACCTACATTCTGTCACGTCAATTACTAGGGGGAAATATTCCAAATGGATAGCCATTTTGCAAGAGTTTGATCTGGAATTCACCAAATCCAAATTAAAGAAATCTCTCATCTTCGCAGAGTTACTTTGCGACCTTCCATTGTCGTCCAACGATTTAACATTCAAAACATCAATCGTGGATGAAACTCTGCTTCTAATATCGTCAAGCGATCCATGGTATGGAGATATGCTGATCTATCTCCAAACCCAAACCTTTAGGCCTAACAACCCTTGCTCTGAATATGGACGTACTTGATACCAAACCAAAGACTACATCATAATCGGTGATACACTTTACCGTCGTGGTGTCGATACAATTTTGTGAAGGTGCCTCACGCATGAGGAGGTCGAAAAAGTCTTGAATGATTGTCATTTAGGTACGTGTGGGGGGCATCAATGTGGTTACGCTACGGCAAAAAATATATTACGAGCTGGTTACTTCTGGCCCACTATATTCAAAGATTTCATAATTGTAGTTAGAAGTTGCCATGCTTGTCAAATTTTCGACCGCAAAACCAGATTACCACCTGCAACGCTACATCTACTAGTTGCTATTGGGCCATTCCCCAAATGGGGCATAGATTTCATGACATGTAACCACACCTTGGCCGGGGGGAATGGGTATATCATAGTCGTTGTCAACTATTTTACAAAATGGGCTGAGGCGATGCCTACATTAAACAACAACGGTGAAACGGATGCTCTTTTCTTTTTCAATCATGTAGTCTCTAGATTTGGTGTTCCACAGGCTATAGTCACAGACCATGGATCGCACTTTTGCAATCACATGATGGTTGAATTGACTGCCAAATCAGGACTGTCCCATGGCAGTTCTACTCCATATTATCCACAAGCTAACGGACAAGTTGAGGCCATCGACAAAGTCCTGAAGCGCATGCTGCAAAGGATGATTGGAGTCCACAAATGGAATTGGAATTTAATCCTGTACTCAACTTTGTGGGAATATAGGACATCAGAAAGAAATGCGACCGGATTTACACCCTTTCAATTGGTGTATGGTCTGGAAGCTGTCTTACCAATTCAGTGTGAAATTTCATCTCTTAAGCTCGCAATCGATCTACTTCCTAAAACTTCAAAATAAGAGGCTCGTTTCTTTGAACTAATCCACTTGGATGAAACCCGTCATGATGTCGCATTGGCTAATGAAGCACATAAGAAATGCGTCAAGGCGCAATTTGACAAAAATGTAAAACCTAGTGTCTTCTCGGAAGGTGAGCTGGTCTTGCTCTATGATCAGGACTCTGATAAATTGGGAGCAGGTAAGTTCAAACCATTATGGATGGGCCCCTACATTGTTAAATGAGTATTAGCAAAAGGATCATATGAGCTAGTAGATTACGATGGGATTCCACTATCGCAGCCCTGAAACGGGTTGTATCTTAAGTGTTACTATGCTTGATTAAGTGTAGTAATCTCTTTATAAATATGCTTTTGTTACATTTTTGTTTTTGTCAAGAGTTGTCATTTTGTTTAGGTAATCCAATTTTCATTTGTTGCAGATGTTGGAATTTTTGGAAACATTCATTGGGTACGCCGACGGAGCTAATCGTAGTACACGGAACCTATCTTCTACAACCTGGGCCATTTTTTCTCCAAGCAGAGAGTTAGTGAGTTTCAGAGGGATATGTATTTGTTGATCAACAAACAACATCACTGAGTATAGCACGTCGATGGAGCTTCTATTTGATGCCATTTCACATGGCATATGCCGACTTATTGTCAGGCTTGATTCACAACTCATCATTCTATAGCTTACTGGCGTCTATTCCATTCAGAACCCAGCTATCTATCGTATGTTCCTAAGAGTCAATATTTTGGAAATATAGTTTGATTCCATTCAATATCAACACATTTCCAGAAATTTAAACACATTAACTGATTCATTATCAAATTATGTGTTAGATAGACATTTGCAACATTTGTAAAGAAAAGAATTTCACATTAACATTTGCATCATGATCACATAACTTAACCAAAATAAAACTCCGAAAATAAAAAATATATAATTGTTTATAGTTTTTACAAAATGTTTTGTGTCCAAGACAAAATCGGTCATATGACCAAGAAACTCAAAAATGAATGCAGAAAAGCACCCTAGACTAATGGTGCTGGTAATAGCATGTCACCGTCGATGTGATCATACGCAAGAGCCTAGTCCACCGACTCGACACACTAGTAGTATGTTGCTGTAACCTCAGAGGTAACGCGTCGGTCCTCACATCCTGAATACCAAGAGTGAGACCCTCGATCTGATCCTGCAGTACTGCCAGGGTCTTCGCTATGTCCAAATCGGGAAGGATGGCCCTCCCTACAACCTCTCCTGTTGGAACGTCAGCTGCCGCCCTTGCGTGTGCCGCTGGTCACACTGGCCCAACATATGCACAAATATATGGGTTTGATTAGTCTTGATAACATTTAAAAACATAAAAAACATTATAAAACTAATAAACAAAGATATGGTCAAATCATTTTACCCATAACACTCCACTGCTTGCCAGCCGCTAACACCAAATCAAGGTTGCCTCGAAAATCCATCCCAATGTATGGATACTCCGCAAAGATCATCTCCTGATAGTCGAACCACTCAAATAAGGTATCAGAGAAAGAAATCTGTTACTGACCAACATGTCTGGCCATGAGATCAACCCACCTCTGCATCCATGGTTCCCTTGGTGCTGGTAATCCTAGTGAAATGTACTGTGGTTGCATCAATGGAATCCTCTCCAAGGCGAAAGCAGCCAAAATGGAACCATATCCAAAGTTCTTGGATCTTCCATTCTTTACCTTGGAGAGCTATTCTTTTATGACTGGAAGTACCGCCTCACACCAGTTGAATACCTTTGGTTCCAGGAATTCGAGGGCGTACTGCATATAAGATCTGTTGGCCAAATGAAGAGTCGCGCTACCAGCCAAACTAGAAAAGGTGAATAAAATGGTACTCAAGGGCTAATCAGTGACATCTTAGATATTAATCTTGCCATCCCTACTGGGCTGAGATCCATCTCTACAAAACTGGCAAATATAATCCTTCACAGATTCACCCCCACAGGTGGATCCTGATAGTGAGAGAGGGGCACCAAGCCTCGATAACCTTGTCAAAAAGTAGATATCCTCGACTGTAAATGGAATGGGTTTGCCTCTAATTTGGAATACCTGGTTGATCGGATCCCATGCATCGAGAAAAGATTGCAACAAAATGATTTGTTTCCTCATGCTGGATATGCGGAAGAATTTTAGCAAGCCACAGTTTCGCAATGCAGTAACTGTACCCTGATCGTGTAAGGCAATCATGTCCTCTTCTTCATGTTTGCGTTCATGCCATGTGACAACCATATTGATCCAATAAATCTCTGAAACACAAACAAAAGATGAATTAGGATCCTGATTTGAGCAAAAATAATTAGGATCCTGATTTTTGCAAATTTTCCCTTCTGCACCCATCACACCCTGCTTTTGCATAGGGTGAGATGGATATTGACTGGCCAGTGTCTAGCCCAGTATGCATCACACTTTTCGATGCAGGCCAAGTGTGATGGAGGGAGAACGAGTTCTTTAAACCCCAAGGGCCCAGAAGTAGGGAAAAACTTGCTCAAAATCAAAAAAGGATGGAATGCAAATGAAGAGCTCAGGGTTATCTCCTACCTGGTCTTGACGGTGTGGAAAATAGTCCATTGGATCTCCCAAAATCAACTGATGAAATTTGAGGGGGAAAACCACTCCAGAGTTCCAAAAACCCAAATTTGAAATGAAATGGTAAAAATGAGAGGTAAAACTACTTTTTATGTTACTATTCATGTACTGCAAGTAAAATGTTAGTTTTTAACTCATTTTTCGGGCATGTATATGTATTTCTAATCAATTTGATGGAGCAGTTGAGCAGGTTGAACAACTGATGAAAGAATATAACGTGTTAAATGGTGAATTAAATCTCTTTGACCACTATCATGAGCAATGTTTCCACAAGGTTCAAGCTCGTTAAAAAATGCCACTGAGCATATGTTAACGCAAGGTTTAAGCTCATTAAAAAATAAACCCGCCTTTAGTAAACAACCTCTGTGATTGCCATGCTATTAGCCTTTTGAGCCCTGGTTGTGTTTTTCTATCACCTCCATCCTTTTGGCTGATCAAACGCTTCCACTTGATTGTTTACCCTTTTGAGCAACAATTGTGATGAGTGATTCTGTTAGTCACCCTCTTCACACCGCCATGTTTTGAGAAGTTCCAAACTTACCTGGAACTAGTTGCTACCCAAAAAC
Source organism: Pinus tabuliformis (assembly GCA_031772625.1). Taxonomy (NCBI): domain Eukaryota; kingdom Viridiplantae; phylum Streptophyta; class Pinopsida; order Pinales; family Pinaceae; genus Pinus; species Pinus tabuliformis. The sequence goes on along the minus strand of CM062818.1, from coordinate 1,737,855,125 downwards.
ATCACTCGTTCCTAAAAAATGAGTCCCTTCTAAGCTCTTTTTAGACTCATTAAATATAAAAATATTGTCGAGATTTTGGCCTTTCCAGCTCGTTAAAGTAAGGGGAAGTGCCATCCCTCCTGTACATTTTAATATTTTTGAACCTGAGGGATTATCCCACAAAAAGATCGAGTGCTTGTCTTTTTCGACTCGCTAAAACAATCGAAAAGTCATCGCTTTCGTATTATTTTATACTTTTTCGGACTTAAGGGATAATGCTACAAAGAAGGACTATTGGAGTTTCTTTTTCGTCCCTTTTCAAACTTTTTAAACATGAAAAGGACCGAGTTATCTTTGTCATTAAACTCATTAAAACAATAGGAACAAACTTGTCAACCTGGACAAGAACGAGTTTCACTGTCGCTAGGCTTGCTAAAACATAGCGACAGAATTTCCCGAAGGGAAAATTATACAAAAAGCATATGTTATCCTCCTCAAGCTTGAAAAAAATAAAGAGTTACTGGTCAACAATGACTAGGGAAAAAAGGGAAGAAAACTTGAAGAACTTCATTGGTAGCAGGTCGCTCTTGAACATGACACTTTCACTCCATCACCATGATTGAGTCGAGTTGGGTTATTCCGTTCACTAGTCATATCACCATTGGTCCTCCGTACAATCCATATTTTGGGGTTAATGCTACCAATCCATCTCAGTGTCACCAACATGTTCAAGAGAATTCATTCAGAGAATTCACCACCCAGCTAACGCCTCAACCACTACAATACCTTCACCCTCCACTTTTCATGACGGCCATTCTTGAACCTTGTATCATCTGATCGTTTTCACCTCCAGAAAATCATTTGCTTCGTTTCATGCTGTATATGTGGGATACATTAAGGCCCTCCTACGGCGGGTCACTTCTTGTCGACATCAGCTCATTATCCAAGAAGTTGACCTAGAAACAACCCTTTTAATACTTTGAAGCTTGCATGCCTCAATGGCAAGTTTCTCACTTTCGGCGACAGGTTTACATCAATAGCCTTAGACCGAAAGATTTTACGTGGTGTTTGACATCGAATCATATATTCACACCACGTGAATTGTACTGTAGTACCTTGAGGGTCATTATCATTATCGGTGATCCCTCTTGCACCTGTTAACAACTTACATCATTGGCTAGTAATCAGGCGATGTCTTTCCATGTTCGACTTGTACATCAGTTGAAGATTGAACGAGTTTGAAGACCCCGGATCTAGTTTCATCCATATATGCTACGATATATTCAGGAATATAAAGACATCAAATGTACACAGGAGCTGCACAGATGATCATCCAAGCTAATGGATGATGACTGTACATATAAAGAATCACCAGTCTGCAATTGCAGATGATTATCTGTCCTATGTACATGAAAATGAATTTATAAAGCTAAGCATGGGAATGCCTACCTCAGCTAGATCATGAACATAATATGATGATGATGATGTATTGTATTGTATCTTATACAGGTCACCTTCCAGTTCGAATACCTTAGATCCTCATGATAAATCATTTCACCCAACATCAAAAGATTTACAACCTCATGCTTTAGGGGGAAACTGTTATAAAAATATTTGGGCACTTCAACCCCAATCATATATGTCAATAAACCAAGGAAAAGTGTTGTTTCATACCCTAAATGATCATGGTCAGCTGATTACATCATTTCCTAGAAGTTACACCTGAAAAACCACTCAGAACTGGCCAAAACTGGACCATACTGATTGCTCCATGGTCAGGATGCGATGCATACTGACTCCTACACTAGCCAGATGTGATGCATACTGAAGAAGCCTTTTGTGGGGTGTGATGAGCGAGAATGGACAAATTTCTGAGGCATTTTGCTAATTGGATGCTCATGGAATCTTCTAGAAACTTCCTCTATGACACTTGCCTCTTTGAATTCGCCCAGGGATGAGTAAGAGATCCAAGAAATCTATAAGTCGAACTAAGAACTACAAGTGGAATGACACTAATAAAAAACCCAGAGATGACTCACACCTCTACAAACATCTATAAATGGATTCCTCATCTGAGAGATATAGAGGTCGGAATTTTGTAATTTGTAAAGAAGTGTTGATAGTTTGTCTTTGAGAAGAAGCATTGTATTGTTGGGTGATCTTTCTTTTCATGAGGTGAAGAGGGTTTTGATGCTGGGAGGATGATGCTAGATTAGACAACTAGGTTGTAATCCTCTCTTCTACTATTAATAAAGCTCTTTGAGTTTTCCTCCATACAATCGTGTATTTGTGAATCTTGTTATTTGTGAATGCAATTGTATGGTCAATGTATTTCTGATTCTGCATTGTTTATGATATTATAGATCGATATGCTTTGATGGTATTTTGTTACTTTGTCTCTACAGGTATTCTCTAATGTAGGACAAGTAGGAGAGGAGTTGCAAGTTCCATCAAGGGAGAGAGAAATCAAGCAAGGAGTCAAGTGGAAGATCCAGGTTGGCCCTCTTTGCTTCTCTCTTATCTATCATATATAAAGGAAATCGCAAAAGTGATTTGATTGTTTGTTTCTAAGATAACTACCCATCTTAGTGGGACTAGCAGATCGAAAAGACACTAGTTTTCTGGGAAACATTCATGCTCCATTTGCAATTCTAAAACACCTGAAACCATCTGATTTAAGCTAGCAAAGTATTGTAATTAAGGTGACCATATATTCTATGCCATAGTTCACATAGATTTATATCATTATGCACTAATTCTTGACCTATTTATCCCAAAAATCTATACAACCTTCCTTCACTAACTCCAATTATTCTAGTATAGTCTATACTTGAGCCCTTGGGCCATACAAAGACTTAACCATCAACAAATTTTACTCTAGATCCTTTTATCTTCCAAACGTGACATAGAAACAAAATTATTTTTCAAACCTTGTACATATATTATGTTTCTAAGATGAACATTTTCACTTGAATCTAGCTCAATGGTTATTGATCTAATGCCTTTGACCGCATAATTGTTGTGATCTCCAAGCTCTACCTTTTGTGATGATCTCTTTTGCATAAAACCAATCAGCTACGTGTTAAACATATTTTGTATCTGTATTCCCTCCCAAGGGTCTCACTTTCCTGACCAATCACCATCGGTCCTACTTTGACTTCTTACTCCCCGAGCGCTTCAATCTCAACTGTTGATCTAGCTTCTTCAGATCCAACGGATATCGCATCGTATCCGCTTGCCAACTAGTCCAATTGATTTCCACCTTCGATCTATCCTGTGCGATCCAATGGTTATCGTGCAATGTCATACGATTTCTTGCACGATCGATATCAGTAAGAGAGCACACGAGATAAGTGGTTTCTCCATGTTACATGTCAACACCTTAGGTTAATCGCGCGATTTGGAAAAATAGCATTTACCATTTATTTTCCATGCGATATACCACTTATTCCTTTTGGAATACTACCCATGTGGTTAATACAAAACCTTTAAGAAATATACTTAATAATATTTAGTGCCTAATCTCAGTATTAACCCTTAATGTTATTTGGTTGTAATCATCAATGAAACACATAAATGGAAAATAATACCCGATTAGGGTCTAGAATGTCGATACAAAGATTCGAGATAATTTCACACTAGGAATAATATGCAACACCACACTTAATCAATTATTTCAATAAAATAGAAATTATAGATTCTTGGCCCTCTCGTATCAATTACAAAACATTGTCTGACCTCTGTTTCAATTGCAAACCCTATCTCTCTCTCAATTTTTCGCTTACTCACTCTCCTATTCCATCCAATCTCTATCATTACATCTTTTTTCATTTCTTTTATGGATCAAGTCCTATCCTAACAACATTGACAACTCAATCTCTATTTTTATCATCTCAACAATTAAATCCGTATTCTCAAGCTCTGATACACACCTATCCTAACACTTATCTCATGTTCTAAAAATAATACAATGATTTAATTGTTACAGTAATTGAAGTAAAGATCAATTCAAGAGATCCAACCCTCTCTCTTAAGAATTGATTTTGACCACTCATGTCAATAAAATCCATCTCTTGTTAGCCACAACATGTGAACATACAATCACATTGCTGGCTAAGTCCAGATGCTCCTGCATCAGACTCCCAGTGAAGAAAAGAATCATTCATCAAAATGTTAGGACTGACTCCATACTTCTGTAATTCTGCTGTTGTTAACCAATTGGCATCCTCCATTGTTTGTCCCTTCCATTTGACTAGATATTGAAAATAATCTTGTCCTTTGGTTCTTTTGGATACTCTTTTGTCCAAAACAACTTCCACCTCTTTCTTGACTGTCTTTGGCATTTGTTCTTCCCAATTTAAAGTCTGAACTTCATCTTCTATGCATTCCTTCTGTAACTCTTCCTCTATCTCCTTATATGGATATGAATCTGCAACATTGAAGATAGGTGATATTCCAATCCCTTCTGGCAACTCAATTTCATAAGCATTGGTTGAAAACTTCCTCGCAATTTTGCATGGCACTATCTTTTTCATCTTTAGTTTATTATAAATCCCAATAGGAAATCTTTCTTTCCTCAAGTGCACCATCACTAGATCTCCCACTTGGAATTCTTTTTCTTTCCTCCTCATATCAGCTCTCTGTTTGTATTTTCCATCTCTTTCCTACAATCTGTCTTTGACATATTCTTGTAGTCTCTGCATCTGCTCTGCAAACCCTTTGGCCTTTGCACTTATTGTCTCCTGTTTGCCCAAATTTCTGAGATCATACGCATCTCTTGGATTTATTCTAAAAATAATCTAAAATGGACTCATCCTAGTAGTTCAGTTTGGAGTGTCATTATAAGCAAGCTCATCTTGAGCAAGTGTTAAATCCCATTGCTTAGGATTTTGATACACTAAACTTCTCAATATGTTTCCCAAGATTTTGTTTACCACTTTGGTCTATCCATCTATTGAGGGTGATATGCTGAACTGAAACTAAGGTTGGCACCTAGTTTCTTCCAAAGAGTTCTCTAGAAATGCCCAACAAACTTTGTATCCCTATCAGACACAATACGTATAGGCAATCCATGTAACCTTGCAACTTCTGAAAAACATAGATTAGCAATATGTGTTGCATCACTAGTCTTTTTGCATGTAATGAAATGTGCCATTTTTGAAAATCTATCTACCACAACATAAATGGAATCATTTCCTCTTTGAGTTCTAGGTAATCCCAAAAGAAAATCCATACTAACTGCATCCCATGGTCGGTCTGGTATTAGTAATGGCTGGTACAATCCTGTATTTTGGCTTCTCCCCTTAGCATGCTGACAGATCCTGCACTTCTCAGCAAATTTCTTAACATTAGTTTTCATCTTTGGCCAGTAGTAAAAAGCATTTACCTGAGCAAAATTTTTGTCTTGTCCAAAGTGCCCAGATAACCCTTCATTGTGCTTCTCCTTGATTATGTTTTCCCTCATAGAAAATTTGGGAATACACAGTTTGTTACCTTTAAATAGTAAACCTCCCTGGATAAGATAATCTAACCACTGGCTTCTATTATTAATTGCTATATTTTGTACAACTGCATAAATATCTTTAAATTTTGTATCATCTTTAAACATATCAACCATTTCTTCAAATCATACAACACCAACTCTTAATTCTTGAAAAATGAAATTTACCCTGCTTAGAGCATCAAAAACTTTGTTCAACTTACCACTTGTATGTTTTATCACAAAAGTGAAACTCTACAAAAATTATACCCACTTGGCATGCTTCTAGTTTAATTTTGGTTGGTTGTTTATGAACTGTAATGCATGATTATCATAATACAATACAAACTCTTTTCATAGTAAATAATGTCTCCATTTTTTTAAATATTGCACAATAGCATAAAATTATTTATCATAAGAAGAATATTTCTTCTTAGCTTCATTTAGTTTCTCACTAAAGTATGCTATTGGTCTCTATTCCTGACTTAAAACTACTCCAATTGCAACTCCACTAGCATTAGTTTCAACTAGAAAAACTTTTCCAAAATTAGGCAAAGCTAAAACTAGTTTTTCTGTAATTTTCTTCTTCGGTTACTTAAAATTTTGGTTTGCTGCTTCTGTCCACTTGAATGGCCAATTAGTCTCTTTGATTGTTTCAATAATTGATGCACAAATTTGACTAAAAATTCTAATAAATTTTCTATAAAAACTTGCAAGACCATGAAAGCTTCTTACCTCAATATGTTTCTTGGAATAGGCCAATTCCAAATTTCTTGGACTTTCTCTGGATCCATTTTCAGACCTTCTTTAGAAACTACAAACCCCAAATAGATTAATTCTTCTTTCATGAAACTACATTTCTTCAGAATTATCAACAGTTTCTCTTTCTGTAGAGTTCTTAGAACCAACTTAAGATGCTCCAGATGTTCTTATTTGCTTCTACTGAAAACTAGAATATCATCAAGATAAACAATGACAAACTCGTCTGCATATTCCTTCAAGACTTCATTCATCAATCTCATGAATGTGTTGGGTGCATTAGTGAGTCCAAAAGGCATCACTAACCACTCATACAGCCAACTATTTGTTTTAAATGCAGACTTCCATTCATCTCCTTCTCTAATCCTTATTTGATGGTATCCACCCTTTAGATCTATTTAGTAAAATACTTTAACCCACTTAAACAATCCATCAAATCATCCATGCGTGGTAAAGGAAATCTATACCTGATAGTAATCTTGTTTATGGCTCTGGAATCAATACACATGCGCCATTCACCTCCTTCTTTGGACTCAACACTGTTGGTACAAAACATGGGCTAAGATTCTATCTGATTAATCCCTTGTCCATCAGTTCTTGCACTTGTCTCCCAACTTCTGCATTTTCTTGAGGAGTTAACCTGTATGCTGCTTTATTTGGCACACTTGCTCCAGGTATTAGATTAATGTAATGAGTAATACTCCTAATTGGTGGTAATGCATTTGGTAGCTCATCCACAATAATATCAGCAAAATCATTCAACAAAGTTTTGATTTCTTTAGATAAATCATCTAAGTTTGTGGAAGTCAAAATTACCTTAGGTCTCCTTATGACAGAAAAATGTATTTGTCTAGCTTTCTTGACTTCTTGCAGCAATTCTTTCCCACTTATCAGCATAACATTGTTTCCAGGTGCTTCTTTGTTTGCTTGATTCTTCAATGGCAGTAGTGTATTGAAAATGAGATTAAATTAGAAAAATATATAAAGCACACATAAAAACCAGACCCAAAATATTGGCGGAAAAAGGCTGAAGCCTCATGCTTCTCTCTCACTTTCATTCATACATCAAATAATTGAATATAGTGTTACAAATAAATAGATGAGAGATAGTGTTCTCAAGATAGCGCGTGCTATCTTAGACACTTTTGGTTGAGATAATTTCTCACCAGACACACACCAATATAGGAGTTACCTAAACTAACTCCTATCTTAGAGGAACAACCCAAGAGTTAGGCACAAATTCCTAACTTGGAATATTTAATTAATTTATTTATTTTTGGATTTATTATTGTTTTATGAGAGAGGCTAACATTCCCCCCTTCAATGATAAATCCAAAATAAGAACGAGGAACCATCTTCCAAGTTCTCATGTTGATCCTCAAAAACATTGCCTGAAAAAACCGCCAAAACTGGATGCTGAAGAAACTGCAATATGAAGAGACTGAGTCAGCTGCATCACTGATCCATCTCGGAAGGATTCTTGACAACTCCATCATGTGCCAAGCCGCAAAAGGATCCAACTGTCCTTTGCTTGAAAACAGCATCCGGTGTCCACTGACACAATTTGATGAACGCCCACTGGCGTATTTGTTGATGATGATCGCCCATTGGCTGAAGATGTCGAAAAACAACTCAATGTTACTTTTGCTATGATGAAAGTTGCTCACTGATGCTCTGGCTGTCAATCTCCCACTAGAAAATTTGCTGATGCTCACTGCTGATGACAAATGCCCACTGGGTGATGAAGATGCCCACTGGCTGCTTCACTGATGTTGTCGAGACTTTCAGTTTGACAACCACTTGTCAATTTCATTGACATTTTCCCCCCTTTTTCAGCTGAAAGGAGAGACAATCTTCTCCAAAATATATCTGAACTCCCCCCCTTCAGGTGTAGGAGAGTTTCAATGTTGTACTCCCTCATTCAACTGTATGAGAGTACCATCATTGGTTCACTGCTGGCTGCACTATGTGTGATTGTAGTCGGTTGTAGAACTGAGATAACCATTTGACTGTGGATAACCATTCCCAAAGATCGATCCATTCATAATGTATCTTCAATCTGGCTGATTTTTGTTGGTTGCTACATTTTTCTGAGGAATGATTGGGCTTGCCACAATGGCAACACGGATGGAGATCAAAACATTGATCTTCCATATGACCGGTTCGTTGACAATGAGAACATTTCGGTTGGACATTAACTTCAGGTTGCGTGCAATTCTGTTTGTCTGCAATTTTCTCAGAACCTACTGAGGTGAGTTGTTCAAGAAATCCTGCACTCACAAACTTCATTGGCTTGGAATAATCTGGGATATGTAAGTTGGTGTCATCAGTGACATATCCTAAGAAATTTGAATTTGATCATGAACAAATTTGACACTTGAAGTTGTTTGGATAAGTGATTTGGAATCAACATCTTTATCTTCATCTGTATGGTTGAATGACTTGGAAGAAGCACCCTTTTGTTGCAGCTCATCTCTTTGTAGTTGTGACTCTAGTTGAAGAAACTCAATGGTTTCATGTGTTTGTTGTAGATGCCGTGAAAGATCAGCAAGAGTTTCTTTGCTGATGTGCACCATGTCTTCATCACTGGAGATGATCAAACTGTGAAGAATGTGTAACAACTGACTATGTTGCGCCATCTGAACTTGCTCACTTGAAATCAGGCTCTCTTGTCGTAGATGTCATGCTTTGAATTATTTCACTTGATTTTGTTACTTGAATGACAGGATCGCTTGCTATGGGACTTGAATGGCATGCTCGCTTGATTTTTTGCTTATTGTACTTGTTGAGAACACTTGCTAGAGTTGTAGAACTTTCTTGCTTAAACTCTGGAATTCACGCTCGCTTGATGACGATTGTGTTTGTGTGAATGCTCACTTGCCTTACTTGATGACTTCACGCTCACTTGAAGGAATAGCTACGCTCGCTTGATGTCGATCTCAACTTGCTTGATTGGTGTTAGAGTTGAACTTGTTTGGTTGCTTTGATGGTTGTTTCAATGATCTTCACTCTAGCTCACTTGAAGGTTTAAACCTTGTACAGTTTTGACACAAATTGCTTGAATTAATACTCACGCTCGCTTGCAGGAGATGTGAACTTGTTGTTTGTTTCATTTGGAGTTAAAACTCATGGAATAACTTGATTGTGATTTAAAGGAAGGGTGTCGAACACGATCGAAAATGCACCCAAAAAAGCTTACAATGATTTCAATGATTCACTACAATGAATTCAATTTGACTCAATTCAAGACTTGGGTGTCGGTTTCAATCGAGAATTCACCCTTACAATTCAATGTAATTTGAGTTTGGTTACAAGTTCAATAATGTTGATGTAGAATGTGCTCTGAAACGTTGAAGTTTATAGATTCATTAACTTGATTGTAGTGATGTAGACATTGCTTTGAAATGCTTGAGTTTGCAGATTCATGAACTTGATTGTATTGAGTGGATTTGTTTGTTGAGGTAGAATGTCGATGTTGAAAACTTTGATTATTTGTTGTAGTGACGCAAATGCATGTGTTGAGCTTAATTATCCTTCCTTGCAGCTATTTTGTTACATGTGTTGTGCTTGCTTGCATTGAACTTTATGTGTGTTAAATGAGATCATTTATGTGTCAAAACTAGACACAAATAAAAAAGAAACAACATGAAGTATACACCATCATCAACACACTCTTCGTGTACCTAAGATCCCCTTATTCAATTTTGGGTGAATCTAGGACACAATCACCACAAAAAAATATGTCTTTATACATCATCATGACAATGGCTTCAGTGAGGCTTTTCAAGCACACATTTAGAATTCTCTGGCGTCAATTTGTCTTCAAACATTGACTCAACCTTTCTTTGGATCACAATAACAACTTTCACTTGACTTGTATCACTCTAAATTTACAAAGAAAATGGACTTATGACTCCACAAAATCACTTCAAAGAAATTCACACTTACACCTCCATTAAAAAAAAACCTTTTCACAAAAAAATTCACCTTATCACTCCAAAAATCTCTATGACCACTTATGTCTCAAAAAAAAAATCACTTATAGAAAACCCACTTTGAAAGTAGCAAATTGGTCACCTTTGAATCTGTTTTCGCATACATTTATGTTTCTTCTCACAAACAGACAAGCCACTGCTTTATGGTTGCAATATATGATAAATCTACCAAGTGAAGAAATCTAGAATACCAATATCAAAATCTTGACACGTGTGACAAGATGAACTTGGCCTGTTGTAAATAATATCCATGGCTCCAGTGTTTCCTCCATTGAATAGCATTATGAAACATGCCTCCATTTTTACTTAAATGGATTAACATTTTGAGGTAGCCGAGAATGTCCAAATACTCACAACAGGAGATTAATCCTTTCCAATATGAGAAACCGTAAAAGCTTGGCTGTCATGACTCATGAAAGCTCTGCCAAATTCATCTGAACATTGAGCTGAGGAAGGTAGAGATAAAGTAACTAAGCATATCACCGAGATTTTGAATCCCCTCCTTTGCTTCTGATTGATGAAAGTGAGAAAAAAGGAGCGTGGTGCTTTCAGTGAATTAGCTGCTGATAAATGTTCTTCCCCTGTTGCTAGGCTTTGTTCATGGGAGCACAATTAGCACACTTTGGTTCCAAAAGTTCAGCTTTTCATTCAAAGTCAAAAGGCAGCGGGGACCTTCGTGGTCTGATGGTTCAACTGCAACAGGTTCTTCATTCCGCTACAACATGAACAGAGGCACTTCTGTCAAGGCTGATCATGATGCCAATCATGTTGAAGTATCTGAGCGGAAAGTTGATTCACCATCTCCTTGATTTATAATTTTGTTCTATAATTTTCCTAGCCTGTTAAAAATAAACATCACCTGCAACCAGGAAATGAGCCTCTGTCGTAGGCTATAAGATTATTATATACCACAATATAGTAATTTGGAATTGCCGAAAGCAAAGCAAAACAGAGTTTCGCGAGATCGAGGCCGACCAAGGTTTCAGTCAACTAAGCGTCTTAATTCTGGAACACGAAATCTGAATCAAATTTCATACAGTACGTGGAGGAGGAAGCCACGAAAGCCAGGAAGCAACGCGTAGGGTAGGTGTCGTTTTTGCCATTCGAAATGCCTCAGAAAGATAGAGTCGCCTACTTCTACGACGAAATGGGAGAGAAACCCAGGCTACAGATACTTTATGCTTCCCAAACATATATAAAAAAATACCAGAAACATGTCCAGGCTCGGATCGAGTAAAGGAGCAGGAGGATCTCAAGTCAAATGCTTGAAAGTCCAAAGCTATGATAATATTGCTGAATGAGATTGAGTCAATTCAGAAAGAAAGGAGCAGGAGTTTTGGAGGCAGAGACAACCAAGGCTTATGCAAGAGTTAAAGAACTGGAGAAACAGTTGGAAAAGCTTGAGGAGGTTTTAAGAGAACAGAAGCAAAGACAACAACGTTTAGAATTGCAGGCGAGCAAAGCTGAGAATCAAGCAAAAGAATTTTCTGACAAAAATATAAGGCTGCAAGAGGTTGTTACCGAACAAAAAGCCCGTATGCAAAAAGTTGAACAGGCACTCCAGTTTGAAGAGGCAGCCATGTTAAAATATCAATCTGAAGCTAAGATGAAGGCAGAGCAGCTAATGGAGGTCCATGGTGCCTTGCTGGCTCTGATACCACATATTGAAAATGAGATTAAATCAGAAAAATATATAAAGCTCACATAAAAACCAGACCCAAAATATTGGCGGAAAAAGGTTGAAGCCTCATGCTTCTCTCTCACTTTCATTCATACATCAAATAATTGAATATAGTGTTACAAATAAATAGATGAGAGATATTGTTCTCAAGATAGTGCGTGCTATCTTAGACACTTTTGGTTGAGATAATTTCTCCTTTGGTTGAGATAATTTCTCACCAGACACACACCAATATAGGAGTTACCTAAACTAACTCCTATCTTAGAGGAACAACCCAAGATTTAGGCACAAATTCCTAACTTGGAATATTTAATTAATTTATTTATTTTTGGATTTATTATTGTTTTATGAGAGAGGCTAACATAGTGTATGTCTATTCCCATCCTTCTCTAAAGTATAAGTGTTTCTTCTCCCATCATGTATATCTTTCCGATCAAACTGCCAAGGTATTCCTAGTAATACATGGCATACATCCATTGGCATTACATCACATAATATCAAATCCTTATAAGTACCAATCTGGATTTCTACTTTCCATTGTTTTGTCACAATAAGTTGATGTCCTTTTTGCAGCCATGATACTTTGTAAGGAGTAGGGTGTACTATTTTCACTAATCCTAACTTGTCCATTGTTTCTGTAGAAACCAAGTTATCAGTGTTTCCACTGTTAGTTATCACTTTCAAGCATTTTCCTTTGGACTTGCATGTAGTTCTGAATAAACTCTTCCTCTGAGCAGGTTCTCCTATCTCTTTCTTTACTTTAAGCAATACCCTTTTCAATAACAAAGATTCTCCTACTTTGGGTGATTCTTCCTTATTTTCAATTTGAGGTTTTTCTTCCTTTTCCTTAGCCAGATTCACATTCCACTGATTTGTTTCTTTATTATGAGGATAGTCCCAAGATCCATGTCCCCATTCGCCACATGTATAACACTAAATTTCTCTTCCTCGACCTCTTCCTCTGGGTGAAAATATTCCTCTAATAAAGTCTCCTCTCTGTGGTGGTCTACTACTTGAACCCCCTACTTCACCCTAACAGTGCTAAAATCTTGATCTGGTAGTTCCTCTACCTCTTGCTAAACGTTTCCGTTTATTTCTCTAATTTTGTTTCCTCAACATATTCTCCTCTTCTTTCAAAGCTACTTGATAGGCATCTTCAATTTTCTTCAGACTCATTGAGCTGATTTCATCCTGTATGTCATATCTCAAGCCATTGATGTATCTGGATACCTTTTCTACATCATCCTCTGGATGTCCTGCTCTAATGCTCACCTTATAAAATTATTCTGTATATTCTTTGACAGTCATCCCCTTTTGTCTCAAATTTTGTAACTGTCTAAAAAATATTTAACTGATAATATTTTGGCATGAATTTACCTTTCAACCTACTCCCCATTTTATCCCATTGTTTGATCTTGGGCTTCCCCTTTATTTCTCTGGATGTTTGTAGTTCATCACACCAGATAGCTGCATGACCCTTCAATTTGGTAACTGCAAATTTCACCTTCTTTTTGTCATCAACCTCATCATAGTCAAAATACTTGTCCATTGAACTGATCCAGTCCATCAACTCTTCTACGTTGGGATTCCTGTCATACAAATGTATTTCCACCTTTGGTCTTCCACTTACTTTGGTCAAAATTTTGAGAACTTTGGTAGCTTCGATTTCATCCTCTTCTTCTTCCTCGGAAGATTCCTCTATAGCACTGGCATCTCGTTCATCAGGTGCTCTCCTTTGAGAAATTTCCATTGTCTCCATCCTTGAACGTAGGTTTCGAATATTTTCTAGTAGAACTGCATTCGCTACAGGTCTCCCCCGACCTATGCCATCTCCTCTCCTAGGTGGCATGGTTATTATAGCAGACTTAATCCTTGAGCTCCGATACCAAATGATGTGGATGGTTACCAAAATTGATGTGGTAGTCTAGAATTAGACTAATGGTTCACTTAAAAACCAATCACCTTCGCGTTAAACATATTTTGTACATGTATTCCCTCCCGAGGGTCTTGATTGCCTGACCAATCATCGTTGGTCCTACTTTGACTTCTTACTCCCCGAGTGTTTCAATCTCCACCGTTGATCTGTCTTCTTTAGATCCAATAGATATCATGTCATATCTGCTTGCCAACTAGTCAGACTGATTTCCACTGTCAATCTATCCCATTCGATCCAATGGTTATCACGCAATCTCGTGTGATTTCTTGCACGATCGATATCAGGCTGAGATAACACGAGATAACTAGTTTCTCCATGCTATGTGTCAACAACTTAGGTTAATCACATGATTTGGAAAAATACCATTCATCATTTTTTTTCCACATAATATACCACTTATGGCTTTCTGAATACTATCCACTTGCTTAATACATAACCTTTAAGAAATATACTTAATAAGATTTAGCACCTAATCTTGGTATTAACCCTTAACGTTATTTGGCTTTAATTATCAATGAAACACATAAATGGAAAATAATACCCGAACAGGGTCCAGAATGCTGATACACAAATTCGAGAGAATTTCACGCCAGGAATAATACGCAACACCGCACTTAATCCATTATTTCCAAAAATAGAAATTATAGAGTCTTGGCCCTCTCAGCTCAATTACAACAATTTGTCTGACCTCTGTTTCACTCGCAAACCCTATCTCTCTCTCAATATTTTGCTTGCTCACTCTCCTATTCCATCCAATCTCTATCATTACATTTTTTTTCCTTTCTTTTATGGATCAAATCCTATCCTAACAACATTGACAACTCAATCTCTATTTTTATGAGCTCAACTATTAAATCCCTATTCTCAAGCTCTGATACACACCTATCCTAACACTTATCTCCTGTTCTAAAAATAATACAATGATTTAATTGTTACAATAATTGAAGTAAATATCAATTCGAGAGATCCAACCCTCTCTCCTAAGAATTGATTTTGACCACTTAGGTCAATAAAATCCATCTCTTGTTAGCCACAACATGTGAAAATACAATCACAATGTTGGCTAAGTCTGGATGCTCCTGCATCACCTATCATATGTCTTGAAACAACACTATCTACCAACCACATGCCATTTCTATCTATAATAGAGTTTTTAAGAGCAAAAAAATATAATAAATATCCTTCACCTTGATTTCCATTCTCAGATTTCTTTGGATGTTCATTGATGTTTGTTGTGGTGGCATGTCACTTTCCCTTTCTCTTTCTATCATTCAATCTTTTATGACATTGGTTTCTATAATGACCAAATCTATTACAACAATAGCATTGAATCTTCGACATATCCTTCTTCCCTTGAGGAGCAGGTCTTCTACCTTCATTTCTTCACTGAATTCCAAACTTCTTTCTTCCTCCATCCTTCTTGGAACATATTGCAAATTCTTGAGAGTAACCTCCTTTAGACCTATAAATCCTTCCATTTGATATAAGTCTAGATTATTTTTCAATGCATGAGGTCCATAGTTTTTCAACCCGCTTGGAAACTTTTCTCTACCATAAATACTAGATGCAAATGAGTCCCATGAGTCAGGAAAACCATTAATTGTTGTAGTCACAAGTTATTTATAAAAAACATTTTCATAAATTTCTTGAATTTGATCTATTCGTTGAGAGATCATCATGAAATATGAGGCCATTGTATCATTTCTTATCATTTTAACATTACAAAGCTCATTCTTCAAAGTCATTGCTTGACCAATGTTGTTGATGGTATATAATCCAACTAGGGAATCAAGCATCTTCTTTGAAGTGTCAATATTTGAGACATATGAAATCAAACGATGTTTGATAGAATCCACAATAATACTCATGGTTGTTATGTCATTGTTATTGTATTTTTCTTTCCCTTCATTATTTGTAGGTTTAGTAATTTTTCCCTTCATAAGACCCAAAACATAATTCCTTGCAAGAAGGAGGTCAATACTTGTTTTCTAGGCCTTGAAAGTAGTATCTCCTTCAAACTTGTTCTCTCACTTCATAGAGGAAACCATGGTCATAGATAAACAATCAAATTTCAGATGTAGGTATCTTCATAAGTGATCTCAATGCCCTTTCCTTGACCAAATCTCTCAAACTATGTTGATTTTTCAAGATCAATAGATACAAGAACTAATTTATGAAAACTAATAATTACTTCCAATGACATAGATATTATTTTAGCACTTCCAATTTATCATTAAGAAATTACACTTTAGAAATTAAACCATAAAGAAGTAGGACAATAGAGATCATAATGCAAAAAATTAACACAAGATTTACCTCGGGAAAACAACTTGGGGGTAAACCTAACAACCTTTCTTTAGAGAAATTCTTTAGTTCAACAAGAGATACACATAATTCTTCTAGTCAAATACAAAGTTTAAATTGAAAAAGAATACAACTTTGTTCAAACTTGGTCAAATTGTCCTTTTGTCAAGTTTCTTATCTACCCAACAAACACAGACCTTCTTGATTTTCCTAGAGAAAATTTGGCCTTCTTCTATGCCTCGAAACTACTTAGAAGCTCAACCCTGTTTCCCAAAAGCTTTGGGCCCACTACCCAGAAACTGTCTAGAAAACCACACCTGGGAAGTTGCAGAATGAGGCTTTCACATGTGTGTGTGTGAGAGAGAGAGCGAGAGAGAGAGAGAGCTAGATATTTCTTCTTCATTTCTTTATCCTTCTTGTCTTCCACTCCTTGGCTTGGATGCCCAAAAGATATATTTTTGTTGTGTGATCCAAATTATTCCTTGTGGAGGAGGACAAGTGGAGTACATATAGTGTTCTGGGTGGTTGAATGGGTGCCACTTCCATTGGGGCCAACTTTACTTGAAGGGGGGATGACTTGACAACTTTGGAGCCAAAAATGTTTTTCTCTTTTGAAACTAACATGAAGAACATGTATTATATTAATCATTACATATATTTCAAGGGCTAAAATATTTGTTATCACAAAAAAATGATCATCTAGCTATTATATACTAGATGGATCGAAGTAAACCATGTAAGGCCAATTTTACCATAGTAAAATTGCTTTCACTGTGAGAAATTACTTAATAAACCACATTTGTTAAAAAAAATATAATTAAACCCATGAAGAATAATTAAATAAATCACTATTTATTTAATTATATTCTAGGAATAATTAATTAAACACATCTATTCCAGCAAAATCTAACTAGGAGAGTGGGCCCATGTTAGGGTCCAACCCTAACCCCCTTATTTATGTAATATGATCAAGTCATAGTTATAGTTAAGTAAAGAGTTAATAAAGCCCATATTAATAATTGTAAGTGGTTGACCCGCATTTAATGGGCCACAGTTAGTTGCAAATGGGCCATGGTATTAGATAGATGGTATTAATAAGAACCATGGTATTGCCCCATGGTATTGCATGTATGAATCCTGTATAAAGGATAGAGACTCCCCTCGAGGAGCATTGTGTCTTATTTTGTAATTGAGCTCAGCTCTATTGGGGGTTTCCCCCTCGAAGAGGCAAGTGAACATTGCTTTTTGAATAATAAAATACTTGTTGTTATTTCTCGTTGTTCTATGTTCTAGGTATATTTCTTCGCATATTTGGTATTCTGGTATCGTCTTGTAGGTTAAGAGCATAAAAAGTGGTATCAGAGTCCTTTCTAGGGCCAGTCGGATCTCCAATTTTTAGCAATTTTTTTTTGGCTAGAGACGTGTTCCGGCGCCTTTAAACCATGGTATCTATCATTGAGCGCATAAACCTGTGGATTTGGGGAGGCATGTACACAGGAAATACAAGAGGTGATCATGCTTATTGGACTCCCTTATAACCCCTGTGGGTACCCCTTCGAGTAGTAGTGCATTAGATAGAACCACAGACGGATTATCTTCCAAGTACCCTTTGGGTATATCGGAAGACCCCTAGGCTCCCTTGAAACCTCACCATAGATAAACCGTTGGCCATCTTGCTGCTACAGTACACCGAGAACAACACTTAGGGAGATTACTTGCGCGTACGATAGGGTAGTTGGGTTGTACGACTAAGGGTATGGTTGATCCTCCTTGGTTAGTGCCCTGAAAGATTGGGCCGAGTACTACTATCAGACCCTTATATATATTGCGATTTGTAGCACCTGACATTCCTGGAGACCATAGTTCCCTTCTCTATCTATGGATAACACATCATCTTTGGCAGATCAGATCTCGCAGGTGGGGTTTTGTCGTAGCAGTAGCAATCAGTTCCGCCATTCATATCTATCAGATCAGTCATTCAGATCTATTAGATCCATCAGTTCTGCCATCCAGATCTAGCAGTTTGGGCTCTGTAGCCGTCGCAATAATCAGATCTTCCATTTAGATCAGACTAATTGTATGGGCTCCTATACCTAGGCATGATTTTCACAGGACTTTGGGCAGCATTGAATTTTCTAGGATTCAACTACTACAGTATTCCTAAGCAAGGAGTAAAACTCCATTCGGAGTTAAATAAAAAAAGTCTGAGACCCCCACGGGGCACTTATTGGAGACTTAGCCCATAAGAATCAAGTCGACGAGTTGAGCAAGGTGGTACCATTCAATTGTTAGTGCCAAAAATTTTGGGCAGTCCCAAATTTCAAGTGCAATGGATTGTGCATGGTACAAACTAGAGCTTAAGCTATGGCCAATGAGAGGATCAACAACCTTGAATCAACATTGAATGATGTACTATCGTAGCTGAAGAACTTACATGAAACACTCTCAAAGGGAAAGATGGAGGAACACACAGACGCATATATTGGCAATGAAAACATTGAGGGCGAGTCTAGCCAGTCTCTTCACCTCTTTGGCACCCACCAAGAATCCCAGTCGCGACCGCCCAAGCTGGACATGTATAAATTTTATGGCTCTCACCCGGCCACATGGATAACACAAATGGAGATATATTTCGCATTGAATCACATCATGGATGATGCGACTCAGCTTAGTGTGGGTAGCATGTACTTGGACAATGAAAGATGGCAATGTTGGCAATGGCATCAACATTGTTATGGAAGGCCCTTGACTTGGAAAACATTCAAGAAAGCTCTTACAGATCGCTTTGACCATGAATCTAAATTTTTGGGTAATCTCACTAAGCTCTGACAGACAGGAGCAGTGAATGAATATAGTATAGCCTTTGAAGCCTTAGCTTTCCACGCAAGAGGTCTACACGATGAGTTCTACTTGGAATGTTTTGTTAGTGGTCTCAAAGAAGCCATACAAGCCCACGTCTGACTGCAACACCCTATCTCATGGCTGCATGCTTGCAGGATAGCTCATGAAGTAGAACATGCGTTAGTAGCCCAGTCCAATCGCCCAAATTTCATAGCCAAGGGTCACCCCACCCAGGCTCAAAGCACTACCCAAACACTCAAGGTTCAAAAGGTGTCACCAGAAAAAATGGCAGAAAGAAGAAATAAAGGATTGTGTTACTACTGTGATGAGAAATACTCCCCCGGGCATAAATGCAAGGAGCCCAAATTCTTTCAAATTGATGCTACTGATCACAGTTCATCAGAGGAAGCCCCACCACTTGAGGAACCAGAGGAGGAAGAAGAGGACAACTAGTAGGACAATGTACCTGAAGAACCAGTTATCTCGCTGCATGCTTTGGCAGGGATTTCTTCTCCCCAAACTCTCAAAATCAGAGGTTTTATTAAGCATTGCCCAGTAGTAGTCTTGATTGATAGTGGCAGTACACATAACTTTATCCATCAAAGAGTCACAGAAGTAGTGCATTGTTTTTTCCGAGTAGTTTCTAACTTCCAGGTCCAAATTGCTGATGGGGGGACAATGAAATGTGAAGGCCGCTGTGAAAATGTCAAACTTCAAATGGGGGATTATCAATTAAAGACCCACATGTTTTCCATACACATGGGAGGGTGCGACATTATCCTAGGTGTTGAATGGCTTCGGACACTTGCCCCAATCACAGTGGATTTCCAGGAGTTATACATGAGATTTAAGTAGAACAACCACAAACATACCCTCTGCGGACTCCAAGCGGGAGCTCCCTCTATCATCAGCTCACATAGGATGGAAAAATTGTTAAAAAAGGGCCACCATGGAGTTATAGCCCAATTTAATGCCATCCAAGCCTTTGAACCCAATTCTCTTCATATTCATCCTGAGATGTAACAGATCTTAAATAACCATCTACCAGTCTTTGACAAGCCTCATGAGCTTCCACCCTCGAGAAGGGAACATGATCATAGCATTACTATGGTCCCAGGGGTCCAACCACCAAATGTGTGCCCATATAGATATCCGTTCACCCAAAATAATGAAATTGAAAAAATCATCAAGGAACTCTTGGAAGCAGGTGTCATTCGTCCCAACATTAGTCCTTATTCATCACCGGTGGTCATGGTGCTCAAGAAATATGGGGAATGGCGTATGTGTCCATAATTCAGGGACCTCAATAAGTTGATGGTCAAAGATAAATTTCCCATCCTGGTTGTCGATGATTTGCTGGATGAACTAAATGGGGCTCAATTCTTCACTAAGCTTGACCTTTGCTCAGGCTATCACCAAATTCGCATGAAAGAAGTAGACATTCCAAAGACTACTTTCCGAACTCATGAAGGCCATTATGAGTTTCTGGTCATGCCATTTGGTCTTTGTAATATCCCATCCACTTTTCAGAGCCTTATGAACCACCTGCTCAAACCATATCTTAGAAAATTTGTCCTTGTTTTCTTTGATGACATCCTCATCTACAGTCGCACCTGGGCCACACATCTTCAGCATGTAGATCTGCTCTTGCAACTGCTCCGCAAGCATAAATTATTTGTCAAGATGTCCAAGTTCTCTTTTAGCATGGAAGAAGTTGAGTATTTGGCCCACATTGTGGGGTGTGAAGGTGTCAGGGTGGACCCCAAAAAGATCCAGGCAATGCAGGACTGGCCTCAACCAAAGACCTTGAAGAGCTTGAGAGGATTTTTGGGTCTCACAAGCTACTATCGCAAATTTGTCCACAATTATGGTCGTATTGCTAGGCCCCTCACTCAACTCCTCAAGAAAAATTCATTCCTTTGGAATGATGAAGCACAACAGGCCTTTATAGCTCTCAAACATGCCATGTGTTCCACTCTAGTATTAGCACTACTCGACTTCACCAAATATTTTGTGATTGAATTTGATGCTTCTGGTACGAGTATTATGGAGGTCTTAATGTAGGAAGGTTGACCCTTGGCCTTCACGAGCCAGCAACTAAGTGGGAAGAATCTGGGAAAATCTACCTATGAGAAGGAGATGATGGCCATCTTACATGCAGTAGATACCTGACGACCATACTTATTGGGGCGATGTTTCCAAATCCGCACAGACCATCAAAGCCTTAAATATTTTTTGGAGCAACGCCTATCCTCACCACAACAAAATAAATTTCTTGCCAAAATGCTGGGATATGATTATGAGATAATTTACAAGAAAGGGCACGAAAATATTGTAGTAGATGCGTTATCATGCTAATTTGAGGAGGAAAGTACCCTGCTTGCAATTTTTCTTCCCATTCCAGACTAGATTGAAGAGCCTCACAAGGAATGGTTTTCACATCCTTGGCTCTCCCAACTCATTAATCAATTGTAGGTGGATCCAAATTCCACAACGGGCTACTCGTGGTAGGATGAGATTCTTCGCTACAAGGAAAAATTCGTAATATCACCAAAATCCACCCTCAAAAGCCTCATTTTGGCAGAGTTGCACTTGTCTCCCACTGCAGGACGTTCAGGCTTTTAGAAGACGTATGCTCGCACTCCAAGATCATTTTTTTGGACAGGCATGAAAAAGGAAATTCTTACTTTTGTAGCTAAATGCGACATTTGTCAGCGCCACAAAGGAGAAACAGTCAAATCCCTAGGCACATTACATCCATGTCCCATCCCGGCCTCAATTTGGATGGAGGTTTCTATGGATTTCATTACGAGTTTTCCAAAGTTAGGAAACAAGTCAGTCATCATGGTGGTTGTGGACATACTTTCTAAGTATGCTCATTTTTGCACCCTACCCCACCATTTTACACCGATATTTGGTCGCTCAATCTTTCATGGATTAGATCTTCAAATTGCATGGCATGCCCACTTCCATTTTGTCTGATCGTGCCCTGATCTTCACCAGTAACTTTTGGCAGGAAGTCTTCTGGCTACAAGGTACCCAACTACAAATCAGTACTTCCTATCATCCACAAACTGATGGTAAAACTGAAGTAGTCAACAAATGTCTGGAGACCTACCTGAGGTGTTTCACTTCAGAAAAGCAACATCTCTGGGTACAGTGGTTACCTCTAGTCAAATGGTGGTATAATACCAACTATCATGCCACCACCAAAATGACTCCATATGAAGCAGTTTATGGTCAACTCCCTCCTTTCCCTACTTCTTATATCAAGATATGCTCGAAGGTACAAGCAATGGATCAACTCTTACAGAACCGCACAACCATGTTGGCCCACCTTTGAGAGAATCTTCATCAAGCCCAAAACTGCATGAAGCAATAGGAAGATGAACATCGCTCAGAACACCAATTTCAAGAAGGGGATAAGGTATTTTTGAGGCTGCAACCATATAAGCAAACATCACTCAAAGACAAGGGTTGTCAGAAATTATCTCCAAAATTCTACGGACTGTATCAAGTACTTCAGTGCATTGGAGAAGTCGCCTACAAGCTAGCTTTGCCACCCACTGCAAAAATCCATCCAGTCTTCCATATCTCATGCCTCAAGAAAGTGATTGGGAACCATTGCAGAATTCAAACCAATCTACCTGAAGTGGATGAAGAAGGGTTAATCTGGCTCCAAACTGAACAGGTTCTTGGCACACGAGAATGGCACCTGCACAGCCACATTATGAAAGAAGTCCTTGTCAAGTGGAAAGACACCTCTCCAGAAGATGCGACCTGGGAACCAGCCACTATCCTTCAGTAGTTTCCACAGCTTCAGCCTTGAGGACAAGGTTATTCTTATGGTGGAGGGCATGTTATGGTGAAACCCTAACACCCTTATTTATGTAATAGGGTCAAGTCATAGTTATAGTTAAGTAAAGAGTCTATAAAGCCCATATTAATAATTATAAGTGGTTGACCAGCATTTAATGAAAGGACAACAGTTAGTTACAAATGGGCCATGGTATTAGATAGATGGTATTAATAAGAACCATGGTATTTCCCTATGGTATTGCATGTATGAATCCTATATAAAGGATAGAGACTCCCCTCGAGGAACATCGTGTCTTATTTTGTAATTGAGCTTAGCTCTATTGGAGGTTGCGCCCTCGAAGAAGCAAGTGAACATTGATTTCTAAATAATAAAATACTTGTTTTTATTTCTCATTGTTCTATGTTCTGGGTATATTTCTTTACATATTTGGTATTCTGGTATCGTCTTGCGGGTTAAGAGCATAACATCCCAACTCACTGATTAGGGTTGTGGCAAGATCAAAAACTCATGAAATGATCAGAAGATAATAATTTCATTAATAAAAAAGGACATTACAAAGTATGTTGTTACAGACTCAGAGTTATCCTAATTCTCTTGTGATGTTAACGACTAGCTTTAACAACCCCTTAACTCTACTTATATAATTTTTTAACACTAACAACTCCTAGAATTACGAAAGTTGTCTGCCTACAATTACATAGTGGTTTCCAAAGTAAAATAGAATATAAAGATAGTAGTGTGTTGATTGAGAGGTTCATCCACTATTGTAGTTGATGTTCAAGGACATCACTGCCAGCTCAAAGGTCATCATTCGTTAAACCACGGTCCTGGTGATTGTCCCCCCAAATCTGTAAGAATAATCGAATTAGCAAGCCACTTAGGCAACAATCCGCTATGACTATGCTTCATTGATTAATGATTCATAATGACATGACATGAGATATACCTGTGTAGTTTAGAATATAAATTGACCAACAATGGTGTAAAATAGATACAGGAAACAAGGAAAAAAGGTGTGTAAAAATATGGAAATTCAACTGCCAACATCTCCCCACAACTAGTCTTTCTGCATGTCCTCATGCAACTCATCACCTATGGAGATCTAGGTTGGAGCTGTGGTGATCAACATGAATTCATGTGAGATCATATTTTGTAGCCAATTCTATTCCCAGAAGCTTATATCCATCTATCTTGAGGACTTCCTTCCACCAATCCTCGCCTACCACATAAGCTAGGGTATACTAGTTGGTTGGAAGCTAGATAATGGGGAAACGGAACCTCAAACCCATCCATTGGATCCCACAAAGCTACATGCATGCAATATAATGAGTTACTCTATTTAAATCCCAAGCGAAGTTGGGGGCCCCAAAATGTTAACATGTCATGACGGATGACGATGATAGCATCCACCTTTTCTGACAACTGTCCTAGCCTCCTCCTAACAAGTAAAAATTTGTTTTGTGCACATGTCATCATACCATTTTTGGGTTGCCATCATTTGTCCTTTCCATCCTTCGATATCCAATAAGGTATGATGTCCGTTATAGAAATTCACATATTAACAATTCTCCATCTGAAGGAAAAGTGGTCTGTTTTCTTGATTCTCTTCAAATGTGTCAAAGGACTTCTTCCACTTAACTTGATTAACTGTGTAGGAGGTAAAGGTTCATAACTGATAATACCCCATGTATGACACTGAGTTGAATGATTAATCATCACCCATAAAGTAACCATGCAGATAGAGTTCACACATCAGGTGCTAGTTCAGGGTATTGTCACTCTTCAAGATACACAAAAATTGTATCAGGTCTTCTATTACATGGTTGATTTCCTGATGAATTCTTTCTAAACAAAAGAATAAATATTGTTCATGGAGGAATAGAGTGTAACTATGAGGATGGGGTTGGCAAGCCATTACCTGCTGCACTAGAGTGAACATTTCTTCCTTATCAGACTTCAGTAGTTGCGCCTTCTCTTCTACTTCCTCAATTTCCTTTTGCTACTTCTCCTACTTTTGTTTCTATTTCTCTATCTCATCAATGTAATCAATAAATATTTTCATGGCTTTCTCATGAACTCCCGTCACTCCTTCCTAGTGGGCTTCCACAACAATGTTCCCTCATTGAAGGTGAGATGTAGTAGCCTGCCATTTCTGAATCTTTGCAGTCAACAAAAATTCTCATGACTCAATCAAATGCAAATATGACTTGGTTTGTGTATTTGCGGAGGTTGTGGACCTATCTTCGGTCTGCACTACTGCTGAAATGGCTTTAGCCCCAGGTTTCATAGCATTCTTCTTGTGCCTCCTCACTTTTCTCCATAAGTGCATTACTTGCTTCCTTAGCTTAATGATTTCCATTTTTAGCTGCATGTTTTCTCTGAACTGTGACTAGTACCTTTCCTTAAGAGGAGGCCTTCTTTTTGCACATTGCTCAATAAATTCTTGTTTGACAGTGACCCCCTCCATTGGTCTCATAGCTAGTGTGGGATTTGGTGGGTTGACATCAACAATTTGTAAACCAGCTCTTGCTTTATCCCGATTTCCTCGTTTTTTTTCCTCAACTTATGGAACAACCCCAACATCTTCTCCTTCAAGTCTCGGGACCTCCACATATTCCCTTGGTGGCTATGGAGTCACTATAGGCCTTTATGGGGTAGTGTCTTCGGTGCCCTTTTCTTTTGACTACTTCGTTACTCGACCATCTTCTCTTTCAGATCTCAGGACCTCGACGTCTTCCCTTGGTGGCTCTGGAGTCACTGTAGGCCTTTGTGGGGTAGTTTCTTTGACAACCTTTTCTTGTGACTACTCTGCTACTCGACCATCTTCTTTCATCTACTCAAAATATGTTCCTAGCCCTTGCAGGTTAGTTTCCACAACAACATTCTCCTCTAATGGCCCTGTGGAGATAGTATTGACTATGATTTCTTCAGTTTACCCTTCGGTTGGTGCTAGTTCTTGTGTGGCAGTGTCGACCACCAATTGCCAGTGGTGCTAGTTGGTGCCTGTAACTGCCCTGACAAACTTTAAGATTAGGGGAGAGGATTTTTCTTTCACCAAGTGTCTAGGGGAATGAAACTTCCTTGCCCCTCTTGGAAAAGATGAAAGAATCAGAGAATAAAGGATATTTTCTTCAATTTCCATTTTCTCAGTGTCTGTTGGATCAAGCCCTTCTTCTCCTTCCCTTGTGTCCACTGGTTGGTCCCTACTCCACTTTTCTTTCTCTGCCTGTGCTTCTTCCAATTTTTCCTCATGCTCAGTAGTCAACACTAGTTCTTATGGAGTAGTGTCGACTACAGCCCTTGTTTCTTACAAGGGTTCCTTATTCACTCGAGTAGGTGATGCTGGTTCTTGTGTATCAGAACCACCTACAATTTCATCCAAAGGTTCTTCATTTGGTTGGGAAGGTGATGCTAGTTCTTGTGTGTTAGCACCAATTGTAATTTCACCCAAGGGTGGCAATTCTCTCCTCAAATTGGCAGTCAACGCTGGTTCTTATGGAGCAGCATTGACTGCATTCTCTTCTGTCTCCATTTCTTCTACTCCCATTGGGCTAGCAGGTGACATTGGTTCTTGTGGAACAACATCATCTGTGGCCTCTTATTCTTCCACCACTAATTCTTCCTCATCCTCCTTTATAGGCATCATAGCCGCAAGTTCTTCCTCTGCTAGCTGGTGAATTATGGCCAAGCCACAAAAGTTTGAGATAGAGCACAAACCACCAAAAATCTGACCAACCCATGATTTTTAAGGACCACTAATGCTTGTTGAAACAAATGAGCAGATTATGTCATTAGCTGAAGACTACTCCATAAAAAATATGGCATATCTAAATAATGAACCTGTGGATATCGGAACTGAAGGCATGTAACAAACTTGAAATGATATTTAAACAGGGTAGCAAACCAACCTTCACAAGTAATATACCTCATGAAAAAATATGCAACCTCGGCCCATGGGTGTGGAAAATAATTTCAATCATACCCTATACCCTTCTAAACCGTTGTTTCTCCAGCCTCAAAAACAATTCTTGGAACTCTGGCAAAGGAGATTTCCAAGCAAACCATTTATGCCCCCCTTGTGGAAACCCACTGATAGTCGAAATTACTTCCTCTATGATGGAAATATCCAACCCACGAACTCTGGAATGATTTCCATCCATGTTTAATGTGAATTTGACTATGATAGGTTAATAAAATCCCTGCAGCCCCTCCAAATACACATGCCATCCTGCATCTAAAAATACCTACCATAAGTTTGGATTGCATCAAACCTACACTGTGTTTTTTTGTTTGTGCCTAACAGCTTGCCCACCAATTGTATAGTTTCTCAGTAGCAACAATTTTGTGTAACAACAAGACCATTGAGGAAGAGTGCTAGCAGGTAAATTTGTGGTGACATGGTTGTGGTGGCGACGAGGTGCAGTGACAGTGAAATCCGGGAAGGTAATAATGAAATATGGAAAAATCCATGGCGGATCATGGTAATAATGAGTTGAAATTATGGTAATTGTTTCATAGCATTGGAAAGGAATATCCATTAATACAATCATACTTATTTCAAGTCCTGATGTGTATGGGTCACCGTGTGAGGTATGGTGGGGGTCGTGGAGTGTATGCGCTAGCATAGGGTTCAATGGTGATAATGACAAGTCATTACTAATATTTAATTATGGCATATTTGTATTTATTATAATACCTCTCCCAAATTAAGGGATGACCGTCCATGGTCATGCCGAGTCATGTCAAATGAGTTATCGATCAAATATGCAAAGTCAATCGGGGACGTACCTAGCGACTCACCTTGAAGAAATAACAATAGTGGAGGAGTAACAACATTAGAGGGAGCAACAACGCCTGAGAAGTAATAGCATCGGGTGGAGTAACAACACCCGAGGAGTAACAACATCGAGGGGAGTATCAACACCCGAGGAGTAACAACACCAATTGAACACTTACCTGGAATCGCCATGAATGGAGTAACAACACCGAAGGAGTAACAAAACTAGTTGAGTACTTAGACGGAATTGCCACGAAGTAACAACACCGAAGGAGTAACAACACCAGTGAAGTACTTAGATGAAATCGTCACGAACAGAGTAATAGTGCTAGAGGAGTAATAGCACTAGAGGAGTAACAACACCTGCGGAGTACTCATACAGAATTGCCATGGAGTAACAACACCAGTGAGGTACTTAGATGAAATCAGTACCCCTAGAGTAACAACACAAGTGAAGTACCTACAAGAAAAATATTTATAGAGTAGAAACAACATTTTATACACACACACACACACACACACATATATATGTATATGTATATGTATATGTATATCTACATCTACATCTACATATACATATACATATACATATACATATACATATACATATACATATACATATACATATACATATACATATACATATATATATACATATACATATACACATACATATACACATACATACATACATACATACATACATACATACATACATACATATATTTTAGACTTATATGAAATCGTCACGAACAAAGTAACAACACTAGAGGAGTAATAGCACCAGAGGAGTAACAACACCAGTGAGGTACCTAGATGAAATCAGTACCCGCAGAGTAACAACACAAGTCAAGTACCTACAAGAATTTATAGAGTAGTAACAACATTTTATTATATATATATATATATATATATAAGAGGTGCAGAGGAAGAGTTCTCTGCACTAACAACTTCAAAACCATAATTATCAGAGAAATGTTTAATAAAGGAGTCTTTAGAAGCTGGACGGTGATACAATTTGAGGCAGTGTCCATTTACACTCAAGGGAGTGCGTGCCTCATTAATTGTTATAATTCTAACAGTCTTGTTATCAAACATCGTGGTAACTTCATATGGTCCCATCCATCTGGAGCAAAGTTTTCCTTTAAAATATTTGAACCGAGAATCATAGAGCAATGCCCAATCCCCTCTTTGAAACACCTTTTTCTTAATAATTTTTTCATGCCATTTAGGTTGTTGTTGTTGAATTGCTAGTATTTTGGGAAGCTACCAAACGAATTTCATCCAACTCATTTAATTATTCCAGTTGGTGTTTCTGGGCCTTTGAAAGATCCAAACCTAATTCATGGCGTATCTTGAGCATCTTAATTTTGAACTCCATCGGAAACAAAGGGGATTTCCCATAGAAAAGCTCGTATGGCAAAAATATTGTTGTGTTTTTTCATATTATTCTATATGCCCACAATGCCTCAGGAAGATTTTCAACCCAATTTTGGTGATGGTTTGCTACAAGATTTGTAAGAATATTCTCCAGTACCTTGTTTATTCTCTCGAATTGACCATTCACCTGAGGATGATATGGAGATGCTACCTTATGCTTGATTCCATACTTCTTCATAAGTCTTGCTATAATATGTGATGTAAACTGCGACCATCCATCTAAAAATATCTCTCTAGGAGCTCCATACAGAGCAAAATTTTCTTCAAATAAAAAGTCATAGACAACTTGTTTTTTTTCTTTCACAATAGCCTTGGGCCCTACGCACTTTGTCACATAATCTGTGCAAACCATAATGTGAACTTTCTGATGTGAAGGTGGATTGAACGACCCAATGAAATTGATACCCCTTTTTTCAAAGGGCTCAAGAGCTAGTTGGGGCTGTAATGACATCTTATCTTCCTGACTAGGTTGACCCATCTGTTGGAAACTATCACACCCTCGAACATATTTCCTTGCATCGCAAAAAATAAAAGGCCAATAGTACCCCATTTATAACACCTTATGAGTAGCTTTTAGGACATCATATATGTCATCCTCACTTATACAAAATTGGATTTGTTGGTCAGGTCCTGTATAAAAGAGATATCCTTCTATCCATGAATAGTGGGCACTATGATGGATAATATTTTTTTGTTCTATACAAGGTAGGTGTTGAGGCACTTTTCCTATAGCACGATAGTTAGCAATATCTGCAATCCACAGAGAGTGAGTATAAATTGCAAAGAGATGTTCATTTAGAAAACTATACTCTACAAGTGTACCTTCATCACTAGTATCCATCCTAGATAGGGAATTTGCAACTACATTATTTTTCCTTGGCTTATCAACCATGGTAATATCAAATTCTTGAATTAACACAACCATCTTGTAATACGACCAGGAGTTATCGGTTTATTCATCAGATACCTGATAGTTGTATGATCAATGTGCACACAAGTAGGATACCCTGTAATGTAATGTCAAAACTTATTAATAACATAAATAAAAACCAAGAACTCCTTTTAAGTTATCGTATAGTTCAATTTAGCAGGAGTTGAGTTCTTTCTGAAATAATATATCACGTATGGTTTCTTGTCCTCTTGTTCTCCCAGGACTACCCTTACTGCTGTTTGAGAAGCATATGTAGAGATGTGAAACAAGAACTTCCATTTAGGACCACATAATATTAGAGCTTTACAAACTAGTTCTTTGATTTCCACAAAGGCTTTTTCACATTCATCTGTACACACAAACTATGCATCTTTAGGTAACAATCGAAAAAGTGGGAATGTTGTCTTAGAATTTTTTTCTAGAAAACACTTGTAATAGCCAACATTACTAATAAAGATATGTACCTTCGTCACTGTCTTAGGTTTAGGAAAATTCAATATTACCTCTATCTTAGCAATATCAACCCGAATTCCTACAGCGGAAAGTAGGTGTCCCATCACTATTCCTTCCTTCATCATCATATGACATTTTATTTTACTAAGAGAAACATGTTTTTGCTTACATCTTTTAAGTACTTTATCTAAGATTTCTAAACCTTATTCAAATGAATCCCCATATGGGGTGAAGTCATCCATGTATATTTTAGCACTATCATTGATTAGATAAAAAAAAATTCTTAATATTCCCCTTTGGAAGGTAATGGGTGTGTTATAGAGATCAAATGGGAGGAATCGGTAGGAAAAGGTTCCCTAAGGGCATGTGAATGTAGTTTTATCTTGATCCTCGGGAGCTCTTTGTATCTGATTGTATCTGTTGAATCCATCTAGAAAGGAGAAAAAAAAATCCCAGCTAATGTATCAAGGACTTGGTCAATAAAGGGTAAAAGAAAATGGTCTTTTAAAGTCACTTTATTTAATTCCCTGTAATCAACACAAATCTGCCACTTGCCATTCTTCTTAAGAACAATGATCAATGGGGAAACCCATTCACTGTCCGATATCAGATAAATAAAACCCACATCTAATAGCTTATGTAATTCATCTTTGACAATGTCTTTTAAGGCAAGATTCATTCTTCTCTATGGCTGCCTAATAAATCGACATTCTTCTTTAATGTATATGTGATGAGTACATAAATCAACAAGGATTCCTTTCATATATGTATACTCCCAAGAAAATGCTTCTTTATGTTCCTGAAGGACCTTCAATAACTGTTTAGTTTGGGAGTGTGAAAGGTCAGGGTTAATATTCAATGTTTTCCTTGGTTCAATTTCTACATAAATACTGCCATGAGGTACAATTACAAGAATATTTCCAACTTCTATTTTTGTTTCCATATCTTCTTGAAAATTTCAACTCATTACATATTCTAATAGTTGGCAGGTTGGATCGGAAATGGATTTGGGACTGCTGAGGAAAGTGCTAATGGAATCATCCTCCATTTCATCCTTAAAATAGAGAGCCTTACTGATGGTAAGGATAAGCCTAACTTCTTCCTTCTCAGGTTCGGGCTCTTTCATATGTAGAGTTTTTTGTATCAAGGTAAATCTTGGTTTATCTGATGAAGTTGGTTCTGTAGGGGGGTAGAAGATAATATTCTTTGTAACTTCCCCATTGGATATTACCATATTTGTAGACTAACACCCAATGTAAGCATCTGTGGTCGCAAGCCAAGGTCTTCCTAAAAATAAAGGATGTCCACCGGTTAGGAATTGGGTATGTAAAACCAAAAGGTCAATGGGGTATTACCATGAGTCTACTGAAATAGTTATATCTTCCAGCTTCCCAGCTACTGGTCTTATAATAGTCTGATCTGCCAATTCTAGGATGGCGGGAGTTGCTTTAAGGTCTCGCATACCTAAGGTGATCACAGTTGCAAAGGCAATGACGTTAATTGCTACCCCTAAATCTACTAGTACATTTGGGATATCAACCCCATTAAACTGTACTCTTCGAAAAAGGTTCCATGGATCCCCGTATTTAATAGGTATAGGCTTCCCCAACATTATAACTGATAGTTTTCCCATAATGTGAATAATGAGTGGATCCTTTGGTTTTCTTCTAGGTTTCTTAGAAAAGTATTCTTTAATTTTTTTTTTTCATAAATCGGTACGTCCTTCATAGCCTGAAGTGACGAGCTTTTGACAAATAAATACTGCAGTTCCCCTAAAAAGTCAAACTCAAGATGAAGAATTTGTTTGCTCAAGAATAATCTCTCAAGATAAGGTGGACCGGTCTGACATCTTCTAGTATCAATTGTTTACAAAAGGGTTTGTTGTTTCATAGGAATTTGTATTGACTCATCCATAGTTGTTCTAGTAGAATCTCTAGGTTCTGGTTCTGAGACTTCATCATCGGTATGTTCAACAATTATTGTGAAGTCTCAATATTCACCACCTCACCAGATTGAATATTTAATTTGTTACATTCCATGGTGGAAATACTATATGCAGGTAGGTTGAGTGTCTCAAAATACTGAGCCCCTCTATTGTTTGGATTTGGATTGGATTGAACATGCAGTTGTGGATGAAGAGGAGTATTACTAGTGGACATATTAGAATGTAGTTATATTTGCTGTTGTGGCATAGGTTGGGATAATTGTCCCGAAGGAGGAGGAGGAGGTCCATGCCAATTATAGGACCATGAAGGGTATGGACAAAATTCAAGGCACCATGGTTGTCAAGGTATTTGATATTGATAAGGTTGTGGCATGAAGGTGAAAAAGGTACAGATTGAGGCCCAAAATTCAAATTATTAAAATACTGAGAAGGGTCTTGACGTATATCTTGATTCATGTTTTGTTGCCTTGGTTGCTATGGTTTCCTTAATCCCAGGAAATACAATTGATCTACTTCTTCATTTGTTCCCTGAAAAACTTCCTTCAACCCAAGAAGAGATGGATAGGTGCTAGTGGAATGACTTTTTTCACATATTGCACAAGTCTCGATAGAATTGAATGGGCACTCATTTAGTGGGTGCTTCTTCTTGCATTAAGGGTAGAAAATGGACATAGCCTTCCTGCTTCCATATACTTCGGTTTTGCCTGCAAAACATCAAATTTTGATGATAATGTGCTCAGGATATCGGTTCTCCAGTTGTCCAGCAAGTTCCCAATTTCTGCTTGTGTAACTCCACCCATGTATGTCTTGAGAGTTTGGATCCCCTACCTATGCCTTGTAGCTCCTCATGAACACTTGATGCATAATTTGCAGGTGGTATCAAATTTCTATTTTGATATGTCTCCTTTTTCTACTGCATTTAGTTCCAAATATTCCTCCCTTAGTGCCCAGAGAAAGATTATTTTCAAGGTATTCTTATCTAGACAACTATGGCCTAATATTTG
This sequence comes from Pinus tabuliformis, assembly GCA_031772625.1. Taxonomy (NCBI): domain Eukaryota; kingdom Viridiplantae; phylum Streptophyta; class Pinopsida; order Pinales; family Pinaceae; genus Pinus; species Pinus tabuliformis. The sequence continues at coordinate 1,737,821,781 of CM062818.1, read as the reverse complement.
CAAGCTATATTGAAAACGTTCCACAAATTCCTCCATGTTCTCATCCTCTTTCTGTATAATCTTAAAGATTTCTTCCTTCACATCTCGGGATTTGTAGTAGTCTTGATATTTTTGAGGAAAATTGTCTTCATATCGTCCCATGTAGTAATAGATTGGCTCCCTAAACCCATAAACCATCTCAAAGTTTTTCCCTTCAAAGTAGCGGGGAATATATTCAATTTTTGAGCATCATAAATATAATCATACCCCTGAAATACAACGTCAAATTCAAAGAGGAATGTGTCTCGGTCCTCAAAAGAAAGGCCATGGAAATTAGGTAATGTTGTCAAAGGAATATGCTACATAGGCACATCACCTCTGATATATCCAATTGGGAATTCGATCGAAGAAGTTGTGAGAGACATGAATATCTTCCAATATTCACTTGGAATATCAATAGGTTTTGGCTCTGTTTGTTCTATAACATGTAGCTGAGGTTGTTTAACAACACTTCCCTGATCAAATGGTGTAGATAATTCCCTTAATTTTTCTTCCTCTGAACTTGCAATATGCAGTTCCTCAGATCCTCTACTTGCTACTTCTTCTTCCATGAATTGCACTTTTGTTATAGGGGGAGGTTCTGGTTGTGAAACTAATTTCCCTCCAGATCTCGTATGAGATCTCACCCTAAAAACGACTCGTGACAATGCTCCTGAATCAACTCTTGAAACGATTTCTTGGATGTAGGTATTTCTACCTATATCTCTCCCTCTTCTTTTCAGTGGTCTTCCCGTTCCCCTTTTATTTTTATTTATGTTCATTAAATTAGAAAATAAAAGGAAAACATTCAAGCAAATCGAAAGCTCAGGACCTATAGTAGGGTGAGAAATTCCCTCCCCAGGACAAGAGAGTAGCCCCTAAAAAGAAATAAAAAAGAATAAAATAGATCAATCACAAAATCTAAGCTCGGCAACTCAAACAAGGTGAAATAAAAACTTCCCTTCCCAATATGAGAGAGCGGTTCCTGTGAAAAAGAAAATAGGACAATTTAATGCTTAGGACCTAGAGCAGGGTGAAAACTTCCCTCCCCAGGACGAGAGAGTGATCCTAAGAAAACAAGAAATCAAAGAAACCAAAATGATCTAATGCTCAGGACCTGGAGCAGGGTGAAAAACTCCCTCCCCAGGACAAGAGATTAGTCCTATGGCCAATACTGGTCATACTTTCGCGCCTTTGATAGCCTCCCTGGAAACGACGCAAAAATGTTGGTGTTTAGATATGAATCATGAAATTCACTGAATTCCATATTAACTGTCAACCCAAGGCTCTATGATTTATTTCTAGGCTATCATGCAAATTATATGTAGGCCACAGTTTCCCTACCTGACATTGAACATTGAACTATAAACTTAACAGTGTGTAACAACAAAAAATACCTATAACAACAAGAAAAGTAACAACAAGTTAAGAATCACAACAACACACTGATGATCATTCACAACAATAAATAACTCAACTGAAATAAACTTATGCACACATCTATTCCAAGAACACCTAGTCAGGAGAGTGGGCCCAACTCTCTAATTAGGGTTGTGGAAAGATCAAGAAGTCACAAAATGCTTAGAAGATCAGAATTTCATTAATAAAAACGTACATTACAAATTATGTTGTTACAAACTCATAGTTAGTTTAATTATCTTGTGATCTTAACTGTTGGCTTTCACAGTCCCGTAACTCTACTTGTACAATTTGTTAAGACTAACAGCTCCTATAATTATGACAGTTGTCTGCCTACAATTACATAGTAGTTTCCAAAGTAAAACATAATATTAATATATCAATATGTTTATTGAGAGGTTCATCTACCGTTGCAGTTGATGTCCCAGGATAGCGCTGCCAACTCAATGGTTACTATTCGTTAAACCACGGTCCTGGTCATTCTTCCTCCAAATCTACAAGAATAATCAAATTAGCAAGCCACTTAGGAAACAATCCCCTATGACTATGCTTCATTGGTTAATGATTAATAATGACATGACATGAGATATCCATGTGTGTTTAGAATATAAATTGACCAACAATGGTGTAAAATGGATACATGAAACATGGTAAAAAGGTGGCTAAAAATATGGAAATTTAGCCACCAATAGACACAACGATCGTTAAACAAATAAAACACACCTTCAACAAGATAAGTAGCAAAAACAATGAAGTAGTTCAATTTCCTTAGTAGATATGAGAATAACATATAATATAAACATCCAACTAATAGTCTCAAAACATTCATGATACATGCATCAAAATGAGTTGGCTCATCGAGCTTCAATTATAAGGTGAAAGATACAAGTACATCAATTACAATGGTGAGCCACTAGCTCCAGTAGTGGAACATTAAATCACTTCCTTCTTCTACAAAGAATAGTGTTCTCTCTTATGCCAAGTATAGAAGCCAAGGCTAGCTCTCCAAAGCTTAAGCCTCAAAAATCCCTTTGCTTAAGTTATGAGGTTGCTTTTATAAAAGAGGAATGGCCTTTCATATCCCATGACTCTTGAGTTACCCTCATGACTCTTGGACTTCTACTATGACATTTGGACTTCTAAGCAACTCTTGAAATTATAAATCGATTTTGGAATTCTCTATGTCACTTTTGGACTTCTATACAACTATTTTGTCCATATATGACTATGTGACTCTTCATATTCCACGTATGACTCTTGGACTTCCACACATTACATTTTTTCATTTTCTTGATAATACATTGTTACATTCCACATGATGATGTCGCAAGACACATGGAAATATTGACCATTGTGATGACACTTGTACAAGTCACAATTTGACAATGATGACATGGACTTCATGATGAGGTAGCATTGCCAATATGTTTTCTTTGCTTCTTTGTATTGCATTCTTGATGGTATATCTGATCTATGCTTCATATTCATGAAAAGATCTTCTTTGTTCTTCATATTCACCATCCAAAGGGTTTTGAACAACCATTGGAATCCTATGATTCATCATGAAATGTCTTTGTTCTCTCTTAGTTTAGGACCTTCTCCATGTTTTCATGATGTTTCTTCTTTATGCTTCTTCACTACAAGTGTTTCTTTACTTCTTCTCCTTGACATCCTCCTTTAGCATCACCTTTACATGTTGAGAGGGTACACCTAACAATGAATATTACTCATTAAAAGGAAAAATCAATCTTAATATCATCTATCCTATGCCTATTGGCTCATGGAAGAAGGTGTTTATGATAGGTCTATGTAAGGCATGAAAGAGGAAATCTTGATAAGGAAGGTGTTGTTGATGTCAATAGTGGCATAAGGGAGCACCACTATTCACTATTACTGTGCCATGCAATATGAAGAAGGAGCTCTCATTGGTCCAATGCAGTGAAGAAGCACAAGGAAAATTTTTGATGAGATTTTTTCTTAAGACTACGCCATGCACCAAGAAGGAACGAGAGGAAGACTAGGAAAGCACAATTTGACTAGACAAGGACTAACAGGATGCCTTAATAAGACTTGTTACTGTGCCATGTGTTGAGAAAGAGTGGTTTGAGAAAGTGTTCAACATAGAGGGGAAGCAAAAGGAAAAATGTTGAAGGCTTGTTGCTTGAGACTTCTTTATGCACTCGAAGGGAGAGGGAGCCTTAAGTAAAGCATGGTTTTTCTCAACAAGGGCTCATTGTCTATTAAGACTACACCATGCAATAAGGGAGGATTGATAGGATAAGGATTGAAATCATAGAATGAAAAAAATGATTATTGGAAGCAAGATTGATCCATAAAATTCTATGGATATTCCACTGAAAAATTCATCACAACAGATCTAATAATATTATATTAAAACTCTGGAAATTATACATTATTACAGTTTGTTAAATTTAAGATCTATGGATTTAATTGTAATTAGTGAATGCATGTGAATGGAAATTATGTAGAATAGTAGATAACGACAAAATAAGCACACACACACACAAGACACAATATATGGTCTTTGAGAAACCCTTTCCGGAGAAAACCTAGCTAGAAGGTGAGGTCACTTCGCTCTCTTTCTTTGTCTAGAAATATGGCTGTAAGTACAAAGAAGTAATGACTATGGCCCGTGGATTGCTATAGTGCATAGATCCTCTCTGTAAGCTCTACCTCCTATCTCTCTTGGCTATCTTTTCTCAGCTATGGAACAAAATTTTCTCGAAAGAATGGAATGCCTCTTCCTCCTAGTGGATTGGTTATAACACAACCCGATAGCCTACTAGTGGTTAAGTTTGATTACATCAACTCTTAAATAGAGTTATAAAATAGACCCTTCTAGAGTATTTTACATCACAAACACGTGGCTAGTCCCTTTTCCATGAATAATGGGGGTTAATGTGGTATCCTCCCAAACTATAGGTGTGAAAATGGGAAGTTCAACTTTTGAGTGGCATAACTTTTGCATACAGACTTTTATTGACACACTTCTTGTGCCGTTGGAAAGGTCTCTGTGTGTATAGTAGCATGAAAAGGTGTGGCACAAAATAGGAAACAATTTACCCCTGAAAAATTTCATTTCATGCCTCAAAGCACTCCTGGAAGGTTTCAGACCTTGTTTCACCAAACTAGGTCCCGCCGATAAAAATGGTCCTATGAGTTGATTCCTCCACTTTTTCCACTCCAAATGCATTGAGATGGATGCCAAACAATATAATGATCCAATTCATATCACACCTCCCAATTTTGGAAGGCTTTTGGTTCATAAAAGCTTTTATTGAATGAGGTTTGGAAATTTTTCGTCCACCTTCTCTCTAGTGTACCATTTAGATTTTCATGGAATTTGCCCCTTCAACCCAATATTCCAAAGGTCATGCTACCCCTATATTGTAGTTCTAGACCTATTCTACAAAACTGTATCTTCTATCAACTCTGCTTGAGCGTCTGGTGCCAAATCCTCCACAGACGGTAGGACATGTTCCTTTTCCTGATCTAGCATGGAAGGCTCATAGAGTTTCAAATTCTCTACACTCACAACTAAGTAAATTCAAATATATGGTGGTAAAATGAGTCGATAGGAATTATCACCCACCTTTTCCAGTATCTCAAAGGGACCATACCTTAGGTCGTTGATCATCTTACCAGCCCCCTGCAACCTCTCCTGGTTCAACTATATCCATACTCTATCTCACACCTTGAATTATTTCTCCATTTTGTGTTGATCATGTTTGGCCTTATACTTATCCTATGACTTCTACAGTGTTTCTTGTACCTATAGATGGATCTACCCGATTTTCTCTATAATTTTTTTCATCCCTCAAAGCCTCTCCTATAATATCTTCCCTCACACATCCTTACTACCCATATGAAATATCCAAAGGTGAAGGTGGAAGATATCCAAAACAAATCTCAAATGGGGACTTTATTATAGAAGTTTGGACTTCTTTGTTATAAGAATGTTGTATATGTACCATATTTTCACCCCAGGTATTGGGATGCTTTTGGTTGTATCCCCTCAAAAATTGTGCCAAATACCCATTGATTACTTATGTCTTCCCATCTTTCTGTGGATGGAATAATGTAGATCTCTTCAAATTTGTGTCCTTCTTGTCCCATAATGTAGTGCAGAATGCACTGAGAAATATTGTGTCCCCGTTTAAAATGATGCTCCTTGGTATCCCAAAGTGTACCCAGACCTGTCCAAAGAACAAGTTTGTTGCTTCTTGTCCATTGATGGTATTTTTACAAGGCATCAGAACACACATCTTGCTAAACCTGTCAACTACCACAAATAGGTAGTCATATCCCTTCCTGGTTGTCGGTAAACCTCCCACAAATCCATGGAAATTATTTCCCAAAGATGAGTAGAAGCTGGTAAGGGATGATATAGACCTTGTTTCATGTTGCTAGGCTTGTTGGTACAATAAATTATGCATCCTCTTATGAACCTAGCTACCTTCTCTTACATCTTGGGCCAATAAACATACCTCTGCAAGTTAGCCATGGTCTTCCCTACACCACAGTGCCTTGCAACCTTGGAGGTGTGAGCCTCTCTAATCAGCTACAAATGCTCACCTTTAGGAACACATAGCTTATCTAGCCTGTAGAGTAACCCATCCTGGAGATGGTAGTTAATGGTGTTTTCGCCATCGTTCACATGAATATGACTCTGCAATTGTTGATACACCTCCTTGAATTCCTCGTCTTCTAAATATGTCTCTTTGTATACATCATGGGTGAATGGCTCCATGTGCATAATAGTTCCCAAAGCTCTAATATTTGATGTGGGTGGCCTTGAAATTATATCAGACAACTTGTTTGTGTTTCCATTCTTATACTTGATCACCAAATGAAACTGGTGTAAACACTACATCTAGTTGTAATGCCTAGTCTGTTGTAGCTTACTCTAGGCCTGCAAGTACTGTAATGGCTAGTGATCTGTGTGGATGATTGTCTTGTTTCCCATCAGATATTTCTTCCACTTCTTCACAACTTGCACCATGGCATATAGATCCTTACCGTAGGTAGGTTAGTTAAGAATTTCCCCATGAAATACTTCAAAATGATAGCAAACAAGCCTTCTTCCTTGCATCAAGACAACTCCCATAGCATACCCACTTACATTTATCTCCACTTCAAAGGGCTGCTACAAGTTTGGTAATGCCAGAACTGGTGCTTGATTTCTTTTCTTCTTTATCTCTCAAAAGTCTTCTGCTGACCTTTTCCCCATTGGAAACTCTTACCCCTTCCTATTATGGAATGGAGTGGTGCTGCTACCACTGAAAATGAGGCTGTGAATTTCCTCAGGTATTGTGCTATCCCAATGAAACTCATGACCTCATAAAAAATAGTAGGTACTGACAATTTCATGATGGCATCCATCTTGGAAGGATCTATATTCAACTCTCCTCCACCAATCACATACCCTAGATACACCAAGGACTGCTACACAAACTCACACTTCTTGATATTTGATAGTAGTTGGTGCTTCTTCAATGTTTCTAACACCTGCATGAAATGTGAAATATGCTCCTCCCAAGTAGCACTATATACTAGTATATCATCCAGATTGACAATAATAAATGAATCTATAAAAGGGCACATCATTAATCTCATAAATGTAGCTAGTGCATTACATAGGCCAAATGGCATAACTAACCACTCATACAAACCTTGTCTAGTTTTGAAGGTGGCGAGTCCATGTATCTTCTTATTTGACTTGAACCTTGTGATATTGAGGCTTCAAGTCCAACTTGGTGAAATACTTTGCTTGTTGCAACTGATCTAGCAGATCATCTATCCTGGGTAGGGGGTATTTTTCTTAAGTGTGATTTATTCAATGCCTTGTAATCTATACACATATGTGAAGTCCCATCCTTCTTTGCAAAAATGATGATGGGTGACCCACATGGTGATGTATTCAGTCGAATGACACCTTGTTCTAGCAACTGCTACAAGTGTTTCTTCACCTCACTTGCTTCTATAACAGACTGTCTATACAAGCCAATATTTGGCAATGGGGAGTCTCGCAATAATTGGATCTCATGCTTGTCTTCTCCCTTAGGTGGTAACCCTTTAGGCTCTAAGAACACATCCTTGTATGTCTATAGTTACTCCTCCAATTGTTGTTTCTATTTCTTAGTACACTCATCTAGGGATGCCTTGCCTCTTATTAACTCCTCTTCAGACTAACTTTCTCTTAAAAAAAATAAAACATAATTATTACTAGAATTGATCAATTTCTTGGCCTGGTTATCAGTTACCATTGAAATTTTTGACTTGCCTTTGTGCGTGTTGATTATGAATTATTTTCCATCCTTGATGAGTTGGTCGTAATTAGCTCATATCATGAATATTTCATCACACATGTACATGTATGGCCTTCCAAACATGACTCTAGATACATCAAGGGAAATCATGCCCAGATCTACTTCATCAATAAAATCAACACTAATAGAAAATCTATTTTTGCACTATTTTGTTACCTTCATCTATGCATCCTTATTTACCCATCCCAATGGATATGGATTTGGATGGTCATGAACATACAACCAAAAATTCTTCACCAGCTCTGCTACAATGAGATTCGCCTGCGATCTTGAGTCAAAGAGAGCATAAATCCTTGTCTTCTTGACCTGTATCTTTATATGGAAGAATTTGGTCATTTCTTTATTTTCTTGTTTCTGAATGATACTCAAACTCACCTCCTTCTGCATTGATGTACAAATGATCTTCTCATCGACGTCCAAGCTTCTTTAAACTTGGTTGTCATGCTACTTTCAACTTGGTTCCTTGAATCAGTGGCCATGAGATTCTTCTTTTTATTATATTTCTTCTTGTTCTTCGAGTTTAGATTTGGATGAAAGTTACAACACTTCTCCTCTGTATGACCATCAATGTTGTAGTGGTTTCTAGGATACTTGCACTAGTGTGTTTTGGTTTTCATATTTTTATCTTTTCCACCTTTTTTCTTCTTCATCCCCTCCTTAGAATCTTCTTGTTGCTCCATCTACTTCGATCCACTTGATTGTTCTCTTTTCAAGCCTATGTTCTCTAGGTATTGGGATTGTACAGAAGCCTTGTCCACTAATTTGGGCTTGAACAATATCACTTGGTCATACAGATGGCAGTGAAGACCCCCAAAATACTTGAGGAGTACATCTGGGTTCTTTGGAGAGATACCCAACTTTACAACCATCTTTCTAAATTATTTGGTGTACTCCTGCACGCTTTGGCCTAGATTTTTCCTGAAGTAATGCCACTGGATTCAGTGGTCCTCCACATACCCAATGGAATAAAATTGTGACTTAATGAGGGTTTTTAAATCCTCCCACTTAGTCATTGGAGGTTCTCCCTCCAACCTCAGGTTTTTTGTGTGGCTCTCCCACCAATTCAGTGCACAACCCTCTAATTTCAACCGCGTGAAAGAGAAAATTTTCCCTTCCTCAATCTAATTGATGTTGAAATAAACATCCAATTGCTACAACTAGTGGTTCAGCTTCATAGCGTTAATATCACCATGGTACAACTTGATATCGATTTTTTCTTCCATTTTGAACAATGATTGATTCACAACACTTGAACCGGTTTGATCTTTTATAGGTTCTTTCTTTAGTTGGTTCTCCTTGTCTTCACAATCTCCCAATGCCCCTTTCTGATTTTTCCTCTACATTTGAACCCCCATATTCTCCAAATATCCCTAGATTATTGCTTAGAGCCATTGGGAGGAGGTTTACATTGTAGTTTATATCTGCGACTTGTTTTTCAAGCCATGAAAACCTCACCTTTTTAGGATCACGAGGTTCGTTTACAGATTCATCATTCATGATTGAGGTTTTATGATTTTCAACCCTGTCGACCTAGATCCCTTGTAAATATCCATAAATAACCAGAGAAGCTAGCTCTGTTAACAAACGATCTGTAAATTGTCGTGGATATTCCACTGGACATTTCATCACAACAGATCTAATTATGTTATATTAAAACTATGAAAATTCTACACTATTATAGTTTATTAAAATTTATGATCTATGGATTTAACTGTAATTAGTTGTTGGGTGTGGGATCCCCCAAGGGAAGTTTTGGGGTTTAGAGCCCAGATTTTGGTAAAAAATTGTAATTCCAATGTAAAGACTCCGCATTTTGTGGGTGTAGAGTGTGTAGTTTGTTAAAGAGTCATAGGGTTGTCCGCCTTAATTTTTTTTATTGTAATGTTGGCTTTAGAGATCTATGTATGGTCCACGGACCATGGGATTGTATAAATAGAGTGAGGCTCTAAGTAGTTTGATAGCATAATGAAAATGAAGAACATATGATGTGTGTGAGATAGATCTGAAGTGTAAAATCTACTTTTGGGTCTAGAGTAGGAGAAGGTTCTGCAGCTGAGTGTGCAGAGGCCTAGTAGTCCACAGCTGAGTGCACGGACCCCATCAGCTGAGTGCACAGGGCGAGTCGAGTCTGTAACAGTTGGAAGTATTATTAAAGAGAAGTTTCCTATCATTTCTATGTATTTATTTCCTATTTTATGCATCTGTTATCTTCAGTATGAAATTAACATCTAATACTTATATGATGTGTGAATGTGTATAATTGTATTGATTAAGTGAATGCAAGATAGAATATCTATTTACGTGAAGTTAACTAAGATCTCTTAATAAGATAAGTAAGATACGTGGTGTAGTTTGGGGAAATAGTGCAGTTCGCTACCATAGCAGTGCGAAAGCATCTCAACCCTTGATTAGGGTTGTACAAAAGATGATTGTAATAGATCGTGAAGGTACTAAAGGTTGGAACAGTGCACAAAGAAAACTACGCGAAGACATGCATAGTTGGACTAAGCCGACATCACAATCATCTCAAGGGTGTGGAAACTTGGTTCCATCATCTCCCCATACTGCTTCCGGTGAGAATTTAGTCTGCGCTCTATGGGATGATGTCGAAAGGTCCATTAGTGTAGGGATTTGTTTGGCTAAATAACTCTGAACTTTGGTCAGGTCCCCATAAGCCAATATTAGTCCATGCATGTGAATGGAAATTATGCAAAAAATTAGATAATGAAAAAATAAGAACACACACAACAAAGACACAATATATTCTCTCTGGGAAATCCTTTCAGGAGAAAACCCAGCTGGAAGGTGAGACCGCTTCACTCTCTTTCTTTGTCTAGAAATATGGCTACAGGCACAAAGAAGTAGTACATGTGCCCATGGGTTGCTATAGTGCATAGATCCTCTTTGTGTGGTCTACCTCCTGTAGAGTCTCTACTTTACACTTGGTTATCCATCATTTCCTACAGTTTTCCCTCACTCATCTCTCCCTTTTGCTCTATTTTGCTACATAAACTCACCCAGATCATTACATATGATGGCATTAAGCATGATTTAGGGATTTTGCTAATGTGTGACTGTTTTGTTTAGATTTTGACGTATTTACAGGCATTCCGCAGCGATCTGCTGATTCCGCAGCCATCTGATGATCCCGCAGCCTTTTTGTTAATCTCAAGGTTCCACGTGTCATTTTGCCAAATGAGCCACATGGGCACTTAGGAATCAAGGTGCTCGAGGTTCCTGTGCTATCTGTTCAGCCATCCATGTCATCTGTACCTCCAGTCAACAAAGGCAGCTTAACGGTGATACGTAAGTTGTTGGGTCACGTCAGTTTAAAAGGTGACTTGTCCGTCTTATGCAGGCCGTGGGGGACATAATCCAACTCTGGATTCAATGCCCATAACGACCAGAACCTCCAGCTCATCCACACAGACTTATGACGTGTTTTGATCCTTAATTACGCATGACAGTTAGTTAGTTTTCCAGTTTTAGCTGTACACATTAGGCTGTTCTTCAGATGCCTATAAAAACTAGCGTTTGCATACGCTGAAGGTTACTTTTAGTTGCTGCATTTTATAAACTTGTTGTTATTTTAGAGCATTCGAAGACTCTGTTTTTATAGTGCTGTTCTAGCACTCTGGACTGTATTTTTCTGCACATGGAGTAATAGAAACAGTGTTGTTTTGAAGTTTACAATTCCTTGAGTCTCTTTTGGATGATATGAATGGAGGGCCCCTGTTCATGTTAGCCTTGTAAAGTATTTTATGTATTTTATGTGCAGCATTTCCTTATTTCTATTCAGCATTTCTTTTAGTTGAAACATGTACAGCTTGCTTTACTTTCTTGTTATTTCATTTCCAGCCTTTATTTTACGCTGATCAGCATTGTTCTTTTGCAGGTTTTTAAGCCCGGGATTGATTTTGTGTTTGTGTATTTGCTTAAATATCTAGTGGTAGTTTCAGTTGACAGATTCAAGTTGCTGCCTTTACTTTATTTTCATAGCTGATTTTTAGTTTTATTTCTCACAGTTGTCTGCTAACATATGAATGGTCTCTTTATCATAAATTGTCTATCTTATAGAGATCAGAATACTGATACATTGCAGCTGGCTTTGAGTGCTTTTTAGACTAATCTTTAACTACTTTCTAATCGTGTCTTACACAGTACTATGTGGTAGAGGCAGAGAGTTAGAGAGAGCTGAACATCATAACTAGTCTTTAAAGTAGATTTTCTCATCTTTTTTATCATTTCTTAGACTTATCTTTAGCTACTCCCTAATCGTGTCTTACACAGTACTATGTGTTAGAGGTAGAGAGTTAGGAAGAGATAAACATTATCATTGGTCTTTTAAGTGATTTTCTTACCTTTTATTTGCAGCAGCATGAATGGTGTCTAATGCCATTAGAAAGTGGTTCTTTGCTTTCAAGTCATTTCAAGTTATTTATTTCATTCAAGCTTTTCCTTTTCAGCAAGTAGTTAGAAACCACTTACACACACTCTCACTCATCTAGAATTCATCTTACACACACCATCACTCATCTGTTCATAAAAACATCACTCCATCCTAGGAATATAAATTAACCACAAACAACACCCCAAACGACAAAAGCTCTAAGAGGTTGCTTAAGTACATATAGTACACCTTCACTTCATCAGCTTACGAGCCCCGGGTTGACAATTAATGACATCAATTTAGAAACACTAAATTGACTAAACATTTTGGCACCGTTGCCGGGGAAGTGAAATTAAGTAGCCATATTCTTAGAAAAAAAAACATAAAAAAAAAAAAAGATTTCAAGGAAAGAAGTTGATAACCTATCAAAGTATGCTCTCCTCTTGCACTGCAAGGTGATCTGGAGGATCAGAAAAGAGAAAGTTATTGATTTGATAGTTTCTTGAGTATGCTCTCTTCTTGCACCTAGAGTGAACTGGAAGATCAGAAAAAGAACTATTAACTTGACTTGAAGAAAAAATAAAAATGACATGCATAGAGCTAGAGATTCTAGAGGAAGGTTTTTAGCTAGAGCTCGAAGTTCAATTTTTACAAGTCCATCTGCTTCAAGGGAAAGACAAGAGACACCTCCCTTATCTCCAACCAGCACTCCTGGAGTTCAAGAGCCAAGAGTTGACTCTCCTACATCTTCTATTGAGTTTGAACTAGGAAGAGACTCTTCTCTTTCTCCTACAGGAAGACCAATTGTCATTGAGGAACTGGAATCATCTGAAGAAGAAGGAGAAATCTCTTCTCATTCACCTTTTGTAGAGGAACCAGAAGATTTTGAAATCTCTAGGAGAACCATTATGGCCGAGGAAGAAGGAGGTGGTAGAGGTAGAGGTAGAGGAGGAGGAGGAAACAACAATAACAATAATAATGGAGGTAGAGGTCCCCTTGGAGGAGGAAATAGAGATGGGGATAATTCATTTGGGTTTCCCATTATTAATGAGGATTCCCGAGCTACTATGAAGAACATATCACCATCTGTCCTCCCAAATTTCCATGGGTTAAGGACTGAGGACCTTGAAACATTTTTGTTTGAGTTCGAAGTGGTGTGTCGAACTTATGACTACCTGTATGACTCCCAGAAATTAAAATTGTTCCCCTCAACATTGAACGATCAAGCCTTGAAATGGTTCATGGGGTTACTCACTCAATCCATTAGGACTTGGGATGAAATGAAACATACATTTTTGGATAGGTATCTGGACTATTGTATGCCTACTAATCACAAGGACGAGGTTTTTAAAATGATGCAGAGAGAAGATGAGAGCTTAGAAGATTTACTTGAAAGATTTCAGTATAACTTAAAAAGAGCAAAAATGAATACCTTGGATGAAGAGACCTTAAAAGCCCTCTTATTAAAAGCCATTAGGGATGAATGGATAGATATCCTAAACATGATGGGGAAAGGGGATATTTCTAAACTTTCACTCAATGATATAGCAGAACTCTGTATCCATCTCTCGAGAGGCAAATCAAAAACTCAAAAAGGGCCTAGAGATCCTTCTCTCCTTAGGGCAAATAAATCTGCAATAGGATCAGTAAGTAGGGCTGAAATCGGCAATATGCTTGATGAATTTAAAACTGACATCTTAGGGAGTCTTAGTGAACAAATTGATACCCTTAAGATTCACAATAAACAACAAGCAGAAGCTGAGGCTTTGGCTATCTTTTGCCCGAAATGTAGAAAAAAGCATGCTTTAAGGGAATGTCCCTTAGAGGCACACGTTGTAGAAACATGTGTAATTTGCTCAGAAACTCATGAGACTAAGGATTGTCCTTCAATACCTGGCCTCAAAGCAGTCTTTCAAGAGGATCCAAGTACACTTGAATCTCTCTGTTTCATTGCAAGGAGACCTTGGCAAGGGCAACAGAATCAAGGGTTTAACAACTCTATGAATTCTCAATCCCAACCAAATTGGAATCCTTGGCAACAACCTTGGCCTCAACCTCAAAATGCTTTCCAAGCATGGATGCAAAGCATGCAAAATCCTTATGGGAGATTTGCTCAATTCTATCAATATCCTCCATCATTTCAGAATCAGCAAGCTCCACAACTTCCAAACCAAGGTCAACAACTATCATTGCCATACCCTCAACAACAACAACCTCCTCCACAAAATCAAAATTCTCAACTCTCGCTTCAATCCCAGCAGAAATCAAATCAACTTCCCTCTCATCCATTACCAAATCCAAATAATAGGAACCCTCAAAATGCTTACATGATGGAAGGTCAACCATTCCCTACCTATATGGTTGTTCCTCTTAATGAAGTACAACTCAGATCAGGTAGAATCTTAGATCAACCTTCTACAAGTGTTCAACAACCAAGCATTTCTGAGGAGGAATCTCTCAAAGTCAATAAAGGTTCTGAAGTATCACTTCAAAACCAAAATATCCAAAAAGAAAAAGAAAAAGAATCAACCTTTACAACTCCCATAGTTGAGCAACCTACACCTGTAGCTACACCTCCTTTCCCTGAAAGACTACAAATTGACAAAGGAGTGGAAAAGCAGATATGGATGCCTGACTATAGCTTCCTAGATGAATTGAAGAATGTATGTATCAAGATCCCCTTGTTACAAGCCATTAAGGAAATTCCCATTCTAGCGAAGACAATAAAGGAGTTGAGTTTGAAGAAAACAGGAAAAAGAACCAGAGATACCAAAAGGATACATCTAGTTGGAAAAATTGCAGACATTATGATGGGTAAGATTACCATGCAAAAATATGTGGATCCCGGTAGCCCTATTGTCAAAACTCATATTAATGGGGTTGAAATCCCAAATACTCTGATTGACTTAGGAGCCGCGATCAACATCATGAGTAGACAGACCATGGATCAGTTAAAACTTCCTAACCTTCTCTTTACACCTACTTTGCTGCAGCTTGCAGATAGATCAATCATTAAACCTGATGGTGTATTGGAAGATATTCCAGTCTCTCTAGATTCTTGGGAATATCCAGTTGATTTTATGATTTTAACTCCCAAGAATAATCTAGGAGGACATCCTCTTATTTTAGGAAGACCTTGGCTGGCCACAACTGATGCTTTCATAAGCTGTAGGTCTGGAGACATGTATATATCAGATGGTAATTCCACCAAGAAATTCAACTTGTATCCCCCAACAAAAGCTATAACAAAAATAGGAGAAGATGAATGGGTAGAGGATGAAGATACTATTCAACCTGTTCTAACCATCTCTGAGATTAGTGAAGACAGTCAAATTCTAAATACATTAGAAAATTTTGAAGTATCTTTAGAATATGACTCTACACATTTTCAGATAGATGCATACATTATCTCTCCTCTAGACAGATGTCTCTCTTCTCAATGGAAGAGTTTGGTAGTTCTACAGTTGAAATCCTTCCAGGAAAACCATTAAACATTAACAAAAACTTGGAAAGGTCACAAGAAGAAGAATTAACTAAACTGTTGCAAAAACATTCCACTGCCTTTGCATGGGAATACACTGACATGAAAGGAATCGATCCTAAGACTTGTATTCATCACATTTATATTGAAGAAAACAGCAGACCTATTAGGCAACCACAAAGAAGGATGAATCCAAACCTTAGGGAAATCGTGAAAGAAGAACTTCAGAAATTGCTCAAGGTAAACTTCATTTACCCCATTTCAGACAGCCAATGGGTTTCTCCCTTGGTTATAGTGCCCAAAAAGAATGGTAAATGGAGAGTTTGCATTGATTATCGAGAATTGAACAAGGCAACCTTAAAGGATCATTTTCCTCTACCTTTTATTGATCAGGTCCTAGACACTTTAGCAGGTAAAAAGTATTTCTCATTCTTGGATGGTTTTAGTGGGTACAATCAAATTCAGGTAGCACCTGAAGATCAAGAGAAAACCACATTCACTTGTCCTTGGGGAACTTTTGCCTACCGAGTACTCCCTTTTGGATTGTGCAATGCACCTGCTACATTTCAAAGGGATGTACTAGGAATCTTTTCAGATTTGATTCATGATTGTGTAGAGGTATACATGGACGATTTCACAGTTTATGGTAATACATTTGAAGAAGCTTTGGAAAATTTGGAAAAAGTACTGGTAAGATGTAAGGAAACAAATCTTTCTTTAAGTCATGAAAAGTGTTTTATGATGTTTACTGAAGGGATTGTTTTAGGACATCATATTTCGGGAGATGGAATTAAGGTTGATAAATCCAAAGTGGAAGTCATCTCTAAGTTACCTATTCCAAATTGCCAGAAAGATGTTAGAAGTTTTCTTGGGTTTACGGGATATTACAGAAGATTTATTGAAAACTTCACTAGGATAGCATCTCCTCTTTTTAAATTGCTTACCAAAGACTGTGAGTTTAAATGGGATCCTGAGTGTCAATCTGCCTTTGAAGCTTTAAAGACTAGAATATCTGAAGCACCCATCTTAAGGGGGCCAAATTGGAAACTCCCTTTCCACATCTCTACTGATGCTTCAGATACAGCTCTAGGAGCTTTTTTGGGACAAAAGGATTTGATCCCTTATGCCATTTATTACACAAGTAAGAATTTGACTCCCACTGAGTTAAATTATACTGTTACAGAAAAAGAGTTCTTAGTTGTGGTACATGCGATCAATAAGTTTAGACACTACATAACCGGCTATGAAACCTTTGTCCATACTGATCACTCTGCCATAAGATATTTAATGAACAAACCTGTCACTAATGGTAGAGTTACAAGATGGCTTTTACTCTTGCAAGAATTCAACATTACTGTGTTAGATAGACCTAGAAAACAAAACACAGTAGCTGACTTCCTGTCTAGAATCCAAAACACTAATGAGGATTCTCCAATAGAAGATAAGTTTCCAGATGAATACTTGTTTGCAGTAACTACCAAGACTCCTTGGTATGCAGATATGGCTAATTATCTAGTTACAGGAAAGTTTCCTCTACACTTATTTCCTAATGAAAAAAGGAAAATCATTCAGGAGAGTTCACATTATTCTTGGATTTCTAATGAATTGTTCAGAACAGGGCCAGATTTTATAATCAGAAGGTGTGTTCGGGAAGATGAAATGCCTGACATCCTTAAGGCATTTCATGATGAACCATGCGGCGGGCACTTTGCGGACAAGAGGACAGCTTATAAAATCCTTTCTTTAGGATATTATTGGCCTTCTCTCTTTAAAGATGCAAAGCAGTATGTTAAAAGGTGTGACAGTTGCCAAAGAGTTGGGAGACCAACTCCTTCAAATGAAATTCCACTACAGCCTCAGGTATGCATCGAACCCTTTGAGAAATGGGCTCTAGATTTTGTTGGACCAATTAATCCTCCATCAAAGCAAAAGAAGTATATACTGGTTTGTACTGATTATGTTACTAAGTGGGTAGAGGCGAAAGCATTGCCTTCTGCCACTGAAAATTTAGTTGTTCAATTTCTTTTTGAGGATATTTTCACTTGTTTTGGTGTCCCAAGGGAAATTGTGACAGATCAGGGTAGCCAGTTTACATCTAGATTGATGGAGAAGCTGATGGAGGAATATAAGATCAAGCACAGAACATCTACTCCCTACCATCCGCAATCCAATGGCCAAGTGGAATCTACCAATAAAGTTCTTGAAGGCATTATCACCAAGACTGTTCATCTTCATAGAAGAGATTGGGCGGAAAGGCTTCCTGAAGCCTTATGGGCCTATCGAACCACATGGAGGAATACAACAGGGCATTCTCCTTATGAACTTGTTTATGGGAAGGAAGTCCTGCTCCCCATTGAGTTCCAAATCAAGACCTTCAAGATGGCAGTCCAATTGGGAATGAGCCTCTCAGAAGCCCAAAGACACAGAATGGACCAGCTAAATGAGCTAAATGAAATAAGACAAGATGCAATTCTAAGGACCAATCTAGTTCAGCACCAAAGATCTAAATGGCATGATCGTCATATCAAAGAAAGAAAGTTTCAGAGAGGAGATTGGGCTCTATTGTTTGATTCAAAATTCAAAGACTTCAAAGGAAAGTTTCAAACTCATTGGCTTGGGCCATATGAGATTGATGAAGTCTTTAGCAATGGAGCAGTTCGAGTGAAAACTATCGATGAATTTCATACTCCTCTTATTGTGAATGGCCATCGCTTGAAAATCTACCAAAAGCCATTCTCAAAAGAAGAGTTTGTCAAATTGTTCAAAGAAGATTCTGCAATCAGGTTGGTGGAGAAGGATTCTTCTCCTCCATCAGCCTAATCTTTGGTTTTTGAAAAAAGAAAAAAAGAAAAAAAAAAGAAAATAAATAAATAAATAAATGTATGAGCCTGAAAACCAATCTCTGATTAGCAGTCTCATGCAGAAAACCTGAGGTGAAAATCAGGGTCACCTGACACCTCATGTTTTCCAACAAAAAAATCTCTCTCTCTTCCATCTCATTTCGCCATTTCATCCACCTCATTCACCATCTCATCACTTTCACTTCATCAGCTTACGAGCCCCGGGTTGACAATTAATGACATCAAATTAGAAACACTAAATTGACTAAACACCTCCTATCTATCTTTTCTATATTTTCTTAGTTATGGAACGAAATTCTCTCAAAAGAATGGAATACCTCTTCCTCCTATTGGCCTGGTTATAACACAACCCAATAGCCTACTAGTGGTTAAGTTTCACTAAATCAACGCTTAAATAGAGTTGAAAAATATACCCTTCTAGAGTATTTTACATCACAAACATGTGGCTAGCCCATTTTCCATGAATAATGTGGGCTAATGTGACATCCTCACAAACTATAAGTCTGAAAACAGGAAGGCCAATTTCTGAGTAGCATAACTTTTGCCTATGAACTCTGATTGATGCACTTCTTATGCCATTGGAAAGGTCTCTTTGTGTATAATATCATGAAAAGGTGCACATTAAAGTGGCAAAGGTTTACCCCCAAAAATAATTTGTTTGATGCCTCAAAATGCTCCTGGAATGTTTTAGACCCCGTTTCTCCAAATTGCGTCATACCAATAAAAACGGTCTCGTGAGATAATTCCTCCACTATTTTCACTCCAAATGAATTGATATGGATATAAAAGAATATAATGATTCAATTCAGATCAAATATTTAGCCTTTTTTCTACGTCGTGTGTTGATCTTAAGGGGATGCCTTATGGTAGTGCAATTTGAATTGATAAGGGCTCATTGTTCATCTAGAATACACATTTCCTTCTATAGTAGCGTAGTTTGAATCAACAATGTTTTCTTGCTCATATGGAGTGTTCTTTTCACTGAGGGAGGAAAAAGAGTTAGGTCACTTAGGTCAGGAAGGTTCCTCGATGTGTAATTATTGGAAATGGCCATGAGAGGGACTAAATGCACAAGTCTTGGTGGGAAATATTGCATCAATAAGGCTCATGAACAATTTTTTCTCATCACCTAGAGGGCTAATTGCTTAGAAACTTTCACTGCGTAAGAGGACCAATAAGAACTTCAAAATGGCTAAGTGTGGGACCCTTTAGTAAGAGATAGAAATGCATTTGAACATGACTCAAACATGGATCACACACATGAATACCAACAATACAAGCCAAGATAATACCTAGGACTCTTTAACAACAGTCACACCTGAAAACAACAACAAAGTGACACCTATTTCTAACTGTGATAGTTGAAATGACACATTACGACACTTAGAACACAAGTTACGACAAAAGTGAGGATTGTGACAAAAAGGTGCGCTAACCTATTGGAATGTGTTTAGTGCATATTATAATGATATGTAGGACCATGTAATGTAGAAGGGTGTGCCAAAACCAACTCTAGTGATGTGTGAAGATATGAGATATGCGAGAGTGAGAACAACACAAGCGACATGTGTGACAGTACGAAAACATGAAAAAGCACTTGCAAATGTGAATGACATTGAAAACGACACATTTTAGAATGAATATAATATGAAAATGACACTTATTAAAGTGAAAGAAAGACAAAGTCACAATCATAAACATGAAAGTGACACTTGTGAAGGCAAACGTGTGAAATAGAGGTACAATTGCAACTAAATAGAGGGAGAATGTCAATAGAAAATGCACATTGATTGTCAACATAGGTTGATCATTGCACAAACACTATCTTGATGGAATGTTCTATGCTTGTTCAAGTTTGCATAAAATAAGTGCACTTATGCATTAATTAAGGAATAAGCATGCATGAGTAAGTGACTAGGAAGAAGATTTATACAGTTACTACAACATAAATCAACAATGAAGTGATCATAGACAATAGATCGTAAGATCCTCAGTAGGCTTCAAAATTGAAGTGTAGGAAAATTTTTAGGGTGTGTTGATTACAATGTCAACACTTGGAGACACACTGGTATAACTTTATCTTCTCTATTAAAGTTATATATTTAAGTGAAAGGTCTAATTATTTCAGGAAGTATTGATTTTCCAATTGGAATACCTTGGATTTTCCAATTATATCGATTTAAGATAGAGTCCCTTTTATTCCCTACTCATTGTAGAAAGCTCAGCATACGAGTGGTCATACCTCAACTATTTCGATATGGGAGAAGGATAATGAGTATACTGAACTTTTCATATTCAGGGTTAGGCACATTCCTCAGTGTTTCTTTATTGCCAATGAGCATTTTCATTACCCCAACATGGTGACCTCAAGGAATCACAAGCATCACTTTGCTACCAGTAGGCCTGTTTAGAACCCTGGCAAAGTTTCTTGCTTCACCTCTCTATGTATGAAGCCTTTCTCTTCTTCACCCTTCATATAATTTTATTAAAGATATACTTGAAGTATTTATTGATATTTTGTAGCACAAGTGGAAGAGGGATCTTGACTTATTGAGAGTAGGAGAGGTTTTTCCTTATTTAAGGGATTTGAAAGATAGTTGAAGTTAATATGCTCATTTAGATTTTTTCTCGTTTCCCTTCTCTACTCAATTGAGTAGACAAATGAGAACACCATTCAATAAAGGCTAAATGAGAATGAATATGTTAATAAAAGTATCAACTTCATAGTTCGACCAAAGGCTTTCTTTCTAGAAGAAATCAAATTTTCCATTCAGACATCCTTGACTTTAAAGATATATAAACCCAAGATGGATAAGAGGATAACAAATAAGACAAGAATTATTTTTCGTCACAATTTCCCTTTTCAAGTTTTCCCACATTTTTTTTGTGCCAAAAGGAGAATATTTTCTTGCAAAGTATTATTAAACAAACAAAAAAGAAAAGACCTGAAAAAATAAAGGAGAAGACCAAAAGAAAAAAAAAACAAATATATAACTATACGAAAAGCAACATGCAGAACAAAAAATAAGAAAATAAAACAAATGCAAAGACTATATGGACAACGAGTACGAGATGAATGTGAAAGAGAAACTAACATGCAACTAGACCTACTCCTAACCTAACCAACTAGAAGGTTAGGACTATATGTAATTCAAATTCCAGTATAGCCATCATAGTTTCTCTCAACCTACAATCACAAAGAAGTGAGCAATTAAAAGAAATATAAAACAATGTGCAAGAGTAAAGATAACAACTTGAGAAAATTGCATAATGGACGGAAGGTCTTTTTTATTAGAAAAAATAGGTTTCACACCAAATGATTTTAACTAGATTCAAGCTTTACTATGTTGATTGAAATGTCGATCATACAAAACTTGTAAGTTTATTGTGAATACACATTCATTTGTGCTTTGAGTTCTTGCAAAAATCAAGAAAGATTGAAAAGTATTGTTTACAACAAATATTGCCAGATAATATTTCTCTAACAATTCACTGATTGGATATTGATATTTAAAACAACTTCTTTGAAAATCCTGAGACTGATGAGAAGATAAATTTCCAATTAACAAATTCTAGACACAAATAGAGTCTACGATATTATGATTGGATTGGTCAATTAACACATAAGGTTTTTGTTTCTCTCTTGGTTCCCTTTGTATCCAATTCCATGCAAAATCAGCAATATGAAATCTTACAGAATTTAAAACAATTTTTGATGTCATAAATCCACGAAACCACTTAGAATACCAAGTTAAAAAAAAGATGGGAAACATGCATTAGATCAGACCCAATATTTGTAACAGTGCAAGGGTTCTGATCCACTGAATGATTCAAGAATTTCATAACACTCAACAAGATTTATGGTGCTAGAAATATGATTAACTTTATGATATGAATAAAGAATATAAGTAGATGATCGATCACAAGAGAATATACCAGGGTAAAATCCTTCAATCCAAAATGACTTCTATATCGATAAGCAGAATGACAAGATTTGAAACTGTAAGGATCCATGAAAGATGTTATCTCCAACCCTTGGTATAACATGAGGGATCTAGGTGAACAGGGACTAAGAAAACATGAATCCTTCTTTTGATCATAAATTACATCTTTAAGAGCATGAGGATCAACTTGAAAATACTAAAATTCCTTTAAGAATGAACTCACAACCAGTTGATAAATGTTAAATAAAGAATTACGTGTGAAAATCTCAATCCAAATTAGTTAAGGGATCTCAACAGGATTGAGAGAACCTGACATAACCATCAATAGGGGTTGAAGTGAATCGAATTCTTGACAGTTCTCTGAACTTTCTAATGATGAATCATCAAATTTAGGTTGCTTAGAAAAATCAATAGGTAGACATGCACCACTATCATCTGATGCATCAATGTAAACATTGTTAGTTCCATTGGTTTAATAAGGTTTAATATTAAACATATTAGACTCTTGATGGATAGCACATCTAAATGAATTGATCGAAAAACTCCCTTGATCATTCAAAGTTGGAACATCTTCTTCCTGAGTAATGAATATTTACAATCGAAACAATCATGAATAATGGATTGAAACTTTTCATCCTCTAATTGTAGCATCACACCATCCTATACATGATTACAACCATGATCAACCAGATAAAGATATGAAGGATTTAGATGGGTTGCTAGTATGACAAACCTATTTGGGTACAATGAATAGTGGTCTAAAGATGAGGGAGATGAAAGTAATTAGGAGGAGGAGAACCAATTGTAATTAAATCAGATTGAACTGAGAATAATGAATCAATATCATTGTCATCAATATAATGATCAAAGACAGGCATACCATTGTGACATTTAGATTGACTAGAATATTTCAATGATTCAACAACTTGATAGCTTAATTCTTCAGATTTGGCATCTAAAGAGATATGAATTAGAGGGGATTCTCGATCATTTTCAATTGAAAATAGCATCCCAATTCACAAATGGATAATGTAATATATGAGAAACATATTTTGAATTGATACCTTGCAAATCCAAGTCCTCTGAATGAGGAAAGACATCATCCATTGTACTTGGATATTCACCACCATATATGTTAATAGAAACAAGGATTTCATGGTGATGGCTATCTAAACTATCAACTTGAATGTAGGGTTCAAAGTCATTTGACACGTTACCAATATTGTTTGATTCATGATCAACTGAGAGTATAGGATTAGCATTCCGAAAGAGGGGAAATGATGGAACATATCTCGGACACTTTACTCCTCTGCATGTGAAATACTAGTACTTTATATATGATCAATACTTGAAACAATAGGTTGAACATAATTAAGAGTTTAAGTGAGTTGATCGAGCGGATCATGAAACAAGAAATCATAAGAAATAGATAATATAGGCTTTAAAGTATCCATAGAGGTAATACAACTTACATTTGTATCAGATCCAAGATTGGGCTTATTAGTATGATTTTGAAAACCAAAGGGATCAACTTTCACTTTAGGCTCCATTCAAGTATTGAACCATTCCAAGTCTTCCTCAATAATATCTAGATCATGGGAAATGGGTGGAGGTTGAATGGATGAAACCATAATTTGATTTTCAAATTTCTCAACTTTAACATCATTACTAGGAGGAACCCAAATTGGTACTCGAAAATGAGGAGGAAAAGGAACAAAAGGAATAGTAGGTTCCTCCTCAGGAGGTTGAGATGTATCATGGTTTT
The DNA here is from genome assembly GCA_031772625.1 of Pinus tabuliformis. Classification (NCBI taxonomy): domain Eukaryota; kingdom Viridiplantae; phylum Streptophyta; class Pinopsida; order Pinales; family Pinaceae; genus Pinus; species Pinus tabuliformis. The sequence goes on along the minus strand of CM062818.1, from coordinate 1,737,797,553 downwards.
CAAAATTTGGGGAGGATAAATCATTTGGGGGTTCAGATTCAAAATATCTCAAGGTGAGAAGAATCAAAATCTCAAATTTTTCCATGATGAAATATGAGTCAACCACTCCTTTGCTGGGTTGTGTTATATTCTTTCCACGTAGTTAATAGGGGGTTTGAAGGACACCCGTAACCCCACTTTATGGGGTCCAGGGCAGCGCCCTAGAAAATTTTGGTTTTGGACCATATGTTAGGGTGGGTGGACCCACCTATGGTTTTGTGCATGATTTTCGCACATGCTTTTTGGACGCGATGGTTTTTCAGTCCATGGTATTGGACGCGATGGTTTTCGGTCCACGGTATTGGATGCTTCGACATGTATAAATATGTATTGTAACATTGAAAGGAATATAATGAAAAATCAAGCTGGTAGTCCCAGTTTTTGGATCCAGGGAAAAATCTCTGTGCATATGTGTTTTATGGGTTATGCTCTCGCATTGTTTATTTTCTTTGTTTAAGAATTTGTATGCAAGTAATTTCTGTATAGGGTTAAAACCTACATTTGGTATCAGAGCTGTTTTGGCTTCAAGGGGACGCCTTTGTTGCTGAGGGGTTTCGCTCGGGCCTGTGGTAGACCCTGTTCGTGGGAGATCTGCAAGATCAATTCTGGTGGTGAAAGAAGATGGCGAGCAATGGAAAGATAGAGATTGAGAAGTTCAATGGTCAGAATTTTAAGTTGTGGAAACTCAAGATGGAGGATCTGTTGGTGGATAAAGATAAGTGGATCGCGGTAGATCCGGGTACTAAACCATCGGGAGTGACCGATGAAGAATGGAAGAAGTTGGATCGGAAGGCAAAGAGCACAATACGATTGTGTGTCTCGGATTCAGTATTGCTAAATGTATCAGGGGAAGCTACGACAAAGACTTTGTGGGTCAAGTTAGGGACTTTGTACCAATCTAAGTCTCTGGTGAATAAACTGTTCCTGTGGAAAAAGCTGTATAACCTGAGGATGAAAGATGGAGACTCAGTGACAGAGCATCTGAATGTGTTTAATACTGTGGTAAGTCAGTTATTATCTGTTGATATTAAAATTTCAGATGAAGATAAGTGCATCAGTCTATTGTGTTCTCTACCAGATTTGTGGGATAGTCTGGTTATTGCAATAGGTAGCAATGCAACTGCTTTGCAGTTTGATGAAATAGTCTCAGCCTTGCTGACGGAGGAGATGAGACGGAAAAATATGGACAACCAGAATGGTGATGCCTTGTCTGTACGAGGACGGTCCCAGAATAGAAACAAAAATAAGTCATCGAGTGGGAGATCTAAATCTAGAGGGAGATCTAAATCTCCAGGAAAACCTACAAAGGTGGTGTGCTGGAAATGCAGGAAGGAAGGGCACTTCATAAGGGATTGTAAATCTAAAGCTCCTGATAAAGGAAAGGGATCTGATGATGCTCCTTCTGCAGAGGCGAAATCCACCTCAGATGAAGGTTGGGATGTGTACTTGGCTTCTTCAAGTACACATGTAGATCATGAGGCATGGTTGATTGACTCAGGTGCATCCTTTTACTTCACTCCCCATAGAGAGTGGTTCTGCGAGTATGAGAAATACGATGGTGGTGATGTCTTCTTAGGAGATGATAGGAAGGCTAGAATCATTGGTCGGGGAAAGTAAAGTTGAATTTTCAAGGTGGGAGGGTTAGAACACTTCCGGGTGTTCTACATATTCCTGCATTGGCCAGAAATCTAATTTCTGTAAGCAAGTTGGATGATGCAGGTGTAAAGACGGTGTTCGAGAAAGATACCTGCAAGATGGTTCGAGGAGCACTGATATTGATGTGGGGAGTTCGGATTGGAACTCTATACAAGCTGCAAGGTAGCACTGTTGTTGATGGGTGCAATAGTTCTATGGTTCCTGAAAATGGAGTAGAAAATCTAGTGGTCTCTGGAGAGAAGACCATGTTGTGGCATCAAAGGCTTGGACATATTGGAGAGAAGGGCCTTCAAATACTTCATGGTAAAGGTATGGTAGAAGGTATGAATGATAGCTCTCTGGATTTTGATTTCTGTGAAAATTGTGTGTATGGGAAGCAGAATCGGGTGAGTTTCCCCTCTGGTGGTAAGAGGACGAAACAGATATTAGAGCTTGTGCACAGTGATGTGTTTGGACCTGTGAAGGTTCCATCACTGGGTAAGTCTATTTACTATGTATCATTCATAGATGACTTCTCAAGGAATACATGGATATATTTCCTTAAGAAGAAATCTGAAGTATTTGATAGGTTTAAAGAATTTAAGGCTCTGGTGGAAAATCAAACAGAGAAGAAGATAAAGGTGCCGAGGACAGATAATGGTGGAGAATTTTGCAGCAAGGAATTTGAAGAATTTTGTAAGAAGTGTGGTATAGCACGGTAGAAGACTACTCCATATACACCTCAACAAAATGGATTCGCATAAAGAATGAACAAGACGTTGATGGAAAGGGCAAGAAGCATGCTCAGTGGTGTCGGGTTAGGACAGGAATTCTGGGCAGAGGCGATGGATACTGCATGTTACCTGATCAACAGATCACCTTCATCAGCGTTGGAGGATAAGACTCCACAAGAAGTATGGACTGGTAAGAAACCCTCTCTTTCACATCTAAGGGTATTTGGATGTTATGCATATGTACATGTTCCAAAGGAGAAACGAACCAAGTTGGATAGTAAATCTGAAAAGTGCATCTTTATTGGGAATAAGGATGGTTTAAAGGGTTATAAGCTTTGGAACCTAGTCACATGGAAGGTTGTGTACAGTCGAGATGTGTTGTTCAGAGAGGTAAAAGATGTTATTCAACATGAAGTCCAACCAAAGGAACCTGAGAAGATAGAGTTTGAGCGAAAGGAGGAAGAATCAGACTCTGCAGCAGAGGAGGAATCAGAAGATGAAGAGCCACAAACTCCGGCTGTGAGAAGATCAGTTCGAGAAAGAAGGCAGCCAGAAAGGTATAGTCCATCTGCTTTTAGTTCAAATTTTGCTTTGTCTGTTACTGATAATGATCCCAGAACTGTGAAGGAAGCAGTGGATTCAGAGGATGGAAAACTCTGGAAAGAGGCCATGGTCGATGAAATGGCATCTTTGCACAAAAATGAGGCTTGGGATCTGGTGGAGTTGCCAGCTGGAAGGAAACCCATTGGTAGAAAATGGGTGTTCAAGAAGAAGACAAATGTAGAAGGAAAGGTGGATAAATACAAAGCTCGGTTGGTAGCAAAAGGTTATTCCCAGGTGCCGGGAATTGATTTTGGTGATATTTTTTCTCCTGTTGCCAAGGTAACTTCTATTAGATTACTTTTATCTGTTGCTTCTTCTTTTGATTTTGAGGTAGAACAGATGGATGTGAAGACATCATTTCTTCACAGGGATTTGGAAGAGGAAATCTACATGAAGCAACCTGAAGGCTTTGCGGTGAAGGGTAAGAAAGAACTGGTATGCAAGTTAAAGAAGTCTCTGTATGGGTTAAAACAATCACCAAGGATGTGGTATCAGCAATTTGATACATTTATACGGGGACTTGGCTTCACCAGAAGCAAAGCAGATCATTTTGTGTATTTTAAATTAATTGGTGACCATGTTATTTATCTGGTCTTGTATGTGGATGATATGTTGCTAGTTGGAAATGACAAATAAATTATCCAGGATTTGAAGACCCAATTGTCCTCCAAATTCGACATGAAAGATCTTGGTGCTGCAAACTATATTTTGGGCATGGAAATTAAAAGAGATCGGTCAAAGAGGAAGCTCTGGTTAAACCAGAGGAAGTATGTTGAGACAATACTGCAGAGGTTTAATATGCAGGATAGTAAACCGGTGAAGGTTCCTATTCCTGTAGGGGTGAGGTTATCTACTGAACAATGTCCCAAGACACAAGAAGAGGAAGAGGACATGTCTCGTGTTCCATATGCAAGTGTAGTGGGTAGCCTGATGTATGCAATGGTCTGTATTAGACCAGACATTGCACATGCAGTGGGAGTATTGAGCAGGTTTATGTCAAAACCTGGGAAGGAGCACTGGACAGCAGTGAAGCGAGTTTTCAGGTATTTGCGTGGCACTAGTGATTATGGTTTGTGCTACCAAGGAAGACTAGGATTGGACAGAGTGTTGGATATTCATGGCTTTGTTGATGCAGACTGGGCTGGAGATCTAGATCAGAGAAGATCTACAAGTGGGTATGTGTTTAACCTATTTGGAGGTGCAGTCATTTGGATGAGTAAGAAACAATCTGTAGTGGCACTATCAACTACAGAGGCAGAAGACATGGCAGCCACTCATGCAAGCAAGGAAGCAGTTTGGTTGCAGAGATTGTGTTCAAGTATGGGGTTAGTACAGGGAGCTATAAGAATAGACTGTGACAGCCAAAGTGCAATTTTCTTGGCAAAGAACCCTGCTTATCATTCAAAGACAAAGCACATTGATGTTCAGTATCACTTTGTGAGGGATATGATAGAAGACAGAAAGGTGTTGCTGGTAAAGGTGGACACTTTGAAGAATACTGTAGATGCATTGACAAAATCTGTGAGCTCTGAGAAGTTCTCTTGGTGTAGAGAAGCAATGGGAATCTCAGGGCTGAAAAAATGACTAAGCTCTCCTGTGGCCCCCTGTGGAAAGAAAACAACAAGTGGGGATTGTTGGGTTGTGTTATATTCTTTCCACGTAGTTAATAGGGGGTTTGAAGGACACCCGTAACCCCACTTTATGGGGTCCGGGGCAGCGCCCCGAAAAATTTTGGTTTTGGACCATATGTTAGGTTGGGCGGACCCACCTATGGTTTTGTGCATGATTTTCGCACATGTTTTTTGGACGCGATGGTTTTTTGGTCCATGGTATTGGACGTGATGGTTTTCGGTCCACGGTATTGGATGCTTCGGCATGTATAAATATGTACTGTAACATTGAAAGGAATATAATGAAAAATCAAGCTGGTAGTCCCGGTTTTGGGATCCAGGGAAAAATCTCTGTGCATATGTGTTTTATGGGTTATGCTCTCTCATTGTTTATTTTCTTTGTTTAAGAATTCGTATGCAGGTAATTTTTGTACAGGGTTAAAACCTACATCCTTTGGGAAATTCATAGCAAAGATGAAGAAACCAATTAAGAAAATTGTCTGTAGATTCACCAGGTTCCATTCTAAGAAGATCAATTCTATGTACATCTTGATAATCATACCTGTCAAAGGCTTCATGAAGCTCCTTAACAAGTTTCTCAAATGAGTGGATAGAATCAACAATTAACGTATGGCACGATTTATTATCTCTACATTCAAATGTGAGGGTGAAAAATATTCTTTGAACATATTTACAATGAATTATGTTACAGATACAAAAATGAATAAATTGAAATAAGCGTCCAAGGAAAGTTACTTCACTCTGGCCATCAAAATTAAATTGAGACAAGTTATGAATAATTTCATCATGGATGGTAAAATCAATATCCTTGGACAAACATCCTGGGATTATGATTTAGGGATGACCCATTTAACATAAGAGATTCAAAACGACTCAACAGGCACAACTTGTCATATCTCCCTCCTTGTAGCACCATAATGTTGATGATGTTTGATACCACCAACATACAAGGGGCCACCCCAATGTGGAGTCCCAATTAGATCTCACACCTTTTAGACTAGGAGCCCCATCCAGAATATTGGCCCGAGTAGTTTCAATGGATAACATAAGATATTATACACATAATATTTGAACAAGCAAGTAAGCTAATTGTGAAGCACTGATTCCAATGTGTAAAAGGAAACTTTCACAAAAGGGGAGGCATGAGTGAGTCTCTGGAAGAAATTAATAACACTATCCTAAGAGTGGCACATAGGAGCAAGGAAATATTCGTTACTTATATTTGAGAAATACTCCACATAGAAAACACAATCGTTAAACCTAATAAAACACACCTTCAACAAGATAAGTACCAAAACCAAAGAAGTAGTTAACTTTCCTTAATACATATGAGAATCACATATATTGAAAACATCCAAAAAATAGTCACAAAACATTCATGATACATGCAATGAAATGTGTTGCCTCGCCAAGCTTCAATTATAAGGTCAAAAATTCAAGTACATCAATTACAATGGTGAGCCACTAGCTCTGGTAGTGGAACATTAAGTCACTTCCTGCTCCTCCAAAGAATAGTTTTCTCTCCTATGCCAAGTAGAGAAGCCAATATTAGGTCTCCAAAGCCTAAGCCTCCAAAAGCCCTTTGCTTGAGTTATGAGGTTGATTTCATAACAAGAGGAATGAAATTCCATATACCCATGACTCTTGAGTTAGCCTCATGACTCTTGGACTTATATTATGACATTTTGACTTCTAAGCAACTCTTGAGCTTCTAAATTACTTTTGGGCTTCTCTATGTGACTTTTGGACTTCTATACAACTCTTTTGGCAATATATGACTATGTAACTCTTGATATTCCACATATGACTCTTAGAATTCTAAACATTACATTTTTTTCCTTTTCTTGAGAATATATCATTACATTCTATAACACCCTCCTCCCACATCTACCCAAGTAACCATGCCAACTAGGTAAACATGTGACGAGAGGCTACTATGATTGGATTTGACCTCTTATGTGACCTTAAGGAAGTGGAATCGACAGAAATCATCAACCAACCTGTCCACATCAGCAAGGGAACCTCAGGATACATGTTAGCCACTCAAACATCCTGTCCCTGGGTCCCACTGATGTTCTGGACATATTTGGCCTCAGTCACTCCCATTCTAAAGGAAAGAGAGCATCTAGAAACCTAAAATCACTCTCACAGGCTTGACTGCTAGTGACCAAGACTACATTTATTAGTGTTATGCCAACAACTTCGATATTTGAGCCACTTTTTCAGGCCTAGAGCCTAGGTCACTGGCCAGAATGGAATGATAACTCAGGAACAGTAAAAGAAATGGGAAAGAATGATGAAAAATAAATAAGTTGAAGAAGACCTCAATTAGACCCCTACTAGCCATGGCAGGTGTTGGATTAGTGGGCCTTGACCCAGGTTCAACAATAATTTAGCCAAAATATCCCTACACTACTGGCCCTTTTGGAATCAATCCACGGAGCGCGGACTGAAGTCTCACTAGAAGCAGTATGGGGGGATGCTGGAACAAAGTTTTCGCACCCAAAGATGGTAGTGATTTTGTTTTATGCCCTAACTCTACCTTCGCATAGATAGATAAGCCTTTTAGGGCTTACGGATATACTTCTCTTAATCAACCTCTAAACCTTCGTGAAGGTAAAAAACTATCGTACGCAGACCCTAACCAGGCGAATCAACCACTTACACACTTTTGTAAATATTCTTACTTTTGTATTTACCTAGATCGACTTAGGTATCTGATAACTTCAATATGCATTAATATGTTCTTCGCGTAAACAAATATTATTACTTGCGTATAGATAACAATGTAAAACATATAGATTCATGCATCAATACAATAATAAATCATGAAACCATTATTCAGCATAACATAATTGTATTTATTCATAACAGAAGTAAATAGATTAAACACAAATATTTACAGAGTAATCTTCTTTATTAGTACTTTAGATCTTCTTACAGACTCTAACTACCCTATGCACTCAGTTGCAGGGGTCCATGCACTCAGCTGTGGACTTCTACCCAAGGCCTCTGCACACACATCTGTAGAGCCTTCTTCTACTTCTAAAACTCTTCATTCTTAGCTCTTATTGGCCCATCAATGACTTTACTCCCTTAGACTCTTCTAAGACTCTCCTCTTTATACAATCCCATGGTCCAGTGGATCTTCTAAAGCCAACACAACTTACATAAAATAAGGGTGGAAAAACTTTATGACACTTTACATCTATGTGCTCTGCGACCACAAATTGTGGAGAATTTACACTTTACACAAAAAACCTTGGGATTTTAACCCCAAAATCGACCTTAGGGGACCCTGTCTCAAGAGGCCCCAAACAAAAATATGGTGACTTGCCCCTGAGTCACTTTGCTGGTGTGGATATCTTGCTGTGGAGACCTCCCAACTCCAATTGTATCACTACAACTTCAGTTGTACACTGCGTAGCCACTTTCTTGACCTACTCCACCATCTGCTCCATTACTGGTCCTCCACTATTTGCCTGGATCTTCGACTGTGATGTCTGCAGGCTCGCCAACTTCCCAATGGTGGTAGAGAGTACATAGGCCTCATCCAGCCAAGGTGCCAATCTAGCCTTGAGGACTGCCTCTTTTCATTGTGCTGCTTCTGCCTGTTCTTTCAATTCATTTGCCTCTTGCAGCTTGGCCAATCTCTATGTGATGGCGATAGTGCGTGCCGTCACTCTAGCTTCTTCATACTACGACTATAATTCCCTTGCATCAATATTCAACCTTTGCAGGGTGGGATCTTCCTACAAACTTGTGAGGACCTCCATTGGTTGCTCGAAGAACATAGTGCATTCTACCACCATGACATCCACTGCATCGACTGCATTCTTGATAGCTACCTCATGATGTTCTCTAATCTCTGACGGAGTTGAAGGTTGTGCCCTCAACTTGAGATCTGTAATCTTGGGTTTCAGCTCAAATTTAACCTTGGCCATCTTGGAAAGTGCATTGCGCATACCTGAATCCAACTTTTGAATCTTGGCCTCCATAGGTGCCTCTTCAGGGATGTGTAGTTCTGGAATGGTTCTACATGCTTCTACTACCACTATTTTGGTGTGCTCATTCTTCTCCTATACCTTCTTCCAAGTGTCTATCACATATGTTTTCTCAAAAAACAATTGTTTGTTGTTAACCTTCTTCTCGTTGATCACACTCAGCATGTGTTGTTCTCAGGCCCTAAGTTCTGCAATCACACCTGCTTGCAGCATGTGAAGGAATTCACTTGGGAGCGCGGTGAAGTTGAGACCAATGTTCCTAAAAGCAGCCTTGTCAGCATTTTTCTCCATGCTTAGGGTTCCATCAAGTAGCACGATGGCCTGAGGATCCAAAGAGTGAACCATCTCTGCTGCTCCAGTGGTCCCTGGCACCAAACTAGTTGATGTTGCACTACTCTGCCCTACATCAGCCTGAAGTTGAGTAGTTTGGATCTACAACTCATGCAAATCCATTTGAATGGAAATTGTTATACAATAATTTGACCTCCTCATCAACTTAGAGGCGAAAGAGATGATAACTGAAACAAAGACCAGAATCACAGGCCTTGATTCCACACTAACGTTGGCTGTGCACTAACAACCTGCTTTATAAATCTTTTTACCAAGCCTAGAGGTGCATTAGTGACCCTACTAAAGCATGTTGCTAGTATGGGAACAACATTAGTGAAACTTGGTGAAGTTCCAAGGGTGAAAAGAATGAATTCTCACAAATATCTAGATATTTGTTCCTAAAATTACTCAAGAAAAGCAAGGAAACATCCAATTTCGACCTATTTGGAGGATTTCTAATCTAAAAGAAGGAGGAAAATGGGAAAGAGCTAAAAAGCATGGAAATTTCATTGATTTTGCCCTAGTGAACTCAAGGATGAGCTTGGCAACCCTAACTCAATTGTTATATAAGCAAAGTGAGGGCTATTGTGAAAGAGGTCAGAGCATTTGAAAGGATAGCATACTTGACTGTTGAGAATTGACTCATATCATAAGAAGTGAGCAAGAAGGGAGAGAGAGAGAAGCTGGAGGGGTAAAGGAAGGCTGATACGATAGATGGTTGTAATCGCTCTTCCAACATTAATATAGAACTGCAGTTGTATTGTCTACTCGTGGTGTTGATACTATCATTCATTTAGTTGTTTGTTTAATGCCTATTAGCATGAGTAGCTTAGTTGTATGCAATTAAATATTCTTTTATATATTCATGTATTAGTTATCAGAGTTGTATGTCGTGATTACACTTGTCTCTTCTATGTGCAGGAATTGATTTGGAGTCGGCTTTGAGGAAGTTTCGCTTGGCTGCATTGTGATCTCCAAAAAAATCTACACAGAGACTTGAGGTAATCGACTTATAATGCTTTGATAGTTAGTTATTGTCTATGAACATGCATGTAACCTTTTGCAGTTGCAGATAATCTTACAATTTTCTGAAGGTCCTGGGAAGGCCTTTGAGGGTATCTACATTCTCCATACATCGTGCATTTTACCCCATAGCAGAATTGGAAACTCTGCTAGGGACTATACATCTAGTTCCTGGTTTACCTAGACTCTTCTTTGTTTTCTCCTCCTTCTAAGAGCTCCCTATACTTCTGCAATACAATTCTGAGCCACCAAATATCTTGTTGCATATTTCCTACAAGTATTCACCTCTAAATCTGATCTTCAAAGCCCTTAGTTTGACTGATTTCCTACACTAACGCAAGTTAGCAGGCTACACAAAGCTTTATAAAGCATTGTGCCTGCTGACAGGGAGCGTTAGTGGGCCTACTAACTCTTTGTAGCCACTATTACAAAGTGTTAGTATCCCAATACCTTGATTTTTAGCAATTTCTAAAAACCAAAAGGGATAGGAAGCCTTCTCATGGACTGAATGAATATTTGTAATTGCATTTTGCTAGCAAAATAGGTGTCTTGAATTTTTTTCTTCAGGAAAGCATTTTTGTTTTTCTTTCTTAAAAACATTTTTACGTAAGAAAGACTCACATTTTTTATTCATCCTTCTATTTAGCTAGTTAAAATCTGCTCTATTTTGGTTTCAAGTAGTTATTAGGAAACATTGAAAAGAATTTCTTTGGTTATGCATGTGTTAAATTACTGAAATGCATGGAAATAATATGAATATGTGAAAAACTCTCACTTGTAGAATACAGCTTGTTTTCATCGAATTGAATTTTTTTTAAAGCATTGTTTCTTGCATGATTTATTGAGTCAGGGTCTCATCACATTTCATACATCAACTCCCCTACTGAAGAAAATAATCAAGTACACATAAAATTTACCTAAAATCAACCAATAACTCTTTATTGAACAAACAAACATTAGCTAGGCTAGGATCTTGGGATAAGCAGACTGAGTAAAACTTCCCAAGATTGAACACCAAATTAGTGTCATTAAAAGAGAGAAAAATTCCTTCCGCACTCATATTAACGGGACCAGTCCGATAAAAGCGGAGCTAAATATGAGAAAACATCAGACTGTAAGTGAAGGTAACCCACCTTCCCTTACAAATCCTTTGGGTATTTTGTGTATTGGGGATTTCGAAGCTGAGTTAGGGACTCAGATATCCTACCCACACAGCGTGCTATCTACGAATATGCCCCCTTGGGTGGTGTCTGTGATCTGAGGTATCTTTAGTGGAAAAACTTATAGGGACTTACACAAGGTGACTGGGACGCGCTGTCCTGGTACCTAACATAGATGGACCTACTCTGTCTTTAGTTTTTGGGAGGGTGCTCGTCTTCACGAGAGTACTTGTCCCCTTAATATGAGGTTTGGGTGAAGTTCTAGAGTAACTGTAACTGTACATCTGGCTAGCCTTCTCTATTATTCATTGAGATACTTGGTTTCATCTCCAGTGATTGATGTTTATTAGACAGGGTCATTTCCCCCTGTTTGCTGATCAATTTAGTGTATTTTTTATATTTTTAGGTACCTGAGTGCTAACATTTGAGACTTTAATGAATATCATGATAAAATTTATTGATAAAAATTAATGGTCACTGTGGCTACATTCGGCCCTCGTCGTCACTCTAGACGATTGCTAGGCCTTCCTCCACTCATTGTGGAAGATCCGTTGAGTTCCACCGAACTGGATTCCCCATCTTCGAGGGATCAGTCTCCTAGATCTCACACTGGATCTATTTGGACAACCGAAAATGCAAGTTTTCCAGAGGATTTCTTTATGAAATCATTCCTTCCTCCCTTTAACCCTCCGCTCACAAATCGATTGGAACCTGTACTTCCTGCTTCGGTAGTTGGAACATTTCCATCTATCCTGTTGACAACTAACGGGTTGTGGATATTTATGGACGCTTTTGGTCCTCCACCACTTCCTTAGTCGATAGTCATCACAACACCATTGATGGCAAAGCCCGTTATCCCATTTGTCCCAGGTACAACCACTCACATGACACCATCTACGAGTGGAACCCAACACTGCGTTAGTGTCAAACTGCATACCTTCGATAAGTGCCACATGCAGCTCTCCCTATAATGCTTAATGTGGCTCTATGGGCGTGGTTCCCGTCTACCAACAACATGGTTGAAGTCCGTTGTACAGTTCAAACCCCCAGATCCATATACTTGGGGGGGTTCCCAATATGCACATGTCGATAGGGAATGTAACAATTCCCCCTCCATTCTCAGGCATGCATGGTCAGTCACTAATTGACATGAACATTCTCTTTGTCAATCAAGGACAAATGGTTAGTTCTGTGTCAGGCGGGAATCCTCAAGGGGTTCCCAACTAATCCATGGGGGCACCCTACTTACACATTCAAATGAGTAAAGGGGGCACCGCTTATCCTAGGGGCAATTCTATACCCCAATATCAAAATCCTCATGGAAATCCACTCTACAACACCATACCTCAAAGAAACTACTACATCACATGACCCATGTACAATATTGGGAGCCAAACGATGGGAGGAGCACAAAGCTCCTCAAGTCATCCGTCATCACCATGGTCCAAGTCGGGGGCACCACACTCTCTACCTTTCTTAGCAACGTTGGATATACAAGCTGACGAATGACCCCATCTATCACAACTTACAATGTTTGCCAATCCCACATAAGATACCAACTGACATCCCAAAGTTTGATGGAAAGAAAGGGGAGGATCCGGGCACCCATATCACCACCTACCATCTTTGGTGTGTTTCAAACTCTAGGGTGAATGATAGTGTCCAGTTACGTCTTTTTCCCCACACCCTCACTAGCAATGCAGTGAAATGGTATATTGAGTTACCATGTGCATCAGTAAACACCTTTGACACTTTAGCGATGGAATTCCTAAAGAACTTTTAGCTACCCATCCGCTATGAGACTGGTGTAGAGCTCCTCACTTCATTTCGTTAGGATGCCACCACCCACATCTCCAATCATATACATGAATGGAGATGTAGGTGGAGGTTGGTCAAAGCTCCCCTCCCATAATTTCTCTTAACGGACTGGTTCTGCAAGTCCTTACTCCCGCAAATCGTTAGGGATGTCGCTTTAGGTGGTGCATCACAGAAGACCAATCCATATGTTGTGCCCAACACTTAGATCTGATATATTCACAGTTTGGCACTCTTTAATACATAATCCCCAATGCCCTTGGCAACCCCAATGTTTCCGCTACTTGGCACCCTGGAGTGCATGCCGATGGGATTGTTGGTGAAACCTCTGGGGCTGCTGTCAAACAACTCAGCAGTCACATCGCCGAGACATTGATGGACCCTTCTACCAAATTGACTTCTCTTCCTACCACTGCAATAAACTCTTTGAAGTCTATGTAAAACTTTGGTGGAAATAACAAGAAGAAAAAGAAAAATACCACTCCTTTTGAGGAGCAGTCAACAAAGCAACCAAACCCAAAACAAAAGGCCATTGTGCCTAGTGATGAGGAAAAGGATAAACCCACCAGATATCCATGCAAACTTTGTGTTGAAGACCACATGACCTGGCGTTGTCCGCGTCTTCAGGAATGCATAAAATACCTTACCAAAAGGGATACTGGTAAGACCCCCACTGTCCTTAGAAATCCTTTTCCTGCTCAGAAGCAGCAAAATATTATCGCAAACCAACTGTAATGCCCACAAGGGTGCAACGATGGTTTGCAACATCCTTCAATTGGTGAAGGATCTTCTACTATTTACACATTTGAAATGGTAGAACTTGTCACAAGAGCCAAATCTTATGGAGCTCCTGTCGCTCATGCAATAGAACCTTCCTCATGTCCAAACCCGTCGCTGCCCAACGATTTGCATATCAAAAGGCTAGTTGCAGACCTTTTAATTCAACCCCAAAAAGGAGCACTTCGACGCACAATTCACAACATATCTGCACGTGCCGCCCAACACTACAACACTGTAGAAGATTTGGCGAAAGAGCCATTGGTTATGTTGGTGCTCAAAGTATTACAAACATGCCCAACACAATGGAAAGCTTTGCTTTCAGCTATTGGTGGTAATGACCCAGAGGATTCCATGCTTGCTATTTTTGACATGGACAAGTGTAAACCTCCCCTTTCCCACCATCTTTCATTTCAGGTGCATATAACTTCGAAAGGTAAAGGTATAGACACAACTGTCATCAATGAAGGTGCTTCTAGCTGAGTCATGTCGACTTCATGTTGGCTCACCCTGGGTTCTCCAGCCCTATCCCCATTGTCTTATTCCCTTAAGGCTTTCGATGGCCACACCTTTATCCCAAAAGGATAGCTAGACAGTTTCCCCATCACTTTGTATGGGAAAACTATAACGATGGACATAAAAGTCATAGACAAAAAACTTGACTATAATCTCTTGCTAGGTCGTAGTTGGACATATGCAATGATGACCGTCGTATCTACTATCTTTTGCATAATCCTATTTACATTGGATGGAAGGGTAGTTACAGTAGATCAGTTGTCCTTCTGCACCCCTGATTATTCACCATTACCAAGTGGCTCTGTACCCCTAGTAGGAGGTGGAATTGATTCTTATGTTAGTTTAGGTACCGGTCTACTGAAGGATTCTTCCCTCATGGGTTGTTTCGTCTTTAGCCACCCAAGGTTTCACAGACGATAAACAAGCTTTCATCTATTCCTCATGAACAGACCAATCCATGGATCCTATTGGCTCCTTCAGAACTTGACACATTTGGAGAACAAATGTCATTGTCACCAACTGAATTGGCCTAGCAAGCCATTCAATCCACATCCACATCTCTGGTCACTTTGGTTACTACCGATGGTACCACTGCCCCTCCCATAACTGCTCCTCCTTCTAATCCACTCGATCAAGTCCTACCTATGGATGAAGCTATTCGAGAAATCATGAGTTTAGGAGAGCAACCTTGGGAGGATTGGCACCATTTTGTTTCAATCTCTGATTCGAACATGATGCCTCTTCAAATCCTATCCCCTGACATACCAAAAATCATTTCCTAACCCTATACGACCATCCAAACTTTGGAGGCGGAAGGAAACATGGGCAATATTTCAAAGACATTGCTCATTGATATTTCTGTCACAACAGGCGTCGTGGAAAACATCCAGATTGGAGGCGATTGCAATCGTGAGGAAATTGCAAGCTTCAATTGCCTAGTTAAGGAATTCCGTGATGTATTTGCCTGGTCTTATGAGGAAATGCCTGGCATAGACCCTTCTATCATCAAGCATGAGATCAAGCTTTACGATAATGAAAACCCTGTCCGTCAAAGACTTTGACCGATCCATCCCTGCAAAACAACAACCATAAAAAACAAAGTAGAAAAATTGTTACATGCTAGTTTTGTCTATCCTATTCCTTTTGATGGAATGGGTTTCCAATCTGGTTCCTAACAATAAAAACAAGGAACCATCCAGGTATGTGTTGACTATTGAGACTTGAACGCCGCGTGTCCTAAGGATAATTATCCGACACTATTCATCGACGAAATCATCGATGACTGCATCGGTTGTGAATCATTTTCATTCATGGATGGATTCTCAAGTTACAACCAGATTGCTATAAAACCCAAAGACCAGCATAAAACTGCCTTCTTTTGCCCATGGGGCATCTTTGCCTATAGAAAAATCCCATTCAGATTAAAGAATGTTGGAGCAACTTTTCAAAGAGCTATGAACTACGCATTTAATGATATCAAGCATATCATTTAGGTTTACTTGGATGACCTTCCAACCCATTCCAAGTAACGAACGCAACACCTAAACCATTTAAGAGAGATCTTTCTGAGGTGTTGGTTTTATAACATCCGCTTGAATCCACATAAATGTGTTTTCTTCATCGAATCTGGATGCTTACTTGGATTCATTGTCTCCAAGTACGGGATTAGGATTGATCTCGATAAGGTAAAAGCAATTATTTAATTGTCGGAACCACAATCCGTTCTATAGCTCCAATGTTTGCAAGGGAAAGAAAACTTTTTACAATGATTTATCATAAATTATGTTGAATTGACGAAAGGATTCATGCACCCACTTAAGAAAGGAGTGTTATATTTGTGGGATGATCAAGCTCAATGATCATTTGAGGCCTTAAAAAGGGCACTTATATCAACCCCACTCCTCAGCGGTCCCGACTATAGTCATGAATTTCTTCTTTACCTGGCAGCCTCACCATCCTCTCTTGGAATGGTCTTGGTTCAAATGCACAATGATTGGAATGAACATGTGATCTATTATTTGTCCAAGGCCTGGTTGGGCTCAAGCTCCGATATTCGCATGTGGAAAAGCTGTCATTGGCAGTCGTATTTGCTATCAACCGTTTCCGACACTACATATTGCTGTGACAGACTACTGTCATTGCCTTGGAAAATCCCATGAGACATATTTTGTCTCGTCAAGTAATTGGAGGAAATTATTTGAAATGGATTGTGATCCTCCAACAATTTGATCTGGTTTTCATAGTTGCCAAGGAAACCAACTCCTTAGTCCTCATCGAACTTTTGTCAGAACTTCCCATTGTCGATCCAAATGAGATATCCCACGATCCTCTCCTGGATGAGGTTATCTATCTTATCGACACCACTAACCCTTGGTATGGAGACATCCTTGTCTACCTCCAAGCACAACGGTTCTACCCCGAACTCACGTCAGGCGACTGTCGTCGTATCCATCACCAAGCGCGACACTATCTAGTGATTAACGATACGTTATATCATCACGGTGTGGATACAGTTCTTTAGCATTCCCTCACTCATGAAGAGGCGAAGCACGTTTTAAATGACTGCCATGTTGGGGCATGTGGCGGTCATCTTTCTAGCATATATACTACACAGAAAACCTTGCGCACAGGCTATTACTAGCTAACCTTTTTCAAAGATTGTGTCAAAGCCATCCAACAATGCCATCCTTGTCAAGTATTCACAAAGAAAATGTACACCCCTCCGGCCCTACTGCACTCGGTGATCTCCATTGGCCCTTTTCCCAAATGGGGGATAGACTTCATCACCTATAATCCCATTTCCTCTACTGGACACAATTATATCATAGTAGCTGTGGACTATTTTACGAAATGGGTCGAAGCACTTCCTACCTACAGCACTGATGGAGAAACTACGACGATATTTCTATTCAATCAGGTCATCTGTTGTTTCGGTGTACCCCGCACAATCATTACAGACCATGGATCTCACTTCCAGAACCATATGATGTCTAACTTAATGTCACTGCATGGTTGTCGTCAGGATCAATCATCCCCCTACTATCCCCAAGCTAATGGTCAAGTGGAAGCCATAAATGGCATCATAAAAACCATGATTCATAGGTTGGTAGGAAACCATAAAACCAATTGGCACTGAATGTTATATTTGGAGCTATGGGCATACCGAACTTCAGTAAAAACTGTCACGAGCTTCACACCTTTTCAACTGGTGTGCGACCTAGAAGTAGTTCTACCCATCGAGTGTCAGATCCCTTCCCTGAAACTAGTCGTTGAACTCCTACCCGGCACTACTGCTGAAGAAGAATGCTTACTATGCCTTAATCAACTGGAAGAAACCCATCGAGATGGCGAATTGGCACTCGAGGCTCACAAGTGTCGGGTAAAGTCCCAATACAACAAAAAGGTTAAGCTTTGTTCTTACCAAGAGGGCAACCTTGTGTTGTTCTATGACCAAAAACATGATCTCTTAGGGGCAGGCATGCTTCAACCCTTATGGCTAGGTCCTTATGTCATCAAGGAAGTCCTCTCCAAAGGGGTATATGAACTACAGGACTGTAAAGGAGTCCTGCTCAAGGAGCCCAGAAATGGACTCTATCTCAAAAATTATTATGCCTAGTATTGCACTAGGCATGTACTTTGTAACATTACATAAACATTCCAAAACCAAAAAATACTAAAAAGTGATGTTCTTTTATGGGATCTTTTCTTGCTCTAAAAATATTGAAAAATCTCTGAGCCTTTCATTGTTGGGTTCGTTAAACATATACAACGATGTTCTGAGCCTTTCATCATTGGGCTTGTTAAACATATACGACGATGGTCTGAGCAACTCTTTTTCGATATTTTTCTAGCTCATTAAACTGAAAAAGACCAATTGATAAATTCTTTTTAGGCGCCTTTTTCTCACTCATTAAACTGAAAAAATCTCGAGTTTTGTCTTTAGGCTCGTTAAACATTTATAAATATGACCCGAGCATTCTTTTAGGTACTTTTCTTGCTCGTCAAACTGAAAAATCCCGAGTTTTTGTCACCGGGCTTGTTAAAAATATACGGCAACAACCAGAGCATTTTAGTTTTTGGGACCATTTCTCGCTCTTAAATCGAAAAATCCCTGAATTTTTTCCCTCTTTCAGGCTCGTTAAAATCTATGAAGGAGGAATGAGTAGTTCTTTTACCTCTTTTCTCTCACTCACTAAACTGAAAAAGATACTTTGAGTTTCCTTCATTTGACTCATTAAAATTTTATGAAGGTATTGATTTTGTCATCGCATGACTCATTAAAAAGTCACGACGAAAAACGAGTTTAGTCTATCTCCTCATACTCATAACAAAATGAGGTTGACATATATTGAACATAGGTTTCTCTTTATCCGAATTCAATAAATTAACTTATGGAAAAGTAACTGATCCAGGTATACTATTAACCTTTTGTCGCACCTATTTAACAACTATGACAAAGGGACCACCATGGAGTTTCTCTTTACGATCTTTTTAGACTCTCTAAATATGAAAATACCACTGAGTTGTCTAGTCTAGACTCATTAAATTACATAGACAAGATATAGAGTCACTCTTTTTTACGATACTTTTTCAGACTCTTAAAACATGAAAATATCGACAATTTTGTCTTTCTGGACACATTAAACTGATCAGATAGGGTAGAGAGTTTCTCTTTTTATGATCCTTTCAGACCCTTTAAATATTAAAATATTAATGAGTTTACTTGTCTGAACTCATTAAACTAATCAGACGGGTAAATTTGATAGTACAACTGCATTCAGTATTAGAAAGCGTGGTTTGGTAGCAATCATTCCCTTGAACATGGAACTCCCTTAGATAAACCTTCCTTATGACGACCTCTCAATATGAATCCTACCATCCTATGAGTTTAGCCTAAATACCCTAATGTGATTGCATCTCTGTATCCTAACACTCTGTAGTGTTCATGAGTCTAGTGCTGCATGGTTAAAATCGTTGTCGTGCCTTCTATGGTTCAAAGGTTAACCTTTTGTTTCCTTTATCAACCCATCAAGCATATCCTTCCATCATTCCCTCCATTGTTTAGATCCAAATACTCAAAAGATTCATCAAAAAACAAAATCATTCTTGTCTCGTTTCATGTCGATTGATGTAGGACACATTATTTCCTACCCTCGATAGGTTTCTTCCTATTGACTTCAACACTTTATCTAGGAAGATAACCTAGAAACACATTCAATACCTTGGTACTTGCAAACATCAGTGGCAGGTTGCCTTGTGTTTGATCAGGAGTTCTCATTATTGACTTCTGGTTAAGCAATTCTAATGGGTGTTCGACGACAAAGACTTATTTCACACTCATTAGATTGTACTATACATCTTAGAGACCATCACCATTATCGGTGGCCTTCTTCACGTCTATTAACAATCTCCATTATTGATTGGTAATAAGATTATTTCATGCATGTTTGATGTCAACACATATATTCACATGAATCAATCTATGTTGTTCGGTGAAGTGGAAATCAGACCTTGGGTAGAGGCTTGCATCATTTAGCCTTGTTTCCTCTCCCAAGCTGCGGATTTGTTTTTTGGAGATAGCTTATCAGGATGATTCTATTATGACACTGGGTCCACATTGTGCTTATCAGCGGCCAAAATCATCATATCTCTTTGGAGAAAATCACTTTGACATAGATACTGAGCATGGGAATACCCGACTCAGGACATGATTTTATTAGTTTATATATATGTGTTGTATTAGGTTTCCAGTACTGCTTGAAGCTTCGATCCTCTCTCTCTTTTTGAAAGGAAAATTATAGTTTTAGTAAAGTATTTTGGCCATCGTCACAGCCTCTGATCTCATACTTTAGGAGGAATCTATTATACAACAAATTGACCTCCTCATCAACTCAGAGGGGAAAGACATGATAGCTGAAACAAAGACCACAATCACAGGCCTTGATTCCACACTAACACTGGTTGTGCACTAACAACCTTCTTTATAAAGCTTGTTACCAAGCTTGGAGGTGCATTAGTTGCTATGGGGTAAAATGCATGGTGTATGGAGAATAAAAACTACCCTCAAAGGCCTTCCCGGGACCTTCGACAGACCTTCCCGGGACCTTCGACAGACTGTAATATTATCTACAAAAGCTACCAAGCTATACACGTGTTCATCTATCAAATATAAGTTAACAAAGTATGGAAAGAGGATTACCTCAAGTCTCCTTCTAGATTCGTTTGGAGATCGATATGCAGCCAAAAAGAACTCCCTCAAAGCCGGCTCCAAATAAATTCTTGCACAAAGGAAAGGCAAACACAATCACAACATACAATCTTGAAAACTGATATATGAATTCACAATGAACATCTATTTGCATACAACTAAACCACTCATCTAAACAAGTATCGAAATGAACAACTCAATGAACAATGTTACCGACACTATGGAGTAGGGAACACCACTGTAGTTCTGTATTAATAATGGAAGAGTGATTACAACCATCCATTGTATTAGTCTTCCCTTGCCCCTTCTTCTTCTCTGTCTCTCTCTCTTTCAGCTCACTTCTTCAAGTGTATGATAGTTCACAACAACTTAGTGTGCTATCCTTTCAAATGCTATGACCCCTTTCACAATAACCCTCACTTTGCTTATATAGAAATCGAGTTAGGGTTGCCAAGCCCCTATTAGAGTTCACTAGGGAAAAAGCAATGAACTTGCTCCACTTTTCAGCTATTTCCCATTTGCCTTCTTTTCATAGATTATAAATCCTCCAAATATCTTGATTTTGGATGTTTCCATTATTTTCTTGAGCAAATTTAGGGATAAATATCTAGATATTAGTGAGTCAATTTGTTGGCTTGACCCATTGAACTTCCCTTAGTTTCACTAATGCTGCCCCTTCACTAGTAACATGAGTTAGTGGGGTCACTAACGCTCCTTTAGGCTTGGTAATAAGCTTTATAAAGTAGGTTTTCAATGTGTAACTAGCATTGGTGTGGAATCAAGGCGTGCAATTGTGGTGTTTTCTTTAGTCATCTTGTATTTCACGTCTGAGTTGATGAGGAGGTACTTTTTTGTATAACAGATGCCCCCTAAAGTTTGAGATCAGAGGCAAAGACGATGGCTGAAATACTTTATTGAAATTGTGATTTTCTGTCAAAATTTTTAGAGAGAGAGAAGCTTCGGGTGGTAAGGGAAACCTGATACAACACATATATATAAAATTGCTAAAATCATGTCCTGAGCTGGGCATTCCCATGCTCAGTAGCTATGTCAGAGTAATCTTCTTTGAAGAGATATAACAAGGCTAGCTGCTGATAAGCACAATGTGGGTCCAGAGTCATAATAGAATCATCATGAAACAATTGTCTCCAAAAAACAATATCCGTAGCTTGGGAGAGGAAACAAGGCTGAATGATGCAAGCCTCTACCCAAGGTCTTGATTTCTGCTTCACCAAATAACATAGATCGATACATGTGAAAAATATGTGTTGATGTTGAACATGCACGAAATCATCTGATTACCAGTCAGTAATGGAGACCGTTAACAGATGCAAGGAAGGCCACCAATAATGGTGATGGTCTCCAAGATGCACAGTACAAACTAGCGAGTGTGAAAGATTTCTTTGTCATTGAACACCCATAGAATCGCTTAACCAGGAGCCAATAATGAGAACCCCTGATCAAACACATGGTAACCTGCCATTGATGTCTGCAAGTACCAAGGCACTGAATGTGTTTCTGGGTTATCTTCCTAGATAGAGTATTGAAGTCGATAGGAAGAAACCTGTCGAAAGGTACGCAATGATGTGTCCGACATCAATTGACACGAAACGGGACAAGAATTTTTTTTTTTTTTGAGGAATCTTTTGAGCATTTGGGTCTAAACGACATAGGGCATGATGAAAGGATATGTTTGATCAGTTGATGGAGGAAACAAATGGGTAACCCTTGAACAATAGAAGGCATGACAACGGTTTTAACCAAACAACACTAGGCTCATGAACAAAACAGAGTGTTAGGATACAGAGACACAATTACATCATGGTATAGGCTAAAACTCATAGAATGGTAGAGTTCATATTGAGAGGCCATCAAAAGGAAGATTTATTTGAGGGAGTGCCATGTTCAAGGGAACGACTGCTTCCAAACCACACTTTCGAATACAGAATACAATTGTATTGTCCACTTTCTCCATATGATTAATTTAATGAGTCCAAACGGGTAAACTCATCGATCTTTTCATGTTTAAAGACTTTAAAAAGGATCGCAAAAAAGAATGACCCTTTTTCCTATCTAATTAGTTTAATGAGTCGAGACAGGCAAACTCGTTGATTTTTTCATGTTTTAAGAGTCTAAAAAGTATCGTAACAAGAACGACTCTATATATTGTCTGTGTAATTTAAAGAGTCCAGACTAGACAACTCAGTGGTCTTTTCATATTTAGAGAGTCTGAAAAGATCATAAAGAGAGACTCCATGGTGGTCCCTTTGTCATAGTTGTTAACTGGGTGCAACAAAAGGTTAATAGTATACCCGGATCGATTACTTTTCTATAAGTTAATCTATTGAACCCAGATAAAGAGAAACCTATTTTCAATAGATGTCGACCTCATTTTGTTATGAGTACGAGGTGATGGACTAAACTTGTTTTTCGTCGTGAATTTTTAATGAGTCACATGATGACAAACTCAATACCTTCATCAAAAATTTTAATGAGTCAAATGAAGAAAACTCAGGGTATATTTTTCAATTTAGTGAGCGAGAAAAAGAGGGAAAAGAATAACTCATCCCTTCTTCATAGTTTTACGAGCTCAAAGGACAAGAAAAACTTTGGGATTTTTCGATTTAAGAGCGAGAAATAGTCCCAAAAAAGAAAGTGCTCTTGTTGCTGTATATTTTTAACGAGCCCGGTAACAAAAACTTGGGATTTTTTGGGTTAACGAGCGAGAAAAGTACCTAAAAGAATGCTCGGGTCATCTTCATCAAGTTTAACAAGCAGAAAGACTAAGCACGAGATTTTTTTAGTTTAAAGAGAGAGAGAAAAGCACCTAAAAAGAATACTCCTTTGGTCTTTTTCAGTTTATGAGCTGGAAAAAGATAAAAAAAGGAGTTGCTCAAAGCATCGTTGTATGAATTTAATGAGTGCAACGATGAAAACTCGGAGATGTTTCTATTTTTTAAAGAGTAATAAAATATCAAAAAAAGTGCTCTAACTATCGTTGCATAGATCTAACAAGCTCAATGATAAAAGCTAGAATATGTTTATATTTTTTAAAGAGCAATAAAATATCTCAAAAAGTGCTCTATCCATCGTCGTACAGATTAACGAGGGCAATGATGAAAACTCGAAGATGTTTATATTTTTTAAATAGCAATAAAATATCCCTAAAGTGCTCTATTCTATTCTTCATTGTAGTAGTTTAATGAGCCCAAAGAAGGAGACTCAAGGTTTTTCAGATTAACGAGCAAGAAAAATACCATAAAAAAATGCTCGATCTTCTTCATGGGAGTTTAACAAGCTTGAAGAAGGAGACTCGAGGATTTTTCGGATTAACGAGCAAGAAAAATACCATAAAAAGAATGCTCGGTCCTTCTTGATCTCATGCTTGACAATAGAAGGGTCTATGCCATGCATTTCCTCATAAGACCAAGGGAAAACATCGCGGAAATCCTTAACAGGGTAGGTGAAGCTCAATATTTTCTCAAGATTGAGATTGGCTCCAATCTGTATGTTTTCCATGATGCCTGTCATGACAGAAATATCGATGAGCAATGTTTTTGAAATATTTCCCCTATTTCCTTCCAAATCCACAGGTTGGATAGTCGTATATGGTGAGGAAATGATTTCATGTGCGCTAGATGGTAGGATTTGAAGAGGCATAATGTCTGAATCACATATCGAAACATGATGGTGCGAATCCTCCCATGGTTGCTATTGTAAACTCGTGATCTCTCTAATAGCTTCATTCAGAATTGATTGAGTGGATCGAAAGGAGTGGTTATGGGAGGGGTAGTGGCACTGTTGGTCGAAACCAAAGTGACTGGAGATTCAGATGCAATTTGAATGGCTTCGCAGGCCAATTCAGCTAGTGACAACAACATTTGTTCTTTGTAAGTGTCAATGTCTGAAGGAGCCAGTAGGATCCATGGATCAGTCTGTTCATGAGGAATAGATGAAAGCATATTGACCATTTGTGAAACCTTCAGCGGTTGAAGAGGAAAACAACCCATGAGGGAAGAGGCCTTCAGTAGACCGGTACCTAAACTGACATAAGAGTCAATTCCACTTCCTACTATGGGTACGGAGCCACTTGGTAATGGTGAATAATCAGGGTTGTAGAAAGACAATTGATCTACTATAACTACCTTTCCATCCAATGGAAATTGGATGATGCGAAAGACAGTAGATACGATGGTCATCATGACATATGTCCAACTGTGACCCAACAAGAGATTATAGTCAAGTTTTCTATCTATGATTTCTATATCCACCGTTATGGTTTTCCCAGACAAAGTGATGGGGAAACTATCTAGGTATCCTTTCGGGATAAAGGTGTCACCGTCGAAATCTTTCAGGGAGCTTGATGGCAGGGTTAGGGTTGGAGAACCCAGGGCGAGCCAACATGAAGCTGACATGACGTAGGTAGAAGCATATTCATTGATGACAGTTCTATGTATACCTTTACCTTTCAAATTTAATGCACCTAGAATGCAAGCTGGTGAGAAAGGGGAGGTTTACACTTGACCACGTCGAAAATAGCAAGCGTGGAATCCTCTGGGTTGATACCACCAATATCTGGAAGAAAATATTTCCATTGTGTTGGGCATGTTTGTAATACTTCGAGCGCCGACATAGCCGACGACGCTTGCACCAAATCCTCTATGATGTTGTAGTGTTGGGTGGCATGAGCAGATGTATTGTGCATTGTGCATTGAAGTGCCCCTTTTGGGGGTTGAATTACAAGGTTCGCAACCAGCCTTTCAATCTGCAGATCGTTGGGTGGTGGTGGGTTTGGACTGGAGGATGGTTCCGCTACATGAGCGATAGGAGCTCCATAAGATTTGGCTCTTGTGGAGAGATCTAACATTTCAAATGTGTAAATGGTAGAAGATCCTTTACCAGCTGAAGGATGTTGCGAACCATTGTTTCCCCCTCGCATGGATTGCTATTGGTTGGCAATAAGATTTTGCTGCTGCTGAGTGGGAAAATGATTCCTAGGGACAACGGGGGTCTTACCGGTATCCCTTTTGGCAAGGTAATCTATGCATTCCTGAATCTGCAGAAAACACCAGGTTGCATGGTCTTCAACATAGATTTTCCAAGGACTTATTACATGAGAGCGCGAAGATGAGAAAAGTAGCAACGTACAGCAGCTAGGGTTAGCTGCAGACCTGCAGCGGAAGGCGGACTGCAGGGGCAGAAGCCCACCCTAAGGCGGCAAAGCTGCACATCACGGTTGTAGGAAGTTGGCTGCAGCGAAAATGCACCCCCGCCAGGGGGATGGAGGGGATTCCCCAACTAACGAAATGCAGCCCGAAAAACAGAACGATTCAGGGAAAGATCAGAGAACAAATGAAAAGGATACTGAAGATATGCCGGATAGGCAGAATGATCAAGCTCAGCCAGAGGATCAGAGAGTGAGATCATCCACATGCAAGCCTGTTGCTAAGCATACGCCAACAGTGGAGTTCCCCAGTCACAGAATCAATGCAAGAATACAATACATGAAGGATCATGCCCTCATAGGCAAATTTATAGGCATTTGGCCAAATGAGAAAGCCCTGAGGACCTGGATTAATATAAAATGGCACCTGAAAGGACATATATCCCTGCATTTAGGTCCAAAAGGTTTCTTTACAGTAGTCTTCAACTGCTTGGAGGACAGAAACAAAGTCTTTGAGAGCGGACCTTATTTCTTTAACTCAGCGGGTCTATTCCTCAGAGAATGGGCAGCAAAATTTAACCCAGATAAGGAGGATCTGAGTTGGGCACCAGTTTGGATCAGGCTGTACTCATTGGCATGGGAATATTGGGAAGAAGAATCGCTTCAGGAGATTGGGAAGGTTCTGGGGGACTTTGTCAAGATTGCAGAAGAAACGAAAATGAAGAAGTACACCTCTTATGCCCGGATCTGCGTTTACATGGACTTAAAGGAACCCTTGCCGGACAAGGTAAAACTAACTCATGAGGATGAAGAATGGTTCCAGTTAATATACTATGAACATGTGCCCTTTAGGTGTAGAAAATGCCATGCCTTAGGGCACCTGTTCCGAGATTTCCCGCTAAATAAGAAGTCCACGGAACAAGATCAGGACAAGCAATCGACCGATGGGTTCACCAAAGTAGTTAATCGCAGAAGAGGAAATAAGAAACAGCCATCTCAGAACAGGCAGGTCACGAAGGATCCTTCAAAGCCTTCAACAAGTAATAGCTTTGTTGTTTTAGTTGAGGAAGAGCAACAAGTCCAAGATCCTCTGTCATCCAAGAGCATCACAAATCCGGACATGTCTGAGGATCCCAAAGCATCATCAAAAGGAAAAAGCGAGGTGCAGGACGGCAACACCCATAGCACCATATTGAAAATCTGGAGCCAACCAGAGATGGAGATAGACACAACAGATTCAGGCACAGTACAAGCACGGGAAGAAGAAGAAAGCCAACAAGAAGTCAAAAATATGGATGAGGACACAGAAACATTTGATATAGGGGAACTGGACATTCTTGGTCTGGAGGCCGCTTGCAAAACTAAGAACTTCGACAAGATAACTGCAACGCAAGTGGACAAACTGGTGGAGGTTCTGCATAAAGGCCATAAGAAATATTCACTTGGGCTGCAAACAGACAGCAAATGGGATGGGACGTTTATTTCAAAGGATAGCAAAAAGCGTGGAAGAAAGTCCGCTCTGGAGAGAACCATCAAGGTCGGAGAAGTCCTTGTCGATTCAGGCAGATACGCCCAGCTTACCAGGTATTTTAACATCCACCCCAAACATTCCCAATGAAATTGATATCATGGAACATTAGAGGGCTTAACGGCCAGAAGAAAGGTAGACTTCTAAAAAACATGATAATGGAGGAAAAACCAGCAATTCTTTTCCTGCAAGAGACAAAATGTAAACAAGTAGTTCTAGAAAAAGTAGCAGCTAAGGCTTGGCCGGCAGGGCAAGTCACAGCAGTGGAAGCACAGGGTGCTTCAGGAGGTTTGGCAATCCTTTGGGACGCAAGGGTGATACAGCTGGACAATATTCATGCAAATAGAAACTTCATTCAAGCCAAGTTTCATCTGCTAGGCACAAATATTGATGGGCATATTACAAATGTATACTTTCCACAAGAAATCCAGCAGAAAGCTGATATATTGGATGCATTAACGCAGCTTAATGCAAACCGAATGCACCCGCTATGGATCTCAGGCGGAGATTACAACATGATTGCGACTCTGGAGGAAAAGAGAGGAGGACGTTGCAGAATTAACAGAGATGGCACTCTACTCAAAGATTTCTTTCAAGACCATTGGATGATTGATCTTCCTACTGAAAATGGCCTTTATACCTGGAACAACAAGAGAACGGAACCGATGCAAGTGGCCTTGCGACTGGATCGCTTCCTAATTTCTGACAATGCAGTACACATGGGCGGAGAATTCACAGCCTCAATCCTACCTTATTCAGGATCGGACCACTGGCCCATTGCCTTAAACTGGAACCGACCAGGCAAAAGTTTAAGGAGGCCATTCAGATTTGAATCTTTCTGGCTATCTCATCCGGACTTCCATGAATTTATAAAGACAACCTGGACAAATTTTAGGGCAACGGAGGGGACAAGAATGGCCCTATTTCAAAAGAAGCTGAAGTATCTCAAAGAGGAAATAAAACGTTGGAATAAATCTACATTTGGTAATATTTTCAAATCAAAGGAAATCCTAATTCAAAAAATGAAGGACACCCAACAAAGAATAATTTCTCATGGCCGATCCGAGGAATTGACACAGCAAGAACAAGCAATTGAAAAGCAAATTCTAGAAAGAGATCTGCAGGAAGAGACATTGTGGAGGCAGAAGTCCAGGATTAGGTGGCTGAAGGAAGGTGAAAAGAACACAAAATTCTTTCACAAAACAACATTCCAAAGGCACATGATCAACCAAATATCCTCTGTGAATAATGAGCAAGGAATTAAGATCAAAAACCATGAAGGAATAGAAACGGAGTTCGTTAACTACTTCAAACAGATGACTCAAGAACCAAATATCAACAGATCCGCAGCCATTGAGAACATCACCAGGCACATTCCAAGAATAATCACGGAAGATCAGAATACTCTGCTTCTTAAACCGATCAGTCTCCAAGAGGTAGAATCAGCGGTGAACCAATTAAAGGCAGGGAAAGCTCCCGGTCCAGATGGATTTACGTCGAACTTCTTTCAGCATTTCTGGGAATTAATAAAATGGGAAGTATGGCAGGTCGTGGAGGAATCAAGGACTCTCAGATGGATGTATCCAGCCATGAATGCCACCTTTCTAGCATTAATTCCCAAGTCTTCGGAATCAAACACTCCAGATAAGTATCGACCCATTGCTTTATGTAATATCATTTATAAAATTGTCTCAAAGGTTATTGCTCTTAGGTTGAAGCCCTTGCTGCCCCTCATCATTTCTCCTGAACAATCCGGGTATGTGGAAGGGCGTCAAATAACTGATGGGATCATCCTTACCCATGAAATATTGCATTCTCTCAAACAATTAAAGAAGCCGGGGATGCTCCTCAAAATCGATCTTTCAAAAGCATTCGATAGTATTAGCTGGAATTATTTGCAAAAAACTCTCCTGGCTTTTGGATTTGCTCCCCCATGGGTAAGATGGGTTAGTAGTCTCATCTCCTCATCATTCTTTTCTATCCTCATCAATGGGATTCCCTCTCCCACCTTTCGTCCATCTCAGGGCATTAGGCAGGGAGACCCCTTGTCACCCTTTTGTTTGTTATCCTTGCTGAAGGACTGGGGCGAAGCATTAAAGCCGCCATTCTAGCGCATAAGCTCAAAGGAATTGTCGTTCACCATCTCCCAGCAGTTTCTCATCAACAATTTGTTGATGATAACATGTTATTCGGCCACTCTTCCGTTCAAGAAGCTCGCTCTTTCAAATCCATCTTGGACTCTTTTTCAAAAGCTTCTGGAGCCCTCATAAATAATGCTAAATCCCAAGTATTCTTCTTTAAACCCCTCCATATACCAAAGAGCTATAACGCGTATTCTTGGCTTCTCCAAGGCTTCTCTGCCCTCCTCTTATCTAGGCGCTCCTCTTATCGCATCAGCCCTCAAGCATTCATCGTGGACAATCCTGCTTGAAAAACTTGAAGCCAATTTGCTCCTTTGGACCTATAGATCGCTTAACATGGCCAGTAGAATTGTGCTTATCAAGTCCGTTTTGCAATCCATGCCACTTTACTTATTCTCCATTTTAGCAGCGCCAAAATGGGTACTTAAGGCAATCAAACAATTACAGAGAAATTTCCTATGGGGCAGCTCTGGACCAAACAGAAAATTGGCTCTCATTCGATGGGAAAAGGTTTGTATTCCTAGGCTGGCAGGAGGAATAGGACTCAGAGACCCGGAACAAAGTAATAAGACCATGGGGGCGAAAATATGGTGGAGGTGGCTTTCAAACTTCAATACCCCCTGGGCATGTCTCTGGACAACAAAGTACTCAGGGAACTTACCCTTAGAAGAAAGGATCAGAATGTTGGAAACAAAGTAAAGGATCGCTATATGGAACTCGGCCATACAGCATAGAGATCTCATCCAAAAACATAGCTTTTGGGAGGTGAAAGATGGTCTTACTGCAGGTTCTGGGGAAGGGACTCCTGGCAGTAGCTACCAA